>OX101813.2:4453356-5929606 GCA_944452925.2 Chrysolina oricalcia | reverse complement strand
AGGCAAAAACTTCAATACTATGCAGCAAAACATACAGAAAGCTTTGAACAACATCCAGAACTTGCTCAAAAACTCAGATTGGAAAATGTTCAAAATGTATTATTCACTTCTCTAGAAAATTGAATCCACCTGTCCTGCTGCTCAAAATAAATAATGAGCACATACAATCAGTAAGCGAAATGAAATACCTTGGTATGACATTAGACTAGAAGCTCAACTGGGAAAAACACATCAAGCAACTGAGAACTTCCAGCCAAAATGGAATCAACCTCATGAAAGTATTGAGCAACCATCGTTGGGGTTCAGATAGTAAAACATTGTTTTTCTACAACCACACTTCAAAACATGCTTTTCTGCATAGTTTTACGTTCGCAAACATGAGTATTTCTCACAATAATTGAAATTTGACATTAGTGTGCCGCAAAGTAACATTTCTGTGCCACAAAGTGACATTTCTATGCCAAAATTTTTCAGTACCTAATTTCTAAGCAATACAGTTTTCGTGACAGCAAGGTGAAAGTATATTTTGAAAATTCTGCATTTCGAAGGGATATTCGATCAGGCAACTTCAAGAATGAATAGACAAAGTCTATTGGTTTATATAATATGAGGGAAATTGTCGTACAAATTCATAATATTCTGAACAAAAATCATAGACATCACTACTGCTGTCTCAAATACCCACATACACACTATCCATTGCTAGGCAACGGAGCAACATCTATCAAATCATTTGAATGTCAACAAACGTCAAGCATAAAATATTCGTAAAATATTCTTGTCCCGTCATTTTTTAATGAGATTGAACTAAAATGGATAGCGACAGTTCTGAAATTGAAAATACTCCGCCAGAACTAAGAGAACAAGTTAATTCATTGTCATTGAATTTACTACCTTCAACTTCAAGAGGAAAATATAAGAATGAGTCACTGACAATTCATTCCGTCGTATAGTATAGTATTATTTTTAGCAAAAAGGGTGTTGTAGAAAAAGTATAGTGTGTAACACGAGCAGAAATGCAATTTCTCACTCGTTTGAATTGAAGCACTCGCTTGTGCTCGTGAGGCAACTTTTTCAAACTCGTGAGAAATTAGCACTTTTCTGCACTTGTTGCACAATATACTATATCATTGTACAAAGCTCTCTTCGTATCTCGATTATGTTTACGCATCTGCCCGTAAATCCATACTCAAAACATTAGAAGCTGTACACAATTCAGCAATAAGGCTATCTCTAGGGGCATATAGAACGAGCCCGGTTGAAAGTCTTCACAGTGAATCCGGTGAATCTTCCTTCTTCTTTCAGCCTATCTTACGCTACGAATATATTATCGAACATTGGGAATACCTGGGAAGAAACAGTATCAAAAGCTGAATTTGATTTATCAATTTTAAAGAATATTTTCAATCACGATTTACTAACTTTGAATTTGAAAATGTCTCATTTTGTGACATTCACGTTGCATGAGAATATGCAACCAGAAAAAATTGAAAAATTAAAGATCCATACTATTTCATGCCTAAAAAATGACGAACTGTGTAACTGTTGCGAACATATTTCGAAAGTTGATGTTGTAAAGTATTTAGGAGTTCATTTAGATTGCAACCTTAAGTGGCATAAACAAATTACTGAATTGATAAAAAAAACTGAGGAAAACACTTTATAAATTTAGATTGTTGAGAAACATTGTCAGTCGTAAATTAATTATTAGTTTTTATTATAGTCTCTTTCAGTCTATCTTGGCCTATGGTATAATAGGTTGGGGAGGCATTTATAAATAAACAAGTTTTAAAACTTCTTACTTCAATTCAAAAGTATACCTTGAAAATTATTTTAAAAATACCTTTTGATTATTCTTCTGAAATTCTGTTTGAACAATATTAAATTTTATGTGTCAAACAATTATTTTATAAATCATCGACAGTTTACATAAGAAAAAATTTACAAATTGATAATCGTATACAACATAAATATGAAATAAAGAATAAAATGGATAGTTGGATATCAACTGAAAAGTTTTCTCTACAACTTTGATGCAACAAAATGCCATTTATGTAGGTAAAAAGATCTATAATAATTTGCCTGTTTCTTTTAAAAAAGCTAGTTTTTGGGGAATTAAAAATAAAATCAAATTCTGGTTGATTGAGAATTCTGAAAAATTATATATTATAATATATATATATATATATATATATATATATATATATATATATATATATATATATATGTATGTATATATTATGAATATTTATCATGTATATTTTGATATGGATTATTTCATAATTAATTTTACATGATCATGGACAAGTTTTTCACTTATTTGATCATGTTTTCATGAGAAATTTATTTCTATATATTATAGATCGATATTGTATAATTAACAATGAATGAATTAAATCAATAAAATTAATAATCCAGTACATCAAAACGTTCACGCTAATCGGTTCCAGAACATGTATCAGAATAAACCACGAACCACGCCACCTTTCTATGAACGACTTAATAGATACAAACATGACATCAAAATTACCTTCCCACAAGTTTACCCACAAGAATTAATAAATCCATTATCCCACCATGGTTGATCGAAATTCCTCAGATCAATACAAATTTAGCATATTTCAACAAAGACCAAATAATCGTCAATAGCTTCAAACAAATTTTATTCGAACATCAAGAATACTCTCAAATTTACTCAGATGCATCTAAATCGGAAAATGGAGTTTCAGCTGCAATAGTAACAACCAACTCATGTACTGGCTTCAGACTACCGGAGCAGAGTACGGTGTATACAAGTATGTATACATGTGTATATATGACATCCTTCAAGCTGTTTTGTATAGTGAAAGGCAAGGACTGATAAAAACCTTGATTATTAGTGACTCTTTGAGTGCAATCAGCAGTCTTCGATCAGTATATTCAAATAATATACTCATTATAACGATAAAAGAAACAATACACAAACTGTCACAAGAGAACCAAGTGGTAAAACTAATATGGGTACCCTCACACATCGGAATTCCGGGTAATGAAATAGCTGACAAGATAGCCCGAAAAGCCCTCATTTACCAAAATTCGGAACAGGAAAGTTCAGCAATACATGAAGACTTGAAAGCACACGTAAAGAGAGCAGTCCAAGAATATTGGCAAAATGAATGACAACAAAGCAGATCCAAGTTAGCAAGGAGACTAAAATTTAACAAGGATAGTTTAATCCCCATAAGACAATGGGGACACTAGTAGAAAGAGATGAACGAACATTTGTGACGAAATGTGACGTAGTTGGACGTGTTATGGCCGCCGTTCTCTGTATACAGTGACGGACTAGTTCTTGGTATATGAGAGTTACTGCTGACAGTTTTGTTGCTTGGTTCGAGTTCGACTCTGTACTCATATCCAAGTACGTCACTACGACGCGTTGATGCTACAAGATTCTGATTGGCTAGAGCTTATTAAACCCTCCTTGTTAGTTTAGTCTCATTGGTTAGGAGGTCAGTCATCCCTTGGAAAAACAACCCGAAACAACGGAGAGAACAGGTGATCCTGTCACGTTTACGAATCGGACACACCAAGTTCACTCATGAACACTTATTTAAAGGACAAGAAAACGATAAATGTGATATGTGCCAAGTTCAAGTGTCGGTTAAACATGTGCTAGTGGAATGTCCTAAGTTCGCAGAAAAAAGACAGGAACGTAGTCTATGTGAAACTTTGGAGCGAATACTGGGTGACAGCTATAAAATTAAAAGTATTGTTTCCTTTTTGACAGACATTGATATCATGAATATGTTTATTACCTTATATTAACTAATTGTACAATCATACCGTTACGTTACTGATAACCCTGCGTGGTTGATGCAACATTATTTTGAAATAAAAAAAAAATAATCGATTACACTTACCTCGTATCTCCATGTATTCCACTCGAGCTAACGCTTTCGTGGCGTATCGCAGAATACGTCTCGTGACTCGGAAGCGTAATCGATTATTTTCGATGCTCTCGTGATATTTCTACTGAATTTTTACTTATAATTACTAACACGAAATGCAAAAAATGAATTTAAACAAAAAAAAAATGAGTTTTAGTCGAAATAATTCCGCTTTCTTGTAATTTTTGAATCATCCAACTATGTATATATTTTTCCAGACACTTACCAGACAAAGACCTAGACCAAGATCTCAGGTTTCTCAGTTGTCAAGAAGTTTTCCACCGGAGACGCCAAGCATACCATCTACACCAGAAGAGGAAGTATTCTTCGATACACCTTCCATTCCTTCTTTTCCTCACACACCTGAAGGAGGTGACACCATTGACAGGGGGGAATCTACTCAACCGATTTACAGAGAAAGAGTCAGATATGCAGAACCACCTGTAGGAGGTTGGAGAATAAGAGACTCCAATGATGAAGTGGTGTTGAGGCATGGACAAAGCCGGCCCAGTATAGGAGGTTCAAGAATATCATCTAACATGTTCGGCAGAGTTCTGGATAATTCAGACAGAAGACAGTATGGAATGGGATGGGTTGGAAAAATGTTTGGGTGAGTAAGGCTTTACGGAGAGGTCGTTTAGAATGGACGAGTTCAGCCACATATTGCCAACCTTGTAAATGATCAAAACTACTCTACCACTGAAAACGCATTTTTTCGCATTTTATTATGCCTTTCGATTTCCTAAACTATTTTACAATACCAGAAATATCTCCGGTTTGAAATTCCAAGTCATTTGGTAGAAAATTGATAAAAAGTGAAAAATGAAAAATAAAACTTTATGTTTTTATACCACTTCTATTTGTAACCAACGTTACTGCAGTTTCGTCCTATATGGACATTATCAAACAATACAATACAAAATTGTTTGATAATGTCTTCTTTCTGTTTAAACAATGGTCAAACCTACTGCTAATGCATTGTTGCCAAATCTCAACATGATTCAGAGTACTGCGAAATAGCTCCCAGGATTATTGATTATTATCTGGTATTAATTGTGGTAATGTGGTTCAATGTATTATGTAGCTATATTACGGATAGCCGGATTACTAATAATCAAATCAAATCAATCAAATCAAATCAAATATGCTTTATTATCCAAGAACATAATTCTCATTGACAAAGCCAGTATAAATAAATATAGAAATAAATAAATATACAAGTAGGTAAAAGTAAAACAAAAAGTTGCATAAGCAGTTACGGTCACAATTAAATTGATAAAATTAGTCACACAATAAAAAATAAAAAATAAAAAAAGTTAAAAAAAAAACATATATATATATATATAACATAGTAGTTGGTATATACACCGTCACACAATTAAATACAATTTAAAATAAAAATAACAATTTGATGCAAATCACAGAAAAGTCAAAAAAATTATTGTCAAAGCCAACAATGCTAATATAAAAATCAAAAAGGAGCTATAAGTGGTCACAGTAAAATTCTCTTAAATTATAATACGCTTTAGTGGCAAGTACACTTTTCAGGGCTCGCCTGAATTGTTTGTTGTCACAGACATTTTTTATTTCTACAGGTAGGTGATTATATATTTTCAAGTTTTCATATATTAGAGAATTTTTCATAAGTGATGTTCTTGGGATAGGTAGACGTAGATGAGAACCATTTCGTGTATTGTACCTATTAACATTCACTGTATTTTTATATTTTTTATGAACCAAACAAGCAGTCTCCAGTATAAAAAGGCAAGTAACTGTCAGTATTCGTTGATCCTTGAACAATGATCTACAGTGATCCCTCGGTTTTGCACCACACATAAGACGGACTGCTCTTTTTTGTAGAATAAATACTGAATTTAACAACTGAGAGCTACAGAATCCCCAAAATGCAATACCATATCTTATATGGGACTCAACAAGTGCCGAATATGTTATTCTTGCTAAATCTTGACCTAGTTCATGAAATACCACCCGAATAGCAAAACAGCCTGATGCTAATTTTTTGTTCAGATTTGATATGTGGTCCATGTATTTAAATTTATGATCAATTAGTAATCCTAGATATTTACTACATTCACTATTTATTATTGCCTGGTTACCCAGGGTCAGATCATCAAAGCCAAATCTGAAAGATAATATTTTGGTTTTAGATATATTAAAACACATAAAGTTGGCATCTTTTGAACGGTTATACTTAGAATTATGAAATTTGGAGGGTGGAAATGAACGGATGTAGGCTTCTCAACCAGTCGTAAAAGGTGACGTAATAATCATAGATGACGTCACAGGGCCACTGTGACCAATAATTTCAAATGGGACCCTATGGCAAGTGACATCTCGTTTGAAAGGTAATGAAGATACCTATTCAGTCATACTCATTTTGTTTGGATTCACGCTGATTTTGATTGATAAATTGAATAAATACTAAAATTATAGTATCGCATTTAATTAATAAAGATTTAAGAACCAAATCTCATAATAAGTATTCAAAATGTGCTCCATTTACTTCCTGTCAGTAATGAATTCTATTGATAAACTCTTGTCGTACTCGCCCCATTGTGTCACAGGAAATTTACCTGTATTCTTCAACAATTCGTTGTTTCAAAATGGCAATGCTGTCAGGTGCTGTAGCGTAAACCTTAGATTTCAAGTACTCCCATTGAAAAAAAACTCATGGTGTGAGGTCCGGTGACCGAGCAGGCCATTCTATCGAACCTCGTCATCTCATCCATCTACTACGATATTCTTCATCTAGGTAACGTCTTACTGCACCATAATAGTGTGCAGGAGCACCATCTTGTTGAAAAGTTATTTCCAAGTTGTCGAATTCAATACAATTCACTGGTTAAATTCGCATTGAAAAAAAGGGGGCCCAACTATGTGGTTTCCCAAAATACCTGCCCAAACACATACTTTTTCTGGAAATTGGGTATGTTTTTCACGAAATATGTGAGGATTTGTGTCGCTCCAATATCTCACATTTTGAGTGTTAACATTTCCATTGAGAAAGAAAGTACTTTCGTCACTAAAACAAATTGTTTGTATGTAGCGTAGTTGTTGGTTATTTTATTGGACATAGTTTTACAGAATTCTAGTCTTCGGTCGGGGTCATCATCTGAAAGTTGGTGCACCATTTTTAATTTGTATGAATGAAATTTGTTTTTAGCCAACACCCTATGAACTGTTCTTTGACTGACTTCACAGATAGATGCAACTTGGGCCGTAGAAGAAGTAGGGTTTACTACCATTTCTCCAATTATGTAAATTTTTTTGTCATCACTAATTGTTGGTCGACCAGATCTTTTGGCATCTTGAACACTACCTGATGCTTTAAACTTCCGAAGAAGCTCCCTCAAATAAATCCTCGATATAGGGCGATCGGGGTACCTCTCATTAAATAGACTATCTGCTGCATCGAAATTGTGTCTACATTCACCAATTATTAGGACAGCTGCTACTCTGTCGACTACTGTACGTACCATTTTGACTATGTAAACACTAAAACGTCTCGTTAAACTATAGCTAAAGTATATTTTCACGGTATCAACACTTCTGATAAGTAGAGGATTGAAAAACGTCAACTTTTTTGACAATTAACCAGAGGTGAACTTTCAAATATTTATTAATTAAATTTGAAACTATAATTTTAGTATTTATTCAATTTATCACTCAAACTTAGCTGGAATCGAAACAAAATGAGTATGACAGAATAGGTATTTTTAATACCTTTCAAACGAGATGTCACTTGCCATTTGAAATTATTGGTCACAGTAGCCCTGTGACGTCATCTATGACTATTGCGTCACCTATTACGACTGGTTGAGAAGCCTACATCCGTTCATTTCCACCCTTCAAATTTCATAATTTTAAGTATAACCGTTCAAAAGATACGACGGGGGAGGGGACTTTTGACTAGCACTGTATACTGTATTATCTACATTAAAAATATAGAATATATATATATATATATATATATATATATATATATATATATACAGGGTGTTAATTAAGTACGTTGACAAACTTCGGGAGGTGATTCTTTGAAGGTTTTCAGGATGAAATGTTCATATAAACATATGTCCCAAACGGCTTGGTTTTCAAGATACAGGGTGATAAAAATACATTTTTTTCAAGATTTTTTAGAGTGCACCATTTTTAATTTGTATGAATGAAATTTGTTTTTAGCCAACACCCTATGAACTGTTCTTTGACTGACTTCGACATTTTCTACAATAATCAGTTCAAATTAGGCAAGTACAATCCATTCAATAGTACGCACGATACAAAATAATGCATTTCTCAAATAATTCACAGGGTCCTCCTTTTTTCAGAGTCAAGCTTTGTTCAACCCTTCAGAATTTTTTTTCCGCCGCCACTGACATATTATGAGAAAGGAATAATTAATGTTGTTTCATTTAACATCTTTTTGCTCTCTTGATGTTTTTCATTTACTTGTACGGTTCAGGAGTTACAATGAAAATATTAACGCAAACATTTTCCAGTAACGCATAACATAAAGAAATTTGAGAAGCAAATAGTCTAACAAACTTGAAGGGTGATTCTTTGAAAGGTTTCAAGATGAAAAGTTCATATAAACATGTCCCAAGCGGCTTGGTTTTCGAAGTACAGGGTGATCAAAATACATTTTTTAGGAGTTTTTGGAGTTTACTTCGAAATTTTCGACAATAATCGATCCAAATTAGTTCAAATTGGACAAGTACAATCCATTCAATAGTGCGCATGATATAAAATAATTCATTTCTCGAAGTGTCATTGCCACTCTCCAAAGATTAGCGCGTGACGCAATACGTCATTTTGTTCTCATTACACAAATAGCTATTTTCTGCTCGTGTAGAGAAAATGTAATGTTATGGAGCTCCCATACATTTTTTACCATAACTCAGGTTGAATATGTATTGCACAAAGTTAATTATGGCAAAATAATTTTGGACATTTTCAATAGTGAATAACTTTATTATCAAATACTAGAGCAAAGTAACATAAATTCCCTAGGAATAAAATTAAGTTCAGAAAAGGACCATTATTGAAATTGATATGTCAGAGCAGCTGCTGGAAATGGCCACCGCCAACTTCAATGCATGCATTTATGCGCCTAACCATAGACTGGTGGACACGCTCAAAAATACCAGGAGTGTTTCTTATAATTCCGCATGACTCCTGTATGCGATTCCTCAGGTCTTCTTCACTTTGAACTGGAGTTCGGTACACTAATGATTTAAGGTGCCCCCAGAGGAAAAAATCAAGTGGATTCATATCGGGTGACCTTGGTGGCCAAAGTTGTGGCCCACCACGCCCAATCCAGCGATCAGAATAATTCTCTTCTAAATATTGGCGTGCAACCAATCTGAAGTGTACTGGAGCACCATCATGCATAAACCAAGTTCCAATTCTTTCCCTCAGTGGGATCTCTTCTAGGAGTCCAGGTAAGATGAATTCAAGAAAATGTCGATAATGGTCACCATTGAGTCTAAGAGGCAGAAAATGTGGCCCGATAAGGAAATTCCCTACAATTCCAACCCAAACATTCACAGAAAACGTCTCTTGAAAATGGTTTTCAATCACGGCGTGTGGGTTTTCATCAGCCCACATATGATTGTTGTGAAAATTAATAATGGCTTTACGGGAAAAGCATGCCTCATCGGTAATAACACTTGAGATAAAAAAGTTTGTCGGTCTCATTCTGACTTACCTGTACTATGTTATGGATACTCCTAACATTAAAAAACGTTCAAGAGGTTGACAATTATTCCTATAAGTTGTAATAAAGTTGCATCATGCGATTATAGCACACAGGATGTTATGTCTCTTCTCAGGACATATCTTCAGTTTTTTGCAAATATCTCAGAAACCTTCACTTTTAGGCAAATGGAATTTTAGGTTGAGTATGGATGAGCCTAACTGATGTCAAACGCTCATTTGTCAATTCAGTTGTCCATAGAAAATATGAAGGAAAATTTGACCACATACCATCGTAACTACGCCACTGTTTTACGAAAATTGAAAATTATAACTTCAAATTATCACGTTGATAAACCTTGATTAGTGCACTAAGTTTGAAATTTTTTAGAGAAGTTTTAGAGAAAAAATAAATAAATCTAAATTTTTTTCGCACTTTTGACACCCTGTATCTCAGAGGGGATGGATTTTAGGACATACCTTAATAGAAACTTTCCATCTCAAAATGAGGCAAGGAATCTGTAGTTGGAGTTTGTCGGTCTTATTCTGACTCACCCTGTATATAATATGTATAAGGCGAAGGGTAGCCTTGACTGACTTTCCTATTATTATTTTTGAAACTTGCAGGCATAACTCAGTACGGGGTGTTGAGTTTGAACAATGAGGTCTCCATCCAAGACGAATCTGAGTGCACGCCCAACAAATTTCCTGAAATTTATTAACAGAACCCAGCACTCTTGCTACATTGAAACCGACTAGTGAGGCCTCCGAGGTCTCCCCGACTAAAACCGGAAGTAATGCACCTTTCACCAAATTCACGGACAATAATCTTCAGAGGCCATTGAATTCGTTTTCAAGGTTCTTCCTTTCTTTTCTTCTCTTTTCCAATTCTTCGTATAGGCTTTGTCAAGTCCTCGGATGTTTTCCCCATCTAAATCGCTCTAGTAATTAAATTTAAGATTTTTTATAAGTTTACTCTCATTTTAGTATTAAGCATATATCAGATAAGTAATCCGCATTTTTGTTACACCCGGTATGCTCTTTGCGCGTTTCATTATCGTCAAAGGCACTAGCCTGAATGTCTCTTGACGAGCGATGGGCAGTTGTACAAAATAGCGAGTCGGTGGTGCCAGATAAACACGATAGTGCCGGTTTAACGTGTGCTCTCCACATACACCCCCTTATTCAGTCCGCTAACTTCCTTACCGATTGGGTGGATGCATCCCCTGCACCTGGATAGCCAGAAGAGGAAAGACAAGGTAAGGCAAAAACCTTTGGCGATATTCCGACGACAGGTAGAAGCGTTCATACCTTAATCAAATCCGCAACAGGCTTATTGTTCAGTGGTCTACAAAATATTTCAGTTTTGCAATATCTCCGTTTTTTATGAATGTAGACTTCGCGGGTCTCATTACTGTTGATTAGTGACCTCTATAGAGCCTTGTCAGTGAATTTAGTGAAACTAACAGTGCCTCTAGTTCTTTGTTGGGTGGAAACCTTGGGAAAATAATTTTAAGAGATCAGTTGAGTCCTCTGTCTTTGAATTTGGTGGAATTCACAGTGCCTCCATGATTTTGTTGGGTGGAGGCCTCAGGGACCTCGTTTTTCGAATACTTTGGGCATCTGCTGAGTCCTGTTTACGAATTTGGTTGAATTTGTAGTGTCTTTGCTCTTTTGTTGGCTAGAGACCTCGGTGACCTCGTTATTCGAATTCAGTGGCCTCTGCTAGTCCTGTCTGTGAGTTTGCTGGAATATATATACAGTGCCTCCATAATTTTGTTGGGTGTCGACCTCGGTTACCTCGTTATTCGAATTCAGTGGTCTCTGCTGAGTCCGTGAATTTGGTGAGAGTTGCAGTGCCTCTGGTTTTTATTGGGTGGAGACATCGGAGACTTTATTATTCGAATTCAGTGTTCCTTGCTGTGTCTGAAAATTTCAGGAAATTTGCAGCGCCCTCATGTCTGCAAGTTTCGGAAAATTTGCGGAGTCTTCAGTTTTGGAATAGGTGTACACCACATTTTTCTGAAACAGTTATGTATTTTCTTTGTCTGCAAATTTCGGTCGATTTTCAGATCATCCAGGCTTACCAATGGATAGAGACCTCCTTTTATTCGAAAAGGGGTTACATTTTCAATCGTTTTTAGTGTTTAGGTGGGAAAGCATTTCCTTTAAAGCTGGTTCATTCGTAACTTTCATTTTCGCAACAAATTAGATCGGTTACCGCTGTCTAGAACTATTGATAACACATTGATATAACAGTGACAATAATTCTGTGCAATACCTGTGGACAGTAGCAGGACTATTTTTGTCTTTTCGTTCATGTACTACAGATGAATCACTTACTGGAGTGATTTACCGTTTTTTGTCCGAGTGAAATCATTAAAAATGTAAATCGTTTGATTTTATGTCTGAAAAATAGTAAGAATAGTTCCTCAATGTTCAGTCTTCTTAATTTCATATAAATATCACTTAAAAAAGCGATTCTTCTCAACTGTCTTTAATTTTATAACAAGATTTTCAGATTTTTTTTTAATTGTGAAGGGACGTTGAAGTTGAAAATTCTGAAAAAAAGCATGATTATCTTTTACTTTGACATTGATATGTCATGATATTTGAAATGGAATCTGATGAATGGTTTTTGGGAAAACTTAAAAAACTCTAAAAATTAGGTTTTATTTTTGTCTTCGAAAACTGTTCATCAGATTTTCTTCTACATCTCTCTAATTATTCAATTTGAATGCCAAAATAACTCGAATATTTTTCACAATTTTCAACCTTGCCGTTGATTTTTTCATGGGTTTATATGAACCTCAATCGAGTGCACTAAATTTATAAGAGAGACTAACACATTAAATTGGACTAACAATGATGGTCAATTTCAGTGACAGCAGCATATTAAAACAATTATGTTCATACCTTTCCGATATGAATATTATCAGTGACATATAGATCGTAAAAGCCACATAGTCGCTAATAAACTTGTAGATTGATGCGACTCTAAATTTTGAATAAAAAAATAAAATAACCTTGTGTGCAGACAGGAGGCTGCCGTGCACAGAAAAATCAACTATTTTCAAAACACGTCCCACTTATCAGTACTGATGGTTAGGAAATTCGACTTCTCGTTTGATTTTCATGTGATAGGTGTCTTCACAACCTCTAAAAATTATTAAAATGTTAAAGTACGGCCCGATTGGGACAGTGGAATGATAAAAGTATTGTATGAAAATTCACCGTTGCAACCACGATACGTTCAATACAAAATTAACATAGCCATATCCGTTATACTAAAGAAAATCCGACGATTTCAACGAAATTCCAGATACCAGAAACTCCATAAAAGTCGTCGTGTGGGGTGCAAATAGTGAAAAATCCGTTCATATCGCAAAATTTATCAGTCAACTACCGATTCAATCCATAGGCTATTTTAATAATGCTCCCTTGTTTCCAATATTTCGGGAGAATATCTCGAATACAAGAAACGTCCGGTTACATCGGCTTAGGACACTAAAATGTGAAATATACAAACTTAGTGTTATTTCGGTGTGTTCCAAGTATCTTTGATATGATAACTGAAGAGGCTGGAGTGAATGGCTATATTTATTATACTGGTGATAACTTATGTACTGATATTAACACGCATAAAGTTTTATAGTTCTATCCCAAACCGCTATTTCAATTCAGTTTGAGGTTCCTCCAGAACTTGGTGACTGAAACACATGTTGAGACGTGAAGAATAGTAAACGTATGTCGTATTAACTTGATTTGTTTTCGAGTGACGTAGTGTCAAAGTTTCAATGATAATTCGGTTATTTACATAGAAATATATATTAAATACTTACTCTAGAATGCTAATCCCCATGTCAAAAGTGTTGTAAAAAGTTCAGGATAGTCCGCAATATGCATGCGCGTCATTAGTGATTTTTGTAACAGGCCCGGTTTTAGTAAAATATTATGGTACTTGTGAAGATTAACAATCGTTAATTCTGAATCTCGGAGAATAAGGTTGGAAACCTCATTGTACTTATACCTATTTGTATTTAGCCGATTTGAATACATATTTTCACATATTTATGATCCCAAATATTCAACAAAGGTCATCAGAAAGTAGAGTATGGCTTTTATTATTATTTATCGCTCTGATTTTTGGTATCACATTCAGTTTTCAGCTGTAGTTAACCAACAAAAACCTACGGAACCACCCCAAATCGTCGGTGCAATTTTCAAGGAATCACTGGATTGGAAAATAAATTGAAAGTACCAAAAACTATGAAAATTTATTTCAGCTAATATCATGAATAATTTCAACTCAAGTTGGATTTATAAAATTGGATGCTTGGAAGCTCGAGGTTTTTTTTCTAGTCAAAATATGCAACTGCATTTAATTTAAATCATTTGAAAAGATTAACATGCTATTTCTATAAGAGTATTTCTGGTTGTATTACCTTAGTGCAATTTCCACAAAAAAGTGAGGCCAGAAGCATTTTCCTTACCATCAAAGAAAAGCATTTTCATATTGACATTAATTTTCTGAGGCGATTCTATGTATGTTTAGTACTTTTTGTAGGAATCTAGAACTCATAATATAAACGGTGTGGCAGAAAGTTGTATCACTCGCCATGCATGCTTACGCAGACACAGTATTGGTACTGCACTTGGTTTCAAATTATTCTATTGTCGATTTCATATGAATCTTCATGAGGAAAATATCTGCCACAAATTACAATTCTCTCACTCAAATGTTCTGCTGGGGTCTCTTCTTAAGAACAATAACCAAAAATCATGCCTTTTTTGTCAAGCTAAAATAATATTTAAGCTATTTTGAGCAAAGCATATAAGTACATAAACAATTTCATTATCTACCAAAAATGATTTATTTCAGGTATTTTTCCTTTACACAACACTAAACAGTTCATTGTTTATTTGTAGAAAGAAACGGCTTTATTAGAAATTGTCTCAACGACAACATACACCGCACAAAACGACAAGAGAAAATCTGAAATTCTAAAAACCGTCTCTGTCTCTGACAAGAGTGACAGATCTTAGTGACAAGTCTTCCTGTTGATGAAAAAGCACTGTTGCACGGTCATTATAATTACAGTAGCATAGGGTACATTATTGTTTTGAATAAGTTTCTCTCGCGTATAAAATTCGGAGTAATCTATCTCTAAAAGGTTCTTTTCGGTTTTAAAAAGTCCTAAATGCGCTGTCAAATTTCTCTCTTTCAAATGACATTTGTTTTATTGCCTCATAACAAAAAACTCTGAATTGGAACACCAAATGATTTTCAAATTTGTAGCGATCTACCCAAACTACACTGATGACGCGCATGCGCACATCGTAAACGGGTCGCATACGCGACATGCTTTTCGCCGTGAAAATTGGCGGGATTAGCATTCTAGAGTATGTATATAATGAGGTTAGATTTCAAATTATAAGTAGTGAAGGGTCACCTTATTGATAATAATGGTAAAAATCATTGTACGCCAATGTTTTTCTCTAAGTTTCATATTTTCATCAAATTAAACATTTAAAAATACAACTCTCATATACTGCCGTGAATTTGAAATAGCAACACTTCATCAATCCATAAAGGACCACGCACACATCTTATGGGAAAAAGTCTTTTGGTGAAAATGACTTGATTTTTTATATGTTGTAGCTGGAGCCATTCTAAGTAAAAGTCTCCATTGGCACAACTCAATCGTATGACTGGATTCGGCGTTAGATGGCGCCAAATCATGAATTGAGTAATTTTTGGAAAAATTCAGCTGAATAAAAAAATATCAATATCTCATTTATATTCAATATAGCTTGCAACTGAGCATTCCTGAAATTCTCTATAAATAATTTTTCATAATACAGAATAACAAAACGCCATTGTTTTTCTACGGGTATTCAACAATATTGTGGCGAAGCTGCGGGCGATGCCGGACCTGAACTCTCACGTATAGCTAGCGACCAACCGCGGGAGACTGTCGATGCGCTTGCACCGAGAAGAATCTGGACGATTCGGTGAGTCTGGGCGATTCGATGGAAAATTCTGGAGCATTCAGAGAAGTCAACGTCGGATATAAAAAGAACTACGCAGCGGACAGACGGACAGTCAGTGAAGTGAAAGTCGAATATAAATACCTAGTTCCGTGATTGTTATGTAAATTAGAGTATTGTGTTATTGTATCATTGTATTTCGATAAATAAATTATTTAGAGTTAATTGGACTATAAATATACTACAGTGGTGTTAGAAGTGCGATGTTTAAATAAAGAGTGTTCGTGTAAGTAGAAAGTTTGTGTATTTCGAACAATCATTTTCGCGTGTGAAATAGACAATAATAATAATAATAGACTGGTGGCCGTGGAATAGACTGTGTGAAATAGACAATAATAATAGTAATAGACTAGTGTCCGGGAAATAGACTGTGTGAGATAATAATAGACTGTTGACCTGTGAAATAGACTGTGAGACATAGACTAAGACAAAATGTGTTCGAGGAAAGTTCGCCTGGTTGAATTGAAGGTTGCGGAATTAAAGCAAGAACTGGAGGAGAGGGAACTTGACACAAGTGGTAAAAAGGCCGTGCTTCAAATAAGACTTGCCGAGGGATTAGTTCAGGAGGGCGAGGACCCAGAAACATTTCTATTCGAAGTTTCTGGAATAGATATGAGTTTCATAATGAGTAAACTCGACGGAATGGAAGACAAAATTCAGGAGAAACTTCTCGAAAATTCGAATAGCCTGAAAGATGAATTTCAAGGAAGTTCGAGGAATTTGGAAGAAAAACTTCAAGAAAAACTTCTAGAAAATTCAAATAATCTGGAAGAAAAGCTACTGGAAAATTCGAATACTCTGAAGGAGGAATTTCAAGAAAATTCGAAAAATCTGGAAGAAAAGCTGCTAGAAAATTCCAATAGTCTGAGAGAAGAGATTCTAGAAAATTCGAAGGGTTTGAAGGAAGAGCTTCTAGAAAACTCGAAGAACATGAAAGAAGAACTTTGTGGCGTAGCAAACCAATTAGAAGAAAGAATGGGGACTGTCGAGACAGAGATCAGAAAATCAAGGATGAAATCGAGGAAGAGATGGGAAAGTTGAAGGAAACAATCAGCGATGAAATCAGAGGCGGAATCGAGGGAGAAATCAACAAATTGAAGGAGAAAATCAGTAAGTTGGAAAACCAGAATGACACTACTCACACCACAGAATCGGTCAATGAAAATTCAATGCTGGAACTGAGTTTGAACTTAGATGATGTTCAAAAAGGTTTGAAAGGTGTAAAAATCAGTCCGGAAACAGGAAAACTCTCTATGAAACCACCTCAGTTAGATGGAAAAACACCATGGGCAAATTATCGCCGACAATTTGAAGCTGCAGCAAAGGCGAATGGATGGAATGCAGAAGAAAGGGCTGTAGCATTAACACTGGCGTTGCGTGGAGAAGCCACAAATATCTTACAAACCCTCACGGCACAAGAACAAGAGGACTACGAGCAGCTGATCAAACATCTAGAATTACGGTATGGACAGACCCATCTAGAACATGTATACCACTCACAGCTCAAAAACCGCTGCCAGAAATCAAGCGAATCCCTACAGGAATTTGAAGCCGACATTGCACGCTTGGTTCGCCTTGCATACCCAGCTACACCGGAAAAGGTAATGGAGCGACTAGCAGTTCAGGCCTTCTTAGATGGACTTCGTGACCAGGAAACCAGACAAGCATTGACACTAGCTCGTCCAACACATCTCGTGGATGCACTGGCACGCGCTTTGGAATTTGAGGCAGCGAAGCAATCCTGCAGAAGCCAAGGTAAAGTCCGATTCATTGAGGAAAACCCACAGGAACCTGATGACCTGGAAGCTGCCATAAGAAAGGTGGTGAAAGAAATGTTGCCTGAAAGAAGACAGATAAGATGCTGGAATTGTGGCAAAATTGGGCATGTGCGTAACAAATGTCCAACATTCACAGAATCGGCACCGATGCAGGAACACTAAAGAAGGTCTATGAGGAGGGGCAATCGTCGACCTGTATCCAGCAAGCCCCCATTAACAATGCATATGTCGCTGTCCTTCAACATCAAAACAATGGTGTTTTTGTAGACTGTCTCATCAACAACGAGCCTTGCACCATGTTGCTAGATACAGGTGCGACTAGGACAATCCTTGGACCTGCTTTTATTAAAACACCAGAGAGAATGGAACCATCATCCTGGAAGCTACGCACAGCAACAGGGGAGCCGGCCACTGTACATGGAGAGCTACCGATTGAACTGATTCTAGGCAGCACAAAAGTGAAACATCGGGCATTAGTAGCGGACATTGAGGACGAGGCAATTATTGGAATGGATATCATGAATTCCAGAGGGTTCCAATTGAATTTCAAAGATGGCGTTCTACGTGTGAACGGAGAAGAGCTGGTGCTACATGGAAGAAGTGAAGAGATGGTTCGTGTTCTGCTGGCTGAAGATGTAAGTGTACCCGAGAGGGCTGAGACCATACTTGAGGCTCGCTTGGACGGAGGTGCGAGCAATGGAAGCGTGGTAATGTTCGAGCCCAAGCTTCATGATGAGAAAATTGGACGAGGGATTGCACTATGCAAGACTTTGCTGCGTGCTGATAAAATTGTGCCAGTAAGGGTAATGAATGTCAGTGGCAGTGACTTTGAAGAAAGGAACTGTTTTGGGGCACTGCTCGTCAATTTCCTCTGTGATCAGGAGTGTACATGGTACTGTTAGTCAAGACAACAACCTGACAGCGGAACTGGAAAAATTGGTTACCCTCTCTTCGAAGGGTATTAAACCAGCCCAACAGCCCAGATTGAGAGAATTAGTCAAGAAGTACCAAGACATCTTCGATAACGGACAAGGAAAAGGGGGCCGAACGAATGTAGTTCAGCATAAAATTGATACTGGGGATGCCCGACCGATCCGACAATCAGCTAGAAGACTTCGTCTTGCCAAGAAGGAAGAGGCTGACAAAATAGTCAGTGAAATGGGGAAAGATGGAGTTATTGAACCATCCGACAGTCCGTGGTCCTCTCCAGTCGTGCTGGTGAAGAAGAAAGATGGATCAACACGCTTTTGCGTAGACTATCGTCAACTGAACAACGTGACGAAGAAAGACAGTTACCCTCTTCCGAGAATAGACGACACCCTAGACACGTTGGCCGGCTCCACGATTTTCTCGACCCTTGATCTGAAGAGTGGATACTGGCAGGTAGAACTGGCTCCAGAAGATAGGGAAAAGACAGCCTTCACCATCGGCTCGGGACTGTGGCATTTCACCGTTATGCCATTCGGGCTTTGTAATGCTCCAGCAACATTCGAGAGATTAATGGAGACGGTTCTGAAAGGACTCTCATGGAGGACGTGTCTGGTATATCTCGATGACATTATTGTGGTTGGCAAATCATTCGAAGACCACGTTAAAAACCTGGAGGAGGTATTCCTGCGACTGAGAAATTCTGGATTGAAGCTGAGCCCCAAGAAATGCCACCTGTTCCAAAAAGAAGTACGTTACATTGGCCATGTTGTCTCTGGGCACGAAGTAGCAGTGGATGACGAGAAGATCAGAGCAGTGAAGGAGTGGCCTATTCCGAGAGACATAAACCAACTACGTAGTTTCCTTGGTTTGTGCACATACTATCGCCGATATGTGCTGGGGTTCGCCAACATCGCTAAACCACTGACCAGGCTCACGGAAGGACAAACAAAGTTTCAGTGGCCCGAAGAATGCCAAGACTCGTTCAGGAAGCTGAAGGGTGCATTGATCAACGCACCGATTCTGAGTTATCCCCTTCTGAGTGGAAAATTCATTTTGGTCACGGACGCCAGCAACGTGGGACTTGGAGCTATCTTGTCCCAGATCCAGGATGGGCAAGAGAAGGTGATCGGATACTTCAGTAAAACTCTCAGTAAACCGGAGCGTAACTACTGTGTCACCAGACGAGAATTATTGGCTGTTGTCAAGGGAGTAGAACACTTTTACAAATACGTGTACGGAAGAAGATTCCTGTTAAGGACTGACCATGCAGCCTTCATTCAAATGGCTCCTACAGTTCAAAAACCCCGAGGGCCAAGTGGCACGTTGGATCGAAAGACTCCAAGAATTCGACTTCGAGATCGAACATCGAGCAGGGAGCGGCCACAAGAACGCAGATGCCCTGTCAAGGAGACCATGCCCAGACGACTGCTCACACTGCCGACGAGCAGAAGAGAAGAAAGCAGCGATTTGTAGAACCACGGCAGTTGACAACAACTGGAATGACAACGAGGTCCAGAAAGACCAAGAAAGCGATCCAGATCTTGGTTTAGTCGTCGGTTGGAAAAAGAGTGATCAAAGACCGACATGGCAGGAAATCGCAAGATATTCCCCAGCAGTCAAATCCTACTGGGCCCAATAGAATTCCCTTACCTTGGAAAATGGGGTCCTGAAACGTGTATTGGAGACCGAAGATGGTGGGGAGGACAGACGTCAGATAGTGGTTCCCAAGAATAGAAGACAGGAAGTACTCCGAGAGATCCATGATGGAGTTGCTGGAGGACATCTGGGTGTGACGAAGACCCTGCAGAAAGTAAGGCAACGGTTCTACTGGGTCAATTGTCAAGTTGATGTCAATGACTGGTGCAGAAAGTGTGCTGTTTGTGCTGCCAGCAATGGACCTCGGACACGACCCAAGGCCCCGATGTGTCAGTATAACGTAGGTAGTCCATTCGAGAGAATCGCCATTGACATCGCCGGCCCGTTCCCCGTATCAGATCACGGAAATAAATACATCCTTGTGGCAATGGACTATTTCAGCAAGTGGGCCGAAGCCTATGCCCTGCCCAACCAGGAAGCCATCACCGTCGCGGACGTCTTGGTGAAAGAGTGGATATGTCGATTCGGTGTCCCCTTGGAGCTGCATTCGGACCAAGGCAGAAATTTCAAATCCAACCTGTTCCAAGAAATCTGCCAACTGCTGAACATCCGCAAGACGAGAACCACAGCTCTACATCCACAGTCCGATGGAATGGTTGAGCGGATGAACAGGACTATCAATCGCCACTTGTCCAAGGTAGTCTCTGACCATCAAAGATACTGGGACCAGTATCTTCATTTGTTCCTGATGGCCTACCGTTCCGCAGTACACGAGTCGACCGGCCAAACCCCTGCTAGTATCATAATGGGCCGAGAGCTGCGACTTCCCTGTGACCTAAAGTTTGGGACGCCACCAGGACAGGATACCGCGGGAGAGGACTACATCAGCAAACTCCGTCAGCGAATGGAAGACATCCACGAACGAGTCCGTTTGAACATCCAGAGTGCCAGCGACCGAATGAAAGCGACTTATGACATCAATGCCGATGCTGGAGGATTTCAGGTTGGTGACCTAGTTTGGCTGTACAACCCGATGCGTCGCCGGGGCCTGTCACCGAAATTACGGAATTCATGGGAAGGTCCGTACAAGATCATCAAGAGGATAAACGACCTGCTTTATCGAATCCACAAGCCACCCAGAGGTAAACCCAGGGTCGTTCATTTCAACAGGTTGGCCCCTTACGCTGGAAATCATGACCAAGTCCGCACCCTCAGACCACCAGAGGATGCGATGACGTTCCAGAAATTCATGTCCTTATACTCAAATGGACAGAAAGTGTCACACGGGGTAACTCGAGAGGAGCCACGGGACCTTTTCAAAGTGCCTTTCGATTACGCCCTAGCACACTGCGTCGCAGAAGATCTTCGAATGTCCAGGGGCATCGCTGTAGTGTTTTCCAAGAAATTTGGCCAACTCCAAACACTACGGAAACAGAATCCAGAAATTGGAGGTGTGCTACAGCTGAAGAAGGGCCAGAGGAACATCTACTACTTGGTGACCAAGAAGCATTCCCAAGACAAACCGTCCTATGAAGATGTCTGGAGGAGCCTCACCCAACTAAGAGATACGATGGTGGACCAGAATCTGGTGGACTTGGCAATCCCAAAATTATCCTGTGGTATTGATGGGCTGGATTGGAGAGTTATAAGAAGTATGTTGGAGACGATATTCCGATCCAGCGGCATCCAGATTTTGATTTGTTGTAATCCTATTCCACTACCTAACATGAAGACTGTGGAGTGTTATTTTCATCGAACTTCACGATGCAGATATGGGGAATCCTGCAAATATCGACACACTCCAAGGATGACATTTCGGGAAGAAATATCTCTAAGAAAGGGGCAATGTGGCGAAGCTGCGGGCGATGCCGGACCTGAACTCTCACGTATAGCTAGCGACCAACCGCGGGAGACTGTCGATGCGCTTGCACCGAGAAGAATCTGGACGGTTCGGTGAGTCTGGGCGATTCGATGGAAAATTCTGGAGCGTTCAGAGAAGTCAACGTCGGATATAAAAAGAACTACGCAGCGGACAGACGGACAGACGGACAGTCAGTGAAGTGAAAGTCGAATATAAATACCTAGTTCCGTGATTGTTATGTAAATTAGAGTATTGTGTTATTGTATCATTGTATTTCGATAAATAAATTATTTTAGAGTTAATTGGACTATAAATATACTACAATATACTCAATTCTTCAGTAAATGAATTCGCCTACGAGGTTATAAGTTCATTGAGTTTATCATTGAGGATCAATCAGAATGGTTTGTTGATCGACCAAAATTCAATGAAGATAAGAATACAGAGTGTTTGAAATAAGTGAGGGTGCATATTAGACACAGGGTGGCCCATTAGTATGAGGAGGTACAGTATTTCGCCTATCATGAGAAGTGTGAAAAATGTTTCAGTTAAAAGTTATATGGTTAACTTGCGTATAATAAAAATATTTAAAAATATACAGAGTGTGTTTTTAGTGCAGGGCAACGCAGAGCATCGCTTTTTTAAAAGAACCACCAGTAAATTTTCTTGCTATTGAACTGAGCAGAATATTTTACATACGAATATATTTCTTTTTTGGAAAAATTTTGCGGCGTTGTTGTTATTGCTGAAAGAAATAAAATCTTCGGGAAAACAGACCATTACAAAAACTACCATCATAAATACTTTATAAATAGAATTTAGGCAGAAACATTTGAACGTTTCTCTAGTTTTCTAAATCCGTGCCTATGATTCTCCTTGGCTCCAGATGGCTAAACTCAGTTCATCTAGTTCAAATATATAGTCGACGGAAATATGGTCAATATCCTCAGAACATCAGATATATTTCTTTGGGTGACACACAAAATATATTTATATTTTATAGCTTGCTAAATCTTACAAAAACATAAAATTAATTGTTAGCAGAATTCTTCTGGACTTCCATTGTCTAGAAACAAAGCAAATAAATTCTTTGCATGTGTTTGAGTCACGACGTTTCAACAGTTAACATCTACTGTCGTTATCAAGTGTGTGAAATGATTTCACACACATTGTCAACCACTTTCAAACAAACACAAAATTAATTATTTGGCGCCCTCTATTGCCGAACCTTTAGGACGATATCATGATTGAATCTTCGAGAAAAGTAATTACTTGTTCAAATTGAATAGAGCCTTCCTTGTATGAAACACTCACAGCCGTATGCATAGTCAATCGCCAGGGACTCGCCAGAGTTTCGCCGTTCGCTACACAAGAATTATAATGCACAGTCGTTCTCCAAAAAAGTGACAACTACGCGATAAGTCTTATTTTGGCGAAACGCTGGCGATGTACCACTTTTTTGGAGCTCGACTGTGCATTATAGTTCTTGTGTAGCGAGCGGCGAAACTTTGGCGAGTCGCTGGAATTGGCTATACATACAGCTGTAAGCCTTTTCATTTTGTTTTGAGAGATCAAATTCCATTCTGATCAACCTTCAATAATAATTAACTTATAGTCTCGAAGGCGAATTCTTTCACATAGAAATTGAATATATTGGAAACTACCCTGTAGAAAATCTTTTTTTTTGTTTTATAGAAGAATCATTCACAATTTTATAACGCTCAGTTGAATATAATAAAAATAATAAAATTCGTGATTTGGAATAACTATATGTATATATAATATTATTTCAAACACTCTGTATTCATGGCTTCATTATATTTTTGTCGATCAACAAACCATTCTGATTGATCCTCAATGATAAACTCAATGAACCTATAACCTCGTAGGCGAATTAATTTACTGTAGAATTTAGTATATTGTTGACAACCCTGTAGAAAAACAATAGCTTTATTTTATTCTGTATTATGGAAAAATATTTCTCTTGGACTTTAGGAATGCTCAGTCGCACACAGTATTGAATATAAATGAGTTATTCATATTTTTTTAATCAGCTGAATTTCTCAAAAAATCACAAAATATATGATTTGGCGCCCTCTAGCGCTGAATCTAGTCATACGATCGAGTTGGGCCAATGGAGACATTTACTCAGAATGACTTCAGCTACAACATATGAAAAAACCAGCCATTTTCACCGAAAGACTTTTTCCCATAAGATATGTGCGTGGTCCTTTCTTTAATTAATTTATTTCTACCTGTATTCCTTTATTGGTTTCGTCATTGATGTACTGGTTGTTTGTTGTGTTCCTGGGCCTATTATTGTCAACTGTTTCTATCCAAACTTAACAATACATTTGTGCATAAAATTAAATAGAATGTCAAGAAAATATGGAGTATCTGAAAAATATATCATTCACATAACTTTTTGATGGTGCGTAACCACCGTTCCTACGCCACTGACTTTGATTTGACAAAGTTTAGCTATTTCAAATTCACGGCATTATGAGAAAGTTGTATTTTTAATTATTTATTCTGAAAAAATATGAATCTTACAGAAAAACAGTGGCGTACAATGAATTTTACTATAAATATCAATCAGATAAATATCTGCCACTTATAATTTGAAGTATAATAGTAAGAAAAGAAGCCTCTTGCTACTGCTAATAACCACACCAGGTTCCACCAAAATCGTCAAAAAGACTTTTGAGTAATTGATGAAATGCCGATTTTTAAATTTGACACCCCGTTTCTCAGAAACGAAGCAAGTTGCGACACACGTTTATGTGAAATTTTCTTCATAAAATATGACAGGGAATCACTACCTGAAATTAATGACATCATTTAGTATACACCCTGTATAATATGCTGTATTTAACAGAGAGTTATCTGTGGTGTTTAGGAATGAACTAGGGGATGCCCGAGGTCTTACTAACCACTTTTTGTCGCCCGTGGGAGTAGATGGTAGATTTCTTTCTCATAATCTCTTCCGTTTCTATTCCAAGGGTCTTGAAGTTCTGAAAGGCATCACTACCAACCGATTGCTAGGGTTATGTCTTTCCAGCGGTGCCACCCTCACTGTGGAGATGGTTTTATTTCTTATTCTACCCTCACTCTGATCAGAATTTGTTTATGAGCTCCATAAGGAACCTTCTTTGTAACCATTAGTTTGTCTTCAGCAGTGAATGACATTAATCTATATATTCTTGATGTTATATGCATAGCCAGTCCTCTTTCAAATGAATTCGAATTACTTGGGAGTCAGAATGAACGTGTGAAGAATAGAAAGTTTCAAATTATTCAGATCCTATGATAGAGAAATCCAATACATGCAAAATTGAAATCAATCAATGCAAAATTGAATTCGACTTCTTATATTTGGTTGGTTGGTTAAAGACTGACGAGCGAGATACCTGCTTTACCTTTGAGGATTCCCTTAATACTGAGACCAGCAGGATATATTGTATTGTTCTGTGTCAGTAGTTCCTAGTTAAATAGGCCTGTATTTTTCACCAGGATATTTACTAGGTGTTTCGGATTCATGTCTATTTCTAGGTTGATCTGTCCGAATGTTCTGTTGTGCCTGAGAAGCTACACTCCACGGTTTCCCTGTTGATTCCCATGGTGTGAAGGTGTTTTCTAAGGCCGCACTGTCCGGTTAGTAAGCCGGTTATTGTGCGTATCTTAGATCTGCTGAGGTTGAGGATGTCAGATGTCAGTATTTGGCTTAGGTTAGGTTAGGCCTCACTATGACTGTGTTGTGTCGATGCCTTTCGATTTGGTCCCAATATGTTTGGTGTTTTGATTTATTCCACTAATTGATTAGGTTTTCTCATTGGGTTTTGCTAATTCCAAATGATGGTTCTAGGTCTGTGAATGGTGATTCAGATGCTTGTTTTGCAAGTTGGTCTGCTTTTTCATTGCCTTCAATTCCCCTTTTTCCGGACACCCACACAAGTGTCGCCTTTTTGTGTTTTGACAGTTCATTGGTGCTCTGTACGCATTCCCAAACTTGCTTTGACTTTATCTGTATTGAATTCAGAGCTTTTAATGCGCTCTGGCTGTCAGATAGAATGTAGATGTGTTTTCTTTGGTAACCACTGTCTAGAATCTAGATTCATCTTTAGCATGTCTTTATGGCATTTGTCTCAGCTTGGAATACTGTGGTGTTGTAGCCAGGAGGGACTATTACGTTCCTTTTTGGCCTTACCCCATATATTCCTGTTCCCACTTCTGTTTTCTTATAGTCTACTAAATTACAATTCTTTGCGAAGAATTAGCAACAAATCGATCGAAATTCCAACCAAAATTTAGTTCATGAGTTGCGATAGGTATTCGATTTGTAGACATTTTTGTTACAAAATTTAATAATGATCTTTCGCATTATTCATCCTGGAGAGTCTTTACTTTCAAGGGCTTTTGCGCACGAAGGGAGCTGTGGCTGACTTGTCAATCACTCAGTTTAGCGTTTGATGAGTAATCAGATCATTAGAATTTTTGAATTCTCTTGCGATAAAAGTTCTTTTGTTTTGAGTGTTATTATTTTGGAGGAACCACGGAACATATGTAAAAATATTGAGTGGAACCCATAATTGTTCATAAAACAAATTGATCACTATTTGGCCTGTTATAAGTAGTAATATGTATGTTAACTAACTTTCAAAAATATCTGTCTTCAAAAAATTGTGTAGATCATGTATCAATCGCCAAACCCATAGTTCAGTATTGAAAAATTCAATAACTAGCAAACGTGAACTCAATTCATTTTTACTTTTTTCAGGCGTTCTTTCAGAAAATCAGTGACGCAGGATACCACAATACAAGAACAACTGGATGACATGGAAGATCATCGACCAATGTTTACGTATTGGGTAACCACAGTACAAATACTGGTCCTGTTCATCTCCATAATTTGTTATGGGTTCGGGCAGTTTGGAGTAGATCTTCAGTCCAAATCGTCACAAGTTCTTGTAACGAGCTTATCTTTACAACAAGTAGACTATATGGAACCGGCCAATTTCTGGTGAGTAAAATACTGAAGAAGTACTAATACTGTTAGCACTTAAAAAATATTAATAAAAACATATCATTCACCATGTATATAAGGAATTGCATGATTGAAATAAGTACCGCATTAATTTTCTCCGAATATTTTTTAACAAGAAGAATTGCTCGAAAATAGCCCATTTTGGTCTCCGATGAAGTACAGGGGGTATCAATATAATCCGTATATTCAAAAGTATATAGCCGACAAACGACTCCTCAATTCGTATATTATTTCAAGAATTCATGAAAATTAACCGATTCTTTTTCGAAATTCATAAAAAAAATAGCATGAAATACATGAAATATCTATGCGACGTTCTCAACATTGAAGAATGGTATATACAGTTTGTCTCACTAAGTTGGAACCATATGGAAAACTTTTTTATTATTCATTTTAGGAAAAAAATTATTTTTCTTAAAAAGTTCTGCATATTCTAAAATCTAAAATACAATCATCTGATATCAATTTTTTTCAGTCGTATACGCAGTGTGACAAAAATATGAATTTTACTCAAGAGTAAAGTACCTTTATATTCGAAAATTCTAACAGAAAAAAGTTGTTCAGAACTAAAAATTACGTTTAAATAATGCAATTGCATCCACTTACATGAAAAAATCATTTGTATGTATTTTCGTATTTGCACAATATATGCAGATGATTTCCCATGATATAACAATATTTCACCTTTGACTGTCTTTTCTTTTTTCTTTTGTTTCTTTCTGATTGATATTATTTACTCATATTTCACAGATCATCAGATCATTCCTTTTTTTATAATTGTACCAATTGTCGTTATACAATTTATGTTAAAACTTAATCCCTCTATAAACAGAAATGTTTCTTGGGATAAATAAATATGCATTCATTATGTGTTTAAATTGCAAAATTGTTATAGAACATTGAGAAACGGAAAGGTTATCATGTGTTACATAATCAAAAGAGATAAATGTTCATTCAAAATAAAAATAAAAGTAAAAAGTAACATAACCCAATTTTTATATGTCTATGGACGTAATTGCATATTTGAACGAAATTTTCAATTCTGAACAACTTTTTTTTTAACACATATAGCGTGCAAGATTTCCAGAAATGTGTCCCTTTTTTCCGTCCTTTTCCTTTTTTATGTAGGTACATTTTCTTGATCTTCATGTAGAAAGACTGAGTCTGTTGCGATTACATATAGAAATTGCAAAGGCTTTGATCTTGGCAGAAGCGCGCGCGTAGCGCATGCGCATTTCCTTTTTCATGTGCATTTTCGTGATCTTCATGTAGGAAGACTGTCTGTTGCGATTTACATATAAAAATTGCAAAGGCTTCGATCTTGGCACAAAAGCGCTATACGCGCTCGCTCAGCCGACATTTTGCAAATCCGCGCGCGCGAATGTCGGCCGAGCGCATGCGCATTTCCCGTTTGTCCATTTTCTTGATCTTCATGCAGGAAGCTTAAGTCTTTGCTAAGTTGGTAAATAAGAACGCACGTAGCGCGCGCTTTGCCAATATTTCAATATATAGGCCAAGTGCGATGCATTTCCTTTTTCCACTTTATTCATTCTCTTGATCTTCATGAAGGAAGCCAAGTCTGTTGCGAAATGTTGTCTAGCGCATACAAATTACCTTTTTCACATTGTCCTTTTTCTTTTTCTCCATATAGGAAGCCTAACTCTGTTGCGATTTCATATTAAAATTGCAAGGGCATTGCACTTGGCAAAACAGCGCATGCGCATTTCAATTGTGTACATTGTGTCTTGATCTTGCACTCGGTCGACAGTTGGCAAATTAGCGCATGCGTATTCCCTTTTTTGTTCATGATCTATTACGATTCCGCACAAAAATTTTCTTTGCTGTGATGTTTTTATCATGTCAAGAATCATTTGTCGTCATTCACACTCACTTATATTTTCTAAAGTAACGTTTGATAATTTCTGAATAATCTCAGGTCATTTCAAATCAAATAAAAATATACTTTATTGTCGAAAGAAATTAATCCTCATGGACAAAGTGTTTAGTTAGTCAAATCAAATCTAACAGAAATTACTTGAGTCAGGTCATAAAAATACATACATGCACAGACACATTAAAATAAATTAAATGTAACATAAATACAATTTATAAATTATTAAATAAAATAATGTATATAAATATGTATTACATATTAAAATGCAGCACATTAAATTCAAAAGAAAATGTAATGAATGAACAAATAAATATATAGATCCTGATACTGGTATCTAAGTCACGAAAGAAAGTGATTACATTAACAACAAACATCAACTGGACTAAACTATTTGGCAACGCTGTATAAGTACTCAAGCACAGATATCTCAACCACCTACGATGTTTCATGATTAAAGTTTGACGTTTGTGTGTATAATTCATAATAGAATGATTTGTTCCTCTTTTGAATTTTCCATTGTTATTTGAGAGAAAAATAGTGACGATAGCTGAATAAATGTGTAGTTAGTGTGTTGCTGAGAGAAAGAGGAAAATTGGAGTCATTTAACTTTTCTAGAGTGTAATTCCATATCTACTCCTTTTTGGTACTTGAAAAGGTCATATCTGCCAAAGCTATTATTTCCGCATGAAAATTTCGTTTGCTATCGGGTTTTTATTGTATTTTGACTCATCTGTGAAAGTTTTATCAAAATCGGTGAGGTTACCGTTTTCTTAACTTTTACCAATATTTCAAGTATAATTTCAAGAATCACTCACTGTGGTAGTATTTATATTATCGGAAGTTTTTTCGATAAGTTATAATCAAAAATTCAAAATGAAATTCATCTACCATGACAATTCTCTTTTTCTTTTATAGAAATTATGACAACTGTCATGGTTACTCAATTACCGAGAGTCATCAGATTGAAATAATGAAAACGTGCCGTTTCATCTTTTTTTATTTCGAATTTGGGGTCCTATTCTCGAGTTTGTACGTATACGAATTCGATTTTCTGTTTCACACTGATACACATGAAATTTGTATATTTGTCTCTTTTATTCGTATACGAATTGGAAGTCGAATGATTCGAGAATGGCAACTTGGTATATTCACTGATAACTAAATAAATATTAAGCGATATCCAATTGGTATCTGCTGACAATTTCCATCCACCTATTGAAAAATCTCTCAAACTGATAATCTTACTAGAAATTATAGCAAGTATTATAACTTCAGAAAAGCAGACTATGCTGAAATAAATGCGTATTTGAATGGTATACAATGGTATGAATTGTTCGTTGGTCAAGATATTGGTAGCGCTGTAAACATTTTTTATGACACTTTAGAATTAGCTATTGATCGATTTGTACCCAAAATCTCCGTCAGAAATAATAAATATCCCATTTATTTCACTAGACATACAATCGATTGTCTTAGGCAAAAAATCAAGATTCATAAAAAATGGAAATTGTACCGGTCTATGACATATTACAACGAGTTCAAGCTACTCAGAAGTAGAAGTAAACAGCTGATACGTCAGGATTATTTTTCATACATTGAGAACGTAGAAAGTGATATACAGACAGACGTTAAAAAATTCTGGCAGTTTGCATCAAACTCAAAACAGGGTGTGGGAATCCCCTCCTTAGTGAAATTCAATAATGAACAAGCCTCAAATGGTGAGGAGATATGCAACCTGTTTGCTAAATACTTCCAGAGCGTCTATGAGCCATATCATCAGATGCCTATGAACCCTTCCATGAATTCAAACACTATGCTAATAAACAAAGTTCATCTTAGTGAAGTAGACGTATTAAATAAGCTCAGTGGTCTTGATGAGAATAAAGGAGCAGGTGTTGACAATATTTCAGCATATTTTGTGAAAAAGTGTGCAAATAGTTTGAAAACTCCTCTATTTATCATATTCAATATATCGCTAAAAGAAGGTAATTTCCCAGACATTTGGAAGACCGCATATCTACTTCCAATATTTAAAAATTCAGGTGATAAAAATTCAGTTACAAGCTACAGGGGAATTAGTAAATTATGTATATTCAGCAAAGTTCTTGAAAGTTTAATTTATGACCGGCTATTCTCTAGCGTGAAAGATGTCATTATTGAGGAACAACATGGTTTTTATGCTAGACGAGCAATTGAAACTAACCTTGCAATATACAGCCAATTCATTTCCGAGTCTTTAAACGAGCGAATTCAGGTGGATGCAATCTACACTGATTTCAGCAAAGCGTTTGATAAAATTGACCATAATATACTCATGTCTAAACTTGCTGATATAGGTGTACATGGCGATCTACTTCGATGGTTTGCCTCCTACGTACATAACTGGTCTCAAATCATTACCAATTATTGTTACTTCAGGAGTACCACAAGGTTCTCACCTAGGTCCCATTTTATTCTTGATGTTTATCAACGATGTAAAAAAATGTTTTCGATTTTCCAATTTCTTATTATACGCCGATGACTTGAAAATATTTTCAAGAATACAGTCAAACACGGATTGCCTCAGTGTACAGTCAGATCTTGCTCGATTCGCTGATTATTGTAGCTACAACCGATTGCTCCTCAATTTAAATAAATGCTCTTCTATTTCATTCTCAAGAAATTGGACTCAGTTTAGATTCAGCTATAATTTGTCTGGAAGTGACATCGATAGAGTGCAAAATATCAAAGATTTGGGTGTTATATTTGATGAGAAGTTGAACTTTAATCCACACTGCGAATACGTGGTTAATAAATGTAGCAAAATGTTGTGTTTCATATGTAGAATCTGTAAACATTTCCGATCCCAAAACTCCATGAAATCTCTATATTTTGCTTATATTCATAGCAGGCTGAATTTCGCCACAGTCATATGGAATCCACAATATAATATTCTTAAAGTAAGACTAGAGAGGATCCAAAATAGGTTTCTCAGGTTTTTGAATTATAGAATCAATGGTACGTACAACATCGATAGTATGAATTTGGCAAGACAAACTTTCAGAATTCTTCCACTTGAAAGCAGAAGAATCATCTCAGACTTAGTTTTCATGTTTAGGATCCTCAAGAACTTGTACAATACCACCCAGCTTTTATCTTTGGTATCTTTCCACGTTCCGTCCAGGGACACAAGAAGTAAACTACTCCTCAGCGTCGGTTTTAAAAATACCAACTTGGGCCAGAACGCTATCATTCCCAGACTCAGCGACAGCTTTAATAAATATTGCTCCGGAATTGATGTCTCCTGTGTATCGCTTTCTTCCTTCAAGAACAAAGCTAGACATATTTTTCTCTAAATCATTAATTTTAACTTTAACTTTTTTTTTCAGAGTATATCTTAACTATATATTGATGTATTTTGTTAGAATTATTTGAGTTTGTAAACCGTAGAATTAGGAATGCATTAGCGGATACTGTTTTGGGTGTTCACCTGTTTGTATCCCGAATTAGTAAATAAATAAATAAAATAAATGAACTAGATTCTTTTCTAGAAAAATATAAAGTATTACACGCAGCTGATTTTTTTACAGGTTGGGTCCAAGAGCTGGGGATTTGATTCATCTTGGGGCCAAATTCGCGCCCTGTATGAGAATTGACAATAAAATCAAAAAAGAAATTGACAAGATTCAAGCAAAGGAAAGAGAAACCGCTTGCTGCATCAGAAATGACGATTCAGGATGTGTTCAGTCTTCGAGGGCTGACTGCTCGGTAAGAATTATCTTCTTTAATTCGAATAGCAACGAAATAGAATAATACACTACATAAGTAGTACCAACTGTTATCAAGTGACGTATGGTTTCCACGCCCAACTTTTCAATTTTTGGCTTTCATTTTACTTCCACGGCCTACTCAGTGAATTTCAATAATTTTTTCTGATCTATTTTCTTAAATACCAACTTGTGATATGTCATTAGAAAGGAAATTGAATTCTGAATAACGGGATAAAAATAGTGTTGCCATTCAAAATAAGAAAGTTGATGTTACTTCCGGTCAGACCGGAAGTTGACTTCGACATGTCAACATGCTCTTATGTCATATTGATGCTCCAAATTTGGCATACCTCATACTATAACTGAGATATTCCGTAGGCAACCGGTAAATGGTTAAAACAATATTCTTGTGACCAGGGCGTTTTTTAGTGCCCCTGCACAATTGTTTAAGTTTAGAAGAATCTTCATCTGACATGATAGCTAATTTGTGTTTTTTCCGTCTGGTTTCAAATGATTCAGTCAAATCTGCTTTACAGTTTTTATTACTCTCATGCTGTCTGTGGTGTATTAAAAATTGTGTATTAGCACCCATATCACATAGGGTGATGAGTAATGAATGAAGTTAGGCCAATAAACAGCAATTTTTCTCATAAAAGTTCCACTAAAATTGCTCCGCCGATTTCTTTTTTGCAATTCGGTCGTCACGGAGGGTTGAATAATTAGCAATGAAGTTATCACTCCCTGACCCCCCCAAAATCGTAAAAACTTTTTTCTGGGAGGTATTTTCTTGACATTTCAGCTCTGGGCAATAAATATGAGTGAAAATCGGTATTAATAATGGGGGCGAATTATTTTCAACAATTAAATCCCCTCCCGGGGCATCAACCCCTTCCCGAAATCGTGTTTTTTGGGGTATTTTCTATGAATATGTAAAATTGTCAGTCCTGAGTAATGAAACTGAGCGAAAATTCGGTAAAACAATAGGTATACATTATTAGAAACGATTTTCCTGCCCCCGCATTCGGGGCATATCCCCTGTATCGCGTAAACATTGGGGTGAGAGGGAAGGGGGAGAATATTTGAAAAAACTCTCAAACTACTACTCTTGGATATAAATGTTGGTAGATAATCGTTGAGAACTGTCGTTAGTGAGATTTAGAAGTATTATTCCCAAGTCGAAAGAAGATAAACTTATTGTATAAATCAAACGCGGACCGGAGGTAACGAAATATGAGAGTGTTTTTCAATGATATCGAGAAAGGGTATGGAAAATATATTTATTCACTCATACAACTCATCATCTACTTAATAATAATAATAATAATAATAATAAAATGTCTTTATTTTAATTATCCTCGGCGAAGTCCAGATAAACTGCTCTACTTAACCGAGTACCAGTTACATAAAGTATTTCACAAATAAAGAAAAAATGTCTGCATATACAATTTAACAAGTTTTAAAACTAAAGGAGAGATTCACATAAATGAAATGCATAGAGGAAAAACATTAATAATGTACCTATTTATAAGACATTTAAAAGCAGGTATTATAGAACCAGAATATATTCCTAATAAGCTCTCTTAAATCCATGGGATGATTTATTTTTGACAGATAATGGTAGAGACTTGAGTATTTTTGCTGCAGAGTAAGAAAATGACCTCTTGAACGCAGCAGTTTTATGCCTGGGTATTACAAGAAGATTCCTATTTCTGGTGTTTACATCATGAACAACCGACCGATATGTAATTTTTTTTCTAATATACGAAGGAGTTCCTTTTTCTAAAACTTTATGGGCAAAACATGCAAGGTGAAGATTCCTTCTGTCCTGCATATCAAGCCATCCTAGTTCCGCTATATATGGAGTTACATGGTCTCTCATTCTCAAAGAACAAATGAAACGAATACATGAATTTTGAATTCTTTGAATTCTAGCTGATGTTCGTATATCGAGGCACGGTCCATAAATCAAATCGCCATAGTTTGAGTGACTCAAAACTAAGGTTTCACACAACTGTTTCCTCAAATCTTTGTTTAGAATTGTCCTGTTACGGTAAAGATTTCTTAACGACATATAGCTTTTCCGGACTATTTGTTTAATATGTGTTTTAAACCGTAAATCATCGTCAATAAATAGTCCCAAATTTTTTATTGTTCTACAGGGCTCAATACTTACACCATTGATTACTACTTCATCTGTGGCATGAGCTCGATTGCCCAAATATATCATTTGTGATTTGGTAGGATTCAATTTCAAACCGTGTTTATTAGAATAATTAAATATTTTATCAAGGGTATCAATAATTCTTGTAATGACTATATCAGCATTATCTTTATTGAAACTTGCATACACTTGAGTGTCGTCAGCAAATTGATGTATATAACAATCACCAGAGAGTTCTTTCAGATCCATAGTATAAAGTAAAAACAGGAGCGGGCCTAGAATTGAGCCCTGTGGAACTCCTCGAGGTAACGGCATTGCACTGGAACTGGTTTCATCTTCAGTCTCCTCGTCTTCATCTTCACAATCCGGAACAATCACTGCCAAGTTTAATTTCTTCTTTAATTTGTGTTTCATAAGTATCGTATTATTCAGTGTATAATTTTTACATATCCCTCTATAAGCAAAAATGTTTCTTGGGATCAATAAAGTATTATTATTATTATTATTATTATTAAGTTTCTACAGATATATGTGGTACATTTATTAGAAACATTGGTACATTTTAGACCACTGTTTTTGCACGTGCAGGAGTCTCTGAGATACAGCCGTCTCTGATGCAGTTACAAAAAACCCATTTTTAAAATTGAATTCGGTGCGGCTTTTCTTATCATTTCGATTGGGTTCAAAGTGGTACTCTATTTCAAATATTTCAAAAATAAACTCACCATTTTCAATTAATAACGGTGACAAAGCACTAAGAGATGTTTCCTCGTCTCCGACTATCGCTGTTATCCCAATATCCAGTGTTTTCTGCACAGGAACTTTTATATTATCTGACGTTTACATAAAGCAACGTTGGTTACTGCCCACTGCGCACCGACAGAACCGCGCCGCTGTATAATATACAGCGGCGCGCTAGCTGCCGCATTGACAAGGTCCCAATCCGATATTTTTCAGGTTTTAGAATCTCAATAAGTTTAAAGCAGGTACACTTCGGGACAGTTTCCTTTGGTGCAATGTCTTCCACGGTCTCGAATCCCCATATTCCATCAAGGACTGATTTTATTTTTCTTTCTATACAACAATAATGCGATCAAATGCCGAGTACTTGAAAGATTGACTGGATTGCATTTAAAATTTGTAGAAGTAACCAAATTTGTATGAATATTTTCAATAAGAACAGGGTTTTTTCTGCAAACTGGCTTTTCATTCATGTTGATACGTGCTTTTATCTCTGAGTTATTAGCATTTAAATTTATAAACTCCCTCAAGATTTTGTAACCTAAAATATGCGAAGAATTGTAAACACTCGTATTTAAAACCAACATTATTTGGACCGGTTAAACGTTATGCAATTCGACAATGAAGTATTCCTCAACTGTTCATTTTACTTGCTACAAGTGATAAGACATTATTTCAGTAATCACAAGCATTATTTCACGAAGTCAGTAACTTTAATATTATAAGATTTTCCATTGCAATTTTGCAGCTGGCAACTGCGCGTATAAATATAAATAATATCAGAATACAAAGCTGCGATCTTTATCTTCAAAATGACGTGAGATTTATCCGAATTAAACATTCATTTGAGGAGTTATAGAACTTTACTTCACGTGCTGGTTGAAAAAATTCACGTTGGCGAGAGCCGGCGCAACACCTGCCCCATTGCGAAAGCATATAACTTCAACAATTTTTTTCAAGAATACCGTGCGATTTCTCAAAATTTAGGTAGGAACAGTTTTTTTGTAAAAATTTGTGCTCTTTCTGAATATCAAGTTATTTTTTTTTTATTTAAATTAATTTTTTTGAGATATTTCGAAATTACCTCAAAAATTAATTTCAACGCGTTTTTTAGGGGTTCCATCCCCCCTGGAGGTGATAATTTTTCTCAGAAGTAATGTGCAAACTGTGTTCATCAATTTTAAAAAAATATCGGCGGAGCAATTTATGTTGAAGTTGATTAGCCCTGTTGATTGGCCTAAGTGGGCTGGCAATTGCCAATGAACACAATGAGACAGTTCAGTTCTGATCTTGACAATTTACATGATTTGGTATCCCATGGTCACTAACACTCTCTTCCTATACAGTTATTGGTGACAGATCATAAACTCGTGGCCAACAACACACCAAAAGGGTTTTGTTTCAAAGCGGACAAATTATAACTGTTATAATATGATTGCTATCTCTGTATTATAGAAATAATTTGTACAACGTTTTTTATTTTTAAATTTGCTCAGTTGAGAGGACTCAGGCCAACGGTAAGTTGAGTGTATTGGATGTTTAATTTTATCATTTTTCATTCCTTCATTTTCATGCGGACATTCATTCATTCTCTAGTTCGTGCATCTGGAATGTTTTTGTCGCAAATTCTGAAAACCTTCTGAAATCTGACTGCATGATTGTTTAACAAAATAAAAATGATTTCATCTTATATATTTTTTATATGAATATTTCGAACCTTTGGTGTGAATACAACGGGAAAACGTAGAAATCTACCCGAATGCCAAAACTCACGTGCGTCCAGTGAAATTGACGTAGTTTTTGTGTTTAGTTAGTTTTCGGCGATTCTGAATCATATTTTTTTTGCTAAATGAATTGAAAATTTTCAGAAAACAATTTCAACGTGGAAAAAATGGACAATGGGTGATGCTGGTCCTGGTGGCAGAATATCAGGTTCAGTATGTGGACTAGATCCAAAGTAAGTACCGATTCCATTACGTTTTTATGGAACATTTCATTCTGAAACCATGTTTCTTGTCAAATATGTTTTAATAATAATATCAGAAGGAAGGCCAACTATCATCTGAGTCCCTGCTGAGTTGCAACTTCACACAAAATGGCGAGAATGCGCACTCAAAAGTGTTACCCCTTTTCAAAGGTAATTGCATAGACGACCCAACAAACTATAGACCTACATCCATTGTGCCCACATTTTCAAAAATTTTTTAAGTTATACTTAAAATTCAAATGACAACTTATTTTGAAAACTTGAAATTATTTAGTAGCTCACAATTTGGTTTCAGGACTAATTTATCGACAACCGCGGCAATAAATGCACTGATTGATGTAATAAATGAAGGCTTTGAGACCTATGGGTACTTCCATGTACAATTCTCAGACCTAAGTAAGGCTTTTGGCTGTGTACCGCACAATATATTAATTAATAAACTGAAATTTTACAACTTTTCCGAAAATAGCCAAAAAATTATTAGGTCATATTTGACGGACATAACTCAATTCGTTAATTTTGTGGACGTCAGCTCTCAATCGATTAACATTAAATATGGGTTACCGCAAGGTTCGGTCCTATTTCTTATTTATGTCAACGAGCTGCCTAATAGTGCTCCTTCAGCAAAGTTTACTCTTTTTGCTGACGACGCCTCATTAGCCCATTCAAATAGAGATTTTAATATGCTGCTAACTGAGGCCAATAATAGTCTGTCCTAGACACAATCTTGGCTACATAACAATAAGTTGGTCCTTAATAAAAGTCTGAGACATTGATTTTCAGCTTAAAACAGCAAACAGACCATAATAACTCTGATTGCGTTAAGTTTTTAGGTGTCCTCTTGAACGGTAAACTCACTTGTGAAGAACATACGACTTTTGTCTGCAATAATATGTCACGGAAAATCTTTCTAATACGTTACCTGCGAAATTGTTTGTCACACTCAGCACTGTTGACTACCACGCACTGATACTGTCCCCAATATATTATGCACAATTAGTATTGGGCCACTCAGCACACGCTTCAGCATTCTTCTATATGCAAAGGAAGGCGGTCAGAATCATTGCTGGATTGCCTTATAGAGATAATTGTAGGGGTGCTTTCAAACATTTTAAGATACTAACCCTGCCGTGTACTTACATACTGCAATGTCTTATGCATATAAAAGCAAACTTGAAAAAGTATAGGACAAATGAAAGTTCACATTCATACACAACGCGAAACAAAGATATGATACATCAACACTATCTGAGACTTTCGAAAACGAGAAATGGGACTAGCTATTATGCAATCAAGTACTTCAATGTTCTACCACACGATGTCCAAGTTCTCGAGTATGTTCAATACAAATCTGTTATCAAGCGGTTCCTGGCTGATAATGCGTTTTATGATTTTGATGAGTTCGTATCAACCGATTTTTCACAACCTATACATTGATTAATGTATCGTATACGTATTGCTGTTTGTTAAATTTTATTGTGCAAGTGTTTTTAACGACAAAGATTGTTTATCTATTGTTATTCAATATTAATTTTTCAGTTTTATTTTATTACTGACTTGTCAAAGCACTATTGTTCAATATGACCAATAAAGATCCATCTTTCTATCGTGTGAGAGACACCCAGAGCGTTCCGCCTTTTCCTCCCAAAATCTTAGAGATTATGTAATGTATCTTCGGGATCGCGGATTTCTCAGAGCTCCTTAGCCGGTCAACTCAGTCACGTGTCGATCTGATTGTAGAGAACGCTCCCATCCCATTGAATACTGATGAAATACAGCAACTTTATTGCATATTATAAAGAGGGCCATGAAAGCGTCAAAATAAATGCAATAATACGAGTCTTCATCGATCTGTCAGAAAACCTGTCAGATTTTACGAAAGTGTATTCAGTTTTGTGTTGTTTTTTCCTAAAATTGAAAAATGGTTCAATTTTCGAATGCAGAAAAGTTGGATATGATATGTATTTATGGCGAAGCAAGAAGGAATGCAAAAGAAGCAGTGAGAATATACGCCAATCGGTATCGTGACTGAAGATTACCGTCAGACAAAACATTCACTAGCTTAGCCAAATCTTTGGCACAAATTGGATGTTTTAATGAACAGAATCGAAAAAAAAAACAAAGAACGGCTACAGATGAGGATCACACTGTTGCAGTGCTAGGTCAAATGGTATTGGAACCACATAGTTCTACCAGACAAGTAGCGAAGGAATGTGATATTTCGAAATCGTCAATACAACGTATTTTGTCAGAAAACAAATTCCATCCGTACAAAATACATCTGGTTCAAGGACTACAGCCAGGTAATAATCTTTATGTTTTATTGTTCATAGCTATAATCTATTCCCATATTTAGGAGATGATGATAGGAGATTGAACTTCATTGCATGGTTGTCCACCCGTATTCATGATGATGATCAGTTTCTGAACAAAATATTATGGAGTGATGTAAGTCGTTTCCATAACAACGGTATAGTAAACAAATATAATTGTCAGTATTGGTCTGACGTGAACCCTCATTGGATTCAAGAAACGAGATATCAGACTGTGTGGGGGGTTAATGTTCGGTGTGGAATCATTGATGGTTATTTGATAGGACCTCATTTTTTCGAAGGAATTCTTAATGGAGAGAGGTATTTGCTTTTCCTCCAACATGTATTGCCGAATCTCTTGGAGAATTTACCAATGCAAACTCGACTGAATATGTGGTGGTAACAAGATGAGGCACCTCCGCATAATAATAGAATAATTACCCAATATTTGGATGATACTTTCAATGAGAAATGGATTGGAAATAAGGGTCCAACACCATGGCCAGCTCGGAGTCCAGATATGACTCCACTGGATTTTTTTGTGGGGATATATAAAAAACTTAGTTTATATGCGACGTCCACAAAATGTAGATGATTTAAAAAATATTATCACAAATGTTTGTGCCATATCGCGAGAGACGCTTTTAGCTGTGACGAATCGAGAAATAATAAAAAGATAAAATATGTGTATTCTACGTGAAGGGAGGCAGTTCGAACACTTACTGAAATAATTCATGTTATCACTTTTATTTTTTAGTTATTATCATCATGTTTGTCGATTTTTGGTCAAATTGAAATATATGTTGGTAATTTGAAACATTTATTTTAGTTTGTATTGTCTGCAATTTTACAGAAACACACAACTAGGTGAAACTGAACAGGCAACGTAAGTGTTTTTTGACTCATTCAAGACCCTCTTTATAATATGCAATAGAGTTGCTGTATTTCATCAGTATTCAAAGGAAACCATGAGTGTGCTATATGCCTGAATTCAAAATTTTATGCAGAATTCAAAGAAGCATTAAAAAGTCTGGGATGTCATTTGAAAAAATTGGCGTAGGTGTCGCGACGCCCTTACGGATGACGCCCAGTGATGGATATCCACCTAAATAAGAGGATCCTTTTTAATCAGTATCATCTGCTTTCACAAAATATGGATATCTTTCTTTTCCCAGATATTTGCCCGCGGAGTTTTATATGGGACACCCTGTATAAGAGCATAAACAGATTCTGTATTGGTTTGTAGAGGGTTGATTCATATGCCGAAAACGGAGATTTCTCAGATCCAAACAAACACAGACCGATAACCTGCTTGAATACGTATTATAAGATGTTTACATCATGGAGCGTTGGTGTCGGTACTTCCCCCGGTGAGATCATCATGAGCTAGGTAACCTCTGAATAAAAATAAAACTCTTTCAGTCTTTTTCTGCAGGATATCATTATTTTCAAAATCGATAGATATCTGGAGGAGATGTAAATGAGGGGTAGGATATGTACACGTTTTTTGATATAGTTGCTATCATTGGGGATTATCTTAGATGTTATTTCCTCGCGGTCTCTCCAATATACGATCGTTCACATTCATATGGTACCTTATATATGAGGTTTAGGAATCGTTAGTTGGTTCGCAAGGCTCCGTTTTTCACATGTAGTATGTCGAGGGTTCCTGGCGCATCATTGCGTTTTTTTCCTCCATGAATCTTTCAACTGTTCTATTGGAATAGTCGTTGTACTTCAGGGTGTTTCAGGCCCTTCTTGTTGTTCCTTACTTTCTTCTGTAGAGCATTTTTGCTAGTATAGAGCGAAGCATTTGGATGATTGGGATGATGATTACGGTGTGGGTTTGTCTTCTGCACATATAAATTCCAAATTCTCCATATTCACATCATAGAAAGGCAATGTGTTGTTTTTCTTACGCTCCATGGTGAAGTTCCATGTTGCTGAAGTGTTGTAGAAACCCTCGGAGTTGTTCATTCCCATGATTCCATATCACGAATTTGACATAGACGAATCTACGACCGATATAGAGAAACTGAGCATTCGTAGACTACAGATTTTTGCATAAGGTTTTGAACTATAATGTTGATTGTCCAAATCTTTTATCATTAATTGGCCTACATGCATGTTCCAGCCAGAGTAACTCAAAACACTTAGGAGTTTTGCAGTTGATTTCCTCAGATGCAATCATGGAAAACACTCAGAATTGTGTCGAATCCTAGGGAAATTCAAGTAGATCTTTTCAATATCTTGAAACGAATATTGCCGTCACTTCATAATTTGTGAAAAAAATAACATTACATTCATTCATAGTTTTTAGGTTCAATCTTAATTATAAGTATTCATGTATGTTTGTAAAAAAATGGTTTTTAATTGGGTGCTACCCGTTTATAAATGAATAACTAAATCAATAAATAAGTAAACAAATCTATTAATTCATAAATTCCTTAATGGAATACACCCTCTTAAGGATGTTTTGACTAAATGGTTACAAAATGAAATAATATTGACTACCTAGCATTAACATAACTTGTACGATTTTATTTTTGATATTTCCCTGAAGTAAGTAGCATTCGTTTTTTGGGAATAATAAAGTCACTATTATTATTGTAATAAAAAAGCTACATTGTAAAGAAAATTAACTTTTTCCATTCGGAGCCAGGTAGCAGAGTGGTCAAAGCGACATTGTCTCGATCACTTTGGCTGCCAGTCGGCGATGGTTCAAACCATGCGCGCGCGCATTTCCCGTTTGTCCATTTTCTTGATCATCATGAAGGAAGCTTAAGTCTGTTGTGATTTCTTAAAAAATGTGCGAGCGCTTTGCCAACAGTTGGTAGGCCAAGTTCAAGCGCATTTCTTTTCCACTTTATCCATTCTCTTGATCTTCATGAAGGAAGCCCAAGTCTGTTGCGAAATGTTGGTCTAGCGCATACACGTTACCTTTTTCATATTGTCCTTTTTATTTTTCTTCATATAGGAAGCCTAAGTCTGTTGCGATTTCATATTAAAATTGCAAGGGCATTGCACTTGGCAAATCAGCGCATGCGCATTTCCATTGTGTCCATTCTCTTGATCTGGCAGTCGGTCGACAGTTGGCAAATCAGCACATGCGTATTTATTTTTATGTCCATGATAAAATTTTCTTTGCTGGGATGTTTTTATCGTGTCAAGAATCATGTGTGAGTTATTCAAACTTATATATATATATATATATTTTTTAAAGTAACGTTTGATAATTTCTGAATAATCTCAGGTTATTAGGCAACGCTGTATATGTACTCAAGCAGTCAAGCACAGATATCTCAACCACCTACGATGTTTCATGATTAAAGTTTGACGTTTATTTGTACAGAAAAATTCATTAAAAAAAGTTATTGTGCCTCTTTTGAATTTTTGAATGTTATTTGGGAGAAAATAGTGACAATAGCTGAATAAATGTGTACTTAGTAGTGAGAAAAGAGGAAAATTGTAGTCATTTAACGTTCCTAGAGTGTTATTCCATATCTTCTACTTTATTTGTACTTGAAAAGGTCATATCTGCCAAAGTTATAATTTCCGCATCAAAATTTCGTTTGCTATCGTCATTGTATTTTGACTCATCTGTGAAAGTTTCATCAAAATCGGTGAGGTTACCGTTTTCTCAACATTTACCCAAAGATTATTGAAAAAAATTATTCATAAAAGATTACTTAATTATTTGACAGATATGAACTTTCTGTATTGATCAGTGTGGCTTCTGTGAATCTTGTGATACATAGTGGGCCACTGTGGATCTGATCACTAATATCCAGATGAAATTAGATTCGGGTTTTTTGTGCGGCATCATGATATTTTATTAGTGAAACTAAGACAAATTGGCAACGTTTATGATTTATTGGAAAATTACCTTAGTGGAAGAGAGCAATTTATTTATATGGGGGGCTCAACCTCCTCGAAGAGAGATATTTCTTGTGGGGTACCTCAAGGGTCTATCCTTGGTCCTGTTTTGTTCCTGATTTATATAAATTCGATATCTTGCCTAAATTTGAAAGGCCATTTAAAATTATTCGAGGATGATACTACCATGTACTATTATGGAAAAAGTCCTCAAGAAATAAACGAACAAATGGAAGGTGACCTCACTTTGATTTCGTCATTGTTAAAAGAAAATAAGTTAACTTTAAATTTTGAAAAATCTTGCTTTATGTATATTTCTGAAAATCAGGTTAAACCCCTCACTGTGGATAATTCTTGTACACGATCACGATACAAAAAATACTCAAAATTTCTAGGTTTAACCATTGATCAAACTCTTTCTTGGTCTACGTATGTTCAGGATCTGAGAAAAAAATATCTCCTATTATTGGCATTTTATACAGACTGAGGTCTTATATTCCTCTAAAACATCTTAAAATTATTTACATCAGTTTGATATATCCAAAGCTTCAGTATTCAATTTCAATTTGGGGAGCTGCAACAAAATCAATTTTGAAACCATTGAAAACCTCACAGTATAAGATTATGAAATGTATTTTCAAATTACCCTTCTTGGAACCTACTTCAAAATTATACAAACCAAGAAATCTTCTAGATATTGATTCATTATTCAGAATGAAAATTTGCACGTTTATTCACCTAACAAAAAATAAGAAAAAACATTCCAATCTCTCCTATGTTGTTGCTTCTGATGGTCATAGTCATCTTACCAGGCAATCTGATAACCTAAAAACTATCCAAATTAAAACTCAATAAAAATAAATAAAGTCTATTAATTACCTCACAAAATTCAAAAAGGAATTTAAATAATTTATCATTTCTACTGAAGATGAAGTAGTATAATGTGTCCGACCAACTTCTGCTCAATACTGATTTAACTATTATATTTATATTTAATTTTTACCTATCAACAGTACCTAATATTTTTGTTATTTTTCTTTTCTGTTTGTTTCATATGTATATTTATATTCGTTGTCCCTGTATAAGCATTTAATGTTTCTTGGGATTGAATTAATAAATAAATAAATAAGTTAGAGTATTATAGCTAGAGTCAAAGTATCATTGAAGGATTTCTATTAATCTGATGTTTTCTTTTATAGATTTTGTGATGCCCCTGCAAGTGTACACCCTTATGAATGGCCTGATGATATCACCAAATGGCCGATATGTCGCAAGACAAATACCCAGTATTCTATCCAGAAGAACTTACCCAAAGACAAGTTGGCAGAACATATGGTTTGTGAAGTCATAGGACACCCTTGCTGTATGGGAATACATGGACAATGCAAAATAGTAACCAAGGAATATTGTGACTTTGTTCGAGGGACATTTCATGAAGAAGCATCACTTTGCTCACAAGTAAGTATAATTAATTCAAATTGAAGCCTGGTGATTCGATCCCAAGGAGACTAAAATTTACAAGGAGGGTTTAATAAGCTCTAGCCAATCAGAAACTTGTAGCATCAACGCGTCATAGTGACGTACTTGGATATGAGAGAGTACTGTCAGCAGTAACTCTCATATACCAAGAGCTAGTCCGTCACTGTCTATAGAGAACGGCGGCCATGACACGTCCTACTACGTTACATTTCGTCACAAATGTTCTTTCATCTCTTTCTACTAGTGTCCCCATTGTCTTATGGGAATCAAACACTCCTTGTTAAATTTTAGTCTCCTTGATGCGATCCCACTTCAGTTTGGTGACACTTCGATCAATTCTGATTCAATTATTGACGTGTATGAATATTTTTCCGTATTCTGGTTGAGTTGATAAACAGCCTTCTTAGTTCAGTAAAATCTTCTCGGGGGTACCTGTTTCAGGAAAAAAAATACAGTAGTTTGTTTATCACTCGTTATAAATGTTTTCTGGGGTGCTGAATCCCGATTTCCGTTCCTCAGAATAATGAAGTAAATAAAATTTTCTACAAAAAGAATCCATCAAACGAATTGGCCGCTAGAGCGCGCTGAATAATGGCCGCTAGAGCGCGCTGAATAATGGCCAACATTTCCTACTTTGTGGAAAATCCAGTTTACTCTAAAACTATGCTAAAACTTGTTTTGGCCAAACTGTATAACCACTAGAGCGCGTTGAAATTTTATATCATGGCCATATTTCTTCACTCAAAATTCAGCCGAGACCTATAATAGTCACCCGCGACTAGGGTGATCTATATTCCTAAGGTGGGTCGGAATGACCTACACCCAAAATCGCTCAGACCTATTAGTCTGACATACTTTCTGTTGAAAAGCATGGAGAAAATACTGGATGGACACATGAGGTATGGGGTACTAACAAAGCACCCCCTCAATGTTCACCAGTATGCCTACCAGGCTGGCAAATCAACATAAATTGCCCTCAATAACCTTTTCTCAGGAATAAGCGACGCCCTGGAACACCAGGAGTCGCTGCGTTCTTGGACATAGAAGGAGCATTTAACAGTGCACTACCTCGCTCCCTATATGAGACCACTGTCTCTAGAGGGATTGAACCGATACTATGTGACTGGATAAGAACTATGCTTCACAACAGAACTATAACGACCTCTCTACAGGGGGAAAGTGTCATCTTCAAGCCAGCCAGGGGCTGTCCCCAGGGGGTGGGGTCCTCACCACACTGTTATGGTCACTGCTGGTGGATGATCTGCTGGCCACTCTCTCGCTTTGGGAGGTTGATCTGCAAGCACATGCTGACGATCTGGTCCTAGTAATAAATGATAAATCCGAAGAGACGATCTCCTACGTCCTTCAGGATATATTGGATACCATATATAAATGGTGTGAGACGGAGGAAATGTCCATTAACCCCCACAAAATGGTCATAGTACCATTCACCAGGAAAAGGAAGCTGGAACATTTAATACCTCCTTCCATCGTGTAACAATTCCTTTTGCGAGTGAAGCAAAATATCTGGCAATAACCCTGGATAAAAAACTTAATTGGAACTCGCACTTGGAAAAGACCATTCGGAAGGCTAGCCTATCATTATGGACATGCCGCAGAATATGTGGCAAAACATGGGGCATGTCAACAAAGCACGTATATTGGTTGTACGTGACCGTCATACGTCCAATGATAACGTATGGCTCTATAGTCTGGTGGAGCAAGGGTCATAAAAAAATGGCCATTGCTAAACTTAACGGACTACAGAGACAAGCGTGCCTGGCGATTACTGGAAGCATTCGCTCCACGCCATCGGCAGCAATGGAAGTCCTCCTTGGATTACTTCATCTCCACATAGTTCTGGAGAGAGAGGCAAGATGGGCAATATACAGACTCTACCAAGCGGCCATCAGTCTAACGCAGGCATGTGTCATGAGAGGCAGTAGCATGCTGGGGGGCATAATAGCTCGCAACATTCTAGGAATGCCCTCAGACATCATGCCTAAAACTAGCAACCTTCACACGTCCTACACTGTGGTCTTTCCCGAAAGAGAAGACTGGGTCCGGAATGAAACCAACCTATGTAGGGCAAACGAACGTTGGTTCACCGACGCCGACGGTTCCAAAACTCAGGAAGGCGTCGGAGCCGGAATATATGGGATGAACCCAGTAATGAAACGCTCGTTCAGTATGGGTAAACTAGCTACGATATTTCAGGCAGAGGTATATGCCATTGAAATGTGTGCCAGGGAACTGGAAAATCGACACCACACACGAAAAACAATAAAAATATTTTCAGATAGTCAAGCAGTACTTTAAGCGCTTGAATCCAACTGCTTTAAATCTAGGTCAGTATGGAACTGCAGAGACATCTTAAACCGACTGGTGCAACGCAGCAAAGTTGAAATTCGGATTCAGCACCCTAAAAAACAAATAGAGCGAATGAGAAAGCAACTACTATATTTTTTCCTGGCCAAAACACCGTTTGATTGGACTACTTGCTATTTTTTGCTTTTGCTTGCCAGCGTGCTGAGCAAGAGGTACCGGGTTTGAGTCTTCTGGTCGATAACTTCTTTTTTCGTGAATTTACTTTCAATAGTGTTTTTTAATCATTAAAACCATATACTCTGGATGTATTTCGAGTTGTCATCAAAATTTAGGAAATTTATCTTGTATGCACTATGCCTGCTGAATAAAAAAAGTTTATTCTGGCATTTCTTTACGAATTTTCGCCATCTTCTATACTATGTGTAAAATTGATCGATAATAATAACTATAATATAACAAATTGTACATGGATAATGACATAATACAGGTTTGTTGGTCTCCCACTTATAGTTTTAATCATAAAAGTTCACTGGTTAACTGAGAAAAATGTAACAAATAATAGTATAATCTACGACCATTAAGAAAAATGAACATTTCAATTGCGTCTTCGATTAAGAAACCTACCACGTTGTAACACCGATTTTAATTTCCCACGGGCTAGCTGTATCGAAATATTTAATTTCCTACAACTTTCATGAACTACTAGACTGTCATTATAGGTATTAACGAATTTTATGAACATAAATAATATCGAATCAAGTTTGTTTACGTCTGTCTAAGATGCATAAAAACCCTGGTGTGTCGAGTGATTCGCTTTTGTTTTGATTTTTCAGAAGACAAATAAACAAATGAAATAGTGGCCTGCTTCTTCACTCGGTCCCAGAGATGGCGCCTTTATAGAATTTTAGTCATGTCAATATTCCAGGGATATAGTGATTGACGACTGTTGTCAATTTTATGGAATTTCAACAAACGTCAAATACTATTCAAAAATAAATAGTTGTGACGGAATCTAAATTTCATAGTGCAATTTCCCTGTATTGATGACTATTATTAATGTGTTTGTCCATTTTGCTGCATATTTTCTTAGAAATTCATCATTCATTCAATGATAATTCAATTTGTCCGATTGACTCGGTCGTTACTTGATGAAGATCCATAGTAATTGTATAAAATACACAGAAAACGATTCGATCTCCACAAACTTAATTCAATCAGACAGTGAAGAAGGTGCTGTGGTGGCGAAACATTGAATAAAATTAGTGAATATCTAATCGTTTTCTGTGTAGTCTGTACAATAATAATTTGATCATGTTCAGTTTTTGTATCATTTGTGGGCAATCGAGAGAGACGAACAAAATAATTCATCTATATCCAGTACCGAAAGTGAGTACCATCATATTATGAAGATTATCAAATAGTATCTTGTATTATTAGAAAACATTTTAATGAAAATAATGGCACGAATATATCTCACGGAATCCCGCTATTCCTGATTATATTAGCACGAGATTGACAGGTTCTAATGGTGAATTTTCATGAAGCTTAATTTCGATACTTCCAAATGAAATGCGTGGTTATTATTGTATTTAATTGCATTTCAGTAAAAAATTATAACAATAAGTCGAAAATGTAACAAATAAAACTGATTGGTGATAGTGATTCAGTAAATTCCAATAATTAGGTTTCTTTATTCAGTTGATTCGTCGGTAATACTTGAAAACTTCTGTGCTTGTAAATTTACAGGAATTTAACAGGAAAACCGACCGTGGCGGTACACGCAAATGCGGAATATTTGGGAAACAGGTCACGATTTCATTTGTTTTCTCTTAATCAAGCTGGCGAATTGTCTCCCGTTTTATCCCACAGTTTTGCAGGTATGAGTCGACACACCATGGTTTTTAGACATCTTACGTCTGTCTAATAATTTGACATTTCACATCAGTAGATAATTACAAAATTCGATTGAAAAAATTAAGTTATTAAAAATGATTAGCGATAGTGAGGATGATTTAACATTGACACCGCCAAATATTACCGAAATGACTAAGCTCACCTCATTAAATTTATTACCAGAATTGTCAAAGAAGAAATATGAATCTGCTTTCAAATCTTTTATGGATTGGCACTCTAAGCAGCTCACATCATCTTTCTCCGAAAGCGTCCTTTTGGTATATTTTTCCGATATATCGAAGAAATTCAAATCCTCCACCCTTTGGAGTCAATATTCCATGTTAAAAATGATGCTAAGTATCAATCAAGATTTGGACATATCCGATTATAAAGAGCTGAAAGCATTTCTCAAGAAAAAGTCCGACGGGTATCAACCAAGGAAATCCAAAACATTTTCTACAGATCAAATTAATAAATTTATATCAGAAGCTCCTGATAATGCCTATCTGCTGACAAATGTATGATTTTTTTTTCATAAAACCAGAATAATTTCAATAAAAAGATTGATCACAATCGGATTCTATATTTTTGAATAGTTGACAGATACTTTCTATATAGCAGTTAATTTGAACAAATTACTATGTGCTCTAGTAACGACGAGTGTTGATTCAGATGACACATGGACTTTGGATGGTGAGAGCGAGGGTTCAAATCCACGCAGCCACTTTTTTTTTTAATTTTATGAAATCGATTAGTGTTTGATTTTTTCTGAATATTTTTTTTTTATTTCTAAGTTGTCAAAATTTGAAAATTTTGAATGTTATTTGTTTCACGACGTAGGTAGGTACGTGTACAAAAAGAAAAAATAGATGTTTCATTCAACGGGTGAAGAAAGAAAAATTTATCAAAACCATGTAAAAATGACGGCAGGAGAGTTTATGATAAAATGGATTATTAAAAATATTAAGATTTTTTAATGATTCAGATGGTCGTAGAAAAAGTATAGTGTACAATGAGCATGAAATGACCCATTTCCCACGAGTAGGTTTATGAAATTTTGTAGTACTCGCTACGTTCGTACTACAAAATTTCATATACCTACCAACTCGTGGGAAATGTATGTCATTTCATGCTCATTGTACAATATACCAATATTTCTACCTAAAAAAAATTACATGTAGCAGAATCGAACCTAATACCTTTTGCTTCGTGGGTAAGTGCGTAGGACCGCTAGACCAGTACAGATTTATGGAAACAATATGACATGTCTTATCCAAACTAATCAAATTTCATTCCTTACCATTTTGATAATCTTTTTGAGACAAACCTGGATACAGTAGACTGCTCGACTCGACTTTTTTTGTTCTGTAGACATTATTTAGTACCTAAATTGCCACGACTTTTGAAATGACAACATGAAATACGTTGCTGGCTCTCACTCTAATAGTTACATCAAGTACTTTGTCAGTTATTTATTATAATTTTGTAGGAGTCGAAAGGAACGTCTTCAAATATGTCTAAAGACTGAAGAATAGCTATATTTTGTTGAAACTTTTGTCGCTGATGTATGGATCATAAATTGAATGTTTCGTAAAGTTTTTGAATGGAGACTTTTTTCTACATATCCTCTTCCAAGATACATGAAATAAATATAAACAAAAGCAACATATTCATTTTGGGGCAACGAATAGAAAAAAATAAGAAATTTAAGAAAGAAAGAAAAGAAGAAATAGAAAGAACAATTTTCACAATGACATGTCTCTAAATTTTTTAGAAAGCTATAATACTCAACTTGGGTTACTTTGTTGTTAGCAGTCTACTCAATTGTTATAAAACTTCTTGTTGATTTCATCATATAAAAAAATTAACCAAAGGACCATGCAAGCCGGATCATCGAGAAATGGGCTTAGGTGAAATTTCATGAATTGGTAGTATATTGTAGTTGACGACTTTCTGAATAATAGTGTCCATGGGCCCAACTCAATCCTACGACTAGTTTCAGAGATACAGGGTGTTGAAGTTGGAAAATAGCCATTTTTTAAAAGCATGTATATCCTATTTTCTTCAATGTATCAAGAATTTTTTCCTGTGATAGTGTTCCAATGCCACTAAACATCAGTCCCCCATGAGGAAAAGTTTCATTTGCTACAGAGGTACTCAAAAATTAAAAGAACGGAATGTTGATTTGAAATATAATTCAACTTTCAGTAATTCAAATGTTGACTCGAAATATAATTCAACTTTCAGGAATTCAAATATCTGGCTGGATTTGCTTCTGGTTGGTTTATGATAATGAGATATTCAAACATTTTTTACAGGGCGAGTCAGAAAGTTGATCGCCCCTGTATCCTATATAATAAAATTGTATATGCTTTTTACTGCTTGTTAGTAGGTGACATTAAGTCATTTCATATAATTCATATATGATATACAAGGCTATTCAAAAGATATCTAAGTATTTTTTTTGGAAATTTCCCTGTAATTAAATATTTCCCTGGTGAATTTCTGTGATACTTCCATATTACCTTCACTTTGAGTTTGTTGGTCGAATGTAAAAGTTTTGTCAACTTGCTATGATCAGTTTTTTGATTTGTTATCCTTAATTATTAATAATTGTATAGAAAATGGTACTTTTCCAGACTATTTGAAGAGAACAATTTTGAAACCTATTTATAAAGGAGGTGAAAGAAAAAACATTTCAAATTATCGTCCAATTGCACTTTTGAATGTGGTTGCTAAAATTTTTGAAAAAGTGTTCATTTCATCAATACTAATATTGGTTTTGATAAATTTCAATATGCATTCCAACAACATTCCAATACCCAAGCAGCAGTTACTGACTTTATGAGTAGTATTCATGAAACTTTAGATTCAAGTAATTATGGTGTTGCAATATTCATTGATCTTAAAAAAGCTTTTGACACTGTCAATCATATAATTCTATTAGACATCTTAAATAACCTGGGTATAAGGGGACATGCATTGAATATATTTCAAAATTATTTCCGAAATCGTGTACAATATGCACTTATTGACCAATATAAAAGTTACGAAAAAGTATCAACATTTGGAGTTCCGCAGGGTTCTGGTTTGGTACCAATTCTTTATTTGATTTATGTTAATAGCATTATGAATATCAACCTAATTGGAACGCATTTTTCTTTTGCTGGTGATACTGTACTCTACCACAAATCTAAAAATGTTCAAACCTTAAAAACAAATTTGGAAAAAGAAATTAAAACAATTGAAATATGGTTGAATGAACTTAATTTAACTATTAATTCAGAAAAAACTGGCTATATGATATTTTAAAAAAAGAAAATGGAAAACATCAAATTAAACATTATAATTAAAAACAGAACTATTGCTGAAGTTGAGAAACACAAGTATTTGGGTCTGATTATTGACAAAAATTTAAAGTCATATAGAGAAAATTAAAAATACTATTATTCTTCTGATAGGAGCTATCAGAAAAGAATACAATTTCTAAGAAAAAATATTCAATTGTTAATATATAACGCACATATTATTTCTCGAACCAGATATATGATCACAGTGTGGTCATCATGCAATCAAAAACAAAAAGAAATTATTTATAGATTGATGAATAAAGCAATAAAAGTAATATTTGGTAAACCTTGGGATACACCATCTTCAGATTTGTACAAAAACACCAATAATATGACATTGAACCAACTTATTAAATTTGAAAAAGCTAAATTTGCATTCAAATTACCCAAAAATATTCAAAAGAGTAATACAACAATTCAGAAAAATTCCAAATTACATAGTCATAATACTCGGATTTTGAACCACTTTCACTTGGACAATATCCATTCCAACAAAGGGAAAGCAAATCCAATTTTCAGCTCTATGGAAACATTTAATAAATTACCAAAACAAATAAAAAATTCAAAAACGATAATTTCATTTTCCAAAAATTTTAAAGAAATGTTACTATTGAAATGATGTTCATAAGAATACTACAAAACTTTATGAATTATTTGTATTATTTGATAATGTATTAGAATTAGATTACTTTATTTTATCATTAATGTACATTCAAACTTCCTTGTACCAGAACTTGTTCTGACTGGAAGTTATTTATACAATAAAAAAAATAATGGACATTTAGGATACGTTTCGTAAATGTATAGTTGCCGTCAAACATATAAGATAAATAAAAAAAGGCGCAAAAAATGGTCTTATCTTGTCCATCTCTGCCTGGAAAGGGCCACATAATATTGGGGGCAAGTAGTGCAAGAGTTTGAAATAGCTAGTGCATTATAGGTAAATTCGCTATGGGTAAATAATAGACTACAAGCCCATATAACAATTTTGGGGGTTCATTTGACCCAGCATGAAACATATTCAGAGCGATGCTGCTATATGAAAAAATAACTTTAGTCACTATGCCCGTCAATTCTTGGTGGTACAAATGACTGTAATAATAATACTAATTTTTCATCTGAAGATGTGCTTTTCCGACAAAATATTCCTGTACGGCATCCCTCACGTTGGTAGATTATAAAAGAATAACCTCCTAGAACCTACTGCCGTACAAAAATAATGGGACCGGAATCCAGGATTTTTTTTTAAATTTTCCGAAATTGAAAACTTTTCCTGGCCTCCAGTCCCATTATTTTTGTACGGCAGTAGGTTCTAAGAGATTATTATTTCATAATCTACCAACGTAAGGAACGCCGTACATGAATATTTTGTCGGAAAAGCACATCTTCAGATGAAAAATTAGTATTATTATTATTACAGTCATTTGCACCACCAAGAATTGATGGCATAGTTACGAAAGTTATTTTTTCATATAGCAGCATCGTTCTGAATATGTTTCATGCTGGGTCAAATGACCTCCTCAAATTGTTATATGGTCTATAATCTTTCAATTGCATCAAATTCATTATTGAGAGAGGATTGATTAATTATTTTTGTTTAGATAAACGAGTATACTAGAGATCGATACTAAGTACAAAGAAACAATTTGAAAAATATATGCAGTATAATGATTCGATTTATCATTCATTGAAAAGTTATTCAACAAAAATAATAACATTTAAAAAAAATTACATTCTCGTATATACACAGCTTTCATTCAGTACTGCATTCTTCACGACTGAACATCTGGATTGTCAGGAATTCAGATGTTTTTGTTCAGATAATTTAAAAAATAATCTAGAGAAGATAATTCTCAAATAAGTGTATATACCAACATGGTCTTCCATGAAAATAAATTCAACTTTCCAATTAATCGCCCTGTGTTTTATTTATATGAACTCTCTGTAGTCCTACATCGGATAGTGCGTTGCCACGATGTCATTATTTATACAGATTTTATTGCGAAAAATTACTTCACTTTGAACTGGAACAATACTTTCGCGGTTGAAGATTTTCTAATAGATGATTTGCACCTTGTGTGAATTTTTCTGATGGAAGCTCTCAGTATGGTATGTCAACATACCAAACGTTACTGGGGACAAACAATGACATTCCGTAAAAAACTGCGATCGAAAGTAGGCAGCACAGTGTAAAAACGATGACACTCCCGCATTAGATTTCGCTTTTATCAACTTTTTATAAAGTGGAATCTCATCGTTTTTCCACTGGACCATTCATTTATTTCTTGCATAAAATTGAATGTTCTCTCATATCCTAAAATCAAATTCGGGAATATAATCAATATTGGACACTGGCATTCTGTTTCGTATAATCATATTTTTAATTTTTTAATCATCTGCTCTTGGGTATTTTGTGATCCTCCAGTAATAAAAGTAAATTCAATATTAATTTTCAACTTTAACGCCCTGCATTTCGAAAACGAATTGTTGTCTTTTACATGTTCACCTATAGGTAGATATTATTTTCCTTGCAATGTGAGAAATTAATGAACGGACCGGTCCACCATAAGAATCATCCTGTATTAGCACATATTGTGCTAGTCCTCACATTTCCTTCAAAAAAATTAAGCAAGTTATCAATTAAAAAGTATATATTTCTGCCAAAAATGCATAGGATCACACCTTATATGGTAATCACATGAGAATATTGGCTAAATTCAGTGCGAGTCAATATCAATACTTACATAAGTTCAGGAAATTACCTGGAAATTAATTCCTATTTTGTCAATAACCAAATACAGTTTTTTTGACAAAAATTGCAATAAATTAATAAATAAAATTATTGACATCTCTACATTCATTCAAATTATTCCACCTATCACCCCACGTAACACCTGGCGCGGAAGATGTGAAGGCCCGCACAGCAATTAGGTATGTTTTTTTCCATGCAGGGTCGGGCGTAGTTATAATAGAAATCACAGCTGTATGCGGTACGCGCAGCTATTAGCAAATTAGATTTCGACGGGGCAGTTGTTTACCTAATCTAAGGATACTAATAATAATAAAATGGATTATTCTGAATACAAAAGTTACATTGCTTTTGTTAAATTAACTTGATTAATCTGCACGCATCACAATATTTAGTGGCATATGTACTAGTCCGACCCTGGTCGGCGGCATGGGAATCAATTTCGTGATAATCGACCATTTTTTGCACCTTTTTTTATTTATCTTATATGTTTGACTACAACTATAAAAGGCAATTCAGCGTATTGTAGTATATTTAAACTCTCATTCACTCTAAAATAATTTATTTAACGAAATACAATGATTCAATAACAATCACGGAAATATTTATTTCGACTTTCACTTCGCTCTGACTGTGTGACTGTCTGCTGCGTAATTCTTTTTATATCCAACGCTCACTTCTCCGAAGGCTCATGAAATTTCTCGAACAGCCTGGAATCGTCCAGATTCCTCTCGGTGCATAGCGCCTTCGAAGGTCATATGCGGCTTGCGTGAGAGTTCAGGCCCGGCATGGCACAGCTTCGCCACAGTATCGTAAACGTCAGAACTCGAAAACACGAAAAGTTGATTAAATAATAATAATAATAATAATAATGATAATAATAATAATAAACATCTTCATTATTCCCAAAACAAAATAAATCAACATTTATTACTTATTACACCAACATTTGGAAATAAATGACGAGGTTCATCTTGACAAAGATGTATCTCATCAACATGATCTTCCACTCACCTTTCCACGGTACCTTTCGGTTAACCAGGCCAATATACGGAACCTATCCTCAAAGTCAATATTCAAATTCCTGATAAATACAATTTCGATCCACCATACTGCTAAAATAAAGGAATATTATCAGATCGCTGGAGCTCTAATAAATAAATTCCATCCCCCAATAACCATGCCTGGTACATTACAAACAGCGCAGGAAATATTAGATCATTTAGAAGAAGTTAATATTGAAACAAGAGTTCAAGCTGAAAACCTACATTTAAGGAATGGTCATTGGACTTTATTAAAACACTTGCACGCCCCTGAATTTCCTCGTTTGGATTTACATTATTCGAAACAACTGACAGGAATTCATCATGTTAACTTGGCAAAAAGTTATATTCACTACAAACTTCAAAGAGAAGAAACGAATATACTTCAGTTCGATGAAATGGTGGAGGAACCGAACATTTTACGAATGCGAGTTTACTCCAGGTTTTGTATTTCATGTAAATATATGTTGTGGATAGCTTTCACTGTTGAAGATGATATCGAAAATCAACCTTTGGAACTTCACTATTATTGTACTTGTAAGTCGGGAGCTAGAACTTTAGGTACATGTGCTCATGTGGCCAGTGTTTTATGGTTTTTGAATTATGCCAGATACGAACAAAATAAGAAATATCCATCTACTCATCTCCTAAATGAAGTAACTGATAGGATGGTACCAGAAAACATAGATCATAGCCCAGATACTGTAGACCTTTAAATTCCTTCAGGAACTTCCGTTCGTTTCGACATGTTTATGTTTATTGTTTTTTCCGATATCAAGATTAGCTTGTATGTATCTTATTATTATTATTTTTTTTTTATTAAAATTTAATCGCATCAACCTAACGGTTATTAGCGATTCGTTCATTTGTACATTCATTTACAATTTTGTAATTATATTAATACATTTCAAGAATTTTAAGATGTTTTCTATATTACAGTTTCTGCCTAGGACGTTGTGAATTGCTAAAGGAAAGTCATTGTTTTTCCGGTGCATTCCATATTTTGGACACTCGATAATAATATGTTGAACACTTAGTTTGATGTTGCACGTTTCACTCACTGGCTCCTGAGAATGGGTCAGCGGTAACTGTGTGTGAGTTTAGTGTGACCTAGGCGTAGCCGATTTAGGATCACTTGGTGTTTCCAGTTTATTGTTTCGTCTGGCCACGGTTTTACATCATAGTACGTAGTTTCACGCTAGCTACTTGCCATTGGTTTTGCCACCTTTGTCTAACTGATGCCGATATTATTAATTTGATGTCTGTGGATACTACTTCCGTCACTGTTTCGGATACGGCTGAGGTAACGGCCATACGTGCACATTCATCAGCCTTTTCATTGCCGGCTATACCAATATGTGATGGAACCCAAATGAAGTGCACTGTTTTTCCACTTTGATGGATTTCTTGAAGTTCTGCTTTTATTTTTTGTGCTATTGGGTTTTTGGTATAAATATGCCTCAATTCATGTAAGGAGCTTAGTGAATCCGTCAAAATGATGTGTTTTTCACTCTCTTTCCCATTAACGTAGACCACTGCACGGTAGAGAGCATAAAGCTCTGCTGTGAAAATACTGCTAATTGCGGGAAGATTATAGGAGAGGGTGTCGGTTGTTGTGACTACTGCAGCACCTACCCCTTCGCTGGTTTTTGAAGCATCTGTGTAGATTTCATTGTAATTGGAGTAGCTGTCTAAAACTTGGTTGAAATTGTTTTTGATTACTTGGCTATTGGTGTTATGTTTGTCGTAAGTGTTTTATACTCCAAGGGAAAGATGGGTGGAATACATTTGGAAACGTGATTGGTAGGGATAGTTCTAGGGTATCAAGATGATTGCGAATTCTCTCGTAGAAGGGTTTATGGGTCCTTCTTCGATTAGCGAACAGGTCTTTATATCTATCACTAAAAGTGTTGTCGTATGTGGGATTTCTTGAGGTTGCACTCACTGAGGCTGCATATGCCAGACTGAGGTAGGCACGTCTGTTTTGAAGAGATGGTTCTCCCGAAGCACAGTAGATACTTTCAACTGGTGTTGTGCAGAAGGCGCCAAGTGCTATTCGTAACGCTGTGTTGTGAATAGTGTCAAGTAATTTTAGTGTCGTTTTGCTTGCTGAGTCATAGGCAACACATCCATAGTCCATCTTAGATTAGCTTGTATGTATCTTATTTGTTTTTATGTATATGTCGATCATGGTATAACATAAAGAACATCGAAAATACCGATATACATATATGAAGAAAATAATCATCATATTGTCGGGATAAAAAAACTAATCATAGCAAGTTAACAAAACTTCTACGTCCGACCAACAAACTCAAAGTAAAGGTAATCGGTGCTATTCGGTGCTATTATGGTGGACCATTGAATCTTGAATAATATGAGATTATTGAAAAAGATTCAAGAATCATACTAATTGGAATCATGGTGCACCCTTGCTATCAATATTATCTACTAGATATTTCAGGAATTGAATATTATTCAATAAATGCCATTATGGTGACTCGAATGGCTTTCAAAATAGACATTGAATATTGAATAATTTAAGTAGTGGTTGGGGACTACTAAAGTGCATTGAAATAACTTGAAAGTTGAAAATGGACTTGAACTTTATATTGTTAATAATGAGAGCTCTCCATAATGAAGAACAACAGTAAAATTTTTGTTTTATAGGATAGAATAGAATAGAATATTTTATTTAACTACGTTACACAATATAATGTTTGTAGCAAGTCATGTTTGATTTACTTATGAAAGAAACATAAATGGTGTAAAAACTGTAAAAACAACAATAGAAAGACTGTGAAAGACTAACAACTGAACGAATAAATAAACAAACAAACAACATCAATTACATACACAAAAAAATTGCATAATTATATAAATATTTCAACCCTTTAAATCAAAGAGAAGCAGTGAGATGTTTATTAGTACAAAAATGAATTCTGAATCCATTGACAGAATAGAAGCATTGTCCAAGCAAAAATTTTTTCAGGTAAAAAAATTCGCAGTTCATTATCTGCAGGAGGTAGGTATTAAAGAGGACAAAAACGCATAATTAGAGATACCTCAAACCCATTGACCATACCAGAAGAGAGATTCTGCACATTTTCTCATAATTGAAATCACCCCTTTGTTCTTGTTGAAACAAACGCAGAAAAATGAAATTGATCTGCCAAGCTCTTCACTCTTATATGTGCTCTTCACTCTTATGCGCAAGGCTTTTATAAAAAATCCGTGAGCCAAAGTAAAAATATGTCAATGTGCCAAGCATATCTGTTAGCAATTGCATTTCGAATGATAATTTTGGACATGTTATCTCATTATTCCCACAAACACACATGGAAAAACTAGAACAGAAGGGAATGTTTATGAAAAGGCCTAATGGGTTTCCTGGGATTTTTGAAGCAATAGATTGCACTCAAATAAGAATTCACCCTCAAAAATGGAACATGAGCAGTATCCTGAATTATTATTTTACAATAGAAAAAAATTATACAGTATAAATACCCAGTGTATTGTTGATGCCAATTTGAAGCTGTTGGCCATAAATGCTCGTCATCTCTGTTCTGTTCATGAAAGTGCAATTTGGTCAACAAGGGTATAAGACGGCATTTACAAAATTGTTTTGAAAATGGTCATAGAAGTTCTTGGTTACTTGGAGTAGTGAGTATCCTTTAAACTCTCTGGAACTATGGTTGTTGGTACAAGTTGGAGGAAGAAATCATGACAGAAAAATGGCCAATTATAACAGAGCCCATAGATCAATCAGAAATATTGTATAAAGATTTAATGGCATATTTAAATCAAAATTTAGATGTTGTTTGGCAGAAAGGGCATTGCATTATGAGCCTGAAAAGGCTGTGCTATATACTATACCTATAATATTTGCATTGACCGAAGAAATTGTTGAAAATATGTACGAGGATTGCTGATTCGTGATTGAATAATCTGTAACTATTTTTGTTAAGTTGTCATTTTTTATTTCAATAAATATCATAAGTATCTGTCTCGGTATCTGTTATATTTCCAAAAATTGTAACAGAAGCATCTGCAAGAGTCTGAATAGCATCTGCCTTTCTTCGGAAAGATCTGTTTATTTTGTATTCTGAATTATATACATGAAGACTTTTTCTCTTAATGATATTTGTGAAATTTCACTGAGTGAAATATAGGTATTTTGTTTCTAGGTGCTTTGGGTCCTGAAAATTTAAAGTGTAAAAAAACTATGGCCTTGTATATCTAAGGGCATGGTAAGGACATCATTAAAATTGGATTAGTTACTTCAAACATTTTCGAAACTATCGAAATCAAACTAACCAAAGACCAAACTATTAACAAAGAGGAAGCACGAAACTGAACGTTTCTAGTTAAATTGACGTTTCATGTAATGTAGGCAACACTGGGACGGCTATATCACTCTTGTGCAAAACCAATATCTACTAGATATTTCAGGAATATCATAAGTGTACCGTAATTGACCATTCTGTTGTATGTCGTAAATATTTGATGAATATATATTATTCCTTCATATATTCGCAATTACAATATTTGATATCTATATGGGGATCCGCGAATAAATCTGTATTGAAACCTTTGAAAAAACTCCAAAATAAATCAATAAAATGTATTCACAAACTTCCCCATCTTGAACCAACAAAAAATTTGTACAAGCCAAAAAAAATATTGAACTTGGAATCTCTTTACAAATTATCAGTATGTTTGTTTATTCATTTAAGCCGATTTAAAAAAAAATATACTGGTTTGCATTTTACAGAAAATAAAGTCATTCATAAACACCTAACAAGAAATTTCAATGAACTATATCCCAGTAAGGCAACATCTGAAATTGGAAAGAGGTGCATTTTGCATGATGGTATCATAATTTATAATCAATTACCTAACCGTTTGAAAAATATAAAACATCTATTGAAGTTCAAATTACAACTGAAAGAGTATTTCTTAGTTTCCTAATTTTTTAGAATTTTATCAGATTTGACAATTTAATTTAATTTAATTTGTATTCATTTATCCTATATACGTATTATATATAGCCAATTAATCGTTGACTTCCCTGTAAAAACATTTAATGTTTCTTGGGTGAATAAATGAATAATAATAATATTGAAAATTACTCAAGGTTCACCATGGAAGTATCACTGAAATTCACCAAGGAAATATTCAATTACAGGGAGATTTCCAAAAAAATCAATTCTCGGATTTTCTTCCATACATATCTTTTGAATAGCTCTGTATATTAAATATTAATTATTTATTTCAAAATGCCTCAATGTCTCCTACTAATATGCAGTACAAATTTCATTAAATATAGGATACAGCGGCGATCAACTTTCGGACTCGCCCTGTAAAAATGTTTGCATATTTTATTATTATAAACCAACCTGAAGCAAATCCAGCCAGATATTGAAATTCCTGAGAGTTAAATTATATTTCAAGTCAACGTTCCGTTTCTCAAATTTTTGAGTAGTCCTGTAGCAAATGAATTTTTTTCTCATGAGGTACTGATATTTAGTGGCATTAGAACACTATCAGAGAAAAAAATTCTTGATACATTGAAGAAAATAAGAAATTCATGCTTTTAAAAAATGGCTATTTTCCAACTTCAACACCCTGTATCTCTGAAACTAGTCATAGGATTGAGTTGGGCCCATGGACACTATTGTTCAGAAAGCCGTCAACTACATTATACTAACAATTCATGAAATTTCACCGAAGCTCATTTCTCCACGAGCCAGCTGCCTGGTCCTTTATTGTGATGAGATTTATATGTAATTGTTTAATCTTACTGTATATTAAAAGAGTAACCTCACGTTGTTAGGGAGTTGGCTTGAAAAAATAAACAGTGTTGAAGTTGAACCTGACTTTTACTACAAGCTCTCAAATACACCAATTTATAATTGCATAAATACAAATATTACATGGCGCAGTCGAACATTCAACACTGAAAAACGTTCCAGAAAGGGTATATTTTCAATTGAATGATAAATTACAATCCAGCAAACCGAATAAACCAAGAAATGGGTGATAATCGTGGTCTGACAGCTCTGTCACTGACAGGAAATACGGCTGAAAATTGGAAGCTGTGGAAAGCCAAATTCGAGAACTACCTTATTGCTTCCGAAGTTATCAAGAAAGATGAGAAAACCCAATGTGCTCAACTTTTACACTACTTGGGTGATGAAGGATTCAAGATTTATAACACCTTCAAATTCCAGAATGACGAGAAAGACAAACTGAATGTGCTATTGGACAAGTTTGACAATCATTTCCGAGGCAAAGAAAACACGGCATACGAAAGGTACAAATTCTTCTCCTATAGACAAGAACAGGGCCAATCTACTGAAAGTTTCATTCTTGAATTGAAGAAAAAGGCAAGCAGATGTAAATTAGATACTCTTCAAGATAGCTTAATCGTAACTATGATTACTTGTGGCATAAGGAACAACTACGTGCGGGAGAAACTGCTTCAAGATGATAGTTTGACACTGGAGAAAGCTATCGAACTTTGCCACGTCATAGAAACGTCAAAAGCGAGAAGTGAGGCGATGGGTTCCAGCCAGATTGGAGAATCTTCTCAAGTGGATGTGGTCTACAGGCAAAAACATGAAGAAATAAATACCAAGACCATCAAGAACTGCAATAAATGTGGTTACAAGGAACATGCCATCAACAAATGTCCTGCCTATGGTAGGGTTTGCAATTTCTGTAAAATTCCAAATCATTTTGCAACTGTATGCATGAAAAAGAAATATTCTAACAAAAATGAAAGAAAAGTAAATGAAATTTTCGATTCTGTCAATTCTATAACTGAAAATTCTAACGATTTCTTGTTCATTGGTTGTATTTCGCAAGTGGATGCGGATTCAAAAATAAATTCTACAAATAAAGAATGGTATACTGTGTTTGAGAGTAATGGTCATAATTTCAGCCTCAAAATTGATACAGGGGCAATGGTAAACGTACTTCCAATTCACGTTTTCAGGTCTCTGGGTTTTTCTGAAAATATAATTACTAGGTCAAACTCTCAACTACATTCTTACACAGGAAATACTCTCAATGTTATAGGTAAGTGTACAATTCCATGCATGAAAAATAATAAACAATATCATTTGGATTTTTATGTGGTAAATTCTAATACACAGGCTCTTTTGGGGCTCGAATCAAGTTTGAAATTGAATCTGATCATGAAAATTGATTTTGTAGAGTCAAATGTCATTGGGTATTCTGAACTAATTAAAAAATTCAACGATTTGTTTTGTGGTATTGGCTGTATGAAAAAAACCTATCATATCAACCTGGAGGAAAATTCGAAACCAGTAGTTCAACCAATCAGAAAAGTAGCAATACCTTTAATGGAAAGCCTCAAACAAAGTTTAGAAGAACTTGAAAAATTACAAATAATTGAAAAAGTAAATGGAAGTTCTGATTGGGTGAACGCATTGGTGATTGTTAAAAAACCGGATAATAAATTACGAATTTGTCTGGATCCTCGTGATTTGAATCAGGTTATCAAACGGGAATATTATAAAATACCTACTCTAGATGAAATTACTAGTAAATTAGCAAATGCAAAAGTATTCAGCACTCTTGATGCCACACAAGGTTTTTACCAAATACCGCTTGACAAAGAAAGCTCTGAACTGTGTGTATTTGGAACACCTTTCGGGAGGTACAAATTTCTTAGGCTTCCGTATGGAATTAAGTCTGCCCCCGAAGTTTTCCAGGCCCGGTTCAAGGAAATTTTTGACATCGAAGGTGCAGATACTTATATCGATGATCTTCTTATCTGGGGCAAAGATAAAGAAGAGCATGATGATAGACTTAAAAAAGTCTTGCAGTTAGCCCAAGAAAATAATATTCGTTTCAATCTAAAAAAATGCAAGTTTGGACAAAAGCAAATTACTTACATGGGTCATATTATTTCGGGAGATGGTATAAGTCCGGATAATTCAAAAATTAAAGCCATAACCGAGATTCCACGACCTCAGTCTAAACAAGATGTACAGAGGTTATTGGGGATGTTAACGTACATATGTAAATTTATCAAAAATTTTTCTGATTTTACCTTACCTCTACGTAATTTACTAAAAAAGGACGTCGAATTTATGTGGAATGACGAACACGAAAAAGCATTCGAACATTTAAAAAATACTTTAACAAAAAAACCTGTTCTTCAATTTTATGATGTAAATCGCGAAACTGTAATATCCGTGGATGCATCTAAGTCCGGCACTGGTGCTGTTCTTTTGCAAAATAAACTACCTTGTGCATATGCCTCAATGGCTATGACAGAAACACAGTGTCGTTATGCACAAATTGAGAAGGAGCTTCTGGCTATAACTGTGGGATTGGAAAAATTCCATCAGTTTGTGTTTGGTAAAAGAGTTGTGGTAGAAACCGACCACCTACCTCTAATATCAATTTTCAAAAAACCTCTGAATAAATGTCCAGCGCGTCTTCAGAGAATGTTGCTGCAAATTCAAAAATATGATTTTGAAGTAGTGTACAAACCTGGAAAAGAACTTTTAATAGCCGATGCTCTTTCAAGAGCATACTTGAATGAAAATATGAGTGAAGATTTTGACAAAGACATAAATTCACAAGTTTGCATGATTATTTCAGAAATCAATGTAACTGATAATAAAAAACGCGAAATTTTGGAAAAAACAAAGGAAGATCCGGAACTTCAGTTATTGAAAATTGTTATTTCTGAGGGATGGCCTAAAAATAATAAAAAACTTGATGATCGATTAAAAATATTTTGTAAACATAAAAGTGAACTTACTGAATGTGATGGGTTAATTTTCAAGGGTAATGCACTTGTAATTCCAAAACTTTTGAGAACAGAGATGTTGGACAGGGTTCATTACAGTCACATGGGCATAAACAAATCCTTGATATTAGCACAAGAATCAATTTTCTGGCCTTCAATGATCAACGATATAAAACAAAAAATTCAAAATTGTGAATTATGTATGAAATACTCAAAGTCACAACCTGCAGAACCTTTGATAAATCATAAAATTCCTAAATTACCATGGAACAAAGTAGGTTGTGATCTCTTTGAACTACATGGAAAAAAGTATCTCTTAATCATTGATTACTTTTCAAAATACATTGAAGTTGAAAAATTATATAACGATACTACTAGCCACCGTATCATTCAAATTCTGAAAAGCATATTTGCTAGACATGGTATCCCAGTTACAGTTGTAACCGACGGGGGGCCTCAGTTTAGTTCGGATGAATTCAGAAGATTTGCCGTGAATTGGGAGTTCGACCATGTAATAACTTCGCCCACGTATGCTCAATCGAATGGAATGGCAGAAAGAGCTATCCAAACTGCCAAAAATATTTTCAAGAAAACTCTCGAGGAGAATAAAGACATTTATATGGCATTGCTTTCATTCAGAAATATGAAAATTGATGAACAATATTCTCCTGCAGAAATTTTGATGTCTCGTAAATTAAGATCTACTTTACCATCTAAGATTAGCTCATTTTGTCCGAAAACTATTAATATAACAAAATATAGCAAATTTTTAGATAACAGACAAACTATGAACAAGAAATATTTTAATTCAGATGTGAAAATATTACAGCCTCTTAAATCAGGAAATAAAGTTTATGTTCAACTCAAACCTAACTCAGTTTGGAAACCAGGTATTATTATAGAAAAAGTCAGGGAAAGAACATACAAAATAAAAATGAATAACGGTTCAATTTTGATGAGAAATAGAAAATTTATAAAATTAAATAAAAGTGATCAAAAGAGTGATTGTTCAGATCGTTCTTCATTTTTGACCCCTGACATTCATTTCGAAGGAGAGGAGAATAGAGATAAAAAAATATTTATTGAATTGGAAAAGAATGATAGTAATAGTGAAATTAGTGAAACTGAAGAAGAACTATTTCTTGACGCATCAAATGAAGTGGATTTACTTAAAAGTGACTCTGATCAAGTAAGTCCTTCAGACAAAACTAGTTCAGATAATATAGGACCAGAGGATACAATTTTATCAAAAAAAGTAGTTACTTTATCTGGACGTTTGGTGAAACCTCCTATTAGGCTAGATCTTTGAGATAATGTACATACTCATTTGAAGAAAGGGGGATGTGATGAGATTTATATGTAATTGTTTAATCTTACTGTATATTAAAAGAGTAACCTCACGTTGTTAGGGAGTTGGCTTGAAAAAATAAACAGTGTTGAAGTTGAACCTGACTTTTACTACAAGCTCTCAAATACACCAATTTATAATTGCATAAATACAAATATTACATTTATAAAATGTAATTCGTTAATATTTTTCAATTATTTTTCAGGTTTCTTGCTTGAATGATGTCTGCGGTATGATCCCATTCTATTTCGCTGATGTGCCTGACCAGTTTTACAGATTATGGACATCGCTTTTTCTTCATGCTGGTATTTTACAATTGTTCATAACTATCCTCATCCAATTCTACTTGATGAGGGATCTAGAGAAATTGACTGGAAGTTTGAGAATAGGCATTATCTACATTGGATCTGGTGTGGCAGGAAATCTAGCAAGTGCCATATTTGTACCCTATCGAGCTGATGTGAGTAAAACTGAACACGCCTTTTTATCAGAATGTTCTTAATCATATTGCAATAAATAAGTTTATACAGTGTGTCAGATTCAAGTTGCCAGTAGAAATATCTCAGGAATGTCCGAATCCGTTTCAAACAAGGTCGGGGGAACAAAGATAGTGCACGAACGATCCTCGATGCTCTCACCCCATCCACATTGTCAATCACAACTTCAAAAGGTTCAATAACAACCACCCGTATGTGTTACGTCATTGGAAAGCCCTTTAAAAATGCTTTTCAGCTGTTACCAATTTATTTACTTATTTTATCGTTGAAAATAACAAATACAGTGTGTCAATATATAGAAATGAATTTCTCATTAGGAGAATCATCTCTTAAACAAGTATCCTGTTTCGCATACATGACCACTGAAAAAAAAACAGGGTCGTGAACTCAAAAAAATGCAATAAACTGTAGAAATTACAGTAATTGGAAAAAATTCACAAAATTGGCACGTTTTTACTTCCATTTATCCGCAGAGGAACAAAAAGAATATGCTATTAGTAACTTCGTATTTGGTAGGTATGAAAGGACCTCAAAAAATCCTTATGGAATTTGGGTCCCAGTGGATTTTTTTTTAATTTTTGGTATGATGTAGTCCATGTAATTCTCAACCAATATTACCATTGCGCCAACCCAAAAAAATTAATAGTTTTGCTACTAGGGGGCGTTGAAATCACCCCTTGCGCAGATTATTTTCACTTGTTTAATTGTTGCTAATGTTGCACAATACTGTGATGTTTTATATAAAAATTCTTATCCTTCCCTTCTTCCCCCAACTCCTATTCGAAATTGTCTAAACTGTCATAGTGAAGTACTCGAATAGATTACCTTATTTTACTTGGAAGAAGACCACAGAAATAGTGTATTTGTCGTTTTTCGTTTGCTGGAGTTGTTTTGAATTGTTATGCGATATTGGTTCCATCAGACTGGAGAGTATTCACTATTTACAACATTTTCAAATTCTGGCAGTTCTGGCAGTTCTGGCAGTTCTACAATTTTGAGAAACGTCACATGAAAATATTTCTCTTAACGTATACAGGATGGTTCAAAAATAAAAAAAAGATGACCAAGTAAAAAGAAAGAAGGACTGAAAATTCCATAACTTTTAATAACGATGGTGATTCCCAACTTTCCCAAAAAGATCCTGATTTCATAAAAGTAGTTTATGATAAAGAAAAGGATGACCATGATCAAGATCTGAAGAAAGAAAATATTCTATTGAAAAAAATTATAGAAGAGGAAGAAAAATTTATTGAAAATCTTTTAAATGAGAACAAAATACTCCAGGAAAACTATGATTTGATTGTTTCTAATATTGTTGAAAAGGAAACTATCATGGAAAGTTTGGAAAAAATTCATAAAAAAATTGAATACGTGGAGAAGAAATGCGAAAAACAAAGACCGACATATTCTCAAGTGACACAGTATAATAATAGTAATCACAAAGTAGACATGTCGAATTATTCTAAATCAAGTGTTGTAATCAAGCCAATAGATAATCAGTCATGAAGTATCGAAAAGAAGTCTTGGAAAAGAAATTGATCCAGTTAAATTAAAGATTAAAATTAACAAAGTGGATAATCTACCAGGAGGAGCAATAAAAATTCAGTGTGATTCAAAGAGTGATTCAAACAAATTGAAAGAAGAAATTTCCATTAAATTGAAGACTCAATTCGTCATACAAGAAAATAAACTGAAGCAACCAAAAATTAAAATTACTGGAATCAAATTGGGGAAGCAGTTTTCAAATGATGAACTTCAACAATGTTTCTATAAACAAAATGATATTATCAATGAAAGTGATCATTTTGAAATAGAGCATATCAAATATTTTGCCTACAAAAACACTTACACGGCGTTCGCAAGAGTAAATGGAAATCTATTTGAAAAAAATTATCAATTCAGGCAATAAGCTATTTATTGGTTGGCAGTCTTGTATCGTATATGATAATAATGTGTTAAGATGTTTCAAATGTAGTGGATTCAACCATACATCTAAAAATTGTAAAAACCAGTTAATGTGCCGTTTTTGTGCTGGAGAACATACATTAGATCAATGTGAAAAGCAGGAAAATGATAGAAAATGTGGAAACTGTTTGTTAACCAACCAGAAATTTCAAAAAAAAATATAAAATGGACCATTCAGCAGATGTTATTGATAATTGTGAAAGTTTTAAACATTATGATATGTTGAACAAATCAATAATTGCTTTTCATGAGTAACAACTGTACTCACACTTTCGTTAATATGAATACCAACATCACCAGGCACCAACACAAAAAACAACTTCAGAGAAACAGTAAAATTATGGAAGATATTAGTGATTTAGCGTCTGGAAAAAGTTGCTCTACATTTAGATTGAACTAGTTCATATTTTATTCGCTCATCAATTATGACAAGCAAGACAAAAAACATCAAAATTTGTGAATTATCATCAATTCGAGACTATCACTGCCATGAAGAGAAACACTTCAGGATTTTACACCTAAACTATAGATCAATAAAAAATAAGATGGATGATTTAGAAATAACTCAGGACCTGAAAGCAGATATTATTGTGATCACAGAAACTTGGTTGAGCAAAGAAGAAAAATACTACAATTCTGATTCTTTTTCGTCAGTATACGCCAGCAGAAAAGAACGAGGAGGAGGTGTAGGAATTTTCATCAGGGATAGGATTGAATTCGAAGTTAAAACAAGAGTAGAAGATCAGCTAACATTTATTGACGTAAAACTTAAAAACCCAGATTTTATGATTTGTAGTTTATATCGTCCTCCTAAAATGAATACGCAAAATTTTCTGGATTTCATGGATAAAACACTTGAGAGTCTTAACGAATGCAACTGTGAAATTTTCTTCTTTGGCGACATGAATATTAATATTTTATCCGATAGTAAGGAGAAAAAACAATTGATGGACATATATAGATCAAATAATCTATTGTTCGCTAATGACACCTTTCCTACCAGAGAAGTAAGTCGTAGTTCTTCTTTAATTCATTTTATTACGAACACCGAAAAAAAAATTGAAATTTCAATCATAAACACTTCTTTGAGTGATCACAAAATGTATGTAACATGCATAATTGAAGAAAACAATTCAAAATACTTTGATAATTCTTTCACTCAAATTAAAATATTCAATTGTGATAAACTTAAAGAGGAATTAGTTGAACTGAATAATAGAATTCACCTTTACCAAGATCCAGATTTGGCTTATGAGGAATTAATAGAAACATTTGACTCCTGTTCATTTATGAAGAAAATTAAATGTAGAAAAAAATCTAAACCTTGGTTTGATAACCACATAGCATTTTTGATAAAAAAAGAGACAAATATTTTTATAAAAAAAAGAAAATCCCCAGTCAGAAATTTTTTGGAGCAATATTCTCAATTCAATAAATTAGTAAAAAAAACCATTAGAGAAAAAAAATACAAATTTTATAAAGAACAATTCACTGATGCTAGTCCCAAGGTGGTTTGGAATGGAATCAAATCATTACTGCATAACAAAACTAGCTCTCACGCAGTGAATATAAAAGCCATTGAGGTGAATGATACCAAAATTGAATTTCCAGTTGAAATATGTGAGGCTGTAAATAATCATTTTGTAAGTATTGGAAGGACTTTATCCTCTGCTATTTTAAATACTTCAGAATCATTCGAAGACCAATCAAATGTTTTGTTTATGTTTTTAGAACCCACAAATTTAACTGAAATAGAAAATATTAAAGATCAGTTAGATTCTAAAAAGGCATCTGGTTTTGATGGGATTAGTGTAAAGATTATAAAAGTTGTCAAATTCGAAATTTCACCTATTTTATTGTTCATTATACAGGGTGTTAATTAAGTACGTTGACAAACTTCGGGAGGTGATTCTTTGAAGGTTTTCAGGACGAAATGTTCATATAAACATATGTCCCAAACGGCTTGGTTTTCGAGATACAGGGTGATAAAAATACAGTTTTTTCAAGATTTTTTAGAGTTAACTTCGATATTTTCTACAATAATCAGTTCAAATTGGGCAAGTACAATCCATTCAATAGTACGCACGATACAAAATAATGCATTTCTCAAATAATTCACAGGGTCCTCCTTTTTTCAGAGTCAAGCTTTGTTCAACCCTTCAGAATTTTTTTTCCGCCGCCACTGACATATTATGAGGAAGGAATAATTAATGTTGTTTCATTTAACATCTTTTTGCTCTCTTGATGTTTTTCATTTACTTGTACGGTTCAGGAGTTACAATGAAAATATTAACGCAAACATTTTCCAGTAACGCATAACATAAAGAAATTTGAGAAGCAAATAGTCTAACAAACTTGAAGGGTGATTCTTTGAAAGGTTTCAAGATGAAAAGTTCATATAAGTACAGGGTGATCAAAATACATTTTTTAGGAGTTTTTGGAGTTTACTTCGAAATTTTCGACAATAATCGATCCAAATTAGTTCAAATTGGACAAGTACAATCCATTCAATAGTGCGCATGATATAAAATAATTCATTTCTCGAAGTGTTATTGCCACTCTCCAAAGATTAGCGCGTGACGCAATACGTCATTTTGTTCTCATTACACAAATAGCTATTTTCTGCTCGTGTAGAGAAAATGTAATGTTATGGAGCTCCCATACATTTTTTACCATAACTCAGGTTGAATATGTATTGCACAAAGTTAATTATGGCAAAATAATTTTGGACATTTTCAATAGTGAATAACTTTATTATCAAATACTAGAGCAAAGTAACATAAATTCCCTAGGAATAAAATTAAGTTCAGAAAAGGACCATTATTGAAATTGATATGTCAGAGCAGCTGCTGGAAATGGCCACCGCCAACTTCAATGCATGCGTTTATGCGCCTAACCATAGACTGGCGGACACGCTCAAAAATACCAGGAGTGTTTCTTATAATTCCGCATGACTCCTGTATGCGATTCCTCAGGTCTTCTTCACTTTGAACTGGAGATCGGTACACTAATGATTTAAGGTGCCCCCAGAGGAAAAAATCAAGTGGATTCATATCGGGTGACCTTGGTGGCCAAAGTTGTGGCCCACCACGCCCAATCCAGCGATCAGAATAATTCTCTTCTAAATATTGGCGTGCAACCAATCTGAAGTGTACTGGAGCACCATCATGCATAAACCAAATTCCAATTCTTTCCCTCAGTGGGATCTCTTCTAGGAGTCCAGGTAAGATAAATTCAAGAAAATGTCGATAATGGTCACCATTGAGTCTATGAGGCAGAAAATGTGGCCCGATAAGGAAATTCTCTACAATTCCAACCCAAACATTCACAGAAAACGTCTCTTGAAAATGGTTTTCAATCACGGCGTGTGGGTTTTCATCAGCCCACATATGATTGTTGTGAAAATTAATAATGGCTTTACGGGAAAAGCATGCCTCATCGGTGAATAACACTTGAGATAAAAACCATGGATTTTCCAACAATTTATTTCGAATCCAAGTGCAAAAAGTTAATCTCTTTGGAAAATCCCTTGGCAGAAGAGCTTGAACACGCTGTATGTGATAGGGATAAAGTTGTTGCTCTTTTAAAATTTGCCATACCAATACATGGGTTACGTTAAACTGTGCCGCAATTTGTCTTGTTCTGGTGTCTGGATGCTGCTCAATTTCGTTAAGTACAGCTTTTTCTATCTGAACTGTTCTAACTCTCCTGGGTCTTCCTATGAGAACAGCAGACCTCTTGAAAGTACCCGTTTCACGAAGACGGGAGTGAATATTGATGAACATTTGTGTGCTGGGAATATGACGTGGAAATCTTTCTAGATACATTCGTCTGGCGGCACGAGCGTTACCATCAGCCATTCCATACATTAAGTGCATGTCTGCCATTTCTGAATTTGTATATTCAACCATTTTATCCAAAGGAATATTGAATGAATCTGCTTTATAGCTTGCACTAATGAAGAATTAACAATGAGACAGTTTCTCAACTTTCGATAACTGTCAAGTTGTTGATATTTAAATAAATGAATTAATATCAAAGCCCACTTTGCTATTTTTATGAATTCAAATTGATTACAAAATTTCTGCGTTACTGCAGAAGAAAAAACAAACCGAAATTTCTGATAAAATAATGTACTCCGTACGGAAACAAAAATTTGTTTGATTTAGTTTTTCGGAGTTATGACCAGAGATTCATAAATGAAAATCAAATGTGTAATGATCTGCGACTATTAGATAAACCCTATTAACTATCTTCCATTACAGGATTACCTTTCGGAAGTTTTTTATGTTGAAAAGGAAATGTTCAATTTAAAACTAAAAAATATCTTTTTTTAAAATAACAAAAAATTTGTATGAGTTCTCTATCAAGACTGATGGGTAAAAACATTTTTAATCAAATATCTCAATGAAAATGCACATTTTTACCATCAGAATCTTCAGGTTGAAAGTTAAGGTTTTCCCAATATCTGTCAGATCTAGTTTAATATCCAGCGTACCGCAGTGACGGGGAGATAGTAGTTTTCTGTTAGATATCACAAAAAGAAATCACATCTTTACAATAACAAGCTTTTATTTAGCTTCACTTGTAACTAACTAACAAACAATTTAATAAAAGTTGAATTTGACCCACTTCTAATACTCCGATTAATTTGAAATTTGGCAGGTTTCCGTAATTCCGGTGACAATGCATTAAAAAAATGTTTGTTAAAAAACAAAATGGCGGCTCCAATATGGCGGACGAGTTTTGTGATTATGATCCGATTCTGTTCAAAATTGATATGTGATGGTTTTTGGGTTGGAGATTTTCAGTTTCACATAAAAAATAAACTAAAATGTTAAAAATAAAAATTATAAAAAGAAAACATTTTAAAGTTTTTATACTTATACTGAAAAGGAAAAAATAATTCATTTAATTGTTTGATCTAGGTAATCTTGTACAGAAAGATTTTGATACTCACAGAATAACCTACAAAAAATTAAACAAATTATTTTTTCATTTTCAGTGCATTTGTATAAAAGCTTGTCTTTATATTTTTTATTGTATAATTTTTATTCATCGTAGATTTTTCTAATTCTGAAAAAATATTTCCATCAATTTACAATAATTGAAAATGTTTAATTTTCAAATTTTCTAATGTTATGCCACACTGGAGAATGTTTAAATTAATATTTTCATTATAGCCCCTGAACCGTACAAGTAAATGAAAAAATGCAAGATATCAAAAAGATGTTAAATGAAACAACATTGATTATTCCTTTCTCATAATATGTCAGTGGCGGCGGAAAAAAAAATTCTGAAGGGTTGAACAAAGCTTGACTCTGAAAAAAGGAGGACCATGTGAATTATTTAAGAAATGCATTATTTTGTATCGTGCGCCCTATTGAATGGATTGTACTTGCCTAATTTGAACTGATTATTGTCGAAAATGTCGAAGTTAACTCTAAAAAATCTTGAAAAAAATGTATTTTTATCGCCCTGTATCTCGATAACCAAGCCGTTTGGGACATATGTTTATACGAACTTTTCGTCCTGAAAACCTTCAAAGAATCACCTCCCGAAGTTTGTCAACGTACTTAATTAACACCCTGTATATCGATCATTAGAAACAGGTATTATACCCAAAAGAATGAAAATTGCAAAAGTATCTCCCATCTATAAAAATGGCAAAAAAACAGATTTGAACAACTATCGACCCATTTCTATATTTCCAATTATTTCAAAAATTTTAGAAAAATTGATCAATTTTAGACTTTTCGATTTTCTTGAAAAAAATAACTTACTATATAGTGGACAATATGGTTTCCGCAGATCTAAAGACACTGAGGCAGCAGTGATGGACGTTGTTTCAAATATTCAAATTCAACTTGATAAAGATCAGAAATGTACCATTTTGTCATTGGATTTGTGCAAGGCATTTGACACAGTTGATCACGATATATTGCTCAAAAAATTATATAGTATTGGTGTTAGAGGGAGTCTACATAAATGGTTTCAAAACTATTTATGTGATAGAAAACAATATGTTTACTTAGGAAATAATCGAAGTTCTTTGAAAGATATAAATTGTGGTGTACCACAAGGTTCTATTCTTGGCCCGGTTTTACTTTTAATATATATATTAACTCATTATCAAAATGACTCTTAATGGAGTACTTTCGTTGTTTGCAGATGACACAACGATTATTTATTTTTTCAATAATCATAATGAAATAACAAATAAAATAAAAAATGAAATTGGTAATATTTTAATTTGATTCCAAAAACATAAATTGACACTAAATTTTAACAAATCTTCTTTCATGAATATTTCAAAAAAGGTGTTGAATATTCCAACTCCTCCAATTAATTTAAATGGCACAACTATAAATTATCAGCAAACAATTAAATTTTTGGGCTTGTATATAGATGAAAGACTGTCATGGACTGATCGGAATTCTTTTTAAAATAAGAAACTACATTCCGTTGAAATTTCTTTAAAATATTTATTTTGCTCTGATTTATTCACATCTTCAATACCTGGTTTCTATATGGGGTACTGCAAGTAATTGCTTTTTAAATTGTTCGAGGAAACTTAAAAATAAAACAAACAAATGTATCTTTAAATTGAATTATATGGAACCAACAATTAATTTATACAAACCAAATGGTTTGCTAGATCTGAACTCCCTTTACAAGCTGAAAATTTGTAGTTTCATCCACTCAGTTAGAAAAAAAGTGAAAACCTCAAATTTAGTTTTTACTGAAGTGAATACTATTCACATTCATAATACTAGACAAACAAAATTGTTAGCTGCTAGTAATTTTAGAACAAATTTTGGAAAAAAATCTGTTTTTCATTATGGAATAGTAAATTACAATTCGATACCTGATGAAATAAAATATTATAATTCGTTAAAGAAATTCAAAATCAAATTGAAAAAAGAAATTTTGAGGTGATTTATTCAAAGAATTTGAAATAGTTTCGATATAAGTTGAAAACTGTTGAATTCATTTATATTTCAATATTTATTATTTCGTTTATATTCACCAAATTGTATTTTGTATTTTGAGCAAATGATTATTATTATTATTTTTTATATTAATTGATCACATCTTTGTATGCTTATTTATTCATATTATTTTTAAGATTTTATTTATGCCTTCCATAAACATGTAATGTTTCTTGGGGAAATAAAGTTGATTGATTACGAAACGCAAAAAAAATATTTCTCGACTGCTTTTAAAAGTGTCGTCGAATGTTTAAATATGCCTGAATAAGGGAAATAGCAGTTTTTTATGATTTTCCCCCCACCCCCGAAGAGCACAAAACGAAAAAATTTCAGTGGATTTTTCTGAATTTTTAATATGACGCAGTTCAAGTTATTTAAATAGAAATTAATTGGGTGAAACCACAAAAATGAATAATTTTGATGCTAGGGTGCGTTGAAATCATGCCTTGCTCAGAATAGACTATTCATTATTTATTATAAGCGGAAACAATATTTCGTATTTAAGTTTAGATTGTGCTGAACAATTGTGTAATTTAAAAAAAATTAAAACCCCTTACTCCTACATTCAAAACACGAAAAAAAAAATCTCGACTACATACTTGTAAATGTTCTAATTCACATTGTTGATGTCTAATTTTTATTTATCTTCAAGATTTTCGCCCAATTAATTAATATTCAAATAACATGAACTACATCCTACTAAGAAGTTAGCGAAATCCACTAATATTTTTTTGAAGGTAGGGAAAAGTGAAATTAAACAACTATACGATTCCCTTAATTTGAGCTGATTAAAACATTTATTTTGATAAAACATTTACATGTAGTCGAGAATTAAATAATTAAATATTCGACGATACATTTAAAGGCACTCGAGGAATTTTTTTTTTGCTTTTCGTAATAGGAGTTGTTGGGAAGAAGAGGGATGAGATTTTTTTATAAAATAGCACAATATTGTGCAGTATTAGCAACAATGAAACAAGTGAAAATAGTGTTACCGGATTAAAAAATAAATAGTCTAATCTGCGCAAGGGGTGATTTCAACTCCCCCGAGCAGCAAAACTGTTAATTTTTTGGGTTGGTGCAATGGTAACATTGGTTGAGAATTATATGGACTACATCATACCAAAAATTTTTAAAAAATTCACCGGGACCCAAAATCCAAGGATTTTGCGGGGTCCTTCATTGCTATTTATATATTTCGTTTATTTAGTTGTATAAACTAATACATTTAAAAAACTACACATTCAAAATTCAGTCTTAAAAACTAAGAAATGTAAATCACTATTTTAAAACATACAAATTAAAACTTGGTCCTATAAACAGATTGATATCAACAGATACCGATACAACACAGATAAAAACAACACAAAATCATTTGGAGAAGAAAACATAACCTGTGCAGAATAAAACAATAAAATTTCAATTTTTGCTCAAACTACATTTCCAGAAGAGTGACGAAAAAGTTTCAACTTTTGTTTGAATTTGTTGAAGGAATCTGAGGATTTGATTTCTAACGGCAGCAATTGTGCCAAAACTAATAATCCGACAGCGCCTGCTTTGTGCACAAATAAAATGATTCAATACTTTCATGAGAGAGGCCATTCCTACTTCTTAAAAAATAGCGGAGTTATGAATTTTTAAAACACCCCATTTTGTTCGTATTTCAATAATCTACAATTCTTCTCATTGGAGCAACCAAATTGCTTTATTAGTTTTCATTATATAAGCAAAACAATAAAAAACACGTTTTTGTACAACTGTCAAAAAAACTTGACATTTCTGCATCTCTATTGATGCGTCAATGTTGACTTTTTTTCGCCGTAAAAAAAGACTTTTGTTTCACTGCCAAAATAATTCACAAAATAAACATGAAATATTACTTTTTGAAGGATTTATTTATTTTCAACAGAGTTAATTATTAATTGATTATTTATCATAAAACAATTTCATATATTGGAATACTAATTGATAGTAAATTTTGAACAATTACTTCCAACCTAAATTCCCGATGATGTTCCATGTTGCTGCTGATCAGAAACGTTAGATATTTCTTGAAAAGTTGATTCCACAATTTTATCAGATATTTTAATTTGTTTGGAAAAAGATGGACAATTCAATATTTTGATAGAATCTCAATTTTGTTATTCAAACTATCTATATACAGGGTGTAAATTTGAAAACTTTCAATGTGAATATCTCGCGAAATAAAAAAATCAGGAAAAACGCCGTTTGGCACAAATGCTAAAGAGTTACAGAGAACTAGAACCACCATATTTCAGTGAAGGGAGTCACCCCGTCGGCACGACACACTCCAACTTTAAAATGTCAAATGGCACTACCTCTTTTGTGATACCTCAAATGAACGGTCTCAGTCAGTAGTATTCACCTGTACAAGACTTTTTTTCCACCCACTACAGGGTGTAAGAAAAACATAAAGTCGAATAAAATAAAATGAATTGTGTTAAAAGGATATTTTATTTGATCAGATGTTCAAAATGCATTCCATTCTGTTGTAAGCAATAGTATAATCGATGTTCAAATGCCATTCTAACATTTTGGAACACATCTCTTGGAATAGATCTGCATTCTGCAATAATGAGTTGTCGAAGATGTGTTTTAAATACGACGGATTTCAAATGTCCCAAGAGAAAAAAATCGGGGGTGTTAGATCGGGAGATCTCGCTGGCCATTCGATTGAACCTCTCCGTCCAATCCACTGACCTGGAAAAGCATCATTCAAAAATTGCCTGACTGGCAAAACGTATTGGGGTGGTGCGCCATCGTGCTGAAAATGTATTAAATCTTTATTCAGGTTCCTATTTCCGTCAATGTCCAACTGATTTTCTATTTCGGCAACAAATAAAGGTTGAATGGTGGTGTTTAACATTTCGAAATAAGTATAGCCATTAAGATTGCCATTACTAAATAATAGCCCAATCACTGTGTCACCTAAAATTCCCGCCCAGACATTTAATTTTTCTGGATACTGCGTGTGTCCTTTCCTGAAGACATGCGGATTTTCGTCACTCCAGTATCTACAGTTATGTTTGTTCACTGCATCATTTAAAAAAAGTGGATTCGTCGGTAAAACAAATATTTTTCAGCAACTGGGGAGTAAAACGTAACATTTTGGTCATGTTCTCGCAAAATTGAATTCTTCGATCAGGGTCGTCCTCCCGCAACTCCTGAAGAATGTGCATTTTGTATGGGTGAAACTAATGAAGTTTGAGTACCGACGGATAGCTTGATGAGAAATTCCTGTTGTCGCTGAACCTTGGCGTAGAGACATTGTAGTAATCATAGCAAAATGTCCTAAAACTTCCACTTGTGCCGCTTCATTAAGTACTCTTGGATTGGTCCTTTTTTTGTTTGCCACTGATCCTGTTTCTTCAAATTTAAGAATCAGTTGTCTGATGTAAGTATGACTTACATTTTTTCCGGGGTTTCTTTCGTCAAATGCTGCAGCAATTCTTAAGGCATAACGATTTTCAAAACCATAGATAAACAACATCTGAATTCTTTCCGGCAAACTGTAAACCATGATGAACAGAAAATAACAGGTCGCAATTCGTTTGAGATAATTTCAATTCGACGGTTTCCTGACTTTACAGTAAAACCTTGCACGAAGGACAACATTTTTACCATTGATAGGTAGGTACGAACCCGATAAAAACAATGCTACTTTTTCGAGTACTTTTTATTTATTCTGAAGGAATGCTCCAACATGATTTTGTTTTTTGTTTACAACAAACTGAAATACATGGTGACCATCTAATGAAATGAAATATCCTCTTAAAAGAAAAATGGAATTTGAAAATCGATTGTACTATTGTTTAGAACTGAATGGACTGCATTTTGAACATCTGATAATAAACTATCATTTTCACACAATACAATTTATTTATTCGAAAATGTTTTTGTGCCACCCATTGTTGGATGAAAATTCTTGTACAGGGGAATACTACTAAATGAGACCTTTCATTTGAGGTATTACAAAAGAGGTAGTGCCATTTGACATTTTACAGTTGGGGTGTGTCGCGCCTAAGGGGTGACTCGTGCCTTCACTGAAATATGGAGGTTTTAGTTCCCCCTAACTCGTTAGCCAAATGGCGGTTTTCTGACTTTTTTATTTCGCGAGATGTTCGCATTGAAAGTTTTCAAATTTACACCCTGTATGCTTCTGCTACGGAGGCAGATTTCCAGCCACCGTGACGTTTTATGGATGTAATGTTGTCCCCTTGCGTTGGCAACAAGAGTTACAGAGCTTCTCCTGAAACAGTGACCTGTGTAGCTCTTATACATGTCATTTCCAAGCCATTTTGCAATGAAGCTAGGAATTTTTCCTATACTATTTATCCCCACATGTTGGCTAATACAGTTTTCCCTCGAATATTTCAAAAATAACCTGTTACCTTTTGTATGAGGTGGCCATAGTGTCTCAATATAATCAGAATTTGAAACAGTAAACTTTCTTGCGCAATAGATCTTCGTATCAGGTATTTTAACAAACAATATAGATCCAGCAGTGGGACTCTGTGTCATATAGAATTCTACCCCTCGTTTTCTACAGTCTATTACTACTATCGCTAGCGACGATCACATTATTTCGCACTCTGTGCTACAGTCGCCTACACATCGGGTTTGTTCCGCAACATACTATCCAATCTAAAAAGCATTTACCAAAATTTGGTGATATTCTAGTGACTCATATTATTGTGACCAAAGTTACTGCCATGTCACGCCTTTTCATTTTTAACGGATGATAGTTTCATGTGCTTTCAATTCATTTTGAATAAATTGTGATATTATTACACTTTGTAGCCTATAAATGGATGAAATTCATTATCTCTGGAGGAAGAAGAAAGGCTAGAAGACATTCGTTCAGAAAACTTCGAGAGAATTTACCCATGAGAGAAGAGTTACATCCATTTTTAATGGAAGATATGAGTTTAAAGGACTCTTTAGAGTAAATGAGGATATGGATCCATATATTTTCAACAGTATCCTGCCTCAAATGAATCAGTTCAATAACCCTGTGGCTATACCCTCAATTTTTAGATTTTTTAGTGTTCTAATGGTAATGGTAATGTGTGGACTAGGCCCCGGCGGGCCCTTTTCGGAATCCCCGTCTTCTTCACACATCCCATGGCAGATACCTGCTAGAACCTCTTCGACATTTTTATGAAAGTCGAAATTTCCTTCCATTGCAATGAGGCCAATGAGTGCATTTCTTCCTCCTTAAGAGTGGCAGCTCCGAAGACGTCTTGTCTGAGCCGGCCATAAAAACCACATTCGCACAGGAAGTGGAAGGAGTCCTTCTCCCCATATTCCGTGCATAGTGGGTCTGCCACAACTCTGATGGGAGCCAGGTGCCTCCTGAGGCCGCAGTGGCCGGTTATAGAACTCTCACCAAGAGTCGGGGTTCTTTGCGGCTTAGCTTCAGTATCTTGGCCGTCCTTGCCCTGTCGGGCCCCGATATCATCTGCTTTGACTGCCTGCAGCCGTCTATCTCTCTCCACTCTTTTCCTAATATATGTAATTTAGTGTCCTGAGTTATTATGCAACAGAAATATACCAAAGAGTAATATGTAGAAGCCACGATCTTTCAATTTAACAACAAACAATTTCTATAGCTCAGCAATCTGTATCGAGGGGTAATATAGAAGAAGTAACCATTGCTATTTATTGGAAATACTTTGCTTGCCTTTAGCTGATCCTTCTGCAATTTTGCAGCTTTTGTCTTCGTTTTTGACTTCCAGTCTACCAATGCCTAAATTCAAATAAATAGAATAAGTGTAAATAAACACTGGCTAATGCATTACGGATCTGCACTATTACTGTACTTTTCTGAATGCAAACTCTCCATTCTTCAACATAGTTTTTTCCAAAAAGCCTCACATTTTGCTTTGCCCTCTATTTCATTAAATTTATTTGTTATTAATAAGGATTTTTTTTACTTATATCTGGGATTATTTGCCGGTGTTGACTCCGTACCCTCATTATTTGATATTTTATATTATTTGCATTCGAAATTATAATATAGGTAAACATGTTTTAAAGAGAAACATTCTCAATTGAAAATTGAATCAATACAGATACATGATACATTCTCCCTTATCTCATTCATAGATAAGAGTCTCCAATGGAAACTGGACATTTAATAAATAATCAACTATCTGAATGAAAATGCAAATTTTCACTTTCAGATTTTTTCTCTCAAGTTATATAGGGTCTTTCTCAATATCTATCAGATGTAGTTCAATGTCCAGCGTGGCTTTTGCCGGGGAAGTAGTTGTTTTCTGTTACATATTACAAAAAATAACTTCAATTTTATCGTAGGGTATTCCATTTCCAGAGGAGTCATGTATTGATTCAATTTTCAATTGAGAATGTTTCTCTTTAAAACATGAATCCCTTCCAAGAGAGGTTATCTTGTACGATGGAAAATAGCGACTAAATTCCAACTTTCAGTCGCAGATGATTCCACAACTGACTTTATGAACATCCTGCTAATATTTTCAATGAAATCAACATAGGTAAACATATTTGACAAACAACAATGACAGAATGAATCGAAAAAGAAAAGTAGGGTTAAACACAGAAAACGACATGTCTCGACGTCTTGCTTTCTTGCTACCGCGACAGTCGAGTTTAAGAGCCACCATTACCGAAAAGTCGAATTTCTTCCTCATCCCTTCCAGCTAAGGTTTGTTGGCATACTTATCAAGAATGGGGGTGAAGATAATGAACTGGATGAACATTGGCAACACAGCACCTGTCCGTTCTCGATTACAGCGCCAATCAGGTATACATTTCCCGATCGTAGAATCCGTTTCTTGCAAAAACCATTGATTTCATAAAAGATATATTTTTTCTATGGGCTTAGTGGTCCCATAGGAATTCTGGAAAGTCTCAATCAATTTTTTTAATTCATCATGTCATTAAATTTTTTTTCTTAATAATTATTATAATCAAAAATCATTGACGTTCCGGTATTTACACAAAAACATTGAGTAATGCAAAAAAAATAAAAAAATTCTCAAACAAAAACTGTGGACTCAAAACGACTTCCCGTTTCACCAAGGTAGTATTTGCTCTTAAGCGATAATTTTTATGCACAGAGTACCAGTCATGTCGAATTCAGTCGATAAGTAGAATTCAATATGACACAGAGTCCCACTGCAGCATCTTCAATGACATCAATAGTTATATGTAATAATTCTTCACGGCTTCAAGGACCGCTGATACCCAAAATCAGGACAACCAACAAAAAAAAATATTGAAATTACTACTAATCTTACAAAATTATGATTATATCTGTACCTTATAAAGAAAATTTGTTTCGTTATCAGCATTTTGAATAAATTAATTGATATCATCCCTTGATGAAACTTTAGATTTTTTTCCTCGGTATCCGACGCTCTTGTTCTTAATGAGCGGGACCAACTTTGAATACTTCCTTATATCAATATTTTCCTTAACATTCAATGTACTCTTCAACATTGAGTAGATACTTCATAAAGTAGGAGGTTTTATAATTTTCGATTTTTCCTCAAAATAGCGTATACGCACATTTTCAGAAACCTTTTTTGCATGTTTCTTGTCGCGCCATTCACGAAATTGGTCATATGTTTTCTTATATATTAACTTGGATTTGGCCGGTTACATATTAATAATAATAATAATAATAATATTCCTTTATTCATCTTCACAAATAATACAAGTATTGAACATAATATTTTAAACAGATGATGAATAGGCGGGGTTCAGCTATTAAAGCTGGTTTCAAACCCAACCTTAACGTACACAAATAAATCTACAAAATCTACAAAATATAAATACAGTTATAACACACGTAGTAACTGAAAAATAAACAAAATTAGCGATAAAGAAAGATATTAATTTATCAGTACAAGTACTAACAATACGCCAATTATGAACATACAAATATTGTTATAAGTGGCATCCCTTTCTACATAAACCAAGATTCATTGCAAGAGTCATAAGACTAGAATATACATCACTGCCTTGTTCGAAAAAAGACCGTTTTTTGAAGTTACTCAGACTATAATCTTTAAACTCATCGGGCATGGCATTGTACAGTTTAGCTGAATTATATGAGAAACCAGGAGTGTACAATGCGGAATCAATAACTGATGTTTTTTGCGGGAAATATTATTTCGTGAGAGAGAGACCAATTTTTCGCGCAGATATACTGGAGTTCCTGATAAAAGAATTTTATGGACGTAGGTGAGGAGGTGTATTTCTCTCATTTGCTTCAATTTCAAGCACCCAGAGTCCTCAAAGGAATCACTAATATGGTCATATTTGCGAATCGAATACAGCTATTTTGAATCTTTTGCAGCCGTAGCGCATTATGTTGATCTAAGGCAGGTCCGTAAATACAATCACAGTAAGCGATTCGTGATAATATCAATGACTCGCAGATATTTAATTTAAGTTTTTTTGACATCAAATGTCTACTGGGATATAACTGCCTTAAAATATTAAATGAGGTTTTACACAACTGGTTGATATGTTTTGTAAATCTCATATCAGTATCGATCCATAAGCCCAGGTTCTTACAATCGCTCACAAACGAAATACTATTGCATTTGCTTTCTCAGATATATCTAATGGGATATCACTACCACTATTATAATCAACATCCATCTTCTTGAAAATAACTTGAAATTGAAGCGACTACGAACAAACACAGTCAAACAGTCAAACACGCGGCGAGCCAACAAACCGTTTCTATAGGAACGACACTGGATGCTGTGAAATTGTATTGGAAGTATTGATAACATTAAAGAAAACATGTATAGAAAGAAAAGTATTATTTTGTTATTTTGGACTTATTTTTTTCAAGCAGGAAAAATGTTTGAATACGATGTTACTGAATAATATTTCCAAGATAACAGTCGTTTAAAAGCGATAACTTATCAGGACAAAAAACCACGTCAAGATGTATTGGAAGTATTTATTTCTTATATACAGTGCCCGTCTAAAGTCCGTCCCCCCCTACTAATTTTTGAACCACCTGGTATATCGCAACTAAATTTGGAGGGCTATAATAGGAGATAAAAATCAACTTTTTCATGAAAAAATCAAAGCTAAAAGTTTTAAAATGGCGGCTGAGCGTCATCTTCAATATTTTTTTAAATACACCCCATATTATTCCATTTTCGAAATTTTCTCATAATTCTCAACAGTTTTCTTTAATACACTTTACTTCTAAATTCAATTCTTTTCGAAATATTAACGTTTGAAAAATGACATTCCGGAATGAAATAAGTACGGATTTTGGTCACTTTTAGTCTAAGAGACGAAGAGAGGTCGACTTTCACCCATCTGTTAACCGGATGAAACGATTCCAAATTGGAATATTTCGAACATTTCAGTTCTTATTTGTATTATATATATTGAAATTCGAACAGAAGATAGGTACCAACAGAAACATTCTAATTCTTAATTATATTAATATTTGTATTAAAATTCGAGCACTTCCCGGCCTAGTCCGGGAAGTACGTACTTCTCGGACTAGGCCGGGAAGTGCTACTTTCCCAAAGAAAAAGTGTTCCGAATGGTTGCCGAAAAAATACTTTCCCGTACCGTTTAGGTCCGAAAACGGTCCGGGAAAGTTCGTTGCTTAGCAACGGACTAAAATACTGGATTAGCGTATTTTGAGGCCTGCAGTTGCTCCGAGAAAGTGTGCATTCTTGAACGATTTCAGAAAAAATACTTTCCCGTATCGAAAACGATACGGGAATATTTTTGCCGGCTTGTTTACATTTTAGACAGTTATTGAATTCACGTAAACAATATGTAGAATTCCTTAGTTTTTGATAATGCTGATTGCGATTTCAGAAAAAATAGTATGTGTATGTACCTCGTAGTAAAAGCACATTCCCAGACTTCAATGCTTGTTGGCCTCGGCTTAACGCCTCGGCCAACAATTTACATTGTCGTCCGGGAATGTATTGCTTTTACTACTAGATACACAATATACTATTCCCGTACCGTTTAGGTCCGAAAACGGTCCGGGAAAGTTTGTTGCTTAGCAACGGACTAAAATACTGGATTAGCGTATTTTGAGGCCTGCAGTTGCTCCGAGAAAGTGGGCATTCTTGAACGATTTCAGAAAAAGTACTTTCCCGTATCGAAAACGATACGGGAATATTTTTGCTGGCTTGTTTACATTTTAGACAGTTATTGAATTCACGCAAACAATATGTAGAATACCTTAGTTTTTGATAATGCTGATTGCGATTTCAGAAAAAATAGTATGTGTACCTCGTAGTAAAAGCACATTCCCAGACTTCAATGCTTGTTGGACTCGGCTTAACGCCTCGGCCAACAATTTACATTGTCGTCCGAGAATGTATTGCTTTTACTACTAGATACACAATATACTATTCATAAAATGATTGAGGCGGTCAACGGACTATTTGACAGTTACAGTTAATTTGACAGTAAACAAGACGTTATCGCGAAGATTTTCTCCAATGCAAACTTGATTGAAAGCAACATTAGTATTTTTGGTTGGGTTTGAAATGAACAAAATTTCACCTTTCGAACGTTAATATTTCGAAAAGAATTGAATTTAGAAGTAAAGTGTGAGGGAACTGTTGAGAATTATGAGCAAATTTCGAAAATGGAATAATATATGGGGTGTTCTCAGCTCAGCCGCCATTTTAAAACTTTTGGCTTTAATTTTCCCATTAAAGTCCTCCAAATTTCGTTGCGATATACCAGGTGGTTCAAAAATTAGTAGGGGGGGAACGTACTTTAGACGGGCACTGTATTTCAGACGATGTAAATTCACAGTTGTACAAAAAATGTTGTTTGTATGTCGTGTATCAAATTTGTGTTTTCATGGCACATTCGGGAGAATTTTTGGCCTCGACCTACGGTCTCGGCCAAAAATTAACACTCTCATGCGCCATTAAAAAAACACTCATTTTACGCACTTAATAGAAAAATAACTATTTTTGTGATTTAATAGTTATTTAATCAACTAGGGTATTAATGAAGGCGATTAATGATCGAGATATTTTAACGCGCGAGCGAAGCGAGCGCGTTAATGTTCGAGATCATTGATCGCATTCTAATATAGGAGTTGATTACAATACTTTTCCGTCGACCTAATGATAGTATGAAAGATAATTTTTAAAAAAAGTTGAGAAATTTTCGTGGTTCAGGATTCGAACCCCCGATTTATACATCCGGATTGTCTTCGTTCACTCGCATTTCACCTCTGCGCTACGGAGACCATGTATAAAATGTCGCGTTTTGATGAGTTGAGTATTTGCTACATTTTCCAAAATTACTTGCTATACATAATAATGATAATAATTATTTTTTCATAGATTTTTCTGCTTTTATCAGGCAATAAACTTAAAGCTGCCACTTTAGCGGTTTCCGCAACATCTGGCGGGGTCAACGTGAAATTATCTTCAATATTCATTATTTAGATTGGAAAATTATGTGTCAAAATTTAACAGCGCACATAAAATCTGAATCCGTTGATGTCTGGTTGCCTTGCAACTCGCAAAATCATGCATTTACAGAGAAATCAATCATTAATGATAATGATCATTGAGCATTAATGGGGGTCATTAATGGTCGATTTCGTTTGCATTGAAGCATATTAAACAGACATATTAATACGAGGTCGGCGGAAAATGTTTATAACAAATTAATAAATTACAGTTACGAGTCTAAAACATAACAGGATATAACTAAGGACTATCTTTCATGTGATGGCATAGTCGGTTTCTTACTAGTATTTTTGTTAGAAACTCACTCATTTTATGCTCTGTTGATTGGTATAACTGCAAGAAGGTAAAATTAAAATCTATATATTGTTTCAGGTTGGACCAGCAGGATCTCAGTTTGGATTATTGGCATGTCTCATTGTAGAAGTATTAAATGCGTGGCCAATGTTGAAACACCCGAACCAGGCGCTGTGTAAACTCCTTTCTATCACCCTAGCCCTCTTCCTTGTTGGTCTTATGCCTTGGGTTGATAACTATGCCCATTTGTTTGGTTTTGTTTTTGGGTTTTTACTTTCGTATGCATTTTTACCATTCATTTCGTTCGGTAATTATGATAGGAACAAAAAAATATTCCTAATATGGGTCTGCCTTGCTGCAGCATGGATATTATTCATTTGTTTGGTTCTCTTGTTTTACATAATTCCTGTTTATGACTGCAAAATTTGTTCATACTTCAATTGTTTACCAATAACCAGAGATTTTTGTGCATCCCAAAATATTAATTTTAAAAAAGAGGAGCCTATAGTATGACAAAAGATTATACGGTTTCTAACCGTACCTTTTATTTTATTTATTAATTTAATTGACGAATTAAATTTCTTATTCCCCACCAGACTTCATCTTCATGGTGGTTTTATTTTTATTAAATGAGTTTCTTATTTTTGTTTTGTTTTATGTTGATCCACAAGTTTCCCCAATTCACCCTACCATTTTCAATAAAATCCCCGACTTGTCATGCACAAACACAATTTTAAAGTGGACAGTGTAGCGTTGTGCGGATATTCTGTAAAAAGTGGTGCGTACAATTAATCCATCATTAGTTTTGTGATAAAAATATTGAAATGACTTTGAGAGGAATGATATTCATGTAAATTTTTCGAAAACAAGTGTTTGATTATAAAATCATAATTTAAAAAACATGTGATAATGACGATATCTCGATTATACATTTAAGACACATATTTATGTATTAATATGCAAAGAATATTCCTTTTGTTGGCAACAAAAAACAATTGCTGCAATGAACTTCATTTGCTGATTGATAACTGCTTAGTTTGATTATCCGGAGGACACTAATATTTATAGCTTTAAAATCCGTTCATTGAATCAAATGTATTGACAATTCAATAGAATTTTGAATCATTTAGAAATCCATGACGTTGAGATGAGAAATCTTAAGACTTGTAATTCATATAGATTCCTGTCAAATAGTCAATTTTTCAATTTATCCTATGAACTGTTCTAATCACAAAAATGGCATACTTTATTAAAATTTCAATTTTTTATTGTATTGTCATTTCTCTTGATAAGCATTCCCTAAAAATCATGTATATTCCAAGTACACACAATAGTCTCATTTCTGTGGTTAATTTAATATATAAATGAAAATTATCAAAATATTTTCAATATATAGATATGTATAAAAATAGGCATGAATGAAACCAATATGGTCACAATGTATATATATGATATATTAAGGTATGGTATGGTGTTTTTCATTTAAATGTGAAAATATTGATTTTTGTATTATAACTAATCTACTAATCTCTCCAAAGAATTTTATTTGTCTGAATGCATAAAAATTATATCATATCATTTGAAGAATATTTTGGAACAACATTTAGTTTCTTTCCTAAAATATTTTAATTATCAAAAATCAATGAAATGGTAATAAGAATACCTTTCCAAAATATAAAGGACTGCGCACACATCTTATGGGAAAAATTCTTTTGGTGAAAATGGCTGGATTTTTGATATGTTGTAGCTGGGCCAGCCTGAGTAAAAGTGTCCATTGGCCCAACTCGATTGTATGACCAGATTCGGCGCTAGAGGGCGCCAAATCATGAATTTTGAGATTTTTGGAGAAATTCAGCTGAATAAAAAAATGTCAAATCTCACTTATATTTAATATTGTGTGCGACTGGAAATTCCTAAAAGTCGTGAGAAATAGTTTTCTCCACGATCATCACAGAATTTTCTAATTCTGAAATCAAATTTGATTACAGAATGCTGGAATTCTCTCTCTTGAGATAGAAGAAATATTCTGAAACACATCTGCCCCCATGCAATTTAAATGTATTTACATTCTCTCTCTCTTGTGATAGAATAATATTCTCACACTGGTTAGCAATAATAACATTAGCCTTGACGCAGATTGTCATCGTAGTGGCAAAATTTGAGTAAGTGTCAAAATTATTGCTGTCACGTTTCCTATCTTTGATCGTGGAGAAAGTATAGTCTGCTACTCGGTTAGAATGAAAATTCGTGATGCTCGCCTTCGGCTCGCGCTCGGAACTTTCCACTCGCATCGAATTTTACCTTGTTACAGAATATACTATTCCATAATACAGAGAAATGAAACGCCTCTGTTTTTCTACAGGGTATTGTCAACAACATACTCATCAACTCTTTAGTGAATGAATTCGCCTTCGTGGTTATAAGTTGATTGAGTTTATCTTTGAGGATCAATCAGAATGGTTTGTTGATCGACCAAAAAACCATGAAGCTATGAATACAGAGTGTTTGGAATAAAGAAGGGTCTATATTTTATACAGGGTTGCCCATTAGTGTGAGGAAGTACAGTATCTCGCCTATCATGACGAGTATGAAAAAGTGTTTCAGATAAAAAATATACGGTTCACTTTGTTTCTTGTTATGAAAATATTTCGAAATATATAGAGTGTATCTTCAGAGCGGGGCAACACAAAGCATCAATTTTATGAATAGATCACCTTGTAAATTTTCTCACTATTGGAATAAGCAACACGTTTTACATAGTATAGTATAGATTTATTGATCCTTTAGGTGTACAAACAGAGCAATACAGATGGGATAAGTCAAATTACAGAGCAGTTAGATTTAAAAACATCAAAGTTACAAAATGGTGTAGATACAGGATCTGGCTATATAGCCGCAAAAAGGCATACACATAGAGACCGAACGTACATATTATATAACATCTAAAAGTTAAAAATTGTAATGGTTATAAAATTATAAAATACACGACATATAGCTGCAAACAGGCATACACATGTGAGACCAAACGTACATATACAAACATCTAAAAGTTAAAAATTGTAATTGTTATAAAATTATAAAATACACGACATAAACAGATATGCATGCACATTGTCAAATCAAGGAACGGGGGTACATGTTCAATGAGTCATTGCCGTGAGTGCAGCCATATATTAATAATAATAATAATAGTCTTTATTGGAAAACAAAAAGCTAGTTTGACCAAAAGGCGAAGTTCAAATCTGAAGTGCAAAACACAGCAGCTTTGTTCTTCCACTAGAATAACATGCTTGCGCTGGGGGTTCATGTTTTTTACGAATGTTGGTAGTGTATTATAGATGTTTATATCAAGAGAGTTTTTACTAGATTTTTGTAGTCTCATTCTGTTTGGCCTGATTAATTGGCGGCCCCTGGTGAGATAACTATGAAAGTCCGAGTTTATTTCATAGTTTTCTTTATTTTTGTGAATTTCTTGTAGAAGTTGAAATATTTATATGGATGGTAATGTCATGATTTTAAGAGAAGAGAAACGTGGTCTACAGCTGTCGGTGTAACTGGCACCAGCTATTATTCTTATTCCTTTCTTTTGAAGGAGAAAAACTTCATCAGCCTTTGTGCTATTACCCCATAAGATAGTACCATACGAAATATTGGAGTGGAAAAAAGCATAATAGGCAGATAACAGAGCATGTAAGCCAATTATGTTTTTTAGTTTTCGAAGTAGGAAAATGTATTTTGAAATTTTGGTACATAACTGCTCTACGTGAACTGACCAGTTTAGTGAGTCATCAATGATTATTCCCAGCAATTTAACACTGTCACCCTTAGTTAGGAACCTATTAGATGAAAAAGGTATTTCTTGCGTTTTACTACTGTTGTGACAGCTTGGAAAATAGTAGTTGATGACAGTTGTCAAAGAAATGTAATTGAGTTGTCAATATAAAAGATACGTTCTTTCCGTCGATTTAATTTGTTCTACATTGTAATTACTCCTCCATCAGAGAAGATATATATTTTCACGGGGTAGGTGATTTTGTATAATAAGTTCCTTAACAAGTGTTTAGCATCAGGTTATTTCTTCTAAACCATATTTCTGCTTTTCCTTGGGCTACATTTATTTCATTTAATATTGTATTCACATCCTTTCCTGAGATCGTGAGAGTTGTATCATCGGCAAATGCAATACAATCAAAGGGGGACATGTAAGCAAAAACATCAGTAGTGATACAACCCCAGTACAAAAACACGCATGCGCATTGACGAAGCTCGCTGGGTTCACCGCGTGACGTTGGGTGTTGCCGGAATTAAGGAGTCGAGCGATGTAATCTTGCCGCAAGCCGGGTGTTATCAAACCGCAAGCCGAGAGTTGGAATAAAAACAATAGTAATTGTGAATGAATTAATTCAAATTGTTAAAGTCGTATAATAATAATGATGTTTGGAAAAATAGGAAAAATGGCGGCGGGTAACGGGAGTGTAACGTTTCAACGTGCGATCCCAATGAGGAACGTATACAGGGTGTTTGAAAATATATGATTTAAGAGAAAAATCAACAGGGTGTCTCAAAACAGTCATCAATTGAGAGAAAAAACAACAGGGTGTTTCAAAATACATCATTTAAGAGGAAAAATATGGAATGTTGGGTTGGAGACATTAATCATCGCATCATTGGGGCATCACATCATCATCACCCCCAATTAAATGTTTTTTCATTGCCTCATTTTCCACCAGACATTTGACAAGCAGCATCCATGTTTTTTTCCTCTTAAATGCTGTGTTTTTTCTCTATCTCTTGACATTCGACAGGAAGCCATGTTTTTTCTCTTAAAAGTTGCGTTCGTTCACCCGGTATACCAAATTTGACCATTCAAAATGGGGGGCAATTATTTTCTCAGCTTCTGCAATACGTCTCTTGAAGCGACTGCGATCTATTGCAAAAAACGAAAAATCCCGATGTCCATCTGGTGGAGAAGGTTATCAAAAAAAGGGAAAAAAGTCTATGTGAAATGGCTTGGACTTGACAATTCTCTCAATAGTTGGATTGACGCATCAAATCGTCTATAAAATTTAGTTAGTATTGAGCAGTCATGGGTGAATGTTGTAAAAATTTCAACGATGAAAACATGTGTATAAGTTCACCGGACTTTGATCATGAACTCAACAACATTTGTTTGAAATATGAAGAAGCTATCAAAAACGAACATTTTTACGTGCTAAATACAGTTTTCGAATTCTCCAACAACACTGACTACAACGTACATTGTGGGCTGAGTCCTGCGAGGAGTTTTGAACCTGCAGTCAAGCTGTTCAACAAGTTAGACGCCACCTCTCAAATTTCCTTCAATAGTTTTGAGTGGCCTGTTTTCATGAAGTTGATGAATGGATTGTTGAGAAACAATTTTACACTTTCAGAGACGTCGTCTCAAATGAAGGTGGACTTTGGCGATCCCATCCAAATCAGTTTGATATTTCATGATAATTGTGACGACGACAACGATGACGTGGTGGTGAGAATTAGCAAAGACACTATGAGTTTTCATTTTACCAAAGAATATGTATGTCAACTCATTCAAATGGACCGTCTCCTATCGAAAAAATTGGTTGTATTACATAAAATGAAATTTCTCGATTTTTATCATAATTTTCTGGAAATTGTTGTGAAACTTTCAGAGAGATGTACAGAGGCTGATGATGATGATGATGAGGAAATTTTTGAAACATTATGTGATTTGTGTCAAAGTATTGAAAGTTATTGCATGAAAGAATGTACGAGTATGTACTACTTAAAAACTAAGGTGCTTTTTGATATAGAAATGAAAAAACTGTTTGTTTCAAATAAATATATATTGAATTATTTCAGAGACTTTTATTGCATTGAATTCACGTAAATTCTCCGGCAGATCTCAATTCAACCAAATATTTCGGAATACAAACTACAAACGTTAAAGTCGACCCAATCCGGACCGACTTCAAAACTGTTCATTCCAAATATTTCTGAATACTCTAAATCATGCAATAAAACCATGTTATTCAAAACATTTAAAGTCAGAACAATTTGGTCTGGGTTCAAAAAGGTGTCAATCCAAATATTTCTGAAGATTCTATGTTTCGCAATAAAACGAGTACATGTGTCCAAAGAAAACCAATGCGAATATGGGGATTTGAAAGGCGCCTGTTCAGGGTACCTCTCAAAACGAATTCACCCACAATCAAAATTCATCAATCATGCTGGAATTTTTGAGGTGATTAATACTCCCAAGATGCCAAAAGCCCAAGACTTTCATCAATGGATCCATTCTAATTTACGACCAAAAGAAAAAAAGAACATAATGATGGTTATGATGTTTACATTCATTGAAAGACTTTTGATCATATCTCAATTCTATGAAAAAATTATAACATGTGGTCTAATGAAATATTCATACCAAGTGACATTATTCAAAAATAGAAACTTTTCAAGGGTTTTGACGACAATGACGATTTATGTGAATAAAATAATTTTGTATATAATTTTTTTCTCCATCGTCCTGCCTCCTCTTGATCGGCCTCTTTTTATCGGTGTATGGTACACTGATATTTATTTCAACTAGTTTGCGCAGTGTAGTTTTGGCAACATTTCATCTGTACTGAAATAATCCTGCCATATCCATGTTACCGAGTTTGTGCTGTGCAATTTCGACCAGATTACACTTGAACTGAGAAAATCAAAAATATATTTTTGAGTGTGTTTGCTCAGTGCAGTTCCAGTTATATCATATTTGAACAAAATCTGAATAAAAATAATTAATAATTTTTTCCATTGACAATTTTGCATCAGTTTGCTCATTACTACCAATTGATGAAAATATTCCTCAAATTGTTATAATTATAAATGAATTTTATCACCTCAGCAGGATTTAAAGATGATACATTCCGAGTGGTAAAGGTATTCAAGGTTGTTTTTCTTTTTTAATCATTTTAATACTAGTTTCGAATTCATTCGTCAGCCGTTGTTTTGCTTCCAATGACAGAATGAGACATCTATTCACAGCATCTTGTTCAACCAATAATTTCAATTCCTCAAACATGCTTATTTGTTTAAGTTTTTGTTATTTTGCAAACTTTAGCATTTGAAATAAAAATTAATAGTCATTCCTGTATTTTCAACGTGAGTCTTCTTCACTCAAAAATTCGATTTTTGTCTTTGCTCCAAATACTGATCAAATTAGATATTCTATTTGAAGAAATTTTTTAGATACTTTCAACCTTCCGCATTTTTTGTCAGACACCTTCCTTCTCTACGGAGTTTCTTGATATTGATTCATGATGCGATCTGGCACTTCAACTTCAGCCGATTGGTTGATAGCGATTTTAACTCGCTCATTTCCTTTTCACTCATATTAATTACAAGTGTCACAATGAACTTTTCTTGGTTGATTTGTCAATTCTAAAACTATTCTACTATCAACTTTTTATATATTTTGCCAAAACTCTTAATTTTTTTAGATATCTCGTTGTGATAAGAATCCATGAATGCCAAATTGTTGCATGTTCATTTTGACTTGAATTCTCATATCTTAAATAATATTTTGATATTTATTTTTTAATTGATTATTTTCATTTTCATAGAATTTCACTTGAAAATTTTCTATTTTTTCATTTTAATTTGTAAATTCTTGTTTTTCCGTTAGAAGGAATCACCCCTTCAGCCATGCAATCAGTAAACTTTTTGGAAATTGGTAATTTTGATGAGAAAAAAAATTCTACCCTATATTTAATAAAACTGACTATCTCAAAAAAAAAATCATAATGGACTTATGTATCCAAAACGGACTTTATTTGAAATGAACATTGTGAAAATCGACAACACGAAATAAATTTTTGTAGATGCTAACTGAAGTAAAATGAATAATAATATTCATAATTTCCTGGATAAATTCAAGATATGAAATATAAACGCCTATCGCCCTAAACCACACAATGGTGATAACTCCAATAATAAAACACGATATTTGCTGAAATTATGTTTTCTCGACTGAATGATCAATTATTGTCATCTTTAGACTACGTTGCTACATGATTAACTGAAACCCACTTACCTCAAAATCCTCTGTACTTTCAAACATAATCTATATTATATTGAATTAAAAACTGCACATACTTAAAATGATGCCGGTACTGGTCACAAAATAACTATGAATAATATTTTCATTTCTGGGTTTTCGTTCACAGGAAATGCGATAATAACTCAACGGGAAGTACGTCGGTTGTAATAATCGAGTTTTGTTTTGTGCCTCTAAGATCCGTTCTGTGGCCACTATCACCATACACGAAATCACGAAAACTCATGCTTTTTTTATGGATTGTTCAATAGAAATAATCTCTACCGACCGAAGGTCTTACCTTTTTTACGTCCACTACGTAAGCTCAACATGTAGTGATACTCATTTTTGCGTGAATTGCGCTTTTAAAATTTCAATTTTGAACGTGATAAACGTATATTTTGGTCATATTATTTGAGTGAATTGACGTTTATCTTATTTGTAGCGTGTAAAAACGTCCATTTTAAACAATTTAGAAATGTCAAATCTACATAAGAAATACATGTAAACGTGTATATTGTTTGCCTTAATTTTCGTCATAATAATTAACGCGAAAACGGCTATTTTTGTACGTATTTTTGTGTGAATTGACGTTCGTATTTTTTATCTTTTTTGAAACGCGTAAAACGTATGTTCTGTTCACATTTTTGCGAGTTCAAACGCTTTTTAAATTTACTCTTTTTTTTTGGAGCGTGAGGAACGTCTATTTTGGTCGCATTTTTTTGTGTGTATTGACGTTCTCATCAATTTGTATACAAAAAACTTTGATACAAAGATCACTCAACACATCAACTATTGAAGAAAAATGGTCGATTTTTTCCACTTCAAAAACGTGACTATCTTACTGCCAAATTTCACCAGTTGGGCCTACTTACACGAGTTGTAAACTTGGAGGATTATGATAATACGTTTTGGACGGTTCCCACATTCAGCAACAATGATGGCATCTCACCTTGTATGCATATATTCGTCGCAATCACCGCACCAACTACAATTGCAGCCTCCGAAACGTAGATATCCTTTACAAATGGCTATGTGATATATTACCGAAATAAAAATACTTAATAAATTTTGTATTCACGATGTTTGAATTTTTTACCCTATCCTACAATACCAACATTTCATTATGTATACTTATAAGTTAGGTTGGCCGAGCGGTCTAAGGCGTTGTGGCGTTGTCTTTAAGTTGCGATTCCCGAAAGGGAGCGTGGGTTCGAATTTTTTTCGATTTATTTATCTAACCTCACTTTATGAAAATTTACTATACAAACTGATAACTAAATAGTAATTTTTAATAATAACTACAAAACGTCCAGAACTGAGTGCAAGTAGTTGAAGCCTCATACCACCAAAATAATTAAAGCTAAGTGCAATTGAGTAAAATTTACTATATAAGTGTGATAACTGGTACTTTTTGATTTTTTACTTGTTTTAACGCTTATAATTTTACTCGTTTTTTGGGACGCGAAAGCAATAATTTTGAACGATTTTGAAATGTCAAATCTCCATAAGAAATACATGTAAAAGTAAAATTTTATCGCTTGTAATTTTAATCATTTTTTGGGACGAGTAAACTTTTATTTTCATTGCATTTTTTACGTGCTTTAACGCTTCTTTACTTGTTTTTTGGGACGCGAAAACGTCTATTTTCGTTGCATTTTTTACGTGTTTCAGCGTTTCAAATTTTAGTTGTTTTTTGGGATGCGAAAACGATCATTTTGTGCAATTTTGAAATGTCTATTGTCCATAAGAATTACATGTAAAAGTGTATTTTTGGCGTTCGTAATTTTAGTTGTTTTTTGGAACACGAAAACGCACGTTTTCGTTACATATTTTATGTAATTCGGCGTTCGAAATTTTATATGTTTTTTCGAACATGAAAACACATGTTTTCGTTGCATTTTTTACGTGTTTTAACGCTTCTAATTTTACTTGTTTTTTGGGACGCGAAAACGATAATTTTGAAAGATTCTGAAATGTCAAATCTCCATAAGAAATACATGTAAAAGTACATTTTTAACGCTTGTAATTTTAATCATTTTTTGGAACGTGAAAACCGCTGAATTCGTCAAATTTTTTACACATTTTAGCGTTTGTTATTTTAGTTGTTTTTTGGAACAAAAGAATCCTCAACCTTCTGTCTGTACTCTTCAGATACCATTCTATTGGTGATTACTTCAACTACCCAATGGCACTAACATACTTTCCAAAAATAATGCCTTTATGATGATGTCAAATAGCGGGCATGTTTTTTTTTTCACGCTAAACGCCTACGCATCTTTTTCTATTTCCAGTGATATTTTTTCGAAACACTCGGTATATGTTTTTCCGCAATGGTAAGTTTTTCGTCGATCCATTTACCCATTTAACATTTAAAAGACTGAGGATTTTGAATCACCCTGTATATATATTTTTCACCCAAATGGAAAAATTTGTGAGACGTCCCTGTACAACTATAATGAGCCTAGACCAATCAGACGCCACCATGTTTTTTTTCCTAAATGAACGGTCCAAACGTCCTCTTATTACACATTTAGATGTCGGATGTAATTCAATCTCTGCATGGGCAAGTAGTTGTTTCGAATCTCCATATGCCCATTGAAGCGTTCTTCCATCACTCATGCAGCCATGTTTTTTCTCTTAATGATCCACCATGTTTTTTCTCTCAAACGTTGTGGGACACCCTGTATATACGTTGACAACCAGCCAACATGTTTTTTTTCTCTTAATCGATGTATTTTGAGACATCCTGTATACCAAATTTGACAGCTGCCATGTTTTTTTTTTTCTCTGTCTCATGTCATTTGACAATCAGTCATGTTTTTTTCTCTTAAATGTTGCGTTGGTTCACCCGGTATACCAATTTTCATAGCTGCCATGTTTTTTTCTCTTAAATGCCAAGTTGGTACACCCTGTATGGTAGCAGTCATGTTTTTCTCTTAAATACTATGATGGTACACCCTGTATGGCAGCAGCCATGTTTTTTTCTCTTAAATACTATGATGGTACACCCTGTAACTTTTTTGCTTCTTCTACGTACCAGTATATGAAATGACATTTACATGTGTCGGGACCACATCTAACGTTGGGATTTGACTTTATTTTGTTCTTGCAATTCACATGTTTGTTTTTGTAATGGTGGTGCGATAAGTTATCCGAGTTTCCAGCATCTCGAGAGGCTATCAATAATTTGAGACGTTCGCAGAGTTCGTTGGGATCATCCCAACGAACGCCGAAAATACATCTTATGGACAATAGGCATTTCAAAATTGCTCAAAATGTTCGTTTTCGCGTTCGAAAAAAACAGTTAAAATTTTAAACGTTAAAACATGCGAAAATGCGGCCACAATACGCATTTTTCCAGGAATTCTGAACGAAAAATGACAAACTTTTACGAATCAGCTTCTAAGATTTAAGCAATAAGTACATAACACATTAATATGTGCGGTTTACGGCCCTTATGGCAGTTGACGTACGCAAATTCTATTATTTTCTTGATCTCCCATGAAAGTTGTCTTCTTAGAGTACCCGCACGTTTCTGTAACTTTACTAATAACGAAGATAGCCTCCTATGCCCTTTTGACCTTGGAAAATGCTTAAAAATGTTTCTTGACATCCAAACGAATCTATTGATGCCAAAATCATCAAAATCGGACGACCGGAAGTGCCATTTCCGGTTTGGACCGGAAGTAGCCACTTTATTGCAGATTTGGACTCTCCTCGATGTGGGTAATCCGAATTTACTATTACTTTTCTTCTATCTTAATTTTTTGAAACCGGAAGTGTTTATTTTTTGATGATTCGTACAGATCCAAAATATCATTAATGTATATATTGAACGACAGATGGCTCTGATGTATTCCTTGAAAACGAATTGGTATCGCACTTTAAAAATGACGGACCCCGTCACGATACACGTTTATGAGACACCCTGTATATATTTTTTGTCTCAACTGGCACGTTGGTACACCTGGTATATATTTTTTTCTTAAATGACAAACCCCATCACGATGCACGTTTATGAGACACCCTGTATTTATTTTTTTCTTAAATGATGTATTTTGACACACCCTGTATACGTAAAACGAAAACTTCTGACTCCCTGCATGCCACAATGATGTGATGCCCCAATGATGCGATGATTAATGTCTCCAACCCAACATTCCATATTTTTCCTCTTAAATGATGTATTTTGAAACACCCTGTTGTTTTTTCTCTCAATTGATGACTGTTGATTTTTCTCTTAAATCATATATTTTCAAACACCCTGTATACGTTCCTCATTGGGATCGCACGTTGAAACGTTACACTCCCGTTACCCGCCGCCATTTTTCCTATTTTTCCAAACATCATTATTATTATACGACTTTAACAATTTGAATTAATTCATTCACAATTACTATTGTTTTTATTCAAACTCTCGGCTTGCGGTTTGATAACACCCGGCTTGCGGCAAGATTACATCGCTCGACTCCTTAATTTTAAATCCGGCAACACCCAACGTCACGCGGTGAACCCAGCGAGCTTCGTCAATGCGCATGCGTGTTTTCGTACTGGGGTTGTATCACTACTAATATCGTTGACGTAAATTATAAATAGAAGCGGGCCTAGTACTGAGCCTTGCGGCACCCCACATGTGATGGGTTCCATATTAGAAATGTCATCCGAAAGATATGATGAGAATAGATGAAGAGGTAACCCTCGTATACCATATGCCTCCAGTTTCTCCACAAGTATTGAATGTGAGACACAGTCGAAATCTTTGGTCAGGTCACACAGAGCAGCCACAGTGTGTTCCCCTTTCTCGAAACCTTCTATAATGTTGTCCACAACTTTTTTCAGAGCATGAGAAGTAGATGAAGATTTTATGAACCCGAATTGGTTTGGGTTAAATAACTTGTGCTTTAAGAAGTATATTCGTAGAGTCTATTTTTTAGAATGATCTCGAAGATCTTGCCAAAACTAGGGACAATTGAAATCGGTGGATAATTACCAATTTCATTTCCTTTCTTGAAGATGGAGGTGACTCGAGATATTTTGAATTCGTCCGGAAATTTACCTTCTACAATGGAAGCATTAAAGAGATTTATTAGGGGTTCAATCAAATATGTTATTGTTTCTTTTATGATTTTAGCATTGATGTCATACACATCAAAAGAATTTGAGTTTTTTAGTTGATGAATTGCATTAGTTGTCTCCGAAATTGTGATGGCTCCATAAAAAAAGATCTAGGCGTTTTTAGACTATCAATGTCAAATTCAATAGATGGGTTTGAAGTCAGGTCTGTTCGTGGTATTCCTTTTGTTATTTCATAACCAACATTTGCAAAGTATGAGTTGAATTCATTAGATGTAAATTTATTTTCTTTCATATTGGTACGTTCACCATTCATTTCAAATATAATGAGTTTCCAGCTATCTCTGATTTTATTGTTTGAATTTAGAATTATGTTGTCATAATGACTTTTTTTGCCGATATGACAATGTTTTGATATTCACTGTTCAAACGTAGAAAATCTTGCTTATGTGTTGGATCATTTGTGACATTGTATCTTGTTTTCAATGTTAGTACTTTGTTTTTTATGCTTTTTATGTGATCATTGTTCCAGTAATTTTTATCCTTGGCTACCCCAGATATTTTCCTGAGAGGAAAGTGTTCATGTATGAGGCTTGTACAGCATTTTAGTAAAAAGCTCGTTTTGTGTTCTACACTGTGCAGATTGTAGAATGAATCCCAGTTTACTTCTCCCAATGACTTTAATAAATTCTGAAGGCCTACTTCACTGACATGTCTGATTTTGAGAGGTGTTTTTTGACAGAATCGCAAATCTTTTATAAACTGACCATAATGATCAGATAGACATGGATCAGATACTCCAGTTTCACAGTATTTATTTCTCGTAAGATTGGTGATGATGTTGTCTATGCAACTGCGTGTACCGTTTTCAACCCTGGTGTTTTCAAAGATAGTGGCTTCTAGACCGAAAGAGTTTAGTATTAGATGAAGTTTTCTTATGTTTGAAGGCGGTACCAAAAAGTCAATGTTAAAATCACGTAAGATGATAATATTTTTGAATTTATACAAAGGTATTCCATTTATTAGTTGTCAAGTTATTGCTGAAATAAAGAAAATCTTCGAAAAAACAGACCATCACAGATTATGAAAAATATACGTTCCTCTAGATTTTTACATCATGGGCTAGTTTAATAACTCCGTCCTTAGATTGAATTCTTCTTGAATTCAGATGAGTAAACTCAGTTAATTCTGCACAGGGATTCTCATCTTTCGATTCGACACGTATCGACTAGCTGTCACCTTTCGACAGTCTTCTCGACATAGAGAGAGGAGTGATTCTCATCACATTTCGAAAAACTAGTCGAGAGGTAACGTATGTCTTGGCATACGCCGTCGTCTTAATTTGAATAATGAAACATTTGACATTTCATTCTAACCTATTTTATGTGTTGGTTTTAGTTGTATCCTGGAAATTATGAACTAAAATTTATAAAAAAGTATCAAAATTAAATTATTTTTAATAACCAAATATTTTTTGGCAAATTGTGCAATCTTTTGATACCGTATATTCCAGAACCCAGATAAAGAATGAATTGAAACCGACATGTCAGTCCCAAACAAAAAATATTGCTAGCATTGCGCATTTATGCGACTGGTTTGGTTTGGTGAAGATTTTAACTTGGAAGTAAGCTAGACGATTGTGCATAGGAAGAGCTATTAAGTTTTACAACTATTTATGTTAGAATATTCGACTTCCGAGATCAAAATGTGGTGCTCTCCTTTCAAAGGTCAGAAAGGGGCATATTCTACCTTCCTTTTTGTTTCAAATGTGCAATAGCAATATACTTACACTATTATTTCGTTTGGATCATAAAACTTTTAATCTTTGGAAACAAGCTACTAAGGTCAAAAACCAAATTGCTGAAAATTGACCTTGAATGCACCATTTCTTTTATTCCCGTGACATTCTATTTCAATACATTTTAGCTTTGTCAATCAAATAAAAACTGCTTCTTTTATTCTGCTTTATATTTCAGCACTGGTTCTTATATGCAGTTCAAATATACAGGGTGATTCATTGGGAAATGCGCATACAGTTAGGGTAGATGGAAGACACCGAGGTCCTTCTAAATAACCTATATTTTATGGGTCTATCGTTCTTTATAACCAAGATACAGGGTGATTTATTGATTTTCCTCATTTTTTCAATTAATCATAACTTATGAACCACCCTATACATTTTTGTGATATTTGGTTTGTATGTTCTTTGTCCACAGTAGTGTCGATTAACATAATAAGAAAAAGTCTTATTCCAGGTCCGGCCTTAAAAAAATTAATAAGGACGTTTCGAGTCGAAACAACATTCTGTATATCAATATTTTAAAATTGTATTTACAAATTTGGAAAAAGCAGGAAAAAATAAGTAAGACTGAAAGTATTTGGTGTTTCCGCATACAACTTTTTTACTTATTAACTTGAGTCAAATCTAGATGTTTCGATAATGAGGAGGCACAAAATTAAAAAAAAAAAAAAATTCTTCCCCAAATGGTACTTTTCCAGCTTCAATCCATGAAATCATCATCTATTTCTTATTCTCCTGATCCTGGATCCCCAACCTTATTGAAAAACGAGTGGACATGTCCGTATTTGGGACAAATTATTATCATCAATGAAGAACTTTCAAACACCCTGTATGGTTAAAAAAATTATCATCACATTTGTTCATTGCGCTACATTTAGAAAAAAATTATAAAAATGAGGAAAATGCCCATTCCGAAAAAAGCATAACTTTATTTTAAACAAAAATAACGTTGCAACAAATTGTATTTAGTCAAACGAAAAGAATTAGACACAAAAAAATGTAAACAACATAACTTATAACAGTTGTTCAAAGTGGCCTCCATTTTGCTCAATACATTTTCGTGCTCTTGAAGTAAGATTTGTAATTGACTTTCTAATCATAGCTTGGTCATTTCTCAGTTCGTCGCAAGCGTCCTCAATTCTCCGTAGAAGGTCCTCTCTAGTGTTTACTTCAGTTGAATAAACTTTTGGTTTTAAGTAACCCCAAATATGGTAATCGAGTGGATTAAAATCGGGCCCCCTTGCAGGCCAGTTGTGAGGTCCTCCTCTGCCTATCCAATGATTTGGGAAGGTCATTTAAAAACTCTCTCACCATTACTCTGAAATGAGGTGAAGCCCCAACATGTTGAAAGTACATGCCTCCAACATCAACTCCTGCATCATCTAGCAATATGGGTAAAAGATTTGGCAGGAACTCCAAATACACTTCACCCGTTAGTAGATGTGGTAGGATATGGGGTCCAATTAATCGGTTGTTAATAACGCCACACCAAACATTAAAGGAGAACCTAATTTGTGAATGTTTTTGTTTTATGGCGAACGGATTTTGTTCGGCCCACATATGAGAATTCCTGAAATTATTGATACCGTCTCTGGTAAATTGAGATTCATCGCTAAATAAATATCTGTACCATCTACTAAAAGCCAATCGAGCAATTTCATCTCCTGCTTGTAGCCTCTGAACTTGCTGTAAATGGTACGGATGTAGACAATTTTTTTTAATTCTTCGCCAAACAGTAGCTGAGGAACATTAGTGGCGTGACTGATTCTTCTCGAACTAATTTTTGGATCATTTTGTACAAAATTAAGAATATCTTGCTCCAAATCGATATGTCGTCTTTCGTAACTTTCATTTTGTGCTACAGTTGGAAATTTACCGTGTTCTCTAAGGAAACTAAACACATTAGAAAAAGTCTTGTCACTAGGTAACCGCCGGCCAGGAAATCGCCGTGCACATTCTCTTCGGGTAGCTTTTCCATTACCATCACAAAACCCATATACATACAACATGTCTGCATATTCATTATTATCAAATTGGTGTGGCATTTTAAGTAAGAAATAACTGTTATCTACAAATAACATAACAACACAAGTACAAAGTCATCAACTAATGTCACAATTGTACTCTGACATCAGCCAACTTGGCAATTAAAACAATTTGGGATATCAAACCTAAAGTGTATTATTTACTAAATAAAACAATACGTACAGACCGCTTGATATTATTATTATTATCAAGAATGCATCAGAAGAGTCGAGAAATGATCATGCTCAAGCCAAAAGGTAATTAGACGCGGATAAAGAAAATTCTAGTTTTTTGATTTTCTGTTATGTTTAACCTTTGAAATGTAGATTTGTTGCAACGTTATTTTTGTTTAAAATAAAGTTATGCTTTTTTCGGAATGGACATTTTTCCTCATTTTTATAATTTTTTTCTAAATGTAGCGCAATGAACAAATGTTATGATAATTTTTTCAACCATACAGGGTGTTTGAAAGTTCTTCATTGATGATAATAATTTGTCCCAAATACGGACATGTCCTCTCGTTTTTCAATAAGGTTGGGGATCCAGGAATCAGGAGAATAAGAAATAGATGCGGATTTCATGGATTGAAGCTGGAAAAGTACCATTTGGGGAAGAAATTTAACCTTTTTAAATTTTGTGGCACCTCATTATCGAAACATCTAGATTTGACTCAAGTTAATAAGTAAAAAAGTTGTATGCAGAAACACCAAATACTTTTAGTCTTACTTATTTTTTCCTGCTCTTTCCAAATTTGTAAATAAAATTTTAAAATATTGATATACAGAATGTTGTTTCGACTCGAAACCTACTTAATAATTTTTTTAAGGCCGGACCTGGAATAAGACTTTTTCTTATTATGTTAATCGACACTACTGTGGACAAAGAACATACAAACCAAATATCACAAGAATGTATAGGGTGGTTCATAAGTTATGATTAATTGAAAAAATGGGGAAAATCAATAAATCACCCTGTATCTTGGTTATAAAGAACGATAGACCCATAAAATATAGGTTATTTAGAAGGACCTCGGTGTCTTCCATCTACCCTAACTGTATGCGCATTTCCCAATGAATCACCCTGTATAGTCGACGGAAATACTCAATATCAGCACAGGGATTCTCATCTTTCTATTCGACACGAGTCGACTATCTGTCACCTTTCGACAGCCTTCTCGACATAGAGAGAGGAGTGATTCTCATCACGTTTCGAAAAACTAATCGAGAGGTAACGTATGTCTCAGCATACGCCGTCGTCTCAATTCGAATAATGAAACATTCGACATTTTATTCTAATCCATTTTATAATAATAATATACGTCTTTATTATTTTCAAAAGAATATTACAAAAAAAATCATATAAATGTTTGGTGAAAATAAAGGGCGAAGATCAATTCATCCAGAGAATAACTTCGCTAAATGAATTGTTCTTCCACTTAACCCGTGAAATGTCTCCATACATGTCTCTTCATATAAATTTTCATAACACTATAAAAAATAACAATGAAAAAAGTATAGATTTCCTGTTAAAAAAAAGAATGCATATTTGTTGATGCAGATTTTTGTAATTCTAACACTAAAAAGAGAGAAAATAAAAGAAGAAAGAATAACTCTTTGTCTCTTCTATTGTTTTGTTTTAAATAAATAATTTTTGAACATTTTTCTGAAATTTCCTAACCTTTCTTTCTTGAAATGTGCGGGAATGAGATTGTACAATGATGTAATTTGATAACTGAAAGATCGTCTAAATGTTTGAGTTCTGAAAGAGGGGGGCGTGAGAGTTCCCTTATATCTTATGTTCAAGTTGTGGACATCGGTTCTGTGAGTGATTTTGCGATTCAAATAAGAAGGTACCTTCGTTACTAAAATCTAATGATATAGACAAGCACTGTGAAGAACTCACCTGTTTTCCATGCTCAACCATTTTGCTTCGCGAAGTTTATGAGAGATACCTTTCCTTTTTCGAATTCCATAAATGAGCCTAAGACATGAGTGCTGAACTTTCTGTATCTTGGTTTTGAACGTGGTTGTTAGATTAGGACTATACAGGATGTCTGCATAATTGAACAATGACAAAACAAGTGTCTCACACAGCATGGATTTAACTAAGGTTGGAAGAAGAAGTCTGTTGCCATATATTAGTTTAATTGATGAGTACGCTCGTTGAATAAGTTTGTTAACGTGTTTTTCAAATTTCATGTTAACATCTAGTAAAACACCAAGATTTTTAACTTCCTGTACTAATGTCAGTGATTCATTGTTAATCTGCAAATCAATTTCGTTCCTAATTTGATAATCATTTCTTGGTGTGAATACCATCATTTTCGACTTTGACGGATTAATTAGTAAGCAGTGATCAGCTGCAGATTTGACAAAAGATTCAAGGTCTCTATTGATTAACGTGGATGCATTGTGGGCCTCATGTTGAGGAAAACTGTAATAGAGCTGCGTGTCATCTGCGTATAAATGGACTGAACAATTTTCCAAATATTTCACCAAATTTGCTGTATACATTGTGAATAACAAAGGGCCTAGAATGGATCCTTGAGGTACTCCTGATTTTAGCGTCAAATATGTAGAGGTAGTATTATCAATATGAACCTTTTGTTGTCTATTGTGGAGATAGGACTTCATTAAAGTCATGGAATTGCGTGAAAGTCCCGAGTAGTGAAATATTTCCAGCATTAATTCATAATTAATTGTGTCGAAAGCCTGACTGAAATCAAGTAATACCAGTGCAGTAGATAATCCTTGATCCTTTGCCCCGATTATTGTTGCAACGCAGTTGTGCAACTATATCCTTTGCGGAATCCGGATTGTATTGAAGGTAATAAAGAATATTCCATGAGGTGTTTCCGCAATTGAACTTCCATTGCTCGCTCCGCTACTTTGGAGAGAACAGGGAGAAGGCCCAATCCTCTTAAATCTTTCAATTCCGTTGGATTTGGTTTTTTCGGAATAACTTTGACGACAGCTTTTTTCCACACTTCGGGAAATACATTTTCTGTTAGGCAGGTATTTATAATATGAGTGATATATGGAATGATATGGGGACAACATAGTTTGATGAGTTTTATGTTAAAAAAATCACATCCCATTGCGTTGGTTTTCATTTTAGAGATTGTTTCATATACAAAAAGATCATTTACCTCTTGAAACGCAAATTCAGATTCGAGCAAAGTGTTTGACCTATAAAAATTTCACTGCATTCTTGGGCATAGGAGCATTGAACAATGCACTACCTTACTCCCTATATGAGGCCACTGTCTCTAGAGGGATTGAACTGATACTATGCGACTAGATGAGAACTATGCTTCACAACAGAACTATAACGACCTCTCTACAGGGGGAAAGTGTCAGCTTCAAGCCAGCTAGGGGCTGTCCTCAGGGGGGGGGGGTCCTCTCCCCACTGTTATGGTCACTGCTGGTGGATGATCTGCTGGCCATTCTCTCGCTTTGGGAGGTTGATCTGCAAGCATATGCTGACGATCTGGTCCTAGTTATAAACGATCAACCCGAAGAGACGATCTACTACGTCCTTCAGGATGTATTGAATACCATATATAAATGGTGTTAGAGGGAGGAAATGTCCATTAACCCCCACAAAATGGTCATAGTACCATTCACCAGGAAAAGGAAGCTGGAGCATTCAATACCTCCTTCCATCAATGGTGTAACAATTCCTTTTGCGAGCGAAGCAAAATATCTGGGAATAACCCTGGATAAAAACTTAATTGGAACTCGCACTTGGAAAAGACTATCCGGATGGCTAGCCTATCATTATGGACAATATATGGCAATATGTGGCAAAACATGGGGCATGTCACCAAAACACGTATATTGGTACGTGACCGTCATACGTCCAATGATAACGTATGGCTCTATAGTCTGGTGGAGCAAGGGTCATAGGAAGATGGCCATTGCTAAACTTAACAGACTACAGAGACAAGCGTGCCTGGCTATTACTGGAAGCATTCGCTCCACGCCAACAGCAGCAATGGAAGTCCTCCTTTGATTACTTCCTCTCCACATAGTTCTGGAGAGAGAGGCAAGATGGGCAACATACAGACTTTACCAAGCGGCCATTAGTCTACCGCAGGCATGTGTCATGAGAGGCAGCAGCATGCTGGAGGGCATAATAGCTCACAACATTCTAGGAATGCCCTCAGACATCATGCCTAAAACTATCAACCTTCACACGTTCCACACTGTGGTCTTTCCCGAAAGAGAAGACTGGGTCCGGAATGAAACAAAACTATGTAGGACAAATGAACGTTGGTTCACCGACGGTTCCAAAACTCAGGAAGGCGTCGGAGCAGGAATATATGGGATGAACCCAGTAGTGAAACGCTCGTTCAGTATGGGTAAACTAGCTACGATATTTCAGGCAGAGGTATATGCCATTGAAATGTGTGCCAGGGAGCTGGAAAATCGACACCTCACACGAAAAACAATAAAAATATTTTCAGATAGTCAAGCAGCACTTAAAGCGCTTGAATCCAACTGCTTTAAATCTAGGGCAGTATGGAACTGCAGAGACACCTTAAACCGACTGGTGCAACGCAACAACGTTACCCTAGTCTGGATACCAGGTCACACAGGCCTAGAAGGAAACGAAATAGCGGACGCCCTAGCAAAGGAGGGGGCGAAACAACGTTCACTGAACCAGAACCGGTAATTGGTTTAGCATACAGCACTGCCAAGAATGTCATAACATCTTGGGCAGACAATAAAAAACTCGAGTACTGGCGTAGTCTACCGAGCCTAGCCCATTCCCAAGCATGTATTGCTTGTACAAGGAAAAAACAGGACTTTGACAAACTGCTAGAACTCAGTAGAGCGTATCTCAGAGTTATAGTAGGTTTGCTTACTGGCCACTGCAAACTCAAACATCACATGCATAAAATCGGGCTTGCACAAGATGCAGAGTGCCGGCTATGCATGGAGGATGATGAAACGGCTAAACACATTCTGTGTACATGCCCTGCAGCGGCCAGAACCAGATTCTCAATATTTGGCGATACGACAGTAAAGCCAGAAAACCTGGTAAATTGTTCTCCCAATACATTCCTCTATTTCGTCAAGAGATTGAATATACTGGGAGAAATATAACCATATGGTGAGCCACAATAGGCCATTGGCCGCAGTGGAGGGCCTGATACGGGCCCACTCACGTCCAAACCTATAAAAATTTAAAAGTTCAAGAGGTGCTGATCTAGCTGGAATAGAGTTTATTTGGAAATTATTGACTTCATCCACATTTTTTAATTCACTTGGCAAATCTCTAGATTTTTCAGTTATAATTTTATTATTCTTGAGTGTTTTCCACATTTCATTTCTGTCGGTGGTATTGAGTTGTTGATTGAAATATGCTTTCTTCTCTCGTCTAACTGCTTTAATAATAATAATAATAATAATACATATACTTTATTGTCCAAAGAGTTAATCTTGTTGACAAAAGTGAGATAAGTCTAAATCTAAATAAATGTATAAAGAACACGAAAAACATGAAGTCATTAATACACAGAGCACAAACACATAAAAATTGTAAAAATCACATTTACATATTAAAATCCATCTCAATCAATCCATCAAAATTTATGCCTAGCATTTATTTTTAAAAGACGTCTTCATAAAACTCTTGCAAACTATAATAGGGTATATCACTTAAAAAGTCTCTAGTAGCCTTCCTGAAATGAGTGGCATCATTTATATTCCTCACATGGTTTGGTAAGTGATTAAACATCTTAACACCGTTGTAAACAATAGAATCTTTAATAAGAGATGAAGTAGGTATAGGGAGTTTGAGATCAGCGGTCTGTCGGGTGGCATAGTTAGATGATACCGAAGAATATTTTGATTTATGTTTATTTATCAAACAAACCGTTTCCATGATAAAAATGGCATGTACTGAGAGAATTTTATTTTCCAGAAATAGGGGCCTGCAAGACTCCCGTCGTTTAACCTTGTAAACATATCTTATTGCTCTTTTTTGAAGAACAAAAACCGACTGTAAATTTGTTTCTGCACAGACTCCCCAAAATGGAATTCCATATCGTAAGTGCGATTCTATCAACGAGAAATAGACAGTTTTTGCTGCAGAGGATCCAAGTTCAGCTGAGGTTACTCTTACTGCGTAACACCCTGAAGAAAGCTTTTTACTGAGCGAAGTAATGTGGTCATCAAACCTGAGCCGGTTATCTCTAGATAACCCTAGAAATTTAGTGTTTTGTTTTCTATCACGCAACTGTTTGGGGCTAATAGTATGTCGTCGACACTGCATCGGAAGGATATTATGTTGGTTTTTGAAATGTTGAACGATAACAGATTTGAGTCACACCAATCTTTGAGTTTTTTAACATCTGAACTGATGATTTTATGGATATCTTCCGTACTTTTTTCGTGCCATAATATAGTTGTGTCGTCCGCAAATAAGATAAATTTTCCTACGATATCTATAGTTGCCAAATCATTTATGTAAAGCAAAAAAAGTGTTGGTCGCAGTACTGATCCCTGTGGAACACCGCTGTTTATATTGGCCTTCCCAGAAGGTGCTGTGGTTTTCACAATCTGACTTCTACTTGTTTAGTATGATTTGAACCATTTGTGAGCCACACCATTGACTCATAGTGAATCAGCTTTCGGAGCAGTATTTCGTGATTTACACAATCGAACGCTTTGGATAAATCACAAAATACTGCTGCTGTCTCTTCTCGGCTATTAATGTTGTGATAAACTTGGTTTAAAAATGAAAATATTGCATCATGGGTACTCTTTTTTGACTGGAATCCAAACTGATCACAACTAATTATATTGTTTACTGACAAGAAGTCAGATAAACGATTTTTTACTATTTTTTTCTATAATTTTGGCTAACGAAGGGATGAGGGCTATAGGGCGTAAGTTCGATGGATCTTCTAGATCACCCCCTTTGTGAAGTGGGATTATAACCGATGTTTTAAGGAAGGACGGAAATGAGCCAGTATCGAAAGATTGATTTATTACTACTATCAAAGTATTCAGAGCACTATTAGGGAGATTTTCAAATATTCTCATAGAAGTTTCATCAATTCCGGATGCCTTTTTATTTTTTATGGAACAAATTACCTTCTTCATTTATTAATATAATTACGCGTTTCCTTATAAAATTGAAAATGATTATCGGTTTTAGTTCTCTTGTATTTTCTCAATGCATTATCTCTCATTTTGATCATGTTTTTCAAAGTTTCTGTTAGCCACGGAGCCAGTGGTTTCGTCACCCTAGAAGTAACAACTGGTGCATGTCTATCAAAAAGATTTAATGAACTGTTTACTGTTGTGTACCGGGGAGATTCCAAATAATTTCACTGGATATTACTATAGTTACTTTATTAGCTCAAATCAGATACTCATTCCCAAACGGAAATAAAAAACAATGTTTATACAATAATTGGATAGCAGAGTCAGAAACATAATGATGTCACATCTCATCCGAGTTGCGAACAAAAGATCAAAAATGTCATCACAGCAAAATGCATTTCTGCTCGAGACGCGTATGTGGGCGCGAAAATGCCTTCTTATCTAATATGTGAATTCTACTCTAGTTAGGTTGAAAACATTTCCTGCAAAATAACATTACGAAGAAAATATTATTTATATACTGAATGTTCGTAATTATAATGTCCTTTTCAAGGGTACATAACATTACTAGGTAACAGACTTTTTCATCAATATTCTCTTGATCAAAAATCCTGAAAAAAGCTGTGTTCAAAATATCTCTCTGGAAGAGTTCATGATCAAAGTATTTGAAACTCCTGTAGGTGTGGAAACGTAAAGTCTGTTTATCGCAATCAACTTTTAGCTCACAGTACACAAGCATATGATCAGATATTCCATTCGAATCGATCACACCCTTCTGTAACACATGTTTCTCATTCGTGATTATAACATCTAATAGTGTGGATGTTTTTTCTTTTATTCTAGTAGGAACGTCCACAACTTGAGACAGATTGAAGGAATCCAAAATTGTACAAAATTTCTCGACATTTCTAGAATCATCATCCAAAAGATTGATATTGAAATCGCCACAACATATCAATTCATCAACGGTAGGACAAAAGATGCTGAAAGCATCTTTCTATGTCATTTAAAAATTGCGATATTTCCTGACGAGGAGGTCTAAATACTGCACAAACTGCAAAACTTTTTTTTCCAATTGTAATTTTTATCCAGAGTTGTTCAGAATTTGTTAAATTTATTTCATTCTGTAATTGACTTACAGAATACACATAGACCTCCTCCTCTTGTATCCCTATCGATTCTGTACAATTTGAATCCATCTATTTCAATAACCTCATCGGCAATATCACTCCTAAGCCAAGACTCACAAATTAACAACAAATCGAAGTGGTGATCAGATAATAATAATTTTACTTCATGCAGAGATGGTAACAAGATCTCACATTTATACTTCCTATTTTGATGGTTTTCATGTTCTATAAACAAGTCAAGAGACAAAGGGTTTTTTTCTTTTTCTTTGATGAAACGAAATAAAATAAATAACTCTGCTTCTTTTAGCAGGGCGGATGAAGGGTACAAAAAGTGCAATGAGTTGAGGGCGGCTCAACTGCACATGTGTTGGTTTTAACCAAAATATAAAATAAATATTGAGGATATTGCCAATCATTAACAAAATAAGACGTTGGCACGAAAATGTACTAAATGGAAGGCGTCGACGACGAATTTGAAGAGAGTTCAGTGTCGTTGAAATTCCAGAAGCCTGTTTTCAGAAATGTGCAATCTTTTGACTCCTTATATTCTAGAACCCAGATATAGAATGTATGACATGTCAGTCACAAACAAGAAATATTGGTAGGTTTGCGCTTTTATGCGACTGGTTTGGTTTGGTGAACATTTTAACCTGGTAGTAAAGCCAGACGCGTGTACCTACATAGGAAGAGCTATTAAGTTTTACAACTATTTATAGTAGAATATTCGAGTTACAAGATCAAAAAGTGGTGCTCTCCCTTCAAAGGTCAGAAAAAAGGGATATATTCCATACCTTCTTTTCTGTTTCACATGTGCAGTAGCAATACTGACACTATTATTTCATTTGGATCAGAAACAAAACGTTCAAACTTTGGAAACGAGCTATGAAAGTCAAAAACCAAAGTGCTGAACGTTGACCTTGCATGCACCATTTCTTTTATTCCCGTGACTTACTATTAACATACATTGTTTGAAGCTTTGTCAATATGATTTCTTTCATCATGTACAATGAAGCATATTTTGAAATGAATCAAATAAAAACTGCTCCTTTCATTCTGCTTTATATTTTAGCAATGGTTCTTATTGAGCTTGGTGAAAACTACGAATTTATAGTGAAACTAGGACTTTCTTAGGAACATTGCCAAGAACTGAATTGTTACCAAAATGAACACATGCTTTTTAAAATACAAAATTCACACTGTTTCAATTAATCTACTTTATGAGTCTTTTGTAAGGACTTCATGACAATCTTTTATCCCATGAACTCTCAAATTTATAAGTAATCACACATAGGTATCTGACAAAGTCTCTTTAATTGTGAACATATATTCGAATACTACCAAACTAAAATACTTCTGCACGGGGATTCTCATCTTTCGATTCGGCACGTGTCGACTCTGTCACGTTTCGACAGTCTTCTCGACATAGAGAGAGAGAGAGGAGTGATTCTCATTACCTGTCGAAAAACTAGTCGAGAAGTAACGTATGTCGCAGCATACGCCGTCGTCTCAATTTGAATAATGAGACATTTGACATTTCATTCTAACCTACGACGGCGTTCTGGTGCCACGGCAAAAATGAAAAAATCTGTCAATTGACACATTTAATCTGTCAATTGACACATTTAATCTGTCAATTGATACATTTAATCTGTCAATTGACACATTTAATCTGTCAATTGACACATTTAATCTGTCAATTGACACATTTAATCTGTCAATTGACACATTTAATCTGTCAATTGACACTTTATAATCTGTCAATTGACACTTTATAATCTGTCAATTGACACTTTACAATCTGTCAATTGACACATTTTATCTGACAATTGACCACCATAAGTCTTCGAGAGACTTGTGCAAGCTAGGGAAGACGCAACCCTAACCTTTTAACGTGTAATGCCGTGCACAAGACCGATGACCATGCTAGAAATCGAACCCAAGACCCAATGCTTGAGAGGCGAATGCTCTACCAGCACGACCACCACGGAGTGGGTAGTTTGAACATGACTAGTAAATAGACATGAGCTAACTGCTGGCTGACATAGCTTTTTATTTTGTTTTTTGTTTTTGTTGTTGCATCGATAAAAGTGATTTCTAGAAATCTTTCTAGAATGATCCAAGGATGTGCACCCGGCTATTTATAAAAATTTTAAAAAAATAATTTCCCCCCATTGAATCCAATTTTTATTTGGCTCACCCACCCCCTCTACCGAAAAAAAGTCAAAGACGGTCCTCTACAGTACCATATTTTTTGTTTTTTTTTTTAAATTTTCTTTTCCAACTTTTTTTTCATTTTTGAAAATCCGCGGACACGCGCACAGCCTAAACGAGGGGTCGTATCAAGAAAAGTGAAAAATACAAATCTTTCTAGAAATATCCAAGGGTATGCCAAAGGCTATAAAAAAAAAAAAATATTTCATCCCCTCAAATCCAATTTTTTTTACAGATTAAATGTGTCAATTGACAGATTAAATGTGTCAATTGACAGATTAAATGTGTCAATTGACAGATTAAATGTGTCAATTGACAGATTAAATGTGTCAATTGACAGATTAAATGTGTCAATTGACAGATTAAATGTGTCAATTGACAGATTAAAAGTGTCAATTGACAGATTAAATGTGTCAATTGACAGATTAAATGTGTCAATTGACAGATTAAATGTGTCAATTGACAGATTAAATGTGTCAATTGACAGATTAAATGTGTCAATTGACAGATTAAATGTGTCAATTGACAGATTAAATGTGTCAATTGACAGATTTTTTTATTTTCGCCGTGGCACCAGAACGCCGTCGTACTAACCTATTTCCATATTTCTTATTCATTCAGGTTCCTAATTGAATATTAATGTGGCAGTGATTTGATTTAACAGGGAATTTGATACACAAGGAGGTGTTATATCGGCATGTAATTTGCAAAGTGAGTGCAGAATAAGATATATACATCTTAGTGCAGAACAATTGATTTGTATATGGTGATGAAGTTTTAAAAGAATCACAATTGGATGGTGTTATGCAACAATGAGTCAAGCCACATTTTTGTATAATTGAGCTATCACAGTCATTGGAATCGCCAAAGTGTTATTCTACAATAAGCAAAAATGATTCAACCCGCAATTGTAAGGGGGCTCCATCCACTGACGAAAGTATTAAGCCGCATTCCATCATTAGATGATCTGCTAAACTATTTTGATATTTTTTACGAAACTAGCTGACTGTGGCTTGACCCATTATTGCATAACATCATCCAATTAGCAGGTTGGTTTAAATTTTGAATTGTCTAAACATTTCACTATCTTTTTTCTGTTTATTTCATACCTTAATGTGTGAATGAATGTATAAAAAATTTGATACATTACATCGAATTTAGCATGCTGCAAATTATATTCAACGAATTTGAAAATTAAAGTTTATCAAAATTATTGCTGTTTTACATTCATTCATTGTGATTTCGAAATACTTACATGAAACTCTCGAAGAGTGAACGAGTAACAGGCGAGTTACACTGTTAGCCACAATTAAAACCTACAAAATCATACCTATGAATTCATTATAGAATTCTAAATTTGAAGTGTTTGTGACATATACAGGGTGTTTCTTAAGTACGTGTAGAAACTTCAAGAGCATGTTGCTGACGTCTAAATAAGAAAAAAAGTTCCCATAAACACATGTCCGCAAGTTATTCGTTTCTAAGATACAGAGTGTCAAATTAATTATTATATTTGTTTTTTTGTGAATAAATGCCAAAATATTTGTGATATTCGAGTAAAGTTTGGTATCTGGGATGATTTCTCAATGACAAAATCAAATTTTGTGTTAATTGTGAAAAAACTAATTTCTAAATGAATTTATTTTGAAAAATCTTGTCATTCAAAATCACTTGCATCGATTATTTCAAATCTCAATAACTCGAAAACAGTTGCTCGCAGTGATCTCTATCAAGAATATATTTTTTACACAAACTAAATAATAAATATTCACAGATACCAGACTTTACCCAAATATCAAAATTATTTTGAAATTATTCACAAAAAATAAAAATAAGAATTCAACTTTGACACTCTGTATCTCAGAAACGAATAACTTGTGGACATATGTTTATAGGAACTTTTCTTCTTATTTTGATGTCAGCAATACGCTCCTGAATTTTCTATACGTACTTAATTGAACCTACAGACCCTTTAAAAGGTAGATGAAAGTAATCCAATTTATCGGAGTTTGGAGAAGTTTCAGCTTCTAGCTCTTAGATGGCGTCACTTGATTTATAAAATGAAATGTATTTCACTACTTTTGTCATGAATTGAAGTGATTTTTCGGTGTTCACATATCCTGAGACAACATAAGATCTGAGTATCAACTTTGTGTAGTGAATATGAGTGATAATCATCAAAAGAGGTGAGTTTAGCCATTATTAATCACATTCTTTTTGTATTCTACATTGAAAGTAAATGTCGTTTATCCCTCAAAACTCGAAAAGGATGCATGTATATGATCACGAGTCAGGTTATACGTCCGCTTACTGCTAGTTCCTTTTAAAAGGACGATAGGTTTAGGGGATACTATACCGGGTGATTCTCCAAGGTGGCTCACCCCTATAACTTTTTTATTATTGAAGATAGAAAAACGAAATTTGGGGGTTGTGTATTATAGTTCAATTTACATTTTTTGACATATTAACTTGCTTTATCGTACTTCCGGTTCGACCGGAAATGAGCATAACTTTCGATTTTTAAATGGGACATCCTATATATTTTTACTTATTTCGATCGAGAATGACATTCTAAATCCAACAACACCTCACTTGTCAATATTTGACAAATGAAGTAATTTTTATTTCAATTTTCATTTTTTGATCTAGAATGCCATGGATCGTGTAAATCGCTTCATTCTTGATCAAGTAACATGGGAAAAATACGACTTTGAGGCTTTTGACTTCACAGTCGTTGAAAGAATTATTCAAAAGTCTCAAATATGAATTTTTCCAGTTAACGTGAATTTTTCAAATGGAAAGGGGGTGGCTCGTCGGCTTTTTGTGAAAGATCATTTTCTTACGAATAATTTGATACCACACACTTTCACTTTATTTTCACTATTTCTGTGAGCGATTGCAAGAAGCGACCATACCCAATTACAAATAATACGTATTCGGTATGCACTGAGTCCTGTTATTCTAGTTATTCGTGACAAACAATTGAAGCTGTTGCTAGGACTATACCTAAACAAATAGGCCAATGAATATGCTGTCACTTTCAAAAATTCTTTTGTTGCATAGTTCATAATTTGATATGGAAAATTATACTAGAAACGAGAAAATTGACATGTTGCTAATTTACGGAGAAGCAAAAAAGAATGCATCTGATGCAGCTCGAATTAGTGAAAATAAAGTGAAAGTGTGGGGTATCAAATTATTCGTAGGAAAATGATCTTTCACAAAAAGCCGACGAGCCACCCCCTTTCCATTTGAAAAATTCACGTTAACTGGAAAAATTCATATTTGAGACTTTTGAATAATTCTTACAGCGACTGTGAATTCAAAAGCCTCAAAGTCGTACTTTTCCCATGTTACTTGATCAAGAATGAGGCGATTCACACGATCCATGGCATTCTAGATCGAAAAATAAAAATTGAAATAAAAATTACTTCATTTGTCAAATATTGACAAGTGAGGTGTTGTTGGATTTAGAATGTCATTCTCGATCGAAATAAGTAAAAATATATAGGATGTCCCATTTAAAAATCGAAAGTTATGCTCATTTCCGGTCGAACCGGAAGTACGATAAAGCAAGTTAATATGTCAAAAAATGTAAATTGAACTATAATACACAACCCCCAAATTTCGTTTTTCTATCTTCAATAATAAAAAAGTTATAGGGGTGAGCCACCTTGGAGAATCACCCGGTATAATGCGTATTTTTTATTTCATCAGTTTTCAGTACAGTTTGAGGAATGTACTAAATTGTTTCAGATATTGGAATAAACATCTGACGTTGAATGAACTTCTTGAAGAAATTGAACATTTGGATAATGTTGCTGATATTCCTGATAAAATAATTTTATTTCCTCCGGTGAATGCCAATGAATATAACACGGATGAAGATTCTGGAGATGATGATAATGTTATCCCAAATAACCTACCAGGATCTCAATTACTAGGTGATGTGGAAGTTTCCATTAGCAAATATCGAGTAGATACATCTGGTGAAAATTTAGTAGATGCGACGGTAGAATGGGACAGTGAAGACGACTTGCCGTTGTCTACTTTCAGAAAAATAAAAAAACTAAAGAATTCAATTATTCCCTTGGAAAGGATCTGTTGGAAACGTTCCCTTTATGGAATTATGTTTCTCACATAAGAAACAATAGCTCTCCTCTAAGCATATTCAAATGTTTTTTCGACAAAGAACTGATCGACGGAATTGTTCAGTATACGAATCTATTCGCTAGTCAAAAAAATCGACCAGCTGATGCAACATCTGATGACATTTATTGTTTCATTGGAGTACTCCTTGTGAGTGGCTACTGCTCTGTGTCAAGAAAGAAAATGTACTGGCAAAATTCTTCGGATAGCAATAACACGCTCATTTCATCTTCAATTTCCAGAGATCGTTTTCAATATCTGATGAGCAATTTTCACTGCATCAATAACAATAATTTGGACAAAAATGACCGGTTTGCCAAAATACGACCAATGTTCGAAGCATTGAACCAAAAATTCTTGGAATTTGCTCCAACAGAAGAAAACTATTCCGTTGGTGAAGCCATGGTGCCGTATTTCGGGCGCCATGGCTGCAAACAATTTATAAAAGGAAAGCCCATAAGATGGGGGTATAAATTCTGGGTTGGAACTACTCGGTTGGGCTATATTGTATATTTCGAACCTTACCAGGGCTCAAATACCATTTTGAGTGAAAAATACAAAGAGTTGGGTCTCGGTGCATCTGTAGTTTTGCAATATGTAGACATCTTAGAATCAACGAAATTCACTTTCATATCTTCTTTGACAATTTCTTCACATCATTGTCACTTATGAAAGAACTAACACGTCGAGGAGTGAGAGCTACAGGAACCATCAGAGATAATCGGCTACCAAAGTGTCCATTGACTAATGTGAAAGATTTCAAGAAGAGAAACGGGTGATTTTCAATATGCACTGGTAGACAACGAGTTAGTTATTTGCCGGTGGAATGACAATAATGTTATAACTATTGCTTCTAATTCTTCTTCCGTGTTACCCACAAGTAAAGTGAAGCGGTTTTCTCAAAAAGAAAAACAACATATTTTCATTGAGCAGCCTAAACCTATAAAAGGATATAATAATAATATGGGAGGAGTCGATCGAAGCGATCAAAATATTGGACAATATCGCATTTCGATTAGGGGAAAGAAATGGTATTTTCCATTGGTGAGCCATTGCATCGATATGTCTATTCAAAATGCTTGGTATCTGCATAGATTCGAGGGAGGCAAACTTGATCAACTTGCCTTCAGGAGAGCCGTAGCTGTGGAATTGTTAGAGACTCATAAGTTTTTGAGTAGGAAAGGTACTTCAAGAAGAGCAGGCAATTATAGAGAGAATTCCCGATATGATCGAATTGATCACATTGTGATGTACCAGAATAACCAAACAAAGTGTGCAGTGTGTCATAAAAAAGCAAATTTTCGTTGTGAAAAATGTGATATTGGATTGCACCCCAAAGACTGTTTCCGTCATTTTCATACCACTTGAGTTTATTTTATGCTTATATCCTAGTAACGGTACCGATATATGTAATAAATGATGACACGTCTGTGTTTTTTTATAGTCGGATGTGATCCTACAGTCCTTTTAAAAGGACACCATATTTCTCAAAAAGCAACACTCGAATATTTTTTTAAATATTTTTTTCTGACTTTTTACTCCATAATTAGCCCACAAATAGAGTTATAGCTAGATTCTCAACAGAATAATGTTCCCGGTTTATAAGGGTTAAGAAACACCCTGTATAAGAGAGTCAGAAAGTGAAGCGCATTTTCAGATAAGTACCAGTTCATTCAATTTCACATTGTAACGTTATAAATAATCTTGATGTGCATTTGATTTCGCAGTATAAATAGAATCTCACATTAGGCTAGTTTCGAGTCACATATTTGTCATCACAATTTGATGTCTCGAAATGACCAACACGAGGCACCGAATAGATGTTTTCGAGATAGCAATGGAAGTCACTTTTCGATTCACTGATGTGATCTGAAACATGAAAGTGAAGCCCATGCACTACCATCTCTGAGATCATTTTGTGTTAACTGGGTAATGTTGTGAATTGTCGTATTATCAAATAAAGACTTCCGAGTTATATTTGAGTTATACTGTATTTTTCAAAAATACGCACAGGTGATTTTTTTACGCTGCGAAAAAGTATCACTTTACGCACTGTCAGCAGTGCGGAAAATCTTAGTTAACGCACTGTCGTAGAAAAAAGCTCTTTACGAAAATGTGTTATATAAATTTTTCCTACGACAGTAGGTAATTATTGTATTGACAAATTGAATTCTTTTACACTATGAACTTTTCAATATCCGTCATATTATCAAATGATGACTTCTGAGTAAAATCTAACTCAAAATACTCCTGTCTTTTTGAAAAATGTATGAACAGTGCGTAAAACATTACTTCACGCACTGTTGATGATTTTACGCACAGTTAATTTTTAACTTGTGCCAAAAAGTATCACTTTACGCACTATGAACAGTGCGTGAAACCTTAGTTTACGTACTTTCATAGAAAAATTACATTTTTATTGCTCGGAGGTTTAGGGCCATGTTGGAATAAGCGACCCAAATATGTGAACCAACTGCGTAATAGTTATTTTCGTAACAAGTGCGGAAAGTGATACTTTCCCGCACGCGACTGCCGTTGACCCGAACGACGCGAAGCATTATTTTCATTATTTTTTCTACGACCGCATAAAGATTCAAAAAGCACATTGAAAATATATATTTTATTTCAACATTCAAAACATTCCATGAAAATCCTCTATTATTATTAATATTAATGTTGAAAACACAATTTGTTGCATTCTGCAAATGCGTCAGAATAGCCGGTCCAGAGTAGTTAGTTGGTGGTAACTGGCTGTTAAGAGTAACACTCGTAGATTGCAAAGTGCATGAAGATGACGGAGACGGCATCGGTTGCAAGTTGTCAGTACATGAAAGAATTTTATTCGAGATGGTTTTCTGCTGTTCTACGGAGTCCTCCAAATAACTCTCAACAACAATGAAATGTACATTTAATAACGATAAATTGACATATTTTACTTTCCCGCACTAGTGCGGGAAATCAAGTTTTCCCGCACTAGTGCGGGAAAGTGACACTTTCTAAACTAAAATGAGTGCGGGAAAGTGGGTAAAAACGCACGGTCGTAGAAAAAAATAATAATCAAGAGTTTCCCTGAATTTTATAGGGAGACAAGTCACAATCAAGGATCCACTATTTGTAGAGGATGGCCCAATCCCTATCTTGTAATGAAGATAATATACTATAGTCTTAAATTGACGTCACCGCGTGACGTTCCCTATGCTTCAATAGTTCACACAATTTCCGCATGGCCTGAAACCTAGGAACTATAACACAACCCGTTCTTTCTAGGGTCGAGCTTGAAGCCCCGGTCAAAGAGTAGGTTATCTAATCTTTGCCCCGGTGCCACACCACAAACCTTAAAATGAATAGTGGTAACAAAAAAGAGTACAAAAATAAATGATTTCGATATGAATAAGATTTATAAAATTTGGTTAGTAATAAAGATTATGATAGAGACCTGGTCACCGATTTGCAAATTCGCTGTTGATACATCCCAGGATAGCGGCAGATGGCTAATCGTTAAAATATATATTTAGGACTTCACAAAATTTTTGGATTTTCATAAACAAAACACATACGGATGTGCAGTACGTTCGTCAAAATACATGTTTTAAAAAGACGTTCTATTTGGGACTTAATTGGGGGTAGCTCAAGTGTAACAAACGGAATAGCACCAATGCACGAGCTCCAGCAGAAGAAAGCTTCTACTGTGTACAGGCGAAAAAAGGCAACTGCTAGATGTCGCTGAAAAAAACAATATGGCTGAGTCAAGTCTCCGGTCTGACCAATATGATTAGACCAGCGCGGTCATTTGGTTGACTTGACGACCTAATTAGAACTGTTTGTATGTGACCAATATTTTCAATCATCTGATCGGTCCGACTCATCGTCATACTTCATACTGAACGCGCGTGCCTTGTCCGACCGGTGACTTGACACAGTCTTAGGCTGGATTCCCACAGATCCGATGATCCGATGGTACGAAAATGTTCTGATTGGTTGAATTGGTAAGTGTGACAACAAATCAACCAATCAGGACATTTTTCCAACCAATCAGAACATTTTCGTATCATCGGACGTCGGATCTGTGGGAATTCAGCCTTAGTCTACCGATGAGGGTGAACGCCGAAAGGTGAACAACTGTTCTGTGAAGGCCGTGCACAAAATAGATATTTTGTGCAAGCCTATAGGCTGAAAAATCGAAGTGTACGCCATCTAACAATCACTAGAGCAACTACTGTGAGGGTGAACAACAAACAGTAGTCCATTGTTTGCCGTGTAAAATGACTCGTTTTCATTTCTTAATTTTCAAGTTTTTATGATCAGATAACACTTGAAAGTGCTTAGAATAGACCATTTGTATACTGTATTTGGTATTGGTGAACATAATCATGCAAAATATTCATAAATGCACTTCAGGTATCAGTCTTCATAAATTTTCTCTTAGTGATAGAAAGCTGTGTGTCAAATGTAGACGGTGCTCAAGATTGGAAAATCGTTTTATTTTCAATATCTCAACTCAATAATGATGACCTGTTACAGCTAAATACACCTCTAACAGTTATGAGAAAACTTTGAAAAGGAGTTATTCTGAGTCAAAAGATTCCATTATCGGAATACCAAGTCAAAGGTTAACAGAAGTCAAAGAAAATGTAGTCAAAAAATAGAGTGTAATAATAGGTTTAAGATATTTTTTTTCAATAATGTATTTGGAACCTATTTAAAGTTGATTTTAAGTTTCACGTACGATACAAAAACCTTACTTATTTTCAATATAGTGGATTTTGCAAATAGGTATTTGTTCGCCTTGTTCTTTGAAAAAATTACTTTTCTCACTCAAGAGACCATATTTTATTCATAAAAATGCGATTGGAGTTATTTACGAAATTTTAGGTTGAAAAAAACACCCTATGGGAAAGAATCGAGAAACATGCCGAAGTGAAGGACAATTCTATACCTCATTCAACTGAATAATAAACTTCAAAATACAGTTTTGGTATATTTCTCTGTGCTATAAAGTTTGTTGTTCACCCTCATCGGTGGACATCTTGGTTTATTCAGCGACATCTAGCGGTTGCCTTTTTTCGCATCAGAACCCGGTTCAAGCATAAATGCATGTGGCATAATGAGAAGAAGAATTTAGCTTCTGAGTTTTTTCAGTTTTTTGGATAAACATTACAAATATGAAAAATGTCAATAAACGATAAAATAATTTAAATTAAACTTCTTGGTAGGTGCCAGGTGGTAATATTGTATTAGATGTCTTTATTAATTATATTTACTTTTTAGGTTCATTGAAAAAAATTCAAGATTGGAAGAGATGATTTACTCTTCAATTATTTATTTATAACATATTTGTTAGGAAAGGCTCAGAGCTAACAAGAGCTGATGGATACAACGATTACTATCTCCAGTACAACTGCTACAAATAAATCGGATTATTTACATTTGACGTATAATACTGGCAAAGTTGAAGATGCCATGATAACAGTGGATTCTAGTGGTTTTGGAAGAGTTCCTGTTACTTGGGATAAAAGTACTGTTCCGTTTAATTGTCAATCAAAACCCTCTTTCTCGAACAAGCAAAATGATTGGAAGAAGGGTACTAAAAATAATGTTGAAAATGAAATAATGAAAGATATAAAAAATATTGCTATGCAAAACTGTACGCATCCAAAATCATTCACCCTTGAAAATGTAAAGGGTAAGGAATCCGACTCCAAAAGCTTGATTTTAGTTCGTTGTGATTTTAATAAGTCAACAAATGTTCAGCAGTACTATCCAACATTGAATCCTTTCAATCGTTCAACTTCATTAATAAATTATTTCAAAGAGGAGAGTGCAGCATTTCCAAATTTGTCTTCTTCAGCTAGTATAAACTTGAAACAAGATAGCATGGAGGTTAGAGAGAATGAAATATCTGAAAAACAAAGACCAATATGTAAAAGCGACTCTTCCAAACCCTTTGTTGGTCTTAGTCAAAATCCTAACTACTCTACTAGTAGAGATACCTGTACAAGTTCAATACATGAGATAAGGGATGAAAGTTCAGAAAGCAATGGTGATGTTCCTCTGAGCCCAGAAAGCCGGAAAAAGGAACTTTGCAAATATTTAAAATTGATGAATCCTGCTGATAAAAAAGAAATTTTGAAACTGCAGAATCGCCGATCAACTAGGGTGAAAAACCTTACAGTTATCCAAGAACAGAAACAACTTTTTGAACAATCAAAACAACCAGATGACGAGCACGATGGTATCAATAAAAAGATGGAAACCTATGCAACCTCAAAGCAATTCAAAGGGCTCAATATAAGTGTAGAAAAAGTTGAGGTAGGCGAAGAGCAGAATGGTACTGAAAAAAGCTTCTGTATTCCTTTTCCTCCAAAACAACTGATAGAAACAGTGAATGATTTCGATGATATAATGTCTATAATGGTTCCTAAATTGAAAAGGATATGTAGTAAAAGAATGATTAAATCTGAAAAGGAGAAAAATAGGGAAACTCCAAAAATAAATAAAAATAATATTCCTGAACCTCAAACTGAAGACTATGAGAACAGATTAACAAATGGGCCTAATACCAAAAAAAATCTTACCAAAGAAAAAAAAGTTTCATCAAAAATTTTTACAAAAAAGAACATTGTTAATAACAAACTTAATTCAGAAAGAATCAATTCTCTTAGAAGTCAAGGAAAATTGAAAAGTGTATCACTTAAAAAAATTATTGGGAAAAGAGATGAAAAAATCATCAAGTGGAAAGTATCGAAGCAGAAAGAGATGAGAGAACAACATAAAAGAAACAAAGAGATATGCAATCTACTAAGTTCTTCTGTGAAGTCAAGAAAAAATTCTGATGCAAAATCCACCAGTTCTAAATGTGAAATTATTTCGGTTGATCATTCAATAGAAGACGATATTGATTTAGAAAATTTCATGGATGACATGGTAGATTTTGATAACCTTAGTGAAGAGCATAGAAAGTGCCTGATAGAAAATAGAATTTTATCAACAAAACCCACAAGGAAAACATTTTCTTCTGAAGAGGGAAATTCTCAGTCATTCTGTTCCCTTCAGTCATTGTCACCACTGTATGGATTCAGTAAACCAGATGGGAATATACCAGATTCTCATGAAAATGTAACATCTGAACCAAAAACAAACATTCAAAGACTGAGTACGGAACAAGAAAACGAAAAAACTGATGTATTTAAGAAAGCTGGTAAATCTAAAAAAATATTGAATGAAAATGTAGAATCAGTGCCTTCACCAATTATAGGTGGTAATACATATTTAATCCTTAATATACACAGACCAGAAGTTCACAATCATACAAATCCAGCTGATAAAGTACCTTTGGAAAATACATGCCTGTTGACTGGTGCTTCTTTACAAGAGCATGACTATGCTGGCTCGAACAGTAAAAAGAAAGATGATAAAAATACAGAGCTGGATGTTACAGTTCCAATAAAAAACGTACCTGTAGAGAACTATTTGGAATTCAATACGAAACACATCGTGAAAGATAAATATGCCTTGTTGCCATACAATAAAAGTGTAGAAATGAAATCTCTGCATAGAAGTTTGCAGTTTAGCAAAAAAAAGAACAATAATATCACTATGGATTCGAGCTTATCTCAAGAATGGGACTCTGATGGATCTCCAAAACAGAAGTTGAGAAAATCTTCCCATTCTATAAGCATCAACAGAGAAAATGGACCTGTACTGAAAGCATTTTACGTTGATCACAACCTAATAGTCTGCCAAGAATATCTCATTTCTTTCTGGATGCAAACACCTTTAGGTAAGTTATATTACTTCATCAATTCTAATCCCTCTAACAGGTTAGAAGCATTGGAATTGATAACCCTAATTTAAGTTAAAGTTTTGTGGAGGACATTTGTTTCTTGACTTAGCTTTTTGGAAATTCTAGGATGGATTTAGTCAACTTTAGCACAATCATTATCATAAACATAATGGTAACATCAAAGGTGTTTAGCATAAACTTAACATTGTTTTATAAAGGGTGCCATTTAATATAACAGATTCAACTTTCGCTTTCAACATATATTTAAGCACAATTTTAAAATGAGTTGACTAAATGCACCTCTAACCTTCCACAGTCTGACATTGAAAAAATGTTATTTCAAGGAAATATGTACTAGTGTAGATGGGCATTGAATTACTTTATCCTCATAAGTTACTACATTTAGAAGAAGAAGAAGTCTTGATTAAAATTATTTGGTTTTGTCAGTAACGGAGCATTTGTGAAATTTGCCTTTCTGAAAAAAGAAATTATGTTTAAATGAACTGAAAAAATTGAATTATTATTTATAAACCGTCAGATAATGATAGATTTTGTTGACTGATTTTCTCGTTTCTGGGATTTTAACCACTGAAAATTATGTCAGTGTTGATATCAAAAAATGAAAATTTTGCGATCGGATGTGTGCTAGGCATTTGGAAGATTCATTTCAAAAAAGTTATTTTTTAATTGCTCGTTTGTGGCATTTCAACACAATAATATATACAGGGTGACCCAAAGTTAAACCGCCAAACGTTTAGGATCGGGTTATAGGTAAAATGAAAAAAAAATCCCCATAAGAATGTGTCTTAACTTGCTTCGTTACCAGAACTTTTTTCCCATAAACCGGCAGCTGTTCAAATGCCATAATAGACTACAGCATGAAACATACTCAGAAGAAAAAATAACTTTAGTCACTATGCAAATTACTGTAATAATAATAATAATTTTTCATCTGAAGATGTGCTTTTCCGACAAAATATTCATGTACGGCGTTCCTCACGTTGGCAGATTATAAAATAATAATCTCTTAGAACCTACTGCCGTACAAAAATAATTGGACTGGAAGCCAGAAAAAGTTTTCAATTTCCGAAAATTAAAAAAAAAACTGGATTCCGGTCCCATTATTTTTGTACGGCAGTAGGTTCTAGGAGGTTATTATTTCATAATCTACCAACGTGAGGGATGCCGTACAGGAATATTTTATCGGAAAAGCACATCTTCAGATGAAAAATTAGTATTATTATTATTACAGTCATTTGCACCACCAAGAATTGACGGCATAGTGACTAAAGTTATTTTTTCATATGGCAGCATCGTTCTGAATATGTTTCATGCAGTATAAAATGACCCCCCAAAATCGTTATATGGGCTTGTCGTCTATAAACGAGACAGTCTGCCGAATGCGAAAAAAAAATTCAGAAAATTATCCGGCCCGAAAATTGGACCCCGCACAATAGCATAGGAAATTGGCCCACAGTGGGATTTGACTGAAATTCACATATGTTATTGGTATTGAGTTTCTGATCAAATGTTCTCATGGGCCCAATCCTCTAAGACCAATGATTTATAATAATAATAATGTTTATCAACTCATGATCATACATATAAAATACAATAAAAACAGAGAAAGGTAATCAGGTTAATAAACAGGAGAAAGTCACGTAAACTGTTGCCAGTTTGTGTGTGACTAAAAATCAGCTCTCAGAGCCGTATTCAGTATAGGTGCTCAATAAATAATGACACTTTTTTCTCAAGTCCATAATTTTTTATTTCCTATTAGAATTTAATCAAATAAGTCCTATGTTACACATGTTTTGTCCTACAGGACCGTGTTTAGTAAAACTGTATTTGCCAAGTGATCCACAAAAAACTGAATCATGTTTATCTTGTTATAACTTTCTTATTTCTTGATCTATTTCAGTGGTTGGAAACTCGTTTGATAGATGAATGTAGCCATCTTAATATCCAAGATGGCTGGCCTAACCTATGAATTTTATGTAGGACTTATCTTGTAGCTTTTTAAGAAAGATAATAACATCAGGAAAAAATAAGAACTACAACATTTCGATTGTTGAAATCGGTCATTTACTTTTTGAATTATCTATCTCTATGATATAAATATAATAACTCTAATATCATTGTTTATATAGAAGATAGTTAGTCAACCTTATGTGATTATAATTGGATCAAAATGGATGCGACCTTTAGATGGCGATAGTGAGCTCGCATCCAAGTCATGTCGTAACTTCAGTGATCTGGCCTACAAGTCATGTCGTAACTTGATTGAAACAATGGGACAGCATTAATCACGCTAGATGACACTCGCGTTTGGGTCCAATACTTTTTCCACAGGCATTGACTAACTATATTCTATTTAAACAATGCTAATATCTTATTAAAACTATCTAATTCATAACTAACAAAGTTGAAACCCATATTTCCGGGGTGGTGGAGGAGAACAAAAAAGTTAAGTACTCATTATCATAATAATACTCGAACACTTACAGCTGCTGGAGTATCGCATCTTGCACTGGACGATTTGCGGCATCTTTAATATAACGCAACACAAAAGTCTATGGATAATTTACATTTTGATTATGGCGGGCAAATCCCAAATACCACAATATGCTACAAATATGAGCACATGTTACTGGTGTCCTTGCACCTAATTTGCAACTGCAGTAGTATCCTATACTTAATACATCTTCTTCTCGTAGGGATGGTTTTCATGCATAGTGTATTGAATAAATACTTGATATTTTTCTCTCCTGAATCGAGAATACGCTCTAATAGTCTAATGAATCCAGGTTCATTCATTTGTGTGTTATTGTTATTAAACCTTATGAAATTATTACTCTAAGATCAGATCGTAGATTTATATTATAGAGTTAGATAATTCAAAGAGTAAGTGACCGATTTCAACAATCAAAAAGTTGTAGTTCTTATTTTTCCTGTTACTATCTTTCTTAAAAAAACTACAAGATAAGTCCTTCATAAAGTGTATAGGCTCATATTATCTTGGATAATAAGATGGCGATCACTTTTGGTATGTACACAAAGAAAGCTACATTCATCTATCAAATGAGTTATCTGTTTTGTTACAGGTTCTTGTAATAAAACAGAAGATTTTCTACACCATTTATTCTGCTCTTGGCTCATTACAAGTTAACCGTTTTTAGGTTACAAGTCAAGTGTCAAAACCGCACAGCTCACGGAATCCTCCATAAATCCTTGACATTCTTTTGGTGCAGTGTTGCCATGTGAAACACAGAATGACCAACTGACACAACATCCCCCTCTTTAAGCTAAATGAAATATTTTGTTAAAAACGACAAACTTACATAACAAAATCTTTGAGATAAGAGGGTTTTTTCATAAGTCTCTTTGGCCTAGAAGTGCCAATATTTTCGGGTTCGGGAAATTCTGTCGATACCGAAGAATCAACACAAGTTTCTGATTGTAACACATTTGGTAGTAAGTCATTTTCATTGTTACCATTTTCTTGCGAAATACTACAACTAGGATTTTGTAATTCTCTATGACTCTGACTACTGCCAGCAAGATTGTTACTATTAGAATTATGATCGCTTTGTTGTTCAGAAGGTGGGATGGAGACTAGTGCTGAAGGAAACTGATTTGGTTTTGTATAGTATGGAACAGGTATTAAATGCCACCTGTTACGCCGATAAATTTTACCTGAATTAGCCTCAATGATGAAGGAACGAGGTTCTTCTGATAATTCTATGATTTTCGCATAACATCTTAAATCAGTTACCCATACATAATCTCCTACTTTTAAATCTGACAAATTTTTGGCACGGTGTCTGGCATTAAACTGCTTGGCACTTTTATCCTTAGATCTACTCTCTTTCTTATTTAAAGAACTTAAATCTACCCGATTATTTAACAGACTTGGTAACATAGGAAGAAAAGATCTAATCTTTCTACCATACAATAGTTCTGCTGGTGAAAACCCATTTTCTAATGGAGTAGTTCTATAAGATAATAAAGCTTGATTAATATCATCATTCTTCTTAATTAGATTTTTTGCAACTTTTACAGCAGCTTCGATGCAACCGTTTGATTGAGGAAATATAGGACTGCTTGTTGTTAATTTAAAATCATACTCTTTAGCAAATTTTTGAAATTCTCCTCGAAACTGCGGTCCATTGTCTGATCGCATTATTTCACAAATACCATAGCGGGAAAAAACATCTTTCACCTTTTCAATAATAACTGACTCTGTCATTTTTGAGAGTTTGAAAATTTCAAAAAATCTTGAATAATAATCAGTTATTATTAAATACCATATATTGTTACATTTATAAAGGTCCAAGGCAGTTTTCTGCCAAGGCCTATCTGGATATTCATCAACCATCATTGGCTCTTTGGGATTTGTTCGGTGTTCTATGCATTGAGGACAATTCCTTACTAAATTTTCAATTTGAGTGGAGAGACCAAGCCACCAAACTGATGTTTTTGCTCTGTTGCGGCATTTAACAATTCCGAAGTGCCCATCATGAATAAATTTTAACACTGTAAGTTGTAGCATGTGAGGAATAACTATTCTTGAATTTCTTAGCAAAATTCCTTCAGAAAAGGAAAAATCGAAGCGATATTGAAAGTAAGAGTGCAACTCATTAGGTAATTTGTTTTGATTTGGCCACCCTTCATTAGTGTATTGTTTTATTCTGGTCAAAATTGGGTCATTATTATGTTCAGTTTTTATTTGTTCTAAAAAACTGGATTTCACTTGAATTGACCGCACTATGAGATGCACATGTGCCTCGGCTTCAGAAGCTAATTCTTCCTCATCAGGTTTTTTTGCCTTTTCAGAGAAATTTCGAGACAAAGCATCCGCTATAATAAGATCTTTGCCAGGGGAATAATAGATTTGGTAATTATAACGCATTAGCCGTATTCGAAAGCGTTGTAATCGCGGTGTCAATTCATCGATTGGTTTTGTTTGTAAAAATTGTAACAAGGGACGGTGATCGGTTTGAAGTAAAAGCGATGGCAATCCAGCGACATATTCTGCAAATTTATCTGCACCCCATGTTAAAGCTAGAGCTTCCCGTTCTATTTGGGCGTACCTTCTTTCGGTGTCAGATAGTAACCTTGATGCATAGGCAACTATTTCGGTTTTTCCATTTTTAGTTTGCATCAGACATGCCCCTAAACCGTAGGATGACGCGTCTCCCTGAATAGAAATTTGTTTTGTGGGGTTAAAATAGGCTAAAGCAGGACATTCTGAAAGAATTTTCTTTGATTTTTCGAAGGCATCTTTTTGTGAAATTCCCCACATAAAACTCACATTTTTCTTGAGCAAAGATGTTAATGGTTCTGAGATTTGTGATCGATTACGAATAAATCTGCTTGAAAAATTCAGCATGCCTAAATATTGTAAAATTTGTTTCCGATTTTTTGGTGCTGGAAATTCACAAATAGCACGGATTCTTTCCTGATCTACAGAAATTTGTGTTTGAAATTTGGTTACCTAAAAATGTTAAAGACTGGATCCCAAAAATACATTTATTTTGGTTTAATGTAATACCCTCGTGTTCTATTTTTCTCAAAACTTCAAATACAATTTTATTGTGTTGTTCAAGTGTACGAGCATGGATTAAAATATCATCAACGTGACTTACAACACCCTCTATACCAGATAATATTTTATTAAGGAGACATGAAAAATATTCAGGAGCGCATGTGATCCCAAAAGGCAAGCGCTTAAAAAAATATCTACCAAACGGAGTTATAATCGTAGTCAAAAGTTGAGAATCTTTGCTTAATTTGATTTGATGAAACCCCGAATTGGTGTCCAATTTTGAAAAATAATTTGATCCTGAAATTTTAGCCAAAATCGTCTCCACTTTTCCTATAGGAAAATGTGCTCTTAAAACTGATTTGTTTAATTGCGTATAATCGACACAGAGCCTGATTTTATTATTTTTTTGAACTACTACAATAGGACTAACCCAATCCGTAGGAAAATCTACTGGCTCAATTATGTCCAAATGTTGTAATCTGCGGAGCTCTTCCTTCAAAGACTTCAAAAGTGGTATAGGAACTACTCTCGGCACCGACTGAATGAATGGTTGTGGATTTTCAACAAGCTTAATTTTTAACTCTGTTTTGAATTTTCCTATATCATTGAAGATTTTTGGAAATGTTTTTAATATTTGTTTTTGAATTGTGACAGAATCAGTTAAATTTACTGGTGCGACTTGACTATAAATTGAATCAAGAATTTTCAATTCTAAAATAGCAGTTCTTCCTAGAATCGGTTTAGTCAAACCCTCAATAACATAAATTTCTGTTTGGAAATTATGATTTTCGTATTGTAAACTAACATCTAGCGTCCCAACTACTGACAATTTAATCCCAGACGGACCTGTAACAATTCTATTAGAAGACTTAATCTCCCTAATTAAATCAAAACTAATCAAATTTTTTGGTAGGCAAGTTATATCCGCACCACTATCAATTAAAAATTCAAAATGTTTGTTCAATTTTGAAATAAAAATCGAAGCGACCCACTCCTTGGAATCTACTTGATTAATTTCATGATTGATTGTAATAGACCCCAAGAAATCGTCTGTTTCGACTTCTGATTCTTCGGCAGAAGACTCATAATTTACAGTATTATATTTATTTTCTAATTCCAAAAAAATCATCTACTTGGATAGATCTGACCTGACTATATTTCCTGCATACAGACGCCCAATGTCCATTTTTCTGGCATGTAGATTGATTTGCAGGACATTTATCCCGATCATGCGGCTGAAGGCCACAAAATCCACATTTAGACCACTTTTTGCCCTTTTTCTCCATTGAACTACTCTGTAGTCCTCTAGTAGTTTTGTCTGTTGCTTGCACACGGCCAATTTGTCTGTGACTACTCAAAAGCTCTTTGTTTTGTAGAGCCTGAAGCTCAGCTTGTTTCGCTTCTAATGTACATTGCTGTAGTGTCAGAGTCTCTTTCAGTTGAAGCCTTTCTGATGTTCGTTGGTCCGACATCCCCACTACAATCCTGTCTCTAATGAGTTGTTCTTTTAATTGTCCATAATCACAGTGTTATGCCAAACTGTGAAGACTTGTTATGAAAGAATCCACCGATTCATCTGGTTTTTGTATCCTGGAATTGAACTTGAAACGCTCAAATATTATATTTCTTCTCGGAATGAAGAATTTTTGGAAGCTGTCTAACGCTTCTTCGTATGTCGTAGGTTGAATTTGAAATTGAACAGCCACCTCTTCTGATTGATCCCCCATGATATACATGAGAATGTCGATTTTGTCTTTATCTGATTTGGATATCTGTCCGGAGACCGCCATGTATCTCTCAAACCTTTTTTTCCAAGCCGGCCATGCCGCTGGCACTGAGAAGTTGAATTTTTCTGGGGGCGAGACATGAATGGGAGCCGTTATTTGTACCTGTGTAACAGAATCACTTGTTACAGGTGAATGCATTTTTTGGTGTATGATTTCAACAAGTGCGTGTATGCCAAAGTGGTTAGGTTAGGATAGGATAGTTTTTCACCGATTATTTCAATGGTTTTAAACGGCCAAACAACTGACTTTCACTCGTAAAGATCCCACCGCTGCCACCATGTTTTGTTATAGGTTCTTGTAATAAAACAGAAGATTTTCTACACCATTTATTCTGCTCTTGGCTCATTACAAGTTAACCGTTTTTAGGTTACAAGTCAAGTGTCAAAACCGCACAGCTCACGGAATCCTCCATAAATCCTTGACATTCTTTTGGTGCAGTGTTGCCATGTGAAACACACAATGACCAACTGACACAACATTATCAACCACTGACAGATCGAGAAATAAGGAAGTTATTACAAAATCAATTTGATTCCGTTTTTTGTGGATCACTTAGCAAATACAGTTTTACTAAATACGGTCATGTAGGACAAAACATGTTTCACAGAGGGCTTGTGCTAAAAGACGTAAGCTGAGATTTTGCAGTATTTCTCATTTGATTAAATTCTAATAGGAATTAAAAAAATTATAGACTTGAGAAAAAGTGTCATTGTTTATTGAGCACCTATACTAAATACGTCCTAATCTTAGGGCTTTGTTTTTTCACTATTAGATTGTTAAACAGGGTCATTCAAATTCGACCCCCACCATTGGGATCTACTAAACTATAGGAGAACGTCAAAGCTTAAATTAGGGCAAATTGCATATTTTGGTTTGGAAACTTGGAAAATTCCGAGTATTTCCAGAAATATCCGGAAAAAATTGAAAATCGGAATTTTCGTTTTTCATTTTTTTCTAGCGTTATTTGACAACATAGCCCAAAACCAAAAACACATTTTCGTTGATACTTTTTTTCAGGTACCCGTTTTCATGTTCAGATTTACTATCCGACGTTTCGTCGTCTGGCAATCATCATCGACTTTTTTTATATTGTGGGCGCCATATTGTTTTTTTGCGCAGAAAAATAGTGTCTCTCATTCTGATTTCATTGATGTATAATTTATCATGAGTTGCTCTTCTTAAACCACAAATATTAAAAAACAGCTTCATCTGAGATATTCATGACTCCATCGATTAATTTTGTTTAATAAACATCTTAAATAATAAATAATTCAGTATAAATGTCCTCATTCTCAAATAAAGAAAAAGTGGTTTGAAATTTTACAAGATACACATTTCACAAAAATTAAATCCAGGTGATCCTCAGAGATGGATGGAATTTCTTAGTTGGCTCTCGAATAGGGAAGACTACAAACTTCTTGAAAAACATTAACGAATTCGAAAAATATATGGATACGTTTCCCCTTGTTAATTATAACAGCTGATGGTTTCAGCATGACGGGGCTCCTCCACATAATAATAGACCAGTTTGCGAATACTTAGGCCAAAGATTTCCTAATACGTGGTTAGGGAATTCTGGACCAGTGAGGTGGCCGGCAAGGTCACCTGACCTTACAGTTTTGGATAGTTACTTGTGGGGCCCTTTAAAACATAGAATCTATGGAGAACAAGAATATGACACAGACACAGTGGATGAACTTAGAGAAAATATCATCACGCAATTTAGATCTATTAGAAGAAGGGAAATTGTTAGGGCTGTTCTTAATTTAAAACGACGAGCACGCTTATGTATTCAAGAGGAAGGCCATCATTTCTAACACTTGTTGTAATAATTTTTCTGCATATTTTACAAGCTCATGATTTCATTCTTGGTTTTTGAAACGCACCGTACTCAGCCAAGTGTTTGCCCAAAATTCCGAATAATGTTCTATCCTGCTGTTGTCTTTCGTCTTTCCGAATATAATTCAAAATCATTTTGTGCTGATTTTGCACTATCCCCATCAAATTTATAATAAAGTTTCAATATATCTCATTTGAGAATGAGGACATTTCGACTGAATTATTTATTATTTATGATCTTTGACAACTAGTGTTTATTAAACAAAATTATTCGATGACGTCATGACCATCTCTGATGAAGTTGTTTTTTTATATTTGTGGTTTCAGAAGAGCAACTCATGATAAACTATACATCAATGAAATCAGAATGAGAATCACTATTTTTCTGTATAAAAAAAGAATATGGCGCCCATAACAGAAAAAAAGTTGATGATGAATGCCAGAAGACGAAACGTCGGATAGTAAATATGAACATGAAAACGTGTAGCTGAAAAAAAGTATCAATGAAAATGTACTTTTGGTTTTGAGCTATGCTGTCAAATAACGATAGAAAAAAATAAAAACGAAAATTCCGATTTTCAGTTTTTTCCCGATATTTCCGGAAATACTCGGAATTTTCCAAGTTTCAAAACAGTATTTGTTAAGCACCAGAATACGCAACTTTGCCCCAATTTAAGCTTCGACGTATCTCCTGTAGTTTAGGAGATCCCAATGGTGGGGGTCGAATTTGAATTGCCCTGTATGACCGTATCATCTGCGAAGGTGATAATTTCACCAACTGTATCCAGAAGAAATAGGTTATTCACATATAGTATGAATAGCATGGGACCCAACACGGTTCCCTGACGTATACCGTATTTTAAAGTTCCTGGAGTGCTGAAGGTTCCATTTATGTTCACGATTTGTATTCTGTTTTCTAGATAGTTCCGAAATAGATATAGTTGTGAGCCCCGTACTCCAATATCCTCTAAACCCAAATTACTTTTCTGGTATTAATTAATCTCTCAATCGACTGATATATTTAACGCAAGAGTTGGGAACTTTTCACCCATTTCGCAGCATTTTTAGCGCAAAATGAGAATATACGTTTTGTGGTACTGTACTTTTACTTTCAAAATCTGTTTTAGAAATTGAAATCTACTAGCTATCACTAGAGCATCTAGGCACGTTGCAAGATACTGCAAAAAAATTTCAAATTGCAATTGTGCCAAATTAATGATCCGTTAGAGCATGTTTTGTGCACATATAATGTACACATGATTTAATACATCCATGAGAAGGGCCAACCATAATTCTTGAAAAATGGCAGAGTTATGAATTTAAAAAAAAAATCGAAAAATTTTCCGATTTTTCTCCGTTATCGTAAAACGTGGTGAATAGGATCGATAGGGTGAAAAGGGTCGAAAGTTCTTTGGAAATAAAAAAAATATGATGAAACTACAACATGAGCTATTCATCTCGGATTTCAACTAAACTTTGCTAATAGACATCGAAGATCATTTCTGCATGATTATACTTCCTGAAATCCGGCAACACCGGATATGACAAAGTTGACAGTTTGTGTAGTTCCCAAATCGGAAAAAAGGTGAGTAATGATATATCAGTTATCGACATTAGGTACTATACTATTTTTCTGTGTAGAAAACAATACGGCGCCCATAATATAAAAAAAAGTCGATGATGATTGCCAGAAGACAAAACGTCGGATAATAAATCTGAAGATGACAACGGGTAGCTGATAAAAAGTATCAGTGGAAACGTGTTTTTGGTCTTGGGCTATGTTGTCAAATAATGCTAGAAAAAATTAAAACAAAAATTCCGATTTTCAGTTTTTTCCGGATATTTACGGAAATACTGGAAATTTTCCAAGTTTCAAAACAGTATTTTGTTAAGCACCAAAATACGCAACTTTGCCCTAATTTAAGCTTCGACGTATCTCCTGTGGTTTAGGAGATCCCAATGGTGGGGGTCGAATTTGAATTACCCTTTATGTTATTGTGTTAAAATAAACATAAACGAGAGATTAAAAAAAAAACATTTTTTTTGCAAACGGAAATTAATCTTCCATATGCTTAGCACGCGTCCGATCGCTAAATTTTCATTTTTTGAGCCCAGCACTGACATAATTTTCAGTGGTTAAAATCCCATAAAAGAGAAAATCAGTCAGCAAAATCTGTTATTATCTGTGACTGTCTGTTAGGAATATGTTTTACTCAAATTAAATCAAATAATAATGATAATTTTATTATTCCCAAATAACATACGCTGCTTATATTGATATATTGATCAAAAATAAAACCGTAAATAGATGATCAAAACAAAAGAAGTAATAATATAATAATTTGTCAAATCAGATTTATTTTTTTAAATATTGTTTCAATTTATACTTGAATTTTAAAGAAAATTTAATAATTTTCAATGTGCTTGGTTTATTATAAATGAGTGTACCATCATGCATATACCTTTTCATCCAATTTCAATCCCGATTCTATAATTTTTTTCCATGATTTTGAATTGGAATGTTATGAAAATTTAAACTTGTATAATATTTCTTTTTAATTCTGCTAAGATGAATAAATGAACATACTCCCAATTCATAAAGTGAGTCCAAATTCAATAAATATTTTGGCCTATATACATTTTCAGTAGGTTCTAGATGAAGTAATTTTTATACAGTTTGTGGTTACTCGTAAATGAATAACATAAAAAAATGGTAGGAATTCGAAATAACTTCCCCAGAAATTACTAAGGCATGTGTAAGTTTAATTCCAGAATTATTAAAAGTAATATATGTAAATGGAGATTTTTTATTGCAATTACATTTGAAGATCAAATGTAAGTTGTAAAAGGGTCCGTGATGCAAACTTCATACTTGTGGGAGATGTTTATCATTCTGTGCTCGTTATACAGGGTGATTCAAAATTCGATGTAAATATTTCAAGGGCGTATTGTTGGGATCAAAATAAGACTTTTTCTTCAAATCAACATGTGTCCTAAAATGCACCCCCTCCGAGCTACAGCCCCTGTAATTTATGAAAAAAAACAGAGATTATCTAAAACTGTCACTATAATAACGAATCGAATCTTCTGAAAATTGGCATACCCCTGTTTTTTAGGCACTCTATTCTTTTTTTGCTTCAAAAATTATGTAAACCCAGTTTTGGGGAAGTTGGAGGGGGGTCCACACCTATATTGGCCCAATTTTTATGTTCAAAAAGAGAAACTCTTAATTCGAATAGCATATTCTTATGGCCACAAAAAAATCTAAGAATTCGGTCTCTTGCATTTTTGTTACACAACTAACCGTTTGCCAGAAAATCGTAATCAAGGAAAGGAGGGTATTTTCACAAACATTGGTTTAAACGAAAATTTAAATAATCCCTGTATCCAAGTCAACAACTCCTTCAGTCAACCAAGCATAGAAATTGAAAATACATGGAGGACATTTTTCAAGGACAAATCAATTATAATTTACAAGCTGTAAAATATCGTTTAAAGTAGAACCAACAATCTAGTGAGCTCGTAAGTCACCAACCACTTGAGGTATCAGCAGGTGGTTAGGCCCTCTTTCTACGCAGAGTCCTAGCCATTAAATTTTGTATTGTAGGTAGGTAGAATGATATTGATTATTGCCTACTATTATTGAAATGCCAAACTATTTCATGAGATATTCGAATCCGGACCTGGGAATATTTTAAGGGACAAACACTTTGCTTAACATTATTCCGAACAGTGGGTAATAATGAGGGTCGTCGGCTAATATTGATTTAAGACCTCACTAGATTGTTGCTTCTACTATACCTACTTTACTCCCAGGAATTGTCGGCCACCCCCTATTCAAAATTAGGTAGGTAACAGGCAACTGTTTATAAATCCCTCTCATCACCTCGGTAATGTCATTAAACACTAATAATTATTGTTAGTTGTCAGATTTTAGCTGGTTGATTACACTTGTTATTGCGATCAAGAAATTTGTTTAAGTTAAAAATGGAAAATGTGCCATTCTCTTTCGCTCATCTTGCTGACATTCATTTTGTTTATGGTCTGGCTGATGGTAACGCATTGGAAGCCCAAAGATTATACGGAATTAGGTTTCCTCACCGCCGACTCCCCGATCATCGTACATTTACAAATTGTCATCGTCATCTCAGTGAACACGGCAAATTCCAAACTGGAAGAAATGATGCAGGCAGGCCACGAGAAATTCGCCACCCAGTAACAGAGGAACAAATTTTAAATATGATCGACGAAAATCCCCAGTTAAGTACTAGACAAATATCTTCAAATTTGGGTATTTCCCAATCAACTGTGTGGCGCGTATTGCACGAATTCAGCTTATATCCATATCACGTCCAACGTGTTCAAGGTTTGCTGCCACGGGATTTTCCGCGGCGTTTGAAGTTCGCTAGGTGGATATCCAGGAAATGCACGAGGGATCGTAACTTTTTATCTCGGATTTTCACCGACGAATCTCAGTTTACGCGAGATGGTGTGGTGAATTATCACAATGTACATGTTTGGGCACTGGAAAATCCGCACGAAATAAGGCAATCCCGCCATCAGGAACAGTTCAGTTTAAATGTATAGGCAGGAATTGTTGAAAATGAGCTTATTGGTCCTTTCTTTTTTCGAAGAGTTTTAAATGGGGACACTTACCTAGATTTTTTGCAAAACAATTTGCCCGGTTTATTGGAAAATGTGCCTTTTAACATTCGTCTACGCATGTGGTTCATGCATGATGGTGCTCCCCTTCATTTCCGTTTAACAGTACGCCATCATTTGAATCTTATTTTTCCAAATCTTTGGATTGGTAGAGCTGGTCCAATAGCTTGGCCGCCATGTTCCCCGGATTGCACCCCATTAGACTTTTTTTATGGGGATATGTGAAAAGTGCTGTTTATGATGCTGGGCCCGTGCATTCGGTTGAGGTCCTCCGTCAACGCATCATTGATGCTTTCCAAAACATAAGAACCACTCCTGGGATTTTAGAACGTGTTCGACGTTCTATGCAAAGAAGAATGGAAAGTTGTATCGCAGCAAGGGGAGGACATTTCCAACATTTGTTATGAGATTATTAATCATTTAATTACCCAATAAATGTTTTGTTAGTTTGATATTGTGAAAGTACCCCCCTTTCGTTGATCACGATTTTCTGGCAAACGGTTAGTTGTATGACAAAAATGCAAGAGACCGAATTCTTAGATTTTTTTGTGGCCCATAAGATTATGCTATTCGAATTGAGAACATAAAAATTGGGCCAATAAAGGTGTGGACCCCCCTCCAACTCCCCCAAAACTGGGTTTACATAATTTTTGAAGCGAAAAAAGAATAGAGTGCCTAAAAACAGGGGTATGCCAATTTTCAGAAGATTCGATTCGTTATTATAGTCACAGTTTTGGATAATCTCGGTTTTTTTTCCTAAATTACAGGGGCTGTAGCTCGGAGGGGGTGCATTTTAGGGCACATGTTGATTTGAAGAAAAAGTCTTATTTTGATCCCAACAATACGCCCTTGAAATATTTACATCGAATTTTGAATCACCCTGTATAATATACCATTTTTTTAAACAATCTGAAAAAATAAATATAGAAATAGCATCACTCGATTTTCATCTCCGACATGTAAATAAATATTCCATATAATATGCCCATTATTGTTTATGATTTTAAATATTTCAATTATAGTTGACCTTATGGGTGTTCCAAATTAAGTCGGCACCATTGCCAACTCCGTTATTATTGATGCTACGAATTCGGTTAAATGGAAAAACTAGTAACATTTTTAATGGCCTTCTCGATGCCGAAAACAAACAAAAAATTGACAGTCGCGTTTTCAGAATATTTCATAATGATATTTTTTTCAATGGAACACCCTATATTTTTTCATGCATTTCGATTCGAAATAACATTCTCAACAACAAAGCTTATTTGACTTTTTTTTGTAAAGTGGAATATGAGCGACTTACGTGAAAATGTTTATTTCTTTCACTAGTATAAAAAATTTCTTTTTGTCGAATAAAACCTCATGATTGTCCAAAAACCCAATTTTGGTACTTATACGAATGACAATATTTTGTTACTAATAACATTGTATATATACAAGTAAGATAGTTAGCCAATCTTATGGGATTTATATTAGAATCAGAATATGCTTTATTGTCAGAAGATTTGTATCCTATTGACAAAGTCTTGAATGTATACATATATAGGTACATAAATATTAGTGTATAAACTGGTAAATTACATATCAAAATACATATTACAAACAAAATACAAATACAATAAAAATAAAATTGAATAAAATAAGATCCACGTATTATTAAAATGATTCGTTAAAATATTATTGTAAGCTATAATAGGGTCTATCAGCTAGCAAATTCCTCACTGTTTTCTTGAATTGTACGTTGGTCAGATCTGCAGACCTTATGTCTGCTGGTAAGTGATTGAATAATTTACCACCATTATGAAATATGGAATCCTTGATTAAGTTTGAGTGGGGTATGGGAAGTTTGACATTAAATATGCTATTACGAGTAGCATAAGGAGAAGAAACAAAGTCAAACTTTGTTTTATGTTTGTACACCAAGCATACAGTCTCAAGAATAAATAAGGCAGCGACAGTTAAAATCTTATTGGCAGCGAAATAATTTCTGCACGACTCCCTAGATTTGACTTTACAGAGACACCTTACAGCCCTTTTCTGTAATATCAGTACAGAAGAAAGAAGGGTTGCACTGCATGATCCCCAAAAACGTATCCCATATCGTATTTGGGATTCAATCAAATTTGGATTCAAATGGATGCGACATGTAGATGGCGACAGTGATCTCGCATCAAGTCATGTCGCAACTTCAGTGATCTGGCCTCCAAGTCATGTCGTAACTTGATTGAAACAATGGGACAGTATTAAAATCAGGGTTTTTTGAAGAAACTTGCATTAAAATGACATCAAATATTCATGTTTGTAACTAATCACGCTAGATGACACTCGCGTTTGGGTCCAATACCTTTTCCACAGGCATTGACTAACTATCTTACTTCTATTTAAACAATACTAATAGCAAAAAAAGACAGTAAAAAGAAAAAATTACGCTGGGATGTGAACTCGTGAAACCCGTGATCATCATGTCGCACCACTCAATTGACACCACTGAGCTATTTGGTATTAATGTACAAAACGATAATTTCCATCTTAAAGCCATTCCGCTAGCCGCATTTATTTTGTGAATCAAAATATGTCTGCTGTAATAATAACTTTGAAGCCGTTTTTGTACAGAACAGAAAATATGTGTTTGATTCGATAAACCATATAATGAGCAATCAAGTTGCCTTGAAACTTTGTTGAAATACTATTTGTCAAATATTCTCAAATATATCATGACAATGTCATACATTATTGTAACTGTCAACTACTGTTCGAATATCTTTCGAAATTTCGTTTTCCCATCAAGAAAAATGTGATATGTTAGAATCCTACTTGATTTGCCAGAAAAATAGTGGAAGAGCACTTTGAGAAGAGGAGAACTAAAAAACGTTTTGTTATATCTGAAGATACAGAAATTGACGTTTTATCCTACTTTGAGGTATATCCAAATAATTCCATCAGAGATTTATCTAGAGAAATAGCTGTTCCACTGTCTGGTATTCAACGAATTCTGAAGAAACATAAGATTTCTCCTTATAAGTTAAGACCAGTGTAAACACTAGAACCTGGTGATCCTGGTGGTTTATGAATAAATGCAGACAAGATACAAACTTCTATAGAAATATTATTTGGAGCGATGAGGCTAATTTTTCAAATCATGGGATGTTTAATAGAAAGAATTTTCATTATTGGAGTAGAAATAATCCATTTATAGATCATCTCCACAATCCGCAAAGACGATTTAGTATTAATGTTTGGTGTGGTTTATTTAGAGGCAGAATTATCGGTCCATTTTTCTACCATGGTTCTTTGAACGGATCCCGTTACATTAATTTATTAACAAGAGTGTTGGAAGAGTTTTTCGATGATCTTGATCTGGAGGCTCGTCAGATGGATCTATTGGAAACAGTTGGATTGCTACAAATGGTCCTGTCAAGTGGCCCCCTCGTTCACCAGACATGACACCTCTAGATTTTTATTTTTGGGGATTTCTGAAAAATGAGGTGTACAAAATAAAACATAATAATGTAGATGAACTGAAAAATTATATTGAAACTATAATTAATAGAATTGATGGCCGAACTATGTTGAATGCCACACGTAGTGTCAATAGAAGGGCCCAAATATGTGTTCAACAAGAAGGCGGTGTTTTTGATCATTTACTCGATATTTTATAGCGCTTTATCAAATCCGTTTGTTATAAATGTTTCCTATTAATAAGTCAAATGAGCTTTGTTGTTGAGAATGTTATTACGAATCGAAATGCATGAAAAAATATAGGGTGTTCCAATGAAAAAAAAAAAATCATTTTATGAAATATTCTGAAAACGCGACTGTCAATTTTTTTTTGTTTTCGGCATCGAGAAAATGCTACTAGTCTGCCCATTCAACTAAATCCGTAGCATCAATAATAACGGAGTTGGCAATGGTGCCGACTAAATTTGAAACACCCTGTATACTCGAGCAATAATTTATAAATTGAACTAATCAATTTGTTTTTGTTTCCTAGGCAATATTCTTGGTTCACAAAACATGTGGGTTCCTCGAGGCCAGACCCAACGAATAGTACTCAACAATAAATGTGTTCAAAAAGAGTCCATGGAGAGGGTGATTTGTACTGAGACTAGTGTCGTTTACATTGAATTGTGGATGAAAGAACATAAATCTGAAATGAGACAGGGGCCAGTTGCAGATGTTTTTATTACCCTGTACTTTTGGAAACAACGACAGAATGGGCTGGATAAAAAAGTGCTACAACTGGAAAATATTAATGGGTAATTGTTGGTTATTTGGTATAGTCTTTCCAATATCAATTGCATATCATAAAAACTCGTTTCAAAGCTCTACCGACAATTTCGTTTGATATGCCGACACCTCATTTACATGATGATTTATGACTCTCCAGCCAAATATTTTGCATTTTGTCGCACGTCAATTAAGGTCACGTCATCGTCCATAGATATACTAATAAGTCCGCTCACTCTCGCAAGCGACCCAAATCATCCCCTCCGGTCCTCGCGCGTCCCTTGCCCTGTCTGTTTGGTGTGTGTACCGCGGCGTTTCCTTTGAACCTATAGGAGTTGTTGCAATTGATATTGGAAAGACTAGATTATAACATATTGAAAGAACTTGATAAATGCTTAATCATCCATGTACGATTGAAAATGTATTCATAGTTTTAAACTCCTATTAACAATTGAATTACTATTTCAATTGTTATTGAAATAACAAATGCTTGCCGGTAATTTTTAACAGAAATTGATAAACATTTTTTGAATGGAGTGATTAAGATGAAATAATTTTTCTAACACTAATTAATAATGTACAGTTGAACCAGGACAGATTGGCCTCAGATATGAGCGAACGATACAAAGGGAGTAACTGTTGGTCAAAGCTCGACCACTGTTCTACATTGGAAAGAAAAAAGGTTTTAATCGAGTGCATCAAAATCTGTGGCCAATCAGGGGAATATAATAGTTATTCCCTCCACAAATATTCGTAGGTAATATCCATGGAAATATAATAAACATTAGAACGCCAAACACACGCTGTCCGATATTTAATTAATTGACCCCTCATAGGGTGTGATCACCGACCTTTACGCTTGCGCATTAATTCTTTTTCTGGGCACGTCGTTGCCAAGTTTTTTTTTCATATATTCCAAATGAAGATGAACTAAAAGCTACACCAGCATTTATGGCACATTCCAAAAAAACGATTGTATAATTTTGTACACATTTATTACAAATTTGCGTCCCAACTAAACATGTTTTTACAGTCCCCGTTTTCCAGGAAATGGACGTGAGCTAATTTTTAAGGAAAGTTGCACCACAATTTCTGTATTTTGAAATAATACGCAATTATTGATGATCGAATGATTGCTAACATTTATTACAAATCATTGACGAGTTGGTAATTCCAAAATTTTCATCCCCTAAGGGTTGAATAACCTTATAGATTGAAAATTCCCTCGTAAATATAGATCCCAACTTGGTCGGTGCCAGAATTGTTCACAAGATTGTTTATAATTTTTGTACAAACTATCGAAGTGTTAAAAATTACAGAATGAAGAGCCCCCAAGGGGTTGAACACCCCTAAACTTCTCAAAATTCCTATTACATCATCTAGTGCGGTATTTCGCGTATAGCTAAAATTTTTCACAAAACTATTTAAAAATTATTAGAATCTATTGACGCCGACGTGAGACGTGAAAATTTCAGATTGATGATTTCCATGGGGTTGAACACCTGCAATGAGACAGGGGTGTAGGGGTTAGCCAAAATCAAATGTCCCAGGAACAATATTTATTGGACAGTGCTGATACAGACACGAATAATCACTGAGGTGCAAAGCGAGCCTAAAAGTTTAATATAAATTCACATATGTGGAAATATTATACTACATTTATATTTGACATTGTCTTAACACTCACCCTAAAAGTGACCAAACACCAATCTGAGGAATATACTTGATAAATATATTAGTAACAGTTGGCAAATTCGTCGAGGTTCATCAATTTTATCTCAGCCAGTTCTCAATGCTATCAACTATTCTCGTTGAAGCCCGACAAATTAAGCGATAAGAACCGGAGTTGAAAATTCCAAAATTTTCATCCCCTAGGAGTTAAATAACCCTTATAGAAAGAAAATTCCCTAAGAAATATAGATCCCATCGTGGTCGGTGCCAGAATTGTTCACAAGATTTTTTTATAATTTTTGTACAAACTATCTAAGTGTTAAAAATTACCCAATGAAGGGCCCCCAAGGGATAGAACATCACCAAACTTCTCAAAATTCCTATTACATTATCTATCACATTGCGCGTATTGCTAAAATTTCCCACAAAACTATTTAAAAATCATTAGAATCTATCGACGTTTCGAAAATTTCAGAATGATGATTTCCATAGGGTTGAACACCCCACAAAGCTCATAAACTTGATTCAATGCACTGCAAAGTAAAATATTTCGGATTTTCATATACCGTTAAAAAAATATTCTCTAAGGGGATGACCGCTCATTAATAGGCTCCACGTGTTTTTTGTAAAATTGATAATTGTTGCAAAAAGTATTTACTGGTCGTTACGTCAGAACATTAGTATACGTCTATTCATGCGCATCAAAAGATACGCAGTAGAAGCGTGTGGGACACTGTAAAGAATTGTAATACTCGATTAAATAAAGTTCACGTCGGATTTCCTATCATAATCACAACACAAAAATTTATTGACATAGCCCACTCTTCAAAATATTGATATCCATGGTTGATATTGTCCATGAGAAACTGAAAACATGCAGAAGAACCGTGAGGGATATTGTAAAAAAAATAAATACTCGATGAAATACAGTTCACATCGGATTTCCTATCATATCGCAACATACAAATTCATTAACACAGCCCACTCTTCCAAATATTGATTTCCATGGTTGAAATTGTCCATGAGCAACTAAAGACAAGCAGTAGAAGCGTGTGGGATACTGTAAATAATTCTAATACTCGATGAAATACAGTTCACGTCGGATTTCATATCATGTCGCAACACAAAAAGTTATTAACTCAGCCCACTCTTCAAAATATTGATTTCTGTGGTTGATATTGCCCATGAGGAGCTGAAGACACGCAGTAGAATCGTGTGGGATACTGTTGATATTGTCCATGAGCAACTGAAGACAGGCAGTAGAAGCGTGTGGGGTACTGTAAAGAATTCTAATACTCGATGAAATACAGTTCACGTCGGATTTCCTATTATATCGCAACACAAAAATTCATTAATACAACCCACTCTCCACAATTTCAATTTCTATGGTTGATATAATCCATTCGCTCAAATAAAATGCAGTAGAAGCTTGTGAGTCACTGTAATAAATCCTGAAACTTGATGAATAAGGCTTGTTGCGGATTTTCTGTCAGCTCCTTAGAGGTTATATTTTTAAATATAATATTAAAATCCGAAATCGTTCACTCTACAATGCAGTGAAATGAGTTTATGCGCTGTGTGGGGTGTTCAACCCAACCCCACGGAAATCATCATTCTGAAATTTTCACACGTCGGCGTCAATAGATTCTAATAATTTTTAAATAGTTTTGTGAACAATTTTAGCGATACGCGCAATACCGCACTAGATGATGTAATAGGAATTTTGAGAATTTTAGGGGTGTTCAACCCATTGGGGGGCCATTCATTCTGTAATTTTTAACACTTCGATAGTTTGTACAAAAATTATAAACAATCTTGTGAACAATTCTGGCACCGACAACGTTGGGATCTATATTTATTACTAGGGAATTTTCTATCTATAAGGGTTATTCAACTCCTAGGGGATGAAAATTTTGGAATTTTCAACACGTCAATGATTTGAAATAAATTTGTGAGAATAGTTAGCAGCCATTTGATCATCAATAATTGCGTATTTTTTCAAAATAGAGAATGTGTGGTGCAGCACTACTTAAAAGTTAGCCCACGCCCATTTGCTGTAAAACGGGGACTGTAAAATTTTTTTGGTCGGGACGAAAATTTGTAATAATATGTACAAAATTATGTAATAGTTTTTTTTTAGTGTGTCATAAATGCTGGAGTAGCTTTTAGTTCACCAAATGAAGTTCGTAATATCATCAGTGGTTAGGGCAGGTAATTGTGGAAATCCAGTAAATTTGGCAACTCCGCCCCAAAATCCTATCGTGACGTATCAAGCGAAGAAAGAAACAGTGTCGGCTTTCGGGCTTTGGTATTGTTAGGTTTTAGCAGTTGTTGATACCCAAGGAGACTAAAATTTAACAAGGAGGGTTTAATAAGCTCTAGCCAATCAGAAACTTGTAGCATCAACGCGTCATAGTGACGTACTGGGATATGAGTACAGAGTCGAACTAGAACCAAGCAACAAAACTGTCAGCAGTAACTCTCATATACCAAGAGCTAGTCCGTCACTGTCGATAGAGAACGGCGGCCATGACACGTCCTACTACGTCACATTTCGTCACATATGTTCTTTCATCTCTTTCTACTAGTGTCCCCATTGTCTTATGGGAATCAAACACTCCTTGTTAAATTTTAGTCTCCTTGGTTGATACCTAGTTTGTTTTCGTGTTTTCTAATTATTGCTTTGCTTGCCATTTGTGCTGTTTTCTGTGTTTTCCCTAGTTGTTTCTGTCATCCCTCTTTGAGTACTCTGACAAAAAATTTGGTTACACATATATCAGGATTTGTCGTTAAATATAAAAAAATATCAAATGTAGAGTATGTTTGTTCACTATTGAAGACGTTACAGAATCTTCTGCAGATGCAGAAAATTTCAAATTATTGAATAAAAAAGATAGAGGTGGTCTCATAAGGCCATCAAACTGTTTACAGATATTTATATTTTTCTTGAGAGAAAAATCCGGTACGTTCTTGCAATTCCGATAATTTTATGCCAAATGAAACTCATTTTTCGGAAACCTTCATACACCAAACTTCAGCAACATTTTTGATATATCTCCCTATGAGGTGAGTCACAAAATGAAAGTGATAAAAGCTGTAACAAGAATTTATACTCGAATTAGATTTTTTAATATTGCAATGTCTTAAACTGGGGAAATTAGAGGTGAACTGAAAATTGATTCTATTTTCCCATCAATAGATTTTGAAACAAAATGCCACTATTTTCGTTTGATAGAAATAAGTATGTAACATTACAATATGAAATGTGTTAAGAATTATTATAGCCCGTTTTCCTCGAATCTTACCATTTCTCCATATTTAAAATGAAGTGATTCAAATATTCTGTAACATTTGACAATTTGAATTTTTAGTTTTTGTATTTATTTCTCTGAACATTCGATAATCTACTGCTTTATTAATTGCCATTAAGTTGGAATAACGTGTGACCGCTAAACATAACGGAAGTAGATTTCATTGAAAATATGAACAGGATGTTCATAAAGTCAGTTCTGGAATCATCTGCGACTGAAAGTTGGAATTTAGTCGCTGTTTTCCATCGTACAAGATTACCTCTCTTGGAAGGGATTCATGTTTTAAAGAGAAACATTCTCAATTGAAAATTGAATCAATACATGACTCTTCTGGAAATGGAAAAAACCCTACGATAAAATTGAAGTTACTTTTTTGTAATATCAAACAGAAAACAACTACTTCCCCAAGTTTTATAGGGTCTTTCTCAATATCTATCAGATGTAGTTCAATGTCCAGCGTGGCCTTTGCCGGGGAAGTAGTTGTTTTCTGTTAGATATTACAAAAAAGTAACTTCAATTTTATCGTAGGGTTTTTCCATTTCCAGAGGAGTCATGTATTGATTCAATTTTCAATTGAGAATGTTTCTCTTTATAACGGAAGTAATACAGCATAGGACTGAATAATAACTAATTAATTTGTAGAAGTAGATTCTTTCATCACATAATATGATTCAAAATTACCACATACAGTTTCTTAATTGATTCAACTCACAACATCCATAACAAAAGCATTCATAATCACTTAAACACAAAGGCCACTATACTCAAATTACTGAAATATTCATAAGAATCACCTTCAATATTCAGAATTTCGAGAATAAAAAATATACCTACTTTATGAAAGTTTCCTCACTGTCTCATATGGATTTACCGGATTCAGCGGTTTAGGCGTGAGGCCGATTGGACACACAAATTGAGTTTTTTTTTTCTGGTATCCCATCACAACATCAAATTTTAATTTTTTGACCATCACAATAATTTCTCCCTACTTGGTCGCGAGAAAGCACAAAATAGACTCAATATTTCAATTTTCAAGATGTCGATTATTTTTTTTCTGTATATATCATCAAAGGAAAACTCTGTTATATTGCAAATGCTATTATAGACAACTTATACCACATTCAGGAACAGGAAGACAAAAATCCTAAGACCGACCCTGACATCCCGCTCATTAACACGATCTATTGCGCAAACTCATAGGTTGGTCAATCTGCCCTATGGGGAACCACGTTATTCTGAACTAATTGGCGTTCTAGTTCTAGTGTTCATTATATTTCTATGGTAATACCGGGTGACACAGCAGACATGTAGCAGCCTGTAGTTTTTTTATTTGAAGAAATGAATATTTGAAATTTGCAGAAGTTACGTAATCAATGAAAGCGCTTCATTTGAATCCAACGACAACTTTTTTCAACTACCTGTTTGATCGGCAGTAACACCAACTTCTTTTTTTTTAATGACACCCTGTATATTTATCCAGCCTATCTTATTTGTCTTGAAATTATATATTCAACCGTGTATCACAAAGTGGCATTCGTTTCTCGATTCGCAGATGAATTGCATTTTATTGAAAAACATCAAGTTGGGTTACCCGAATTCGATAATCTTTCGATGCTTGGAAATCCAAAGAGTATCAGTTAAACGATATAATTTCAGTTTTTTCCATACCTGATCACTTCCTACAGATTGTCAATAATTTCTTCAATAAAAAGAAAAAACATCTGAAAATAACTCACGATGTTGCGAAAACTGAGATAGGAACATGTTTTTTTCAATTTGGCTACTTGTGAAGGAACTATCTGTCTTTCTCTTTGGCCATGTAGCCATATCATGATCTTTCCATTTGGAAACATAAAATTAAAATTGTGCCCCTGATCCACCAATTCAACAGTTTATTAGTCTAGATATTTGCAATAATATTTTGTCTAGTAGGCGGTGTACACAGAATGTTCTGTGTTTGACAGGTAAACATCATTTGATTGTAATGATTATCTCCGTCAGTTTTATGCTGATTAAAATTGCATCGTTTAATTAGATACTAAATATGTATTCAAAGAATAAAAAGGTCGATACCTATGTTGTAGATATTCGGAGAGTGCAAGAGAAATTGTAGACAGGCTGAACAATTGTATGTCGAAAGATTTCCGGAAAGACGCCATCCGCCTAATAATTATTTCGCTAGAGTAGGAGAGCAGTTCAGAAGAGAACCGGAAAATCAAAACAATCTCCAATACATTGTCGACGAGGAAATGGAAGTAAACGTTTTGGCCATAGTACATGCAGATCCGACGATATCACTGCGACAAATTGAGGACGAAATCGGCGTGAATCGAGAGATCGCTAGAAGAGTTTTGAAAAGAAATGCTCTGAGCTGCTCTTCTACTCTAGCGAAATAATTATCAGGTGGATGGCGTCTTTCCGGAAATCTTTCGACATACAATTGTTCAGCCGGTCTACAATTATTTCTCTTGCACTCTCCGAATATCAACAACATATCGACCTTTTCGTTCTTTGAATACATATTTAGTATCTAATTAAACGATGCAATTTCAATCAGCATAAAACTGACGGAGATAATCATTGCAATCAAATGAAGTTTACCTGTCAAACACAAAACATTTTGTGTACACCGCCTACTAGGCAAAATTTTATTGCAAATATCTTGACTAATAGACTTGTGAATTGGTGGATCAGGGGAACAATTTTAATTTTATGTTTCCAAATGGAAAGATCATGATATGGCTACATGGCCAAAGAGAAAGGCAGATAGTTTCTTCACAAGTAGCCAAATTGAAAAAAATATGTTCCTATCTCAGTTTTCGCAATATCGTGAGTTATTTTCAGATGTTTTTTCTTTTTATTAAAGAAATTATTGACAATCTGTAGGAATTGATCAGGTATGGAAAAAACTGAAATTATATCGTTCAATTGATACTCTTTGGATTTCCAAGCCTACCAAGCATCGAAAGATTATCGAATTCGGGTAACAGCCAACTTGATGTTTTTCAATAAAATGCAATTCATCTGCGAATTGAGGAACGAATGCCACTTTGTGATACACGGTTGAATAGTGAATTTCAAGACTAATAAGATAGGCTAGATAAATGTACAGGGTGTCATTAAAAAAAAAGAAGTTGGAGTTACTGCCGATCAAACAGGTAGTTGAAAAAAGTTGTCGTTAGATTCAAATAAAGCGATATCATTGGTTACGTAACTTCTGCAAATTTCAAATTTTTATCTCTTCAAATAAAAAAACTACAGGCTGCTACATGTCTGCTGTGTCACCCGGTATATCAAGACCATGACAATAGCCGACTATTATTTTCTTCATACTTCTATCGAGAGTACGTTGTGTTTTGACAATTTAATGAGACCATATGAACATTAATAATCTGAATAACTCCCGAGAGCTTTAGCTCGAGGTCGAATTGAATTGTCATAAAATACGAGTTACTTGAGATGAATTAAAGAAAATAATAGCCGATGAGAATAAAATCGACAAAGTCGAAGTACCCTTCTCTCCAAATATTTCCACAAAGTGGAAAATATGAGGCAACAATCTGACAGAAAACAACTACTTTCCTGGCTAATGCCACGACGGAAATTGAACTACATCTGACAGATATTTGTGCAACGTTCTTCAAAGAAGACTCAATTGTAAGTGCTTATTGTAGACCAACAAAAGATTATCCTTAATTTGGCTGGAGATGACCACCTGCAGACACGTTTCGAGGTTGTTGCCTCTCATCAGTGCAAGAGTAGGTCCGACAACTTTGAGTTGTCTTGTCCCTGCCAAATGAATTACAATCTATTGTTTATCTAATAATTCCCTACGGATGAAGCAGCGACTTACAGTGAGTCAGTCGCTGCGCCTCCGCCAGGAAAATCATTAAGCACTCCTCGAGACAGCAAAAGACTCCAAGTAGAGTAAATGCGAAAATTCAACAAGTTCAAATGTTTTGCCGGAGAGTACAAATAAATGATAAGAATAAAATCGACAAAGTCGAAGTACCCTTCTCTCCAAATATTTCCACAAAGTGGAAAATATGAGACAAAAATCTGACAGAAAACAAGTGGTTGACAATGTTCACTTTGAGTAAGGTTATTCTGGACTTTCATTCTCTAAAAAACAAAGAAAAATTCAATCCTCTGCAATTTTTATTCACGACGTTTCAACAGTTAAAATATACAGTTGTTATCAAGTGTATAAATGCGACAATCTCAATCTTATACAGGGTGGGGCACCGAAAACGAAACAGATCGAATATCTTCAAAACGCATGTGTTGTGAATAAAATGCAAAAACACCTATCATAACCTTAACTGTCATACCTCCCCCCCCACCCCTTGGGCACTATCACCCAAACAATTTGAATAGGGAAAGTAGTAAGTGTGACACATCATTAGGAAGGTAATTTCATAAGGAATTCAGCAATGTCAATTTTTGCCACCTAACTTTTTATTTTGGCGCCCTCTTGAGGGAAAAGTAACTGTTCCGTATTCCAAAATATACTACTGCATTTGCAAGCTATTTTGACATAAATTCGGTGACAATGCATTATGGAATTTCTCTAAGAGAAAAAACAAAATGGCGGCTCTAAAATGGCGGACTTGATTTACAATTATGGTCCAATTCCATTCAAAATTGATATGAGGTGGTTTTCAAGGTCGGAAATTATGATTTGTTCGTCAATGCAAAAAAAACAACATGGTGGCTCCAAGATGGCGGACGAAATTTGTAATTCTGGTCCGATTCGAATGAAAATTAGTATGTGGGGATTTGCAAGGTAAAAAATTATGATGTTTTGTCAATGCAAAAAATAGTGGACAAAATTTGTAATTGTGGTTCGATTCGATTCAAAATTGTCATATGGGGGTTTTACAAGTTTTCAGTGTGACTAAAATGAATTATTTAAATTGTTAAAATAAAGCTTTTATACAAATGCATTAAAAAGGAAATAATATTTTTTTTAGTTGTGAGACGTAGGTTATTCTGTGCGTAACAGATTCGAAGGCTTCCGCTAGTACATAACCTGGTACTTTTGCGAGAAGAAATTTTGATTGTTACGCATAGAATAACCTACGTCACACATCTAAAAAAATATTATTTTATTTTTTGTGCATTTGTATAAAAGCTTTTTTATCAATTTTTTAATTCATTTTTGTCATACTGAAAACTTGTGAAACCCCCATTTGCCAATTTTGAATCGAATCGAACCACAATTACGAATTTCGTCCACCATCTTGGATTTTTGCATTGACAGAAATATCATAATTTTTCACCCTGAAATTCCCTACATACTAATTTTGATTCGAATAGGACCAGAATTACAAATTTCGTACGCCATCTTGGAGCCACCATCTTGTTTTTTTGCATTGACGAACAAATCATAATTTCCGACCTCGAAAACCACCACATTTCAATTTTGAATCGAATTGGACCATAATTGCAAATCATGTCCGCCATTTTAGAGCCGCCATTTTGTTTTTTCTCTTAGAAAAATTCCATAATGCATTATCACCGAATTTATGCCAAAATAGCTTGCAAATGCAGTATTATAATTTGGAATACGGAACAGTTATTTTTCCCGCCAGAGGGCGCCAAAATAAAAAGTTAGGTGGCAAAAATTGGCATGGCTGAATTCCTTATGAAATTACCCTTTTGACAGTTGAGGTTATGATAGGAAGATTGGATTGAAAATCGACGTGTTATTTCATTCACAACACATGCGTTTTGAAGATATTCGATCTGTTTCGTTTTCGGTTCCCCACCCTGTATATGCTATGGCTAATTTTGTGTCATTAGCCTACGGGTAATTTGCCGGTGTTCAGGTAAGCTTGTTAATTACAGTGCCGGGCCCCTCCGGTACAGCATTGTTAGTTCTTATTGCAATTTCAATTGATCCATTAATTAAGGGTTTCCACACATTACGGATTTCTATGCTAGCTTGACTGAAGACTTTGTTTTTCATAATATATGCACTCTCTTTAAACTCCATTCTATACCAGCCCACTTATTTATGGATGACTTCGGCTTCAGTCCATTTTATATCGTGGTGGGTCGTCCAGACATGATCCAATATCCCTGACTTTGATGGTTCTCCTCGTTGAGTGTTTTTGTTGTCTTCAGCGAGTCTAACGCTAAGCGGTCTCTTAGTTTCTCCAAGATAAGCTTCACCGCATTCACAAGGGATGCGGTAGATGCAGTTTTTGGAGTCAATGTCTGCGTTACGTGGTCTCGTCTTTGTGAGATGGCTGCGAATGGTGTTACCTGACTTGAAACATGTCCGTATTTTGTATTTCGACCCAATTCGCCTTATTCTTTCCGAAGGACCTCTAACATACGGAACGCACAGGGTGGCTTGTGTCGGCTCGTCTGGTTTCTTGTTGTTATCCCCTCTGTGCGTTCCGTATGTTCGGAAAGAATAAGGCGAATTGGGTCGAAATACAAAATACGGACATGCTTCAAGTCAGGTAACACCATTCGCAGCCATCTCACAAAGACGAGACCACGTAACGCTGACATTGACTCCAAAAACTGCATCTACCGCATCCCTTGTGAATGCGGTGAAGCTTATCTTGGAGAAACTAAGAGACCGCTTAGTGTTAGACTCGCTGAACACAACAGAAACACTCAAAGAGGAGAAACATCAAAGTCAGGGATAGCTCATCATGTCTGGACGACTCAACACAATATAAAATGGACCGAACCGAAGTCATCCATAAAGAAGAGGGCTGGTATAGAAGGAAGTTTAAAGAGAGTGCATATATTATGAACAACAAAGTCTTCAGTCAAGCTAGCATAGAAATCCGTAATGTGTGGAAACCTTTAATTAGTGACATGGATTAATTGAAATTGCAATAAGAATTAACAATGCTGTACCGGAGGGGCCCGGCACTGTAATTAACAAGCTTACCTGAACACTAACCCCTAGGCTAATGACACAAAATTAGCCATAGCATATATAAGAAGTATCCTTGAAATTGTCGCATTTATACACTTGATAACAACTGTAGATTTTAACAGTTGAAACGTGTTTTTTTTTTGTTTTTTAGACAATGAAAGTCCAGAATAACCTTACTCAAACTACTTCCCTGGCTAATGCCACTACGGATATTGAACTACATCTGACAGATATTTGTGCAACGTTCTTCCAAGAAGACTCAATTGCAAGTGCTTATTGTAGACCAACAAAAGATTATCCTTAATTTGGCTGGGGATGACCACCTGCAGACATTTACTCTACCTGGAGTCTTTTGCTGTCACGAGGAGTGCTTACTGATTTTCCTGGCGGATGGCGCAGCGACTGACTTACTGTAAGTCGCTGCTTCATCCGTAGGGAATATTAGATAAACAGTAGATTGTAATTCATTTTGCAGGGACAAGACAACTCAAAGTTGTCGGACCTACCCTTGCACTGATGAGAAGCAACAACCTCGAAACATGTCTGCAGGTGGTCATCCCCAGCCAAATTAAGGATAATATTTTGTTTGTCTACAATAAGCACTTGCAACTGAGTCTTCTTTGAAGAACGTTGCACAAATATCTGTCAGATGTAGTTCAGTATCCGTCGTGGCATTAGCCAGGGAAGTAGTTGTTTTCTGTCAGATTTTGCCTCATATTTTCCACCTTGTGGAAATATGTGGAGAGAAGGGTACTTCGACATTGTCGATTTTATTCTTATCTTTTATTTGTACTCTCCTGCAAAACATTCGAACTTGTATCAACATTTAATTCAACCCATATTTCAAACACCATTCTGTAGTAGAAGATAAATCAAAACGAGATATTTCAATTTTGAGTAACAGTTATGTCAAACTTTGACACTTATACAAACAAAAGAGAGCCGCTAATATTTCTTTGTTTACATGAATTGCCGTGTTTACCTATATAGCCGCTTGTTTACCTAAATAGCCGCTCATATCACACATCATAATTGTACTTCAATCATGAAATTTTATTTTCATTATACCTATCTGAAAACACTATATTTACATGCTTATTTAGTATACTGTAAAAGGGTTTATTCCGTGCGCCCGCACGGAAAAATGTTTGCCCGCACGGAAAAATTTTCCGTGCTCTGGTGTCATTATAGCTACCTATTCACATGTCAAAATTAAATAATATGTTGTTGACAGTTCTCTAGAAATCGCAAATTGTTTGAACATTTCCTTACCAACAGGGTAAATAACGCTTGTTTTGTGGCAATGTCTGGATATTTTTCTACCATAAATATTTCAATTAATAATACACGTTTTTGTTCCTTCATCATTAAAAATTAATGTTTCTTAACAATCTGTGGTTTTCAGGTAGATATAATGAAAAATATCGTTCATTGCTCGTCCATAAATGCTTTTACCGTGCTTGCACGACTTCCCGTGTTCGGCTTCGTCTCCCACGGGAACATGTCGCGCACGCACGGAAAAAGCCTATTTTCTGAACTCGTAATTAAATATACTATAGTATAGCCATGTGTGAATGAAATAATCGCATAAGTGTATCCAACAAAACAAAATTACTGCAGATCAGTTGGATGTTTGAGTTATGTTACCCTGTACATTTTTTTAGGTTTGCTGATGACGTTCAGTATTCAGTTATGAAAAGTGTCCCAAAAATCATAGTCAGTTGGCACTGTACTGATGAAGATAATGTATTGAAGAGAACATTTGTCCATGCATACCTTCTAGCTGCAGATTATCAAACTGTTTCGAACATATATGACATTGAACCTATTGATCATTATGTATCATCTTTACATAACATTGAAGGTATGTTTTATATGAAAGACACTTTAAAATTTTTTATTCAACTAATTAGAGCATAGTGCTAACTACATGTATACATTTTTAAAATATATTATCAAGCCAAGCACATAGTTTAGTAGCTAGATCAGTTCATTGAATAGGAATCCTAATCATAAATATTTGAAAGATTCCAATTTCAAAGATATTAAATATATACGATGTTGGTTTGACAAGTCCGTTCAAAGTCCGTGCAAAGTCCGATAGATGGAACCACCGGCGCGTATCGAGGTCATGTTTGGTTAGTATCATCTCTTGAATGAACGCACCCCAAGTTTCAGCCATATTGGTTCATTTCTTTGTGCATGGCATTCGTGTTAATCAACGAAGTCGAGTGATTTTTAAGAAATGGACGAAAAAAAATTTCGTGTGGTAATTAAACATTACTTTATGAAAGGCAAAACGCCTCAGGAGACTAAAGAGAAGCTTGAAAAACATTATGGTGACTCTTCACCTTCGATTAAAACCGTTTATAAGTAGTTCCAAAACTTTCGGACTGGCCATATGGGCACAAGTGACGCGCAACGTTCTGGACGGCCTGTGGAGGTTACGACTCCAGGAATCATTGATAAAATCCATGATATGGTGATGGATGACAGAAGAGTTAAGGTGCGTGAGATTGCTAGTGCTGTGGGCATCTCGACTGAACGGGTACACAATATTTTGAAAAAACATTTGGACATGAGAAAGCTATCCGCAAGATGGGTGCCGCGATTGCTAACGCTTTACCAAAAACGGAATCGTATGAAGTGTTGCCAGGATGGTTTGCAGCTGTTCCAGAAGAATCCGGAGAACTTTAAGTGTCGTTTCGTCACTGCGGATGAAACATGGATACATTATTATACTCCTGAGACCAAACAACAATCTAAACAATGGGTTACCAAAGGGGAATCTGCACCAAAGACCGTTCGTTCGGCCGGAAAGGTTATGACGACTGTCTTTTGGAATTCGCAAGGGATAATCCTCATCGATTATCTGGAAAAGGGTAAAACTATTACAGGTAAATATTATTCATCGATATTGGACCGTTTGGAAATCTAGCTGCAAGAAAAACGCCGGCGATTGGCCCACAAGAAAGTCCTTTTCCATCACGACAACGCATCAGCACATACCTCAGCAGTTGTGGTCGCAAAATTAATGGAAATAGGATTCGAACTAGTTTCATATCCCCCTATTCTCCAAACGGCTCCCTCGGACTACTATTTGTTCCCCAATCTGAAGAAATGGCTGGTGGAACAAAGATTTCATTCAAACGAGGAGGTGATTGCAGACACTAATGGATATTTTGCAAACATGGACAAATCCTATTATTCGAAATGGATAAACTAGCTGGAACATCATTGGTCGAAGTGTATAAACCTAAAAGGAGACTATGTTGAAAAATAAAAAAGATTTACCCCAAATACGTTAGTAGTTTTTATTTTTGCATGGACTTGTCAAACCACTCTCGTATTCAATACTACGGGAAACTACTATATTCTAAACATATAAAACTATTTTGAAAAATAATCTCAGATATGCAGCTACTATGCTTGGTGTGAATTTTACTAGTTGTATTTTGAAGTTTTTTCACATTTTATGACATTGGACGGTTTGTTAGATTCAAGCAGATGCGCAACCAAGGGGGGCACTAGGGGCCAGTGCCGCCCCCCCCCCCCCCCAGAGCAATCTTCTGACGTACAAGGAATCAGAAATTGTACAGGAATAATGAAAAGTGTATTCTTTTCTTAATACAACCAAAATACAGTTGTAACAATCTCAGGATATTTTCATTCAAGTCACTCCAATAAAACAAATTCACTTCACCAACGATACTATAATACAATGAACACTCTGTATGTAGTACGGCAATTACAACTGTCAATGCGCTTTCAAAATGACATCTGTCAAGACAAGATAGAAATTTGACAAAATGGTTAAGGCTTTCGCGGCCGGAGTTTTCAGTGTCACAATTTTCACTCGGGTTTGAAGGCCGTCGTTTTTTGAAATTTCTTCCTAACGTGCCACTCGTGCTAGCGAAACGTTAGGAAGAAATTCCAAAAAACGACGGCCTTCACCCGAGTGAAAATTGTGACACTGAAGATAGAAATTTGTCATAGTTATTTTTAAACAAAAATTCTGGCCAGAATCATTTACAAATTGAATTGATTTTTGTTTAATGATAATAATTATGAATGATTCTGGCTGCGGAAGTTGTCCGGAACGAACCAACTCAAATTTCCGTATTTGGAACGGCCCTTCTCATATGTCGAAAATTGAAGTATCTTTTCTCCTACCTGCTCTCAGTTGTAATATTTTTAGAAATGAACCATCTCCTTTGTAGATGAGTTATTCATCTCGATATTCCATTTACTTGGATGTAAGAAATCATCTATATGTCCTATTTTGACGAATGGCTGTTATCAAACATTTATCGATCCCAATTGATGAAGTGACCCCTTTTTCTATAAGATATTGATAACTATCTTATATGGATTTCGGCAACCAATATTCTGAATGGATTTCAGCTATAATATACAAATTTGATATTCTTTAGAACCAGATTACTTTTGCCTCCATTCAGTTCCCCTCTTATTTATCTCTTTATCCTTTGTTTCCCTAGCAACCCCTTAGACATACCTTTCTAATACAGAGAGTCTTCTTTCAATAATCACTATTCAGACTAACGAACCATTGCACAGTGCTGCAAATAATGTCCATGCAACATTGTCAGAATCCTGTAAAGAAAAATTAAAACAAATGTTGGATGTTGGATACAAAGTCATGATTCGGTTATGGTCATGAATGAATTATTATTATTGGAACCTGTTTTATTATCGGGGATAATACCACGAGTGCTCGCAATACTATCGATAGTAATAATAATAATAATAATAATAATAATAATAATAATAATAATAAATTATAGGCAGGGGGGTCAACCAACACCTAAGGCCCTGGTGAGTAGCGACACCACCTACCCGAGCAAAGGATGCAAAATCGGACCGGCAGCTCATGCGCATCCGGGAGGGAAAAAGCAACTTTCCCTCCGGTGTCGGCCGTGGGTTTACTGGGTTAACCCCCCAGTAAACTCTACCACTCGGTTCCGAACGATCGAGGAAGAGGCCCCCACAACCGACCCCCTCGGATTAGGGGTCATAGGCAAGGTGGTGGGGCCAACGATGATTTGCCAAACGATGACGACCGCGATAACAACGGACGCTTTGAGTGGACGGACGAATTAAGGGACGGACTTCTGCATTGCTACGAGAGCAGTGAGCCCGCCCGGAGAGGATACATGGCGAGAATGCATGTTCTGTGGTGTGAGAGACACCCAGAGCATGCAGCGTTTTCCGCACAAAATCTCAGGGATTATGTATCCCATCTTCGGGCTCGAGGCTACGTTAGAGCTCCTCCTCAGCCAGTTATCGAAGTGGCAGATATGCCACGTGTCGGTTTGGCTGTGGAGGAGAATCGCATTGTTCCACTGATGGAGAATATCAGAACCCGCAGGGCGCTTCACAATATAAAGCCCCTGAAGCCGCAAGAACTGGCACGGGTGGATGCGGAGATTGGCGATGTTCTTCCAGAAGAGGCTGACATCTGGCAGATCAATTCTGTCGTGTACGACGCCGCTCATGCTCTATCCCAAACGGAGAGGAGGGACACCACCGCTCTGGTAGGGAGGCATGAACGACGTGTACACAAGATGGAAGCCAAGATCAAGTCGGCGAGACAACACGCGTCTCGTATCCAGTGTGTGGTGGACTTCGTGGCGGCCAATAGGCCTTTCACGCTCGCAGTGCGGCGAATTGCCGCAAAATTGAGACGAGCTCACCACACATTAAATCAAGGTGTGCTGTTCACCATCAAGCAGCACTGCCTTGATAGGATACGAATGCTAGTGGCTGCAAAGAAGTCACTAGTGAGGCGGGCGAGAGGTATCGCGGAAAACATAAAGTTCCGCGATAAACCTTCTCGCTTATTCCAAGAGCCTCCACGTGTTGTCGATAACCCGCCGGCTGCAGATCGGGTGGAAACATTCTGGAAGAATATCTATGAGTATCCGCAACCACTCAACGTAGATACTCCAGCCCTAGCGCAGTTCGAAGCATTTTGCAGGAGGCTTCGGCAGCCTGAGCTCAATGATCTGCGCATTCCGATAACCACGGAAGAAGTACGAGGGGCCCTAAAAGGCTCTAAGAATTTCGCTGCTCCAGGCCCTGATGGGTTGAATAACTATTGGTGGAAAAAGTTTCCAACAACCCACCGCCATCTGGCCAGAGTTTTCAACTCATGGCTAGATGGGGAGCAGCAGATTCCGGAGTGGTTTGTCGAGGGGCGAACCGTGCTCATCCCCAAAAACGGAGATTTGTCTGATCCAAAGAATTACAGGCCGATAACATGCTTGAATGCGTGTTATAAGGTGTTTACGCGCATCTTATACACGCGCATTCTCTCCGCAGTTGATCCGGTGTATGAACGGATAAATGAGCAAAGAGGGTCAAAGAAAGTGGTCGCCGGGTGCAAGGAGAACCTGCTCATCGATAGATGTATCACGCAGGACTCCGTGCAGTATAAGCGTAACCTTTCGATGGCCTGGATCGATTACCGCAAGGCATTTGATACAACATCGCATGAGTTAATCATGCATTTGCTCAGATGCCTTGAGGTACCCGGTCAAATAGTGGGATGCATTGGACAACTGATGCCGCTCTGGAGGACTCGCTTCACCATAAGATCTGGTAGAGACATAGTCCAAACAGAGCAGGTCATCATTAGAAGAGGTGTGTTTCAGGGAGACTCCCTTAGCCCTCTTCTCTTCTGCATCTCACTATTGCCATTGTCCGTTGCACTCAGGAATACCCGTGGGTACAACTGCGGCACCCCCAGCAACCGGAGGCATAATGTCACCCATCTATTTTACATGGATGACCTCAAATTGTATGCCTCTGGAGAAAGGGACCTACATCAGTCCCTTAGGGTGGTGGAAGAATATACGCATGCTATCGGTATGGAATTTGGGATCGACAAATGTGCCATGGTTCATCTCAAAAGAGGACGATGCGAGGAATATGGAGAGGATGTCCAGCTCGTAGACGGAAGCATCCTACATCATCTGGATGCCGGAGAGACTTATACCTACCTTGGGGTGGAACAACGCCGCTCCCAAGAGGTATTTGCAGTTAAAAACTCTCTCCGCGGCAAGTATCAGCATAAACTCCGACAGATCTGGTCATCAGAACTGTCGGGGAAGAACAAAGTTGCTGCAACTAATATGCTTGCCGTTCCGATCCTTCTTTACTCTTTCGGAGTGATAAAGTGGACTAAGGAAGAGCTGAGACAACTTGACGTTAAGACTCGCAAAATGATGCATCTCAATAGGAGCTTGCATCCTAAATCGTCCGTTCCACGGTTATACTTTCCCAGACAACGGGGAGGCCGTGGACTTTTGAGTTTGGAGTGTCTGCATAACAGAATGGTTCTGGATGGGGCCTGTAAAGTCATCAGGAGTTCAGATCCCCTTCTCTGTATGGTCCGCGACCATGAGAAAGCAGGGATTGGAGCATTCCTTTTTAAGGCAGCTACCCGTGCGGCCGATGAACTCGGTCTCGTTTTCGACACTGAACGGGCTAACCCAAACTCTGTCACCGAGTTGGGACCCGTTCAGCAAAAAGCTCACATAAAAGCTGCGGAGACAGAGGTCCTGCTACAGCTACATATGGATAAGCCAATGCATGGTGTCTTCTTTCATAACATCGAAGACCTTGGCTTATCCAAAAGCTTGACCTTTGCCTTCCTCAGGTCGAGTGAGCTAAAGTCGGAGACCGAGGGATTCATAATGGCCTGCCAGGATGGTGTCTTCAACACCCTTGTCTACCGTAGTCGTGTTATGGATATAGACGTCCCTGACACCCGATGCAGGGCATGTCGTGGGGCACCTGAGACCGTAATGCATTTGCTATCAGCATGCCCATCTTATGCGGTCTCAGCCTATATCCACAGGCATAACGCGGCGCTACGAGTGTTGTACTACCACCTACGACACTCGTACGGTATAGACGAGACACCGGTGTTGCCTTATGCTCCGGGGGATATTGAGTCCGTGGTGGAGAATGAGAGATGCCGAATCTATTGGAACTACTCATTCCCCACCCTCAGGCAAATACAAGCCAATAAGCCTGATGTTGTCCTCCTCGACCACCAAAGTAGAACGATATTCGTCATGGAGTTTTCCGCTCCAGGCGAAATGAATATCGTTCGAAAAGAGGAGGAAAAACGGACTAAATATCGAGATCTTCTCTTTGAACTCCGCAGGTTATATCCGGACCATTCTGTCAAAATGGTGGTTCTGATTATAGGAGTCCTTGGTGGAATGATGGACACACTGCTCTCTAACTTGAAAATAATACCCGCTTGCCGTAATATGGCAGAAATCTTAGCAGCAAGAATGCAGAAGGCCGTTATACTTGGTTCGCTCCGTCTACTCAGGGCACACGATTCTCGGACCCAATAATTACTCACCCTACGGACGTAGGGAGTGGTTATTGGGGTTAACGACACCAGCGCGCCCTCCGGATGGGTCGGAGCACCGGAGACAGGGCCTGACTGGTACACTCCTAAGGAGAAAAAAATAATAAATTTATTTCTCTAGTTAAAAAGTACATCGTAGGAGCAAAGCAATTACAAGTGTACAATGACTAGGAAAAAGTCAAGAGAGTTTTTAATACTACGATTGTTAGAATGTATGAGTACAAACATACATCCTAGAATGTCAACGACGAAATAAGTAAATAAATAAAAATAATACTAGGACAACAATAAAATCACATATTAAAAATCGCTAGAAAAACAATAAAATCACATAATTAAAAATCAGTTTAAAAATTCGTCGATGGTGTAGCAATTTTTATCGATAAGACTCCTTTTCAGAGCAGATTTGAAAATATTTATGTTTGGTGAGAGTTTAATTGATTCATCTAACTTATTATATAGTTTTGGTCCTAAATAAAGATGACTTTTTTGATAGAGAGAGGTTCGATGTGCATTGGGTACTACTAAATTTTTCGAACGAGTTGGATATTCATGAACTTGTCGGTGGGAGGAAAACACAGTTCTGTTTTTATGAACGTAGACACATATTTCATAGATATATAGACCAGCAACCGTGGGTATTTTAAGCTCTTTAAAAGCACTTCTACATGATTGTTGCCATCCCAAACTAGCAATGATTCGAATTGCATAATTTTGAAGTATGAACACCCTGTTAGCAGAAGACCCCATAGCCCAGTTCAGAATCCCATAACGCAAGTGACAATTGATGGTTGCATAATAAAGATTCAACAAAACTTCCTTACCACAGTGGTTCTCCATAAATCTTAGCGCATAACAATTCCTACGAAGTTTCTCACATAGTGTGTAAATATGCGGTGTCCATGTCAGTTTGTAATCCTAAGTGAGGCCCAGCATTTTACTTGTTGTACATGATTCAACATGTAGCTCATTATTGTCGAATATTTTAAGGGTTTCAGCAGGGAGAATTTCATTAGAGTTGTTTTAGTTACATTTAATTCCAAGTGGTTTTTGTTTGCCCAAGTAATTATCCTTTCATAAATAGTTTCTGTACTTTCTGTGAGGGCTGACGTATTTCTATCCTTGATCAGGAAATTTGTGTCATCTGCATATGCAATCACTTGAACTGATGAGAGACCATAAAAGTAGTTTATCAAGTCATTTGCATATATGAGAAAAAGTAATGGCCCGAGTATGGAACCTTGAGGTACACCTTGTTCGATAGTCGCTGATTGACTCCGAGTACTCTTGATAACAACTTTCTGGGTTCTGTCGCTCAAATAGGACTTCATCAGTTTCGAAGCAGTCCCTCTCACACAATATCGCTCCGTTTTTAACAGTAGGAGCTTATGATTCACACAATCAAAAGCTCTGGAGAAGTCAATGAACAGCCCACAGACCTGAAACTTGCAGTCTAGAGCATTTATTATGTGTTCATTGAATTCATAAAGTGCAGTTTCAGTGCTTTTATTTTTAGTGAAGCCATGTTGGTTTGGTGAGATAATTTTATTCGTGGAGAAAAATGAGACTAGTTGTTTTTTTATATTTTTTTTTATTCTATCAGAAAACGAGATCAAATTGCTTTGAGGTAACACCACTCGTCCTAAAGGACTCGTTGTATTGAGATAATTTCACGAACTAACAAAGTTACATTGTCGTGAATTCTTCAATAGTTATAGATGATGCCTGATAGACATGAAGTCTGTCAGACTGACATTCATATTAGTAGCAAAATGATATTATATTCTCCGTTGTGGTTTGGATACGTGGTTGCCATGACAAAGTGGTATTACCTTATTGGTCCTAATATTTCAGGAAATGAGGCTTTCATACGGCAAGTGAATTTATCTTTAGAGGATATCTTTCTATGGGCTGATAAAGATACCAGTTCAAATGCATTAATGCTACTTAGTGCTTTGGAGCAGCCCGAGTTTGGTTCCTTGTTATGTATATAAAAACTTTTGGCCTTCAGTCTTCCACTATGCAAAATCCTTCAACTAGAAAACGCAGATCTTGCATTTGCCCTTAATAATGCCGAAGATTTATTATATTCAATTAGAGCCATACGCAAAAATGCAGATGGAGAATTTTCAGAACTTTTTGAACAATCCAAACTGGAGGAAGATATGTTAGGCAAAGAAATAAAAATGCCACGACTAACTTCAAGGCAAGCTCATAGACTGAATCCCAATGTAGAGAGTTGTGTGGAATATTATAAAATTTCTATGTTTTTACCCATGATTGATAATTTTTTGTCCAGTGTAGAAAGAAAATTCACAAACTATAAGGCAGTTATTGCTGAGTTCATGGTTTTTATTACCTAATGGTAAAGTTTCTACAATAAATAAATATCCATAATATCCATTTTAAATGAATTGGTTATTTTATATCTCATACCTTGCATTCTTGATAGTATTGTGATATTACTGAATGAATCAATATTTATTTAGTTTTTATTATTTTTTACATTCTGTAATGTGACAGCTTTTAGCTTTTTTCGTGATAACGTAAATAATTTAAATAAAAATTAATAATTGTATATTTTCACTTATTTATAATTTTTTTTATAATTGTTATTTCCGTCAACCGATTGCACCCCTACGCGCAACCCTCGGAAGTCTTCGAGAGACTTGTGTGAGCTAGGGAAGACGCAGCCCTTACCTTTTAACGTGTGATGCCATGCACGAGACCGGTGAATCGGTGGATCGAACTCATGACCCCACGCTTGCGAGGCGTACGCTTTTACCAGCCGACCACCACGGCCCATGGTTTGTATAAAGGCTCATTGAAAACGTTTGTGCCCCCCCCTCCCCCCCCCCCCCAGAAAGTGATCCTGGTTGCGCCACTGGATTCAAGTAATACTTTGAAAACCTTTTTTTTTTTGGTACATCTTCAGTGTTGTCTAAAAATATACGGGATTCAGATTGTATCTGGTGTTATGTTCATATATTCAATAACTAAAGACCATAAACTTATTGGTATACACGGGTAAACGTCCATTCATCATTTCCAATATAAATATTGTTGAGGTAACTGGTAACGTGGCCTACCTGGATACCAATTTAGAACAACTGTCATTTGTATAGTAGCTTGCCGATAGCATTTCATAACGAGATTTTGGAATATTTGTGAATTTGAAAACATTTTTTATAGAACAAAGATATAAATTGAAACTAATTTGGCACTAAATCAATCAGAACAAGTTCCTGTTAAATATTTGGTTCATGGTGGTCGCTTAAAACTGAAAAGATGTTTTGAGCACATTAGTAATTGTAATTATACTGCATTTCCATTTTTAAAACTTTTACTCAACCTACCAGAAATACCTTATTTTGTAATATAATAGGGCGAACAAGAATGTACTATTTTATGAATTATATTTTTTTGTTTCAATTCAAACTCTTTAATTTTTTCAGGCTGCGATAATTTAATAATGGGTTGTGGCGAAAACAAAATTACATTATGGAATGTTGAGTTTGGATATATAATAGCAACAGTAGAATTGACAGACATAAAATCTCCGCTTTCTACATTGTGGGTAAAATGTGATAGGGTAAGTAAGATCAAAATGTGTATTTTCTTTGTCATCAGGAAGAATAAAGTTAACTCGATGTCAGTTCTAAGACATTGCCAAAATATACTTTAATGTAAGAAGTTTTTCAACTTATCGACAAAGCTTTCAAGTATTAATGAAAATGTAAATTGAAATAGGTATGTATTATATTATACAGGGTCCTGCAACAAGAGCGCGGTCTTCCATATCTCCATTGTGGTAATGGATAGATGGATGATTTCATCAGCAGAATGATATTATTTTCTGAGCTCTACAAAATGAAAATGATAGAACTTACACAAGGTATTCAGTTTTTTCTGGGCGGGTCCCAACTTTGTTTTTTTAAATGGCAACCTGCATTTTTTTATCAGTTTTTCGGTTTTGACATGATAAATAAAAAATACCTTATAGAGGTATAGAGGTATTTTTTCGAAAATTTTCGAGATATTTAGCATGACAGTCATTTTCTTCCAAAATTGGTCACTCATCGTATTTAAAATTATAAAGTTGTGCAAAGTCCCATTAAAATTCGATGATCGTCAAATAATGTACGTTGGTGACTCTCTCAAACGATATATCTAAAATCGACCTGTGTTATACAGGGTGCAAAAAATAGCTTGCCAAACATTGTAAATAAAAATGTGTAAAATCTTCTTTATTTTAAATGGAACACCCGTTATATTATCGATCCGTAAGAATCGCTAACAACGGCTCTACAAATTTCATAGAATATTCCCTATGGTTAAAATCAATAGTTTTTCTCAAGACGCTTTTTTTTCGATAAATTGAAATTCTTTCTATTCTTGCCATAATTTTAATGAACGACCTTTTTGATGGCGAACCCCATTTGAGTCGACTGATAAGGATGTACAAAATATATCTTGTTTCAATTATGTACATTTCACATAACGTGGCCAAACAATTTTTGTATGATATGTAGCTCACATTTTCTAAATGGATAACCTATTTTTTTCACTGGATGCAGAATTTTACACACAAATCTCGTGCAATATAAAACCAAACATGATCATAGAAAAAAAAGATTGAATATTACTAATTAATCAATTTATTTCAGGTTATGGTGAATATTCATCAAATATAAATTCTAGGCTTAAGAGGGGTTTAACCCTATTAGTGACTATTAGTAAATCAAGGAACGGAAGAAAACAAAATACTCGGAGCTCGCTGAATAAACTCGAGATTTTTTTTCATCATCCGATTTTTGAATGTTGGATCTAGACATCTCACGAAGTACTTTTTCAGATAAAAAAAAGAAAAACGTTGAAAAAATAGGCAGAACATTGACCAGAGTCAATAACTTTTATCTCAGGATGTTTTTTTTTCGAAAAAGTACTTCGTGAGATGCCTCACTTATACATTTATCTAAGTTAAAAAAAAATTGGAATGATCCATTCAAAATGACATCGTCAAAGCGTTTTCTGTTGAACCTCTGCAGACTCAATTTTCGAGCATTTATCTTCACTGATTCGAGCGCCCTCACATAACTATGCTCTTTTACATGGTCACTATGGATAACTGAATGAATTGTAGATTCATTCATGAGTTGAAAAATTATTCTGAAGTTATTCCGGAAAATTTAGCACTGGAGATGAAACAATATAAGTTGTAAATGGGTTTATTGAAGTTGCAAATATGCCGAATTGGGTAGCATATATAAGAATAATGAAGTTATATATTATCAAATTATAATTCTTATGTATTTCATAATTCAATTTAACTTGAACATTTGCTTTCTGGAAATGGACAAATAATAAGTCATAAGCAGCAGAAATGATTTATTGACGGATCGTGATTACGTTCCAGGTCACTCACACAATCAGTTACTGGATTTGTTTTGCAATTTGCAAGGGGCTGGCGAGCGACTGGCGGCAAGACACAAAGGGGCCAATTATCCCGAAATATTTATATGGCTGAACCTTTGAATAGTATATTGAGTATAAAGGAAGATAAGCACATTTTACCGCGTAGCAAACAATTGTCTGAGATAACGTTGGTGATGGTTATAGCGTTTTTTGTACGATCCTAGCATTTTTTCCCTCGATTGAAATAAATTAATTTCCACCTGATTATAGAAAAGTCAAAAGTGACATTTATTCAGCGTGATTTACGTGTGTAGGTCGTGCATTAGAAGTTTTTCAACTTGCAGTTGGACTAGAAACTTGAAATTTGGTATGTTGTCATAATTGATCATGTGCGGTCTACCTCAAATGTTTTTAGTCCTACGACTATATAGGGTATGACAAAAGTCGGCACCGACTTTCTTATTTTAAAAGGAAACCAATTTTTTTTGTCATGGTTCGATTGGCCTTCTGATTATGACTTTAAACAACCTGAGTTATGTTAACTTATCTATTACAGTTTTTGAGATTTGCTCATTTTTCTGAAAAAAATTATTGCTGTAGTAGTTTACGAACACACGTGTAGTCCGCAAACCGTTCAAAATTTGGACACCAAATTCATGGAGCAGTTAGCTGGTAGTCCAGGCTAATACCTGATATCATATCGACGTTCCCATTTTGTACCATATGGTCACAGCCGATTTTCGAATGTCGCAGTATAAAATTGTCAAATACTCAAATTTTTCAAATGGCACCTACCATTTCTTTTTTAACCATTCAAAAGAAAATTGAATTTATATATTGCATATTGCATTTTGTCCGCCACAGTTTACGGCCGCCTTTGATAACCAGATAACAAAGCCCAGACGAGAATCGTTGTAACAGCAGTGCGTTTGTAAATTCGGGCGGCATACTCGTTCAAGGCCAATTTTACTATAACGTAAATGGGCAATGAGCTGGAGTGAGACGCTATTAGATTTCTTTTAGTATTGGACTCCGCCTCCATCGCTCGGTATTCCTACTTTCCCCTTTACACCGCAAATTTACTTTGACCTTTTTCAGAAGGTAAACCTCTTCTTAAGCTCCAGGTAGTTATTTAAATTGTCAACTTGGAAATTACAAAACTGTAACAAGAAAAGTTTAATGAAAGTTAAAATGACACTTTTACAAAATATGTTCAACATGTCTTACATTTTCTTGAATGCAGAGCTGAATTATATGTTCAAATGACCGTTCCACCCTGCGCAAGACAGCTGGTGTAATGCTGCGAAAAGCATTCGTTATTCTAAGTCGCATATTTTCGGATGAAGTTGGTTGCTCAACGTAAACAATATTTTTTTTATGTATCTCCATAAGAAAAAATGCAGTATTGTTAAATTTGGAGATCTAGCGGGTCACCTGACAGATACATTCCGTCCTATCCATTTATTGGGAAATACCTCATTTAAATGATCTCTCACTTCTCCCGAATAGTGAGCATCATGTAGTAACCATATTCTATGGCAAAGATCAAGAGGAACATCTTCCATCAAACCTAGAAAATCATTTCGTAGGAAATTGAGATACATTGCTCCATTCAGATGTCCCTCAAAAAAGTATGGCACAATAACATATTCTCCAACGGTTCCTCCCTCAGATCAATAAGTAAACATAGATGGGCCCGATGCTATGTAAACATCATTTCACTGAACCGAAGATAATTCTTGCGGAAACTGTTTTGTTTCGGGTTTTTGACATTCGAACCAAAACAAAACACCTCTAGCACAGTGCCGTGCTTTTTTAAGTGGGTCAAAATTACTTATGCTAATGCAGTACCTGTGAGCTGCAATAAGTTATTTCGCGGTTTTGTCTTAAAATTCCTAGGGTCAATAAAAAGCCGGGGGTTAGCAGCAAATAACTTTTTATCAAAATTTTGGGATTCAAGATAGCGGATTAGTTTTGTGGTTTATGATGATATTCTTTCCTTAGTTGGATTCTAGGAGTTTTCAGCTATCAAAAATAAAGCATTATTTATGGTCTGAAGTAATTAATTCGAGAGAAGTAACAAGTTCTTTGACTATATTTCAAGTTTGGAGTCTGGGGGTTTATGTTGTGTAGATCAAGTTTCAACGAATCAATAATAATATTTGAATAAATATGGACCAGTTACATAAAGCCTTCTGTTATGTAGGTAACATAACTGGTGAGCTTAGACATGCGTTGCCATAGTAATCATCAAATCAAATATTTATTTGTCTGTTAAATTCTTCATGCAACTGGCCCTATGAGTTAAGAAACCTTTTCCAACATCTAATTTTTCAGAACCATTCCTTTTTTTTGTAAAAATTGTTTATTCTGTTGAGTATGATCCTTCCTAAATTTTGGACCAGTTCATTCATATGGCAAGTACCTGTCAGAAAACAACTACTCTACTGGCTAAGACCACGACGGGCATTGAATTAAATCTAACAGATACTTGTGCAACGTTCCTCAAAGCATCAGAGGACGCAATTGCAAGTGTTTTGTGTTGATGAAGTGTTGTTATAATTTTCCTGTTTGTTTTCGTGGTTTTTGTCCTGCTTAAACAACTTAAATTTACATTTGGAATATTTTTCAAAATAGTGCAGTGGTTTAGTGAGACACAATGTCGAAATACTGCTTTGTTTGCAAAACAAATGATAGTAAATAAACATTCCACAGGCGAGGTTCCAGTGGCGTCGAATGCACGATGCAAATCATGCGATCAAACGTATTCGTCAAATATAATATTGGAGGACAAAGAAATACAGATAAGAAAAGCCTATGGCAAAATGGTGAATGCCTCAATGTTTGTTATAAATATCTGTAAGCAGGGGGAAAAACATTGAGGCTTATGAAAGGAAAATTGAATTTATTTTCCAATAATATTAATATTGTTAAAATTCTAACAGTGAGGACAATCAATGATATACCAAAGGACTTGCTTAAAAGTTTTGGAAATCATTTCTTTGAAGAAGAGCCTTTATCAAACCATAGTTATGCCCTGGTAAAGGCAATACTTCAAAAAAAAAATTCAAAATCCGAATATACCATGAATTGTCAATAAGCGGAACTGACAAAGTAGAAAGGGTCAGGTCTCTTTTGACAAAGACAGTTTTATTTAAAAATCAATAAATACCTAAAATAATAAATAATAAAAAGTGTTGAAATCCTCATGTACTGAGCTCTCTTGAGAATCATTCTTTCACATACACTTTGCCAATTTGTAATAATAACTTGTGGTATAGGCATATATTTCATTCAATAAATATTTCAATTCCTGTGTTGATGTTGATTTTACCTTATCGTATACCTTGCCATCTTGTGATCACTATATTCCTGTCCAAAATAAATGCGTTAATAAAGAGTTCTATTTTTACTTTTGTGTTCAATTACTTTTCCCAGACGTAATCTATAGAAACATTTGTTGCATTATATATTATATAGATTACGTCTACACAAAGTCGTGAAATTAGGATATTGAAAAAAATGTAAGTGCATCGCTGAAATTATTGTTAATTTTGTTAAATTTGTTGATCCAATCGCAAATAAATTAGTATCGTTAGATTCGTCAAAATATCCTTTTTTCGGAAAGTGCTTGTCAAAAAATGGTCGCCAATGGTCGCCATTTGAAAAATAATAGACACGAAAATGTAATTTTGCCAACTTGTCTTATTCATATTTATCATACTAGTCACTAAAACTTCGCGATTGTAATATTCTGAGGTCCTTAGATTAGTTTACTTCATGGCCACCTAGATGTAGAAGAAAATATTGTATAGGTTAAATGCAGAAGTCTGGATTGCTTAATCCATTTTATTATTACCTAGATGTAATTTCAAAAGTGACTCCAAAAAAATTAAATAGGCATAAAAACTTTCGAAAATGTCACATTCTGGTCTAGAATTGTCTCAGAAATCCAAAAATGTTACAATATACAGGGTGTTCCATTTAAAAATTTAGAACCTGAGCCATTTCCGGTGAAACCGGAAACTGAAAAATATGTGAAAACTCTCCTCTTCACATACCATTTACCTATACCAAATCTCATTTTGATACACCTAATGGTCTAGAAGTTATGACTTGTCTAATAGATTCGTTGACACCCGGTATATCCTTTACCGTAATGGAGATATAGAAGACCGCGCCCTTGTTGTAGGACCCTGTATAGACTACTTACAATGGTGATAATCTCCCCGATCTGAACATAAGTACAGGCGAAACAAAGTACTTATTGATTTTGACAGTTTCATAACCTCACATTATTTCAGCCACTCGGTAAAAATTAGGATATGTTGTGCAAATATGATCTAGTTATGAAAAAAAAGCTCACTTAAATTTACGACTTGAATTTATTTAATCAAATAGAATACCATAATATATACATACTTCAATATTCACAAAAAAAACTTATAATTGAATTATAAATTGCTCTTTCATTTTCAGGGCTTTCTGTTTGCTCTCCAGCAGTGCGTTGATAGAGAATTACGACTAATCGCTATTAATGGAATTAATCATTCATGGAAAAAACTAGCCAGTTATTTTCCTCCGGAAGGTTTTGATAGGTATGAGGTATTCTGTACATTTAGTAACATTACGAAAAATCATGTATGATTTGAGGATCAGTTTTTTTGAGTTCAACCGAAATTTTGCTGTTGAAACTTGTACCGTTTCTATTTACTCACCGTGTATACATGAAATAACTATACGACGTTCTCAACATTGGAGGATGTTTGGTATATATACAGGTCTTAACATAAGTACGTTAAAATATTCAAGTGACGTATTCCTGAGACAATTTTAAGAAAAAAAGTCTATATAAACTTGTGTCCGGAAATGCTTCGTTTCGGTGATACAGGGTGTTGAAATTGAGTTTTTTTGTTCCTTTTTTAAAAGTAACTTTTGCAAAAAATAAGTTATTTGTACGAAATTTGGTACCCGGGGTTTTTTTGACGTGGGAAATCATAATTTCGTATTAATTTTCATGTAATATCTAGAGGGCACTGCGTACGCTGTCATTATTTATTTCAAATTGCCCTAACATTTTATACTGTAAACTTTTGGTACTTTTCATGAAAAAACCTAATTCCCACACCTTTTCCAAGTAAAAAAGGTACACTTCCTCAACAACGCTGGAGGTGATCGTTTTCGAGATATTTACAATTTTCTATATCGATACATGTTACTTAGCTCCTAGGGCGCTAAGTGAAGTTGCTGAGAATATTACAAAAACTAAGTATGTGGTAGATCTCGTCAAAATAAACTACTTTTTTCCTATGAAATGTTTATCGAAAAATGATTTGTTTTCGAGATACAGATGGTTGAAAATTTCCAAAACATGGTTGGTTTTCGTCATAAGTTATTTGCAACTGCAGTTATTTTCATCAAACTTTAAACACATACTTCTTTCAAACTGTGCATTTTCAAACTGCTTAATCAATCGAAAATCTCGAAAACAAATCATTTTTCGATAAACATTTCATAGGAAAAAAGTAGTTTATTTTGACGAGATCTACCACATACTTAGTTATGGTAATGTTCTCAGCAACTTCATTTAGCGCCCTAGGAGCTAAGTAACATGTATCGATATAGAAAATTGTAAATATCTCGGAAACGATCACCTCCAGCGTTGTTGAGGAAGTGTACCTTTTTTACGTGGAAAAGGTATGGGAATAAGGTTTTTTCATTAAAAGTACCAAAAGTTCACTGTCAAAAATGTTTGGGCAATTTGAAATAAATAATGACAGCGTACGCAGCGCCCTCTAGATGTTACATGAAAATTAATACGAAATTATGATTTCCCACGTCAAAAAAACCCCGGGTACCAAATTTCGTGCAAATAACTTATTTTTTGCAAAAGTTACTTTAAAAAAACGAACAAAAAAATTCAATTTCAACACCCTGTATCTCCGAAACGAAGCATTTCCGGACACAAGTTTTTTTCTTAAAATTGTCTCAGGAAGACGTCACTTGAATATTTTAACGTACTTATGTTACACCCTGTATATGACATGCTCTTCCTTATCCAAACTAAAAAACGGGGGGCTGACGTACCCCTATTTTCGAACCACCCTGTATAAAAAAAAAAGCATGTCAGTTAACCTCGATCGAGATTGAGGGAATTCATTCAGGCTAAATTGAATCTCTAATTCTCATCAGAGAACTCACACTGGTCGGTTTAAAATAAATCGAATTGGATTTTTCTTTGTTCGCCCTGTTGTAGAGCACAGAACGAAAACGAGTAATGAAAACGAGCATGATTTTCCCAGAATGAATAGGTGTTTGGCCAATTCTCGGAATTGTTGAAAATTCTGAGCAGAAAGCTTCACTTTCCATCTTTGACAGCCTCTATCTCGAAAACTAGTCTGCCGATTTTTTTTGTAAAGTAAAGTAAACTAAAATTTATTGATTTCCAAAAACCACAATGAAAGTGATATAAAACACGTCACATATGACATATACAGGGTGTTAATTAAGTACGTTGACAAACTTTGGGAGGTGATTCTTTGAAGGTTTTCAGGACGAAATGTTCATATAAACATATGTCCCAAACGGCTTGGTTTTCGAGATACAGGGTGATAAACATACATTTTTTTCAAGATTTTTTAGAGTTAACTTCGACATTTTCTACAATAATCAGTTCAAATTAGGCAAGTACAATCCATTCAATAGTACGCACGATACAAAATAATGCATTTTTCAAATAATTCACAGGGTCCTCCTTTTTTCAGAGTCAAGCTTTGTTCAACCCTTCAGAATTTTTTTTTCGCCGCCACTGGCATATTATGAGAAAGGAATAATGAATGTTGTTTCATTTGACATCTTTTTGCTCTCTTGATGTTTTTCATTTACTTGTACGGTTCAGGAGTTACAATGAAAATATTAACGCAAACATTTTCCAGTAACGCATAACATAAAGAAATTTGAGAAGCAAATAGTCTAACAAACTTGAAGGGTGATTCTTTGAAAGGTTTCAAGATGAAAAGTTCATATAAACATGTCCCAAGCGGCTTGGTTTTCGAAGTACAGGGTGATCAAAATACATTTTTTAGGAGTTTTTGGAGTTTACTTCGAAATTTTCGACAATAATCGATCCAAATTAGTTCAAATTGGACAAGTACAATCCATTCAATAGTGCGCATGATATAAAATAATTCATTTCTCGAAGTGTCATTGCCACTCTCCAAAAATTAGCGCGTGACGCAATACGTCATTTTGTTCTCATTACACAAATAGCTATTTTCTGCTCGTGTAGAGAAAATGTAATGTTATGGAGCTCCCATACATTTTTTACCATAACTCAGGTTGAATATGTATTGCACAAAGTTAATTATGGCAAAATAATTTTGGACATTTTCAATAGTGAATAACTTTATTATCAAATACTAGAGCAAAGTAACATAAATTCCCTAGGAATAAAATTAAGTTCAGAAAAGGAACATTATTGAAATTGATATGTCAGAGCAGCTGCTGGAAATGGCCACCGCCAACTTCAATGCATGTGTTTATGCGCCTAACCATAGACTGGCGGACACGCTCAAAAATACCAGGAGTGTTTCTTATAATTCCGCATGACTCCTGTATGCGATTCCTCAGGTCTTCTTCAGTTTGAACTGGAGTTCGGTACACTAATGATTTAAGGTGCCCCCAGAGGAAAAAATCAAGTGGATTCATATCGGGTGACCTTGGTGGCCAAAGTTGTGGCCCACCACGCCCAATCCAGCGATCAGAATAATTCTCTTCTAAATATTGGCGTGCAACCAATCTGAAGTGTACTGGAGCACCATCATGCATAAACCAAATTCCAATTCTTTCCCTCAGTGGAATCTCTTCTAGGAGTCCAGGTAAGATGAATTCAAGAAAATGTCGATAATGGTCACCATTGAGTCTATGAGGCAGAAAATGTGGCCCGATAAGGAAATTCCCTACAATTCCAACCCAAACATTCACAGAAAACGTCTCTTGAAAATGGTTTTCAATCACGGCGTGTGGGTTTTCATCAGCCCACATATGATTGTTGTGAAAATTAATAATGGCTTTACGGGAAAAGCATGCCTCATCGGTGAATAACACTTGAGATAAAAACCATGGATTTTCCAACAATTTATTTCGAATCCAAGTGCAAAAAGTTAATCTCTTTGGAAAATCCCTTGGCAGAAGAGCTTGAACACGCTGTATGTGATAGGGATAAAGTTGTTGCTCTTTTAAAATTTGCCATACCAATACATGGGTTACGTTGAACTGTGCCGCAATTTGTCTTGTACTGGTGTCTGGATGCTGCTCAATTTCGTTAAGTACAGCTTCTTCTATCTGAACTGTTCTAACTCTCCTGGGTCTTCCTATGAGAACAGCAGACCTCTTGAAAGTACCCGTTTCACGAAGACGGGATTGAATATTGATGAACATTTGTGTGCTGGGAATATGACGTTGTGGAAATCTTTCTAGATACATTCGTCTGGCGGCACGAGCGTTACCATCAGCCATTCCATACATTAAGTGCATGTCTGCCATTTCTGAATTTGTATATTCAACCATTTTATCCAAAGGAATATTGAATGAATCTGCTTTATAGCTTGCACTAATGAAGAATTAACAATGAGACAGTTTCTCAACTTTCGATAACTGTCAAGTTGTTGATATTTAAATAAATGAATTAATATCAAAGCCCACTTTGCTATTTTTATGAATTCAAATTGATTACAAAATTTCTGCGTTACTGCAGAAGAAAAAACAAACCGAAATTTCTGATAAAATAATGTACTCCGTACGGAAACAAAAATTTGTTTGATTTAGTTTTTCGGAGTTATGACCAGAGATTCATAAATGAAAATCAAATGTGTAATGATCTGCGACTATTAGATAAACCCTATTAACTATCTTCCATTACAGGATTACCTTTCGGAAGTTTTTTATGTTGAAAAGGAAACGTTCAATTGAAAACTAAAAAATATCTTTTTTTAAAATAACAAAAAATTTGTATGAGTTCTCTATCAAGACTAATGGGTAAATACATTTTTAATCAAATATCTCAATGAAAATGCACATTTTTACCATCAGAATCTTCAGGTTGAAAGTTAAGGTTTTCCCAATATCTGTCAGATCTAGTTTAATATCCAGCGTACCGCATTGACGGGGAGATAGTAGTTTTCTGTTAGATATCACAAAAAGAATTCACATCTTTACAATAACAAGCTTTTATTTAGCTTCACTTGTAACTAACTAACAAACAATTTAATAAAAGTTGAATTTGACCCACTTCTAATACTCCGATTAATTTGAAATTTGGCAGGTTTCCGTAATTCCGGTGACAATGCATTAAAAAAATGTTTGTTAAAAAACAAAATGGCGGCTCCAATATGGCGGACGAGTTTTGTGATTATGATCCGATTCTGTTCAAAATTGGTATGTGATGGTTTTTGGGTTGGAGATTTTCAGTTTCACATAAAAAATAAACTAAAATGTTAAAAATGAAAATTATAAAAAGAAAACATTTTAAAGTTTTTATACAATACACTGAAAAGGAAAAAATAATTCATTTCATTGTTTGATCTAGGTAATCTTGTACAGAAAGATTTTGATACTCACAGAATAACCTACAAAAAATGAAACAAATTATTTTTTCATTTTCAGTGCATTTGTATAAAAGCTTGTCTTTATATTTTTTATTGTATAATTTTTATTCATCGTAGATTTTTCTAATTCTGAAAAAATATTTCCATCAATTTACAATAATTGAAAATGTTTAATTTTCAAATTTTCTAATGTTATGCCACACTGGAAAATGTTTAAATTAATATTTTCATTATAGCCCCTGAACCGTACAAGTAAATGAAAAAATGCAAGATATCAAAAAGATGTTAAATGAAACAACATTGATTATTCCTTTCTCATAATATGTCAGTGGCGGCGGAAAAAAAAATTCTGAAGGGTTGAACAAAGCTTGACTCTGAAAAAAGGAGGACCCTGTGAATTATTTGAGAAATGCATTATTTTGTATCGTGCGCCCTATTGAATGGATTGTACTTGCCTAATTTGAACTGATTATTGTCGAAAATGTCGAAGTTAACTCTAAAAAATCTTGAAAAAAATGTATTTTTATCGCCCTGTATCTCGAAAACCAAGCCGTTTGGGACATATGTTTATATGAACTTTTCGTCCTGAAAACCTTCAAAGAATCACCTCCCGAAGTTTGTCTACGTACTTAATTAACACCCTGTACAGTCTGTCCCACTTTGAGCAGCACCACCTCCGTATTTTCTTATTCGACGATCAATTTCAAAACAAATTTTTTGCAACATGTAGTACTCAATGAGATCTACATTTCTGATTATTCATTCATCTCATTTCACTTTAACACGGCCACCTATGATCTATTGAAAATGCAAAAAATCAGTTAGTAATATCAGGGATTTTTTGAGCGGAAAACTAATGTTATAAACACGTTGAGAACTCTCTGAAACACGTGTTCAAATTTTCACGACGCCGACGGTGTCGTATATAGGGTGTTTTTTATTGAGAATAATTATACTGGTCGAAAAACTGACGTTTTTTGGAATCAGGGGTTTGCCGCTCGACTTCTTCAGGTCATATTTGAGTAATCGAAAACAATGTCTGAGCATCAATAATTCATCATCTGATTATAGAGCTGTCATACGTGGAGTGCCGCAGGGCTCTGTGTTGGGACCTCTTTTATTTTTTATTTATGTGAATGACTTATTTCACAGTATGTATCCGAAAACTTGCGGTGCTTTTGCGGATGACAAAACTTTGGTTGATGCTAGCACGAATATAGAGGATTTGAAAATAAACAGTCTTATAACTACTACTCTAGCTAGAAAATGGTTTACTTCCAATAATCTGAAACTCAATGACGATAAAACACAGAATCTCATCATCTCAACGAACAATAACATTGCACAAGGTCATAGTGTGAAGCTGCTTGGATTAGTCATCGATGATAAACTAAATTGGTCCTGTCATGTCCAACAACTATGCCGAAAACTCTCAAGCTCCATATTCGTGCTACGCAATTTGAGTAAGCAGTTATCCATAGAAACTATGAGGTCATGTTATTTCTCTCATTTTCATTCTCATCTCGCAGTTATGGTACGTTGCTGTGGAGTAACTCTTGTCATGCTAACATTATTTTCCGTTTGCGTAAACAAGGATCGTAGCCGGTGCTGGTTTCAGAGATCAATGTAAAGAAATTTTCAAAACATTAAATATAATAATAAATAAATGCGTGAAGCTGAATACACTTGTTAAATAAATGAAGCGAAGTTTTGTATAAAAGTGTATAAATTATCTTCCCTTCATTTATTAAATATAATGCCCCTTCCATTATTATATATTTTTGTTTCATTAATAGAAATCAATAAAAACAAAGCCAACCTTGAGACCAATGCAGATGTCCATTTTATTACAAGGAATGCTGATCATTTGAGATTACCTCATTACAGGCTCACAAAATCGACAAAAAATTCTCTAGATCTGAATTTATTCAATTTCTTACCTAGGAGTATCAAATCATTAAATAATATTGGAAAATTCAAATCCACAATCAAAAGACATATTTCATTAGATTGTTTTTATACAGTTGAAGAATATTTCCACACATCATTTTTTTAATTTGAGTGACAAAATTTTCAAGGAAATTGCTATATCACCGATGACCCTTAACCAAAAACAATTTCAAGGTTTCAAAACACTGGGTTGTTCAACGGTTTTAAATTTCATAGTTTCTTATTCTTTGAAAGAACATGTATACTGTAGCTACACTTTTCATCTGTTTTTTTTCTTTGCCAAAATTGACAAAACAATATTTTCTGTAACAATTATAAGGTAATAGAAAAAATGGATTGTTTCACGGTTTTAAATTTTATATATTTTCTCCTTTTACATTTTGTAAACTTTGAATTTGCATATACAGGGTGTCAATTTGAAAACTTCCCACCCTTAATATCTTCCTTCCAGTAAACAATATGAGTAATCGAAAAAACAGGTCAATTTTATTGTCAAGGGGGACACTTTCAAGGACTATTTGTAGCCCTCGTGGTTCAACCCCCTAGGAGGGGTAGATGTTACCCTTAGAATTTTAAATGGGAAGGGGGGTCAAGTGGCACATCATTTTGATGGGCGTTCAATTCTTGTTCCAATGGTACCCTGACTTATTATTTTTTGATGAGCATTTTCCGAAAAATCGCGTTCTAAACTAACAGAAGTAATTATTAGAACGCCTATACTGAGATGCATGATTTGGCCAGAACTGGTTAGAATATTAGGTGGTACCGTTCCAACCCTTTATTAGGGGTAACATTAGCCATTAGCTCCAAACACTTTACATAAAAAAGTAGTCTAATAGTAAAACGTAGATGGTAGTAAAGTTGTGTTTATTAAATGCTGAATTTTTAAGTGTCATCGCAGAAATTGTACAGATAGCCTTTCTTTTTTGCTACTTCTGCTGTAAAAAGTTTCTGTTTTCCGGCAAAAAATTGGTTAGCAAATTTGAACTATGTGGTAGTATTGTGAATACCGTTGTACCTGTTGGGCTGTTTAGGAATTACTTTAATAAGTGTATAAAAGTGTAAGAATGGTTTACATTCTTCAAGACAGAATTGAAATGATTGTAATTTATGGCGAAGTTGGAAAGTGCGCACGAAGGGCGGCATGTCTTTTTAACGAAAGACATCCAAATTGTAATGTAAGTCACCGGTATGTGCTTGATTTGGTGAATAAGTTTTACGAAACTGGTTCAGTGACAAATAAAAAAAGAAATAACCCCAGAGTACTAAATGAAGCAGCTCAAATTGAAGTTTTGGGAACATTTGCTGCAGAGCCCACGAGCTCCTTACGATCAGTATCAGAACAGACGGGAATGTCACGCGAGACTATAAGAAAAGCATTGAAAATGCATAAATTTCATCCATATAAAATGCAGATTCTTCAAGAGCTCCACGAGGATGATTATGATAGAAGAATAGAGTTTTGTGAAATCATGTCTCATCGAGTCAATACCATCCCTAATCTTCTGTTAAACATCTGTTTCAGCGATGAGTGTTAATTTTTTCTGAATGGCAATGTTAATAGACAAAATTGTCGCTATTGGAGTGACGAAAACCCACATATTTTTCGGGAAGGGCATACACAACACCCACAAAAAGTTAATGTTTGGGCTGGTATTCTTGGAAATGCCATTCTTGGTCCATTATTTCTGGAAGAAAACTTGACTGGCAATCTGTACCTTAATATGCTTGAAGAAACTATCGATCCTCTTATAACTCACGAGCTAGAAACTCAAATTGATGCAGAAGGTAATGAACTTTTGCAGGAGGATCTGTTACATTTCCAGCAGGACGGTGCTCCACCTCATTATTTTCTTCCCGTCCGACAGTGGTTAAACGAGAGATTTCCGGGTAGATGGATTGGCAGAAGGGGAGCAGTTGAATGGCCTCCGAGATCACCGGATTTAACACCCTTAGATTTCTTTCTTTGGGGGCATCTTAAATCCGTTGTTTATAAAACACAACCTTCTGATATTGACGAACTTAAAAGACGAATTACAGCAGCATGCCGGTCAATTCCTAGTGAAGTTTTCCATAATGTTAGAGGGGAGTTCGAAAACAGACTGTATTACTGTTTAGAGCAAAATGGACAACATTTCGAACAGCTAATAAGATAAGCGTAAGTAGATTTTATGTTGGAAATGTCTTTCTCGCAAATTAAATTTTATTGTGTAGAAGGAAAATAACCACCAAATAAAAAATCCCATGCGTCATAAATTTATTCCTGTCATTCAAGGGTTGGAGCGGTGCCACCTACTCTTCTAACCATTTTTATTAAAGGGAGTCAATACAATAATGCATCTCAGTATAGGCGTTCTAATAATTACTTCTGTTAGTTTAGAACGCAATTTTTCGGAAAATGCTCATCACAAAATAATAAGTCAGGGTACCATTGGAACAAGAATTGAACGCCCATCAAAATGATGTGCCACTTGACCCCCCTTCCCATTTAAAATTCTAAGGGTAACATCTACCCCTCCTAGGGGGTTGAACCACGAGGGCTACAAATAGTCCGTGAAAGTGTCCCCCTTGACAATAAAATTGACCTGTTTTTTCGATTACTCATATTGTTTACTGGAAGGAAGATATTAAGGGTGGGAAGTTTTCAAATTGACACCCTGTATACTGTAGCTATATATTTTATATTTCATATATTTTTATAATTTAAAATTGACTGCCGACAAAAATATTTTTTCTGAAACAATGTTATTTAAAAATCTGGTTTGCCAACGATTTTAAATTTTATGTATTTGTCCACTTTATATTTTGTAAACTTTGAGTGTACATATACAGGGTGTTATTTAAGTACGTTACCAAACTTAAAGGGGTGATTCTTTGAGTGATTCTAAGACGAAAAGTTCATATAAACATAGGTCCGGTAATGCTTCGTTTTCAAGATATTTAAAAGAAATCGTTTTTGTCGTAAATATCTTAATAACCCTTCAACCGATTTTATTGAAATTTGGAAGTGTTATTGAAGGTCGTAAAGGGCGAATTTAACCCTAACTATATCAAAATTATCATGTCCAGTGGCGTCCCGGAAGGCACTGTAACCAATCTTTTTGACAGAAAACATGTGCGCCACTGATTTTTTTGCAATTTTTGTATTTGTTTCACATTGAGCAACTGAAATTACAACTTTTTTATATCTAGAATTTTTTTCGTATCTTGCTTTGTTTTTGAGAAAAAACATAAAAATCACTTCATTGCACGTCCCTGGCACAACACAATAAAAAATTGTTTTTATAGGGTTTTTAATGATTACAGGTGAATCTGTTATGCTTAAAAATTGTTTGTTTCATTTGGCTAGTGCGTGCATAGTGGTAACGCCGGAAATGCCAAAGCAACATCAAACAAGAAACACCCTTTATTAAAACCACACTGAAACAAAAATTGTACCTAGGCAATTTGTTTCTGTAAGAATACATTCAATAATAACTAACACAAAACTTACAATAGTTGCTCAAAATGTCCTCCTTCAACTTCAATGCAAGCATTAACTCGTCTTAACATCGATTCCCGAACACGTTGAAATATTTCCGGCGTATGTCTTATCTGATCACATGAATCCCGTATTCGTTGGATTAATTCTTCTTCAGTGTTGACTGGAGTTTTATAAACGAGGGACTTTAAATGTCCCCAAAGGAAAAAATCCAAGGGATTTAAATCCGGTGACCTGGGCGGCCATGACTGTGGACCTGCGCGACCGATCCAGTTTCCTCCATAAGTTTCATCCAGAAATTGACGTGCTACTATGCTGAAGTGAGGTGGAGCCCCATCGTGCATGAACCACATTGCTCCTCTTACTGCCAGTGGGACATTTTCTAGTAGTACAGGTAATACAAATTCCAAAAAATGACGATACTCTTGACCATTTAATCTCGGGGGTAAAAAATGAGGTCCAATGAGATAATCGCCAACAATACCAACCCAGACATTCACGGAAAACTGTTGTTGATAATTATTTTCTATAACCGCATGGGGATTTTCTTCTGCCAAGATATGGTTGTTATGAAAGTTCATAATTGAATTGTGGGAAAAACACGCTTCATCGGTAAATAATATACTGGATAAAAATGTCGGAGATGCAACCTGTTGTTGCAAAAGCCACGTAGTATAAACAACTCGCTTGGGAAAATCCGCAGGAAATAACGCTTGAACACGCTGTATGTGGTAAGGATACAGTTGGTACTCTTTCAAAATCTTCCATACAGTAAAGTGAGAAATGTTTAATTGTTGTGCAATTTTGCGTGTGCTTGTATCGGGGCAACGCTCAACTTCATGTAAAACTTCTTCCTCCAGCGCCACTGTTCTTACCGTTGCAGGTCTCCCAATAAGAGCAGCCGACCTTTGAAAGGTGCATGATTCGCACAGCCTTTCACGTATTCTCAGTAATGTTTGCCTATTTGGAACATTTCGATGAGGATATCTTTCTTGATAAATGCGTCTAGCCGCTCTGGAATTGCCTTGGGCCATTCCATAGACAAAATGCATATCGGCCATTTCCGAGTTTGTAAACCGAACCATTTTCAGATATCAGTAACAAATTTTATATCTCAAAACTCTTGAAAACACTTCAAATAATTACGTATGTACCGTTTCAATTTGTGACAGTTATGACGTTAAATTTGTTTGAACATTTGTTGTTCCTTCCATGGCCCTCTTACTTTAGTTTCAAAACACTGCAGTAATACATAACAACATTATTTGTTTCATCGAAAACAGGTAATATGAGCGAAAAAAATTAAAAGATGACTTCCATGTAATATTAATTGTTTATCCATAAATAAAAATGTCTTTATTGCATGTTCATGGACAACAATGCAGCAGGAGCCGAAGGCAAGTGCTGCAATTCTTACAAACATATTTTTTTTTTTTAATAACATTTTTTTTATGGTTTAGTAGTTGAAATGTTTTATTGTGTTGTCACAGGGATATGCAATGAAGTGATTTTTATGTTTTTTCTCAAAAACAAAGCAAGATACGAAAAAAATTCTAGAAATAAAAAAGTTGTAATTTCAGTTGCTCAATTTGAAACAAATACAAAAATTGCAAAAAAATCAGTGGCGCACATGTTTTCTGTCAAAAATATTGGTTACAGTGCCTTCCGGGACGCCACTGGACATGATAATTTTGATATAGTTAGGGTTAAATTTGCCCTTTATGACCTTCAATAACACTGCCAAATTTCAATAAAATCGGTAGAAGGGTTATTAGGATTTTTACGACAAAAAAGATTTCTTTTAAAAATTTTGACACCCTCTATCTTGAAAACGAAGCATTACCGGACCTATGTTTATATGAACTTTTCGTCTTAGAATCTCTCAAAGAATCACCTGTTTAAGTTTGGCCACGTACTTAAATAACACCCTGTATACTGTGATATTGGGATTTCAAATTAAGATTGTAGCGCTTCCGGCGGCGGACGATGAAGTACTTTCTACGACATTGATTTATAACCTTACTTTTTCTTCCATATAGATTTCATTGTTTACTTTGTTTATTTCGTGTATTGAGTATTTGAAGCGTGGTTTAGGCCCTTTAAACATTGTTAAAACTGTGATTTCGATGATTTTTACCTTTTATTAATGTTCATTGAAATAAATGATTATTGGTGTAAGGATTAGTGTTAAGGTTTTAATAGTTACCTTGTTAGAAAAAAGCCAGTGATAAAATACTTCAATGGTCTTCTTATAAACAAAGACAAATGGCCCAATTAAAATTAAGGTTATTGGACTTTCTGAGGTATGTTGAAGTGACCGAAAGTTCTCGGTGTGTAGTAGAAGGTGAAGAAGTCCTCAATGCAGACCATATAATATTATATGGAAAAAATAAATGGAACTCTTCAGTGACAAAAGTGTGTACCCTCTGTCTCCAGACAAGCGCTCTGCAATCCGAGCCTCATCAAGTGGAGAACTCAGAATTATAGACGGTTATATTAAAATTATGCAAATGTAAATAAGTCAATAAAAACAAGATACCCACCTACCTTTGTCAATATAATCTTCTTGCTTAAAATATTAATGAATAAAACATTAATAAACACACTTTCATAAATTTGCTTATTGGTTTGGCAATCCGAACCTTTAATATCCAGGCTTCTCTTCTTGAGATTAATTCTCGTCCCATCTCCGTTTCAAAATAAACCTTTGGGTCATTTTCCTCGGGATATCTTTGAAAAATTAAATTCTTTTGGCCTAAGAATTGCAATGTGACACAGAACAATAACCATTGTAAGACGCCATTATAAGACCGGAAGGGTCGCTTTACTTGTAAAAAGGCAATTTCTCATCACTAAATTAAGATGAAATAAAAACGGTTCAAAGAAAGGCTCTATATTCTTAAAAAATCAAAGGTAAACAAACGATACGAAAGTGTGGTTAGAAAACAATGTCGCAGAAACTAGTTACATTAAAGCCACCAGAGTGCGTATCGCTTAGCATGAAATGCCAATAGTATTGACTTGCCGTAAACAATATTTTTTGTAACTTGGTTAAATAAAGATTCTATTCTAGTTCAATCTTACTTCTCTTCCTTGAGCTAAAATGTTGACTATCGAATAACAAATAGACATATTGAACAACAAGGTTTTGAGTCATTCCAAAAAGATACAAACTGTATCCCCGTGCTTATGATAAACTAGATCCTGTGGTTTTTTTTATGAGAATTTTGTAAAGTGAGATGTAATTTCTTTGTAGGTTGAGAGGAGTTTGTGTGGAAAACGGCCTCCTTCTATCATTTTATGATCAAGGGATTCTTTGCTGGAAAGCTGAAACTGGAGAACCTGTTGAAGAAGTTAGCTCAGAGACTGACATTATACCTTCTGGCAAATACATTATTTTAGTGGAAGAGAATCAAATTCTCGTTAAACACGTAATGACTCATTTGATGTCAGTGGCGGTAGAAGAGTCATGAAACATCAATTCACCTACCTTATGTAATAGATTTCATATTCAAGTTGAATTAATGTTCACTTCATACTTACGAATGAGTTTGTTTTTTGTACATTCTTTAGATCGTTAACTTATGAACTTTGAGTCGTATGTTTTTTATTTTATTGATGTTATAGGTTACATAGTTATTTATATTTATAATGTGAAAGGTAATCACTACACTGTGTACAAATTGAATTTGAGCAAAGAAAATAAAGCTAGATCCCGAACTGGTACTTTTTTATTTTCATTACAATAGTGGGAGGTTATTGGCTATTAACCTTTGGTAGAAGTCCATTTTGTATCTCGAAGTGGAGTCGTCTCCACAATTGAATATCACCATCCGGTGCAGTAAGATGGTAAAACGGCTGTCAATCAGTTGACAGTCACATAGTAGTACATGTTTCGGACCTACATAGTGTAACAAAACAAAGGCAGATTCATGACGAAATATTATTTAAAATTCACACCAAATTGTATTCAACTCGGGTGGTCTCCAAACACTTCAGGATAAATAAATATTTCATCTAAGTATTGGTTTCCGATAATGTAACAGTTAAAACATCACAACCCAAATCTTATTAGCATTCGTAGAATTCAACATGTGGTAACAAACTGTAAAGATTCAACGTGGGTGGTACGGTACACTTACAAACCTAAGGGTAGTTTCATTAGTCGGGGAAAAGTGAATAAATTTCGAACAGATTCAAGAAAAATATCAGAACAGATTCAAGAAAAATATTAGAAGAAATCGACTGAGTTTTCCATCATCAAATTGAGTGTGGCTTTCCCAAAAGATTATTACAAAGGATCATAGATAATAATAAAATATACGAATTCAATTGTTAGCTAGTTAAGGTTTTTCGAGTAGGAAAGGTGAGTTTTTTGGTGTGGTTTTCGTACCAAAGATTTTCCAGGGGACACGTCGTGTAGTATATTGAATACGACAGGTTATAAGGGATAACGAAAAATATTAAAATAAAATAATTCGGTACAAAAATTATAAAATTTTCCTCGCCTATAACTTAATATTTTCGATTGCCTTTTGTCTTGAGAGTAGTTTATATTTCCTGAAATATGAAAAGTTGTAAGAGGAGTATATCCAGCTTCAGGGAGGTCAACTCATTCCTATTGGCTGAGGATTTCGGGGGTTTGAGAACAGTAGAGGAACAGAGGTTTTAAATTAAGAAAAATCCAAAATAGAGTCAGTTATTTCGTTTCGATTGATTGAATATTTTTGAATCGCGAGTGTAAGTGAAATCTTGGTAAAGTTTATTTTCTTTTTATTCTCACAAGTTCAACTTTTGTTATTAATTCAAATGTTTCATATTTTTTCTTAAATAATTTTTCCAATTAGAATTTGAAGTTCAAGTCTTTTGAAATCAGTCAATTATCAGAAAGCTTATTCATATATATAAAAATCTGGAATCAACTGGGAAATTCGAGCTTGGTTAATTTTTCTTGTAGGGTGAATAAGTTGCGTTTTTTCCTGGATTCTTGCTGAGCTACCATTTGTTTTTTTTTTGTAATCATTGTTCATTTATTCATCAATTTCGTTATCCTCGAATTAGTCCCCAAGTTATTACTAATTATCAACCTAATCAAGGAAAGAATTTCATTATTCAATTAAATTATTGAATCGTTTACTATGTTTACTTTGAATTCCCTTCCACATGAAAAACCATATTTTAGGCCTGTGCCTTCGGCTTGACCTTACGGAGATTACCCTGTCGATTCTTTTACCGTACAATGCGTCAACACTCACCTTGTCATGTCGCGGAAGCTACCTTAGGTCGTAACGTGCCGTCACTGCCCTCCGTAGTTTCTATAGCCGGCTAGGAGCGGCGCTAGCATTAGCGCTGCTCGCTCGTTCCTCAGTACGCTGTTAATTCTTGAGCTGTCAACAGTGCTGTCAACGAATCTTTTTCCACGTGTGTTTAACGCTGTGTAGCGTTCGGATTGTGAAAGGTAAGTGCGTTTTTATTTCTCAGGTTGTGGGAAGCTACATGGTGAGCGGATTTCGAGGTTTCTCATGCCGTTCTCGGTCAGCAATCGACTCGACGCCGAGTCAGCTCATCAGCGGAGTGGCAATGTTACACCGTAGATCACTGGGAAAGGCGTATGTCTACTGATTAATGAGATGAGAATAGATATAGGTTCGATCCATCGCCAGGTCACTTTTTGCAGGTTCTTCCAGAGCTATAGACGATCGCCTTTGCATCCACAATCTCCGCTGCAACAATCGGCTCATCAGGCGAAGCCGACGGCTCGCCAGCCGCAGCCGACGGCTCGTCAGCCGCAGCCGCCGGCTCCTCAGCCGCAGCCGCCGGCTCCTCAGCCGCGGCCTTCGGCTATCAGCCGCAGCCGTTCGGCCCATCAGCCGCAGCCGTTCGTCCCATCCGACACGGCCGTTCGGCCGGCCAGTCGCAGCCGTTTGGGTTTGCGGGGCCTCTAGCACCGTTCGCCAAGCGTAGCCCTACCTTGAGCATCCTTCAGAAATCGGTTCCTTATCGACGGACATATTCAGACTCGTCTCTAATTCTATTCTATTTCCCGTAGATGGCGCTTCCACACACACCTTTATTGACATTGGCGATTTGCTGGCACAGCCAGCGGGGAATGACAAGGAGAATGCAGTGCTGGAGAAATTGAAGCTTTTAGCCCAGGAGCATTTGCCCGATGGGTGGACAGAGTGGAAAGTAGCACAACTGTCGAAGGAGCAGTTGCTGGGTGACCCAGTGGACCCATTACTCCTCAACAAAATACGATTTGCTCTTCCCACTCTTGGGGTGGTGACAGCCTTTCTCCCGGAGGCAGACCATTTGTCGGAGAAAACGTATAGAGACATCAAGGTGAGCATGTTAGAGTGGGCCTTCTGCAGGGCTTTAATCATTAGCCCACCGGCCGTGGCTAATAGAATCAGAGGGTCTGCGGCGCAGACGGAAATCTTCAATCAAGCGGTCAAGGGGTTGAAGCCGTTACTAATTTCGAGACCGGAAGCCTCCGCCCGATTGGGCGGGTCGGTGTCTGCGGCCGATTCGGAAGAGGATATGTCTGACTCACACAGGAAACGTCGCAAGCAGCCTCTTCATAGGGGACCCGAGAAGAAGGCTAAGATGGATCGAGTGAGCAACCTTGAAACTAGGATGGAGTCGATGTTCGCCACTGTGTGTGCTCGTCTGGATGCCCTAGCGGGCGCACCTTCATCAGCGGGGGAGCTATCAGCCGAAGAGGAAGATGAGTCGTTCGCTAATGTGTCCGACATGGAGAGCTCTCCAACCTGGCGTGCGCCAGACCTAGATTTTCCTGAACCCCCGGATCTCGAATTTTTACCAGGCGTGAAAGAAGCTGATCCAGCCGTCCCGGAACCGCTTCCGGTCATTAAGTCGGAGGGGATTTTGTGCCAACGCTTCGGGTTGGAAGCTTGGAATAAGATACGATATAAAGACGTTCAGAAACGTCTACAAGCAACCCCAGTGTTCGGAGCCCTCAAAGTAAATAGTCAGCTAGGGGGCTTAGCTACCAAATCTTTTGCTTCGGGTTTGCTGGTCAAACTGGATGATACCTTAGGCACGATTTGCCATGGTCTTTTACATCAGAGAAAAGCCCTAGCAGAAGCATTGAAGCATTTGACAGCTAAGAATCCGGCAGTCGCAGAGGATATTAAATTAATTCTAACTGATTCCAAATCCTCATTTAAATCTTATTCCGACGACTTGTTACAATTCGTATGCGCACATAGGGCCGAAGCTATTGATTACAGGCGACAAGCCTTTAAGACCAAGTCTGACTTTCAGTCGGCGAAATTGAATCTCATACCTCCCTCGGCCACGCACCTTTTTGATGAAATTAAAATGTCCGAATTTCTTAACGAACAGGGCGGTTTTGTTCGGGTTTTCCCTTCGCGATCGGATAGAACCGGGTCCCACACAGCGTTTACCCCGAGGCAGGGAAGCCGCTTCGGCCAGAATAAACGGCCATCAAAAACAAAATCTTTTAAGCCCAGAGGCTCACCTTGGCAAGCCCGTCCTGTTCCACACTCTTCTTCCGCTTCTTCGTCAAAGCATCGACGAGAAAACCGCAGCAGCCATCCATCAAAGACTGAGAGATTGAGTCGCAGCGCTCATGAGCGGCGTTTTTGACGGTCGCTTTGTGGCGGGCCAGCTGAGGGGGTTTCTCAGCCGCTGGAGGGAGCTCGGAGCCCCTCCAGTTGTTTTAAGGGCTATAGAGGGTTATTCGATCCCATTCGCAGACAAACCCCCTTCAGTCTTATTCACCCCCAGGACCATAAAACAGTTTGCGACACGAATCTCGGCAGCTATGTCAGTAGAGGTCGAAAATTTGATCGCTCAAAATGTAGTGGAAGGCTCAAAGGTGCATTCCGGGTTTTTGTCCCAGTTGTTCCTGATTCCCAAACAAAATGGGAGAATGCGGCAGATTTTCAACCTGCGTCGACTCAACGGTTACCTAAACCCCAAAACTTTTCGATTGCCAAATCAACGCAAGGTGCCAGTTTTTTTGCAGGAAGACGATTTCATGGGGAAGTTGGACCTATCTCAGGCTTATTTTCACATCCCGGTGAAGGAAGGGCATCGGAGATACCTTTCCTTCGCTTACAAAGAAAAGGTATATCAGATGACGTGCCTGCCGTTCGGGCTCTCCAGCGCTCCTCTAATTTTTTCTCGAGTAAGCAATTGGCTGGCGAGCCTTCTTCGCTCGGTCGGGATCCGTGTATTAGTTTATCTCGACGATTTTTTGTCGGCCCATCAGAACGCCGCTATCTTGGAGAAGCAGTTGGAGCACGCAGTCGGCTTGTTCCAGCATCTAGGCTGGAATGTGAACATGGAGAAGTCAATTTTGAAAGCAACCACATCGGTGGAATTTTTGGGCATCGTTTGGGACACCAGACAAAACGAGATGAGTCTTCCCAGCCAGAAAATCTAGACCATATCAGCAAATTTACAGCAGATTGGGCTTCGCATCGTTAGTGACTCCGCTGGGACGCCTTTTTTCAAGGCGCCTTCAGCGGGCAAGCCGGTGTTTGCCGGAGGCTCAGCCCAAGAAGAAATTCTTGTTGCCACCAGGGGCTCGAGCAGATTGTCTGTGGTGGATTGCAAATTTGTCAGTCCCCGGCAGGATTTTTCTGCCAGAACCAAACACGTTTTTGTCAACAGACGCGTCGGATACCGGTTGGGGTTTTCAGATAAGCGAGATTCACCAATCCGGTGTGTGGACCCAACCGCAGACCAGTTGGCATATCAACAGGAAGGAGATGTTCACGGTGTTCCTGGCCGTCAAGAAACTGAATAAATTGTTGGTGAACAAGTCCCTGATGATACAGTCGGACAACAAAACGGTGGTTGCCTACCTGCGAAATCAAGGGGGGACCAAATCGAAGATCCTTTTGGAAGCAACGCGAGAGCTTCTTCTGCTGACCCACACATTAAGGATTTCTCTATTTCCTTATTACCTCCCCGGCCGTTACAACATGCTGGCCGATCGCCTGTCCAGGAGCATGACTCTTCCCGACTGGCATCTGACGCCCGAGGTAACGTTGATGGTTTTCTCCAAATGGGGAACCCCACAGATAGACCTGTTTGCTTCGAGAAAGTCGTCCACAGCTATGTGTCAATAGATGCAAAGGATGTTCAGGCAACGTTCATCAACGCCTTCAGCAGACCTTGGAAGTTCCAGTTGGCGTGGGTATTCCCACCACCTCCTCTCGTTCCCAGAGTTCTGCAACACCTGAACAAATCGTCAGGGATCTTCATTTTGGTAGCCCCTCGCTGGGAGAAGGTGTTTTTGGAGAGCCGACCTGAAGAACAGAGCCTTGGTGGCCCCAATTGTTCTAAGGAACTTGTCCAAGTGTCTAGTCGATCTGTCAACAAGCCTGCCCCCTCCCAAAGCAATGGATCTCCATTTGGAGGTCTGGAAGGTACGGGGTGGACTCCATTAGTATCGGGCCTGTTATCAGAGGACGTTGATCTTTTGCAATCCGCCTGGCGGAAGTCAACGTTGAGGACCTATAACTCTGCTTGGAAACAATGGATATCCTGGTGCCGACAATCAGGAGTGCGATCGGATAAACCCAGTGCATCAGAGATTTGTTCTTATTTGTCGTTCCTGTTCAGGGTAAGAAAACTGGCCTTTTCGACAATTTTGGTACATAAGTCTGTCGTGATTTCCTTGTCCTCGCCGGAGGAAGGTGAGCGCCTTTCATCTCACCCTTTAATTAAGTCGATGCTAAAAGCAATAATCCTTAAAGCGTCAGCCGCATCTACGCCTAGATCTCTTATCTGGAATGTTCTGGACCTGATCGAATGGCTGAAGTCTCATCCTCCGAACCCCGTTAGTATTTTTCAAGTCTCGCGACATACAGCTACATTGTTGTTGCTGGCCTCAGGTCGCAGAATCCATGACTTGACGCTTATTAGCTTGGACAAGGACCACTGCCATTTGTCAGACTCGATCATTACCTTTTGGCCAATGTTCGGGTCCAAGACAGATAATAATCAGAATCGCCAATCGGGTTGGGAGCTTAGAAGTTCAGGGGATCCTTTATTGGACCTTGTTAAATGGGTTCGCCATCTGATAGAGGTTTCAAAACCCAGAAGGAGAGCCCGAGAAAATTTGTCATCGCTTTTTATCACCACTAGGGGGGAAGTCAGGGCGGCCTCACGAGCCATAATCGCCGGGTGGCTTAAGGAGCCATTTAAGGACCTTGGCATTGCTAGGGGACCTGGGTCTATTCGATCAGCGGTGGCATCGTTTGATTTCCACAATAATGTTTCATTAGACTCCATTTTGCGAAAAGGTAACTGGCGTGGTTCGGGAATTTTTTTTAAGCATTATTGTAAGACTGTTCAAAAACCAAGCGCACAAATGGGCGCTAGTGTGCGAGGATCTTTTGAGGCTGTGTAAACCAGTATTATTTAAGTTGCACTTTTTCAGCCCTGGCAGAGGGCTTTTGTTCCGTCCTGTTAAACTGCAAACAGAATTGTTTTCTTTTCGTTAATAATAAATCTTGTTATACTCACTTCTATCTAGAACGTTTTCTTTTTTTTGTGTGTCTCCGTTTATGGGAAGACTTCACTGTATAGCCTGACGGTTCACTAGATGACTGATCACAGTACGCTGATGCCGGCAGAGGATAGACACTTCTCCGTAAGGTCAAGCCGAAGGCACAGGCCTAAAATAGAACCGTTTTCCACCCCGAAGGGCAAGAAAACGGATATTTTAGGTCTTGCCGAGGCTTGACCTGAGTAAGCCCTTGCCGCCATTTAGGAGAAGGTACTGAGGAACGAGCGAGCAGCGCTAATGCTAGCGCCGCTCCTAGCCGGTTATAGAAACTACGGAGGGCAGTGACGGCACGTTACGACCTAAGGTAGCTTCCGCGACATGACAAGGTGAGTGTTGACGCATTGTACGGTAAAAGAATCGACAGGGTAATCTCCGTAAGGTCAAGCCTCGGCAAGACCTAAAATATCCGTTTTCTTGCCCTTCGGGGTGGAAAACGGTTCTATTAAAAAAGTTTATTTGATTAAAAATCAGAGTTGTCAATTATTCAAAGTAATAAGTTGAACAAGTGAATTAGTAAATTATTAATCGCTCTAGACAAATCTTAGAGTCACGCTCGTGACGCGATTCTTGGTTGAAGAAATCAATATTGTAAATAAAGTGCCATATCCGACCTATCAGAAGCTATTAAGAGAAAACTAAGGCGGCAATTGAGACATTAAGGTAATTGCGATTTTTGCACAATGTTAAGTAGATTTTCTGGTAACCTCGAACTCGCTCCATCCAGTTATTCAGTTTCGCTCTGCTGACCATGATAATAAGCAAGAATTGAGTATTTTATCCTGAATTATGGTAATTGGCTAAATTGGGTTGCGGATAAAACCAATTTCTGCTATAATAGATTCCATCATCAGCTATTAAGTATTTATCGAGATGAAACAATGTTGTATAATTATTTGTGAAAAATAATTGCTAATTAAGAGCAGAACGTGGGTTTTTAGATTAAATGTGTATTATTATTTTATGTTTTTTCCAGTTTTCAAAAAACATAATATACTCAACATTTAATCTAATAAAAACCATGTTCTGCTCTTAATTTTATTATGAAGCACAGCAATTATTTTTCACATATAAATACACAACATTTCATCTCCATAATTACTAAATAGATGATGATGGATCTATGTAGGTCCGAAACATGTACTACTATGTGGCTGTCAACTGATTGACAGCCGTTTTACCATCTTACTGCACCGGATGGTGATATTCAATTGTGGAGACGACTTTGCGTTTTACTATTTGTATATTATTGGCTATTGTTTTTTTTTTTCGATGAATATTTGTTTAATAAATTTCTGATACTAATTCGGATCTTTGATTTTATATGAATTACTGGTCATAGCAAATAACGATAATTGAAAAATAATGTTCCTCGATATTATGTGGCTGTAGTGGCAGCTATAGTATGTTCCGACGACCTACTTGTAATTTTATTTATTTATTGAGTACATCATTCTACAGCCAGTGCCTTTTACAGAATGAGGCAAAAAAATGTTGAGGGCTTCTCGCCATGTTATACAATAAAAGAAAAGTAGAAAATCACATAGTAAGAAATATAACACATGCAGAAATTCCGTGTATGAACTGAAAAAAACTCGGTGAGAAAAAACTTCACACACGGAACTACAGCAGTGATTGAAAGAATTTAATTGATGTCGGTTGGCTTACATTGAAAAATTTCCACATTACTCTGAATTGACAAGTGATCACGTCATATAGTATACAGAGGCGAAAAATGAAGTACATTCGTTAATGGAGCAGGAAAGTAAAATGTAGAAATATTACGTACAGGTAGCCGAGGCACATGTAAATTTATTTTTAAGAGCAAAAATGGACAGTCAATTCGTGAGTCAAGGATTTTATGCAAAAATAATAATCCTAAATATTCACGAGAGTTGACTTGATATCTTGAGAGCAGTTGATTGTGTGGAACGCCACGATTTGGATAAACTCCATCATATCTGAAACTCATGTACTTCAAAAATCGCCTCTAATACTCTCTATGTTATTTATATAAGTGCTGTATCCAGGTTTCCATACAATGCTGCCAAGTTCAAGTGCATTGAAGAGGAGTAGGTGAGTTTCAATTTCAGTAAACCATTTGGAATTTCTAATAATGAAACCAGAATGAAACCAAGTATTTTTAACTCGTTTTTAGCAATGGTACTAACGTGATTTGAAATTGTGAACTTTACATCAAAGACTATTCCTAGATCTTTGAACTCTGCCACTTTCTGCAAATGATGGCCATTTACGGTGTAGGAGGATTCAATTGGTGTTTTTTACCAGTATAGGTGACGACATTACACTTTGTTACTCAGAGGTAATAATTGACTTCGCACCATTCATTCAATATATTTATGTCGTACTGAAGACAGCAACTATCACCCAGAGAGGTGATCTGACGAAGCAGCTTAGTCATCTGCATATAGGAGGATTTCTGAGTCAATGCCCATACAAACGTCATTTATAAAAATTATGAATAATAATGGACAAAGTACAGATCCTTGAGGGACACCAGAAGATGACTTTATTTCTACAGAGCTGAAGCCATAGTACTGAACCATCAAATGCCTTCCGATCAGATAATATTCTAGAAAAAGAATGAAGTTGTTGGTCAAGCCAAATGATTTCTTAGAAGTATACCGTGATCAAGCTTATCAAAGGCCTTGGAAAAATCTGTGTAAATGACATCGACTTGAGAGGACTTGTCCAAGGCATCTGCAATGAATTGAGTGAGGCATGTTAAATAACTTGTAGTTGATCGACCGTTAATGAAACGATGCTGATTTTCTAAGATCTGACATCTGACATGCGCAAATAAAACATCATATAAGACCATTTCAAACAATTTACTGAAGTTACATAGTATAACAATCAATCTGTAATTCTCAACCATATTTTTGTCACCTTTCTTGAAGATAGGGCAAATTTTCCCATCTTTCCATGTATTGGAAAAACGAAGTGATGCCAGAGCCAAGTTGAAAATAGTAGATAGTGATTTAGCAAATATTATAGAACAGTCTTTCAAGAGAAATGATGGAATGCCATCGGGACCTGTTGTCATTTTTGGTTTGCATTTCTTCAGCGAATTCAGTACGTCATTTTCAGTGATTTTGGGTACAGAGAAGGTTGGTATATTAGTACAATCGTTTGTTTCAGATTGATACTTCGATGACTCAATGTAGGCAGATTCAAGAAAGGTAGCAAAGCCATCGAATACTTGTTTGGGGTCAGTTAATCGGTCATCTTTATAATTCACAGAACTAGGAATAGATGAACTATTATCACGAAGATTATTTACGTGCGCCCAAAACTTAGATGGCTCATTTGCTAAGTTATCTTCAGTTTTACGAATATAATTGGAATGAGCAATGGAAATATCTTTTTTTAAGTCTCTGCGAAGAGCTTTGTATTTTTCAAGGTGTTCCGCATCACATCCTGATTTAAATTTTTTCAAATGACTATTTTTTGCTTTCAATTTCCTTATGAAATCACCTGTGAACCACGGTGGGTAAGATGATTTCCTACCAGTGGTTTTAGGAACATATTCTGTGAAGATGTTATTTAGTAAATTGTAAAACTCATCACAAGCGATATCGATGTTATAATGATTTTTTGAAGTTGAATTTTTTACGATATTTGTTATGAATTTTTTTGGTTTCGGAAAGAATTTTAGAGAAAATTCCAGAGGGGGTGATGCACGTCAATGGGAACCAGAAGAATTAATACTGTTGAATATTTATTGGAAGTCTACTACATACTAATTCTAAGATTCTATTGTTGATGTTACGAGATTCATTTTGTTGGGCAAGGCCTAAAAAATTAAAAAAGTTTTCTAAAGAATTGATTTATTTATCATTATGTGAATTGGTCCCGAAAAGAGAAACATAATCGGGAATATTGAAATCTCCAATTACTATTAAATTACTGTCATCGTTCAGTAAACATTGAAGACTGCATATAGCTTCAAAGACATCATCGTAGGAATCCAAAGATGTATTTGGTGGTATGTAGATGTTAATTAAATAAACAGAAGAATTGTAGAGTGATTTTCGCACCAATGATATCAATATCGGAAAGAGATTCGGTTATGAAGTTGAGATCCAAAGGCTCAACATGAAATCGGTGAGTCAATGACTATCAATACCCCACCACCTCTAGTTTCCTATAAACGATGTACCGATCGCTAACAATTCGTATCATTTCGCACTGTAAGCTAACAGAAAATTACGTATATTGCTCTAGTGTGAAATGAAAAATTACATGAAATAGATCCTAAACAGAAAACACTAATGCGAAATATTTCATTTCGCAGTATCTTAAAACAAGGGTTTTCTTTGTTGTTAGGTATAATGGGAAACACGCAAAATTTATTTTATTTGTTAACGTTCTATGAGTAAATCTCGATTGTTTTTCAGGTCGGTCGTCGGAAAAGTGTAGTGTAAAACTCGAGCGGAAACTGGATATTTCATACTCGTGTAATAAGATGATAAACCGTTCGCCTATGGCTCATGGTTTATAGCTCAATGCGTCAATGTATCGACAAACACACAAAACAGATAGGCCAATCAATAGAGTATTTTTTCCTAACAATAATATTAGTAGAAAACCGACTGTGCCGTCACACGAAAGACAGTCCGAAGTTATATTCTGTTATTTTCGACTCGCAACTGTCATTTATTAATTTGTTATAAACAAAATTAAATAACTTATAGGCATCAGATCATTAGTACCGTAAAACGTGGTGAATAGGATCAGTTTTCAATTTCGAGTGCTCATATCTCCGCTAAATATGAAGATATTTTTTTTCTTAAACGTGAAAATATGAGTTAGTGGTAGTACTATATGGTATTGGAATTGAATATTTTATAGGGTGAACCATGTTTCATATATATATTTTTTCGTTGTCTGATCCTATTCACCACAAGGGCGTGGAGAATAGGATCACTAATTCATTTATGCGTTAGATTCGATTTGGCAAGGTGGTAGGGTGGATAGAACATATATCTATTAACTACAAATATTGATAACACTCCATAAGACGCAATGTAATCAAATTGAAGCCAAAAATATCTATCTTACCTTTTCTCAAACTGACGCTGGGAAACTATTGCGCATGCCGAATTCTGAATCACGAGAAATGTCATACATTTTTAAGGTTATGCTTCTTTTGACATTTTCAACCGTCCCATATTGAAAATGGGCTATTTTTCTATAATGTGGATAAATGAAGAATGAGAATTATGCAAGACGGTCAATTAAACTTCGTGTCATTAAAAAAACGATTCATTGATTCATTTGTAACTCTAATAATAAAATGTCTGTTTGTTACCTGCTACCGAGTTTCATCAATCAATTTTCTGCCAAAAACGGATGAAAACTCATTAAACTTGAAGAAATATGGATTGGGTATATGTGACGGACAATTGTTTGAAAAGGTAAATCTCGTTCCACATCGGCCTCATAACCGCCGAGAAAAATAGTTTGCTAGTAAACAATGCTAGTAGTGATGTATTTTTTGCCTCCTGAACACGAACTCGAAGTAAAACGCGGCGATCTTAAATTCTTTCAGGCATGAACCTAGAAATTAATAAAATGTGTAATATTCTCAGTAATAAAACCCATATAGTGCCGCCCTCTTATAATTAGCACAATCTACACTTGCTCTCAGTAAACTTGTCCATATTATGAGGTTATGTTGGAATTTGCCGAATCAGCACCACATAAGATATGCTTCTCATATCTTCGATAATTTTTGCTGCCGAACCATGCACGCTAGAAAGAGATAAAAAAAGCAAAATCGTTTCTTTGAATAGGAATGTCTGGGACAAGCGCATTAATTCAGCAGCTTCCAATTCGAAGTCGATGCTCATTTTTTTTTGGCATCACATAGGCTTTCTTTATTATCCATATTCGTAGTTAATAGATATATGGGATAGAACCCCTAACTGTCTTTTTAAAAAATACAAAACATTTATTTACTACTCAGTACAAGCGTAAATTTATATATTCAACAATAAAGGAACTTGGATTCTTTGGTAAAAGTTACAACATACAGTTATAAAATAAAATAATTCTCATTAGGTAACAAAGACTAAGTAGACAAGAATGAAGAATTAAAAAGTTTTAAAATTTACTGCAAACTTCAGGTACCCTCTCAAGTACTTTTCCGGGTATTCCAATTTTCCCACCACCTGGTCGAACGAAAATTCTGTCAATTCTTTGATGGCACGAAACTGATAAATATACCCACAGTTATTTTTAGTTTCCTTCTGTCTCAAGAAATTGCCTACAAATTCGTCATTGACGATACGTTATACTTGACATACAAAAAATTTAACAATCTTGCTTGAACCTTGAACCAGATTTTTTTGTTGCAACACTGTATATGGTATTCTGTACTCGGACGCAGCTTTTCTGATACTCATTCCACCACCCACTGCATCCTTCGCCTTCTGAATGACCTCGTCGTCGTATTTTCGGCACCGCTTTCCATGCGGATCGGGTTTGTAGACACGCGGCATGTGATCCTTTTCACCCCACCTATCTAGACAAAAGGTGTTTTGTTTATTGACAGGGCTGTAAAAAAAACTTACTGTTTTTTAGTTCTGTTGATAAAATTGCTTATAGTACCTAATATCGATAACTGATATATCATTACTTACCTTTTTTTCGATTTGGGAACTACACAAACTGTCAACTTTGCGAGACCACGATTTAGGCGCCAAATTTGGTCTTATAGGTTAGGAACTGTCATATCCGGTGTTGAAGTATAATCATGCAGAAATGATCTTCGATGTCTATTAGCAAAGTTTAGCTGAAATCCGAGATGAATAGCTCATGTTTGTAGTTTCGTCATATTTTTTTTTTATTTCCAATGAACTTTCGACCCTTTTCACCCTATCGATCCTATTCACCACGTTTTACGGTAACGGAGAAAAACCGGAAAAATTTTCGATTTTTTTTTTAAATTCATAACTCTGCCATTTTTCAAGTAATATGGTTGGCCCTTCTCATGAATGTATTGAATCATGTGTACTTTATATGTGCACAAAACAGGCTCTAACGGATCATTAGTTTTGGTACAATTGCAATTAGAAATTTTTTTGCACTATCTTGCAACGTGCCTAGATGCTCTAGTGATAGCTAGTAGATTTCAATTTCTAAAACATATTTTGAAAGTAAAAGTACAGTACCACAAAACGTATATTCTCATTTTGCGCTAAAATGCTGCGAAATGGGTGAAAAGTTCCCAACTCTTGCGTTAAATATATCATGAGAGGTGTGGAAAGTATCAGCTCCTAAATATCACTCGATTGGGAGATTAATTAATACCAGAAAAGTAATTTGGGTTTAGAGGATATTGGAGTACGGGGCTTACAACTATATCTATTTCGGAACTATCTAGAAAACAGAATACAAATCGTGAACATAAATGGAACCTTCAGCACTCCAGGAACTTTAAAATACGGTATACGTCAGAGAACCGTTTTGGGTCCCATGCTATTCATACTATATGTGAATAACCTATTTCTTCTGGATACAGTTGGTGAAATTAACACCTTCGCAGATGATACGGTCATACAGGGCAATTCAAATTCGACCCCCACCATTGGGATTTCCTAAACTACAGGAGATGCGTCGAAGCTTAAATTGGGGCAAAGTTGCGTATTCTGGTGCTTAACAAAATACTGTTTTGAAACTTGGAAAATTCCGAGTATTTCCGGAAATATCGGGGAAAAACTGAAAATCGGAATTTTCGTTATTATTTTTTTCTATCGTTATTTGACAACATAGCTCAAAACCAAAAGTACATTTTCATTGATACTTTCTTTCAGCTACACGTTTTCATGTTCAGATTTACTATCCGACGTTTCGTCTTCTGGCATTCATCATCCATTTTTTTTCTGTTATGGGCGCCATATTCTTTTTTTATACAGAAAAATAGTCACTCTCATTCTGATTTCATTGATGTATAATTTGTTATGATTTGCACTTCTGAAACCACAGATATTAAAAAAAACAACTTCATCTCAGATGGTCATGACTCCATCGAAAAATTTTGTTTAATAAACACTAGTTGTCAGAACTCATTAAACATCATAAGTTTGCACAAATACTTCAGTCGAAATGTCCTCATTCTCAAATGAAGAAAAACGAGATATGTTGAAACTTTATTATAAATTTGATAGGAATAGTACGAAAACAACACAAATTTATTTTGAATTATATCCGGTAAGACAACAGCCGGATAGAACATTATTCGGAATTTTGGGCAAACACTTGGCTGAGTACGGTGCGTTTCAAAAAACGAAAATGAAATCATGAGTTTGTAAAAAATGCACAAAAAGTATAACAACAAGTGTTCGAAATGATGGCCTTCCTCTTCAATACATAACCGAGCTCGTCGTCTCAAATTAAGAACAGTCCTAACAATATCCCTTCTTCTGATAGACCTGAATTGCGTGATGATATTGTCTCTAAGTTCATCTACTGTGTCATATTCTTGCTCTCCATAGATTCTGTTCTTTAAAGTGCCCCACAAGAAAGTATCCAAAACTGTAAGGTCAGGTGACCTTGCCGGCCACCTCACTGGTCCAGAATTTCCTAACCACCTATTAGGAAATCTTTGGTGTAAATATTCGCAAACTGCTCTTTTATTGTGTGGAGGAGCCCCGTCATGCTGAAACCAGCAGGTGTTATAATGAACAAGGGGAAACGTATCCATATATTCTTCGAATTCGTTTCTTAAGAACAAAAGATAGGTTTCCCCGTTCAAAGTATTAGAGCAGAAATGAGGTCCAAGTATTCGGTCGTCATAAATTCCAGCCCACACATTCAAACGAAACCGAACTTGTGGTCTGACTTCTCTGAAGTGTCGTGGATTATTTTCACCCCAAATTATTAAAAACACCACAGTTCGAAAAAGTACTTTCGTCGGTCCAAATAATGTTTTTCAAGAAGTTTGTAGGGTCTACCCTATTCGAGTGCCAGCTACAAAATTCCATCCTTCTCTCAGGATCACCTGGATGTAATCTTTGTGATATATGTATCTTATAACATTTCAAACCACTTTTTTTGAATTCCCTCCAAACTCTCGTCTGTGGCACATCCATTTCTGCCGAGACTTGATGTGTTGATTTGGAAGGATCTGCATCTAAAAAAGTACCAAAAACAATTATACTTCTTCGAATATGGAATGAACAATTATTTTACCTCGGCTAATAAGTTACGTCTAATATTTTGTTCCATTCTGTTTCCATATTTCATTCTTGGTTTTTGAAACGTACTCAGCCAAGTGTTTGTCCAAAATTCCGAATAATGTTCTATCCGGCTGTTGTCTTTCCGGATAAAATTCAAAATAAATTTGTGCTGTTTTCGTACTATTCCTATCAAATGTATAATAAAGTTTCAACATATCTCGTTTTTCTTCATTTGAGAATGAGGACATTTCGACTGAAGTATTTGTGCAAACTTATGATATACCGGGTGGCTACGGAAGTATTGCCTACGGAATATCTCAGTTATTGTATGAAGTAGGTTTGTGAAATTTGGAGCGTCGATATAATGACATAAGAGCTAGAATTTGAGCATATTGACATGTCGAAGTTAACTTCCGGTCTGACCGGAAGTAACATCAGCTTTCTTATTTTAAATGGAAACCCATTTTTTTTTCTTTTCGCTTTATTCAGCATTCAATTCCCTTTCTAATGACATATCACAAGTTGGTATCTAACCAGAAACTAGATCAGAAAAAAATTATTATTGAAATTCACCGAGTAGGCCGTGGAAGCAAAATGACAGCCAAAAATTGAAAAGTTGGCTATGGAAACCATACGTCACTTGATAACAGTTGCTACTACTGTGATATTTTATTTTCATTCGTTGGCGTTATAAAAAGCCGCCAAAAAAAATATTGGAAAAATTGGGATAAAAACAATACTCTGTAGGTCCATAACTTAAATAGGAACATACAACTTTTTCTTGCCTGTACTATTCAGCATAACCATTCCTTTCTAATGATATAATAGAAGATAATTTTTTGAACTGAGATACCGAAAAATCCAATTATTATTCTTCAAATAACAAAACAGAGTATCGCCATACGCAAAAATAAAATTAAAAATAATGTGGAATGATAAATTATATTCTGTAGGTTCTAGGTTATATAGGAACATAAACGTACTTGGTCTGTGCCATCGTCCATAGATATTCTAATATCTACCTATGGACGATGTTTGTGCTATTCAGAATAATCACTCCATTGCAATAATCATTCGAACCAAAATATTAACAAGTAGGCTGATTAAGATGTATTTTGGAATGAAACAAAAAAGAAATGAGAGCTGTCACGAACGCTGCTATCCATATTATTTTGACGTTCGAAGTAGTGTTTTTGATTCTGCCATTTTAAAAGGGTTTGGAAATCGAAATCAGTTAGTGGAATATTCAAAAAATGCCCCGTTATTCACGAACCGAACAAATTGACATGCTTCTCATTTGTGGTGATTGTTTAAAAAATTCTTATGCCGCTGAACGATTGTATTTAGAGCGATATCCAGGGAGGCAGCAACCGTCAAGAAGGTATTTCCAGTGGCTTGAAGAAAAATTAAGAACTGAGCCTGATGTTCACGAAGACCAAGAAGCATTTGTTAATAATGAGGAAACTGAAATTAATGTATTAGCTTTAGTACAATATGATAGCACAATTTCCTCAAGGCAGATTGGCGCCGAATTAGCTATAAGTAAGGACTCTGCTAGGAAAATTTTGAAAAATATCGATTGAAATCCTTCAAGTATCAGTTGCATCAACATTTGTATGAAAATGACGGTGAAAGGCGCCTGGAATATTGTAATTGGTTTCTTCGACAAAATGCTGAGAATCACCTATTTAACTATTATATCTTGTTTACGGACGAGTCAAGATTTACCAACAATGGATTATTTAACAGGAATAATACAAGGTAGGTACTGTACTTTATTTGGATTATTGTCGATAGTCGAAGTGTAAAGTGCTAAAAGTGTGAACGGTCTTTTGTTCCAGGTACTGGGCGATAGCAAACGAGCACCGGTTTCGACAAGGCGGCTTCCAGGAGAGATTTGGTGTGAATGTTTGGGCAGGAATAGTTGGAACTCATATTGTTGGCCCCATTCTTTTTCAAGGCCAACTAACCGGAGAGAGATACTTTAATTTTTTAACGAATGAAATTTCGGAATTCATCAACAACCTACCAGCGGAAATAACTGAGAGAATGTACTTCCAGCAAGATGGCGCCCCTCCGCATAATTCAAGAATAGCGAGAAATTATCTTCAAAATCGCTTTCAAGTGAGACTTATAACAACCCATGGTCCAGTCAGGTGGCCACCAAAAATAGGGTGTATTCCACACAGCCTACAACTCTACATGAGCTAGAAGTAAAAATTCGTAGAGCTTTCCAAGATATCACGCCCCAAATGTTGAGAAACGTTTTACATGAAAATATCACCAGAGTCAATAAATGTATTGACGCTGAGGGAATGCATTTCGAACATTTGTTTTGAATTTATTTTATCTTTAATCCTATCAATTTTAATTTTTTTTTTCGATAAATCTGTTTTTTCGTTATTTGAAGAATAATAATTGGCTTTTTTGGTATTTCATTTCAAAAAATTACTTTCTATTATATCATTAGAAAGGAATGGTTATGCTGAATAGTACAGGCAAGAAAAAGTTGTATGTTCCTATTTAAGTTATGGACCTACAGAGTATTGTTTTTTTCCCAATTTTTCCAATATTTTTTTGGCGGCTTTTTATAACGCCGACGAATGAAAATAAAATATCACAGTAGTAGCAACTGTTATCAAGTGACGTATGGTTTCCATAGCCAACTTTTCAATTTTTGGCTGTCATTTTGCTTCCACGGCCTACTCGGTGAATTTCAATAATAATTTTTTTCTGATCTAGTTTCTGGTTAGATACCAACTTGTGATATGTCATTAGAAAGGGAATTGAATGCTGAATAAAGCGAAAAGAAAAAAAAATGGGTTTCCATTTAAAATAAGAAAGCTGATGTTACTTCCGGTCAGACCGGAAGTTAACTTCGACATGTCAATATGCTCAAATTCTAGCTCTTATGTCATCGACGCTCCAAATTTCACAAACCTACTTCATACAATAACTGAGATATTCCGTAGGCAATACTTCCGTAGCCACCCGGTATAATGAGTTCTGACAACTAGTGTTTATTAAACAAATTTTTTCGATGGAGTCATGACCATCTCAGATGAAGTAGTTTTTTTTAAATATCTGTGGTTTCAGAAGTGCAAATCATAACAAATTATACATCAATGAAATCAGAATGAGAATCACTATTTTTCTGTATAAAAAAAACAATATGGCGCCCATAACAGAAAAAAAAGTTGATGATGAATGCCAGAAACGTGTGTAAATATATTTATATATTTATATCATCAATGTTTTTTATGTATTTTCTGTGTTTTTTCTTTTTTCTTTGTAATTGACTAGTCGGATAGGTTTGTACATTGTATATTTTATAATGTGTAATGTATAAGTCTCATAGATGAATAAAGTTCTTTCTTTCTTCTTCTTTCTGTAGCTGAAAAAAAGTATCAATGAAAATGTACTTTTGGTTTTGAGCTATGTTGTCAAATAACGATAGAAAAAAATAAAAACGAAAATTCCGATTTTCAGATTTTTCCCGATATTTCCGGAAATACTCGGAATTTTCCAAGTTTCAAAACAGTATTTTGTTGAGCACCAGAATACGCAACTTTGCCCCAATTTAAGCTTCGATTGAATTGCCCTGCATTGGAATTTTTTTATGAAAAATTTTTTATTTATTTGTGTGACCCCTAGACTCTTCCGTAGTTTTGAAGTTATCAAATAAAAACATATATTTTTTTTCGAGTAATCCCCAGTATTTCGAAAAGTAATCAGGGTGGACCCCTCATTCCTTATATCATTTTGTCCAGTTTTACGAGAGATAGACGTTGTGTCGTTTGGAAACACCCTGTATGTAATTGTCAATTCCATTGTTCAGATCCAGTGCAGCTAAAAAAGCTTATTGTGCTCCAAGTATGTAAAAAATGTAAGAAAATAAGACATTCTGTAAATTGCAAAAAAAGATCATTTAAAGGCTTATCTAGTTTAATTTCCAGTACATTGATATTACAAAAGAATGAAATTCCAAATGTCAATAAATGTTAGGACAGTAAGACAAATATATTACATAGTTTTACACTTCCAAATTGTCTTAATTTATAATAACCTACTTGAGTACTGATATGGTGTATTTGATGAGAGCGTGTTTTTTTTTCAATCATAATTATCTTGATAAGAAATATATGTATCCTACTGGTAAAAAGCATCTAGGAACAAGTGAAAGTATCTGGTCAAGGACAAACATTATTTGTTGTCTTTATGTAACACCTTGGGTATCTAAAAACCCAATTGACACAATCTTGGAAAATAGAACAAAAAACTTTCAAATTATTGCCTTCTCAGCTGAATGAAAAAAGGTTTCAATGAACCGTCAAATATAATATATAATAAAAAAACATGTTTTATCTTAATATATCTGAATGTTGATTTTATCTCAATGAAAATCATAAATTTCTTCATAAAATGTCTTGGGTTAACCCCGCCAGATCCACCATGTCAACCATGTCAGTCTCTAATACTATTGTTAAATGAGTTGAGTTAATACAGTCCATATACAGTGTCACACATAAAGTTCGCGACATACGGTTTTTTTTATTAATAGATATAAAGAAAATTTGACTTCGCAGTTAGTTTGTGCTTAAAAAATGAGTAAAAAACAGCATCTTTCCTTTTTTCATGTGCCACTATAAACCTGTCAAATTTGACATTTTTTTCGAAAATCCTCAAAAAATCAGTTTTTTTTTGGAAATTTCGAAAAATGCCCAAGAAAAAAGTTGCTTGGTTTCCAATTTTATACATTTGCTCCAAATTTGGACTCTCTACTGTCACTTCGACTTTTTTCCAATTTTTTTAATTTTTCGAATCTTTCGCTCTATCGATTCGAACGAAACATGATTCAAATTTCATAATTTTGATGAATATGAATAGTTATGAAACTGTAGGTCATTGTTTAGTTTACAGAAAAGTATGATATTTCGGGTTTGTTTGTAACTGAATTATTGGTCACAAAAATAAACTGTATAAAAGTCTATTAAAAAATGAAATACAAGTGTAATAAGAATGAACAGAAATTCGTTTATTCGATTACTAACATATTAACGTCCATACATTGAAAATCCGAATCAGTTTAACAATGAAATGAAAAAACTAGATGAACTTTGCAACAACAAAGACGAATTTCTGGAGGTGTATTTTTTAAATTTTCTGGTAACAGGACGATGTGGGTATTTTCTGGGCAAAATATGATATTGAAGTCTCATATTCATCAAAATTATGAAATTTGATCATGTTTCGTTCGAATCGATAGAGCGAAAGATTCGAAAAATTAAAGTGACAGTAGAGAGTCCAAATTTGGAGCAAATGTATAAAATTGGAAACTGAGCAACTTTTTTTTGACATTTTTCAAAATTTCCAAAAAACTGATTTTTTGAGAATTTTTGAAAAAAATGTCAAATTTGACAGGTTTATAGTGGCACATGAAATAAGGAAAAATGCTGTTTTTTACTCATTTTTCAAGCACAAACTAACTGCGAAGTCAAATTTTCTTTATATCTATTAATAAAAAAAAAAACTTCCATATGTCGCGAACTTTATGTGTGACACTGTATATCAAAAGATATCAAATGTTTTTCTAGCACTTAAGACTACATACTTTGGATAAATTTTAATTCTATAAAATTAACAACTAGTGTTCTACTGAAGCAAGCAGCATTAATGGAAATATTCAATCCTCTAGGGTCACATTCTTGAATAGATACGACATGGACTCCTTATTGTGAATTCTTCTGATTGCTTCGGAGAGTAGAATTGAAATATCAACCGTTTTTATTTTATGACACTGCATTTTCTGCAATTCATGAGGAATGGTATTGGTTACAACCACCTAGAAAAAAAAGGTTGGTGGTCAGTATAACAGAACCATAGTTTTAATTAGAGATGTATATTTTACAAAAAATCATGATTCGAAAAATGACCCTTTGTTATCGCATAGTACAGAATTAATACTTCAATAACGGGAAACTGCAAAAATTCTTTTATTATATTACAAAAAATTAAAGGACCACGCACAAACCTTATGGGAAATGGCTTTCGATGAATTCTGCTGATATTTTGGTATGATGAACTTTCAAATGTCCTGATCAAAAGTCTCCACGGGCACAACGAAAAATAATGGACAGTTATTGAGAAAAAAATTGTTCAAAGTATTCAAAATGGGGAATTTGGTATAGTAAATCGGGAGAAATAGACCCTGTTATTTTGCTACTTCATACTTCTTGGAAATTGTAGCATACGCTTTAGCAATTTTTTTATGGGTCTTGTGTCTTACAGTATTGTTTGCCAATAACTGCAGTCTATACAGGGTGACGCATAAAGACATAATGCGAGGAATGAAAAAATTATTTTTAGAACATTATAAAAACAATAGATTGTGAGATAGTCAATGGAAATGGATACATAGAAGATGATTCAATTGATATATAGGGGGTGATACATGGAACAATAATGGAAGTAAATTGTATTACAGAATATTTAGAAAAACGTGTCGCGAGATTTATTGAAGAATAACAATGGTGAGATGTACTTTTCAACGTCCTGATCGAATGTCTCGATGGGCACAACGGAAAGTAATGGACAGTCTTCTAGAAAAAACGGCTCAAAGTTAGCAAAATAGCGTCTGAGGAAATGAAAGCTAGAACCTGTCACAAATAAGCAATGTTTCATTATTCTCATTCATATCATTCTTTTACTGAATACTGTATTTAAAATAATCCTACATTAACTTTCATTCATCATATAATTGAACCAACCATTCCATAATCGCATTCATATATTGTCACATAGTTTTATCTACTTCATTCGCTATTGAACTGATATTTCAACTATTATCTTCATCTGGTAATCCAATGGTGGAATATTCTGCACATTTCTATTAAGTTCTTACAAAAAAATCTACCAAATTCCTTTTTTTTTATTCTTCTTGATAGAAAATTGAACTGCATGCTGCCCAGGAAGAATTTGTCTCAGGAAAAAGCCGATCGAAGTTATGTATGCAAGACATTATCCATGATATAAATGTTTTTTATACAAAAACATTGACTCGACACAGAGCAAACCGATTCAGATTGAGTCTAGCATTACATACTACGCACGATTCGTTCGAAGTTTATTTCAAAATATTCAGCTTGTGAAATATCCAGTCGTCTTCCAAAGCGTTTATCTCTTCCATTACTGCCATTACAATTGAGGCGCAGTCTTGTGAAGTTTTGTCAATGAGAATATCTGGCAGTCCTGATTCTTCCCTTTGTTGAATAGCAATCTCCCGATTTTCCTCATTGTTCACACCATCTAATTTTGCCATTAATTGTATATGGAAAAAATTGTTGCATATGAAACAATGTCTTTGATTTTGAATAAAAGCCATCAGAGACTTATGAAATATCAGATAAAGAGACAAAAGATTCAAACTTGAGACATTCGATCAGGACGTTGAAAAGTACATCTCACCAATGTTATTCTTCAATAAATCTTGCGACACGTTTTTTCATCCGTATTTATAGTGTTGTAACCTTATCAATATGGCCATTTCCATCTATAATATAACTGGCTTCCATTATTTTTTTCTGTATCAACTATATCATTTCCTTTTTTTTTCTTTGGTGTTTTGGCATCGATTGCTATGGTCCATGTGTTCTGGTAGGCCTTGTTACTAACTCCATACGCCACCTTAGGAGCAGCACTGTTAATTGGAACGCAACAGGTCACCTTCTTTATAACCATATCCATTCACTAATTTTCTCACAATTTATTGTTTTCATAATGTTCTAAAAATTTTTTTTCATTCCTCGCATTATGTCTTTATGCGTCACCCTGTATAGACTGCAATTATTGGCAAAAAGTGCTGTAAAGACACAAGACCCATAAAAAAATTGTTAAAACGTATGCTACAATTTCCAAGAAGTAGCAAAATTTATTTATTGAGTTATTGAGAAATTCCTGCAATGAGTAATAGCATTTCTGTATCAAAAATCTCTTAATAATGTTGTTTCACATTCTCTGAACTCCTTCATTGCAGAAATCTTATTGTAGCATTTGGTTCCCATATAATTGGGATTTTCCTGCCCAATTGATAATCTGGAAAAACCTTTATTGATTTCGTCCTTCTGTCGTGTATTATGACTGTGGACCTCCTTTCTTGTCTTTAATGTGTCCTGTTTATTAGTAATGTAAACAATCACTGAGTAAATACTTGATAACGACATAATACCCAGTAAAACGGAAAAGAAAACTGTAGGTCACAATGAGCATAAAGGTGGGATTTCCTAGCGACGTCTAGCGTTCGCGGACCGCATCGACGTTCAGCAGTAACGGCTGGCCGCGACGATTGTTGGATTTGCTTGAAGCGTCTGGCGTCCGCGTTTTAGTAATGAAATTATACCCCCAGTGCGTTTTGTGTTCTGGTTGACTGCAGTTTAAAAGTGAAAATTGCTTGTTGTCATAATGAATGGGAATTTTCTAGAAAATTTCGCAATTTTTCTGCGAATAAAACGGCTGCCAGTTATGCTGGACCAATCGTTGATGCAGAACCATGTCCATAGCCATTTTATTCGCAAAAAATTGCGAAATTCGCGAGGACGTGAACGAGACTTATGAACCGACAATAATTATCTGAATAAACTAACAATTATCTAACTTATCGATAAAAATATTGGGGAAAACACAAAGAAACTAATTGACTTCATGACTCCCTACTATTCACAAAACTTAAATCTATAAATGATCTTTTCTGAACCAAGTAAAAAAACAAAGGATTTTTTATTTAATACTCGCAGCCCATGGATAAAACTGTGCAAATTTCGTTCCACATTTTTTTCCGAATTTGAAAATCTTTGAAGTCTTTGTGTTATGTTGTGGTCATGAAGGCAGGGATATTCACATACTTGATTAATCAAAATTTCGTCGTCTGTATTGGTATATTTCTGTGTCACATTGTAGTAATATCCACCACGCTTATTTCACATTGAAATAATGTTACTGCTGGTGTCGGCGTTCGCGTCTTGACATGTTTTTGAGCAGTCGGGACGAGGCCGCCGACGGCCGGCCGCTGAGACGATGAATCGCGCCGCTTCAAACAAAACAGTTGCGTTGAAAATTCGTTGTATATGTCACAACGGCCAGACGTCGCGGCGGGACGCGAACGCTGGACGTCGCTAGGAAATCCCACCTTAAGATGTCCGGAGGACTGCTCATTGCTAATATCCTATACAATAGGAAAAGTTGGGTCGAAAATACATCAGAAAACAACTACTTTCCTGGCTAATGCCACGACGAACATTGATGAAATTTTCGAGTTCCTACAAGGTTATCTCTGCAATTGCTTGGTTGCATGGGAATGTTCATCGAAACATTCGGACCACCTATAAATCGATTTCCTATTGTATAGGATATTAACAATGAGAGTGTCTTCCGGACATCTCATGCTTCTTATAATACCCAGTTTAGCAAAGTGGCTTTTGTATGATTTTGCATACACCTTATAATTTTTTTGAATAATAAATAATAGGCCAGAGTTGTGGGTTTTTTCTCAGAAAACTAGACCATATAAAAAGCATGACTGAAGGAGGCCAAAGTATAGTAATTTGAGTAAAACAATATGAGCTCAATTTTGATGCTGTATGATTAACATGCTCATTCCATGTAAGTTTTTGATCTAGCTAAACTCCTAAAAATGTTGTACAAGCTGAGTTCCAGAGATTTTCCTTCAATTTTAAGTAGCATACGAGGATGTATTGATATCTAGTTAGCTTAGACCAGTTCCCTGCATAAACAAAATGTTGCGTTACCATAGCAATGAACAATAACTTAGAAGAATAAATTAAAAGAAAGAATATGTCCACCGAAATTGTGCTAATCTAAAAATTGGAGTATCGAGCTATCATCAAGTACCTCTATTTAAAAGGGTTAAAGCAGATTTACGAAGATATGCTTAATACCCTTGGTGATCAATGTCCTTCGTATGCGACCGTGAAAAATTGGACTGCAAGCTTCAAAAGAGGTAAATTTTCCATTGAAGATGATGACCGATCGGGAAGGCCAGTTTCTGTGTCAGTCCCCGAAAATATCGATGCAGTTCATGACATGATTTTAACAGACCGTCGAATTGGGCTAAAACGGATATCTGAAGCACTGAATATTTCATACGAACGCGTTCATCATATAGTTCATTTCAATTTGGAAATGAGAAAAATTGCTGCAAAATGGATCCCCAAATGTTTGAATGTTGACCAAAAGCGTGCAAGGGTAGTAGCATCGCGTTCGATCTGTGCTCGATTTGAAAACGATGTAGACTTCTTAAACCGAATTGTTACTATGGATGAGACTTGGTACATTTCTACGATCCAGAAACAAAGCAACAATCGATGGAATGGCGACACTCCGGTTCTCCAAGACCTAAGAAGTTTCGTGTCCAAAAATCTGCTGGAAAAGTTGTTGCTTCAGTTTGCCATGGAGTAATCATGATTGATTTTTTGGATAAGGGTAGAACAATAACTGGAGATTACTATTCGACATTACTGACCACTCTACGGGAAAAAATTAAAGAGAAAAGACGCGGAAAGCTATCCAAAGGTGTTTTATTTTTGCAGGACAACGCCCCTGCACACAAATCTCATGTTGCCATGCAAAAAAATCGTGATTTAGGGTTTGAATTACTAAAACACCTCCCTTATTCACCAGATTTGGCTCCGTCCGACTATCATCTGTTTCCTCAGCAAGAAGAAACATTTTTTTGAAAGGTCTGGAGACGTTGCAGGTTCGGTGTAATAAATGTATCCAATGAAGAGGAGAATATGTTGAGTAATAAAATATTTTGACATTGAAATTTTGTTTGGTTCTATAGTAGGCTAATAATATTTTTCAATATATCCTCGTACTTTTGTTTATAGTAACATTTTTCGTAATAAATTGGACAGCTATTGACTTGTCTACTTTTAAAAAGTTTTATCATTACTGCACCATTGGGATATGCTTCTAATAGACTCAGTGGATTTATTTTGTGTTTCTCTCTTAGATTGTTCTGTGACGATTAAATTAGTATCATCTGCGTAAAGTATTGGATAGCCTGTTTTACTTAATGCTTCGGGTAGATCAGTTATACAGATATTAAATGATCTAGGGGAGAGGCATGATCCTTGCAGTGTGTCTGTTCGGATTCTGTCTGATAGGTTCTGATCTAACACCGTTGACCTCAACCTGCTGCTTTCTATCTGATAGGCATGGCCAGCTCTACAGGTTTGTCTGCTAGTGTGCAAATCCCAAAGTAGCGCCCCTGTTAGAGTCTATTGAATCAACAAACTGAAAACTGATGCGATAAAATCCAACTATTTGATGTTTTCATTCGCCTCTTTATTTTGTGCTCCAGATAATTCTTTAGATTTTCTTTCTTATTATTCTTTGGATTCATGATTTAATTGACTACGCAAATGAAATATTTTCACCATTTTATCTTTCCACTTCTAGTTTTTAATATTTTTTTCTTCAATGAAACAACACTGGAGGTGGAGACCATTAAACGAACTGAATAATTACTGAAGTAGATTGTTAAAAATTGTTAAAATTGTTTTTTCCGTTAACCAGCTGTCGTCCCCTTACGAACGGCAGCCCACAGAAGTCGAAACTTGTGCGAGCCAAGGATTAACGAGGTCTTACCTTTTTACGTGCGATTCTTAGCACTTTCTTGGGCCATCAGAAAAAAATTCTGCAGTCGCCATGGTTTGAACCATCGCCGATTGGCAACCAAAATGATTGAAACAATGTCGCTTTAACCACTCGGCTACTTGGCCCTAAGGTTAAAAGACAATGTCATTGACACCTTTATATATTCCCTGAACTTTGTCTAATATACCAACCCACTCAAACCCCTAGAGCAAATTATCTATGTGTGAAAAAAACGCCGACTATAAATAAAAATAAGCTCGTGTTGCTGGGCGGCTTTCAAAAAGCGAATTGTCAAGGTCAAAAATTAGGCCAATTGTAGGGACTGCAACAAACGCATTACCTATATGGAATCGTGCGCGTGCCGACAAAGGATATCATGAAAGATAACCAACTGATGAAAGGTATTATATGGATATTTTTATTTGAAAGTAGGAATTTTTCTATCGTTTTTCCTAACGTTTGGCGCCACTTTCTGGCCTGATGGTGTGCAGTGCACACCTCGCAAACCCGCTAGAGCCGGCCCTGTTGATAGGTATGAAATTGTCCATTCCAAAAATGGGCCTCTGACTCCTATCCGATAGATGACAATAAACTTCCACTAGATACTATGGATAATTACTTAGCCACCCATAATGTTATCAAAAAGGCTAGCAGGTCAATAAGAAAAAACAACTTTAAACATACGGAATTCTTCTTGCTTACATTCAGTTTTGAATCAATTATAAATTAATTACTATTGTCTGCTTACCTCATCTATTGGGGAATCCTCGATTAGCCTAGGTGCATCTGATGAGAGCAGGCCATGTGTTGCCATCACATAAATTTTGTAAGCACCACGTTCCTTCAGAACTTCAGCGGCTGCCACAAAAGACTGGACATCGTCGATTAGATCGTCCTAAAGAAAAATAGACTTTGGAGAATATCAACTATAAAAGACAGATTGTCATCTTTCATTTCTAGGGGTTCTACTATTCATTGTATCAGTACCATAGAAATATATATTCTCCACGATCATCACAGAATTTGCCAATTCTGAAATCAAATTTGATTACAGACTGCTGGAATTCTCTCTCTTGAGATTGAAGAAATATTCTGCAACACCTCTGCCCCCATGCAATTTAAATGTATTTACATTCTCTCTCTTGTGATAGAATAATATTCTCACACTGGTTAGCAATAATAACATTAGCCTTCACGCAGTTGATTGTCATCGTAGTGGCAAAATTTGAGTGTCAAAATTATTGCTGTCACGTTTCCTATCTTCTATCGTGGAGAAAGTATAGTCTGCTACTCGGTTAGAATGAAAATTCATGATGCTCGTGGTTCCTCACGCTCGTCTTCGGCTCGCGCTCGGAACTTTCCACTCGCATCGAATTTTCATTCTAACCTTGTTACAGAATATACTATTATATACTTACTCTAGAATGCTAATCAGGCCAATTTTCACGGAGAAAAGCATGCCGCGTATGCGACCCGTTTACGATGTGCGCATGCTCGTCATCAGTGTTGTTTGGGTAGATCGTTGCCAAGTTTGAAAATAATTTGGTGTTCCAATTCAGAGTTTTTGTCATGAGGCAATAAAACACATGTCATTTGAAAGAGGGAAATTTGACAGCGCATTCAAGACTTTTTCAAACCGAAAAGAACCTTTTACAGATAGATTACTCCGAATTTTAGGCGCGAAAGAAACTTATTTAAAACAATAATGAACCCTGTGCTACTGTAATTATAATGACCGTGCAACCGTGCTTTTTCATTAACAGGAAGACTTGTCACTAAGATCTGTCACTCTTGTCAGAGATCAGAGACGGTTTTTAGAATTTCAGATTTTCTCTTGTCGTTTTGTGTGGTGTTTGTTGTAGTTGGTTATTCTTTCATCATTCGTGAATTTGCATTAATCTTGTTCCTTTAAAGACAATTTCTAATAAAGCCATTTCTTCCTACAAATAAACAATGAACTGTTTAGTGTTGTGTGGAAGTAAAGGAAGTACCTGAAATAAATTATTTTTGGCGGATAATGAAATTTTTGCTTTGCTCGAAATACCTTAAATATTACTTTAGCTTGACAAAAAAGGCATGATTCTTGGTTATTGTCTTTGAGGAGAGACTCCAGCAGAACATTTTAGTGAGAAAATTGTAATTTATGACAGATATTTTCCCCATGAAGATTTATGTGAAAACGGCAATAGAATAATTTGAAACATAGTGCGAAAAAATTTCGAGTATCAGTCACACCGCTTATATTATCAGTTCTAGATTCCTACAAAAATTACTAAACAAATACAGAATCGCCTCAGAAAATTAATGTCAATATGGAAGTGCTTTTCTTTGATGATAAGGAAAAAGACCTCACTTTTTCATGCACCCCATTGTGGAAATTGCAGTAAGGTAACACAACCAGAAATAGCATGTTGATCTCTTCTAATGATTTAAATTAAATGCAGTTGCATATTTTGACATGAATCGTTCTAGAAAAAAAAAAACCTCGAGCTTCCAAGCATCCAATTTTATAAATCCAATTTGAGTTGAAATTATTCATGATATTAGCTGAAATCAATTTTCATGGTTTTTTGTACTTTCAATTCATTTTCCAATCCAGTGCTTCCTTGAAATTCGCACCGACAATTTGGGGTGGTTCCGTAGTTTTTTGTTGGGTTTAACTACAGCTGAAAAGTGAATGCGTTACCAATAAAAACCGTACTCTACTTTCTGATGGCCTTCGCTGAATATTTGGGATCATAAATATGTGAAATATGTATTCAAATCGGCTAAATACAGATAGCCGGTATAAGTACAATGAGGTTTCCAATCGAGATTCAGAAATAACGTTTGTTAATCTTCACAAGTACCATAATATTTTACTAAAACCGGACCTGTTAAAAAAAATCACTAATGACGCACATGCGCATTACGGACTAGCCTGAACTTTTTACAACACTTTTGACATGGGATTAGCATTCTAGAGTAAGTATTTAATATATATTTCTATGATCAGTACGCCATACTTTTATAAATGTAGGATTATTTTTATAGTTGAATGGGATACCACCAGTGATACAGGATGTTTCAAAATTCAATACAAATATTTTGAGTATTCCTGGGTTGAAAATAAGACTTTTTTTCCCCATAAACATGTGTCCTAAAATTCAACCCCACCATAATACAAAAGGTAATTTTTCTCGTCCAAATTTCCAAATTTCACTTAGTTTTCCACTTCGTCTGGTGGGGATAATTTTCCGTAGTTGGTCGTAGTTCGTCGACCATGACATACTGTTACATAAATTACAGCTTTATGGAATTCGCGGATCTGCATTGAGCTGGATCAGTTACTACCTTTTAGACACAGTTGGTAGGGGTCAATGGTAAGTGTTCTGAAGTAAAAAGCGTATCAATGGGAGTACCACAAGGCTCAGTCTTGGGACTACTTCTCTTTCTAATTTTCATCAACGATCTTCCTAAATACTGTACAGAAGCTTCAGTCACCATAATTTTTGCTGATGACACAAACATTTTAGTTACTGCATAAAAAACTTCCACATTAGTTCAAAAAGGCCAAGATGCTACAGATCAAATATCTGAGTTATGCTCTCTCAATGGCTTGCTGTTGAATATTGCTAAAACTCAAATGTTCGGTTTTGTTCCAAAAAATGTCTCAACAGATAGGAGCTACTTGGTGAGATTGAATGATGAATCAATACATCAAGTCAATTATACTAAATTTTTGGGAGTTGTGATTGACAATAAACTCACCTGGAATCACCATATTTTTAGTATCAAACTCAAACTCAGTCAAAATATATATTTGCTAGGTCAGTTGAAGGATACAGAAGTTCTTAAACTACTTTATCATAGTTCGATACAGTCTGTTTTGGCATATGGCATTGAACGATGGGGATTATCAAGTAAGGCTCATGAAGTCTTTGCTGTTCACAGAAAAAGGCAATAAGAATTATGGCAGGTGCTGGATACAGAGAACACTGCAGGCCATTATTCATATATTTCAATGTATTCACTATGCCAAGCTTGCTTATTTCTCAAACTTTGATCTACATCAAAACGAACATTTCTTGTCTACCAAAGAATGAACAAATGCATGACCATTACACCAGGAATAATTTACAATTACACCAACTCTTCAATAGGTTGACAGTGTCACAGAATCATCCCATATACAGTGGTGTAAAACTATATGATCATCTCCAAATGTCAGTGTATTTAAGAATAAACTAAGATTATTTCTGTTGAAGAAAGCACACTACTCGATGAATTTCTCCAAGATTCATAATTTGATGTGATATTTATTTAAATATAAGAAAATATACTACTGTTTTAAACAACATTTTAATACTTATGTATGTTTCACTCTATTGAGTGTCTGTCTTTTAGTGTTTATTTTGTGTGTTTTGTCTTTTGTCTTTTTGAGTTGTTGGAATATTTTTTAGGTTTTACCTAATATTATTGTAAAGAAAACGATTCAATAAAATTTTGATTAATTGATTGATTAAGTTTACTATGTATATCTTCCAGTATTTCCATTATCAGCGCGTGCAGTCGTTGCAGCGAGAAGATTATCCCCGAAGAGTTAGTTTCTGTGAATGGATACTGCGTCAACACGAACTGAATCAAAATTTCCTGAATGAAATTCTATTCACCGATGAGACGACATCCACGCAAAATGGTATTTTCAATCATCATAATTACCATCATTAAGGTGTTGAAAATCCACATTTAACCTAACAAACGAATTTTCTATTAATCTTTGGGATGGAGTGGTGACCGGAGTTTTAATAGGACTTTACGAGTTGCCGCCAAGATTAGACGGGCTTTCTTATTTGGAATTTTTGCGGAACGATCTGGATGAACTTTTGGAAGAACTGCCATTGGGAATAAGACAGAGAATGTTATTTATCCACGACGGAGCTCCTACTCATTTCCGTGCAGAAGTTCGAGAATTTTTAAATGGAGAATATCCACAAAAATGGATTGGCCGAGGATGGCCTATACCGTGGCCACCACACTCTCCGGATCTAAATGTGATAGACTTCTTTATGCGCCATCAAACTGGAATATCGGGAACCGGGAAATTTTACGAGAGAAAATAAACAACGCCGTTCGACAGAAGCGACAACAAGGTAGTTTTCAGCGTGCTTGTGACTCGTTACTTCGTCGTGCGTAGAAAGTGGTGGCAGTCATTTCGAACACTGTTGTGAAACAAAATTCCGTTTATTTTCAGTAACTTTTTACTCCCCTGTTATGAAATGAGAATGCCGCATTGCCCTCATTTTGAGTCAATTCAGTGTTTTTATTTCGGTTCACTTCGAATCCAAATGTAATAACTGGCAAGGTTTACGAAATAATAAACTGGCAACGGTGCGGGAATACGAGTAATGAACACAATACTAGGAGATAGGCGCCCTAGGAACTCAAAGAGACTAAACATTATTTAACAGGAGAGTCTAATCCCCATAAGACAATGGGGACACTAATAGAAAGAGATGAAAGAACATTTGTGACGATATGTGACGTAGATGTCATGGCGGCCGTTCTCTATAGACAGTGACGGACTAGCTCTTGGTATATGAGAGTTACTGCTGACAGTTTTGTTGCCTGGTTCGAGTACGACTCTGTACTCATGTCCAAGTACGTCACTATGACGCACAAGATTCTGATTGGCTAGAGCTTAATAAACCCTCCTGTTAGTTTAGTCTCTTTGCTAGGAACTGATGAATGAAACCAGTGCTCTCCAAACAATCGTGCGTGAATGAGTCTATTTTTGGGAGATTTTCAAGTGCTTCAGAAAAAAAAAGGTAAATGCTTTTTCTTGTGTTATTATGTCTCATAGAACACCCCATTTCATTTATTGCTCCAATTTCGGAAACACCCTGATTACATATTATAAAAATCTCACAGGCAATTGATACTTATACAAGATGAGACAGTAATACAAAATAAGACTGTAACGGAATCTTATAACAATAATTGAACAAAGTCACAGATACCTAATAATAAAAAATGATTGTTCCACAAAGATGTCTCCAATTTAATACGTCGATATGTTCAATATACTCTGATAATGCTGACTTGAAAGAAGATAAAGATACTGATGATTTTATGTTCATAGGCAGTTTATTGAATTCATTTAACCCTTTGAAAAATGGCAATCTCAGCTAATACTAAAATTTGTTCTGTGAATATGAAAGTCAGTCCTCATTTTTGTCATAGTTATGAATTTCATCATTTCTTATTAAGAATTCGTTGAAATAGGAAGGTGGTTGGCCATTTCTTCAAACTGTTTGCGAGGTACATTTTTTCGTAGATTACTGCACAAGCCCGTTCTTAAAAAAGGAAAATTATTAAATAATTCTACATAACTCGAATCGGAAGGCCAGAAATAAAACTTTGATTTTGAAATCCCAAAATTCTGAAAAGCGAAAACTACCAATATCAAAAAATTATGCCAGTTGAATTACTGAAATAACCCGAGGTCACTGGACTCTGGTTAATAAACTCATCTAAAATAAGCAAATCATAGTACAAATGTAGAAATACACCATTTTCACTCTCTTAATTATAAATAGTACATTATATACCGCGGGACTGAAGTAGTACATTTAATCCTGAAGGTAAAGTTTATGGCCCGACCACAGGGAGGGCCATAATTTACCTGAAGGATTAAATGTACTTCAGTCGCAAGGTATATACGATACTTTTCGTACTTCCGGTATGATTTTATTAATTATTTCAATAATTTCAATCAGTTTTTTCTCTCTTCAACTCATTTAATAAACTGTCTTTAAAATAAGTTACCATAGTAACATTGCGTTGTGACAGTTATAATTTAGAAACATTGTCATTACTAGTGTCATTGTAAAGAAACATTGTTATTGATAATTATTGGTATCATGAGTGAAGAAGGTGTATCTGATATTGATAAAAGAGCAGCCGAAGTAGGTGAAGAATTGTTACCACCGAAATCTAGAAAACTATACGAGCAGCAGTACGATGCTTTTAAAAAGTGGTGCCGCTTAAAAAATGTGAGACAACCTACTGAAAATGCGCTGTTAGTCTACTTCGATGATAAATCAAAAGCGGTTTGTGCCTCAACTCTCTGGGCACATTACTCAATGCTGAAATCGGTTATTAACATTAGAGAAGATATTGATATAAGTAAATTTCCAAAATTATTAGCTTTTTTGAAGAGAAGAAATGAGGGATTTAAGCCAAAGAAGTCAAGAATTCTCACGTCTGAGCAGGTAGATCAGTTCTTACGGGAGGCTCCGGATGATAAATATTTAATGCTTAAGGTAAATTTGGAAATTTGTTTATATTCAGAAATTTTAAGAAATCAATTTTTTTGTAGGTTGCACTTATTTTGGGCGTTGCGGGAGCTTGTCGTGGAAAAGAGTTGGTTGATTTAGAAATCGACGATGTGAGAGATTTGGGCGATTCCTTCCTAATTGCGATTAGAAACACCAAAAATAAAATTGACCGAAATTTTGTGATCAAAAATTCAGAAAACAGTGCCATCAGTTTTGTGGCGATATTTCGGAAATATGTGGCATTGCGAAAGACAGGGACAACTCATTCAAAATTTTTTGTTCAATACATCAACAAAGAATGTACTACGCGAGTAGTAGGAAAAAACATGTTTGGTACATTTCCACGGCAAATAGCAGCTTTCTTGAAATTAGAAAATGCGACGTCTTATACGGGACATTGTTTTAGACGCACATCTGCGTCTTTGTTAGCTGATTCGGGAGCAACAATAGACGTGCTGAAGAGACATGGAGGATGGAAATCCTCCAACGTGGCCGAGGGATATATTGAATCGTCTATTAAAAATAAACAAAAAATTTCAGATAAAATATTTGGTCAAGTCGCCGATTCGTCCACTATAGTTATGCCACAGTCCTCATTCTCGCTTCCTGTTTCCGCAGGATCTTCGAAACAAACACCAGTTCAATATGAAAAGGACCTATCTGTTACTCGTCAGTTACCTGCTGCATTAACCCAGGAAAGACTGGTCAATATGACGAACTGTCACAGTATTAATTTGAATATTAACGTTAATTACCATTCTAATTAATTATATTTTTCAATAAAATATCCCTTAAATTCGTTTGTTTGTGATTTAATCGTTCCGGGAGTTTCGTCAATATTTAATCCCGGAGGGATTAAATGTGACACTTTAGTACCTGTCACAAGGGAGTGAAGTTGTCACTTTAGGCCCGGAAGTACGAAAAATAAAATACTCACCACCATAATTGCGATTCTTCCTCCCACATCACCTACAACATTTATTGGAGGTTTCTCTTTAGCAATATGTACTGGTACACCAACGCCAGCATCCATAGTACGGGATCTGGGTAGAGTTGGTGGTGAATAGCGGCCATCGACTTCATCTGAATCTGATTCTTTTTGTTCACCGTGAATTACAGCAATGCCAAGACGGAGACGTTCTGCATAAGAGGTGGCTTTGGCAGTGGCAGCTGGGTTTCTTGCCACTATTACAGCATTGCGATAATCAGGTATCTGTGAACATCATAAACTTAAAATAATAATAATAATTTATTTCCTCTTATGACAATAACAATTGTATAGGAATAGTCAATTCTTAACCTAAGATTACAAATTACAACAGTATATAGAGATTTCTCCATATCACATGCACGACATATTGAAATTGGTTTTATATAGATCCTTAGAATACTAAAACATACAGGATGTTTCAAATTCGATCCTCACCATTGGGATCTCGGAAACTATTAGGGATACGAAGATGGTTAAATTGGGGCAAAGTTGCGCATTTACCTGACTAACAATATGCCGTTGAGAAAGTTCTGAAATTCAGAGTATATTCGGAGATATCCGGAAAAAACAGAAATTTCAGAAAATGGTTTTTATTTTTTCTGGCTTTATTTTTCGAAGGATTCGAAAATAAATTGCAATTCCACATTGCCACATTTTGCCTGCTACATAATGGTGTTTTCAGATTTGCTATCCGACGTTTCGTCTTCCGGTCACCATCATCAACTTTATTTTTTCTTATGGGCGCTACATTGGATTCTTTCTTTTTAGAATAGAACCAGATTTTACTTTTTCAATGATGTATCATAAGTTATCATTCTTTTTCGAATTATTTGAGATATTGGAAAAAAATAATTCTTATAATAATAGGCTTTGACTTTGATGTTTCTAAATTTGGCTTTCAATTTGTTACACTCAATGACATTTTGTTATTGTACAAGTCATCGAATTTTTAGCGAAAAATAGCTTTCACGAATGAAGAAAAAAGAGATATGATACAAATTTATTACAAATTCGATACAGTGACCGGCAGAAAGTACGCATCATATGGGAATTTTTTTTATTAATAAATTTTGACAAATATTGATACTTGCAATCGCTTCTGCATCAAAAGAAACCCCAAAAGACGTTGTACAGTGCCGTTCGTCTTTTCGAGGTTGGCGGGAAATTAAAAAAAATTGAAAATTATTTCTCAAAACACACTTGTTTGTGAAAATATCGAGAAATGTTAATAAGAAAAGTTGTTCAGATTGACATTTTATAGCTATGTACAAGTTTTGAAAAAGATCTGAGATAAAAAAATAAAAATCAATTTTTTGCCACAAAAAAAAAAATCTTTTTGGAAACATACATTTTTGACGAAGAAACTCATTAGTAAAGCCAACACTAATATTTCAAATAATGTTTTGTGAAGATTCGCAAGCTATTCCTATTTTATTCGGAGAAAATTTGAAATCTGTGATTTTGCAGTGTGATCAGCTGCTTCATAAGAAGTCACTGAAATATCTACAGGACATTATAATTCCGATACTTTTTATTATTAATTAAGAATCAAGTATCTACACAATTTCAATTTGAAATTCTTAATAGAACAAAATATTAATTAATATTTTGAAATAACTAGAACTTACACAACTTTAACTTTTAATTTTCATACATTTTATAATAAAATTGGAAGCTGAAATGATTATGTGAACCAAACAATTCGATACATACTCAAAACTTTGTAATTGTTCATTACTAGACATGTCTACCCTGACGTTCAATACATGTACTGGTTCGAGATTTCATTTCTCTGGACACATTTCGCAGCATTTGTGGTGTAATGTTAGAAATACATTGCCGTATTATTTCCTCTAAATGGTCGATATTATGGAATGGCCGATGTTTATAAACCTCATTTTTAAGGTAACCCCATAAAAAGAAATCTAATGGCGTCAAATCTGGAGATCTTGCAGGCCATGGGTTTTCTGAATATCGTCCTATCCATTTATGAGGGAAGTATTCGTTAAGCCACGCTCTTATTTCATAAGTACTATGTATTGACGCTCCGTCTTGTTGGAAAAAAATTTCATTTCTTCTTTGCAGTGGTAATCCATGTAAGAAATCAAAAATTTCGTTATTTAAAAACTCTAAATAATTTCTTGAATTAAGGTTGCCCCTAAAAAAGTAAGGCCCAACGATTTGAGTATCTAATATGCCGCACCAAACATTAGTTTTGAAGGAATATTGACTTTTTGCCTCTATCTTCCAATTTGGGTTCTCATCAGCCCACCATCTGCAGTTCTGGGAACTGACAGTGCCGTTTGATGTAAAAGTCGACTCATCAGTAAATAAAATGTTTCTATGAAAATTTTGGCATAATTCAATCATGCCTTGGAACCACAATGAAAAATCTAAGCGGGCATCGAAATCTCTATCGAGTAAGGTGTGGATGAATTTTGGTTTGTATGCACGAAATTTATTATTCTTCAAAATTCTTCTTACGGATTTTTCAGATATACCAGTTTGTTCCTGCCTCTCCGAAAGTGCCATCCGTGGATTTTCTGTTACCGATAACAAAACATTGAAGGTACCTTCTTCATTAGTGACGGGCTTACTATGTGGAATTTTGTAACGATTTTCCACACTGCCTGTAGCTTTAAATTTGTTTAAAATACGCAACACAGTAGATCCATGGATATTCTTATTTGGATATCTAGCATTGAATATATCTGCTGCTTCTCTGCTACTATGAGAATGCTCACCACATATTAAGACGAGCTCAATTTTTTCTTGCAAACTCAGCTTTTCTTGAGGCATCTCTAATTATTGTTAAAGCACAACACAAAATAACTTTCACAATGGAGAAAATACAAGAAGGACGATAGAAATATCTGCATGAATAATAACACTACGAAATCGTTTGACAACTCTCAATGACAAGCTAGCATTATTAGTCAATTGTTTCATGGCCTCTTCGATGACAAAGAAATTTTTCGATGCACGCATCAACAATGATAATATTGTAGGTATTATTAATAAACAGTATCGGATTTATAATCGGGTCAATTCTGTTTATCTCTGGCAAGATTGTTATCATAGCAAGACAATTTTCACGGCAAAATTATTCTAAAATTTGGAGAAGGCTTTTAATATCTACATTGCTTTATTGGCAGGAAATGATGTGACAGCAACATTTCCTGCCGATATTTTTCAAGTCTTCTATAAAATTGAGATATATTTTGCTGTGAAAATTGTCTTGCTATGATAACAATCTTGCTACTGAGAAACAGAATTGACCCGATTGTCCTGTAGATATTTCAGTGACTTCTTATGAAGCAGCTGATCACACTGCAAAATCACAGATTTTAAATTTTCTCCGAATAAAATAGGAATAGCTTGCGAATCTTCACAAAACATTATTTGAAATATTAGTGTTGGCTTTACTAATGAGTTTCTTCGTCAGAAATGTATGTTTCCAAAAAGATTTTTTTTTGTGGCAAAAAATTGATTTTTATTTTTTTATCTCAGATCTTTTTCAAAACTTGTACATAGCTATAAAATGTCAATCTGAACAACTTTTCTCATTAACATTTCTCGATATTTTCACAAACAAGCGTGTTTTGAGAAATAATTTTCAAAATTTTTAAATTTCCCGCCAACCTCGAAAAGACGAACGGCACTGTACAACGTCTTTTGGGGTTTCTTTTGATGCAGAAGCGATTGCAAATATCAATATTTGTCAAAATTTATTAATAAAAAAAATTCCCATATGATGCGTACTTTCTGCCGGTCACTGTATAAACAGTGTAGGCATCGGAAATGTATTTAAACTCGTATTCCGAAAGATGACAACCACATCGAACTACGAGGATATATTGAAAAATTCTTAAACAAAATTTCAATGTCAAAATATTTTTTTACTCAACATATTCTCCTCTTAATTGGATACATTTATTACAGCGAACCTGCAACGTCTCTAGACCTTTAAAAAAAAAATGTTTCTTTTTGCTCTGCAAACCAGACCTCTACAACTTTTATTACCTCCTCGTTGCAAGAAAATTTACGACCTTTTAAACTTTTTTCAGTTGAGGAAAGAGATGATAGTCGGACGAAGCCAAATCTGGTGAATAAGGGGGGTGTTCTAGTATTTCAAACCCTAAATCACGAAGTTTTTGCATGGCAACATGAGATTTGTGTGCAGGGGCGTTGTCCTGCAAAAACAAAACACCTTTGGATAGCTTTCCGCGTTTTTTCCACTGAAATGAAATTATATTATGTTGACTGGAACGCTCATAGACCTTCTGCGCACCCAAATAATGGGACAACTCTAGGAGAACACGAAAGGAGGCACATGAAATTCAGAAACGAAATACCTCATTGGTTATTTGTGTGGGTGCGAGAGAGATATTCATCTGCACGTACGTGTTATTAGTTTCCCAATTTATCGTTTGTAAATACGCCAGTGCAGTGCAGCAGTGTATCGTTTTTTTATGAACTTTATTATTGCTGTGGCAGTTATCTTATAGCGAAGAGTGGCGAAGAGTAGTTGTTTTGTTTATAGTATCGTTGTGTCTTTGACCTTTGTGCACAGTGTTATTGTTCGAATTATGTCCTGCTTTATAAAAGATTGTAAAAACTCGTGGAGGACCGGAAAGAGTTCTGGAAATATTACGATTATTGAAGGCAAAAAAGTTAGACAAACTCTAAATAAATCAATACTTTTTAATCACCAGCAGGTGCCATATTTTTATATATTTCTGAATCTGTCTTTTTTAACACCATCTCTGCATTAATTAATCCATTATAACACACATTTCTTCTTAATTTTGTTCAACTGTTGTTTTATTAGAAAGTTATTTTTGCGAAGGAACAAAGTCTCCCCAGTATTGTATCCACTCATTGACTGATGTGTCAAAGCATAATAAGAAAAATCGATTTTTCTGATCGAATTTTCCTTTTTAGACTGTTTCATTTATTGCAATACTTTGTAAAATCTTATTCTCAGTTCATTCTTATTGTTTTTAAAATTGTAAGAAAACTTTCATTTTTAATTATTCGTTGCATAAAGTCTAATACAAAGAGAAAAGATATTTTGTCAAATAAACATTACAAACCGATTACAGTTTTGTTTCATTTTCCTAGGTATGGTCGTAAATTGAGGTGCATTCACGTTTTGCTAAGTAGATTGTGATCTTGATTCATTGAGACACTTTTACAGAAAAATAATGTTTATTTACATTGTGTTCATCAAATGGAAGATAAATAAATTCAATTTTGTACTGACTGTAAGAATTTAGCATGACAATACGAAATTAATTCCTCTCTATAATGGTTCTTTTCATATTCAATACAAAATACAAATCACTACGAAAATGAAGAAAATACAACATCACTAGACTCTAGTTATTACTGGGACTCCCCAGTCCCCCTATTTCCCAGACTGTTTTTGTGCACGGTCGTAAACTAACTCCCCGATCAAACCATCAGTAGTTTTTTTGAAAAATCGCATTGACTATTTTTTATACTGTAACTTCGTCAAAATATATAAAGGCATGTTCCGAACAATAACAATACGACTGACCCATTTTTCGAAGTCCCGGGTGTAGAGTCACAATTCTGTTGAGCAACATTGTTATATTTGATTCATGAAATATGTTGCATTATCCATACTAGGTATTCAAGAAAATTTCCAATTTAAATGTAATTTTGAGTTTTAGTAATATTTTGTGCTATACTTATGGCCCTTACATAATTTTCAGTGGAAAGTTATGAAAATCGATGTTAGTATATTATATTGTGCAACTATATTTAACTTGTGAAATTACTCAGTATTCATTGAATAATATGTGAACTTCAACAATCAACTGAACCCCAATTCCTCCGCCACTGCTAGGAACCACAAAACAAACATGGCGGCCCCCATGAGAAATCACTTCGCGCAGCCTGTCAAGCATTCCAGTCAACATAATATAATTTCATTTCAGTGGTTTTTCTCTTTAATTTTTTCCCGTAGAGTGGTCAGTAATGTCGAATAGTAATCTCCAGTTATTGTTCTACCCTTATCCAAAAAATCAATCATGATTACTCCATGGCAATCCCAAAAATCTGAAGCAAGAACTTTTCCAGCAGATTTTTGGACAGGAAACTTCTTAGGTCTTTGAGAACCGGAGTGTCGCCATTCCATCGATTGTTACTTTGTTTCTGGATCATAGAAATGTACCCAAGTCTTACCATAGTAACAATTCGGTGTAAGAAGTCTACATCGTTTTCAAATCGACCACAAATCGAACGCGTTGCTGCTACCCTAGCACGCTTATGGTCAACATTTAAACATTTGGGGATCCATTTTGCAGCAATTTTTCTCATGTCCAAATTGACGTGAACTATATGATGAACGCGTTCGTATGAAATATTCAGTGCTTCAGATATCCGTTTTAGCCCAATTCGACGGTCTGTTAAAATCATGTCATGAACTGCATCGATATTTTCAGGAACTGACACAGAAACTGGCCTTCCCGATCGGTCATCTTCAATGGAAAATTTACCTCTTTTGAAGTTTGCAGTCCAATTTTTCACGGTCGCATACGAAGGACATTGATCACCAAGGGTATTGAGCATATCTTCGTAAATATGCTTACCTCTTAACCCTTTTAAATACAGTTACTTGATGATGGCTCGATACTCCAATTTTTCGATTTTCACAATTTCGGTGGACATATTTTTTTCTTTTAATTTATTGCGTAACTCTGGTTTACTTTTCTGACGTCAAACTTTACACTGACACTTCTAATTAAGTTATTGTTCGTTCCTATGGTACCGCAATATTTTGTTTATGCAAGGAACTGGTCTAGGCTAACTAGATATCAATACATCCTCGTATGTTCAAGTTATTGGATCAAAATCTCACCGAGTTTGGTTCATTTGAAAAGCCGATGAAAAAATACGGAGACAAAATGGACCAGGAAACTAAAGAAAATTTGATATGATAAATGAGGTATGTACGAGGTGAATTAGACATTGTGTCCTTTTCAATAAAAATTAATAATTCGCAGATAAACATAAACCCGGGGGAATCTACACGTCTAATTTCCTCCGATATGAATATTTGTCATACAAGTGCTTGGAGAGATCTCAAAAAAAGTTGTTTAAAATGTTTCAAAATACACATATCTCAAAAATTGCATCCAGGTGATCCCGAAAGGCGATTAGAATTTTGTAATTGGCTAATAAGAAGACCTGATTTTCCTGGAAAATGTATTTTGGATAGACGAAAGCACTTTAACGAATTGTGGGATATTCAACCGACATTTGGAGCATAAACAACCCCAGGCAGTTCCGAGAAATTCCACCTCAAGTGCGATTTGGTATTAAGGTATGATCAGGAATTTACGAAGATAGAATGTTGGGTCCTCATTTATTTGACGGAATTCTGAATGGAGAAACCTATCACCAGTTTTTAATGTCGATTTTCGAAGACTATTTGGATGATCTACCTTTGGCTAACTATAACAATGTCTGGTTTCAACATGATGGTGCTCCACCGCACACTACCAGACGAGTATCTAATTACCTGACTGAAATGTTTGGTGATAAATGGATAGGGAATAATAGACCGGTGAGGTGGCTAGCAAGGTCTCCAGACTTAAATGTTATGGATACATTCTTACGGGGTACACTGAAAGGTAGAGTTTATGGTCAGAGAGAATATCAAAATATTGAGGACCTTCAACACAGCATTGTTAGAGAGATCGGAAGATTGAGGAGGAGGGAAATTAATCGTGCAGTGAATAATATTCGAAGAAGGGCACAGTTGTGTCAGCATTTCGAGCATTTGCAGTGGTTTACTTTTGTCTTTACATTTTAGTTAATTATTGTTATTTGTTCAAGGTTCTATTTTCATTGAAAAGAACACAATGTCTAATTAACCTCATACACACCTCATTTATCAAATTTTGATTGTTGATTCTGACTCCGTATTATTTCATTGGCTTTTCAAATGAACCAAACTCGGTGAGATTTTGATCTAATAACTTGAACATAGTTCAATGTGGTTGTCGTCTTTCGGGATACAAGTTTCCAATGTGCCAACACTGTTTCTATTGTATTTGTAATAAATTTGTATTATATCTCTTTTTTCTTCATTCGTGAAAGCCATTTTTCGCCAAAAATTCAATGACTGCTGAGAACTGTTTTGCTATGCCGCTGTGTTTTCTACACCACTGGACACCGGATCTGTTCAGTCGGCCATTGGAGAAACCATATAGAAATACATATTATATACTTACTCTAGAATGCTTATCCCCATGTCAAAAGTGTTGTAAAAAGTTCAGGCTAGTACGAAATGCGCAAGCGCCTCATTAGTGATTTTTGTAACAGGCCCGGTTTTAGTAAAATATTATGGTACTTGTGAAGATTAGCAAACGTTCATTCTGAATCTCTGAGAATAAGGTTGGAAACCTCATTGTGCTTATACCTGTTATTTGTATTAAGCCGATTTGAATACATATTTTCACATATTTATGATCCCGAATATTCAGCAAAGGCCATCAGAAAGTAGAGTACGGTTGTTATTATTATTTACCGCTCTGAAGCGACTCATTTTTGGTATCACATTCACTTTTCAGCTGTAGATGACCAACAAAAACCTACGGAACCACCCCAAATCGTCGGTGCGAATTTGAAGGAAGCACTGGATTGGAAAATAAATTGAAAGTACAAAAAACTATGAAAAATTATTTAAGCTCATATCATGAATAATTTCAACTCAAATTGGATTTATAAAATTGGATGCTTGGAAGCTCGAGGTTTTTTTCTAGAACGATTCATGTCAAAATACGCAACTGCATTTAATTTAAATCATTTGAAGAGATTAACATGCTATTTCTACGAGTATTTTTGGTTGTATTACCTTAGTGCAATTTCCACAATGGGGGTGCATGAAAAAGTGAGGCCAGAAGCATTTTCCTTACCATCAAAGGAAAGCACTTCCATATTGATATTCATTTTCTGAGGCGATTCTGTGTATATTTAGTACTTTTTGAGGAATCTAGAATTCATAATATAAGCGGTGTGGCAGAAAGTTGTATCACTCGCCATGCATGCTTACGCAGACACAGTATTGGTACTGCACTAGGTTTCAAATTATTCTATTGTCGTTTTCAGGTGAATCTTCAGGAGGAAAATGTCTGCAACAAATTACAATTTTCTCACTCAAATGTTCTGCTGGGGTCTCTTCTTAAAAACAATTACCAAAAATCATGCCTTTTTTGTCAAGCTAAATTAATATTTAAGCTATTTTGAGCAAAGCATATACGTACATAAAAAATTTCATTATCTACCAAAAATGATTTATTTCAGGTATTTTTCTTTTACACAACACTAAACAGTTCATTGTTTATTTGTAGGAAGACACGGCTTTATTAGAAATTGTCTTTAAAGGAACAAGATTAATGCAAATTCATGAAAGATGAAAGAATAACCAATGACAACACACACAAAAAGAAAAGAGAAAATGTGAAATTTTAAAAACCGACTGTCTCTGACAAGAGTGACATATCTTAGTGACAAGTCTTTCTGTTGATGAAAAACCACTATTGCACGGTCATTATAATTACAGTAGCACGGTACATTATTGTTTTAAATAAATTTCTTTCTCGCCTAAAATTCGGAGTAATCTATCTCTAATAGGTTCTTTTCGGTTTTAAAAAGTCCTAAATGCGCTGTCAAATTTCTCTCTTTCAAATTACATGTGTTTTATTGCCTCGTAACAAAAAACTCTGAATTGGAACACCAAATTATTTTCAAACTTGGCAACGATCTACCCAAACTACACTGATGACGAGCATGCGCACATCGTAAACGGGTCGCATACGCGACACGCTTTTCGCCGTGAAAATTGACGGGATTAGCATTCTAGAGTAAGTATATAATGTATATTATGCACTAGCGGGCGGTAAAGTACACTTTACTGCCCGGTTCAGCAAGCGTAAAGTGGCATTCTAACGCCCGCGGGCGCATTATGGCCCGGCGGGCCGTAAAGTAGACAAAATTCTCAAATTGTCTATACTCACACATCATTTCATGCAATTCCTAACACGAATTAGAATCATTTCAGTTCAATAGACAATACTCTTTCTAACATTTGTTCATAATCGTTGGCAATTTTTTCGGTGATGATCTATTTATTTGAAATAGATTCTCCAATATAGCACTCAGCTACTATAGTTTCACATTCCTCATATTATGTTCCCCTTAATTATTGTATGCATAACGTATGAAACGTGTAGACCATTGCAATTCAAGTCAGTATTTGTGATTCGCGCTATAAAACCGCTAGTGCATAAAATTTTGTATGTATCACGTGCGTAAAATGCGTTTAAGGCCTTCGGCGTGTGATGGCCCTCGGCTAACGCCATCGGGCCATCATCCACGCCGCAGGCCATAAAGCCTATTTTACGCCCTTGATAAATAAATAACTATTTCTATGAGAAACCATCATACCCGGCACGACGAGGCCCGATGTTTGCGCGCGAAAGAAAAGTGTGAACTAAATAAAACAGTCCAATAATCCTAAGCAAAAACAATGACTTGTACAATAACAAAATGTCATTGAGTGTAACAAATTGAAAGTCAAATTTAGAAACATCAAAGTCAGCCTATCATGATAAGAAATAATTTTTTTCATAATCTTCAATTTTTCGAAAAAGAATGATAACTTATGATACATCATTGAAAAGGTAAAATTTGGTTCTATTCAAAACTGAAAGAATCCAATGTAGTGCCCATAAGAAAAAATAAAGTTGATGATGGTGGCCGGAAGAGGAAACGTTGGATATCAAATCTGAAAACACCATTATGTAGCAGGGAAAAAGTGGCAATGTGGAAGTGCAATTTATTTTCGAATCCTTCGAAAAATAAAGCCAGAAAAAAATAACCATTTTCCGAAATTTCTGATTTTTTCGGATATCTCCGGATCAATCAATCAAACAATCAATTTATTTGCTTATTATCGTAGGTAACACCACAAGTGTATCGGTGATTATCGAAATAGCAATTCCTTTGAACTTGAGAATCAAATTATGTTGCTTGGCAACCGCACGAGCGCTTGCGCGAGTGTGGTTGCCTAAACATTTTATAGTAGTTCATGACATAAAGCACTTATCTTTGAACTTAAAATTATCCAATGAGGATGAATTTCATTGCTGGAAAAGAGAAGTCGAAAAAGATAAGAAAACTTAATTTATTAATAAACATATATGGTTCTCACGAAAAATTACAAAAAAAGTAGATTCATAAGCCACCGATCTGGCACATACAATCCAGAGGGTTTTGGCATAAGATACTACAAGGAACCAATAAAATATTGCTCAACTCAAATAGTACCTAGGGTATTCAATAATGGAGCATGTGAAGTAGAATTTGTGAATAGCCATGTTGGCAATAATCAAGAATTAGGTCACATAATTTATCTAAATCTGAAAGAGAAACTATAGCTGCCAAAATTGCTGCTAAAATCCACTTCCACACCATCCTTGAAGAAGTCGGGGAAGAATCTCTTTCAAAAGATAAATTATTGGTAGATTTACATTTTTACATCAATGTGCAGAAAAAAATAATTGTGTTCTAACCTGGATGGGACTTTTTACATGACCTCTCAAACTACTAATATCGTAAAAATGTGTTACAAATAGTGCACCAAGTCATTTTGAACAGTTTTCAACAAAAAAAAATCAGTTATCAAATGAACCCACCTTAAGAAGTCTAAAAATCATTCGATTACTTCACAACAATTACTGACAGCAATCAAGAATGAAATCGGTATCCGTTGATATGGTTCCTTGTATATATCTTTAAGTATCTTATGCCAGAACCCTGTGGATTTTATGTGCCAGATCGGTGGCAATTTTTCGTGGGGTAAGAACCATATATGTTTATTAATAAATTGACTTTTCTTATCTTTTTCAACTTCTCTTTTCCAGCAATGAAATTCATCCTCGTTGGATTATTTTAAGTTCAAGGATGGCTTTGTCATGAACCACTATAAAATGATTCAATATTTTTGATCTTTCAAAATTTCCTTTGCTACATATACAACATTTGAATTTTTCTGCCTTCTTTACACAGTCATCGGAGGCCCCTTCCAGTATTTTTAATATATATTCCAACAGAATACCCTGTAAAACACCTCACAATAAAAACATTATTCAGCAGAGATGTCTCTTCAAAACTAACAAAGCAAGCGTTCTCTTGGTGACGGAAACAAAATTAGGCGGAAATAAAAAACAACGCAAATTGAAAAATATTTGAGACTCTGAAATTCAATGAATTGATTTTGAGAAACATTCTATTAATAAAAAAAACTATCTGAACCACAAACCACAGAGGTGAGAATGTTTAATTCATTTTTGTGCATAAATAATATACTTTACCTACGGCCACTATAGAAAATAGGCGAAAACACACGACGCGCAGCCTCAGTAAATAGTCGTTACGCACGGTAAACAAATCGCACAGTTTCCGTAATCAAAACGCACAGTTTGAAATAATTCTGGAAGTAGGTCATGATGGCACAATCACTCATCAACACCGTTCTAACCGTACTCATAGCAACTGTCAAATTGAAAATGAATGAAAGACAACAAAGTTTTTTGGTTTTAATAATTATAAGATACATATTATCCAAAAAAGAATATGTCAAGTGATAGTGAAAACGAAAATTTAACTCCTCCCAACGTCATGGCAATGGAAGATATGACAACTAATGACTTACTGCCAAGTAAATCGCGCGAACGCTATGAAAATTGTTATAGTAGATTCATGGACTGGAGACTGAAACATAAGGTGAATTCTTTTTCCGAAAATGTTTTGATGGCATATTTTCAACACCTATCAGAAAAAATGAAACCTAGCTCTCTATGGGCCTTTTACTCAATGCTTAGATCGACTCTAAACATAAAAAACAGTAAAAATATAGAAGCCTATTCCAAGTTAATAGCGCTATTAAAAAGGAAATCGGATGGCTTTAGAAGCAAAAAATCTAAAATTTTGACGGCCAAAAATATTCAAGATTTCCTCGAAGCAGCTCCTGACAATCAGTACTTGTTTATGAAAGTAAAATATGTCCACTAATACTATTTTCCACACTTCAGTAATTTTTATTTTTAGACTGTTCTTATAATTGGCGTAAGTGGTGCATGCCGAAAACAGGAACTGAGAAATATGAAAGTTGAAGATGTTGAGGACACAGAAAAATCCTTCATTATTAAAATTCCAAATACAAAAACCAAAATTCAACGTTCTTTTGATAATTTTGTGAAATTTTTCGAAATAAAATTATGAAAAAAATCTAAAGATGCAATAAAATACAGAGTATCCCATTTGAAAAAATGAAATACTCTGTCATATGTCCAGACTTTTTTGTCCGTAGGGCCCGTAGGTAAAGTATAGTACGTAATGCGTGTTGTAAAGCAATTACGCATTCATGGAATTACTCATGTAATTTTTCCCTTCGTGCGTAATATGCTTTTTACAACACCTGTTACGTAATATACTATAAAGTTCAATTTTAGTGTTGTGGTTCAGATTCCTGGAGCAATAATTGATTAAAGTTCTGCCCAATAATTATTAAAGATATTATCCATTGAACAGGGACAGCGTTCCCAAAGAAACTGAGAAGTAATTACTAAAGGCTGACGGAAATCATTTCCAAGTTTATGTACATAATTGGACGATTTGACAGTGTCAAATACCGAACTCAACTATCCAGTTTAAAAGAAATATTCCAAAGAGAGTTTCATACAAAATGGCTGTTGGCATCTGAAATCTGAATTCAAAAGAAAAATTCAAACTAAGATTTACTATATCATTCAAATTAAAATATATACAGGGTGCTCCAAATAAAGTCGGCACCATTGCCAACTCTGTTATTATTGATGCTACGAATTCGGTAAAATGGGCAAACTAGTAGCATTTTTAACGGCCTTCTCGATGCCGAAAACAAAAAAAAATTGACAGTCGCGTTTTCAGAATATTTCATAAAATGATATACCCTATATTTTTTCATGCATTTCGATTCGTAATAACATTCTCAACAACAAATCTCATTTGACTTTTTTTCGTAAAGGTGAAAATAAAACAGTTTTATCAATAGGAAACATTTATAACAAACGGCTTTGATAAAGCGCTGTAAAATATCGAGTAAATGTTCAACAACACCGCCTTCTTGTTGAACACATATTTGGGCCCTTTTATTGACACTACGTGTGGCATTCAACACAGTTCGGCCATCAATTCTATTAATTATAAATTCAATATAATTTTTCAGTTCATCTACTTATTATGTTTTATTTTGTAAACCTCATTTTTCAGAAATCCCCAAAAATAAAAATCTAGAGGTGTCATGTCTGGTGAACGAGGGGGCCACTTAATAGGACCATTTGTAGCAATCCATCTGTTTCCAAAACAGCCTCGCAGCATTCTTTTTACGCCACTGACATTATGTGCTGAAAATAGATCCTCTGACGAGCCTCCAGATCAAGATCATTGAAAAACTCTTTCAGCACTCTTGTTAATAAATTAATGTAACGGGGTCCGTTCAAAGAACCATGCCTCTAAATAAACCACACCAAACATTAATACTAAATCGTCTTTGCGGATTGTGGGGATGGACTAGAAATGGATTATGTCTACTCCTATAATGAAAATTCTTTCTATTAAACATCCCACGATTTGAAAAATTAGCCTCATCGCTCCATATAATATTTCTAAAGAAGTTTGGATCTTGTCTGCATTTATTCATAAACCACCGACAAAACCCCAATCGTCTCTCAGGATCACCAGGTTCTAGTGTTTGCACTGGTCTTAACTTATAAGGAGAAATCGTATGTTTCTTCAGAATTCGTTGAATACCAGACAGTGGAACAGCTATTTATCTAGATAAATCTCTGATGGAATTATTTGGATATACCTCAAAGTAGGATAAAACGTCAATTTCTGTATCTTCAGATATTACAAAACGTTTTTTAGTTCTCCTCTCAAAAACTTTTTCATTGTTCCTGAATCGACGAAAAAAACGCCGATTAGGTAATTCACGATCGGGGAACGAATTGCTGTAGTGTTGGAGTGCTCTTACACTATTTTTCTGGAAAACCAAGTAGGATTCTAACATATATTTTTCTTGGTGGGAAAACGGCACTTCGAAAAATATTTGAACAGTAGTTGACAGTTACAATAATTTATGATATTGTCATGATATACTTGAGAATATTTGACAAATAGTATTTCAACAAAGTTTCAAGGCAACTTGATTGCTCATAATAATAATTTTTTATCGAATCAAACACATTTTTTCCAACCACATTCATATGGCCCTCCAGTATTTTCTGTTCTGTACAAACACGGCTTCAAAGTTATCATTACAGCAGACATATTTTGATTCACAAAATAAATGCGTCTAGTGGAATGGCTTTAAGATGGAAATTATCGTTTTGTACATTAATACCAAATAGCTCAGTGGTGTCAATTGAGTGGTGCGACATGATGATCACGGGTTTCACGAGTTCACATCCCAGCGCAATTTTTTTCTTTTTACTGTCTTATTTTGCTATTAGTAGCAAAATATTGTCATTCGTATAAGTACCAAAATTGGGTGTTTAGACAATCATGAGGCCAAAACGAAGAAATTTTTTTTACTAGTGAAATAAATAAATATTTCCACAAGTCGCTCATTTTCCACTTAGGAAAAAAGGTGATATGAGCTTTGTTGTTGAGAATGTTATTACGAATCGAAATGCATGACAAAATATAGGGTGTTCCATTGAAAAGAATATCATTTTATGAAATATTCTGAAAACGCGACTGTCAATTTTTTGTTTGTTTTCGGCATCGAGAAGGCCATTAAAAATGCTACTAGTTTGCCCATTTAACCCAATGCGTAGCATCAATAATAACGGAGTTGGCATTGGTGCCGACTTCATTTGGAACACCCTGTATACGGACTATACGAAGGTACATTCCATAACCTTGTTTTATATTCAAAACCTTGATCTTAGTTATTCATACTGTTGATTGTATGTTGAAAAATAAATGTTAACTTAATTGATTTATAATAAAAACATTATTGAAATTAAAGGAAAAACGTTACGGAAAAGAAATCTGTAGTTCACAATGAGCTTATGACAAGAGGCATAAGATGTCCGGAGGACTGCTCATTGCTAATATCCTATACAATAGGAAAAGTTGGATCGAAAATCCATCAGAAAACAACTACTTTCCTGGCTAATGCCACGACGAACATTGAATTACATCTGATGAAATTTCCGTGCAGAGTTCCTACAAGGTTATCTCTGCAATTGCTTGGTTGCATGGGAATGATCATAGAAACATTCGGACCACCTATATATCGATTTCGGAGTGTTGCTCCTCATCAGTATAGGGTAGGTCTAGCAGTCAATAACTAATGACTGCAACGAATGAATCGACGACCATTCCCATTTAAAGACCGAAACTGAGATCGCGCCCGCACAGTGGATTAACTCCAAACTGCGAGCGCCATCCCAGCGCCGGAAGTCCAACCAAGCAATATCCGTGCTCCACGATCGTCAAGACCGTATATGAAACGGAAAAGAAATCTGTAGTTCACAATGAGCTTATGACAAGAGGCATAAGATGTCCGGAGGACTGCTCATTGCTAATATCCTATACAATAGGAAAAGTTGGATCGAAAATCCATCAGAAAACAACTACTTTCCTGGCTAATGCCACGACGAACATTGAATTACATCTGATGAAATTCCCGTGCAGAGTTCCTACAAGGTTATCTCTGCAATTGCTTGGTTGCATGGGAATGATCATAGAAACATTCGGACCACCTATATATCGATTTCGGAGTATTGCTCCTCATCAGTATAGGGTAGGTCTAGCAGTCAATAACTAATGACTGCAACGAATGAATCGACGACCATTCCCATTTAAAGACCGAAACTGAGATCGCGCCCGCACAGTGGATTAACTCCAAACTGCGAGCGCCATCCCAGCGCCGGAAGTCCAACCAAGCAATATCCGTGCTCCACGATCGTCAAGACCGTATATGAAACGGAAAAGAAATCTGTAGTTCACAATGAGCTTATGACAAGAGGCATAAGATGTCCGGAGGACTGCTCATTGCTAATATCCTATACAATAGGATTCATTCGTTGCAGTCATTAGTTATTGACTGCTAGACCTACCCTATACTGATGAGGAGCAACACTCCGAAATCGATATATAGGTGGTCCGAATGTTTCTATGATCATTCCCATGCAACCAAGCAATTGCAGAGATAACCTTGTAGGAACTCTGCACGGAAATTTCATCAGATGTAATTCAATGTTCGTCGTGGCATTAGCCAGGAAAGTAGTTGTTTTCTGATGGATTTTCGATCCAACTTTTCCTATTGTATAGGATATTAGCAATGAGCAGTCCTCCGGACATCTTATGCCTCTTGAAAAACGTTACATTGGCACGAAGTACATACCATCTAACAATGACTTCAAATAATTTTATAAAATACCCACTTCTTAGACTAAACGAAAGTACATTCTACCATTTTATTATGCTCGGTCGCCAATGTAACGTTTTTACTTTAATTTCAATGGCTATGGAATGTACCTTCGTATAGTCCGTATATATATTTTAATTAGCTTGAATTTTTCCTTTGAATTCAGATTTCAGATGTCAACAGCCATTTTGTATAAAACCCTCTTTGGAATATTTCTTTTAAACTGGATAGTTGAGTTCGGTATTTGACACTGTCAAATCGTCCAATTCTGTACATAAACTTGGAAATGATTTCCGTCAGCCTTTAGTAATTACTTCTCAGTTTCTTTGGGAACGTTGTCCCTGTTTAATGGATAATATCTTGGTAAAACTTCCGTTACATTGAGCATCTGATTTTCAAATTTTTTTTTGGAACTTACGTATTTCGGGATGTTTTACAAAAAATCCAAATGAAATTTTTGGCGGTCTCGTCTATTTTCGAAGATATAGGGCAATTTTGTTGAGAAATTTCACCATTTGACAGATCGAATTTCTGTTATTGAAAACACATAAAATTTGCCCTTCTTCTGATAAAAACATTACACACACTCTTATTTATTGGTTTTTATCACTTCTTAGTAGAAAAAACTATTATTTTTTCAAGAAATTCATTCTTCTTCGGATCGTAACAATTTCTAGCTATTTTTCATTGTTTACACTAAATATCCGGTATTTTAATTTTTATAATGGTGGTAACGTGATTGTCATTCTTCGTGTTTCGTCGGCTTTCGCTTTCTTTTCAAATTCAAATAACTCAAATTTAGGCTGAGTCAAGTCTCCGGTCTGACCAATAATCTGACCAATATGATTAGACCAGCGCGGTCATTTGGTTGACTTGACGACCTAATTAGAACTGTTTGTATGTGACCAATATTTTCAATCATCAGGATCGGTCCGACTCATCGTCATACTTCATACTGAACGCGCGTGCCTTGTCCGACCGGTGACTTGACACAGCCTTAGCATTTGGTTTTCTGGAATATGGGTAAAATCCGGATTTTGATGAAATTTTCAAAGATGCCTTAAAACATGACCGAAATACAATATTCAATAAAAAATTTCTGTGGAAGACCTTTTTCTGTCAAAATACACAAACCAAACCCAATCTGTTAAACGTAGTACTCCTTGTGAAATGCACTATGTTGAGCTGAAAATCCTTTTATGAATACAGCTTATATGAGTAAAGTAATACTAAAGATTAAAAAAAAGGTCATTATTCAATAGAATGAATTGAAAAGACAAGTTTATAAGAAATCATTTCATTTTGTTTGTCAGAAATGTTGAATGAGAAAGCTGTCATAAATAGTAAATAATGGAATAAAGGCTCGTTCATACCCTTGCGAATTCTCGCATTTTTTGCGACTCGACTCACACACACGGTAAAAAAATTGCTGTTAATGATGAATCGTAACATATCATTTTCTAGTATTTGGGGTCAGATATTATTACATTACCGAAAAATGACTTGATGAACCATCATTAATCGCAATTTTTTTTCTCCGTTCGAGTTGAATCGTAAAAAATGCGAATATTTGCATAGTTACAAACGATCCTCAAAGAACCCACTGAAGAACCATGAGAAATTAAAAACAGTACAATGCGACGTTGTCAGCTTTCCTGAAACTCTTGCATACTATGATAAATATGAAATGTTCGTAGTGAATACTTTTCAAAAGAATCGGCGCTCTTAGGACTCTCGTAAATTTGCGACTTGTTAACCGAGTACGTGCGTTTCTACTGCTTCTTCTCTGTAGAGTTTTCTAAAATTCATGTAGAAACGCTCATTTCTTATTTGTTGGTGGAGAATAATATAAGAATTACGCGAGCGTGCACATTCATATTACCACTCTACTACTTTATTGATTTCTCCCAGCTTTAGCTAGACACGCTTATCCCTCATTTGTTGGTGAAGAAATACGCTAGCGAAGCTACCGAGCTTATTTCTTCAATTGTTCAACACCAATAAATGGGGGGTGAGCAAGTCTAGATAATATTGAGAGAAATCGATAAAGAAGTAAAGTGGTAAAAGAAATGCGCGCGCTTGCCCGACATTTCGCAAATCCGCGCGCGCGGATTTGCGAAATTTCGGGAGAGCGCGCTCGCATCGCTCTTGTATTTCTTGTATCCCTCATTTGTTGGTGTTGAACAATTGAAGAAATAAGCTAGCGAAGCGAGCGCGCTTGCCCGACATTTCGCAAATCCGCGCGCGCGGATTTGCGAAATGTCGGGCAAGCGCGCTCGCTTCGCTCGCGTATTTGTTGAATTGATCTTCACCAACAAATGAGGGATGAGCCTTTCTAGATTAAGTTGAAAGAAATCGATAAAGTAGTAAAGTGATAACTGGAATACGCTCGGTAGCTTCGCTCGCGTATTTCTTCACCAACAAATGAGGGATAAGCGTGTCTAGCTAAAGCTGAGAGAAATCAATAAAGTAGTAGAGTGGTAATATGAATGTGCACGCTCGCGTAATTCTTATATTATTCTCCACCAACAAATAAGAAATGAGCGTTTCTACATGAATTTTAGAAAACTCTATAGAGTAGAAGCAGTAGAAACGCACGTACTCGGTTAACAAGTCGCAAATTTACGAGAGTCCTAAGAGCGCCGATTCTTTTGAAAAGTATTAACTACGAACATTTCATATTTATCATAGTATGCAGGAGTTTCAGGAAAGCTGACAACGTCGCATTGTACTGTTTTTAATTTCTCATGGTTCTTCAGTGGGTTCTTTGAGGATCGTTTGTAACTATGCAAATATTCGCATTCTTTACGATTCAACTCGTACGGAGAAAAAAAATTGCGATTAATGATGGTTCATCAAGTCATTTTTCGGTAATGTAATAATATCTAACCCCAAATACTAGAAAATGATATGTTACGATTCATCATTAACAGCAATTTTTTGACCGTGTGTGTGAGTCGAATCGCAAAAAATGCGAGAATTCGCAAGGGTATGAACGAGCCTTTATTCCATTATTTACTACGTTTAACAGATTGGGTTTGGTTTGTGTATTTTGACAGAAAAAGGTCTTCCACAGAAATTTTTTATTGAATATTGTATTTCGGTCATGTTTTAAGGCAAATTTGAAAATTTCATCAAAATCCGGATTTTACCCATATTCCAGAAAACCAAATGCTAAAAAAATTTGAAAATCAGATGCTCAATGTAACGAAATTTTTACCAATATCTTTAATAATTATTGGGCAGAACTTTGGTTTACTGGGAATCAATTATTGCTCCAGGAATCTGAACCACAACACTAAAATTGAACTATAAGTATATTATTTATGCACAAAAATGAATTAAATATTCTCACCTCTGTGGTTCGTGGTTCAGGGTTCAGATAGTTTTTTTTTATTGATAGAATTTTTCTCAAAATCAATTCCTTGAATTTCGGAGTCTCAAATATTTTTCAATTTGCGTTGTTTTCTTTTTCCGCTTAATTTTGTTTTCGTCACCAAGAAAACGTTCATAGTTGCAAACTCAACAAACAAAAATATACCTGGTAAAGCTATCAGTTAAATAAGGATGTTTACCTATTCGAAAAGGACGGACAATGTTTGCAAAAGTAATGATGACAGATTGGCTTTCATAATGACAGAAGCTCAAAATTACAATACAGTATGATACATTCAAGATCAATAAATGCCTTGCATACATCAACATCCATTTTAAAGAAATCTCAAAATCTACTTACACTTTCTTGTATGTACTGAAGAAGAAATGGACTGGCTCTCAAATTGTCAACGGGACAATCGAAAAACCCTTGTATTTCCTTCTGATGCAAATCCATGGTTATGATATGGGTGAGCCCAGAGTTACACATCATTTGGGCCAATAACTTGGTTACAATACTTCCTCTTTTACGCATTTTACACTGTTTGCTATAAGGCAAATAAGGAATAACACCAACAATAGACTTTGCTGATGATGTTTTACAGGCATAAGCCATTATCAACAGCTCCATTATATTGTTATTAACATCCCTGAAAAAAATTTGTTAATTAATATCAATATTATCTTTTACCAAAGAGAAATATAAACATTTTTTAAAGGCAATGCGGCGAATAGCCGCAAAATTGAGACGAGCTCAACACATAGAAATATAATTAACACTAGAACGCCAAACACGATGTCCGAGATTCAGTTAAATGACCCCTCACAGGGATGATGACCAACCTTTGCATTTGCGCATTATTGGTGTTTCTGGTCACGACGTTGCCAAATTTTTGTTTTGCTTTTTTATTAGTGTTTCATCTGTGGCAGGTAATTGTGGGAAGTCCAGTAAACTTGGCAACACCGCCTTAAAACCCAATCGTGACGTATCAAGCGAAGAAAGATAACGGTGTCGGCTTCAGAGTTTTGACATTGTTAGGTTATAGCAGTTGTTGTTCAGGGAAACTGTGTGAATCTTGATAACACCAATATATTGACAACGACACAGAGGCAAAAAAAATCTATGCCGACTTGGGTTTGGATGATATGTCCATTATAAAAAAAATGACATTGATGTCAATGATATCTTAATCGAAGATGGGGAATTTTATCATTTCATTTCATTTCTCCCTTCTTTGAGTTCTGACTGAAAATGTGGTTACACATATACCAGGATTTGTCGTTAAATCTATAAAAAAAAATTATCAAATGTAGAGTATGTCTACTATTCAAGACATCTTCTGCAGATTCAGAAAACTTTAAATAATTGAATAGAAAAAATAGAGGTGGTTTCATAAGGCCACCACAAACTGTTATAGATTTTTGTATTTTCCTTGATAGAAGTTTGTAACATTACCAAATAAAATGTGTTGAAAATTATTAGTCCTTTTTCCCCCAATCCAACCATTTTTCTTTATTTAAAACAAAGTGAAACAAATATCCAGTAACACTTTGAATTTTTGACTTTTTATATTTATTTTTCTCAACATACGATAATCTACTTCGTATTACAAAAAATGCCATTTGAATTTAATTACAACGATAAATGAGAACCTCTGACCGAATGCAAAAATTAGTTTTTTACCCGAGAAACTATATTTGACAGATTTTTTCCCAATTTTATATCTCCAATCATGTACATTCATGTTTTTCAACAAAAATGGTGGAATAGTAATAACAATGAGAGTCAACAAGTAGTTTGAACTCTTGTAAAAAAAATTGTAATGTCTTGTCAAAAAAGCCTTTGATTATTATTATTATATACTTTTTGCATTAAGAATTATTTAATTAATCAATCAATTTGTAGACGTAGATTCTCTCATCCCATAATATGATTCAAAATCATCACATGCATTCGGTTCTTAATTGATTCAACTCACATCATTCATAACAAAAGCATTCGAAATCTCTTGAACTCAAAGGCCACTATACCCCAATTACTCAAATTTTCATGAAAACCAATTTCAACATTCAGAATTTCGAAAATCAAAAATATGTCTACCTTTAGAAAGTGTTTCCTCGCTCTGATATGGATTTCGAGTATAATAGGCTCAACGGTTTAGGCATGAGGCCGATGGACACACAAATTGATTATTTTTTTCTGATTTACAGACTCAGTGGAATAGAATCAATTCCCATCGAAATATAAAATTTGAATTTTTTGACGATCACAACAATTTCTCCCTACGTGGTCGCGAGAAAGCACAAAATAGAAAACCAACACTCAATATTTCTAATTTCAAGATGTCAATCATTTGTTTACTGTATATATAATTAAAGGAAAACTCTATTATATTGAAAATGATATTACCGACAACTTTCCAGATTCAGGAACAGGAAGTCAAAAATCCTAAGACCGTCCCTGGCGACACTTGCGCTCTATTGCGCAAACTCTTAGGTTGGTGTATCTGCCCTATGGGGAACCACGTTATTCTGAACTAATTGGCGTTCTAGTGTTTATTGTATTTCTATGGCAAAACACACATTAAATCAAGGCGTAATGATGACCATCAAATATAGGATAGTGTTCTGTTAGGTCCAGATACGGCCCTGTTATTCCCTAGTTCTTGAGAACACCACAGAGGGCGAGGGGAGTTTTTGGCGGGCTCGTTAATAACGAGAGGTTATGTATTTTATGACTGAGCACGAGTAAACAGTATTTAGTTCATCCAGTGTTTTATTTATTAAAGAATTCAGGACCTAACACAGCATGGTGGCAGCGTTATAAGTAACTCACGTTTCCTTAGTAAAGTCCGAGTTACAGTGAGATTCGGTGAAAACATTGCCGCAATTTTAGAGAGAATGTCGGGCTCACTTACAGGCTCAATTACACAGCCCGAGAGTTTCAACTTCGCAGACCCAGATTCGTGGCCACAATGGAAGAAAAGGTTTACTCGATATGTAACAGTATCTGGATTCGAGTCCAAGGAAGATTCCGAAAAAATTGATTTATTGTTATACCTAATGGGATCGAAAGCGAACACTTCGTGCCACAGAGGAATGAGGTTTTTGAAAGATTCAAGTTCAACTCTAGGGTACAAAACCCAGGAGAAGGAATAGATTCTTTCATCACTGCACTACATACCTTAGCTGAACATTGCGAATATGGAACTCTGAAGGATAACTTGATACGAGACCGCATTTTAGTAGGTATGTTAGATGTAGAAACTAGTTCGAGACTACAGCTTAAGAAAGGGCTTACCCTGGCTACAACAATCGATACATTCAAGCAAGTGGAGCTCCAAGCAGCTAGAAATATTGTTCTTCGACAAGAAAGCAGAGTGAACAGAGTCCAGTTCAGAGGTCAAGGTCGGGCACAAAGTCATCAGCAGGTCAAGTCCAATGGTGGTGAAGGCTCCCAGGCTCAAGGTGCAGTGCATAGTGCGGAAAGTGCTTGGTGCGGAAACTGCGGTTTGAAGAAGCACCCTCGGAGTGAGTGTCCAGCTAGGAATTCGGTGTGCAATAAATGCCAAAGGAGAGGCCATTGGGCCAGGAAGTGTCGTCAGGAAAACAAGGCTGTGCGAACCATTGAGGAGGTCAGTGGAAAACAGGGGCCTGAGCCATACGAAGATCAGCTGTTCGTAGGTAGTATCCAAAAATATTCAGGACAGTGGTATGTAGACATTTTGGTAAATGACACAGACAAAGTTAGATTCCTTGTGAACACTGGGGCTGATGTGATATGTGTCCCAGATACTATGTGGGGGCATAACCTAAAAGGTCAGTTAGTTAGTCGCAAAGACGTTCTTACAGGCCCAGATGGATCTAATCTGAATATTTTAGATATAGTAAAAGTTAAATTGTCCTTCGAAGATTCCAGCTTCTCTACTAATGTTTATAGAATTAAGAATCTGAAGGTTCCTATTTTGGGGCGACCTGGAATTATTAATTTGGGGATCCTCAACTTTCCTAATGGGTAATTGCTGAACATAAGTCATAAGGGTCTACGTTCTATGTCCAAGGAGAGCATTGCTCGCGAATTTCCTAATATTTTCTCTAATATAGGCACCTTTAAAAAAGAGATGTCTATCAAGCTAACTAAAGATGTACAACCATTTGTACAATCTGCCCCAAGAAGTGTGGCCATCCCGTTACGAGAAAAATTAAAAGCCGAGCTTGATCGGTTAATAACTTTAAATATTATTGAACCAGTCGATTATCCTACACAATGGGTGAGTCCCATAGTAGTAGTGGGCAAGTCGGGTTTAGGAGGGGATTCTGAAGGGTAAGACTATGTGTGGACTATACTAAGTTGAATAATAGTGTGGAACGGTCACATTATCCTATGTCCAAGGTGGAAACTACTTTAGGGTTACTGAATGGTGCAAAAATATTCTCTAAATTGGATGCTACGTCTGGGTTTTACCAAATAAAGCTGGACAGCGAGAGCCAAGATTTAACAACTTTCATAACACCTTTTGGGAAGTTTCGCTTCAAGCGCTTACCGTTTGGTCTTTCATGTGCGCCAGAGTATTTTGTAATGCTTTTCACCAAAATATTAGGAGGTATGAAAGGGGTGGTAATCCACATGGATGATGTTTTAGTTTTTGCAGAGTCGGTAGAGGAGCACGATACTATTTTAAGGCAAATTATCCAGAGGCTACATGACGAAGGAGTGACTCTAAATAAAGAAAAGTGTGTTATAGGGGTAAATTGTGTTCAATATCTTGATCATATTCTAAGTGATACAGGAATTTCTATCGATCCACAACGTGTGGAAGCGATCACGAAGTTTCCACGCCCCACTAGTAAAACGGAGATTTTACGGTTTTTGGGGATGGTTAATTTTGCAAGTAAATTTGTTCCATGTAAGAGCGATATTCTTGAACCGTTAACAGCGCTGTTGAAAAAAAACATCGAATTTGTGAAAGGCTTTCGCGGCCATCGTCACTTACATGGTGGTTCTTCGGGTAGTAAGGCCGACGTGTTTTCAGAGAAGAACTCGACGTTTCGCCAACACGAGTGGTTAGCATTTTCAAGATATTCAATTTACCATGGAAATTGAAAATGAGAAGAAACTGGCATTCTTAGACGTTCTCATTTCTCGAAAAGAAAGACGTCTGGGGCATACGGTATATAGAAAACCAACACACACTGATCGATATCTCCACAATACCTCAAACCATCATCCGTGCCAAAAACAAGGTGTAATCAAGACATTAGTTGATCGAGCTAGAAGAATTTGCGAACCTGAATACCTGGAAGCTGAACTGAAACATCTAAAAAACGCTCTTTTTTCTAATGGATACAAAGAAAGAGATATTGAGAGGTGTATGAAAAATAGAAGAGAAATCAGAGACGGAAGAATCAATAGTAGACCAAATGACTGTCCATCCAGTGAACCAAGTAGTAGTCAAACCAACACCGAAAAAAGAAAAGCATTCTTACCATATGTTCCCAGAGTTACAGATCGTATCGGCCGTATTCTAAGAAAATATGAGATTAAAACCGTTTATAAACCTTCAAAGAAACTGAAATACCACTTTAGATCAGCGAAGGACAAACGAGACGTACTATGCTCTTCTGGGGTTTATCGCATTCCATGTTCCTGTGGCAGCGTGTCGGAACCACGAAACGCTCCGTTAAAACAAGAATCAAAGAGCACAAGGCTTGCTGTCGGTTAGGGCACACACAGAAATCCGCTGTCGCAGAACATACTCTCAACAACGATAACCATAGAGTGAAATTTGAAGAAACCCAAGTCATCTCTTCAACATCTGCGTATTACCCAAGACTCTTCCGGGAAGCAATTGAAATCCAGAAACACCACAGCAACTTCAACAGAACCGAAGAAGGACTACAATTGAACAAGGTTTGGCTTCCAGTTCTCAAAAATTCTCAATTAGCTCCCTACCCACAAAATAACGGTACGAACGATTCTATGATGTCTGCTAACGCTATGGACCAATCAGATGTAAGAACGACAAATCACAGGTATTTATTGAGACAACGTATAACAAATGTCAATCATTTGACAGCGACTACAGAAAGCGAAAATTTTTAAAATAACTCTTGAAAATGCTAACCACTCGTGTTGGCGAAACGTCGAGTTCTTCTCTGAAAACACGTCGGCCTTACTACCCGAAGAACCACCATGTAAACATCGAATTTGTCTGGGGAGAGGCGCAAAATAACGCATTTGATGAAATTAAATTGAAATTGCAGAATGCTCCGTTCCTTGCTTATTTTGACCCAAACAAAAATATTATAGTGAGTTCAGATTCTTCATCTTATTGGCTCGGGGCTTGTTTAATGCAATATGAGGAGGATGTCAATATACGTCAAATTGTAGCTTTCGCTTCAAGGTCACTGTCACCCGTAGAGAAGCTGTATGCTCAGATAGAAAAAGAGACCCTAGCTGCCACGTACGCAGCCGAACGCTTCTCGGAATTCATTACGGGAAGTCCAAAGGTAACTTTGGAGGTGGATCATAAACCACTAGTGCAAATTTTACAGACCAAAGCTCTGGATGACCTCACCCCTCGTCTTCAGAGATTTCGGATGAGGCTCATGAGGTATAAATATAATGTTATCTATACCCCAGGTAAAGATTTGGCGGTGGCAGATGCGTTATCTCGTGCACCCATTGAGGATTCAGCACCTAAGCATGATGAGTTGATGCTGAAAACAGACGCTCATGTTCGAACGATAATTGAGACTTTACCAATTAAAGATAAGTTCTCAGAACAAATTATGCGGGAACAACAGAGTGACCCAGTTTGCTCTAAGCTAATGTCATATTGTACATCGGAGTGGCCAGATAAGAGTAAAGTGCCATTGGAACTGTTGCCTTATTTCCAATATAGGTTCCAAATTTCGTTTGCAGAAAGCCTACTCTTATATAATTCTCGTATAATTATTCCAAAATCGTTGCAGTTTAAAGTTTTGGAGTTCATACATACAGGCCATCTCGGAATCGTGAAATGTCGCGAGAGGGCAAAAATTTCAGTTTGGTGGATAGGACTATCCTCACAAATAGAAAACTTAGTGCGTAATTGCCCGAATTGCATAGAAGAAAGGACTAATAATAAGGAAACTTTTCATAGAGATCAAATTCCTTCACGTCCTTGGCAAAAAGTAGCCTTAGATTTATTTAAATGCAACCATTGGTATCTGATAGTTACCGATTACTACTCACGATTCTTTGAAATTTTTCAGCTGAATTCTTTAACAGAGGACGTCATAGTTAGGAAATGTAAAGAAGTCTTTAGTCGTTATGGCATCCCAGAAATTGTACGTTCGGATGGCGGACCCCAATTCAAATCAGTGTTTTCTAAGTTTGCAGTCGACTACAATTTCCTTCATACCAAAAGTAGTCCTTATTTTGCTCAATCTAATGGATGCGTTGAAGCGGCGGTAAAAATAGCAAAAAATTTGTTGAAAAAAAATGGAAATGATTATTTTGAGGGGGTCTTAGCATATAGAAGTACTCCATTAGCTTGCGGATTCAGTCCTGCAGAATTGCTTATGTCTCGGAAACTTAGAACTAATTTACCTGTGCTTCCAAACAAATTGAATAGCTTTGTGGATACTTCTCAATTCCTTGTTAGGGAGGAGGGGAAAAAACAGCAAGAAAAGTTATATAATTCCAGGCACTCCGCTAGAAATCTTCCCGATCTGTCGGTGGGAGATCCGGTTTGGGTTCTAGATATTAGGCAGTACGGGGTTATAGTAGACGTTTTGCGGGAACCACGTTGCTATAATGTAAGAACTGATTACGGTACTTTTAGACGTAATAGATGGCACTTAATTGCAGCACCACATTATATGCCAATAATAAAGCAAAATCATGAGAAGGAATATTCTCTAATAAATTCCCAAATGGGTGCTTGTAATGATGATTACAAGAATAATTTACCTCAGGGGCAACCATTGGATATCCCAGCGGATGATGAAACCGATCGCCAGGTTGAGACAGAACCCCAAACCGAATCTCCGCCTTCAGGAAGAACACCAGTTCGTAATATTGATAGTAAAGTTTCATCCGAAGCTCTTTTGGGCAGACCTGTACGAACCAAGGATAAACCCAAAAGATTTGAGGACTATGTTTAGGTGCTAGGGTTTGGGTAAATCGTCATCTGTAGTTTAGGTATGGTTTGAGATGTGTTCTATGTTTAGTTTTGCTTAACCTTAAGTGGAATATTGCCTCTCGCCTCACATATATATGTATATATAAAAGGGAGATGTTCTGTTAGGTCCAGATACGGCCCTGTTATTCCCTAGTTCTTGAGAACACCACAGAGGGCGAGGGGAGTTTTTGGCGGGCTCGTTAATAACGAGAGGTTATGCATTTTATGACTGAGCACGAGTAAACAGTATTTAGTTCATCCAGTGTTTTATTTATTAAAGAATTCAGGACCTAACACAGCAGATAGGATACAAATTTTACTGGTTGCAAGAAATTTACTGTAGTGAGGTGGGGAACTTGACGTTTCAGAAAAAAACCCTTTCGCATAATCTAGAGTCTGACATTAGATCGTATATTAGAGTCGGGACACTCTTTGACAGGACATCGAAAAAACGCGTTTTAGGTTATGTCCACCTTGTTAGGCCGAATGAGTACAAGGGCGTATCGTCAGGGAGGGAGTATGTAAAAATATATTGTGAGGTACACGTAACCCGAATAACTGTGACAAGATCTTTCAAAATCGAATATTTGTCAACTGAAGCTTCCGAAACGAAATAAACAAGATTTTGAGTGGTAGGTACCTATGTTGAAAAGACGTTGAAAAAACTGATGCTATTCCTGTTTCAAGAACGATTGAAGAGACTGAACTTGGTACTAGATCATTTCAAAATTTTCTATGCTTGGAGGAAGATGTATTTTCAAAAGTTTTGAAAGAAAATGACGAGTTAAAGTTAAAATTGGTCCAGTATAAAGTTTTCATACAAGAAAAAATCTTTTAAATACTTTTTTGGAACAAATGGTAGAATGAGTTCAAATCAGAAATGAAAATTTGCAAACAAAGTTGAATGTTTACGGAAAATTTGGCATTAATTCAAATCAACTTACAAATAAAAATAGAACCCGTAATGGAAAAGGATAGCGACCTAAGACTGTGGTGGAAGCATTAGTTATTAGATTCGCATGTGGTACTTCCAGAAATGAAACCTTATTAAAACTAAATTATGCGTTACCTAGTATAAAAAAGTCATTTTCAATTTACTCCAGGCATATTACATGAAATACTTCATTATTTGAAGAGCAAAATTAAAAAAATTTCAGACTGCAAGAAAGATTGCTGTTTATTTTTGGATGAAACAGTTATAGAACCTGGAGAACAGTACTGTGTAGCTACTTGCACTAATGTGGAAAGGGAAACTTTTAAGAAAGGGACAGAAATAGCTACTCATGTTTTGGCTGTCATGTTAGGTGGAGTTTCAAGTGGATGGAAATAACTCATACCATTTCACATGGGAGAAAATGAAGGGGGAATCTTTGACAAAACACTCATTAGAAATTATAAACATGTTCATCTGTTGGATATCGTTAATGTCACCACAGATATGGGCCCTTCCAATCAAGCTATGTGGAAATAGTAAAAAAACTAATGTTCTGAATTTTCCAGCCTTCAGCTACTCAAATTTTATAGCCTTCAGCTACTCAATTTTTATAGTCTTCAGCTACTCAATTTTATAGCCTTCAGCTAATTTTTTTCGGCCTTCGGCCTATTGTAATTTTTTTGAAAAGGAAATATAGTTGTTATTTGTTATCATTTCTGCATATTTATTCTGCCTTCCCACACAAGCTAGATATCAATTTAAAGTTCATCTTTCTCTTCGGTTCTGTCTTTTGCAGCCTGGCGCCCTCCCATCTGAACTCATGTACTATTTGGTTCAATAGTCACTTAATTTGAATAATCTATTGATCAATCACACCCTAAACTAATCAGCAAAAAGTGATAACTTCCAGTTATTTTGAATAAAATTTTCAAAAAAAAAATGATTTGTTCTTGCATACAGTGATAATAGTCGTCAGTTTGATATGGCAAATCAGACAAAATGCAGGTAGGAGAGTCTTATTTATTTTCCACGAAAGCTCTCGATAAAATTCTAAAATTCTGCGCAATGAATAAATAACGCCTATTGCGAATATGAAAATGAACTTGGCTAAGGTTGCCAGCATACATTATTACAAATGATGTCTTCCCAAAAGCCTGGAGTTGTATAAATAAATTATACTATCATCGTCGTTGGAATATCTCTATCATTACTAGTTTGAAAGTGAAAAAATATTGGATTTAATGTTCTACGATCGAAATCACCTATAGCCGAACTCTTCAAATATCATGTACTAATGGCTCTGTTGAAAAATCCCCTGTGCAGATATTCTGCTTTTGTGTTTTGATCACTAAGATTTTTGTAACCCTTTTTACGAAACGCCACTGTTGACAGAGAGGGAAATATATTTTGTACTGTCAATACTATCGTTCGACCGTTGTCACATCAACTGTATAGATATATTTTCTGTTCTTGTTTGACTGATAGAATTCGCCATTTAAAAAATATCTGGTTTTACCATTATTTTTGAGATATAACCTAAAATGCGTTTTTTCAAAGAGTGTCCCGACTCTGATATACGATCTAATGTCCAAATGCATACAGGGACTCTAGCATAATCCATCAAGAGTCTCCAGTGTTGTGGGTAACCTGCCAGTCACTGATCGGGTGGCGATTTTACTAAATATACTATTGTGATGTATTCCAGATCATGTATTCATTTAGAGACTTGGCAACGCCGCCTAGGACAGTCTGTCTATGGTATCTACGGAGAACACATGTGTCTCGAGCTATTGTTGCAAAAACCATAGCAGTCACGAAAGACCCCGTGAACTATTTGGGAAATGTAACGGTCCATAACACCTTCTTTTTTACTCCCACAGACCGCCATGAATTGAAAGAAGTATTCGCTGAAATAAAAAACAAAAAGGCATCTGGTTGGGATAAAATATCTATAAAAATTCTAGAACAACTACCGATTAGTGCATTGAATGCTTCAGCGGAGGCAATTAACATATCTTTTGAGAAAGGCACGTTCCCACGCTGCGCTGTTTAAAAAACGCTGTCATTATTACAATATATAGGGTTATGACAAAGTAATGCACAAAATTCATAAAAGGTACAACGATCACTTTTGAAAAAAAATGCAAAAACACGTCAAACTGTTTTTTTTAAACCGCATCTTTTGACATAAGTTACAAAAATAACACGTCAAAGTTGTCAAAGTTATGACGTCATCAACAATTTTTTTTAATGGGAAGCTAAGATTTTTATTACATTATGTGATAGAACTTGTGTTTTTACTCAAGGGAAAAATAGTTGTAGTAGGGCTCACATAAGAAAAAAAACGAGAAAATGAATAAAAAACGAAATAAACGTAAGTTTCATAATAACTTGTCAATTAACTAAACAGTCCATTAAACCAACTTTGACGTGTTATTTTTGTAACTTATGTCATAAGATGCGGAATAAAAAAAAACAGTTTGACGTGTTTTTGCATTTTTTTCAAAAGTGATCGTTGTACGTTTTATGAATTTTGTGCATTACTTTATCATAATACTGTAAAGGGGGCAATCATAATGACCCCAGTAACTTTAGACCTTTCTCTCCCCTACCCACTCTCTCCAAAATTATTGAAAGACTTGTTAAAAGAAGAATTCTATCATTCACGAATAAAAACAATATAATATCAACGACCCAATTTGGTTTCCAATGTAACAAATCCACCTCTGATGCCACATTCGAACTTCTCGAGCATCTTTACCTAAAACTTAATGACACTGAAGCCGCGGCAGTGGTGTTCTGCGACTCATCAAAGGCTTTTGACTGTGTGAATCACAGAATACTACTGAGAAAGTTAGAAAGATATGGCTTCCGTGATGTGTATCTGAAATTAATCGAGTCTTATTGGTCTACTCTAACGGTCTAACCTTTCAAGAGTCTTTGGTGGATTGTGGAGTACCACAGTCTTAGGTCCCATATTATTCCTACTGTATGTGAATGATCTCGCACTACTGGATATTGCGGGCAGATTCACCCTATTTGCAGATGATACCACCATTCTATGGCATAACAAAGACACACACTCATCAATTGAATGAAATAGTAGAATACGACATTCTCAAAGTTAAGAAGTGGTGCGACTCCAAACTGTTGTCCTTCAATGTAAATAAAACCCACATTCTCACCTTTAAATGTTTGCTCAACCCGATTACAATAGGTGATAAACGTATACACCAATCCTCCTTGGCCAAATTTCTGGGGGTATATATTGATAATAAGTTGACTTTCAAGGAACATATTTCAAGTTTATGTACTAAACTAGCTAAAGGCTGTTATGCACTTAGGGCGGGTTGTACAAAACAAGTTCACCAATAGTTCAATTAAACTGAGTTCAGTTGCCAAGGAATTAGAAATTTCATTGGCTGATCTCTAGCAACCGAACCGAGCTCAGCTAAACTGACGGTAAACCTGCCTTGTACAACTCGCCCTTAGAGTCATATCAAAAGAACGACCCGACCATGGCAAGAACTACATATTTTGCAGTTATAGAGTCCCACCTGAGATATGGGATGTGCTACTGGGGGAACTCCGACAAAGCATAACTTAAGACGATATTTATGCTCCAAAAAAGAGTTCGGTATGTTTGCAGGGCTGGCTTCAGAGATTCATGTCGGCCCCTATTCAAAACACATAGAATAATGACCCTTACCTCCATATTTATACTTGAGACTGTGTGTTTGATGTTTAAAAAATGTAAGTTAAACAATATCTCGAAAATGGTGCATTTTGGAGGGTAAGTTAATAGAAACTTTTTTTCATATTTTTGGACGAGCTATCGCATCCTGAAGCATTTATTATGAAACACCCTGTACATTTATATTTTCACTTTTATACTTCACTTGTATATGTACACTTTTATATTGTTTTAATGATCATTTATAACACTTTGACAATAAGAATATATTCTTGGACAATAAAGTATATATTGGAGGATTGAAGGTTATTAATAATCCATATCAAGTATAATCGATTGTTAACTTGTGCCAATAAATAACCTTAGTTATTTAGATAGAGAGAGAGAGAGAACATACTTTATTATCATAAGAAATTAAATTCCTGTTGACAAAGTTTGGTTAAGCTAATAACTTATGAGGTATTTTCATACATCAATATTATTCATATCAATTCATATCAATAGGGAATATGCATAATTTTTTTTTATTTGTTTAATAAATTTTTTACTTCGTTAGAACATAGTAAAAAATATAAATACGGTTGAAAGTCTTGGAATTAATTTTTAAAATAATATATAAAATACCGATTGAATTTGACCTATGGCGCGATCAGTGTTGTTCGTCTTCAATGTCGTTCGTTGAGAAGTACTCTGATTGCTCTACTTGCTTGAAGTTGATATTTTATGAAAGAGTAAGACAAATGCAGTACAAGTGTTAGAGAGAGATGAACATGTGTGAAAGTGATCTCGATCAACCAGAGCAGTCTTCAATGAACAAGCCTTTCTATAGTTATGGCCATTGACACTATTGACAGTTATTTATTATGTTAGGGATTTGCAGTTTTAATCGCTATTACGATAATGGAAAATGCTAAAAAAAACATTTTATAGGTAGGTATTGTCTAGTACCGGAATGCCAAAACACAATTAAAAGTAAACCAAATAAAGTATTTTTTTCTGTTACAAGAGATGCGAAAATACGTAAACAATGGTGTAAGGTTATGAGAAGAGGCGAAGTATCTACAATATCACAGTTACATTGTTGTGAAGATCATTTCAATGTGAGTACATTGTATTTCGATAGTTAACATGAAGTGAATTGATCAGAAGTAAGTAAGTTGTATGCATAAATGTTTTGTATATCAAGCAGGAGATAACTGTTTATACCTGCCTCACCTAAATTACAAAAGAAAAACTATCATTTGATAAAATATTACTACTTATCAGTTCAGGTATTGTCGGATTGTTCTTTGACAAAACCACTTTCAGTCATTGCTCTTGATAATTTACAATTGTCACTAGACCAAAATCGCACTATGTAATGAAAACACTAGAAATGTATAAATAAAAACAAATTTTCTATGAAAAAGATAAATGTCATAACGTGCCATGTGACGTCATTCTTCGTTTCGACCAATGGTGATGCGTTTCGCAAATTTCAATTCCGCGCGCTTATTATGCACTTTTTGATTAAAGTTTTATGGAGTTGAATACAAACTAAATGATAAACTAATGGTGTAGGTGTAATGTCAAGACAATAAAGTATCGGAGGTAAAAAAATCAAGTAAATTTAAATCACTTGCATATTCCCTATCAATTCATATATCGAATTCGTCTTAGACTAGACAATACATAAAGTAATGTAAAAACATCTAATCAATATAATACACAATAACAACACAATTAAAATGGTTTCCTTATAAAATTCTTGTATGTGAATCAAATAATAATTATAAATAAGTGTAAAAATAGCTAAATAACAAACGCAATATAATAACACAGACCAACAAACTAACATATTTCAAAAGTAAGAACAGATAATAAGGGTAACATTGAAATGTCAAAATGTTTCAGTATAAAATTCTTCCAAATTATAGTAAGGCTTCTGTAGCCGCACATACTCCCAACTCCTTCAAGACAACCTTTACTACGAAACACCCAGATGATATTTTTTTCTTAAAGCCAGTATGTGTTCCTCGAATCGCAGCCTGTAGTCAATATATAATATACAGGGTGGGGCACCGAAAACGAAACAGATCGAATTTCTTCAAAACGCGTGTGCTGTGAATAAAATGCAAAAACACGTCGATTTTTAATGCAAGGGGGACATCTTCCTATCATAACCTCAACTGTCATGCCTCTCCCCCCACCCCTTGGGCACTATCACCCAAACAATTTGAATAGGGAAAGTAGTAAGTGTGACACATCACTGAAAAAGTAATTTCATAAGGAATTCAGCCATGTCAATTTTTGCCACCTAACTTTTTATTTTGGCGCCCTCTTGCGGGAAAAACAACTGTTCCGTATTCCAAATTATAATACTGCATTTGCAAGCTATTTTGACATAAATTCGGTGACAATGCATTATGGAATTTATGATTTGCAATTATGGTCCGATTCGATTCAAAATTGATATGTGGTGGTTTTCAAGGTCGGAAATTATGATTTGTTCGTCAATGCAAAAAAACAAGATGGTGGCTCCAAGATGGCGGACGAAATTTGTAATTCTGGTCCGATTCGAATCAAAATTGATATGTGGGGATTTTCAGGGTGAAAACTTATGATATTTTTGTCAATTAAAAAAACCAAGATGGCGGACGAAATTAGTAATTGTTGTTCGATTCGATTCAAAATTGGCATATGAAGGTTTTACAAGTTTCCAGTATGACTACATTGAATTAATTAAATTGATGAAAAAAAGGTTTTATACAAATTAGATGATAATATTTCACTTAGATATGTGACGTAGGTTATTCTGTGCGTAACAGAATCAGGATTTTACCGCGCCTGAAAATCCTTGAAAATCTTCACATACTAATTTTGATTCGAATCGGACCAGACTTACAAATTTCGTCCGCCATCTTGGAGCCATAATGCATTGTCACCGAATTTATTTCAAAATATCTTGCAAATGCAGTATTATAATTTGGAATACGGAAGTTATTTTTCCCGCAAGAGGGCGCCAAAATAAAAAGTTAGGTGGCAAAAATTGACATGGCTGAATTACTCATGAAATCGCCTTTTCAATTATGTGTCACACTTACTACTTTACCTATTCAAATTGTTTGGTTGATAGTGCCCAAGGGGTGCGGGGGGGAGGTATGACAGTTGAGGTTATGATAGGAAGATGTCCCCCTTGGATTAAAGATCGACCAATTTTTGCATTTCATTCACAACACATGCGTTTTGAAGATATTCGATCTGTTTCGTTGTCGGTGCCCCACCCTGTATAATAGCATTTCTTTGATAAAACACATAACATTACATGGTGGCAGCGTAAAAGCGCGATTAGGTAATTTGAAATCCGCGTAAAAAACGGTTAGTGGAACACGTAGTGAGTCGGTGGCGTTGGTGCGAAAAATCGAATTCTAAGGAATTAGTTCGTGTGTTTGACATCGGACTCGAAATCCAGAAGTTTATTTTTCTGAAAATATATTCTACTGTGAATTATTGGAGCAAATTAAACTGAATAGTAGTAGTAGTTGATGGTTTGCGGCATTCATAATTTACGGGTTTTCTTATAGACTGTGGACTTATTCCGAAATCAGAGCAATCTTATCACGTTGATTACGATTTTCTGTCAAACGGTTAGTTGTATGACAAAAATGCAAGAGACCCAATTCTTAAAGCAGGATTTATAGATTGTGTTGCAGCCGCTTCCGCTGCCGTAGCCGTAGCCGCTGGCAAAATTATGTCCAATTTATAGTTTTATTTTGTGTTCATTGAGCGTCAACTGTTTTCCTTCATGAACATATTTTTATAATTCTTGTCCTTCAGATTATACATATAGATGTGGAAATCCTTCTAGTATGTTTAGAAATACGCATACATCAACATCTGTATTTTCCTCATATTCTAACATTTCTGAATAAAATTATTTTTTGCTTTCGAACTGTATAAACAAATACGTAACCTAAATTATGTGACCTTTCGTTCATTTTTGACAAGGACGTTTTGAGTTTTATTTCATTTTCCGCTGTCGTCCAAGATAAAAGTTGGTTAACTATCGGCGGCAGCGACTGCAACGGCAGCGGATCTATAAACGTATACATGAGCAACGGCACATTTAGCTTCGTACGGCAACGTCAACTGCAACGACTGAGGCTGCGACTCAATCTATAAATCCAGCTTTAGATTTTTTCATGGCCCACAAGATTATGTTATTCCAATTCAGAGTTTCTCTTTGTAAACAAAATTTGGGCCAATAAAAGTGTGAACCCCCTTCCAACTCCCCTAAAACTGGGTTTGCATAATTTTTTAAGCAAAAAGGAATAGAGTGCCTAAAAAAACAGGGGTATGCCAATTTTCAGAAGATTTGATCCGTTATTACAGTCACAGTTTTAGATATTCTTTTTCCTAACTTACAGTGGCTGTAGCTTGAATAGGGTGCATTTTAGGACACATGTTGATTTGAAGAAAAAATATTATTTTGATCCCAACAATATGTCCTTGAAATATTTTCATCGAATTTTGAATCACCCAGTATATTATATAACAGCGGAGATAGCGGCGATCCTTGCGGAACTCCTTTTTCTGGAGTGAAGGTTGGTGAGCGGATTTTTCCTATTTCTACTATTAGTGAGCGCTGTAACAAATAGTCCCCTATCAGATGAATCAGGTATTTTGGACAGTTCAGTAGGAATAGTTTGTACAGCAGCCCTAGGTGCCAGACACTATTGAAGGCCTTATTGATATCTTAAAAGATTGCCGCACTTCTTTGTCCTGAGAGCTTGCTTGTCTGAATGTCGGATGTGATGATCGCTAGAGGGTGGATGGTAGAACGGTGATTTTGGAATCCATATTGATATTACGGAATAGCATTCCCTCTTGCTTCCTCAATCAAATTTTTCATAATTTTTTCGAAGTTCTTTCCTGTGACTGGTAGTAATGTAATCGGTCTGTGGCGAAGCTGCGGGCGATGCCGGACCTGAACTCTCGCGTGGCCGGCGCCCGGCCGCGGGTGACTGTCGATGCGCTATGCACCGAGAAGAACCTGGACGATTCGAGGCTTTTCGAGAAATTTCATGAGCATTCGGAGAAGTGAGTGGTGGATATAAAAAGAACTACGCAGCAGACAGACGGACAGTTAGTGAAGTGAAAGTCAAATATAAATAGTAGAATGATTGTTATATAAATTAGAGTAATGTGTTATTGAATCATTGTATTTCGTTAAATAAATTATTCAACAAAACTCAACAGGAAAAAATCTGCTTCCATTTTCCTGGATATCAATAAAGCCTTCGATAGTGTCTGGATCAACGGACTTATCTACAAACTCGATTCGATGGGATGTCCAAGGCAGCTACTGTCTCTAGTCAATTCCCTACTAACAGAAAGAAGGCTGAAAGTGAAAGTGATAAACGCTTGTTCGTTCGTATTCTCCCCACAGCAGGGCTTACCCCAAGGATCGCCTCTTTCCCCCCTCCTTTACAATCTTTACTGTGCAGATATTTATAACCACCACTTTCCTGACCCAGATCATTTTTCCCACCTGGGTTATATGCTCCAGTTTGCGGACGACACAGTGTTGGTCTCCCACGATAAATCTATTGAGGGAGCAACCTACAAAGACTCACCGACTCTACATGCCATTGGTTCAATAAATGGAGATTGAAGCCAAACCCTAACAAATCTCACTTGATGATATTCAATCATCATCTGGCTCAAACATCTCCTACAATTACCATGCAGCAACAACTTCTCCGCCCAACGAGAACAACCAAATACTTGGGAATCACGATGGATATCAAACTCAATTTCAACACGCATCTCCAAGAAAAAAAGAAGAACGTGATATCCAGAGCCAAGCACTTTAGAGGACTCACATACCAAAACAAGGGTATCAATTTGAAAACTGCCAGTAGCATTTACAAACTAATTTGTAGACCAATGATTGAGTATGGACACATTGTCTTCCTCAACTGCAAAGCAACAGCCAAGAAGAAGATACAGGTTGCTGAAACATCAGCACTTCGGACGATCACAAGAATCCGTCACCCTAATAATCCCCTACACAATCCTCCAAACAACCTCCTATATGAGCTAACAAATGTAATGCCCATTGAAGATCGCCTGGATCATCTCTTTCATAGGTTCTGTTCGAAGGCCAAAAATATCGAACTTGTGGAGAAATTTGCAATGAGACGAGACCCTGAAGTACAACCCTTACACCGACAACCCCGTACTACCACACTTGAGAAAATACAACACGAACATTTTTTTTTCTATCAAATTATACCTGTATAACTGTATATAATGTCATATATGAATGATTTGTAACAATAGGCAGAAGGACTTCGGTCAATAGCCTGTTGGATTGAATTTATTTCAGTTCAATAAAGTTCCTTATTATTATTATTATTATTAAATTATTTTAGAGTGAATTAGAGTTTAAATATACTACAGGTCTATAATTTTCTATGGTTAGCTATGGTCCGTTGAGGGTTTTGGGATGGTGATTATCGTTCCTTTTTTCCATTCGGGAGGCATGTACTGAGAGTTGAGGCAGTATTCATATATTTTGATGATGTGAAGGTGTATAATATCATGTTCTAGTTTTCTTAGGGGCTGAATTCTTCCCTATGATTGTATAGTACGGTAAATTTGCAAAACGCTGATTATTATCAATCCATGCTCATTTCATTTATTTCATATAAAGTACATTTACATTAAATTTCATACAGGTATTTTTCTAAAAGTAGGTATATACTAGTTTGTACACCTAGGTCCAAGGACCTGTATGTGTACGGGGTAACAAAAAAAAATAGTAAATAAAACTTGGTGAATAATATATATATAACAGTTATTTTATAACTAAATACTAATTAGAATAACAAACACAACTTAATATGCTTTACTGTCAGGTGTGCATTGTTTGGGATTAATAAATTCATTTATATAAAATAATTATTATGTGATATTTAAGTATTTAGATTGATTTTTACCAATATATTGTTTATATTTTTTTTGGAAGGTTTTAAAATTGGTTATTTTTTATGTTCGGAGGTAAATAATTGATTATTTTGGGAGCTATTGATGTAATAAACCTCTGGTTTGCATCTTTCTGATAAAAGGGGCTTATTAGTACATTATTGCTGCTCCAGTATCAGGTAACGACACCTGAGACTGACCAAGTTTGCCAATTGGGTGGGTAACCCCAGCCAGTTCTCTTCAGAATTGGATGGGAGGGCCTAACTCAATTCGTGAGTTGGTACGACACTGGCGTCCACGTCGCGGGTGGTGGACTTCGGTTCAGAGGCTACCTAGGAAGCAGCTGAAGCGAAGACTAACAGTGTCAAAAGATCGCCTAACCTAAGGTGGGAGGTATCGTGCTGAGGGGTGCGTGGCACATAGGGTGATGTGTCTCGAACGATCCCTCTGGGACACCGGGCGACCTCCCAGAGTATTACAGCCTTACCATGGCAAGGCGGGGCTCTACCATGGTGGATCTTATTTCCCTAGCTACTCGTGGGAACAAATGAGTAAAAATTTTAAAAATCAAAACCCCAACGGGGGGGATAAATCCCCCGATCCTCAGGAAACTGGGGAACCAATGGAGATGGGAAATCCGACTCCACAAGAGGGACTGGGCGTAGGTCTAGTCTCTCAACAAGAGGAGAGCGGAATTTTACCGCCTCCAGAACTGACTCCAGATCAGGAAAGGGAACTGTTAAAGTCTCCGAAACCTACTGGAGCGGATCAGGATGAGGCTACCATAGCTATGGATAGCCTCAAACTGAAACGTACTCGACTCTCAGGGTCGAAAAGGAAAGCTCTGAGTCGCTTGCTCAAGAGCGGAATGGCTTATGAGACCGCCTTAGAGCAAGTGCTCAAAGATATTGGCAAGCCGAATCAGCAACCGGAGGGGGACAAATCTCAGTCTGGGGCTGGTGGAGCAAGCAAACGCCTGAGATCCGACGACAGTACGCCGGATCACACGGCGAAGAAAGCTTGCTCGGGGGTAGCCAAACCTTCGTACGGGACAGTGGCTGGGGGAAACAGGGTGGGCCTAATCCACCCTGAATATCCTACCACTGCCCTAACAGGCGAACAACTTAGGGCTCTTCAGCGTTCAATTATGAAAGCTGTTAGCCTAATACCCGATGATGGCCCTCAGGTGAGGTTCCAGAGCTGTACTTTTCGGCCTGGATGGTTACAAATCACCTGCGTGGACAACATCAGTGCCAGCTGGCTGGAGGAGGCATCAAAGCAACTCCAACCATGGGAAGGGGCGAAAATTAAATTCGTCAAAGGGCAGGACCTTCCGAAGCCATTCATCTGTGTGGCATACATCCCGGACGATGAGGCCGACGAACGACTCACGGCCGAGATGGAAGGTTGAGAAAAATGAACCACGGTCTAACCACTCAGGATTGGGTAATACTGAACCGAGAGGACTCGGGCCGTGGCCAAACATGGACATTCGCCATTGACGAAAGGTCCATAACAGCCTTGGAGGAGCTGGACTTCAAACCCTACTTCGGCTTTGGACAGATTCAGTTCCGTCTGAGAGGCAGCCGTGGAGGGAAAGAACCCTCCCGGACGCAGCCGGAGGAGGGGAAGGAAAGCAAGCCTCCTCTAAAGAAAACGGTCGTAAGGGGAGCACCGCAAGGGAAAGGTAAATCCGTCCCGAGTGTTGCGCCTCGGACCAAAAAGCCTGCGAGTGTGGCCTCGGGGAAGGGTAAATCCATCCCGAACAGACCACCACTCAAAAAGGGTGCCGGCACCTCTGAAGGGAAGGGAAGTAAACCGACCTCTGAGGAAAAGAGCGGGGGAGGACCGCCAAAAGACGGCAAATAAGGGCCTGGCTGATATAACAGTCAGACTCCTGCAGGGAAACCTGCAACATGCCAAGGCCGCCACCTACGTCCTTGGCAAAAAATTCATAGAGGAGCGGATAGATCTGGCCCTCATCCAGGAACCCTGGACCTCCAACACAGGCCGAGTTACCGGCCTGAGTAACACATCTGGTAAGGTAATTGCGGTCAGTTCTGGGGTAAAACCTAGGGCATGCATTCTAGCCAGAAACAACATTAATTATTTTATTCTTTCAGATTTCTGCACCCAAGACATGGCAACAATCCATGTGAAATTTCCAGAGAGGGGGAGCATGACAGAAATGATCGTCTGCTCAGCATACTTTCCTGGAGAAGTGGGTGCGGAACAGCCTCCTCCAGCGGCCGTGCGAGAACTAATTGCCTTCTGCAGGAGGAACAACACCCATCTACTGATAGGATGTGACGCCAATGCGCACCATGAAGCGTGGGGCAGCACAAACATCAACATGAGGGGTGAGTCTCTTTTCAATTACCTGATAGGGGAGGAGCTTACAATTAACAATGTCGGCTCCGAGCCAACCTTTGTCACTAGTATTAGGAAAGAGGTACTAGATCTTACGATCAGCTCAGAATTTCTAAGCAACAAGATATCCAACTGGAGGGTGTCCTCTGAGCCATCATGCTCAGACCACAGGCATATTCAATTCAACATTGAAATAGGCCCCAGACCAGTGGTACAATACCGAAACATACGGAGCATGGACAGGGAAGGATACAAGACCTCCCTGAAGAACCATCTCCAAAACGGATTGTCCACAATAAATAGTCGTGATCAAATAGATATTGCTGCGGAACATCTACAAACTGCACTTATCTCAGCTTATCACGAAAACTGTCCACTGAGGGAGAAAAGGGATAACCGAAATGCTTCCTGGTGGAACAAAAATCTGGATAAAACACGAAAAGAAGTTCGAAGGTTATTTAACCGAGCTAAGGTATCAGGTGAATGGGAAAATTACAGGTCTGCTCTAACCACTTACAACAAAGATATCCGGAAAGCAAAACGAGAATCATGGGAACGATTCTGCGAAAATGTGTCCAACACATCAAGTGGAACCCGTATCCACAAGATTCTATCCAGAGAGCCGACACAGGAGCTGGGGTCGTTAAAGCGTCCAGACGGCTCCTTTACGGCCTCCAGGAAAGAAACACTAGAGCTATTAGCTAATAACCACTTCCCAGGCAGCCTGATTCTGGACAATCAACCTCTAGGCTCAAATATAGGCCGGATAAAACGACCTCACAGAGATGACTGGGTGGTTGCCAACAAAATAATTACACCACAGGCGATAAGATGGGCGGTTAACTCATTCCACCCATACAAATCACCAGGAGAGGATGGCATAGCTCCAGTTCTGTTACAAATCGGACTGGAACATATCATACCTATCATTATAAGACTCTTTAGAGCCAGTTTAGCATGGAACCATATTCCGTCTAACTGGACCGCGACTAGGGTGATCTATATTCCTAAGGTGGGTCGGAATGACCCACACCCAAAATCGCTCAGACCCATTAGTCTGACATCCTTTCTGTTGAAAAGCATGGAGAAAATACTGGATGGGCACATAAGGTGTGGGGCACTAACAAAGCACCCCCTCAATGTTCACCAGTATGCCTACCAGGCTGGCAAATCAACAGAACTTGCCCTCAATAACCTTGTCTCAGGAATAAGCGACGCCCTGGAACGCCAGGAAATAGCAGTCGCTGCATTCCTGGACATAGAAGGAGCATTTAACAATGCACTACCTCACTCCCTATATGAGGCCACTGTCTCTAGAGGGATTGAACCGATACTATGTGACTGGATAAGAACTATGCTTCACAACAGAACTATAACGACCTCTCTACAGGGGGAATGTGTCAGCTTCAAGCCAGCCAGGGGCTGTCCCCAGGGGGGGGGTCCTCTCCCCAATGTTATGGTCACTGCTGGTGGATGATCTGCTGGCCATTCTCTCGCTGTGGGAGGTTGATCTGCAAGCATATGCTGACGATCTGGTCCTAGTAATAAACGATAAATCCGAAGAGACGATCTCCTACGTCCTTCAGGATATATTGGATACCATATATAAATGGTGTGAGAGGGAGGAAATGTCCATTAACCACCACAAAATGGTCATAGTACCATTCACCAGGAAAAGGAAGCTGGAACTTTTAATACCTCCTTCCATCAATGGTGTAACAATTCCTTTTGCGAGTGAAGCAAAATATCTAGGAATAACCCTGGATAAAAAACTTAATTGGAACTCGCACCTGGAAAAGACTATCCGGAAGGCTAGCCTTTCATTATGGACATGCCGCAGAATATGTGGCAAAACATGGGGCATGTCACCAAAACACGTATACTGGTTGTACGTGACCGTCATACGTCCAATGATAACGTATGGCTCTATAGTCTGGTGGAGCAAGGGACATAAAAAAATGGCCATTGCTAAACTTAACTGACTACAGTGACAAGCGTGCCTGGCGATTACTGGAAGCATTCGCTCCACGCCAACGGCAGCAATGGAAGTCCTCCTTGGATTACTTCCTCTCCACATAGTTCTGGAGAGAGAGGCAAGATGGGCAACATACAGACTTTATCAAGCGGCCATTAGTCTACCGCAGGCATGTGTCATGAGAGGCAGCGGAATGCTGGAGGGCATAATAGCTCACAACATTCTAGGAATGCCCTCAGACATCATGCCTAAAACCATCAACCTTCACACGTCCTACACTGTGGTCTTTCCCGAAAGAGAAGACTGGGTCCGGAATGAAACCAACCTATGTAGGGCAAATGAACGTTGGTTCACCGATGGTTCCAAAACTCAGGAAGGCGTCGGAGCCGGAATATATGGGATGAACCCAGTAGTGAAACGCTCGTTCAGTATGGGCAAACTAGCTACGATATTTCAGGCAGAGGTATATGCCATTGAAATGTGTGCCAGGGAGCTGGAAAATCGGCTCCACACACGAAAAACAATAAAAATATTTTCAGATAGTCAAGCAGCACTTAAAGCGCTTGAATCCAACTGCTTTAAATCTAGGGCAGTATGGAACTGCAGAGACACCTTAAACCGACTGGCGCAACGCAACAACGTTACCCTAGTCTGGATACCAGGTCACACAGGCCTAGAAGGAAACGAAATAGCGGACGCCCTAGCAAAAGGGGGGGCCGAAACAACGTTCACTGGACCAGAACCGGTAATCGGTTTAGCATATAGCACTGCCAAGAATGTCATAACAGCTTGGGCAGACAATAAAAGACTCGAGTACTGGCGTAGTCTACCGGGCCTAGCCCATTCCAAAGCATTTATTGCTTGTACAAGGAAAAAACAGGACTCTGACAAACTGCTAGAACTCAGCAGAGCGCATCTCAGAGTTATAGTAGGTTTGCTTACTGGCCACTGCAAACTCAAATACCACATGCATAAAATCGGACTTGCACAAGATGCAGAGTGCCGGCTATGCATGGAGGATGATGAAACGGCTGAACACATTCTGTGTACATGCCCTGCAGCGGCCAGAACCAGATTCTCAATATTTGGCGATACGACAGTAAGGCCAGAAAACCTGGTAAATTGTTCTCCCAATGCATTCCTCAATTTCGTCAAGAGATTGGATATACTGGGAGAAATATAACCATAGGGTGAGCCACAATAGGCCATTGGCCGCAGTGGAGGGCCTGATACGGGCCCACTCATGTTCAAAACCTAACCTAGTACATTATTAACTTTAGGCCAAGTTTCGTGCTTATGTGTTGGACTAATTCTCAATTGGGGATGTTTATAGATGAATATGCAGCATGTGTGACAATATAGTGAGTATACTTAGAAATTCTTCATTGATTTCATTTGATCCAATATTTTTGGTTCTGATGAAATTACTAAGAGATTTGTCATCTATTTCCTATTCTACATCTGCTAGTAATTTTTTTAATGTTTTTACATATTTTTCTCAGTGTTATCTTGATACCCCTTTGGGTAAAGGTAAGCTTATCGGGCTCATTCTCGAAACAAAAAGAAATGTGGTGTTACTCACATAGTTTCATCTCCTGAATCCGAAAGAATTTCCCCCTTATACTTATACTTTCCGAGTTATGACCTTTTGAATCTTGAAAATCGAAGAAAATGCCTCCTTCTTTTATTGACACTTTTTTGAGACCATAATCAACTCATATTTCACAATTACAAGCACTAAAACCAAACTTTTTATACAAAAAAACAACCTTCTTATAAAGTATATGACCCTTCCCAATTCTCTAGAACGGACGCCAATGAAGAGTGAGGTTAAGAATAATGAAATAAGAAGGTTACTTTTTTCTGTAATACGTTTGGTTTTGGTGCTTGTAATTGTGAAATAAGAGTTGATTAGGGAATGAAAAAAGTGTCAACAAAAAGAAGGAGGTATTTTCTGCGATTTTTACTGAAAAAAAATCGTGTTTGAAAATGGTCGATTTTCAAGATTCAAGGTTCTTAAGGTGCATTTAGTCAACACCATTTTAAAATTGTGCTTAAATATATGTTAAAAGCGAAAGTTGAATCTGTTATATCAAATGGCGCCATTTACACAACAAAGTTAAGTTTATGCTAAAAACCTTTGATGTTGCCGTTATGTTTACGATAATGCTCGTGCTAAAGTGGACTAAATCCACTCTTATACTCGAAAAGTATAAGAGACCCCCACGAAATTCTTTCGGATTCGTGTTCAGGAGATAAAACTACGTAAGTATCGCCACTTTTCTTTTTGTTTCGAGAATGAGCCTGATAAGCTTACCTTTACCCAGATATCTGTAATACCTAGAAAAATTACACTAGATATACTAAAATAATTGAGTCTTACTTTGCTCCTGTTTGAATAATGTAAACTTCTTTCCCACGAATCGAATCACCAATTTGTACCATTGATTCGCGATTTGATTTGTGGTAAACAGCACATCCACTTGATTTCACTCCCAATCTTCGATGTATTAAATTTGAGAGCTCTGGATGGGAATTTCCAGATATTAATACGATGTCGGTAGTTTTTGGAGCATCCATATCAAATTTCTATATTATATACGCAATTTGACAAAACCTGAAATGGAATATAATAAATTATTAATCACTATGAACCACAATTGAAATCAGAAATCAGTTCAAATCAAAGATTAATTTTCATATTTATTTACCTGCACTACCACCACTAGACCTCGATCAAGAAGAATAAAAACTCGATTACGAATTACGATACGAATGATACGATTTACAAATTTACGATAACATGGTACAAAAAACACCTTTAAAATTTATACAATCACAAGTTAAAGTTTGTTCGTCAGTCAACTGTAAAGCAGAGGCGCTTTCCAATTGATCTACCCCTGAGATCATTTCAGAGCCGCTTCCCAGTTGGTAACTCCGAGGAGCTCCTGAAGTGATCTCACAGACCACGAAAGAACATGTTCCTATTAATTAACATGTATTCTTGTCAGATGTACTGATCCTGAAGTGATTTAAGGGGTAGTTCAGGGGTAACAAGCTCTAAGCTCTAGCCAATCAGAATTTTGTAGCATCAACGCGTCATAGTGACGTACAGAGTCGAACTCGAACCAAGCAACAAAACTGTCAGCAGTAACTCTCATGTACCAAGAGCTAGTCCGTCACTGTCTATAGAGAACGGCGGCCATGACACGTCCTACTACGTCACATTTCGTCACAAATGTTCTTTCATATCTTTCTACTAGTGTCCCCATTGTCTTTTGGGAATTAAACAAACACTTCTTGTTAAATTTTGGTCTTCTTGGACGATACGACCTTGTGCTCATTCGTCCTGACAAGGTAGACATAACCTTAAACGCGTTTTTTCGATGTCCTGTCAAAGAGTGTCCCCCCGACTCCAAAGAGACTAATGGTGGATTTATGCAGCAATCATAAGTCATAAGTCTTAGTCATAAGGAAGAATATTCGTCAATGATTGGTTGGAATATACGGACCAACCAATCATTGACGAATATTCTTCCTTATGACTAAAGACTTATGACTTATGATTGTTGCATAAATCCACCATAAACTAACACAAGGATGGTTTAATTAGCTCTAGCCAATCAGAATCTTGTAGCATCAACGCGTCATAGTGACGTACTTGGATATGAGTACAGGCGGCCTATTCTCGAATGTCGAGTGAGATTTGTCGCACTCGACAAATGTCGATGGAAATTGTCGCACAAGATTGGCATGTGGTATTCTCAAATGGGTTCGACAGCGGCGGCGGCAGCGGCCAATTTATGATCAAGAAACCATAGACGAAAAAGTTTCTTATCTAACTGTTTGAATGATCTATTCGATAGGCATGCTCCTACTACAACTTCAAGAGTAACAAGACCTAAAGCTCCCTGGTTAACATATACAATAAAACGAATGATGGCGGAAAGAGATAAAGCACTCAGAAAATTCAGACGTACTAAATCTGAAGCCCACTTACAAGCCTATAAAGATCTGCGTAATTTTACAAATCAATCTATTAAGAGAGAAAAAAAAGCCTTTTTTATTCATCAATTCAATAAAAATACACCCAAAGAAATATGGCACACTTTGAAAACTAACAAGTTTATTCCAGAAAGAAATGTTGATAGATATTCCAGAACATCTGAGAGACCCCAAAGAAATAAACAAGTTTTTTATTGAATCAACCCCACACGCTGAGCCACCAATGGAAATCATGAATTTCTACAAAACAAATAATCTCGGTGCCCCTGCTTTTCTTTTTCAAGAAGTAAATGACCTCACTGTCTACAAAAATATTCATGATATTAAAACTAATGCCAAGGGATGTGATGGATTGAACATAAAACTCTGCTGCCCTCATATAGTGCCTTATATTACTCATATAGTAAATTTCTGTCTAACTGAAAGTTTGTATCCATCTGTGTGGAAAAATGCGGTAGTCAAGGTTTTACCTAAAAAACAAAGTCCGAGTGAATTCAAGGACTTGCGACCAATTAGTGTTTTACCGACACTGTCAAAAGTCTTAGAAAGAGCAATGGAGATACAAATGAAATACCACTTGTTACATCACTCTTTAATGCCCCCTGTTCAGTCTGGTTTTCGGAAGGGTTTCAGCTGCACAACCGCTTTACTTCATATCACCGATGACATTTTCAGAGCCACCGACCAAGGTGATTGTTAGACTTCAGTAGGGCCTTTGACACGATTCATTATGACTTATTGTTGAATATTTTACAATATATAGGGTTTTCTCCTAATGCTCTACTTCTCATGAATAGCTACCTCAAAAATAGAAAACAAAAAGTATGCATAAATAATATCAATTCAGACTATCTAACGTTAAGATCAGGTGTGCCGCAAGGGTCTATACTAGGGCCGTTATTATTCTCAATTTATTCATCTCAGCTTTTGAACCCGATTGAAAGCTGTAATGCTCATCTATATGCGGACGACACACAAATTTACCAAAGTTTTCCTCACCAAAAATGATAGAAAATGCATGTATCTCAATTAATAATGACCTTAACACCTTCGTTAAGGCAGCTTCAGAACACTGTTTGATAATAAATCCTAGCAAATCCAAGGTCATGTTGTTTGGCAGCAAATACCACCGCGAAAAAGTTATCAACAATGTTAACATTTATATAAACAATGAGCAACTTGTGGTAGTGAAAGAAGCAAGAAATCTGGGAGTAACTATGGATTCTGATTTAAGATTTGAAAAGCATATCAATAAGCTACTACAATGTACCTATAGCAGACTGAAAATGATTTATGGTAATCGTCATTCACTTCCAACAAAAGTCAAAAAAATACTATGCGAGTCACTGATTCTTTCCCTATTCAATTATGCCGATGCCATCTATGGACCTAATTTAACCACGCAATATAAGAAAAAGTACAAAAAATTAAAAATTCATGCCTGCGTTTGATTTTCAGTATCCGGAGGAGATAAATAATTTCATACAAACTCCGAGAAATCGGATGGTTGAACATGGACAATATATAGAAGAATACATCACAGTATTATCCTATATCATAAAGTTATAAATAAAAAAATGCCTCCTTATCTCTCTAGAAAAATATCATACCGTACCGATGTCCATAACCTGAACATTAGAAATAGAGGTCTTTTAACCATACCACCTTTCCAGACTGAACATTTCAGACGGTCCTTTAGTTACCAAATCTGCTTTCTATGCAACCCGGTTTTGGAAAAAATAAGATCATTGAGAGTGTCGAAATTTAAATCATTTTTAAGAAAACATTTATTGGACATCCAAAGATGAATTTTGAAAAACTATATGGAACATTAATCACTACCAAGAGTATCATTCTATTCTGCTCAGTATACCTATACTCTATTGATTTATCAGTATGAATGCACAGGCTGTTGAGGGTTAAGTGGAAGAATATTTTTTGGTGTGTTTACACAGCAAACAATAAACTTCGCCCTTTGCTTTCAAACTATAAACTTTATTTAATTTGTGTATTGCTTTATCTGTAAAAATGTTTGGAAGTAATAAAGACGATTTATTATTATTATTATTATTATTAATTCCAGACATCGATAACCTGAAGGCATTAAAAACTAAAACTAAAAAATTCTTATGTGAGCAAAGCTTTTATTCACTAACTGAATTCTTTGATTATAAAGCTCAAGTATAGATTACTCTGTTTATTAGTTATAGGTAGGAAAATGCATACTGTAGTAGATTTATACTCTAATTAACTGACTAAAATAATTTATTTAACGAAATACAATGATACAATAACACAATACTCTAATTTACATAACAATCGCGGAACTAGGTATTTATATTCGACTTTCACTTCACTGACTGTCCGTCTGTCTGCTGCGTCGTTCTTTTTATATTAATTGTTGACTTCTCCGAATGCTCTGGAATTCTTCATCGAATTGTCCGGATCCATCGAATCATCCAGATTCTTCTTGGTGCATAGCGTATCGAAGGTCATATGCAGCCTGCGTGAGTGTTCAGGCCCGGCATCGCCCACAGCTTCGCCACATTGCCCCCTTCTTAGAGATATTTCGTCCCGAAATGTCATCCTTGGAGTGTGTCGATATTTGCAAACCAAAATCTGGATGCCGCTGGATCGGAATATCGTCTCCAACATACTTCTTATAACTCTCCAATCCAACCCATCAATACCACAGGATAATTTTGGGATTGCCAAGTCCACCAGATTCTGGTCCACCATCGTATCTCTCAGTTGGGTGAGGCTCCTCCAGACATCTTCATAAGACGGTTTATCTTGAGAATGCTTCTTGGTCACCAGGTAGTAGATGTTCCTCTGGCCCTTCTTCAGCTGTAGCACACCTCCAATTTCTGGATTATGTTTTCGTAGTGTTTGGAGTTGGCCAAATTTCTTGGAGAACACCTCAGCGAAGCCCCTGGACATTCGAAGATCTTCTGCAACGCAGTGTGCTAGGGCGTAATCGACTGGCACTTTGAAAAGGTCCCGTGGCTCCTCTCGAGTTACCCCGTGTGACACTTTCTGTCCATTTGAGTATAAGGACATGAATTTCTGGAACGTCATCGCATCCTCTGGTGGTCTGAGGGTGCGGACTTGGTCATGGTTTCCAGCGTAAGGAGCCAACCTGTTGAAATGCACGACCCTGGGTTTACCTCTGGGTGGCTTGTGGATTCGGTAAAGCAGGTCATTTATCCTCTTGATGATCTTGTACGGACCTTCCCATGAATTCCGTAATTTCGGTGACAGGCCCCGGCGACGCATCGGGTTGAACAGCCAAACTAGATCACCAACACGAAATCCTCCAGCATCGGCATTGATGTCATAAGCCGCTTTCATTCGGTCGCTGGCACTCTGGATATTCAAACGGACTCGTTCGTGGATGTCTTCCATTCGCTGACGGAGTTTGCTGATGTAGTCCTCTCCCGCGGTATCCTGTCCTGGTGGCATCCCAAACTTTAGGTCACAGGGAAGTCGCAGCTCTCGGCCCATTATGATACTAGCAGGGGTTTGGCCGGTCGACTCGTGTACTGCGGAACGGTAGGCCATCAGAAACAAATGGAGATACTGATCCCAGTCTCTTTGATGGTCAGAGACTACCTTGGACAAGTGGCGATTGATAGTCCTGTTCATCCGCTCAACCATTCCATCGGACTGTGGATGTAGAGCTGTGGTTCTCGTCTTGCGGATGTTCAGCAGTTGGCAGATTTCTTGGAACAGGTTGGATTCGAAATTTCTGCCTTGGTCCGAGTGCAGCTCCAAGGGGACACCGAATCGACATTTCCACTCTTTCACCAAGACGTCCGCGACGGTGATGGCTTCCTGGTTGGGCAGGGCATAGGCTTCGGCCCACTTGCTGAAATAGTCCATTGCCACAAGGATGTATTTATTTCCATGATCTGATACGGGGAACGGACCGGCGATGTCAATGGCGATTCTTTCGAATGGACTACCTACATTATACTGACGCATCGGGCCCTTGGGTCGTGTCCGAGGTCCATTGCTGGCAGCACAAACAGCACACTTTCTGCACCAGTCATTGACATCAACTTGACAATTGACCCAGTAAAACCGTTGTCTTACTTTCTGCAGGGTCTTCGTCACACCCAGATGTCCTCCAGCAACTCCATCATGGATCTCTCGGAGTACTTCCTGTCTTCTGTTCTTGGGCACCACTATCTGACGTCTGTCCTCCCCACCATCTTCGGACTCCAATACACGTTTCAGGACTCCATTGTCCAGGGTAAGGGAATTCCATTGGGCCCAGTAGGATTTAACTGCTGGGGAATATCTTGCGATTTCCTGCCATGTCGGTCTTTGATTACTATTTTTCCAACCGATGACTAAACCAAGATCCGGATCTCTTTCTTGGTCTTTCTGGACCTCGTTGTCATTCCAGTTATTGTCAACTGCCGTGGTTCTACAAATCGCTGCTTCCTTCTCTTCTGCTCGTCGGCAGTGTGAGCAGTCGTCTGGGCATGGTCTCCTTGACAGGGCATCTGCGTTCTTGTGGCCACTCCCTGCTCGATGTTCGATCTCGAAGTCAAATTCTTGGAGTCTTTCGATCCAATGTGCTACTTGGCCCTCGGGAGTTTTGAACTGTAGAAGCCATTTAAGGGCTGCGTGGTCGGTCCTCAACAGAAATCTTCTCCCGTACACGTATTTGTAAAAGTGTTCTACTCCCTTGACAACAGCCAACAGTTCTCGTCTGGTGACGCAGTAGTTACGCTCCGGTTTACTGAGAGTTTTACTGAAGTATCCGATCACCTTCTCTTGCCCATCCTGGATCTGGGACAAGACAGCTCCAAGTCCCACGTTGCTGGCGTCCGTGTCCAAAATGAATTTTCCACTCGGAAGGATATAACTCAGAATCGGTGCGTTGATCAATGCCCCCTTCAGCTTCCTGAACGAGTCTTGGCATTCTTCGGACCACTGAAACTTTGTTTGTCCTTCCGTGAGCCTGGTCAGTGGTTTAGCGATGTTGGCGAACCCCAGCACATATCGGCGATAGTATGTGCACAAACCAAGGAAACTACGTAGTTGGTGTATGTCTCTCGGAATAGGCCACTCCTTCACTGCTCTGATCTTCTCGTCATCCACTGCTACTCCGTGCCCAGAGACAACATGGCCAAGGTAATGTACTTCTTTTTGGAACAGGTGGCATTTCTTGGGGCTCAGCTTCAATCCAGAATTTCTCAGTCGCAGGAATACCTCCTCCAGGTTTTTAACGTGGTCTTCGAACGATTTGCCAACTACAATAATGTCATCGAGATATACCAGACACGTCCTCCATGAAAGCCCTTTCAGAACCGTCTCCATTAATCTCTCGAATGTGGCTGGAGCATTACAAAGCCCGAATGGCATAACGGTGAAATGCCACAGTCCTGAGCCGACGGTGAAGGCTGTCTTTTCTCTATCTTCTCGAGCCAGTTCTAACTGCCAGTATCCACTCTTCAGATCAAGGGTCGAGAAAATCGTGGAGCCGGCCAATGTGTCCAGGGTGTCGTCTATTCTCGGAAGAGGGTAACTGTCTTTCTTCGTCACGTTGTTCAGTTGACGATAGTCTACGCAAAACCGTGTTGATCCATCTTTCTTCTTCACCAGCACGACTGGAGAGGACCATGGACCGTCGGATGGTTCAATAATTCCATCTTTCCCCATTTCACTGACTATTTTGTCAGCCTCTTCCTTCTTGGCAAGAGGAAGTCTTCTAGCTGATTGTCGGATCGGCCGGGCATCCCCAGTATCAATTTTATGCTGAACTACATTCGTTCGGCCCCCTTTTCCTTGTCCGGTATCGAAGATGTCTTGGTACTTCTTGACTAATTCTCTCAATCTGGGCTGTTGGGCTGGTTTAATGCCCTTGGAAGAGATGGTAACCAATTTTTCCAGTTCCGCTGTCAGGTTGTTGTCTTGACTAACAGTTTCGTGTACACTCCTGATCACAGAGGAAATTGACGAGCAGTGCCCCAAAACAGTTCCTTTCTTCAAGGTCACTGGGTAATAATTGACATTCATTACCCTTACTGGCACAAATTTATCAGCACGCAACAAAGTCTTGCCTAGTGCAATCCCTCGTCCAATTTTCTCATCATGAAGCTTGGGCTCGAACATCACCACGCTTCCATTGCTCGCACCTCCGTCCAAGCGAGCCTCAAGTATGGTCTCAGCCCTCTCGGGTACACTTACATCCTCAGTCAGCAGAACACGAATCATCTCTTCACTTCTTCCATGTAGCACCAGCTCTTCTCCGTTCACACGTAGAACGCCATCTTTGAAATTCATTTCGAACCCTCTGGAATTCATGATGTCCATTCCAATAATTGCCTCGTCCTCAATGTCCGCTACTAATGCCCGATGTTTCACTTTTGTGCTGCCTAGAATTAGTTCAATCGGTAGCTCTCCATGTTCAGTGGCCGGCTCTCCTGTTGCTGTGCGTAGCTTCCAGGATGATGGTTCCATTCTCTCTGGTGTTTTAGTAAAAGCAGGTCCAAGGATTGTCCTAGTCGCACCTGTATCTAGCAGCATGGTGCAAGGCTCGTTGTTGATGTGACCGTCTACAAAGACACCATTGTTTTGACGTTGAAGGATAGCGACATATGCATTGTTAACGGGGGCTTGCTGGATACAGGTCGACGATTGCCCCTCCTCATCGACCTTCTTTAGTTTTCCTGCATCAGTGTCGATTCTGAGAATGTTGGACATTTGTTGCGCACATGCCCAATTTTGCCGCAATTCCAGCATCTTATCTGTTTCCTCTCAGGCAACATTTCCTTCACCACCTTCCTTATGGCAGCTTCCAGGTTAGTAGGCTCCTCTGGGTCTTCTTCAATAACTCGAACTTTACTCTGGCTTCTGCAGGATTGCTTCGCCGCCTCAAATTCCAAAGCGCGTGCCAGTGCATCCACGAGATGTGTTTGACGAGCTAGTGTCAATGCTTGTCTGGTTTCCTGGTCACGAAGTCCATCTAAGAAGGCCTGAACTGCTAGTCGCTCCATTACCTTTTCCGGTGTAGCTGGGTATGCAAGGCGAACCAAGCGTGCAATGTCTTCTTCAAACTCCTGTAGGGACTCGCTTGATTTCTGGCAGCGGTTTTTGAGCTGCGAGTGGTATACATGTTCTAGATGGGTCTGTCCATACCGTAATTCGAGATGTTTAATCAGCTGCTCGTAGTCCTCTTGTTCTTGTGCCGTGAGGGTTTGTAAAATATTCGTTGCTTCTCCACGCAAGGCCAGTGTTAATGCCACAGCTCTTTCTCCTGCATTCCATCCATTTGCTTTTGCTGCAGCTTCAAATTGTCGGCGGTAATTTGCCCATGGTGTTTTTCCATCGAACTGAGGTGGTTTCATGGAGAGCTTTCCTGTTTCAGAACTAATCTTCACATCTTTCAAACCCTTCTGAACATCATCCAAGTTCAAACTCAGTTCCAGCATTGAATTTTCATTGACAGATTCTGTGGTGTGGGTAGTGTCAATCTGGTTTTCCAATTTGCTGATTTTCTCCTTTATTTTGTTAATTTCCGCCTCGAGTCCGCCTTTGATTTCGTCACTAATTGTTTCCTTCAATTTTCCCATCTCTTCTTCAATTTCATCTTTGATTTTCTCCATCTCTGTCTCGACAGTCCCCATTCTTTCTTCTAATCGATTCGCCACGCCACAAAGTTCTTCTTTCATGTTCTTCGAGTTTTCTAGAAGCTCTTCCCTCAAACCCTTCGAATTTTCTAGAATCTCTTCTCTCAAATTCCTCGAACTTTCTTGAAATTCTTCTTTCAGACTATTCGAATTTTCTAGCAGCTTTTCTTCCAGATTTTTCGAACTTTCTTGAAGTTTTTCTTCCAGATTATTCGAATTTTCCAGAAGTTTTTCTTGAATTTCTTCCTTCATTCCGTCGAGTTTACTCATTATGGAACCCAAATCAATTCCAGAAACTTCGAATAGAAATGTTTCTGGGTCCTCGCCCTCCTGAACTAATCCCTCGGCAAGTCTTGTTTGAAGCACGGCCTTTTTACCACTTGTGTCAAGTTCTCTCTCCTCCAGTTCTTGCTTCAATTCCGCAACCTTCAATTCAACCAGGCGAACTTTCCTCGAACACATTTTGTCTTAGTCTATGTCTCACAGTCTATTTCACAGGTCAACAGTCTATTATTATTATTATTGTCTATCTCACACAGTCTATTTCCCGGACACTAGTCTATTACTATTATTATTGTCTATTTCACACAGTCTATTCCACGGCCACCAGTCTATTATTATTATTATTGTCTATTTCACACGCGAAAATGATTGTTCGAAATACACAAACTTTCTACTTACACGAACACTCTTTATTTAAACATCGCACTTCTAACACCACTGTAGTAGATTTATACTCTAATTAACTGACTAAAATAATTTATTTAACGAAATACAATGATACAATAACACAATACTCTAATTTACATAACAATCGCGGAACTAGGTATTTATATTCGACTTTCACTTCACTGACTGTCCGTCTGTCTGCTGCGTCGTTCTTTTTATATTAATTGTTGACTTCTCCGAATGCTCTGGAATTCTTCATCGAATTGTCCGGATCCATCGAATCATCCAGATTCTTCTTGGTGCATAGCGTATCGAAGGTCATATGCAGCCTGCGTGAGTGTTCAGGCCCGGCATCGCCCACAGCTTCGCCACAATACATAACCTAACCATGTGGTGAACGATATTAGTCGACACAATCCTTCACTCATCCTAATCAGTAGGTGACTAGTCTAGGGTCCATACATATTAGCAGAATGAAAAATATCCGACAGGTAATTCGTCAGAATGTAAATACTCAAATTAGTAAACAAACAGATTCGTATTATGTAAGAACCGTACTTTGGCGACCGGACAATTGTGAACTGTACATATGGCGATCGTATCCTGTCAGAAATTACATTTCAATAATGATAAAATGGAGACTGCATTCTGTAGGAACGATAGAAATGTAAACCAGTAAAAATCTAAACTAGTACTGCAAAGAAATGGGAAATTATCAGAAAATGATTCCATCGAAACAGTGCATTTGAACAGATTCGAATTTTATCAAATTCGTACTTTGCCGGACCGGATTGTGCAGACCGTGAATCCGTTAGATTGCGCGATCCAAAACCATGCGCCATCAGACAGAATAGCAATAAGCAACACATAATACATACCCTGGGCGTCGCGGTGTTGCCAAGCTACACAGTAATGATTCCTCGAATCAAAGGAAAATTATTTTGTAATTGTATTACGTTAACTGAGTGATGCAGTCAGTTTTTAGAAGGAGTACTGGCATACAATTTGTGATTGATTGCATTGCTATGATAATGAAGTTTTGAAATCACTTTGACCAGCAGGTTCTCAGCTCAGAGGGAATTTTCAAGAAATAATCAATCCAGTCAACTGCGGTTATTAAGATATATATATATATATATATATATATATATATATATATATATATATAGAAATTTTCCTGGGTAGGATTGTCACGCTGGTAGCTATAGCTGCCTCCGTGGCGACGTTAGTTGTTGCCTTGTAAGCACAAGGTCTTCTAACCGAAGCCACAAATGTTGTTTCTATTTTTACATCCAAGTGTTTTACATCTTCGCACTTGATTTTACCGTACTGATGAGAGCTTAAGCTCGAAACACGTGTCTACGGTTGCAGAACATTTTGAGGGTTATACCCAATAACTTTTCTACTTATATTTTCATATATTGCCCCTCGCTATATCCATCCTTATTTGTATTTTCCTGGGTAGGATTGTCACGCTGGTAGCTATAGCTGCCTCCGTGGCGACGTTAGTTGTTGCCTTGTAAGCACAAGGTCTTCTAACCGAAGCCACAAATGTGTGGTTGGCTTCCTGTTGTTGACATCCTTTGTTTCTATTTTTACATCCAAGTGTTTTACATCTTCGCACTTGATTTTACCGTACTGATGAGAGCTTAAGCTCGAAACACGTGTCTAAGGTTGCAGAACATTTTGAGGGTTATACCCAATAACTTTTCTACTTATATTTTCATATATTGCCCCTCGCTATATCCATCCTTATTTGTATTTTCCTGGGTAGGATTGTCACGCTGGTAGCTATAGCTGCCTCCGTGGCGACGTTAGTTGTTGCCTTGTAAGCACAAGGTCTTCTAACCGAAGCCACAAATGTGTGGTTGGCTTCCTGTTGTTGACATCCTTTGTTTCTATTTTCACATCCAAGTGTTTTACATCTTCGCACTTGATTTTACCGTACTGATGAGAGCTTAAGCTCGAAACACGTGTCTACGGTTGCAGAACATTTTGAGGGTTATACCCAATAACTTTTCTACTTATATTTTCACATATTGCCCCTCGCTATATCCATCCTTATTTGTATTTTCCTGGGTAGGATTGTCACGCTGGTAGCTACAGCTGAGTATTAAAAATAAAATTATTTTGCTGAAACTATTTTTAAAATGTAGGTTAAAAAGTACATGTCAAGAATCTTTAAGCAAAAATTCATTCAGTGCTGAAAATTTTTCAATTATAATAATTTTTTGTGTATATCAAGAAAATGGCATTTTTTTGTTCTAATATCAAACAGATGAACACTGAACCAATAGAATACATAGTGGACAGGTAAGAAAAAACTCAGGTAAGAAATGCAATAGAAACGGATGCAGGTAAAATACGTTAGGCTGCTGATGTCGCAGCTGCTCCGGTTTTTGGGAGTTTCGGTGTGTGCGCGGTCGGCTGCTCAGTCGTCTGCTCTCAGCTGTGTATCATAACGTTCATAACATCATATGATGTTATAGAGACAAGTTCTGATTAATCTGATGCTGAAAACAATGACAACGATAATATACAAAATGTAGATGATTCCATGTAATTTTTTTTCTAATTTTAATGAAAAACAAAACAAATGAAGACTTTTTAATTTAAATTAATTATTTTATACACAGAGAAAAATAAAAAATCGAAAAAAAAAATATTTTTATATTTTTTTTGAAAACTTTGAGAAAAATTTAATTTTTTTTAACTTTTTACATACGAATCCTTAGAATAAAGTCCTTTTACATGAATAATGTTATAGATATTTGAGTAGAATGTAATAATTTTGAATTTAAATCGTGAATTTTATCTCTTGTTTCTAGTACAAGACGGCTAATGGTGTATCTAATTTTTTGCGGACAAATATAACTCTGACAAAAAAAGAGCAGAATTTCTTCTTGATAGAAAAATTCTGCTTCTAGATGTTTTTTTATTTTCCATTATATTTATCCCAGCCCAAAATATTCTAGAATTTTAAAAATAAAAATATTTTTTGAATTTTTTTTGACTTTGGAAATTGACTGGCCAGTAAACTGTTTTTATATAAATCAGAATCCCTAAACTACTTATAAAAAACATGCGAGATTGCTAATCACTTGTGCCCTATAACAAATTAGGATTCACCACGCACTAAACAGTCGATTCAATTTTCATTTTTCACGACAAACTAAAGATGTTTTTGGCAATAAAAAAACATTGACTGGAAAGTTAAATGATTCACAAAACACAAACACTGAATAAAACGACGATAAAATGTTACTAGCTGAAAGAAAAAGTATAAAAATACACGAGGTCTTATGGTAGACGAACAGTTCTGGAGGCCAGGTGACGTCAAATGACGATGCACCCTCTTTGAAATTTGACCAATGTACGGAGATAGGAATTGAGCCATCCTTTGTAGTGCATAATCGTTGAGTCATTTTCACAGAAAATTTATTGTGGCGACACTGAATAGGAGTACCTACTGGAATCGTCCACTAACCTTATTCAACGATTATACACTACACAGGATGGCCCATTTCCTATGTCCGTTCATTGGTCAAATTTCAAAGCAGGTGCATCGTCATTTGACGTCACCTGGCCTCCAGAACTGTTCGTCTGCCATAAGAGCCCATATATTTTTATACTTTTTCACAGCGGTTTTTCTTCCTGTTAGTAAAATTTTTCCATCGTTTTCTTCAGTGTTTGTATTTGGTGAATCATTTTCTCTATCTTACTCTATCTTTAAATGGCATGAATCATGAGCGGTATTTCTCCTTGGGGTTACATAATAAATGAACATGTACATTTGCAAAGTTTAATTGCGGCTAATTTACTTCTTCAATACTATTGTATTTATTGAGAAATTACTTATCAGCTTTTATTATTGTCATCCCTCAGCTTGAGCTAATTTTATGATCTCCAAACTGAGATATCTCTAAAAGAACAACGATTCATGAATACCTATTAAATTTAAATTTCGACATATATATTTTAATGACGAATGGAAAACACTAGACATCTCTATACAGATGAGTTGATGGCAATAAACTACTTTATTGCATATACCAATAGCAGAGCAAAATAAAAATGTACATTTAGTTACGAATTTGAAAATTTTATTTTTTCGTCAGGATACTCTAAAAATTTTAATTTGGAAGGTTAATGTCTTTTTGTAAAACAAAATTTTTCTTATAAAAGAACAGCGAACAAACACCACCATATTTCAAAATATTCAAGCAAATTCAAATATCCATCAATCATGAACACTATTATTGTTGCAGATCCATTGTGCGTATGAGCGCTCAAAACAAGATGATCGTTTCAAAAAATAAAAACTTTTGATCAATTAACGCTTCAACTACTCTTGAATTAAAATAAATGAACAATTCCCCAATTTGCTTTCCATTTATAAGCACCGGCAACACTGCACGAAAAACCCATCAGTCGCCAAATTCTCAGTCTGACAAAGTACGATTCTGCTGTTTTCACTTTGTGATAAAATACGATTCTGACCGAATTCAATTGGCTCATGTATCGGTCGGAGCAAGTCCAGTCCGTGTTAGTACAGTATAGATAATTGTGGGTCTGCTGAGTTGCTGGTTTTGTGAAACACGAATCGGAGGATGTACTAATTTTAAGATCTACTTTTCTGTTCAAATTAACTTCTGATACAATAAGTTTCTGTGAAAAGCTCATTCTGATCATTTACATATTTGTCGAAATTACAATCGAGAGGGACCCTATTCTCAAACCGTGACATATTTTGTCGCATGCGAGATATGCTCTTTGTCGAACGAAATCTGAATATTCTTATGGTGGATTTATGCAGCAATCATAAGTCATAAGGAAGAATATTCGTCAATGATTGGTTGGAATATACGGACCAACCAATCATTGACGAATATTCTTCCTTATGACTTAAGACTTATGATTGCTGCATAAATCCACCATTATTCACAAATGTCGCATTCGCAAATTTTTGATAGACAAATTGTAGAATGGTCAAAGGTAGTCGACAATTTATGTCGAATGCGAGAATTTCATAAGATGCGAAATTTATAGGTTGGGTCCAATAGTTTATAGTAAATGTCAAAACTCAAAATATTCTTTGATACTATTTCAGAGATTTTTGTAGTGAGAGTTTTCAGTAATAGCTATAGAAAATTTAGAAAATCAGGAAATTTATCAGCGGCCTCGAGAGAGACGAGTAATATACAGGAGTGCTTTTACATTCTCATCTGAGAAAAATGTATTAAAACCTTCAGAATAACTAAAGAATTCTTCCATAAAAGAGGCTCATTTTCTTTTGCTTGCATTAAATTTTTTTAAGTCCGCTTTTGATTTTGGCTGCGAAAATTTTTATTGGCTTCACTTTCCATGTTTCTACTTTACTAATTCTGATGTGAAAAGTAATCTTTTCCAAAGGCAAATGCCATTTTATTTGTTGTTGATATTAACGTTTTACAAGAGAAGGGGCATAGAACACGATCTAACATCAAAAATTCGGTGTTGCCAGCTCATGTTATTCGACAAAATTTATCTCATGCGACATATTTTCGAACGAATTTGAGAATACCACATGCCAATGTTTTGCGACAATTTCCATCGACATGTGTCGAATGCGACAAATCTCATTCGACATTCGAGAATAGGCCGCCGGGAAAGTACAGTCGATATTTTTCATTCTGCCGGCGTCCAGTCTGACGAAATACGGTTTGATGTTGTTAAATTTTACATTGTGCAGTTGGGATAAGTATGGATCTGTTAATTTCATTTTCTGATCAAGTAGCTATCTGAATGCGTAAAGTTTGTCAGTTTCTTTATTTGATATTGTTCGTTCTGACAATATGGGTGTCCCCACTGGTATAATAAAGCGGTTGCATCTGTGTATTAACTTTTGTAATTCTGCTTTGAAAGATGAATAAATATTTCTTCTATGACCATAGAAATATATATTATATACTTACTCAGTATATAATATATATTTCTATGTCTATGACACGTCCTACTACGTCACATACATTTAGGGCCGGTATCAGTGGTATCACAGAATACTGAACTACACAGAAGCGAAGATATCTACCTAACTCAATAACTCGGTTCAATTTCAAATTCAAAGTAAAAAAAAAATCAAATTTGTCACAAACTTCTCCAACCGCACTGTATAAATACCTGTTTGGCTTTCAAAATTACAAGATAAAAAATAATTACCTACCTAATAATTAAACAATGCTAATAATCTCAAAATCTGTTTTGACAATTACGTCACAAAACGACTTTTAGATTTCAGATAATGACTGAATTCAGAGGACGTCTGAACTCTGAATTCGGAGGATGTCTGAACTTTGAATGGCCCTACCGGGCTTCCGTAAATTATTCATATTATAAATTCATTTCAGTGTCGTCACCACAGAAAACTGTGTGTGTGTTCTGTGCTCTTGACACGTGACACATGCTAATGACAAATGACACGATATGATTTATTTATAATTTTTGAAGTTTAAATTTTAAATGTCATTGCTGGATAAACAATTTCCGTGATGACCTCTCGACCTCTAATAATACAGTTTCATTCATTATTTTAAGCTTTAAGTATCTCAACATAAAAATACTATTAAAATGTCTTCCCCGGAGAAAAACATTCCAAACGCACTAAGATTTCTCTTTGGTGGATCTGCAGGGTACTTTTTTAGATATTCCGTATATTTCACTTATAATTTAAAAAATTTTTGTTTTCAGAATGGGGGCCACATTATTTGTTCAACCTCTGGACTTGGTGAAAAATAGAATGCAGCTTAGTGGAGTTGGTGGTAAACCCAAGGAATATAAAACGTCATTTCATGCCTTTCGAGGCATAATTGCAAAAGAAGGATTTTTTGCTTTGTATAATGGTATATCAGCTGGGCTTCTACGGCAGGCAACATACACTACCACGAGATTAGGTATATACACATGGCTTTTTGATCAAATGAAAACTGACGGTAAACCTCCTAGTTTTGGTGTGAAGGCTGCACTAGGGATGGTGTCCGGAATATGTGGTGCATTTGTTGGTAAGTAATTGTGGATTCATTTGATATAATTATAAATTATTACGCTAAGCGCCATGAGGTTTAATAATAATAATAGTCTTTATTGGAAAACAAAAAGATAGTTTGACCAAAAGGCGAAGTTCAAATCTGAAGTGCAAAACAGCAGCTTTGTTCTTCCACTTAACCCTCATTTTGATCCCTAGGCTTCGTAACACATATGTTGTGCCTCATTGCAATTGGTTCAATTTGGCGTCATAGCACAGCAGTTAGTCGCGCTATACTGGTGTTTTTATTGGAAATGAAAGAGCGTGGCCGGGGGAGACATATACTTTTGGTCCATGAGATTTGTAGGATTTTCAGTGATTGTGCGACACAGCATGTATGTCTCTTCTTTTTAGAATTTGACTTAAAACTAAGAACTACTCAAGAGATAACATTTAATAGAAATAATTCACAAATTGGTTTAATAAGTAATATGAAAACAGATCCATACTTCTGGAAAATACCAATAATAATAAAAATATGAATGAAAATATTCTGTTTTTTAGGTTTGCAAAAAATGATGGTCTACAAAAAAACATGTGACACAGTAACATTTGTTACAGCCCACACATCAATATTTCGTACGTGAAGCCTTATTCAATGCTACTTTTCTTCCTTGCTCAGCTTTCATATCGCGGTAACACACAATACAGTGCAAACGAGAAGTCTTAAGGTTCCGTCAAACCGACGCGGGAACGCGGAAGCGGGAGCGGGAACGGAACTTTGGAACCGTGCAAATTGCTAGAAAAACAGTACACGTAGCAAACCATACATTTTTCGTTGCTTGCATGCATTTCGGAATACGAATAATCACACCGGTATGTCCCACTATGGATTTTAGTATCGGATTCATCTCGTTCATGCTCCCGCTCCCGCGTTCCTGCGTCGGTTTGAGGAAACCTTTACAGGATTGCGACTTAAAACTCACCAATCAAAAATATACTTTATTGTCGAAGATATAATCGAAGATATAATCTATCTATAATATTCAACACTAGCTCAGCTGATTTTTTGGATGTAAATCCAAATTGCTGAGTCCCTATTATTGCTGAGCAATCGTAAGAAAGGAAATCAAATATGATACTCTCAAAAGCTTTGGGGATAGCGCTAAGTATAGAAATGGGACGATAGTTGCTCACGACAGATTTTCGGCCAGATTTATATATTGGAGTAACATATGAGGTTTTCCAGTAATCCTGAAATTTACCTGATGATACATATTTATTAAAAATATAAAAGAGTGGGCGAGATAAAATGAAGATAAATGATTTAAGAAAAGAAGAAGCAATTCCGTCAGGGCCAGGGCCTTTGTTGGTGTTGATTCCGGACAGTTTTTCATAGATTTTCGAAATTTCGATGTGATAGTTGGACACGTTAACCACAGATGTAATAGGAGTATCGTAAGGATGTAAGGGTTGATTTGAATAGACCGAAGAAAATATAATATAATATAAAAGATGATAGATAATGAAATGAATACATACATACATACATACATGTTTATTCATATAAAATCACAAGAATTTTACAATTGTCACAGGAATACAACACAATATTAAAAATATTAAGGTATGAATATGATTCAGAAAATTAAATATTCAACAAATTAAATATTCAACTAGCATGTACAGGAGGGCATATGTAAGAGGAACTCCTCAATTGTATAGAAACAATGTATAATTAATATGTCATGGATTTTTTTCTTAAATGTATTGTAAGTTAAATCTTTGTAGCGGTGAGGTAAGGCATTATAGAGCTTAACGCTTATATATTTATATGTATCTTGTGTTTTCTTTATTCTGCAGAAAGGTATGCAGATGTTGTCGCTGTTTCTAGTTGAGTATTTGTGTATATCATTGTGTCTAGTTATACCTTCAGTTAAACATCTTTTATGAATGAATAAGAGGCACTCCAATATGTAGCACCAAGGCAGTGGCAAGATTGATAGGATTTTAAATAGAGGTTTACAATGCGTTCTAGAGCCGCTGAAACGCATAATACGTATCACCTTCTTTTGTGCAATAAATACTTTTTCTTTGTTAGTACAGTTTCCCCAGATTATCAGTCCGTAAGTTAATATGCTATGGAATAAAGAGAAATAGGCCATTCTTAGGTGTTGGTTGTCTAACTGGTACCTTAATTGTCTTATACCAAATGTCGCTTTAGCTAGGCGCTTGCACAGATCTTGAGTGTGGAATTCAAAGTCTAACTTTGGGTCTAAATAGACACCCAAGAGCTTAACTGGTTCGATGTAATACCTGGTTGTTGTAGGAAAGCTTATGTTTTGGGTTTTTTTTTCATTGAGAGTCATAGAGTTTATGCAAAACCAGTCTTTGGATATGACCTCAGCCTGTTCTAGGTTACTGATTGTTTCTTGGGAAGTTTTTCCAGTGGATAGGTAAGTTGCATCGTCAGCATAAAGGACTGCTTTCACAGTTTGTCCTAGATTGTTAGGTAAGTCATTGAAGTAGATTATAAAAAATAACGGTCCAAGTACGGATCCCTGTGGGACACCATACTGCACCGTATGAGTGTCAGAGCTTTGTTTACCACAATCAACATAATAAGTTCTGTTTTTTAGATATGAGGATATGAGGTTTAATGGAATGCCTCTAATGCCGTATCTCTCGAGTTTTAATAGAAGGTAATCTTGGCGAACTGTGTCAAATGCTCTTGTTAGGTCATACAATCTAGCAGAGCTGATTGATTGATCATTGAAACCATCCCATATGGTGTCACAGAGCTCATAGACTGCTCCGATAGTGGATTTCCCAGCTCTGTAACCAAACTGATTTGCACAGAACAGGTTGTTATTTTCAAAAAGTTTGAGAGTCGTATCTTCAGGATGATTTCGAAGATCTTGCCTAGTAGTGGTATAATGGAGATCGGTCTATAATTATCTGGTAAATTTTCGTCACCTTTTTTATAAATGGGTGTTACTCTGGATATTTTGAACATATCCGGGAATATACCGTCCTTCATACATGTGTTTATAAGGATTGAGATTGGATGATCTAATGTATCAGCAACCATTTTTAATAGACTAGCATTTAAACCATAACAGTCCCTTGACTTTGAGTTTTTCATATTTCTGATAATCCCACGTACTTCTTGTGCGTCTGTTGGAAGCAAATAGAAAGACTTGTTATTTATGGGAATTTTTCTAATAAAGTAATCAAAATTAAGATTGTTGGATCTGTCATCAGCAAATTTACAGTTCTCGACTAGATTTTCTATGACCTCTTGGAAGAATTTTGCGAAGTCCTTAGCGGTGATGCCGCTATCAGTGGTAGTTTTACTTCTCCCCAAGCTATCATTTATAATGTTCCAAGCTGTTTTTTGAAAGTTATCTGACTCTGAGATTCTTTTGTTGTTAATATTTATTTTTTCGGTATTGATCATGTTACGATATTCCTTTTTTAGGAAATGTAGTAAATCAAGACTTTCCTTGGATCTAGTGACTTCAAATATGGTCTGGGCAGCATCTAGTTTAGATTTCAGATATTTAAAGTTCTGAGAATATTCAATATTTTTAATGTGCCTGTTACCACCCACACACACCTCCTTCTCAGGAAAGCAGCGTAGATGTATATCAGACAGAGTGTTTATAATATAGTGAGCCTGATCTTGGGCATTTTGATGAGAAATATTCCAATTTGTGTTGAGTACCTCAGTTTTAAAGTTGTCGACAGCTTTAATTGTCATAGGGCGACAGATAAAGGTGCTGACAGGACATTTTTCATTATTTTTCAGATTAAGGGTTATACCTCTGTGGTCTGACATAAAAGGTTCCACCACTTTTGAGACAAATGTACCTTTCTGCAGATTTGTGAATAGATTGTCGACTCTAGTTCCACTGACTTCAGTTACTCTGGTGTCAGTGAAGACTTGTTCGACCAGATCGTGAGATGTAAATATATTTCTGCAATCTCTTACTACTCCATTATTAGTTTTGAAGTTAAAATTAAAGTCTCCTAATACTACGATTTTCGAGTTATGATTGAGTTTTTCCTCTAAAAGTGCATCTAATTTATTCAGGTATAGTTCGCTATTCCCATCCGGGGAGCGATAGGTACAGACTATGACTGTCCCATTTTTTGCAATCCGGCCACATGCAAATTCGCCATCAATGTCAGTGCATAAATCTTCAACATCTATTGGCTTAACGCATATGTCGTTTCTAGCGAAGATGCTCACACCTCCATGTATATGTGATTTTCTGATATAGCTTGTGATGTGCTTAAAGCCTGGTAAAGTTATGGTTTCGTCATGTTGAAGCCAAGTCTCAGAGAGAGCAAGAATGTGTATATCATGTTTAAGTGTGTATAGCTCTAGTATGTTTACTTTATTTCTTAAACACTGTATGTTGATGTAAAAGACATTAAGAGTATGTTGAATCTTATTTTTTGCTTGACTTACCCCCACCTGTACATGCGAGTTAACAACGACACAGGTACTTCTTGTAAGGATTACATCATGATTCATGTCGGTAGAGTGAATTTTAGTATTATTTGCATCATATTTTACTTTTAAGTTGACATTAGCGTTTGAACTCTTAAAATCATGACAGTCATTTGGATTTGAATTTTTTAAATTTGCAATGCAGTTTGTATGATCAGGAAGTTTGTAATGATTTGTCAGATTCAGTTCTGGGAGTTTGCTAGTGAGGTCACTTGTAATTGAGGGTCCCTCTCTTTCGCTGGAGTCCTCTTCTTCTGAAAAAACGAGACAAGAGCACCACTGGGCCAAATTTGGCGGTTCCAGGCGTTCTTGAGATACTCACGCCGCAGGGTGACTTTCATGGAAGTGTATATTTCAGGATGCTTTGACATATGAGACTCACAGATTGTATTGGGAATGTTTTTATCTAGAAAAATCTTGAGATCCTCTGGTTTTGTGCTTGGGTCTAATCGGGTTACATGAAGTTCCACCAGTTGTGGGATTGTCTGTAGTTTCGGGCATTGAGAATTACCTCCAACCAAGAATTTCCGTCGTTTTTTCCTTTGTATCGACCAGCCGGCATTTTCGTTTTCGTTTCTATTGCTCTCAGTAGAATGCCCTAATTCTTGTAAGTTATCCATTACACTGCGAGTCTTAGCTTGTAGAATTGCAGCATTTACTTGTGTTGGATGGAAAATAGTTTTTTGTTTTTGTTGTTGGTTTCCTGTCAGCTGTTTGTCTATTGTATCGGCCGGCTGCACAGTCACTCCCATTTCCGGAGTGATTGCTCCTATGTTTTTGTTTTTGTTATTTTTGTTATTTTCATCATTTCGTGAGTGAGTTTCTTTCACACTACTCATTATCAACTTTTTGTCGACTTCAACGTTTTTTGTGCCAGCGGTTCTCGAAGTTGTTTCTTTCAGTTTTTGTTCGAGGTTAACTACTTTTTCTTTCAATAGTTCGCAATTTTCCTGCATAATAATATTTTTAGATTCCATTTCGCGTATTAATTGTCTTAGTAAAGTATTTTCAGACAATATTGCTTTGATATCGTCCCTTTGATGCCCATTGGTTTTATTGTTTGTTTCGTACGGTGTCACTTCTTGTTCACTACACATGGGTTCATGACGACACTGAGTATTTCTTTGTTGACTAGCTTGTATTATACAACTGGGGTGGAATAAGTCATCACATTTTTTGCACGAGACGTAATTTGTAACCCCTTTCTTGCAGTGTTTACACACTGTTTTAGCGGAGCTATTTGACACGGACCCGCCACTTTCCGCGTGGCGCAGTGGTTAGAGCGACCGACTCTGAGGAGTCGAAAGGTCTAGAGTTCGAGCCCCAGTTGCGGCTGGGATTTTTTAATTTAATTGGACCTATCAAATTTTTAAAATCTCTTGGCTCGACTGGGGTGAGTCCTGCACGATTCACTGTTGCGTTCCAATTAACAGTGCTGCTCCTAAGGTGGCGTATGGAGTTAGTAACAAGGCCTATCCAGAACACACGGCTAATGACCATAGCAGTCGATGCCAAAACACCAAAGAAAAAAAAAATAGATAATGAAATACACGAACTAGAATAAAATTAATAAATGAAAGTTATATGTACACATGTACAGTTGTGTTCAATAAAGTGTTGTACAGCAATTTCTGAGTGTTTTAAATCAGGCTTATTGAAATGTGTCACTGAAGCTGTCATTGACAAATGACAGCTTCAGTCAAAGTTATGATAGATAGTTGTCATTATGCCTGTTATGAATTTAGTTCAAAGGGCACAAATTATTGCTTTGGAAAATGGAAGGTAAGTTTACACAGCAAATGCGGAATATTTGGGAAACAGGTTACGATTTCATTTGTTTTCTCTTAATCAAGCTGGCGAATTGTCTCCCGTTTTATCCCACAGTTTTGCAGGAATGAGTCGACACACCATGGTTTTTAGACATCTTACAAAGAACAATAACTTATTAGAAGTGTCAGTGTAAAGTTTGACGTCCAAAAGTAAACCAGAGTTACACAATAAATTAAAAGAAAAATATGTCCATCGAAATTGTGAAAATCGAAAAATTGGAGTATCGAGCCATCATCAAGTACCTGTATTTAAAGGGTTAAGAGGTAAGCAGATTTACGAAGATATGCTTAATACCCTTGGTGATCAATGTCCTTCGTATGCGACCGTGAAAAATTGGACTGCAAGCTTCAAAAGAGGTAAATTTTCCATTGAAGATGATGACCGATCGGGAAGGCCAGTTTCTGTGTCAGTCCCCGAAAATATCTATGCAGTTCACGACATGATTTTAACAGACCGTCGAATTGGGCTAAAACGGATATCTGAAGCATTGTTTATATAGAAGATAGTTAGTCAACCTTATGGGATTATAATTGGATCAAAATGGATGCGACATGTAGATGGCGATAGTGAGCTCGCATCCAAGTCATGTCGTAACTTCAGTGATCTGGCCTCCAAGTCATGTCGTAACTTGATTGAAACAATGGGACATCATTAAAATCAGGGTTTTTTTAAGGAACCTGTATTAAAATGACGTCAAAATCTCATGTTTGTAACTAATCACGCTAGATGACAATCGCGTTTGCGTCCAACACCAATTACACAGGCATTGACTAACTATCTTACTTCTATATAAACAATGTCTGAAGCATTGAATATTTCATACGAAGGCGTTCATCATATAGTTCACGTCAATTTGGACATGAGAAAAATTGCTGCAAAATGGATTCCCAAATGTTTGAATGTTGACCAAAAGCGTGCAAGGGTAGTAGCATCGCGTTCGATCTGTGCTCGATTTGAAAATGATGTAGACTTCTTAAACCGAATTGTTACTATGGATGAGACTTGGGTACATTTCTACGATCCAGAAACAAAGCAACAATCGATGGAATGGCGACACTCCGATTCTCCAAGACCTAAGAAGTTTCGTGTCCAAAACTCTGCTGGAAAAGTTCTTGCTTCAGTTTTTTGGGATTGCCATGGAGTAATCATGATTGATTTTTTGGATAAGGGTAGAACAATAACTGGAGATTACTATTCGACATTACTGACCACTCTACGGTAAAAAATTAAAGAGAAAAGACGCGGAAAGCTATCCAAAGGTGTTTTGTTTTTGCAGGACAACGCCCCTGCACACAAATCTCATATTGCCATGCAAAAAATTCGTGATTTAGGGTTTGAATTACTAGAACACCCCCCTTATTCACCAGATTTGGCTCCGTCCGACTATCATCTCTTTCCTCAACTGAAAAAAAGTTTAAAAGGTCGTAAATTTTCTTCCAACGAGGAGGTAATGAAAGCTGTGGAGGTCTGGTTTGCAGAGCAAGAAGAAACATTTTTTTTAAAGGTCTAGAGACGTTGCAGGTTCGCTGTAATAAATGTATCAAATTAAGAGGAGAATATGTTGAGTAATAAAATATTTTGACATTGAAATTTTGTTTGGTTCTATAATAAGCTAAGAATTTTTCAATATATTCTCGTATACCTGTGTAAGGTGTAACGCTAAAAATCTCCTATATTTTGTCAGATGTCATGTCAGAAAAAAAAAATGTTCTGTGTTCTGAAATGAAACTAGTTGTTGTCTTCTTGTTTTGAACGATGGTGGAAGACATTTTTGGACTTGTTGATAGACTGTAGTAAATCATTGATGTAATTATTGAAGGAGGAAATAAATCATCAAAATACTGCCCACATCTTTATTTCCCACACAGATACTAAAAACCTCTTCAGTCTAAATAAAATACATATGCTGCAAAAACTGCATAATCGTGGAATGAGGGTTATTTTGAAAACTAGTCGACTCACCCCAATTAGATCGATGTTAACGAGCCTCAATTGGTTTCCAGTGGAAAGAAGACTTTTATATTTTAAAATGATTCTAATATTTAAAATAATTGATAACATGGCAGCCGAATATTTTCAGAAATACGTAACATTTAATACAAATATCCATAACTATAATACTCGTGGAAAAAATTAAATCTCTGTACCAAAAACGTCTTTCCGCAACACTATGAACTCATTATTTTTCAAGGGATTTCTAGAATTTACTAAATTACCAGATGCCATTAAAGCACCCTCTTCACTGATACATTTCAAAGACAGATTGAAGAAATACAAATAAGTATAATCAGTGTAAATTTGTTTGATTGTTATAAATATAAATATATGAATATAAATAAATGTACATTACTAAGTTCATGGGTTGAACCACGTTGAGAGTTTATAACTCGACGTTTCGGCTCCTGCTTTGGAGCCATTTTCAAGAGTGTGACTGCGAGGCCTCTATCTGCCTACTCCTCGAGTCGTGGTCTTGAGAGATATCAAGGTCTCAACCTGCCTACTCCTTGATCTCAAAAGACGATCCGATGTTGGTTGCACTGTAGTATTTATAGGTGGTTGGCTACCTGGAGGTGGGCGGGTCTTACGGGTTTTCTCGTTTGTCTTGTCTGCTGGTGCCTGCTGTGTAGTTGGAGTTAATGGGATAATAATTGATTGCTCCAACTACACAGCAGGCACCAGCAGACAAGACAAACGAGAAAACCCGTAAGACCCGCCCACCTCCAGGTAGCCAACCACCTATAAATACTACAGTGCAACCAACATCGGATCGTCTTTTGAGATCAAGGAGTAGGCAGGTTGAGACCTTGATATCTCTCAAGACCACGACTCGAGGAGTAGGCAGATAGAGGCCTCGCAGTCACACTCTTGAAAATGGCTCCAAAGCAGGAGCCGAAACGTCGAGTTATAAACTCTCAACGTGGTTCAACCCATGAACTTAGTAATGTACATATTTCTGACCGCGGAAACCTTTCCGAACATATAAATAAATATAAATACTTATGTTTGATTATTATTTGTCACTAGGGTTTCTTCTTTGTTTTGTGCAATATTAATATTTTAAACTGTTTGTTCTGGGTATTATTTTTTAAATATGATTAATACATAAATATGTAGTAAAATTTCAAAATGATTCGTCATGTATTTTAAAGTGATTACTTATACTTCGGACGTCCATCATCTTAATGGCTGAAAGATTTCTATCTCTTTCAAATTTTTCACAACGTTTCAATTGCTTGGATCCGCAATCGTCTTCTGGTGAATAAAGACAAAATCAGATGCTACGCGACCTTTTATAGGTCTATAATTAAAGTGTAATTACGCGCGGTCTTGTGGCGCGCGTGGTTTCGCGATTTTTCTCCCTCCAAAACGGTCCATGAGCGGTTTCCATGCGTTTTTAATTTCTACGCTTGGTTGACTGAAGGCACTATTGGCTTCTATATAGGTGGTTTCCATAAATTTCCGGTTGAACCAATGTTACTCTCTATGAAGAACACTAGCTTCGTCCCAAAGAATTCGGTGGTGGAAACCGCTCATGGACCGTTTTGGAGGGAGGAAAATCGCGAAACCACGCGCGCCACAAGACCGCGCGTAATTACACTTTAATTATAGACCTATAAAAGGTCGCGTAGCATCTGATTTTGTCATTATTCACCAGAAGACGATTGCGGATCCAAGCAATTGAAACGTTGTGAAAAATTTGAAAGAGATAGAAATCTTTCAACCGTTAAGATGATGGACGTCCGAAATATAAGTAATCAAGTTACTACATCGTCTAAAACATTCAAACAAACATGTATTTTATTGTTTTAAACTTGGAATTATATTATAATTGGTGATGGAACTTATATTAGGGTAGGTACTATTTTTTTATTTTATTTTTTATATTATACTATATCTCTCATATGTATATTAGGATTCCTATTTAAATAAAGATATATCTATCCAGCTTCAGATTTATAAAAATTATAAATTTTTGAAAAATTGTCCCTTTTTCGAGGTTTTCCCGGATTTTCTCAGTGGAAAATGCACTGATCCGGTTGTATGAAAATCCATTTTGTAGGTTTTATAAATCTCTACAAAAGTTCCCTTGACTGTAAAACGATTCCTTGAATAATCTTTGAGATATTTCCAAAAAACCAAAGTCATAATTTTTTTCACTATTGATGTTTAAAAAATTTCACAAAGTGATTTTGCTGGGGCGAGAACTGGAGTTTTCAATAACGAACTATCTTATAAAAATTAGTATAGGCCATTCGCGTCTTTTATTTTGTGGGGGAAAATCCCTCCGAGCAATAAAATATATAGAGGTGCCATTTCTATATGCACAACACACGTTGTTATGAAAGCTGCATTTCACTATCCTTTGTGATAGTTTGTGGGCGAGGGGTAACCTTATCCAAGTTCGGAGGAGGAGATTTGTTATTGTTATGATATTCGGATGTGAGATTAGTACCAGTGGCGGCATGCTGATACATTTTTTTCATGTTATATTTTTATCTATAGACGACGAATTTGTAATATCCTGAAAACAAAACAAAAAGAATCACTTTGAAAATGATTTGTAATTTATTGTTCTAGATTTCTAATGATTTTCAAGGTTAGGTTGTATGAGAGATGTCATGTGCAAGATTGCAAGATAATTACTGTTAATAATAATAATATATGACCACATGCCTGGTTGGAAAGCAAATGTGTTGTCAATATGATAATCAATTATATTTTATTTTGTGAAGAATTAGATTCTTGCTGTCAAAGCATAGAATAAGGTCATAAATACTGAAAAAATAAATGAAAATGATGAAGCAAAAAAGTCAAAATATTCAAATTGTTGAATCACATCAGTAAACTCTATACACTATATATATATATATATACACAAGAATTTACACATAAACGATAATACGCATAAGATATTATATTCAAATTTATATTGAAAGTGTATCATTGAAATACTCATCCAAAGAGTAGTAGCTCTTTAACTCTTTTTCTTCTGTTTTTTTCTGAATTTAGATTATTGGTATCCTGAGGCAGATAATTAAAAAGTTTTTTAGAGTTGCACAGATACTCTCTATTCTCAGGGATTGTTTTGGGGGTTGGCTGAATGATACACAGGACCAGGAGTTCCAACAAAGCTTTATTCTGGGGGGTTGATAAAGCACGTTTTCTCGATATATTTTCTACAACTAAATAAAATGTTTTAACACCCACTTGTAGATGAACAACTGAATGATAGGACCCTTCAGGGAGCAGGAACAGAAAACTGGTACATTTCCTCATGAAATAATTAATGCTTACCTAAATAAAATGACCAGGCATCAAGCGCAAACGTCCTGTTGTCCGCCACTCGATAGAAACCAACAAGGCTCAAAATTATCAGTGTATGAAAATTCAAGAAAAAAGATAATGGTGTAAATCTGACGTGATTTTAGCAGTATCGTCCATCAACTAATTTCCACAGCGCTTGAACAGCTCAAAACCTTCGATAGTGAAATAAAAAGTTGTTATAAAAAGTGACCTGTTTTTATATCTCCCACTGAAAATATCTTACCAAGTGCGCGGGTTTGAATTTGATATTTCTGCAACTCACAATACACACTCGGCATCAAAAGTTGCCTAACTATAAGGGAACTAAATTAAATTCTCGTTAATAGGTTATAAGCTCGATTTTGTCATCTGACAGACAGAACCTTGGTGTTTTAAATAAATAATGTCTTTATACAAGTGTTGAATTGAATTCCCACAAGTGGTTTCAGCACAGAGTTGTCGAAAAGTAATGTCTTAACTTGTGTAGAGTTAGGCTCAGGGAGCGATCGATATTACAAGTCTGTCTAGTAGGAAAACGATAATTTCTCATGTAGTTATTATTTTACTTCTGTTTCTTAAACATCAAACAGTCTCTAGTATAAATATTTAGGTGAGAATCATTATAGTTTGAGTTAAATAGGAGCCGACATGTATCTCTATTTTGATGTAGTCTTGATTTGCTCACAGGGTGGAGCGGTGACTTATTTATTGTGAATCGTCTGTCCAGCATGAAACAAATTGAAATTTTGGATTGCATTCTTTTATTCCTTTGCTGAAGTAGTCTAATTTTTTGTATCTGAAGGATTATAGTTCTCGTTGCTACTTTTAAACACTTTCTTCTGGTATCATCTGTGTCCATATAATTGGTTTCACAATCACGAATTCCTCTGAAATAGCATACATTTCAAACACACACACACACACATAACTGCCAAGTAATTATATTGTTATGGTTGCAGAACGGTGAAGTAAATTCCATGACCAACAAATTCAAACTAAAAAAATATCACTGAACTATGTACTCGAGAAACATTCCAACAAGAATTCACAATCTTTGTGAATAACTAGGCACAATGCTATCAATAGAATAGCTCAGAAAACATATATATATATATATATATATATATATATATGGCTTGCAATTCTCTTTGAGACTATAAATCCTATACAGTAACCAGTATTTTTTTTATATAGATAGGAAAGTCTATACCTATTTGGAATTCCTCAGAAAATGTTATTCTTCAAAAAAATTCCTGCATATTCCCAAACTAGAAATTCACTATCCAAACTGTGCTTATTTCCATTCGTCTAAGAGGGACATGAAAAATCAGAATTACAATACACAAAAAAGTCTTTGAAGAAGTGATTTATCTATGTATTTGAGAGAAAGTTTTATATAGGGAATGAAAGCCTTCTATGATAAAGTAGGTTACAATTTTGAAGTCCATCACTTTTCATTTACGGATTAAATTCAATGAGGAATCTCCTGGAATTGAGAGTATGGGCTCTCTCAAAAGATTAAAAATAATACTCAATCCATTGATAAGATTTTAAACTTGCAATGATTTACAGTTTTCCATTCACAATAAAGAAGTTTGTGACACGTCCGGTTTAACCTCCAACGGTTTAAGCCTCCATTATATTAGAAAATATTCTAATGATATCGCCATTCATTCATATTATAATAAATACAGGAACATTTATAGGAACATTGTAAAAATTGCAAAAAGAAATTATTTTCACAATAGGATATCTAAGGGCAATAATACTATCAAAGAAACTTGGCGTGTCGTGAATGAGTTTCGTGGACAGAATAACACCAAATCAAACACAACACCAGACTCAAATACTCTTAATGAATTTTACTGCTCCATATCTGAAAAACTAAGAACCAACAATACAGAACCTGCTCTAGATCCCTTGCTCTGCTTAGGAGGAACCTTTATAGAAACCACATTTATACTCCGCAAAACAAATCTAAATGGAAACAATCAAACTTATGAAAAACAAAACGTCCAGCGGTATTGACAATATTTCAATTAAAATTTTTGAAAATGTACCAATTTTCGTTCTAGAATTATTGGTCCAACTCATTAATGAGTCTTTTGCAAAGGGAATCTTTCCCGCCTTCCTGAAAACTAGTATCGTAATCCCTCTTTACAAGGGAGGCGATACATCGGACCCGTCAAATTTCAGACCTATCTCACTAATTCCAACGCTTGGAAAATTAATAGAAAAACTGGTAAAAATCAGACTCATGGAATTTTTGACATGCCACAAAATTTTGAATGCCCATCAATTTGGTTTTCAGTCTAATAAGGGTACAGGAGACGCTATCTTCCACTTCCTCAAAAATCTGTATTCTAGTTTAAACTTGAAGGAAGTAAGCGCAGCAGTATTTTGTGATCTGGCTAAAGCCTTTGACTGTGTCAATCACCAAATACTGTTGCGAAAGCTCCACCTTTACGGCTTCAGAGAACAAAGCCTCAATTGGTTTGAATCATATCTGAGTGAAAGAACTCAAATTGTTAAAAGCGAGAGTATCTCAGATATTGGGTTTATTAGGAATGGTGTGCCACTAGGATCTGTTCTTGGGCCTATCATGTTCCTGCTATACTTCAATGATCTCGCAAATTTAAAGATAGGGGGAATGTTCACTATTTTCGCGGACGACACAACTATTTTATGGCATGGTAAAGATGCACGTGAGCTTCACAATAAAATGACTCGTGATATCTTGATTGTGAAGGAGTGGTGTAGTTCAAATATGCTTTCTTTTAATATAACAAAAACAAACCTACTGTCATTCCACTGTAACATACCTGACATACCTTTAGGGAATAACATAATCTTATCCTCCCACACGAATAAATTCTTAGGTATCCATATAGACAGTGACCTCAACTTTCAGAACCATGTTGTCGCGCTAAGTAAAAGATTGTCCTCAAGCTGCTATGCTCTACGAGTAGTATCAAATGAATTAGGTGTGGCGACTGCGAAAATAGCGTATCATGCCCTATTTGAGTCACATGCTAGGTATGGAGTAGCATTTTGGGGAACATGTAATAAACAACATTTCAAAATGATCTTTACTCTACAAAAGCGTGCGGTTCGATATCTCTGCAAAGTTGGGCCTAGGGTTTCTTGCAGAGAACTCTTCAAAGAACAGAAAATACTAACACTTCCTTCCGTTTACATTCTAGAAACAGCAAGCTTGGTGCATAATAACAAATCAATGTATGACATTATTCATGGGTCCACCCGTCAAAGTAAAAACTTGCGACTTCCTATTCCCTCTACAAATCTTATAAAAAATCGCTAGTGTATAATGCTGCTCTGCTATACAGGCTGATTCACGGTGGATGGCACATTAGACGTTTCTGGTGAACCAGACAACGGATCACTTTGAAAATTTAATGGAGGGCATATTCGGACATTCTCTAGCCAACTAAAATATTTTCGACAATGCGGTGTTGCCGCTTCTATTAGAAAGCAGTAGCAACTTTGATTTTTCAAATGGAACACTCTGTATATAATATTATTTTTGGAATCTCCAACAATTGCCCGACAACTTTTCTTGATATTTCCCTATACCTATCTGTTACCGTTTTCGAAATAAAAATTAATTTCAATTTTTTTCTTCGAAAATCATGACTTCTAAAAATGCCGATATCTTTTAGTTAAGAAGTACTATGATATCGAAATTTGGTTTGGAGTTAGGTGATACTTGGACACTTCCCACACGTCAGCCTAATCTCCGTTACTTCAATACAGGGTGGTAAAAAAATACAGTTTTTTCGTTTGCTTGAAAAAGTTGCTGAAATTTGATTATTTTAAATGGAACACCCTGTATATTATTGAAAATTCGGAAAGCTGCTGAAATTTGCTTTCTTTCTATGTATATCATACCTATACCTAACTAGTCAAGTTTCGGACTTATGAGCATTTATTTGTGAAAATGTCCCTTCAGAATGGTATTTCCATTCAGTATTTGTTAAGCAGGCCATGATTACTATTTGACAGTAGCGTTGTGACATTCTCCTAATAATATCGACATTTTCGTCACTTCAGAAGTTGCAAATACCTTCAAAACGATGGAACAAAACTATTCAAACGAAGTTCTTATGAATTTGTTTATTATTTTTGGACAGTGTGACAAAATTATCAGCAGAACATGTAGAAAGTTCAATGAAATGTATCCGAATCTACCGCCAATGAACCTCAAGAAATTTATACGAATTCAGAACAATTTCAATATGTTTGGATAAACTTTAAAAAAGCACCAAGAAACTTGAAATTGGAAATATTGATATGAATAATTATAAAAAAGTAAAACAATCATGTGGAATATTTCAAAATATGTTCGAATGGCCGTTCACTTCCAAGCACTTTAAAATGCGGGTGTTGACTGCTTTCGTGGTGGCAGATCTGATTTCATTGGGATCCAAACCTTCAAATGTTTGGGCAATCCTTTCTAACAATTCATCTCTCGAACGCACGGGTATTTTGTAAACTTTTTCTTTAAACATTCCCCACAAATAAAAATCTAATGGATTAAGATCGGGTGATCTCGCTGGCCAATTCCATGGTCCCAAGCGCCTTATCCACCGATCGTCAAAAAGTCTTTCCAGTTCTGCGCTCACTTCTCTTGTGCAATGTGCAGGAGCTCCGTCTAGTTGGTACCAACAGTTTCGATATTCTTCGAGTGGCAGATTATCCACGAAACTCTCTACAGTATTCTCCAAAATATTCAGGTAGCTTCTGGATGTTAATGACTCCTCGTATATCACGTACCTCAATTTGTTGTCCATCAACATGCAGAAGACATTAAAACTAAATTTTTCTTGAAATCCGGCTTCTTTTGTGACGTGAGGATTTTCACTGGACCAATAATGACGATTTTTTTCTATTGAAAATCCCTTCTCTCGAAAATTTCGATTCATCAGTCCAAATAATTTTATTTAAAAAAAGTGGATCTTCTTGAATGCGTGTCAACAACATTTCACAAAATTCTACTCTCTGTTGAGGGTCTTGAGGCTTCATTGCTTGAATTTTGGTGAATTTATAATCATGCATTTTATGTCTTCGCAAGATTCTTTGAACCGATGAATATTTTATACCCAAATCTTCTTCAGCACTTCTTATCGATGACTCGGGAAATGCGTGAAAATATGCTAAGACATTAATCTGGTTGTCTTCAGAAGTTACGGGTTTTAAAAAAGGAAGAAAACTTGGAATACTTGAAGATGTATTGAGATTCCTCACACAAAAAACCGGTAGTATTGTCCTCAAGACCATAAGCAGAGTTTCGAGAATGGATAGTGCCACAAGCAGTACATTGCAAGAGGACTCTAAGGAAAATTCTTTTTTCGAAAATCGAGACCAAAACACACAGCAAAGGTAACGAACAAAATCTGCCAACAAAAATTCTCTCTATTATTATTGAATATTCAATCCATACGTTGTAAAAGTGATGAACTGTTGGTATATCTTGATGACAAAAACTTTCCAAATGTAATTGTGTTAACTGAGCACTGGCTTAATAATGATGAACCTTGTTTTATACCTAATTATATTGTACCCTCTAAATATTGTAGAGCTTTGGGCTATGGAGGCACCATGATTTTAGTAAACAAGGAATTCTCCGAAAAATTTCCTGTTGAAAATATTTCCAAGTACAATCACTTAATAAAAGAGAAAGTATTTGAATGCTCCATTTGTCACTTCAAAAAAATAAATTTGTATATATTGTGCCTGTACAGATCACCATCATCGGATGTGAATCTATTTTTAGAGGACTTAGAGTTAATACTAAATGACTTATCAATAAATTCCATTATACTAGTTACTGGTGATCTCAATATAGATTATAATAACAACAATTCTACAGCAACTCAGTCACTTGTAAGACTACTTGAATCATTCAACTTGAGTATGCATGTCAAGTCAGATACCCGTATATCACAGTATTCCTCATCTTGTATCGATTATATCTGTAGCAACTTGGTTGAAGAGAAGATCAATTGCTCAGTTTCATCCTCCGGACTATCGGACCATGAAACGGTTGAATGTACAATATGTTTCAATGATACAGAAAATAATGTTAAATATAAATATGGCAGGCTGTACAGCAGTACAAATTACGCGAAGTTTTATCATAAGTGTCTTAACTTAAATTGGGCTTTTATTTCATCTCAGACTGATGCATTCCTAATATTTCACAATCAATTAGTGAAGGTATTCAATGAATCTTTTCCTATTCAAAAAATCAAACTCAAACATAAGAAACCATGGATAACACAAGGAATAAAGACGTCCTCAAGAAACTTACGCTCACTGCACTGCATAAGAAAGTTTACAAACAATCCCATTATCCACTCTCATATTAATCTTTATAAAAAAATCTACAGAAAAGTCCTAAAGTTAGCAAAAGAAAATTACTATAAGAACAGAATTAATAATTCGAGCAATAAAATGAAAGAGACTTGGTCGATTATAAAAGATCTAAGAGGCAATTGCAATAAAAGAAACCTTATCGACATACCTATTAGTCCAGATAAGATGAATGAATTTTACTGTTCCATAGCACAAAAATTGACCGAAAAAATAGTTGTACCATTTGATCCTTTGAATAATTTAAAAAATCACACAGTAAATACCAATTTCGTATTATATGACACCAACATAAATGAACTGATTGAAACAATTAAGGATATCAAAAATAAAAGTGCATCTGGTTACGATGATATATCCATTAAGATTATTGAAAATCTTCCAGTCAGTGTACTTGAGGTACTAGTATCACTGATTAATCATTCATTTCAAAATGGTTTGTTCCCATCCTTCCTGAAAACATCCGTAATTATTCCCCTACACAAAGGAGGCAACCTGGACGACCCCTCTAATTATAGACCAATCTCCCTTATCCCGACCATTGCGAAAATGATAGAAAAACTGGTTAAGAAACGACTCAGCTCTTTCCTCCTAACGCATAATATTATTAGTAAGAATCAGTTTGGATTTCAGGAACATAAAAACACCCATGATGCGGTGTTTACATTTCTATACGAGGTCTACTCAAACATCAATGGTGGAGATGTTGCGGCGGCAGTGTTTTGTGATCTAACAAAAGCCTTTGACTGCGTGGATCACGAGATACTCTTGCGGAAACTAAATCACTATGGATGTAAAGGAGTGACTCTGCAATGGTTCAAATCATATCTCATAGGTCGAAGACAAACAGTAAAATCAAATACAAATGAATACTCGAAGCAAATTGAGATCAATTCTGGTGTGCCTCAAGGATCTGTATTGGGTCCCATACTTTTCCTGATATATGTTAATGATCTCACAAATATTGACTTGACTGGTAAAGTAACACTCTTCGCAGATGATACCACGATTTTGTGGCACAGTAAAACAGAAGAAGATCTGAAGGAAAAAATATCTGTAGATGTAAAAAAGATCAAGTTATGGTGTGACTCGAATCTTCTATCCTTCAATATAAATAAAACAAATATAGTTACTTTTAGATGCTCACTTGATAATTTTTCCTTTGATAACGGAGTCATTGAAAATACAGACTGCACCAAATTCTTGGGAGTCTTCATAGATAAAAAATTAAAATTTGATAGGCATGTCGAGCAACTCAAAAGTAAAGTATCCTCTGGATGCTATGCAGTGAGGGTAATTTCAAAAGAGCTTGGATCCCAGACTGCTAAAACAGCATATTATGCCTTAATCGAGTCACATTTAAGGTACGGGATACCTTTCTGGGGAGTGTGTACCCTAGACCAACTAGAAACTGTGCAGGTGCTTCAAAAAAGAGCAATTCGATATATTTATAAAGCTAAACCTCGCGACTCATGTAGGCCATTGTTTAAAGAAAATAAAATTTTGACAGTGACATCTTTGTTTATATTAGAGACCGTATGCTTGGTGAGGAAACACTTCACCAAATTTGACAGTGCTCAGTCTAATTATTCCACACGCCACAGCATTAATAGTTTGAAACTGCCGATACCCAGCACGTCTTTGGTGAGAGATTCCTTGTATTACAATGGTGTTAAAATGTATAACCACTTGCCAAACCATGTTAGGGGTACATTAATGGATATTGAAATATTCAGGAAAACTGTCAAAGAACTACTGAAGCTCAGACCATATTACAGCCTTAAAGAATTCTACGATGACTCAATCTGAATACTTCTCGAATGTCCTAATATAGGTATGGGTATACTGATTAGAATTTTTGTGATTACCTCACTCTCATTAGGTCTGCTTATATATTCAAGTTTGTGTTGTTTCTATACCTATGTATGTTTCGACAAAAACATTTGTTCAATGTTTTTATTCAATGTTCTATTACAGTAATTTTAATGCTATAGTTGTATATTTATATTTATTTTATATATAACACTCTTTACTGACTTCATGCTTTGTCGACAAGAAGAAATTCTTTAATGACAATAAAGTATATTTATTATTATTATTATTATTATTAAAGTTGATCCAAATGCATTGAAATTGTTCTGAATTCGTATAAATTTCTTGAGGTTCATTGGCGGTAGATTCGGATACATTTCATTGAACTTTCTACATGTTCTGCTGATAATTTTATCACACTGTCCAAAAATAATGAACAAATTCATAAGAACTTCGTTTGAATAGTTTTGTTCCATCGTTTTGAAGGTATTTGCAACTTCTGAAGTGACGAAAATGTCGATATTATTAGGAGAATGTCACAACGCTACTGTCAAATAGTAATCATGGCCTGCTTACCAAATACCGAATGGAAATACCATTCTGAAGGGACATTTTCACAAATAAATGCTCATAAGTCCGAAACTTGACTAGTTAGGTATAGGTATGATTTAAAAGAATCAAATTTCAGCAACTTTTTCAAGCAAACGAAAAAACTGTATTTTTTTACCACCCTGTATTGAAGTAACGGCTGACGTGTGGGAAGTGTCCAAGTATCACCTAACTCCAAACCAAATTTCGATATCATAGTACTTCTTAACTAAAAGATATCGGCATTTTTATAAGTCATGATTTTCGAAGAAAAAAATTGAAATTAATTTTTATTTCGAAAACGGTAACAGATAGATATAGGGAAATATCAAGAAAAGTTGTCGGGCAATTGTTGGAGATTCCAAAAATAATATTATATACAGAGTGTTCCATTTGAAAAATCAAAGTTGCTACTGCTTTCTAATAGAAGCGGCAACACCGCATTGTCGAAAATATTTTAGTTGGCTAGAGAATGTCCGAATATGCCCTCCATTAAATTTTCAAAGTGATCCGTTGTCTGGTTCACCAGAAACGTCTAATGTGCCATCCACCGTGAATCAGCCTGTATAACCATCTCCCGACATGTGTCAAATCCATTAAATCGAGTCAGTTATTCAGGAAAACCTTAAAACAATACCTTACAGAGAAGGTCTTTTATGATGTTAATGAATTCCTCAATAACAAAATGGAACACTCTTGATGATTGATTTACATATAAATGTATGGGTATCCTATTATTTTAGTCATTATTCTTTACCCCTTCCTGAATTATGTATGCCTATTATGTGACTGTATTTTTTATCAACTTGGAGATTGTGTATTATTTATTTATTTAACTACTATGACAAATATCTTATATATATATATTTATATATATATATATATATATATATATATATATATATATATATATATATATATATATATATATATATATATATTTTGTACAAGACTTTGTCTATGAGATCAAAAATCTTCTGACAATAAAGTATATTTTGATTGATTTGATTGATTGAACCGGAAGCGCTACGCCAGTGAGAACATTCCAAATCAATTATTCATGTTGATATATGTGATATTCCATGTTTTCAAAATTTTATTCAATTGGGAACATCGAAAACTTCTGATGAACCGATTACTTACGTGATAGTCCCTGTGATAATCCATTACCCATCAGATTGGTCTATAATAGCTAGTGGCTTATGGATTGAATTTGGTTGTGGATAGTTGAGTTTGCTTACTTACATACTTTTTAGTGTGCCTACACTGCAACAAGTTTTTCCTAATTATTGATAGGTAATCGATTTTAAAGTTGACTTATAATAATAATATAATTAGTCGTAAACGGACGTAAACAAACATGTTCGCCAAGTTAATCTCCAGCAACAGAAAAAATGTTCTAATTTAAGATTTGTAACTGCAGAAAACATTTTTTTTTGCACGAACCAGGAAACAGTGATAATAAAATAACTGCCCAAAAAAGGGTATGTTATGAAACGAAAAATAGTACCCTCAATCTCATTTTGTTAAATATTCAATTACTTAGGAACAAGACTGATGAACTTTTTGCCGTTCTGGAAAGCTTGCATTTTCCAAGTCTTGTTTTTCTGACAGAGCATTGGTGTAAGGAGGCAGAACATATTCACATTCCTGATTATTCTGTGATATCCAGGTTCTCAAGAAGCAGCTCATCTCAAGGAGGAACTGCCATACTAATAAAAAACACTGCTTCTAACCAATTTTCTTTCGAACATGTGGATAAGTTTAAAGACATGGGCGAAGAAAAAAGTTTTGAATTCTCCATGTGCCATTGTAAAAAAAAATAATTTATATATACTATGCCTGTACCGATCCCCCTCTACTGATCCAAATATTTTTATGAATAAGCTCGAATTAATATTGTCCGACCTACCAGTGAACTGTTCTATAATTTTAGCAGGAGATTTCAATGTTAATTTCAATAATCACGATTCACCTGCTACTGAATCCATATCAAACTTACTGTCCTCATTCAACTTGACTATGCACGTTGAATCAGACACGCGTTTTTCACAATATACCTCTACCCGCATTGATTATGTTTGTAGCAATTTTGATGATCGAGTGGTGTCTTGCTCTGTTACTCCTTCAGGATTATCAGATCATGAAGCAGTCAGCTGCAGCATACTATTCAATTTCACAAAAAAACCTAAAATATGCAAGTTTGGAAGACTCTTTAGCAGAGCAAACTATAGTAGGTTCTTTCAGAATTGTCTTAATGTCAACTGGGAAAGTATTCTCTCCCGAAGAGAACCATTTTTTATATTCCTTAAAGTGTTATGTGATAACAACAACATATCTTTTCCTAGACAAAAATTAAAATAAAACAAAACAAAAAATCCTGGCTTACAAAAGGATTGAAAATCGCATCAAGAAACTTGCGCTAACTGCATTACATACGGAAGTTCACAAATGAAGAGTCATTCTACAATTATTTCAATAACTATCGAAAAATATATAGATCTACTATTAAGTTGGCAAAAGAAAGTTACTACCATAATAGACTCAGTCGCTCTGACAATAAGCTCAGAGAGTCGTGGTCAATTATAAATCATATCAGGGGAAAAACAAAGAAGAAAAATAATGTATATATAACTCTTTATTAGCACAATTTGCTCTTTACAGAAGGAACGAACAGCAAATAAAACTACCCAAAGACAACACATTAAAAGTACCTATCAATAAATAAAATACAATAAAATACAAAACACAACAAAAGTCATTACAATACAATACAACATATTAAAAACTACCACAAGAAATTCAAATTCAGAATTGGTTTAATACATATTCTCTACATTGTTTTTTGAAATGGCTCAAAGAAGTGATGTTTTTGGTCTCTGGTGGTAAACCATTAAAAAGTGTTAGACCATTATTGAATATTGTGTTACACAATATGTCTTCAGTTTTTATATAAAAATTATTCACAGCACGAGCTCTAGTGTTATGAGTGTGTACATTACCTATATAATTTAATTCATCACAGATGTAGGTCGGTAACATATTATGTCTGAGCTTGAATACAAAGACCAACATATATTATCGAAAAATATATAGATCTACTTTGGGATGGTTCAGTCCCAATGAACTATATTTAAATGATAATAAAACTGACAAATGCGTTTTTTCACATGTTCGTTCATCAGAAAACTCTGATATAAAATTTCTTGGAATTTTCTTTGATTCCACCTTATCATGGATCCCTCAGATTAATTTCATGTGTGGCAAATTATCCAAAGCAGTATTTGCAATACGCAGAATAACAAATCTAGTGAATAAAGAAGCTGCTCTTACCACTTACTATGGTCTATTTCATTCCGTATTAACATATGGTATTCTGGGCTGGTGCAATGCATCCCACACACGTTTACAGAGAATTTTCATTCTACAAAAAGCTGCAGTCCGCAGCATATTTAAAGCCAATTTTGATGAACACTGTCAACCCATCTTTCAGGAATTGGGAATAATGTCACTATTCTCCATGATTGTCTTGGAAAATCTAATGTATATTAAATGCAACTCAAATAAATTTTCTTTACATAGAGACATCCACTCCCATAATACGCGAGGCCAGGATAAGCTACTACACTCTCGCAAAAGGATAAACAAATCAAGAGTCTTGGGCATAGATCTGTATAATGCAGTACCACATGCCATATCATCCTTACCCAAGGAGAAATTTAAATCAAAAATGAAAAATATCTTGAAAAACATGTGCTTATATAGTATTGAGGAGTTCTATACTAAGATTGGCAGAGTAGGAGAAGGTTGACTCACCCGTATGCATAATTTGTCTATTTTAATTATTGTTCTGTCTTATATTATGTACTTTGTCATTTATCTGTATATATATATATATATATATATATATTTATGTTTTTAACTTGTCTCCGTTCTACATGTAATTCTGACGTTTCCAAAAATGTATCATTTAAAGGATGAATAAATAATCTAATCTAATCTATTAAGTTGGCAAAAGAAAGTTACTACCATAATAGACTCAGTCGCTCTGACAATAAGCTCAGAGAGTCATGGTCAATTATAAATGATATCAGGGGAAAAACAAAGAAAAAAATAATAATACACCATTAAACCCAAACACAATAAATGAGTTCTACTGTTCCATTGCTCAACACTTGAGTGACAAAACAACGGCCAAACATGATCCCTTAATAAACATGGAACATTTCACCATTGAGGAAAGCCTCATTCTGTATCACACAGATATTCAGGCACTGATAGAAATCATAAAGGATATCAAAAACAAGAACTCAGCCGGATGTGACGAAATCTTTATCAAAATCATACAAAACCTTCCTTTATGTGCCCTCAACGTACTAGTATCGCTGATCAATCTCTCCCTCCACACTGGCGAGTTCCCCTCTTTCTTGAAAACCTCTGTTGTCATTCCCTTGCACAAAGGTGGAGATCTGGATGATCCGTCTAATTTTCGGCCCATCTCTCTTATTCCTACTATTGCCAAAATCATAGAAAAAATAGTCAAGAAACGTCTGTTAGAATTTTCTACCATTCATAAAATAATTAGTGAAAATCAGTTTGGTTTTCAGAATAAAAAAAATACGAATGATGCAATATTCTCATTTCTTTATGAGGTCTATTCAGAACAGCAGCAGTATTTTGTGATCTCACAAAGGCATTTCACTGCGTTGATCACAAAATACTGTTGAGAAAACTTGAGCTGTACGGATGCCGAGGAGTCACTCTCACATTGTTCGAGTCATATCTTTCTGGGCGATATCAGATGGTTAAAACAACGGAACTATCAAATAAAAAGGAAATATCATCAGGAGTTCCGCAAGGATATGTGCTCGGACCTATTCTCTTCCTGTTATATGTTAACGACCTCACTAAAACCAAGATCTCTGGTAAATTCACTCTCTTTGCAGATGATACCACTATACTGTGGAAAAGCAAGAACACCAGGGAGTTGCATAGGAAATAAATATTGCACTAAATTTGTGGGTGTGCTGATAGATACAAATTTAAAATTTGATGACCATGTTAAACAACTCAAAAGTAAGATCTCTTCTGGATGTTATGCAGTGAGAGTAATTTCTAATGAATTAGGACCAGGAACTGCCAAAATGGCATATTACGCTCTTATTGATTCCCATCTACATTATGGAATACCTTTTTGGGGAATGTGTAGAACAACACTACTCAATGAATTGCTCATTTTACAGAAAAGGGCCATTAGATATATTTATAAAGTTAGACCCCGTGAGTCCTGTAGAGATATATTCGCAAGTAATAAAATACTTACAGTTGTAGCATTATTAATATTGGAATCGGCCTGCTTGGTAAATAAGCATAAATCAAAATTTGAATCGTCTACTAATCATTGTCACCCGCAACAGTAGTTACAGTCTGAAACTTCCATTACCAACTAAAAATCTTACTAGATACTCTATTTTCTATAATGGTGGCAAGATGTATAATTACTTACCAGTTGATATAAGATCGGCAAACCTGAGTGAAAATGAATTTAGAAAAACTGTCAAAAATTTTCTCTCTGAGAGACCCTACTACTCCTTGCAGGAATTCTTCCATTCATTAAATTAACTGTATATCCCATGCCTTATATTTTGTGTACTCTGTATATTATTTTGATGTTAGTTTTGTCTACATTATTTGTTTATTGAATTTTTCTTACTGTCCTCGTAGTGTCACGTGAATTCGTTCATGTTTTTAATCTGTTTTACACTGTCTTACGTTTTATATACATCTGTAGCTTTGTCAACAAGGGATTTCTTCTGACAATAAAGCATATTTATTATTATTATAAGACTGAATATAATACGGAATTCCAACCTGACCAACGAGTACAAACGTAAATATCCGATAATGCTCTTTTTTAACATGACGCGGGCATTGATGTTTGTAAACAAAGTCGGGCATGTTGCTTTCAAGAAAGAGATAGAAAAGCCATCTCTATATCTTTTATTGCTCGGAGGAAAAACCTCTATAGCTTGGTCTAATGTTATTTCATGATTTGTCAATCCAATGTAATCTGTTTGTCTATTCGCTCTTCTGATCGCAACTCAACATATCTTGAATCATTCTAGGGACCCCTGCAGAAGTGGCTCTTATACGAATGACTGCAGATGGTCGGTTACCTCCAAATGAAAGAAGGAATTATAAAAGTGTTGTTGATGCTCTGATGAGGATTTATAGAGAAGAAGGGCTTCTGACACTCTGGAGGGGTGCTGTACCAACAATGGGTCGTGCAATGGTAGTTAACGCAGCACAGTTGGCCAGTTATTCACAAGCCAAGCAGTTAATTGTGGAAAATTTCAAAATTCAAGAGGGAGTGTTACTTCATTTCATATCTTCTATGATATCTGGTCTTATTACGACTGCAGCATCAATGCCAGTTGATATTGCTAAAACTCGGTAAGTATTTTTAATTCCTTGTATAAATGATAATAATAATATAATTATAATAAATCGTATTTATTCAAATAGAATGAGCGGAGTGTCAGCAATTTGCTTCTCTCGTAGAGGGGTAAGTTTTTTCTTTGCAGTGTCCATTTATCATTGCGCCTCGGATGCACTACTGCCAAGAAGGCTTAATGTGATCCATTGATAATATTTTTATTACTTTTTATTGGTGGTATTCTAAATTTTAGGGTGCAGTAATAGGAAATTTAATTTGTCTAAAAAGACATTTTGCTAGGGTCTATCCATGTCTTCTCGAACAAAATTTGAGAAGTTTGCCAAGGAATAACAAATGAATGAAATGAATGATTTTACAATGTCGCCACACTTTCTTTCCAAAAATTCCCACAAAGTGGGAAATATGAGGCAAGTAAGTTCATAGGGGTGTGCCCCACTTTCTACTCATGTGAAGTTGGCGCCAACTTTTTGCAAAAACACATTTTTTTTTAGTTCTGGGTAGATTTGATAGAGTTCTGGAGTTCCTAATACAAATTTTGAATAGTTCTAGCTAACTGTGGAATTTGATAAGAAAAACAAATTAGTGGCGCTAACTTCACGCGGCGCCATCTTTTTCGAAAAAATGAGTTCTGGTGGTATTTTTCGATGAAGATGGAAGAGTTCTGGAGTATTTGACCATTTTTAAAAATAGTTCTGCTGAAATAAAAAAGTTATTGAAGAAAATCAATTTTTTACTTTCGAAAACCATCATTTTGAAAGAAAAATAACAGATATTTCAGTTTTGATGAAAGTTCTGAGTAGCAGTCAGCGAGTTCTACAAAACATGTATATCGAGTTTTACCAAAAAAGCAGAACTTTTCAATTTATTAGCATTCATAAAGTGCGAAAATCGAAACACCAACATTTCGAATGAAGACAGAACAGTTCTGATGGGAGTTCTGGGTAGCACTCGGCGAGTTCTACAAAATATGTCAATCGGGTTTTATCGAAAAAACAAAACTTTTAAATTTATTAGCTATACTTAATAGAGTGCGAAATCCAAAAAAAAAACAATACTCAGAATGAATGCAGAAAGGAATCTCAGATCAGTTCTGATGGGAGTTCTGAGTAGTACTACAAACAAATATTTGAATTAAATTGCACAAATCTTACAATTTGATTCCTTTATTTTCTAACTTTAACAAAATAGAACACCAAGGTGATATTACTTCACATCTCATACATATATCCAATTGTGGTGAATAAAATTACAGTGGAAAGTATTAAAATCGTGTCGAAACGCAATGAGACCGAAATCCTAGTCTTATCACCATCTTTCTCAACAAGTAACGTCGCCTTGAAATCTCAAAGTCTTCTAACCGAAGCCACAAATGTGTGGTTGGCTTCCTGTTGTTGACTTCCTTTGTTTCCAGTTTTACATCCAAGTGTTGTACATCTTCGCACTTGATTTTACCGTACTGATGAGAGCTTAAGCTCGAAACACGTGTCTACGATTGCACAACAATTTGAGGACTATACCGAATAACTTTTCTATTTATATTTTTATATATTGCCCCTCGATAAATCCATCCTGTCTTATACATAAATATATTTTTTTTGTTCCAGAATACAGAATATGAAAACAGTGAGTGGTAAACCTGAATATAGTGGTCCAATAGATGTATTGGCGAAAATAGTTAAAAATGAAGGGCCGTTTGCATTATGGAAAGGATTCTTTCCTTACTATTTTCGACTCGGACCTCACACAGTTCTCACTTTCATTTTCCTGGAACAGATGAATTCTGCCTACTTCAAACACGTTCTGGGTCAAAGTGGAAGAGGGGCATTTTGAATACTTTTACTTATATTAAAGTAGATAGTAAAAAATCTAGATGAAATAAAAGAATCCATAGTGTTCATTTCTCATGGTCTTTCTAAACTCCTAGGAAAGCATTTATAATACACATTTATGTACAGTATAATTTTTATATTTTATTTCTCGGTGATTTTGGGAAATATTCATTATGGAATATATTTTATTAATTATATACAGTAAAAAAATATCGAGAAAAACGGATAATACTATATGTAATTTGTTGTTGGTTTGTTTTAGCTTGTACTCGTCAAAAGTTCATAATTTTTTTTGTAACTCAGGAACCAAAAAAATGTATTGTTGATTTGTTTTAATTTCTACTCTCTTTTCCTAAAATTGTGATGTGATCTTTTATATTTTACAAGCCATTACTTTGTACTGTGATACTGACAAAGTATAAAAAATATTCCACGCATTACAGTATTTTATTTACTACATGTGGTTTTTAAGCCGTCTAGTCAAAGTCAAAATATACTTTAATGTCAGAAGTTTTTCAACTTATCGACAAAGCTTTCAAGTATAAATAAAAATGTAAATTGAAATAGATATGTATTATAAACGCGCCACCTTTTTTTGTAAAGTCGCCACGGAGCGCATATGGTGGTGGTACTTTCTTTCGTCTACACTTATGTTCAGATCGGGGAGATTATCTGAACATAAGTGTAGACGAAAGAGAGTGCCACCACCATATGCGCTCTGGGGCGACTGGGCGCGGCCAACTAGGTGCAGGGACAACTGGGCGCAGGGACAACTGGGCGCAGGGACAACTGGGCGCAAGGACAGAGAATATATACCACAGAGAAGCGACATAAGACCAAAAAGGGCGTTTCGTTTCGGAGTGCGCTTGCGCGAAATAAGTTGTGTTGTTGTCAATTGCCACAGCTAACAAACTGGACTGCGTTAGTCACGGAGGCGACTACCATTTTTATTAGTTGATTTTATTCACTGATGCCGAAGAGAAGTGTCTGCCTACCCAAGTCAAATTTGTGTTGGGAAGTTGTTATATACAGGGTGGGGTACCAAAAACGAAACAGATCGAATATCTTCAAAATGCATGTGTTGCTCAAAAACGTCAGACATCGTTTCGAAACTGACTTATACTCATGTATGATAGTTCATGGCGAACACTTGAGCATCTACTGTGAATCAATGCAGTTTGGAATGATTGGGTTTGCATTTATGCAAGGTTTTCCAATTCTTAAGTCTATTCAATGTCCAATTTTTTTTATTTTTCAAAAGCTTTTATTCAACTTGCCCTGTTAGTTGGTATATATGTTTGTGTGGGATGAATTTTGCAACTGACTTTTGGCCCACTTCTAGTTGTTCGATCAACTTGAACTTTGGTAGGTATTCATAATTGCGATGACAATGCAATGCAATGGAATTTTTGTTGAAAAAACAAACAAAATGGCAGCTTCAGGATGGCGGATGTGATTTGTAATTATGGTCCGATTCGATTCAGAATTCGATTGTGGGTGTTTTAGGTATAGATTTTCGGCATGACTAAAAATAATTGATGAAAACTGTTCATGTATTTATTTCAACACAGCTCCCTTTGTAATATGAAAAAAAAACAAGACTGCTTATCAAATAGTAAACTTGTTAAAATTATCATTACCAACCCCAACAATAAAAGTTGGATGAAACAATACAAACTATACAACAACAGTCACCCATCATTTTTACTGTCAATTTTTCAACTACATATACCTACACTCTCCTTGGGTATGATGAAGCTCATACTTTTTACTCTACGCAAAAGATCGACATGTTTTTCAGTGTAGTGAAGTTTCTGCGTGACAAAAACTTTTTCTCCGTGTTTTAATAAGTTGTGTTCACGTCAAAGTAACTAATCCAAGGTCACCGAAATCTATGCCCCCAACATCAAAGAAGCCGACGTGTTTTGTCGCTTCTCTGTGGTATATGTTCTCTGGCAAGGACTACCGGGCGCAGGGACGACTGGGCGCCAAAAACACAAAATTAATAATAATTCTTTTATTACTCTCATGGGCGCAATCCCAACTCGCGAGCTAGGTTAGTTCGATCAGGTTGGATCAGACTGATGAAATGCTACACACAAAATGAATTTTTCTTCAAGTTCCAAGCTCACAACTTGCGAGCTAGGTTAGTTTGGACAGAACACGTTATTGTATAATGTCTGATGAAATCTTTGCTATTCAGGTGTTGATGGTTTCACTTGGGAGTTGGGTCGCGGGAGTCCATTTGATTGAAACTACATCAAATATGTTTTTTTTTATTAATATAATAATAATAATAATAAAAACCTTTATTCATTAATAAAATACAATACTCAAATACTTACAAATCACTAATCAATAAAATGAACAAAGTTAGCCAGCGATAAGTGCTATTTTACTTGTTTCGCAGAATTATGATAAAATTCATATTCGATACTTGATGAAAATCCATGTTAATATCTATAATAAAACTATAGTTTAATATAGTTATTAAATATGTTTTACTGTAAAATGTATATAGAAGAATGGAATTATTACCAAAATGAATTAGTTTCGGACACGTTTGTTGAATTTTTTTTAATTGTTCAGTAGATAACTTCGGGGCCTTCTACACGAGAGAAGAGAATGCTTTTTAATTTTCATGATCCATATAACACCGAAACTCAGCCTGTGAAAAACACGTTAAATAATCGTTCTTAGATACTACCCCCTTTTTTTACATGTTCAGTTGTTAATTTCGGGGCCTTCTACATGAGAGAAGAGTATATGCTTTTCAATATATGTGATCCATATGACAACAAAAATCAGCCTGTGAAAAAGCATACGTTAAAAAATCATTTTGAGATACTATACCTTTTTTTTGTACAGTAAATAATTTCGGGGCCTTCTGCATGAGAGTATGCCTTTTAATTTTCGGGTTCCATTTAACATCAAGAGTCAGCCTGTGAAAAAGCATACGTTAAAAAAATAATTTTGAGATACAACCTCTCTTTTACATGTTCAATTGTTAATTTCGAGGCCTTGTACACGAGAGCAGAGTATGCTTTTCAATTTTCGTTAAATAATTGTTCAAAGATATCCGAAATTTTTGCAACTTTTGAATTGTCTTTTGAATAGTTCTACACGCCAGAACAGTATGCAAAAGAATATACTGTCAATGGGCCATATAAACTTTATATTCAACCCGGTTTTAAATATTAAATAATTGTTTCCAGTTATTACAAAAAATTTGCATATTAACAAAACAATTGCAACGCATGTGCATGTGCTTTTGTATGTATGTATGTATGTATTGTATGTATGTATGTATTGTATGTATGTATTGTATGTATGTATTGTATGTATGTATGTATTGTATGTATGTATTGTATGTATGTATTGTATGTATGTATTGTATGTATGTATTGTATGTATGTATTGTATGTATGTATTGTATGTCTTTCTGTGAAAAAGCATACGTTAAACAATCGTTTTGAGATACCACCTTTTTTTTACATGTTCAGTTGATAATTTCGGGGCCTTCTACACGAGAGAAGAGTATGCTTTTGAAAAACCACTTTGCATACATTAAAAAATCGTTCAGAGATATCAATTTTTTTGCAAATTCAAAATTGATTAGTGCCACCGCTGCATGCGAGCAGTCCTACATATTTGGTGAGAACATTTATAAACCTATAATAATCATAATTTTAAAAAAACATACGTTAAAAAAAACCTTTCAAGAAATGTGTCGTTACCGGCCGGTCTATAAAGTGATTACACCATGGTTTCTATACATCTTGCTCTTGACACAAAACTTTGAGAGGACCAGAGGGTTCTTATGATAGGAATGGGTTATGAAATAAGTGAGCATTTTGACAAGGGGAAGACTGAGGAAAGGGAGAGAATACGTCATTGGAAGGAAATTACGGTGGTTATCCCGAAATTGGTAACTTTGGTTATATTTTCGTCAATTTACGAATAAAAAAAGTTACTGAAGGCCGTGGCACAGCTTATATACCACTATACAGTGACCGGCAGAAAGTACGCATCATATGGGAATTTTTTTTATTAATAAATTTTGACAAATATTGATATTTGCAATCGCTTCTGCATCAAAAGAAACCCCAAAAGACGTTGTACAGTGCCGTTCGTCTTTTCGAGGTTGGCGGGAAATTTCAAAAATTTGAAAATTATTTCTCAAAACACGCTTGTTTGTGAAAATATCGAGAAATGTTAATGAGAAAAGTTGTTCAGATTGACATTTTATAGCTATGTACAAGTTTTGAAAAAGATCTGAGATAAAAAAATAAAAATCAATTTTTTGCCACAAAAAAAAATCTTTTTGGAAACATACATTTCTGACGAAGAAACTCATTAGTAAAGCCAACACTAATATTTCAAATAATGTTTTGTGAAGATTCGCAAGCTATTCCTATTTTATTCGGAGAAAATTTGAAATCTGTGATTTTGCAGTGTGATCAGCTGCTTCATAAGAAGTCACTGAAATATCTACAGGACATATTAAGAATTTCAAATTGAAATTGTGTAGATACTTGGTTCTTAATTAATAATAAAAAGTATCGGAATTATAATGTCCTGTAGATATTTCAGTGACTTCTTATGAAGCAGCTGATCACACTGCAAAATCACAGATTTCAAATTTTCTCCGAATAAAATAGGAATAGCTTGCGAATCTTCACAAAACATTATTTGAAATATTAGTGTTGGCTTTACTAATGAGTTTCTTCGTCAAAAATGTATGTTTCCAAAAAGATTTTTTTTTTGTGGCAAAAAATTGATTTTTATTTTTTTATCTCAGATCTTTTTCAAAACTTGTACATAGCTATAAAATGTCAATCTGAACAACTTTTCTCATTAACATTTCTCGATATTTTCACAAACAAGTGTGTTTTGAGAAATAATTTTCAATTTTTTTAAATTTCCCGCCAACCTCGAAAAGACGAACGGCACTGTACAACGTCTTTTGGGGTTTCTTTTGATGCAGAAGCGATTGCAAGTATCAATATTTGTCAAAATTTATTAATAAAAAAAATTCCCATATGATGCGTACTTTCTGCCGGTCACTGTATAAGTAAGCTGTGCCCGTGGCTCAGATAAATCATAATAAAATAATTATGCAATTCTTGTATTTTGTATTGCTAGTTGTTAATTACTTATTTCATATTGTAACAATACTCCTACATCATACCATGATGATAAATTGCCGTTCCATCTATTCCCCAAGAACAGTAAAGAGCAATATGGATCAATTTCTGTAGTATGGGTACCTATTGATTTTTCCAGGATTTATTCAGACAATTTTAATAAAAGAGATTTTGAAACCAATCTTCAAGAATCTCTCCTACATGAGAAGTCAAAACAAAGGCTTAGAACAACGGTGAGTTCAAACTGTTCTAATGAGAAACAGATAGAAACTGTTGAAAGCCAATATTTTTGCTATGACATTACGATATAATGTTGGTGTTCCTTTTTAGTTATTCTTACCAAGACGTGTTGGTAAAAATCTGTTCTGTCCACTGTGATATCATATCAATCTGTTATCGATAATTCACCTATGACATTTCAAGAAGCAGTTGGAGTTCCATTGGAGAGATACTTGCTAGAATCTGTACCCATGGCCGATCGTTTACCATCAAATAATGGTTTGTTCATTATATTCTATTCCTGGTGCTATGAAATGATTGATATTGATAGGTCTTTATGCCATTTCAGATGAGGATTCACAGTCTCCTTCCACCCCTTGTTTACAACAAAGTTACAAAGAACGAGAAAAACTTTTATTGAACAGTTTTGTGCAATAACACTATTGTACAACAGTTATCAGAAGGAAGAGATAAAATTAAAAGAAAAGTTCCCATTACCAAGTGTAAGAAGTATCGTAACTCAAAATTAACTATCAAAATTATTATGGAACGTTGCAAAAACAAATGATATGTTCAGCTTTATTTAAAATATTAGATATGCACAATTTTACTACTCGCCACCTAATTAGAATTTTAGGTAGATATATAGAAATATTAAATTTTTTCTACATGAAGAAATTGTAAATTACTATTTATGAAACAATGTATAAATGTTACCGAAATTTATAAAATATAAAACATTGACTCATATCATAAATACCTAACAGTACTCATTCATTATTTCTGAAAATATTATAAATGTTGTTGATGAAATGTGAGTTAGTTTTGTGAACAAGGCAGAGTGACTAGTCTGATAAGTTTTCATATTTGAGTAAACTTCAAGGATGAATAAATATTTATCTATCATTTTAATCATTTACCCCATTTCACATTCACACATTTTAGAATAAAATCAAGCATATTACAAATCATCCTTTCTTCTTGCACCTGAGGTTCTGGAATAATGTCAACATAAGAGAGTTGTTTTGATTTCTTTCATTAGACATGAATAGAATTTCTCTTTGAATGGTGCAATTTATTCAACTAGTGTTACAACAGATAAATTGAGATTAGTATTTGAATCTTTGAAATATATTTCAAATCTCAGATTATGTGATTCTTCCACCATTTCTTTTAATGGCTCATTACTTTGTATAGAATTGACTTTCTCATCGCAGTTCATATTCAATTTGATAATTATTAACTACGACCAACATTCAGAACCTATAAAAAATGTTAAAAATTTGTTATTTTTGTCAACTTTGAAACTCTCAGAGGTAATTGTGTGAACTAAGGAATATATTAATAACAAAATGTATTAATCAATCGCACGTTTTTCAATTTACTCCCACCAATTGGTTTCGAATTCAGTCCAACAAAATGGGATATTTTAGTGTAATTCAAATTTGGCGCCTCCAATTTCAGGATAGCCACCTTAATTTCCCTCCAATGACGAAACAAGATGCCTGACAAAATCGATGACATTTTATAACCATATATGTATTAACTACAAATATTGATAACACTCCATAAGACGCAATGTAATCAAATTGAAGCCAAGAATAACTATCTTACCTTTTCTCAAACTGACGCTGGGAAACTATTGCGCATGCCGAATTCTGAATCACGAGTCATACATTTTTAAGGTTATGCTTCTTTTGACATTTTCAACCGTCCCATATTGAAAATGGGCTAACATTTTTCTATAATGTGGATAAATGAAGAATGAGAATTATGCAAGACGGTCAATTAAACTTCGAGTCATTAAAAAAACGATTCATTGATCCATTTGTAACTCTAATAATAAAATGTCTGTTTGTTACCTGCTACCAGAGTTTCATCAATCAATTTTCTGCCAAAAACGGATGAAAACTCATTAAACTTGAAGAAATATGGATTGGGAATGTGACGAACAATTGTTTGAAAAGGTAAATCTCGTTCCACATCGGCCTCATAACCGCCAAGAAAAATAGTTTGCTAGTAAACAATGCTAGTAGTGATGTATTTTTTGCCTCCTGAACACGAACTCGAAGTAAAACGCGGCGATCTTAAATTCTTTCAGGCATGAACCTAGAAATTTATAAAATGTGTAATATTCTCAGTAATAAAACCCATATAGTGCCGCCCTCTTATAATTAGCACAATCTACACTTGCTCTCTGTAAACTTATCTATATTTATGAGGTTATGTTGGAATTTGCCGAATCAGCACCACATAAGATATGCTTCTCATATCTTCGATAATTTTTGCTGCCGTACCATGCACGATAGAAAGAGATGAAAAAGCAAAATCGTGTCTTTGAATAGGAATGTCTGGCGCAAGCGCATTAATTCAGCAGCGTCCTATTCGAAGTCGATGCTCATTTTTTTGGCATCACATAGGCTTTCTTTATTATCCATATTCGTAGTTAATAGATATATGTTCATAACCCCCCTATCAAGGAACCCTGGAGAGGACTTCGAATAAGGATGCAGTCATGCCACCACACAACTTTTGGCTTTAAAACTACTGGCACGTTTTTCGGCAAGTTTTCATCATGTCAGGGTTCCTGGCAGACTCAGGAACCCCGTAATATGAATGAAATTTTTCATAACGACGGGAATATTGAGATTTTTCATAAAATTCAAAATTCTAGGGACTTTAATTTCGTTTAGGGATTTTTCTTACAAAATGGCGCTAATTTCAAGATATATCATGTTCCTGAATTTAAAAAAAAACGTATTTCACTTTTCCTAGTTGCCAAATAATTAATCGATCTAGAAAATATTCTGAGCTTGGTACATTTCAAGGATAAACAAACCTTAGTTTTTGATTAAAATGCCTTTCATTCAATAACTCAACTTTGAGGTTTCATCACAGAACGTGGTGGTCGACTGGTAGTGCGTTCGCCTCGCATGCGTGGGGTCGTGGGTTCGATGCGCCGATTCACCGGTCTCGTGCATGGCATCACACGTTAAAAGGTAAGGGCTGCGTCTTTCCTAGCTCACACAAGTCTCTCGAAGACTTCCGAGGATTGCGCGTAGGGGTGCAATCGGTTGACGGAAATTATAATTTTTTTCAATTTTTAACTTTTATCAGTTTTGTGGGTACTGTACCCAGAAATTCTCTTCTAAATGTTTTTCGATATTAGTTGACGAAACTACTGATGTTTCACGACAGGAACATATGCCCATATGTCCGAAATACAATTTTTAGTATTATAAAATCAGTGGAAAATTTCTTCATAGCATCGGCAAAAAGAACGAATAACTTGAAAGAAAATATAAAGAAAACCTATCCCGAAGTGAGATGGCAAAATCTTACAGCAATGTGCGAAACTTGCGTTGAGAATCATGATGGTTTAATTAGATTCAAGGAAATTTTCAAGGCTATCTTCGAAACTCTTGAAGAACTGAGTGAAGAAAGGGATTTTGAAACTTCATCAAGAGCAACTTCCTTTTTAAGGTCTATGATTACTATAGTGATGAATTTGTAGTGAGTCTGGAGTTGATGCTTGACCATGTTGTTTTCATTCATACTTCCACTTTGTAAAATACTCCGGTCGCCTCTCTGTAATATGGTGGCCGCTTTGCAACATGTTGATTTGATCATAGATAATATCAATGATATTGGAAAAAATGTCCAAATCAAAATTCGCTAACATTTATAAGAGTATTCTTGGTTTGCTCAAATGAAGAAATAAAAATTCCACTAAGAGTGTCACAACAGTGTCACAGGGCAAACTATGGAACCGAAGATCCAGAAGAGTACTTTAGAATAAGTATTATGATTCTACTTCTAGATGATTTCATTGATCAACTCCACTCAAGATTCCTGAAGCATCTACACTCTATATCATCTTTATATGTTTTGATTCCATCAGTTTGTTGTGAAAAACAGCCCAGTGTTGAAAAAGACGATTTCATACGGTATAAAAAATTGTTGGCATGGGACTCTTGAGTGGAGAATTAGACCTATGGAAAATGGTATGGCTAAAAGAACCTGTTTCATCTCAACAACATATATGTACTTCTGAGATATAATTTTCCTCGCTGAAACGCCTCAAAACCTATTTGAGGAATTCCACAGGTAAGAATAAGAGACTAAAGTATTGGCGTTGATGTCAATTCACCGAGACATAAACATTGAAGAGAAGATCATTGATTTGTTTGCAGCAAAAAAATCTAGAGGCTCTATATTATTCTTTTATGTGGATCTGATGCCTCTATATGTTTCCCATTAATGTATTTAATTTTGTTTGTTTTGTTGTTGAATAAATATGATTGCAAGCAGTGTCAAATATTATTTTATCTTTCCTGGGTAAATTACAAAATTGTGTAGAACATACAAACTATACTAAAATTGATCAAACTTGGTCCGCAATATTCTTCTTAAGCTCAAGTCAACGGACTCCCCCGAATTTTTTTTCCCGGCTATGGCCTTGTAGGGTACATGGGTAAATGGATGAATTTGAATTTTTTCGTGGAACAAATGTACACTGACAAAGAAACAACCCTACATTACACAAGTCCTCTTTCAATAACAATGCTCTAGCTCTATATTGTTTTGAATTTAGCGCCGTTTTGAAAGAAAAAACCCTAAACAAAAACAAAGTCCCTAGTGTTTTGTATTTTATGGAAAATCTTAATTTTTCCGCCGTTATGAACAATGTTAATCCTGAGGCTGACAGGAACCCGGACATGACGAAAACGTGCCAGTAGTTTTAAAGTAAAAAATTGAATCCTTAGGCTGGACTCCCACAGATCCGATGTCCGATGATCCGATGGTCCGAAAATGTTCTGATTGGTTGAATTGGTAGGTGTAACAACCAATCAGGACATTTTTCCAACCAATCAGAACATTTTCGTACCATCGTATCATCGGACGTCGGATCTGTGGGAATTCAGCCTTATCCGAAGTCCTCTATGGGAGAGTTTTTGATTACCGACCGGTCTCTTCAGCCGGTCACTCATGTCACGTGAACGATTCTATGATGGTTTCGACCGGTCGCAGTGTAGAGAAAAACGCCTACGTCTTTGAAAACGCACAATTTTCAGTGACAGCCGCGACAGGTTTTATTTATTTGATTTGGATAATGGATTTGATAGAAGGAATTATTATTGTGAACTCCATATCGGAATTATTATATTCTTCAAGTGAATCGTCTGGTGATGAAGACGATGATTTTTTATTTTTGTTAAAAGATCGGTATAAGAGATGTAAAGTAATTGATTACTTCAGCACCATAGTTGCATACACTGATGACATGTTCAAGTCTCATTTCAGACTTTGTCGAAGTTCCATAGAGGTGTACCTTTTTAACACATGGTGAATTTACAATATACTAATCATTTTATATTGTAGGAATTGGTGCATGAAATTAAAACTCCTTATGTCATTGTGAAAGGAACTGATCCAGTACCAATATTGATGGCATTGTTGACCACAGTTTGATTGATAGCTAACCAGGAGTCCTATAGGTCATTGGCGAAAGAAAATAAGATCGCAGCGCCACCTATAGCAAGACTTTGAACTACGAATCACGGACAAAGGTTGTTGACTTTACACGTGTTTATATGGCGTTTTGACGATCTGTACTCCTATTTTCAAACAATTTGTGAAAATTTGTGATTTCTATATCTAAAAAGTGATTGTGTTTCTATTGAAAGACTCTAAAGAACGTTCCAGTAAGGTGATTCAAAGGTATTTCATCTCCGATTAGTTTTGAATGCTTCTGAAATTCAAGGTTGTATGGCGTTTTGATGATCTGTTCTCCTATTTTCAAACAATTTCTGAAAATTTGTGATTTCTTTAACTGAAAAGTTATTGCATTTCTATTAAAAGACTTGAACGATAGTTTCAGTGTAGTTTACAAATATTTTACTTGTTTTTGGAGGTCATGATTTGTCAATTATTGATCTGATTCATTCATCAGTCTGTTTGTCAAACAAGCATATACTTCGATATTATTTAGCTTGCCAATTTTCAGTTTCAAAATCCATTCTTTCCTTTGATCAATTTCTTCAATCTGGTAGAACCAATTGGTGATTTTTTAACCTTGCTTTTATTTTTGGGGGAAATTTGTGATATCCCACATTTTCCTTCTTGCCATATGTCCTGCATCCTGGGACTGAACAACTAGGATTGTATTTTCCCATATTTGACAGTCTATCAACGGTATAAACCAAAAAAATACGAACAGAAACAGAAATCGAGTATGGAAATATCCTTAATCAACAGAATGAATCAGATCAATAACCCACAAATCATGACTTCAAAAAACACGTAAAATATTTGTAAACTGCACTGAAACTATCGTTCAAGTCTTTTAATAGAAACACAATAACTTTTCAGTTAAAGAAATCACAAATTTTCAGAAATTGTTTGAAAATAGGAGAACAGATCATCAAAACGCCATGCAACCTTGAATTGCAGAAGCATTCAAAACTAATCGGAGATGAAATACCTTTGAATCACCTGACTGAAACGTTCTTTAGAGTCTTTCAATAGAAACACAATCACTTTTTAGTTATAGAAATGACAAATTTTCACAAATTGTTTGAAAATAGGAGTACAGATCGTCAAAACGCCATATAAACACGTGTAAAGTCAAAAACCTTTGTCCGTGATTCGTAGTTCAAAGTCTTGCTATAGGTGGCGCTGCGATCTTATTTTCTTTCGCCAATAGGTGATAGATTTGGGTTCAGCAAAGGTCATTGCCACTCCATTGTCTTGAGAACATGCAAATTGATTTATAGGAAAAGACATATATGGATTAAATGGCCCCTACAAGAGGCAGCTGTTAAATGTATTCAGGAATTTAATAACCTTAGAGGAGAAAATGGATTTCCAAATGTACTGGGCTGTCTTGATGGTACTCATATAATCATTCCCCAACCAAAAAATGATGATGCATATTACACTAGAAAGGGTGTGCATGCATTGCAAGCCCAATTAATTTGTAACTCCAACTATGAGTTCATAGATGTTTTTCTAGGATGGCCAGGATCATGCCACGATGCAAGAGTATGGAGAAATTCACCTATCAAACGGGAGATTGAAATACATCCAGAAATGATTCCACATGGTTGTTATTTATTGGCAGATACAGCCTATCCTCTATCAAATGCTGTTATGGTGGGCTTCAAAGACAATGGTCATCTAATCCAAAGGCAAAAAATATTCAATAAAAAATTAAGTTCAACAAGAGTAGTTATTGAACAGGCTATTGGGAGATTAAAGGGGAAATTCAGAAGATAGAAATATTTGCATATAACAAAGCTTGAAAACGCTAAATACTATATTATGCTGGCATGTATCTTGCATAATATTTCTTTGAAGGAAGGGTTTGACTATGAAAATTCAGATGATGACGAACTTGATGCAGATGATGTTGGGGTGGATATTCATGAAAGGAATCCAGAAGCAGAAAGAAGAAGGAATGATATAATGAATTTGACATGCAACTAGGTTATGCTCTTCAATCATCAGATGCTATGGTCTGCTTATCAACTATTGTTCATGAAAATAAATGTTATGAGAGGCAATCATGTAATCAAAGAAAAATACATTTCAAGAAATCAATTTATTTTTTTAATAAAAAAACTACAAATAAATTAATCACGAATTCCTGTTAACTGTACATTAACCAGGGAATAGGTATATCAGAAAGAACAAATAAAAATTAAATTTCTTATTCTCTAGGTCAATACAAAAATGCATTACTTATTTTGAGATTTTAGTATTAATGCTTATGCTATTTTCATTAGGGCATCAGCTTTTTTATTTTCTATTTCTTTTTTCTCCTCCCATCTTTTTTTGGCTTCTTCTTCATCTCGCTTTTCCTTTTTGTTCTTTTCAAATAAGTACCTCTTCATTGTCATTTCAGGCATTTTCCTTTTGGCTTTTGTGTGTTTAGTACTGTCACTCATATTTTCAGAGATCACCTGCATTTCTTCATGGAGTGAACTGCTATTTTCACTACTTGCAGATCCTTGTTCCTCAAACATACTTCCCAATAGTTTATCGTCCGGCTGAGTATTAGATTTAGTTCCCAACACATCATTCATCATATTATAAAATTCCCAGGTTACTGAACTTTCTCCTGTTTTATTTGTTTTATCTTTGATGGCACGGTAGGTTTTCAACAAGGATCTGTATTTATCTGAGCAGTTACTTCCTGTTACTTGGTATCCATGTCCGTTCATTTTTAAGGCAATTTCATCCCACAACTTCTTTTTAGTGCATTTTGGAATCATAAATTTGTCATTAGCGGAGAAACGTAGTTCTAACAGAAGTTTGGTTTTATTTCCATGCCACATTCTCTCATTTTCAGTTTCACCATTATCATGTGATGTTGATGGTGGATCTTCGGTTTCTGCAGGAAAACTTTCTGTTTCTTCAGTGGAAGTGCGTAGGTTATAAACCATTTGAGAATACTTACGGAAATTGTCTTCACCTGCAATTGAAAAGTTCAGAATTATTGTTATGATTTTTTGTGGCAATATATACGGTTTTATTCAATCATGAAATGGTTTGTTTAAGAAAAATGTTCCTCAAAAAGCAAAAATTCATCATCACTCAGCTATACTTACTACTGATAATTTCCAAATAAGTGTCATAGTCTACTTGAACGTCAAAAGACTCTCCATTATATTCTAGAGTTACACATTCACTCATTTTACATATTTTTTCCCTTTTCTTTCGTATTAACACTTTTACTGGTCAGTTGCTCCTCATTTTAGAGGTTATTTCAAAACATCAAACAACACACCGACCGCTTCGCCCACCAAAAATTCCCGGGCGAAATGGTCTTGGACCGGTCGGTCATGGTCGATAATGAAAAACGGTTTCATTTGGAGAGCGGTCAGTGCGGTTGACAACTAAAAACGCTATGGTCTGAGCGATCGTGACCGGTCGGCAATCAAAAACTCTCCTTATTAAACACTCCTTGTTAAATTTTAGTCTCCTTGGTTTGGGTAGATTGTTGCCAAGTTTAAAATTAATTTGGTGTTTCGGATAAGGATGCAGTCCGATCTACCCAAACCAAGGAGACTAAAATTTAACAAGGAGTGTTTAATTCCCATAAGACAATGGGGACACTAGTAGAAAGAGATGAAAGAACATTTGTGACGAAATGTGACGTAGTAGGACGTGTCATGGCCGCCGTTCTCTGTAGACAGTGACGGACTAGCTCTTGGTATATGAGAGTTACTACTGACAGTTTTGTTGCTTGGTTAGAGTTCGACTCTGTACTCATATCCTAGTAAGTCACTATGACGCGTTGATGCTACAAGATTCTGATTGGCTAGAGCTTATAAAACCCTCCTTGTTAGTTTAGTCTCTTTGGTTTAATCGAATCACCTGCGCCTGCACCATGAATGATTGATGCAGATAATATGTAATGCGGGTTGCGGTTCGGTTCGCTTTGAAATGTAAAATTGTTAAAGTAGGTCGTTTGATCAAAAATGTCAAAAAGAAAAGGTTATGGTTATGGATTTGAGTTTGGTTATGAAGAATTAAATCGTTTTGGGAGTTGACTTGAAACGTAAGAAACGTAATAAGATCTTGGGAACTAACTTTTGAAAATGTACATACCCAAAAAAAAATTTGAAAGTTTATTCCAAGATTCCAACCTTTTTTATTTTTTAGAAAATGGCAAGTAATGCTCGAGGAGTCGGTTATTGCTGTGAAATTTGTGGTTTAGAAGGGCTCCCAGAAGATGAATTTAGGATACACACACATACAGCTCATATCGATGGAAATGCTGTTTGTCCTTTTTGTGAGTTATCTGCTGTATCCCCTGCTGAACTAATTCTACATGTGAATCAAGCCCACCTGGACTTTTTGACTCCTGAATCTGAACAAAATATCAGTTTTATTGATGAACCCAGCCCTAGGTGAGCTAAGAATTAATCTGAAGTGTAACCTCTAAATTCAGCAGGTGGAGAAATGCATGTATGTTGCAGTCAGTGCAACACCCACAATAATGACCCTGTGGGTTTGTAAATGTGTGGAAACTTTGCAAATGAAAACAGGAGCATGTAGTTGAGCCCACATTTCATTAGCCGCTTGCCTTACTATCATCCCGAGATAACTCGGCTTGATAATTCTTGCAGACTAGTACTATCCCGAATAGTCAAGCAGCACTTAAAGCGCTTGAATCCAACTGCTTTAAATCTAGGGCAGTATGGAACTGCAGAGACACCTTAAACCGACTGGCGCAACGCAACAACGTTACCCTAGTCTGGATACCAGGTCACACAGGCCTAGAAGGAAACGAAATAGCGGACGCCCTAGCAAAAGGGGGGGCCGAAACAACGTTCACTGGACCAGAACCGGTAATCGGTTTAGCATATAGCACTGCCAAGAATGTCATAACAGCTTGGGCAGACATTAAAAGACTAGAGTACTGGCGTAGTCTACCGGGCCTAGCCCATTCCAAAGCATTTATTGCTTGTACAAGGAAAAACAGGACTCTGACAAACTGCTAGAACTCAGCAGAGCGCATCTCAGAGTTATAGTAGGTTTGCTTACTGGCCACTGCAAACTCAAATACCACATGCATAAAATCGGACTTGCACAAGATGCAGAGTGCCGGCTATGCATGGAGGATGATGAAACGGCTGAACACATTCTGTGTACATGCCCTGCAGCGGCCAGAACCAGATTCTCAATATTTGGCGAAACGACAGTAAGGCCAGAAAACCTGGTAAATTGTTCTCCCAATGCATTCCTCAATTTCGTCAAGAGATTGGATATACTGGGAGAAATATAACCATAGGGTGAGCCACAATAGGCCATTGGCCGCAGTGGAGGGCCTGATACGGGCCCACTCACGTTCAAAACCTAACCTAACCTAAACCTATCCCGAATTAACTCGTCACACCTAATTTCTGATTGTCTGGATAGTTTGAAACCGTATTATATCGGTTTTATCGCCGCAATACCATGTACTACGTCGAAATAACTCGGTCCCAAATAACTATGCAGGGTGGGGTTAATGTTAGTTCTGACAAGTCTCAGTATTGTTTTGCATGTAGGCCGGTTAGATTTTCTCTCTCAGTTTCGTTCGTTATTCAAAAAATGGATGGATGGATGGATGATATATGTTTATTATACATTAGAATAAATTCTTGTTGAAAAACACAGGTAAAATTATAAATAACGTGTAATATACAAACTCTTAAAATTTAAAATATAGCCAAATAATAACAATGCAGGCATGATAAAGATATGTTACGGTTAAAATAAGAAATGTGTTAAATACAGTGTGTCTCACTTTTCATGGAAACACCCCCGTATCTTCCGTAATAATTGAGGTTGAATGATGAAACTTTCAGGACTGATGAAAATGCTCAAAATGCACCTACCACCTGAATGGGGTTGGCCTACATGATATACACTGCCCGCTAATCGCGATGGAACAACACATTTTTACGGTAAAACATAGGTACTAGGGGGCAAAATAGGCTAAAAATTCCTTCAGATTTGTGATCAGGACCACCAACTTACTACAGATACACTTTTTCTCTGAAAAAATTTCAGTCCTGAAAAATCCGAATTTGTCTCACTTCTCAAGGAAACACCCCCGTATTTTCCGTAATTTTATACGTAGAACCCTGAAATTTGCAGGATCGATAGATACACTAGAAATGAACTCACTGCACAAAACGGGTCATCCTACATGATGTGCACTGCACGCCAGCAGCGATGGAAAAATAGGTGGTTCCTTCGCTGCTGGCGTGCAGTGTATATTACGTAGATTGACCATTTCCGTGCAGTAAGTTCATTTCCAGTGTATCTATCGATCCTGTAAATTTCATGGTTCTACGTAAAAAAATACGGAAGATACGGGGGTGTTTCCATGAGAAGTGAGACAAATTCGGATTTCTCAGGACTGAAATTTTTTCAGGGAAAACGTGTCTCTGTAGTAAGTTGGTGGTCCTGATCACGAATCTGTAGGAATTTTGAGCCTATTCTGCCCCCTAGTATGTTTAACCGTAAAAATGGGTTGTTCCATCGCGAGTGGCGGGCAGTGTATATCACTTAGGCCAACCCCATTCAGGTGGTAGGTGCATTTTGAGCATTTCCATCAGTCCTAAGAGTTTCATCATTTTACCTCTATTGTTACGGAAGATACGGGGGTGTTTCCATGAGAAGTGATACACACTGTATAAAGTTAATTATTTTAAAATTACAAAAAAAAAACATCAAAATGAATTGTCATAAAACTCTGCTGAATTATAATATATACTAAGTAGTTTTTTTGTCATGTTTCTAAAATATTGTACATTTTTTCGTTATTTCACAAGATCATTTTTTATACATTTTCACCCCATTATAGATCAGAGTCTTTTATGGGGAGCTTTAAACTATTTTCGTTTTGACAAGTATAATAGGAGACATCATTTACTTCGTAATCTAATCTATTTTTGTGGATTAATGAAACCGGATCCCATGTTCAATAAAGCGTGGTTTACATGAGTCCCTAAATTTTATTGTGCACAGGTTTCTGATTGCTAGCTTCTGTAGTATTAACACTGAAACAATTGGGATTCCATGAGTGCGTAATAAACTGATTTTGCAGCAGCAAATCCCAACTCATTAGAAACCACCCTCAAAACATAAAAACCAGATGCCAATTTTTTATTCAAGTTTCTTATGTGCTCTTCAAATTTCAGATTCGTATCCAATTAAATTCCCAAAAATTTTGCTGTGTTCTTATTTACTAATATTTGACTAACCATATTCACATATAACAGTTCTGAAACAAATGGCACTTGTTTTTTTGGTATTTAATGAAAGTAAATTAGAATCACACCAGTCTTTGATTAAGACCATGTCATCACACATTATTTCGTGGAGTCATTCTTTATCTTTATGGTGCCATAATATAGTTGTATCATCTGCAAATAACGTTAAATTTCCAGAAATTGGTAGAATTGTAAGGTCATTTATATACAAAAGAAAAAGTATAGGACCCAGTACAGAGCCCTGGGGCACTCCGCACCCTATTCCAATTGTATCAGAGGTAGTGGATAATTTTACACACTGATTTCTGTCAGAGAGATAAGATCTTAATATTGTGATATATGTCTATTTAATATTAATAGTTAATATTATAATTACTATGTCAGGTTAATTAAGTGTCCTCTACTTGGCAACCCTGCATCCAGTAGTTGTTTGGTTCCTAGAACAGTCATGTGCGTCTTAGAGCTGTAGTTACTAAAATCTGTTATTACTTAATTATAATCAACATTAAATAACCTATTTGTTATTACTGATTACAAGTGTTATCAATACATCTAAATAAAATAGTGAAACAACATATATTACAAATATGAGCCAACATGGGTTCATTGGTGGCAAGAGCATTGAAACCGTACTATTTGAACTTACTCACTTTATATACAACTCCCTCGATAGAGGAGAAATTGCCTGCGGAATTTTCTTGGACTTGCCCAGGTCATTCAACTGCACTGACTCCAAAATACTCCCAATTAAACTCGAACACTATGGTATTTGTGGTACTGCTCTAAGCTGGTTTAAATCTTACATTGAAGGAAGGAAGCATGCAGTAAAAATAAGAGATGAAAGTGATAATTACATGCGGTCAAATGCTCTGGACGTGTCCATGGGTGTTCCACAGGGTAGTGTCCTTGGACCATTAATTTTCATTCGATACCCTATTTCTAATAGGCTGTATCCCACAAAAGCTTAATTTTACAGGAGACATTTAAAACTGTCTTTTTTGTTATCATGCACATCTAATAGATTTTTTCAACTGAATATGATACTTACTCGCCACTCTGGAAAGAGAATAAGTTATCTGAACGATTTTTTCATGTAAATGGGAACACTATGTTGCTTACGCTATATTGATTTTTCATCAATATGTTGGATACTACAAATTGTTCTCATATTGCAGATACGACTTATTTGTTAGATTTAACTTCGTGTGGTATAAGACAAATAATAAGCTGTATTGATGCATATTGGTTTATGATATCAGGTCATTATACGGAAATGAAAAATACATTCAAATATAGGAAGGTACTCCAAGTAGTACACAATTAATATAAAAACAAGGGTAACACTTAACATTTTAAAAATTTAAAAACGTGATAATTGAAATATTATGAAATAATACAGCACATTATGTTTCATAAATTATATCTATAACTGTTCATCGAGCTGTTCATTCATCAATTTTCGATTTATTTTTTTGTATATTAAATTTTTTGTTTGTTCTTCTCCACTTTCTTAGTCTTTGCTTCAGTTCTCCTTTTCCTATTTTTTCCCCTATTTATTTTTGTTTTATTTTCATTGTTAAGCTCCATTTCATTGTTTTCACCAATCGTTAAAAATGATTTTTATTTTACTCTATTATTTTTCGATGTTCTTCCTTTTGATTCGTTTCTGTCGTCAGCATCTTCTCTGTTACAATTCTTAAGGGGTATAAATTGGCTATTTTCTGCATCTGTTCTCTTTTTCTTATTTCTTTTTTTTTCTATTATCACTCGCAGTTTATTTCTTTTTTTTCTATTATCACTTACAGTTTCTTTCTTTTTTTTTCTATTATCACTCGCAGTTTCTTTGAAATTCTCACTTATTGGGTAATCTGTTTGCTCATAATATGAAATTGTGTCATAAAAAAAGTGAGTATCTAGCGGTAAAACTTTTTTGAGCTCTTGGAGATGCATCTATTTCTTCCTATTAAGCTTGAGTCTCTCAGAATAGAGAGGCTGCAGGAAGTAATTTTTATCAATAATTTTCTGTCCCTGAGGTAGTTCTTTATATTGATCAGTGTATTTTATTTTGTACATAATTTTTCCACTAGGAAGATATTTTAAACATTTTTTGTATAGCATCTCTTTTTTTCCCCGTAACTGATGTTCATGTGTGAAACAAAGATCCTTTTCTGTTCCCATGTCATGTTCCAAAATTCATTAAAAATTGTTTGTCGAGTTTCATCAGTGAATAATTGACAAAACCTATTTGATGCTATCTTGCAGAAATTAGAATCACACGTTGGTCCCACTGTTCTTTTGTCTCATAATTTCGTGCTTTATTATGCCACTGTTTGATATCATGTATCCTTTGTACTCTTCACCTAACATTATTTTCTTCTTGGGTTGATGATTTGGAATCCAGAATGATATCGTCTCGACTTTCATCATCAGGTGGTACATAGTCAGGGTCATCCATTCCAAATGAACTTCTTGCTGGTTTTCTGCACCGTCAATATCTCCAAAATCATTATTGTTGTCTCCACATTCTTGATTAACAATATTTAAACGATTTTCTAGTAACTCCATATCAGCATCAACATTTACATTGGCATTTTCATCTTCACATATAACTTGAAAGTTATCAATGTTTGAATCAGTATCCTGAATAATAGTACAGACAAGGTTATCCAAAATTTGTATATCTGGTTGTTCTAGAGATATGATATCTCCAACTGAAAGAGCTACTGGTAAATAAGATTCATTATTTCGCATATTTTCAGAACAACTGCTTCTGATATTGCCATTTTCGAATGCTGAATTTAAAGCATTTCCAGAGTCGACCTCACCAGCATGTTGTGGAATTGAACAGACTTCATTGACTTCTACATCACAAGGAATATTATTCACAATGTTGAAAATTTGTTCTAGTGGCTCAGCAGTGTCTACATCGATTTCACGAACCATGGCAACTATTTTTGCTCCTCTACCAGACATCTGAAATTAATTAATCTTCATTCAGATGATATCATACAGACATTAATTTTCATGTTTTGCGTCAATTATGTTTTCTAAACAAATATTTTGTAAAATGTTTGATTTATAATGATTTCTATCACATGTCTTTCTCAATGCAAACAATAATGCAATCTAATCTAATAGGTCTCAACCCACACACGTTCCCATCCCTTCTAATATGTCGTATCCAACAACAAGTTTATAATAGTATAATTATTACTTTCTGGTTAAAATAATACATTCAAATTTTATTACTACATGGAAACGACAGTTATAGTTTGTACTCACCTTTTGAACTTCTTTATATCACTAAGTTCCTAGCCAAAATGATACATACAAGTGGAGAGCAAAACAACACCTGTTCTCTACTTGGGCTTCTTATGGAATGACAGGGGATAAGCTCTATTGGAATTAGAATAATCAGCTGTTGCGCTTAAGATATATTAGAATGGACGCAAAATAAACATTAATTGTTTCATGAGACTTATTTTATACTCATATTAGGTTGATAATTGTCTGAGGAACTCGATTCCACCAAAACCTACATTTCACAAAAATTGTGGGTCTTATTAGAAATAGGGTATCGAATACTTAAATGATTTTGCATTACTTGCTGATCAAGATAAGACTATCATCAATTATGCTGATGACAGTACTCTACTGCTAACTACCTCCAATTATACGCAAATTCATTAATAATAAATACTGAAAATTGGTTCTCGAACTCCAGACTCGTTATAAATCCCGACAAAACAAATATGATCTTATTCAAAGTAAATCAAGCTTTGGCCACACCAGCCTATGCTATGCTTAATCAACATAAAATTGAAATTTCTGATCACGTTAAATCATTAGGAATTATTATCGACGAAACATTAAAATTCAACTATCATATTGATAAAGTATGTTCAAAGCTGAATCAGACTTGCTATGGCATCAGAGTTTTAGCTAAACATGCAAACAGCAATATGGCCAAAACATTATATTATTCCAACTTTTACTCTCATGCTCCATTTGGTATTATCCTTTGGGGAGGATGTAGCGATGCAGACAGAGTATTTAAAATTCAAAAAAGGGTCCTCCGTATTATGACAGGTCTCAGATCCTTAGATTCATGCAGAAACCATTTTAAACCGCTTGGGTTATTCACCATTCCGGCATTATATATATATATATATATATATATATATATATATATATATATATATATATATATATATATATATTTGAATGTATCAAGTTTGTCTTCCGAAACAATCATTATTTTACTGAATATAGACCACAGCACTGTCCAGTTCAGTGACTCCCCCAAATTCATTTCGATTAAGCTTCTGCAGCAAAATGTCATGATTTACACAATCGAATGCTTTCGAAAGATCACACAGAACCGCCGCGACAGCTTCTTTACCATTTATGCTCTCTTAAATCATTGACATCAGTTTGTGGATGGTATCATTTGTGCTTTTTGAATTCTGCTGTCTGTATTGACCTACCCTTGCACTGATGAGAGGCAATAACCTCGAAACTAGTCTGCAGGTGGTCACCCTGTCCAAATCAAAACATACATCTGCTGGTTGGTCATAGAGGGCAATTGCAACTGCGTCCTCTGATGCTTTGAGGAACGTTGCACAAGTATATGTTAGATTTAATTCAATACCCGTCGTGGTCTTAGCCAGGGTAGTAGTTGTTTTCTGTCAGGTACTTGCCTCAATAAGCCTACTCAGTAGGTGTATATGGGAGTAAAGGGTTCATCATCGGTCGGTAACGACTGTTCGTTACTAAACGATCTCCCAAAGAATTCTGTTTTCCAAGAACTAAAATGTTCGAAATATTCAAATTTGAAATCACAGCCAGGGTAGTTTACTCTTGATCAAAATTCATGACCCCCTTGACCCACCCCCTGGGATCGCCCTTGACCTCATTTCGTCTCTTAGACTAAATGCGTCTCACTGATTTGTTATTCTACATGGTTGCCGAAAAAATAGTGTACGCAACACGTCCGAAAACAGTTTTTTTGGACTGACTCGCAGACTTCCAGGCAGTGTTGCCACAGACCTATGAAATTTCGTGCGACACGCTCTGTCGAAAACGTGCGAGATTGTGATTAAATGAACGAGATTTGGTATGTTCGGGTTTTGAGAAATATTGGCTTCAGAATTTCAGGATCATGCGCAGTTGATAATAAATATTCGCTTCACCTTAAATTTCGTGCACCTTTTTTCAACTGCGCATGCTCCTGACGTTCCAGAATTTGTGGTTGGTTCAGTTCAATGTACTCGAAAGTGGTTAGACCTTTCGCCACCTTAGCGCTGGTATCTAATATTTTCAATTCCCAATAATCAATAATAGAACAGTCGAAAAAATATAATTTTGAAACATTTATTCAAAATAAAAAATTATTGGCAGATAAAATATATAAAAAAAAACATAAAAAACGTAAAAAAAGATTTGCAAATATCACATATGTAAAGTCAGTCATGAAACTAAATAGGTACATAATAAAAATGAGGAACAGTAAAGCGCTGCCATTTGTCGATATCACATATAACTAGGAACAAAACTTAAAAATATGAACAAAACTAGAAAATAACAAGAAAACATAAAAATCTTAACAAAACTTAAAAATTATCACAATTATTTCTTATATCACTGTAAAGAATTATAATGTTTATATAGTTTTTTCTCTAAATTTTCTTTTCATCAATTCAGGACTAGGTTTCCATGAATAGCATGTATTAGGGCTTATCATTTCTTTGGCATGTAAAATATTGGAACAAGTTTCAATATTTAAACGGTTTCGAACTTTGGTCTTCAACAAAAATAGTTGTGAAAAAATTCTTTCAGCGGCTGCAGAGTAATGTGGCAAACTAATAATACCTTTTACAAAGGCAGATAAATTGGGGAACATTGGTTCTTCAGCGCCATTTTTCATAGCAAAAACTATGTTCCAAAATGTTTCAAGGTCCGAGTCAATGAAATTTCGTAGATGTGTAACATCTGGAAGCATTCAGCAGTCCTGGAAGTTCCAGGACTCGCTAACGCTCGTCCTTGAATTGGGTCTACTCGTCCAAAAAACAGCATTTTCTGTACTTGTTACGTAAATTACTATTATGGACGAGTAATGAACAATATTTTTCATTATATCCACCTGAAAACCACAGATTGTTAAGAAACATTTATTTTTAATGATGAAGGAACAAAAACTTGTATTATTAATTGAAATATTTAGTGATTGTAGTGATGTTTTCTATCCTAGATCCATTATTTCTAATCCTATCATATTTAACATAATTCAGCTCTCTATTAGTTATTCAAAATAAAATTCACAGTGAAAATGGTGGTCTATTCGACAAGGCGGGTGATAATTTTAGTATTTTTTGTAAGCTTCCTTATTTATTTCTTTCACTTCTGTGTAATATGTATTATTCAATTTTCGCATGTCTATCTCCAAGGGGATTTCAGATTGGTTGTTAGAAAAAGCACGAAAAACTGTTAATGAACTAATAACATGATTGGAGGCATATTGAGGATTATTTCATTTACACATGGCTGCACCAATAAAATTTCACGATTGAAGTAACATGATGTGTGTTATGAGCGGCTATTTAGGTAAACAAGCTGCTATTTAGGTAAACACGGCTATTAATGTCAACAAAGAACTATTTGCGGCTTTCTTTTGTTTGTATAAGTATCAAAGTTTGACGTTACCATTGTTTAAATAGAACATAGTTAGTCTTAGTCAATGCCTGAGGAAAAGGTATTGGACACAAACGCGAGTGTCATCTAGCGTGATTAGTTACAAACATGAATATTTGACGTCATTTTAATGCAGGTTTCTTCAAAAAACCCTGATTTTAATGCTTTTCCATTGTTTTAATCAAGTTACGACATGACTTGGAGGCCAGATCACTGAAGTTACGACATGACTTGGATGCGAGCTCACTATCGCCATCTACATGTCGCATCCATTTTGATCCAATTATAATCCCATAAGGTTGACTAACTATCTTCTATATAAACAATGACGTTACTCAGTCACTCAAATTTGAAATGTCTTCTACTACTTACAGAATGGTTGTTGAAATACGGGTTGAATTAAATGTTGAAACGTATACAGGGTGGGTCACGGTCGATGGTACCTTAGACGTTTACGGAGAACGGGACATAGGATCATTCTGAAAATTTAGTTTCTCAAGTAGTTGCTCTTGGTCTATCGATCTAAAATATTTTCAGCAATGCAGCGTTGCCGCTTATACCAGAAAGTAGCAGCATCTTTGTTATTTCAAATGGGTCACCCTGTATATTATAGCATTTTTGAACTTGTCAATCCTTTCTGATTATTTCTGCCTCATACTCCCCTATACCTATCTCTAACGGTTTTTGAGATATTGGTTATATTTCATATTTTTCATCTAAAACATAGCTCGAATTGAATGTTTATTTCTGCGGTATTTGGATTCTTAGGAAGTTGCAATTTTGTGTTTAGTTCATCAAGATCATGTACATTAATTCTGTATAGAGAAGTTTGTTCTGCGTTATACAGGGTCGTTCAAAATTCATGATCTTACTGCTAGATACGAAAAGGGTTGAAAGTGCGTTTTTTTAAATGGAACATCCTGTATATTATGAAATATCCTGAAAGATGTCTAAATTCCCTTCGAATTGAAATATCATGTTCCTATACCTAAATAGCCAGAATTCCGAGATAATAGCAATTTTCACTTGTAATCTCCCAAGTGCTTGAATTATTGCCGGAAATTTTTCGAGTACATGAATTTTTTTTCAAAATTCATGTACGAGATAAATTTACGGCAATTAATTCAAGCACGAGGGGGATTCGGTAAGAAAATTTCACACCGAGAAATGAAAATCATCCAACAATTCATAAGAAATAACTACCGATGGTTTCACCTGAACTATTTATAACCACTGAAATATTGATATGTAAAATACTTAACAAAATTTTCATCAATAAATGTGTTTAAAGGAACAAAAAAAAAAATTAAAAAGTTATGTTCTTATCGTGGATTGAACCATCGACCTAGCGACTCATATAGGCCGCAACACTACCGCTGAGCTACGGGACTTGTGATAAAAACTTGTGACAAATGGTGTATTGAACTTCTTCTGAAATATGATTTCAGAATTGACAATTTCTGCAATAATCGTGGAGAAAATATTTTCAGACACTTTCCAAATATCTAGTAAATACATAATTATCTCCTTTCATATGATAACTAGACCTCCATTTGTACATTAAAGCAAAGTATCAACTTGTCACATGTCAAATGTTTGACAGAAAAATTTCCACTTATTAATTTCGCCCAGGGTACCCAGGAGGATAAAAATTTCCGGAAATTTTTGTGGTTGCCATGGTATCTAAACAAGAACGAATTTTTTGATTGGCTACAAAAGTGAGGTGTGAAATTTTCAAAAAAAAAAATCGATTTATTTTTCTCATATTCATCTAAGGTGGCTATTAAATGACATGATGGTACATGACATTATGAAAATTTGACAATTAGTGCACTATTAATAATACCGTTGTGTGTTTCTTAACGAAAGTGACTTAAAAATAATTGAAATTAAGGGAAATAACTATTCAAACGAAGTTCTGATGAAATTGTTTATTCTTCATGGAAAATGTGAGGGAATTGTAGCAAGAACGTGCAGAAAATTCAACGAAACGTACCCTGTTTTACAAAACATTTAATATGTTGTCTTCATCTGAAGTTATAGGCTTCGGTAAATGTCGTTTCGTTTTCAATCTCGATCCATAATTAATGAAATTATGTTGTAATCGTACAAACTTCCTTTTGTTCATTGGTTGTAAATCAGGGTACGTTCATTGAATTTTCTGCACGTTCTATGCGGCCTATGAGTCGCTAGGTCGATGGTTCAAACCACGATAAGAACGTAACAACTTTTTAATTTGTTTTGTTAAGTATCTTACATATCAATATTTCAGTGGTTATAAATAGTTCAGGTGAAACCATCGGTAGTCATTTCTTATGAATTGTTGGATGATTTTCATTTCTCGGTGTGAAATTTTCTTACCGAATCCCCCTCGTGCTTGAATTAATTGCCGTAAATTTATCTGGTACATGAATTTTCAAAGCTAAAGCTAAAGCTCTCGGGAGTTATTCAGATTATTAATGTTTCTTTGGTCTCATCAAATTGTCAAAATACAAGGAACTCTCGATAGAATAATGAAGAAAATAATAGTCGGCTATTTGTCATGGTCTAGGGATATTACCTACGAATTTTTGGTACAGTTGCGGACAAAAAAATGAGACAGTCGTCTATTTTTGCGATTATTCCACCTTTCGTCACTGCATTTATAATTTGGAATTATTTGACAGATGTCAAATATTCAATGTTTCCATATGACATATTCATAACACAAATTGAAGCAGCTATAGTATTGAACAAGAATTGGCTTTAAGAGTTGTCCCATTTTTTGTTGGCCGCAACTGTACCGATTTTTCATTAAAGTGGTCCACGGAACGTAACTTAGGCTGTTTTATTGAGTTGAAGATAATAGACCGTCAGATAACGACAGATTTTGCTGACTCGTTTTCTCGTTTCTGGGATTTTAGCCACTGAAAATTATGTCAGTGTTGAGCCCAAAAAATGAAAATTTAGCGATCGGACGTGTGCTAGGCATATATAAAACATACCTTTTTCAACCGATTGGAATGCTTTTTTTTTTCATTAGGTACATAATCAAAAAGTCCACTAGAACACCAAATTTCATGAATAAATCTTCATTTTCAGGGCCAACTATTATTTTTCTTTCGAGGTAAAAAACTGAAAAATTTTGAGAAAAAATCTGACTACACCACTGGATTCGTGACATTTTCAAATGGTTCATTTTGAAATTTTGTTGAAATTCGTCTATCAATAAAAAAGTTATGGAATAATTAAATTAAAAAAATATGCCGTTTAATCAACCCATCATTTCAATTTCTACTCTTATCCAAAATTCGGAATACACCACTGCTTTCAGGGAGTGTCAAAATATCACTGATCAGAATTTCATCGAAATCTATTAATAAATAATAATTCAAAAAAATCATTAAATAAAATGACATTTTCATAAAATTCCATCAACATATTTTTCAGATTTTGTTATCCTGTAATTTTCTTATTTATAAATAGATATTGATACGGCATATTTTTAAAATTTCATTTTCTTATATCGTTCTTATTGATTGACGAGTTTCAACAAATTTTTAAGCAGAACTATTTGAAAATCTCGCGTATCCATTGGATTTAAATGCTTTTCTTTTTAATACGGTAAGGAATGTGACTTAGTGGACAAAAATCGAAGACAACTTTCAATAGGGAATATGCATAATTTTTTTTTTGTTTCATTAATTTTTCACTTCGTTACAACATGTTAAAAAATATAAATACTGTTGAAAGTCTTGGGATTAATTTCTAAAATAATATATAAAATACCGCCTCCATTTTCCGCGCGCTGTGGATGACGTCACATGGCGCGATCAGTATTGTTCTTCTTCTTCTATAGTTATGACCTTTTACAGTGTTGTTTACAATATGCATTGACACAAAATATTTATATTTTATTGTGACTTTATTAATGAGATTCAAATCTTCCGATAATAAAGTAAATTTTGATTGATTGATTGATTTGATTGACACTATTGACAGTTATTAATTAGGTTGGGGATTTTCAGTTTTAATCGCTCTTACGATAATGAAAAATGCCAAAACACAATTATAAGTACACCAAATACATCAAAGTAGTTTTTTCTGTTCCAAGAGATGCGAAAATACGTAAACAATGGTGTAAGGTTATGAGAAGAGACGAAGTATCTCCAATATCACATTTACATTGTTGTGAAGATCACTTTAATGTGAGTATATAGACCATTCCAGAACACGTGACTTTGACAGGTCGGCAATATTTGCTGCAGGGCACACATATTGATTAGTTGGTGTTTAACCTTGTGCATTTAGTTTAAAAGTTTTTTTCTGTTGTTATTATGATAAAATTGTAACAAATATGCCTCGAAGTACTTATTATTTATCCCTTAGCGGTGATATCAAGTGCCGGTACGATGAAAAAATTCGTATTTTAGACAATATCGCGATCCGTACCAAAATTAACTGATATCCACTAACTTTCTATAAAATGTCGAGAACAAGAAGGTACAGACTCACCTGGTTTCGCACTTGTGGTGTAGCCCATATTTTGGGTGGGAATCCTGTCAGGATTCATGTTTTCCTTTAAGGCACTGGGTTTTCATAAAATTATTTTTGAAACTCATTTATGTACAAAAATTAACCGACTGATATACATCAACTAACCTTCGATAAAATGTCGAGAACACACACGCCAAGTTTTACGTTGTGATTTACTGAGGGGGGCCCGTTTTAAAGCATTAATCCAAGAATCGCAGCGTTGTGCAAATAGAAACTGCCGGAAATGGAAAAAAAGATACCTCATCACTTTCTCCCCGCATTCCACACTTTACAACACTACAAAACGATGGCATAGTAATACATTTAAGAACTAATTACTAATATTAAAGTCTAACTATTGACAGTTGTTCACCAGTAAACAATGAAAACTAAATAGATCATGTGCGCTCCAGCAAATTTCAGTGACGTCATTCTGGAATCGTCTATTGTACATTTGAGGTTATGTTTGGCATGAAAACGTATTCAGTAAATTACATAATATCATGTTTTACAACAATTACCTTGCAGCTTTCACTCCTTTGACCTCAGCAGACGTGAAATCTGGATTGGATACAAAAAATTTTGTCATCATGAAAGCATCTATTTTTGGTAGATTATCGGATTGTGCTTTGAAAAAACCACTTTCAGTAATTTTTCTTGGTAATTTTCAATTGCCACTAGACCAAAATCGCAATATGTAATAAAAAACACTACAGATATATAAATAAAAACAAATTTGATATGAAAGACGACTAGCACAGTATTGTCGCGACTAGGGCTATTAGGGTAGCATCCTGAGCCGTATAACGGGTTGTTTCCCTTATACTGGCCTAAAGTGCCTAAAGGGCCTAGCCTACGAGGCTAAGTGAGCACTAGGACTCTCTCCTCTATAGGAGTCTATTACTCACTCCCCTCATCGTTCCATTCCTTCTGTATTTATACAAGGAAATGTTTATATCATTCGGTCAACGATTTTAGCTCGTCACGCGACTTTGCTAATTTCAATGTCGGTCGTATATGGCAACGAACTACTATCGTGATCGAATTGATAAATACAAGACGAATGGATCAGTGCACTAGAACAATTCAAATGGCATTACTCGATATTTACGACAGTATGAATATCAACACAGATAAATTTCATAACCTGCCATGTGACGTCATTCTTCGTTTCGACCAATGATGATGCGTTTCGCAAATTTGAATTCCGCGCACTTATTTTGCACTTTTTGATTAAAGTTTTATGGAGTTAAATACAAACTAAATGATAAACTAATGGTTTAGGTGTAATGACAAGACAATAAAGTATCAGAGGTAAAAAAATCAAGTAAATTTAAGTCACTTGCATATTCCCTATTGTAATTATTAAATGAACAGTAATAAAATAGCTGTGCATGGATGGTAATAGCTATTTGTGTATTTAGAGCGCAAAGTGATTGATTGCCGCTCGACAATCTTCGGAGAGCGGCAATGACCATTTGTGCTCGAAATACACACATGATTTTTTCTACAGCTCTATTGTAAAAAAAGATCGACACTTCATTTAACATAGGCACATATTACCTATGAGAAAATTTACACTCAGTAGTAATCCCAAATGTATACGCTATCAATATATCCCAAAATTTACACTCAGTAGTAATCCCAAATGTATACGCTATCAATATATCTCATAATTTACATCTCTAAAAAAAGGTTAAAAGAAAATAACTTGCCTAAAAAAAAACCGAACTACGAGATCGAACTCACGCCGATATCGAAGCCAGATTGGTAGGCAGAGACTCTAACCATGACACCACTGCAGTTCTTTAGTGAGATTTGAATTTTTTGTCTTTACTTTCCATCATACAAGAATAGGTTCGTTTTCAACAAAAGCTAGGGAGATCGAGCGTTTTTTCAAAATTCTTGCTCTAGAGCGTAAAAGCTGTCACAAAATGTCATTTCTCGGAAAACGTCAACTTTGCGTTGAGATCTGAAAGCGTCAAAGGCTACTTTGGTAAGCGGTAGTAGAAAAATAATATTCCACGATCATCTCAGAATTTGGTAATTACGAAATCAAAGGACTCCGCGCCCTTCTCTTATGGAAATTGGCGTTCTGTCAAATGTTCCCAATTTTTTGTATATTGTAGAACTCGATCTACTGATCAAAAGTGTCCATGCCCCCGAATCAATCCTATGACTAGTTTTTGAGATACAGGATGTTGAAGCTGAGAAAAACCCACTTTTACTTCAAGCGTGTACCTATCTCCAAACAGAATTAAATGAACTTCAGTGTTTCTTAGGAAACATTTTATTTCATTTCCACGTAGCAATTTCATAGACAAATGTGAGCAGAAATCATTATGGTTATCCGCAACTGCACGCATGCCCAATTTTGAAAGTATAAAATATGATAGGTCCTGAGCGAGAACGTTTGCAAAATGAACTTTTTTACTAGATACTTTGTTTTTATATTGAAAAAACTGAAATGCCCATCATTTATACTGGGTGATCCATAATTATAGAAACTATTCACAATGGAGTTTAAGTGGACACCCAGTATCTTTGGGTTGAGTTAAGATGTTTGTTTAATTTTTCCAGAATATATATAATCATAGACTCCAAAGAATACAGGGCGATTCAGTCATAAAAAACTGCCAACCTCATAAAAATTCACGAAAACCACGTTTTTTTGAACATTTTTTGGACTTTAACTGCGTTGAGGTAGAAGTTTTCTTTCACCACTGTACTTGATATGCAAACACCAATACGTCTGAGAGTTTTTATCCACTTTCTATTACCAGATTTTTTTTTAAGTAGTTGCCAATATGAAAATAAAAAATTTGAAATTCTGACTGAAATCAAGTGAAAACACACTCTTGAATAATCCAAATCTACTAGTAAAAAACACAACGAGAATCCTAACTTGTGGTTCAAAGTTGCTAATGTTTACTTGTTTAATAAACACTGTGGCCAAGATAGGATTGACCAGCAGTGTAGGTATTTTGACATGATATTTCGAATATCATTTCTTGGAGATGGGAAAAGTGGTGAAATATTCGTAATTTATTGATAATCTTCGTACTAACGTAAGAAATAAGCGAAAGTGAATATCGTAAAAATATCTTTCATTCATATACAGTGTGTCCCACTTATCATGCTCACCATGGGTATCTTTTTAATGGTGAGAGATACGAGGTCGGTTAAATGACACCAAATGTGGAGTTTATCAAGGCCAACTATAATGTGAAAAAATAATTTGATAAAATCTATTCGTTATTGTTTCATGTCTCCTCCGTAACTTCTTTATTTATGAAAATATTCGAATAGGAATTTCACATTCTTATAGCAGTTTTTCAATGAGATTTCGAAAAAATATGAAATTCATACCAACTCTTCTAGAATTTGAGATATCAGTACCAACTTTAATTTTTCAAATGTAGGTCATAGCTCACTATAACTTAGTTATGAATAACTTTTTTTTCTCTTTCAGATGATATGTCACAGTAATAGTTTTTTGCTGATAACAACGGAGTTATCGTCATTTATACAAAAACAAGAATTATTTTGAAGTCGCCATCTTGAATTTATAAATTTTAACAAGAAAATCATGATCTCCGACCTCAAAAACCCCCACATACCAATTTTGATTGGAATCGGACCATAATCACAAATCTCGCCCGCCATATTGGAGGAGCCGCCATTTTTTATTTTTTATTTCAATAAAAATTTCATAGTGCATTGTCACCGGAATTATTAACATCTGCCAAAAGTTTTTAGGACCGCCAGAAGTGGGTCAAAGTTCACTTGCAAGAGACATGAAAATGATCAAAATTTGTTATTTGCGTATAAAACAAAAAAGAATAGATGTCATCAAAATATTTTTTCACATTTTAGTTGGCCTTGATAAACTCCACATTTGGTGTCATTTAACCGACCTCGTATCTCTTACCATTAAAAATATACCTATGGTGAGCATGGTAAGTGGGACACACTGTATATAGAAAATAAAATTCGCATTTCAAATGAAGAACTTGTCAAAATTAAAAATCAAACTTATTTCCAAATTCGAATCAGATCTGGACCAATGTTGAAATCGATTTGCAGTGTCTTCGGTACAATTCAAATGGTGAACAGAAGAAAATATAATATTTTGTTGGTTCCTGCGTATCCAAGAAACCATATCACACTGCATATGTGTGCACAAGACTCTCATGTTCTATCACTGGATATACAAGTACCGTAGTAACCTAAGAAGGGCTGATCTAGATTATCATTCTCGGTTTCTCTAAAAACTACCCATAATATTGGTTTCTTGGAATTTCTGAAAATATTTGGAACCTCAAAAAATTATGTTCTTCAATGGATTGGTGAATCTCATCAAGGGTTTTCAACTGACTCCCTAATCCATTAAAAAAATTGGGTGAGTGGCTGTCACTTTGAGGGGGGTGAAGGATTTTTTATGCCACAGAGTGTCTTTTCGAAAACATAACTCGACGTCTCAGGTTTTTTCTTAAAAAATGATAACGTAGAAAATTAATCACTGTATAAAACGTCGTAATCATGTTTCCGACTTAATAATAATAATAATAACATGCCTTTATTCATCACATACAACGGATAACAATTGCAAGGGTTAACAAGTATGATGAATGGGCGGGGTTCAGCTATTAAAGCTGCTTTTAAACCCAACCTTGGACGTACACACTTAATCTATAACATCTACATATAAGTCCGCAGACAAGTACAATATCATATACATATATTCATATACACACATATATACACATACACATACCTTCAATAATAATTTATGTATACATAAAACATGTAAATATATTAAGTTCCAAGAACTGAAGTAGATATAAATTGATATTTTTTTTTTTTTTTTTTTTTTATTATAGTAACCAAATGTTTTAATAATAAGATAGGGTTAGAACCTCATTACACATATACCAAAAATCATTGCAAGAGTCATCAGAATAGAAAAGAAAAGAAAAGACATCATTACCTTGTTCTAAAGACGACTTTCAAACGTTTTTTAAAATTTCTCAAGCTGAGGTCTTTGAGTTCATGTGGTAGCGTATTGTATAGTTTTGCTGCATTGTATGAGAAACTACGTGTGTATAAAGCGGTTTTGTGTTTCGGAATTAGCAAGTGGTATTTATTACGCGAATCATTCTTTCGTGACAAGAAAAACAATTTTTTCCGCAAATATGCAGGAGTTCCTGATTTCAAAATTTTATGTGTTGCGGTTAGAATGTGAGTTTCTCTTATATGATACATTTTCAACCAACCTGAGTCGTCAAATGAATTGCTAATATGGTCATACTTACGTATACCATACGCAAATCGAATACAACTGTTTTGGATTTTTTGCAACATTGACACATTATGTTGATGTAAATAATGTAAATAAATAATGTCGCAATACGCCATTCGTGAGAATATTAGAGACTCGCATAGATTCAATTTAAGTTTTCTTGACATCAAGTGTCTACTGGGGTATAGCTGCCGTAACACGTTATATGAAGCCTTACACAGCTGATTAACATGTTTTGTGAATCTCAGATCAGTATCGATCCATAGACCCAAATTCTTGCTCTCATCTACTAGTTTAATAGGGCTGTTATCAATTCGTAAGGTAAGTGAATTAGAAGCGGTGTTTCTCTTACCTTTGGGACCAAACAACATCACTTGGGATTTTTTTGAATTTAGCTTCAAATTGTGTGCGAGGGATGCATCAAAGATTAGTTCCAAGTTTCTATTTATAATATCCTGTGCTATGATGACTTCACTATAACTGAATGACATATATAATTGTGTGTCATCTGCGTAATGATGTATTTTAACTGATCTGACGCACTCATGAAAATCGGATATGTAGAGAGCAAAGAGTAGAGGTCCCAAGACAGAGCCTTGTGGAACTCCGTGATGTCTCATTAAGGAAGAGGATTGTCCACCATTCAAATTGACGGTTTGAGTGCGTCCAGTTAAATAACTCTCCAGGAGTGAGACTGCACCGGCAGAAAAGCCAAAATATTTCAGTTTCTTACACAAAACAGACGGATCCAAAGTATCAAAAGCCTTACTGTAATCTAATAGAATGAGACAGGTCAACTTTCCCTCATCAATTGCTTTGAATATATCATCTGTAATCAGACTCAGTGCTGTGGTTGTACTGTATTGGGGACGGAATCCAGATTGAACATCAGTCATAAGATTAGTCGTACTAATATATGTCGTTACCTGTTCTTTGATTATCATTTCGAACGCTTTCGAGATAGTTGGAAGAATGCTGATTGGTCTTACATCAGACAGTTCAGCTGGATTGTTACATTTTGCTAAAGGTCTGACATTGGCGTGCTTCCACAGAGAGGGGAATGTATTAGATTTGATAGCGAGGTTAAAAATATATGTAATATGCTCCAATATATGAGGTACGATCAAATGTAACATACGAATAGAGATTCCATCAGACCCTACAGCATTACTTTTGATTCTATTGAGGCATTTCAAACCAACGGTACTAAATTTGAAATAAGGATCGTATAAAGGTATTGTATATTTATCAAGCAGGACTGTTTGACCTTGGGTTTTACTCAGTACTGGTGTATTAGTGAAATGTTGATTTAGTAAGTCCAAGTTTTTTAGTTGTGGAGGAATTTCAGGTGTACTTTTATCACGAAGCACTTCAAGTGATCTCAGGGTATTCCAAGTATTTTTGGAGTTCTTTTGCTTCAAAACATAATTCAGGTATGTGGCTTGCTCTCTACGTATGGCACTACCGACATAGTTCCGTAGGTCCTTATAGTAGTTCCATGATCCAATTGTGTTTAGTTTTTTATAACGACGAAAAGCTTTATGTTTGAGTTGTAGCATCTGCTTTATATTATACGTAATCCATGGTGATGGTGGCTTTGTTGCCTTTATCGTACGATAAGGCGCATGAACATCGAATATATTTATAATCTGTATATTAAAAAAAGTCAGCATTTCATCAACGTTATCATATTGATGCATGGCATTCCAGTTGACATTGCCTATGTCTAGGCTGAAAGAATTCACATCAAAGTTACTGAAATTGCGGTAAGTAATGTATTTGATGTATTTTTCTTTAGGTAAATTAATATCACAAGTAAATGCAAGGTGATCTGAGATACCATCGATATCCAGAACATTTATTGATAAAAAATGTTGTGAGTTATTGACAATCATCAAATCTATGAGCGTTTGACTTATATTCGTTATTCTAGTTGGGGTATTTATTAGCTGATCCAAATTGTACGAATCTAATATATCAAGTAACAATTTCCTTTTACGATCATGCGTGAGCAAATCAATGTTGAGATCGCCGACTATGATGAATATGTCACTTTCAGGTAGATAATTAATTACCGCATCCTCTAGTTCATTTAAACAGTTCGTTACAGTGGAGGAAGGGGGGCGGTAAACCACCGATACAGTGATTGACTTCTGTTTATATTTTATTGATAGCCATAGTTGTTCAAGATAGGGACTAACGTTTGAAAATGAAATAGTACATCTCAAATTATTCTTTATGTAGAAGGCAACTCCTCCTCCTGGGCCATCCCTGTCTACATGATGAAATTTGTATCCCATAATAGCAAACGTTTGAAAGTCACTGCGATTATTAAGCCAAGTTTCTCCCAAGGCAACGATGTCTATATTATTATCTAATATATACTTACAGCTTTTTTTTTGGTTTTGAAAGCAGTTTTTCTTCCTACATGCCAATTCCCATAAACGAGAAAATGAACAAATATTCCTGTGATTTTCCTGCAAGTTTTCCAGTTTCATATAGTATCATAAGCACGAACTAGACTTATGGCTTTTTTTATAACAGTCTTTTACATTAACAAATTTTGCAGGAAACAAAAAAAAATTTCAACAAAATTTTCCGCCCGGAAAATTTACCTCAACAGCCGACCGGCTTATGGGAATTTTTTTCGGGTTTCTAACAATATTAAATTTCATTCGGTCGATTGCCATAAGCGAGAAAATGCCTCAGCAACCAACAATTTTTTTACAAGATCGCGGCCCTATTTCAACCCTTTAAGTACTTGCAAACCTTATGGCTTCGGTTTTTCACTATTAGATTGTTATACCTATGTTAAAATGCCATAAACGAGAAAATAAAAATAAAAATCAATTTTTTTTTTGCAAAAGGAAAATGAATTTTCTATATGCCTAGCTCACGTCCGATCGCTAAATTTTCATTTTTTGGGCTCAACACTGACATAATTTCTAGTGGTTAAAATCCCAGAAAAGAGAAATTTGAGTCAGCAAAATCTGTCGTTATCTGAAGGTCTATAATAAGTGGTTCGTGAAGCACTGTTTACGACAATATTTTTCGAAATTTCTGCAAATAAAACAAGTAGTGATTTAAAACCTAAATCTAAAATTCTAATTCTTTCAGTTTATTAAAAAAATTGTTTTTTTTACTACCTCACTAGAAAACTTTATTTTCCTCCTACCCCTATAGAAAGTACACACTTTTCTCCCTCAAACCAGGGAGGAAACTCCCCCTCATTTCAAGTAAGTTGTAAACGATGAAACTTGTGAATCTATTATAATCAAATTGTTTCCGTAATTTCTAGAACATATCCTGTATTCGGGTAAAAATCAAACATGAATGTTACTTCTACTCTAGTTCTTTAATAGCTATTTGTGAATTTAGAGCGCAAAGTGATTGATTGTTGCTCGACAAAGAGATTAATCTTTGGAGAACGACAATGACACTTTGTGCTCGAAATACACACATTATTTTTTCTACAAGCGCAGCTCTTAGAAAAAAAATGATCGACACTTCATTCGAATAGGCACATAACATTACTTATGAGAAAATCACTCAATAGCAATCTGAAATGTATAAGCTATCTAAATGTCCAATAATTCAAATCACTAACAAGAAAAGAAGTAAAATAACGTTCTTGAAAAAAAAAAGTTGTAATTGCCAGGAGATGAACCCGGGACCTTCGGATTACAAGCCCAAGACGCTAGCCATTGCACCACCGCAGATTCTCAGATACACATGACTGTATTGTCTATACTTTCCATCAAGTAAGAATAGGTCTATTTGCAAACAAAGTCACAAAAAGGTTTTATTGAGTGGGTAGGAGGAAAATCATATGTATTACATGGGAGTAAAGTGCCTTTTCCTCCCTTGGATGTTTACTGCCCTCCGCTTCGCGTCGGGCAGTAAACTACATCCTGCGGGAGGAAAAGTGGCACTTTCCTCCCTAGTAATACAAATAGCTATTTCGACCCCTAAAGAAGGGAGGAAAATGGTACTTTTTCTCCCGCCGGGAGGAAAACAGTACTTTTCCTTTCGATTTATCAGGAAGAAGATGCATTGAAATCAATTTTGCCTCTTCAGCGAGATCTTTTGGCAGGTCGTCTTCGCTAGAACTCATTTTCAAAACTTTTAGGACGTTATAAAAATGACGACCTTAAAGGTAGTATAAAAAACTATATACATACCTCAGGAGGAATAGTATATTGTGTATCTAGTAGTAAAATCAATACAATGCTTGTTGGCCTCGGCTTAACGCCTCGGCCAACAATTTACATTTGTCCGGGAATGTGCATTATCAGAAACTAAGGAATTCTACATATTGTTTGCGTGAATTTAATAACTGTCTAAAATGTAAACAAGCCAGCAAAAATTGTCCCGTATCGTTTGCGATACGTGAAAGTACTTTTTCGGCAACCATCCGGGAAGTGTTCACTTCCCGGACACTTTTTCTTTGGGAAAGTAGCACTTCCCGGCCTAGTCCGTACGTACTTCCCGGACTAGGCCGGGAAGTGCTCGAATTTTAATACAAATATTAATATAAATAAGAATTAGAATGTTTCTGTTGTACCTATCTTCTGTTCTAATTTCAATATATAATACAAATAAGAACTGAAATGTTCGAAATATTCAAATTTGGAATCGTCGACCTCTCTTGGTCTCTTAGAGTAAATGCGTCTCATTTGTTATTTTACATGATTGCCGAAAAAATAGTGTACGCAACACGTCCGAAAACAGTTTTTTTGGACTCGTAGACTTCCAGGACTCGCTAACGCTCGTCCTAGAATTTGGTCTACTCGTCCAAAAAACAGTATTTTCCGGACTTGTTACGTAAATTACTATTCCCGTACCGTTTAGGTCCGAAAACGGTCCGGGAAAGTTCGTTGCTTAGCAACGGACTAAAATACTAGATTAGCGTATTTTGAGACCTGAAGTTGCTCCGAGAAAGTGGGCATTCTTCAACGATTTCAGAAAAAATGCTTTTCCTCCCGCGGATATAAAACTATCCGCGGGAGGAAAAGTATGATTTTTCTCCCTTGGTATTTAAATAGCTATTAAATATCAGTACTTTTCCGCACATATTCGATTGGAAAACTGGATTGAAACTTTAATTAGTAATTGTTAAGTACCCCCAATTAAAAAGTATTTCCAATGATATGTTCAAAATAGCTCCTCAAAATTTGTTTCATAAAATGTTTCTCAATTTGTTTTAGTGAATTGAATGGGATAAATGGTGAGAATAATCATTGGAACTTTCCATCATATTCTAGCAATAACAAAAATAGCTCGGGAGAACTCAGAAGTAATATAAATATCAATTTGAACCCCAAGGTATACTCATGTGAACCAGTTAATCAGTGCGATGTACTATTCGATCGTTATAGGTCAATGGAGGAGGAGAGATTAGTCCAAGTAATTCCAGCCATGGACAAGGTTCACCTTTACGTTCTAATTTGGATTTGAAGTTGAGGAGTTCTGCTTCCAGGCTTCAATGCCCTATGTGCAATTATACAAGTTTGAGTCCGAACGAGTTAGAGGAACATGTTAACAGGTACGGAAACTACTGTTCTGTCATCATATAATTCAGTTACGGACAAACTGTTCAATGAGAGTGTGAAAAATGTACTCATATCTAAAAAATCTTAAAAAATTAGGTTCGCAGCACTGGGTCGGGAGTCAAGTTTTCCAATTTTTGTTTCTGGGTTGGTTATGCAGTGTGGTGCGATTTCGTGGTAATACTGACATAAGAGTTTTTCGGAAACCTACCCGGCTTGATAAGGTCCCTAACCTAAGTTACCAACCCGCGTTCGGAAACCGTGTTGCATACGCCGATCACTGACTCGGGTTAAGGCGCGTTTAGATAGCGCGAAATTGTTTCGCGAAAATGTTTCGCTTCGTTTATAACTGATACTCACCCCGAAACTTGTTTCGCGAGTACTTGCGAGTATGTTTCGTCGCGAGCCACTCGTCAGTAGGTTTTGAATCGCGCATCAAAGAGCCTCGCTTCTCGTGTTTCTTGTAGTGTAAACCGATTCTACTGTTTCGCGCCAAAAATGAACCAGGAGGATAGCATCCGCCTCATTGAACTTTACGCAAAGTACCGATTTTTATGGGATGCCAAAGATAAGGTTCACCATAACCGCATGAAGAGAGAGGAAGCTTGGAAGGAAATGAGTGCAAAATTGCAGTACCCTGTTGCTACCTTAAAGGCAAAAACATTGATGGGTTCCTATAGGAGTGAGAGGTCCAGGGAGAAGAAAAGCAGAGTCACTGGTTCCGGTATGTACATTTTTATTTTTTTATGCTTAGTATTAATATTCACTTGTTTGTCTGACTTTTTGTAATTGTATCAGCATGCATACTAGTACCATAAAACGAGATAATTCCTTAAATAAATACACTAAAATAAGCTTTATTATTGTTACAGGTAGCGTTGATGTATATGACTCTAAATGGTTCGCCTACAAATACTTTGATTTTTTGGCTGATAAAGACATCCCAAGGGAAACGGTGAATACTGCTAGTGGGGTAAGTGGATTCTTAATATTGGTCCTGCCACGGCAACGGTTGATTTAAAATAAAATGATTAAATAAATGTAAGCGAACGTCTTTGAGCTGTGCGGATGTTCTTCGCGGAATATTGCGGATTGGAAGGAACGATGTCATAGGTGCGTCGTTGCGTCATCTACCATTTATAATGTTGCCATTGTTGTCAGTATCGAAACATCCAGGAGGAGTGTACGTTCCATGAGAAGTACTTTTGCGTAGAAAGTTATGTAAATAAATGGTTGCTAAAGTAACTTTTGTCGCTATTTCTGGTTGCACAAGTAGAGGTTTTCTCAATACACGAAATACTGAATTCATTATTCCAAAGGCATTCTCCAAGACCGACGTGATCTGGAATGACGGTAATCAAATACACGTTCCGGTGAATGTACCACGGGATTACCATCAAATGGTCTCATAGTGTTGGCCGTGTTGGCCGTGCTTGGGCCGTGTTGGCCGTGCTGGTAGAACGTTCGCCTTTGGAGCGAAGGGTCGAGGGTTCAAAGCCTCGCATGGTCATCGGTCTCGTGCATGGCATCACACGTTAAAAGGTAAGGGCTGCGTCTTCCCTAGCTCACACAAGTCTCTCGAAGACTTCCGAGGGTTGCGCGTAGGGGTACAATCGGTTGACGGAAATAACATTTTTTTTTTAATAGTGTACTCACTCAATGCAAACGCTTTGTCACCTAATACGTAATATGGTACTTGCATAGAATATGGAACTTGTAAGACTTCTGGGGGAGGAACATTTAATTCGCGCCTCTCCAGTTTATTGTACAATGTCGTATTTTTGAATACACCACCGTCCGATATCCGCCCTTGAGATCCTACATCAGCATAGATAAAATTATAGTCTGCGTCGACTATTGCAAATAGCACAATGCTTAAAAAAAATTTGTAGTTGTAGTATTCAGTCCCTGAATTAATAGGTGCTTGTAAAATGTGTTTGCCATCCATAGCCCCGATAACGTGAGGAAATTGCCACTTTCTTTCAAATTCGGAGATCTGAAGCCACTCTTCTGTAGTAGATGGTACCTGAAACAAAAACAAAATAAATTAATAACATTCAAAATAAAGGCGAAAACATTTTTATGCCAAACATGTTCACAAGGAGTCAAAAATAAAATTAACCTGGTTCCGAAAAGAACTACTTAACCGTTGGTTGTTTTGTTTCAGGAACACTCCGAAATAAAAGTTCCTGAAACGCCAACTTCGCCTACGGTCACCCCCGCAGAAAATTCATCTGCAACTACAGTAACTGCAACTACTACATCTGCATCTTCTACATCGGCAGCTACTTCATGTTCGACCACACGTCAGCAGATGTTACAAGAGACTACCTTTCCTACTCCAAATACTAGCAGGAGACAGAGAACTGGCATCAAACGTAAGGCAGCTGATCAAGAATCCGACTCAATGCTGCCTGAAGCTATGCAAATATTCAAGTCATCGGTTAATTTATCTAATGATGCGTACTTCACCTATGCTTTGAATTTGGCGAATGAATTACGAAAGTACGACTAGAACTCGCAGGCGCACGTCAAACGAGCCTTCGCTAATATTTTATTTGAAGCAGATATGGGAATGTATTCTACTTCATCATATGGTAATACTGTACAAATACACATCCCGCCCAGTTCGTCTTCTGAGTCGTAACATAGTTCACATGATTATAGGAGCCAAACATCGACTTTTTCATCAAACGCTCCCCTAACAACATTAGATACCTCAGAAAGTATCACTCCAGAAGTCGATATACAATCTGTTTTATTAGATATGTGAACATTTTTCGTTTCAATAAATAATAATAAATAATAACTAATAAAATAAACAAAAAGAATTTATTTTACCTTTACATATTTCTAAGTGACTGAACTAACACATCGCAAACTACTGGAATTGTGCTTTTCGATATTCTGAAGAGGTATTGTAGGCTGCTGTAGGAATCTCCCATAGCAAGAAATCTCAAACAAACTGTCAACCTCTCTTTTACAGATATCGCCTCTCTCATGTTGGTATCCATTTCTCTTATTTTAGGATCAACTAGTGATACGAGCTGTTCAAAATCTTCTGTGGTCATCCGAGTAAAGTTTCGAAATGTATATTCACAAGTCTGTTTCCATATTGAAATCTCCGACGAAATATGTCTTTCGACCACCATCGGCGTGTTCTTTTATTTCTTTGTCTTTTCTGTCTCAATACAATTATCATCATAATTGCAAATGCTGCACTCGGAGCAACCGGCAACAATTTCGCGCAATCTAAACGCACCTTTGAAAAGTATAACATTAGAAATTAACTGTTGGTTCAAGTTCGTAGAAATTTCAATTGATAGCCAAAAATGGACCATTGGAGGTGTTTACCATTCACCAAATGCAAGTAACTCGGTGTTTATTGATAAAATGGAAGAGATACTAGAAACTTATTTTCAGAATAGAAAAACTGTCTTGGTAGGTGATATAAATATTGACTTTAAAAATAGTAATAATATCTACACGAAAAAATGTCAGCACTTGCTAAACATGTATGGGGTGGATCAAATGGTTGAAGATTATACTCGAATTACTAATTTCAGTAAAACTCTAATTGATTATGTTATAACAGATTGTGATAAAGTTACTGTCAAAGTGAATGATTGTTCAAAAGTTTCTGATCATTCTATCATTTCCATTAGTATATTTAATACAAAGCCGAATGTTCCTGGGAGAATTCAATAGTGTAGAAATTTGTGCAAAGAAAATATGTTATCAATCAATATGGAACTCTTGTCTTGTAACTGGTCATTACATTGTGTAAATGATAATATTATCTCAGAAGAAATTTTTAAAAAAGTGTATGACATTGTAAATCGAGTTGCTCCAAGTTTTACTAGAACATTAAAATCAAATGATGTACCATACTATGATAATGATCTGAGGAAGAAAGCTAAAGACAGAGATTTAGCATATAAAAATTTCAAAAAATGTAATACTATTCAAAAAGAAGAAAAATGGCAAGTATATAAGACAAGTCGAAATCAGTATGTTAATATGCTCAAAGCTAAAAAATCAGAATACTATGAACAGAAAATTGATTTGAACAAAGGAAATTCAAAGCAAATGTGGAAAACTCTTAAATCTATTGTCAAACCTGAAGCCCCTTATAATTTCAACAAAATTGAATTTTTTGAAAATGGTGACACTAGAATATGCAGAAATGAAATAGATATAGCTAACAACTTTAATAATTTTTTCATTGATAGTATCCAAGATATTGCTGATAGTATGATAGAAGAGGAACAATGGTCACAAGAAAACCTCATACAAATAAATAGCACATTAAATTGTTTTCAAAAACTAACTTATAGCGAACTGCGTGAAATTATATTCTCTTCGGATAACAATAAGAATAAATTTGAAATTCTTAGTGCAAGATTCTTTAAAGAAACATTCGAAAGCCTTGGACATGTTATATTACATTTTATAAATTCTTCTCTTGAATATGGAATATTTCCAGATAGTTACAAAATTAGCACCATTATACCAATACCGAAAATTCCAAATACAATAGACGCAAATAATTTCAGACCTATAAATACATTACCAACTCTTGAGAAAGTAATTGAATTGGCTGCTCATGCACAGCTGATAAACTATTTGAATAGCAATAATATCCTTAGTGATCACCAATCAGGATTCAGGAAGAGTTATTCATGCGAAACAGCTCTCCAATATACTTCATCAAATTGGAAAAAACAAATAGATGAAAATAAATATGTCATTGCAGTTTTTCTAGATCTGAAACGTGTATTTGAAACAATTGATAGAGACATTTTATTACGCAAACTGAGGTATTATGGAGTTGCTGGCACTGTTTATGATTGGATGGAGAACTATCTGAACAACCGAAGTCAAAAAACAAAAATTGGCTCAAGTTATTCCAACAAATTGAGTAATAGCATTGGAGTACCTCAAGGAAGCGTTTTAGGCCCCCTTCTGTTCATCTTTATATAAATGATATTCATCAAATTGCAGGGAACTGCTCTATTAGCTCATTTGCCGATGATACATTGGTGTATTGTGCAAATCACAGCTTAGACCAAGCTACAATAGAAATTAACAACACATTGGCCAATATTAAAAAATAAATGTAGCTAAAACCAAATCAATGATTGTTACAACTAAATATAAATATGATAATATAATTGTTAATTCGATTGATATTGTGATTGAAAATACGTCTTTGGAAATTGTAGATGAATTCAAATATCTGGGATTTATGATCGATAATAATCTAACATTCAATAGTCATGGAGAATATATCATTAGAAAAATATCTAAAAAAATTTACTTTTTTTCAAGAATTTCAAAAGAGCTGTCCATGTTTGCCAGAGTTACTATTTATAATTCCATTATAAAACCTGACTTTGACTATTGTGCAACAATAATTTACTTGTTTAACCAAAACCGCATTTCTCAACTCCAAAAGCTACAAAATAGAGGAATGAGATTAATACTGAAATGCAATAGATATACTCCAATTAAATTGATGTTGGATACATTGCAATGGTTTTCAGTTAGTTCTCGTTTATTTTACATGAGTATGACTTTCATTTATAAATTGAACAAGGGCCTACTACATTCATATTTCAACGAATTCTTAATAAGAAATGATGAAATTCATAACTATGACACAAGAATGAGGACTGACTTTCATATTCACAGAACCAATTCTAGTATGAGCATGAGATAGATATTTTTCAAAGGGTTAAATGAATTCAATAAACTGCCTATGAACATAAAATCATCAGTATCTTTATCTTCTTTCAAGTCATCATTATCAAAGTATATTAAAACTCTATGATTGGACTTATTGACGTATTAAATTGGAGTGTTTACAACATCTTTGTGGAAAAATCATTCTTACCTTTGTTCAATATTATCAATATTATTGTTATAGGATTCTGAGTCTATTACTGCCATATCTTGTATTTCTATCTTATCTTGTATTTCTGTCTTATCTTGTATTATTATCTAATCTTGTATACTGTCTTATCTTGTATTACTCTTATCATGTATAACTATCAATTGCCTGTGATAATTTTATATGTGTGATGTACATTTTTTATATTTAATCGAGATGTTTGTATATTAGGCTTACCTATTTTAAATAAACTACTACTACTACCTTTAGGTTAGGTTAATTGGGTTGGATCGGGTTAGTAACCCTGAGTAAGTTTCCGAAAAACCCTATTGTCTTGGAGTTGTCAATTTTCAAATATCTTCTCTCTCTCTCTCTCTCTGGTTCAAACTTCTCACAGAAACGCATGCTTTTCGCGTTTGTTGTAACGTAAATGTTTTAAAAAAAATTATATTCAGTATTTCCAAAACTGAAAGTGGATGTTTTTCATCATGATGAAATATTCCTTCGTTTGTTCTTTATCAATGTTGACTGTTTACTATAAACCTCAAGTTCAGCAAGTACTGCCTTATCTCTTAATTGTTTTTTATATTGCAATTCCAAATGTTTTGTAGATGTCTTGATAAAGGAAATTAACATTTCTGAAAGCTCGACAAAATGACAAATAGTTTTCTTTAGAACAGCCCAGTATTTTTTACTGCGTCCTCAAAACTATCCATATTTCTCCTTAACTAGTCAATCAAGACTACCATTCGGTATATCTATTAAATATAGAGCGATACACCAAATGATTAATGATGTGGCGTTTCATCAGCATATATTACAAAGAGATCGCCAAAGAAGTAATTGACATACAGTGTGTTTCACTTCTCATGGAAACACCCTCGTATCTTCCGTAATTTTTGACGTAGAACCATGAAATTTTTAGGATCGATAGATACACTAAAAATGAACTCACTGCACAACAGCGGTCATCCTACGTGAAATTTTCCTTTTAGATAGGCATGCTGTTTTTTTATTACATATAAACCAGCATGCCTATATCTAACTGGAAAATCGTGCGAGATGGCCTTGCACCAATTGGTGTCCATATCGTGCGATTCTATCAACGAGAAATAGACAGATTTTGCTGGCAAGTAGTCAATTAAAGTAGTCATTAAAGGAAAACTCTATTTTATTGCAAATGCTATTACCGACAACTCATACCAGATTCAGAAACAGGAAGTAAAAAATCCCGAGACCGTCTCTGGCGACACTGTCGCTTTATTGCGCAAGCTCATAGGTTGGTGTATCGCCATAGGGGGACCACTAATTGGCGTTCTAGTGTTTATTATATTTCTATGGTTGTTACCGTCAAAGATAGATTGGATTATTTTACTTCTCAATATTTATTTTTAATGGTTCATCTTACTCCAACCACTCAATTTTTCATATTATTCTTTTCAGGAGTCATTTTGACTTGACATCGCCATCCATTGGAAATGTTGAGACTGAAGTCTATATTTGTCCATTATGTGTTGGAAGTTTCAAATCTGCACCAGACTTGGAACTTCATGTAAATATTGAACATCGTGATATACTATCGCCGGCCAGTCCTGCAACTCATTCTTGTCCAGTGTGTGGGATTGTATTGGAATATGACGTCAATGCAAGTATATTTGATACTAGGCCAATCAATAGGGCATTTTTTCCGAACAAAAATACTAGTAGAAAACCGACTCTGCCATCACATGAAAGACAGTCCGTAGTGATATTCTGTTGTTTTCGATTCGCAACTGTCATTTATTAATTTGTAATAAACATTTAAATAACCAAAAACGTGGTTTTTCAAATTGTTTTGCTTATAAAATGAAAACTAATGAAGCAATATGGTTGCTCCAATGAAAATAATTGTAGATCATTGAAATACGAACAAAATGGAATGTTTTACGACCCGATCGGATCATTAGTAACGGAGGAAACCCGGAAAAACCGTAAAATTTTTCAAAAAAATTCATAATTCCGCCATTTTTATTCTTCTTATGAAAGTATTGAATCATGTGCACTTTATGTGTGCACAAAACATGCTCTGACAGATCAGTTTTGGCACAATTGCAATTTGAATTTTTTTTTGCGCTATCTTGCAGCGTGTCTGGATGCTTTAGTGATAGTCCGATTTCAATTTCTAAAACAGATTTTGAAAGAAGTACAGTACCACAAAATGTATATTCTCATTTTGCGCTGAAATACTGCGAAAGGGGTGAAAAATGCTTGCAAACATGATTGAAAATGGCCCAGCTAGTGGAAGCGGTCGAGTGGAAGGAGAGAGCGGGAGATGAGGGATGACGTAACTCGTTCATTAGAAGTCCCCTCATCTCCCGGACTCTCCTGCCACTCGGCAGCTAACGCGGGCTCGGCCTTCAGTCTTGTTTTCGCATTTTTCGCCCATTCCACACCATTGTAGAGCAAAATGAGAATATACGTTATAATAATAATAATTTTATTCACAAAAAGATTGATACAGAGTTGAATTCGACAAATACAAAATGGTTGTGAATAAATAATATACCGCGAAGCAGTAGACACTGCTTGTTTGTGGACGTATTCATCAGTGGTTTATACAGGGCAATTCAAATTCGACCCCCACCATTGGGATCTCCTAAACTACAGGAGATACGTTGAAGCTTAAATTGGGGCAACGTTGCGTATTCTGGTGTTTAACAAAATACTGTTTTGAAACTTGGAAAATTCCGAGTATTTCCAGAAATACTGAAAATCGGAATTTTCGTTTTTATTTTTTTCTATCGTTATTTGACAACAGCTCAAAACCAAAAGTACATTTTCATTGATACTTTTTTTCAGCTACACGTTTTCATGTTCAGATTTACAATCCGACGTTTCGTCTTCTGGCATTCATCATCAACTTTTTTTCTGTTATGGGCGCCATATTGTTTTTTATACAGAAAAATAGTGATTCTCATTCTGATTTCATTGATGTATAATTTGTTATGATTTGCACTTCTGAAACCACAGATATTAAAAAAAAATACTTCAGTCGAAATGTCCTCATTCTCAAATGAAGAAAAACGAGATAAGTTGAAACTTTTATTTACTCTGTAGGTCCCGGATCTCCCTTGCTCGCACAAGCTCTGCTTTTGAGGGGTTTTCCTCCGAAAACCTGGGAGTTTCGTAAAAACAAATTTTACAAATTTTTTTTTTTTACTTTATTATAAATTTGATAGGAATAGTACGAAAACAACACAAATTTATTTTGAATTATATCCGAAAAGACAACAGCCGGATAGAACATTATTCGGAATTTTAGGCAAACACTTGGCTGAGGACGGTGCGTTTCAAAAAACAAGAATGAAATCATGAGCTTGTAAAAAATGAATACATAACCGAGCTCGTCGTCTCAAATTAAGAACAGCCCTAACAATATCCCTTCTTCTGATAGACCTGAATTGCGTGTGATATTCTTGCTCTCCATAGATTCTGTTCTTTAAAGTGCCCCACAAGAAAGTATCCAAAACTGTAAGGTCAGGTGACCTTTCCGGCCACCTCACTGGTCCAGAATTTCCCAACCACCTATTAGGAAATCTTTGATGTAAATATTCGCAACCTGCTCTTTTATTGTGTGGAGGAGCCCCGTCATGCTAAAACCAGCAGCTGTTATAATTAACAAGGGGAAACGTATCCATATATTCTTCGAATTCGTTGCTTAAGAACCGAAGATAGGTTTCCCCGTTCAAAGTATTAGAGAAGAAATGAGGTCCAAGTATTCGGTCGTCATAAATTCCAGCCCACACATTCAAACGAAACCGAACTTGTGGTTTGACTTCTCTGAAGTGTCGTGGATTATTTTCACTCCAAATGTGCTAATTATTTCTATTAAAAACACCACAGTTCGAAAAAGTACTTTCGTCGGTCCAAATAATGTTTTTCAAGAAGTTTGTAGGGTTTACCCTATTCGAGAGCCAGCTACAAAATTCCATCCTTCAAACGCACCGTACTCAGCCAAGTGTTTGTCCAAAATTCCGAATAATGTTCTATCCGGCTGTTGTCTTTCCGAAAGTATTTGTGCAAACTTATGATATTTAATGAGTTCTGACAACTACAAAATTTTTCGATGGAGTCATGACCATCTCAGATGAAGTTGTTTTTTTTTAATATCTGTGGTTTCAGAAGTGCAAATCATAACAAATTATACATCAATGAAATCAGAATGAGAATCACTATTTTTCTGTATAAAAAAAACAATATGGCGCCCATAACAAAAAAAAATGTTGATGATGAATGCCAGAAGACGAAACGTCGGATAGTAAATCTGAACATGACAACGTGTAGCTGAAAAAAAGTATCAATGAAAATGTACTTTTGGTTTTGAGCTATGTTGTCAAATAACGATAGAAAAAAATAAAAACGAAAATTCCGATTTTCAGTTTTTTCCCGATATTTCCGGAAATACTCGGAATTTTCCAAGTTTCAAAACATTATTTTGTTAAGCACCAGAATACGCAACTTTGCCCCAGTTTAAGCTTCGACGTATCTCCTGTAGTTTTGGAGATCCCAATGGTGGGGGTCGAATTTGAACTGCCCTGTATAAAAAACTATGCTAGATTGAGTAATATAGATATGTACATTCATATAAGAATTTCAGGATGTAAAAGATGCTGTAACAGTGAAGTGAAAGAAAATTTAAATTCCATACTATTCTTATGAGACTAATGTAGGGTCTACTAATATTGGTTGTAAAAATAACTTATGTGACTATCTCAAAGAGAGAGGTATATTAAAAATGTAACAATACAAAAGTGCACAAAAGTGCGTATAATTAAAAAAAACTTGGAGATACCAAAATGTAAGATGTGAAAATGTAAAATAAAAAAACAAAGAAAATGTAAGGGTGAAGAACTGTACAAATGTAAAAATGATGGAGTGTTAAAAACGTTAGAATTCTTGATTGTCTAAAAGCATAAAATGTGTTTGTAGATGTAGATATGATGTTCAAAAGTGAGAGTTTTTATTATAAAATGTAGAATATAAAGATGTACCTATGATCAGTATAGAGATGTAGAGTTTGAATGCTGAAAAGTTTGAAAGTATAACAAGGGACATGGGAATATCCTTTTATTCATTTTATGTATCAATGAGTTCATGAATTATTTGCCTAGGATTTTCGAGTACAATTTTTTTTTATTTGTGATTGGAATTTTTTCCTTTGTTTCTCGTTTTTCAGACTCTCTGGTAATGCATTGAAAACCTTTGGTTCTAGATAACTATAAGTTCTCTGGCATATCGATTTGTGAACGAAAGTGATTTGGTAGACGTTACGTCCTCTGGTATTCTACTGATGATTTTTTCTTATCAATTCTTGTTTATTTAATAACTGATTTGTTGCTAGGCTCAAGAAGTATATTTGCTTTATGTCCATTATTTTGGTTTCTAGATAAAGAAGTTCTGTGGGATAAAGTGTTGGCTTTCTATACAGTGTGTCCCACTTACCATGCTCACCTGGGTATCTTTTTTATGGTAAGAGATACGAGGTTGGTTAAGTGACACCAAATATGGAGTTTATCAAGGCCAACTATAATGTGAAAAAATATTTTGATAAAATCTATTCGTTTTTGTTTTATACGCAAATAACAAATTTTGATCGTTTTCATGTCTCTTGCAAGTGAATTTTGACCCACTTCTGGCGGTCCTAATAACTTGAAATTTGGCAGATGTTCATAATTCCGGTGACAATGAACTATGGAATTTTTATTGAAGTGAAAAATGAAAAATGGCGGCTCCTTCAATATGGCGGACGAGATTTGTGATTATGGTCCGCTTCCATTCAAAATTAGTATGTGGGGGTTTTTTTGTTCGGAGATCATGATTATTTTGTTAAAATTTATAAATTCAAGATGGCGACTTCAAAATTGTTCTTGTTTTTGTATAAATGACGATAACTCCGTTGTTATCAACAAAAAACTATTACTGTGCCATATCATCTGTAAGAAAAAAAAAGTTATTCATAACTAAGTCATAGTGAGCTATGACCTACATTTGAAAAATAAAAGTTGGTGCTGATATCTCAAATTCTAGAAGAGTTGGTATGAATTTCTTATTTTTTCTAAATCTCAATGAAAAACTGCCATGAGAATGTGAAATTCCTATTAGAATATTTTCATAAATAAAGAATGTCTATTTGCAACAACCAGAAGTCATTGGAGGCGGAAATTAACCACATCAAAAAGGACCTACGCCGAAACGGATACTCCGAGAAACTCATAGAAGTTCGGAAACAACTCGAAAAGACCAAGACAACCGAAGAAAGACCACAAAACCCCGTTCTCATTCTTCCCTATATCAGGGGTATCTCCGAGAAGATCAGAAGGATCGGAAATAAATACAACATCAAGAGTTGCTTTCAATCCGGCAGTACCTTGCGAAGCTTCCTCACCAAGACGAAACCAGAGAACACAACAGAATCAAGTAAAAACTGTATTTACAAAGTCCCATGTGAATGTGGAGATTCCTATATCGGAGAGACCAAGAGGCCATTATCAGTAAGAATAGCCGAACACAAAAAGTGGACTCAACGAGGGGAAACATCAAAATCGGGAATTGCTGACCACGCCTGGACAAAATACCACCGAATTCTCTGGGACGAAGCTAGTGTTCTTCATAGAGAGGAACATTGGTTCAAACGGAAATTTATGGAAACCACCTACATAGAAGCCAATGGTGCCTTCAGTCAACCAAGCGTGGAAATTAAAAAACGTATGGAAACCGCTCATGGACCGTTTTGGAGGGAGAAAAAGCGCGAAACCACGCGCGCCACAAGACCGCGCGTAATTACACTTTAATTATAGACCTATAAAAGGTCGCGTAGCATCTGATTTTGTCACTATTCACCAGAAGACGATTGCGGATTCAAGCAATTGAAACGTTGTGAAAAAATTTGAAAGAGATAGAAATCTTTCAACCATTAAGATGATGGACGTCCGAAATATAAGTAATCAAGTTACTACATCGTCTAAAACATTCAAACAAACAGTGGCTTTATGATTTGTGGTATGATAGCTTTTATTTATTCTGATTTTATACCTCCAGGTCCTGGAGATTTGTTGTTTTTAAGTCCCAGTATTGTGGTTATTTATTTATTTATTTATATTCACACAGGCCTATTGGCCTAATTACATGAATATATACATTCAAAATTATATTCAAAATAACATTACAATAAATGAAAAATTTCAGTATCAAATAGAATTGTAGGGGACATCAATACAAAATAAACAGTATTACCTACTATATAACATTATCTAATTGTAATACCTGGTTTAGTATCATATGCTAATTAATATTTGTTGCTGAAGAAATAGTTTTCGCAGTCTGTTGAATGTCATAGACAAATCTAAATCAATCAATGAATTAGTATAATTGGCCAGTCGAAGCATGTTTGCAAGAGGGGCGCGAGATGTCGTGGACAATAATGAAGTATTGAACATTAGAGGGAACCTGGTTCGGCGGGCAGACACATTAAAAGGGTAAGAGCTAAGAGATCGGAATAATTGATTTCGTAATTTATTATTCTATACAAGAATGATAGTATATTCAGTTTTATCCTATTATCCAAGGAAATAACATCGAATTGTAACCTGAGCTGAGATGATCTAACAATATTGTAAGCTGGCCAGATTTTATACTTTTTGAAATACAGATGTCGAAGAAATCTGTTTTGGACTTTTTCTAATGATTTTAGAGTAGTTTGTGTTTCCCCATTCCAGGTTATTGAACCGAATTCTAGTTTAGGCCTCACAAGAGTGTAATATAACGTGATCAATGTTTTTATATGTCTGAAATCACAGCAATTATGAATCCAAGTGTTCGGGTTGCAGACTTTGAAGTATTCTCAATATGTTTAGTGAACGATAGTTTATTATTGTACGTTATGCCGAGATCTTTGATTTCTGTGCATCTCCTCAGATAATCCTCATCCATGCTATAATCGAAAAGTATTTGTTCTTTAGTATGTGATAATGTCATTACTGAGCATTTTTTCACATTGAATGGTAATTTAAAATCATTGCTCCATTCGTACAACAAATAATAACCATCTTTTTGAAGCAAAACACAGCCTCTAACTGTTTGAATTTTCCTAAATATCTTCAAATCATCAGCAAATAACAATTTCACCACCACAGAGGGTAAATCATTAATAAAAAGAATGAAAAGTAAAGGTCCCAAATTTGACCCTTGTGGTACTTCTGAGTTAGCGTGTAATTTTCCATTATACCTAACCATACCATTTCTGTTTTCTAGATAATTTTTTAAGAGTTCTAAAAGTCTTGAAGATAATCCAAACTTATGAATTTTTCGTAATAAAATGTCATGATCTACTTTATCAAAGGCTTTACTAAAATCTGTAAATATGGTATACAATTGCATTTTTTCTTTCCTGGCATTAGTAGCAGTATTTGTAAATAAAAATAAATTGGTATTTATTGATTTTTTGTTCATGAATCCGTGTTGCTCGTTTGAAATATTCATTTCAACATGTTTGAAAAGTCTACTGTAAATAATTTGTTCAAATAGTTTTGCTGGCGCACACATAATAGAAATCGCCCTGTAGTTTTCAATTTCCATTTTATTACCAGATTTGAATATTTCTTCAGCTGGAAACAGGAAAATTGAATTTTGATTTATGATTTTCTTTTCTTTATAATTTTTATCTAGTTTGATAGTTCTGTAGTACTATACTTCTACTATCATAATTTGTTTGAGAAATTGAAACCGGGCTATCACTAGAGCATCCAGGCACGCTGCAATTGTGCCAAAACCAATGATCCGTCAGATGTCGTAAAGGCGGAAAAGAGTGGCTTGCGTTTTCAAACCGAAAATCAGACCGGCTAGCTCTCGGGTCGAGGGATCCGCCTGAACGCGGGAAATTTACGTCCATTTTCGGGTGTTTCCGGAAATGGCTCGGAGATTCGTGAATATTGAAATGTGAAATACTTTTACCACTGAGAAGAGTTGCCTACAGCTCCGGGAGAATTTGTCATACAAGTTCTCCAGGGAGAGCAGGGGAATTGAATTGAAAGTTGAATTGAAATTTAACGTGAGATTCTTGACTGATTTGATAACAGAGAGAGAATTGAATATACCAACGAATAGGGGGATCTTCCTTGTTGTAATAACTGTTGTAATGCGTCGTAAAGTTTAACGTCTATCAGAGTGTCACTGGTTTACGAATTCTTCTTTATATGTTCTAGAAAGAACGGTACGTAGGCTGCTTTTCTGTGACACCCACCTGATCGACGCTGAAAGAGATGGGTAGATTTTTATCTACCTGTTAGGATATTTGTTGTAATTGCTACTTTATTTGAGTGTCTGTGTAAAAGAACTATCCGAAGATAGCTCGAGGTAAAAAGAGAGTTCAAAGCGAAGCTCTCAGATTATAGTTTATTGTTTATTCACTTAAGTTCAGCACACTTCAGTTCAAACAACGACGATTTCTTACTCTATTCTTCTATGTAGAAATTCCAGCTGTGCTGGATACCAGGAACTGTAGGTTTCAGGAAATAAAAGAGTTGGGTTAGGCGAATACTACGCTACCTAGCATAAGTTCGCCGTTCCTTTAAAGCCTTTAAAGGCTGTAGATTTCCCAATAAATCAGCAATCAGGAAAAACCATACATCAGATCTCGTTCAATTGTCGAAATAGCAAAGCTATTTAATAGAATAACCAGCCCTGTGGTTATTCGAGTAAATCAACTACACCTTGGCTGTAGTGATTTAATAAAATTTGCGAATTCTATTACTTAGAAATTCTTGCTGCTGCAAAGAGATAAATCTCTGTATATTCGTATTCGAAGGAATCTCAAAGACAACTAGTCTTCTGGAGACTAGGAGTACTCAAAGTATGAGATAATTACTCGATAACTGCTGAGACAAATAATAAATATTGTAAAAATCTCACCTATCTTTATAAGAAAGGCTTGGCCAATCGTTGGCCGGGCATCCGTCGGACGCACTGAGGGCGGAGCTTAACAGAGCGCGCACCCTTGGATATACTCTCGGACCATTTTGGTCGAGCGTGTAATTCTCACGTCTGGACTCGGCCGAAGAACTATGATGGATGTGGTGATTTTTCCTGCTTGATTTTCGTAAAATCAGCCATATATTGGCTGGTTATAACACAGAGCCTGTTTTGTACACATACAGGGTGTTATTTAAGTACGTGGCCAAACTTAAAGGGGTGATTCTTTGAGTGATTCTAAGACGAAAAGTTTATAAAACATAGGTCCGGTAAAGCTTCGTTTTCAAGATACAGGGTGTCAAAATTTTTAAAAGAAATCGTTTTTGTAATAAATGTCTTAATAACCCTTCAACCGATTTTATTGAAATTTGGCAGTGTTATTGAAGGTCGTGAAGGGCGAATTTAACCCTAACTATAAAAAAATTATCATGTCCAGTGGCGTCCCGGAAGGCACTGTAACCAATATTTTTGACAGAAAACATGTGCGTCACTGATTTTTTTGCAATTTTTGTATTTGTTTCACATTGTGCAACTGAAATTACAACTTTTTTATATCTAGAATTTTTTTCGTATCTTGCTTTTTTTGAGAAAAAACATAAAAATCACTTCATTGCACATCCCTGTGACAACACAATAAAACATTTCAACTACTAAACCATCAAAAACTGGGGTCTTACTAATATTTTTTCATATCAATACTGTATTCTAGTCTTAGAATTTTCGGCTCTTGGCTCTTGGCTTCGGCTCGTGCTGCAAAATGGACCATATCTGTTTCCATGGACATGCAATAAAGACATTTTTATTTATGATTAAACAATTAATATCACATGGAAGTCATCTTTTAATTTTTTTCGCTCATATTACCTGTTTTCGATGAAACAAATAATGTTGTTATGTATTACTGCAGTGTTTTGAAACTAAAGTAGGAGGGCCATGGAAGGAACAACAAATGTTCAAACAAATTTAACTTCATAACTGTCACAAATTGAAATGGTACATACGTAATTATTTGATAGTAATTATTTGAAGTGTTTTCAAGAGTTTTGAGATATAAAATTTGTTACTGATATCTGAAAATGGTTCGGTTTACAAACTCGGAAATGGCCGATATGCATTTTGTCTATGGAATGGCCCAAGGCAATTCCAGAGCGGCTAGACGCATTTATCAAGAAAGATATCCTCATCGAAATGTTCCAAATAGGCAAACATTTGTGAGAATACATGAAAGGCTGTGCGAATCAGGCACCTTTCAAAGGTCGGCTGCTCTTATTGGGAGACCTGCAACGGTAAGAACAGTGGCGCTGGAGGAAGAAGTTTTACATGAAGTTGAGCGTTGCCCCGATACAAGCACACGCAAAATTACACAACAATTAAACATTTCTCACTTTACTGTATGGAAGATTTTGAAAGAGTACCAACTGTATCCTTACCACATACAGCGTGTTCAAGCGTTATTTCCTGCGGATTTTCCCAAGCGAGTTGTTTATACTACGTGGCTTTTGCAACAACAGGTTGCATCTCCGACATTTTTATCCAGTATATTATTTACCGATGAAGCGTGTTTTTCCCACAATTCAATTATGAACTTTCATAACAACCATATCTGGGCAGAAGAAAATCCCCATGCGGTTATAGAAAATAATTATCAACAGCAGTTTTCCGTGAATGTCTGGGTTGGTATTGTTGGCGATTATCTCATTGGACCTCATTTTTTACCTCCGAGATTAAATGGTCAAGAGTATCGTCATTTTTTGGAATTTGTATTACCTGTACTACTAGAAAATGTCCCACTGGCAGTAAGAGGAGCAATGTGGTTCATGCACGATGGGGCTCCACCTCACTTCAGCATAGTAGCACGTCAATTTCTGGATGAAACTTATGGAGAAAACTGGATCGGTCGCGCAGGTCCACAGTCATGGCCGCCCAGGTCACCGGATTTAAATCCCTTGGATTTTTTCCTTTGGGGACATTCAAAGTTCCTCGTTTATAAAACTCCAGTCAACACTGAAAAAGAATTAATCCAACGAATACGGGATTCATGTGATCAGATAAGACATACGCCGGAAATATTTCAACGTGTTCGGGAATCGATGTTAAGACGAGTTAATGCTTGCATTGAAGTTGAAGGAGGACATTTTGAGCAACTATTGTAAGTTTTGTGTTAGTTATTATTGAATGTATTCTTACAGAAACAAATTGCCTAGGTACCATTTTTGTTTCAGTGTGGTTTTAATAAAGGGTGTTTCTTATTTTATGTTGCTTTGGCATTTCCGGCGATACCACTATGCACGCACTGGCCAAATGAAACAAACAATTTTTAAACATAACAGATTCACCTGTAATCATTAAAAACCCTATAACAACAATTTTTTATTGTGTTGTGCCAGGGACGTGCAATGAAGTGATTTTTATGTTTTTTTCTCAAAAACAAAGCAAGATACGAAAAAAATTCTTGATATAAAAAAGTTGTAATTTCAGTTGCTCAATGTGAAACGAATACAAAAATTGCAAAAAAATCTGTGGCGCACATGTTTTCTGTCAAAAATATTGGTTACAGTGCCTTCCGGGACGCCACTGGACATGATAATTTTGATATAGTTAGGGTTAAATTCGCCATTTACAACCTTCAATAACACTGCCAAATTTCAATAAAATCGGTTGAAGGGTTATTAAGATATTTACGACAAAAACGATTTCTTTTAAAAATTTTGACACCCTGTATCTTGAAAACGAAGCATTACCGGACCTATGTTTATATGAACTTTTCGTCTTAGAATCACTCAAAGAATCACCCCTTTAAGTTTGGCCACGTACTTAAATAACACCCTGTATAAAGAACACATGATTCAATACTTTCGAGGGGAAGGCTAATCCTACTTCTTGAAAAATGTCGGAGTTATGAATTTTTCAAAAAATCAAAATTTTCCGGTTTTTCCAGTTTTACTCCGTTACTAATGATCCGACCAGGTCGTAAAACATCCCATTTTGTTCGTATTTCAATTATTTACATTTCAACCAAATTGCTCTATTACTTTTCATTTTATAAGCAAAACTATTTTAAAAAACTTGTTTTTTCTATTTAAATGTTTATAACAAATTAATAAATGCGAGTCGAAAACATAACAATATAACTACGGACTGTCTTTCATGTGATGGCACAATCGGTTTTCTACTAGTATTTTTGTTTGGTCTATTTTAATTTTTTTTCTGCAGAGTGAAAAAGCTGCTCAACATGTTGAATCGCATTTTCCTGCCGGATCTCCCCAACCTGCTGAAAAAGCAGCAATTCGTGAAAGGGAAGAAAGAGAATTCGAACTTTTGCGGGCGCAATATGGTATGGACAATCAAGGCAATTTTAAAGAGCAGTCTGTAACCAATATGCAAAGAGCTGTTTATGCTGGTGAAATGAGTGTTGCCGATTATTATGAAAGAACTTTAGATTTAAGAGCTGCTGAAAGTTGTGGAGTCGATGATGGAAGTTCAGTCACTAGAAGCATCGTGAGTTTTTTACAATTCCTTTTGTTCTGTTCATATAGAGTAGAGTTTATTGACGACGTTCATGTAAGTTTCAGATACATATGTAGCAAAATCCTCAGATCAATAAGTAAACATAGATGGGCCCGATGCTACGTAAACATCATATTCACTGAACCGAAGATAATTCTTGTGGAAACTGTTTTGTTTCGGGTTTTTTATATTCGTACCAAAACAAAACACCTCTAGCACAGTGCCGTGCTTTTTTAAGAGGGTCAAAATTACTTATGCAAATGCAGTACCTCTGAGCTGCAACAAGTTATTTCGCGGTTTTGTCTTAAAATTCCTAGCGTCAATAAAAAGCCGGGGGTTAGCAGCAAATAACTTTTTATCAAAATTTGGGGATTCAAGATAGCGGATTAGTTTTGTGATTTATGATGGTATTCTTTCCTTAGTTGGCTTCTAGGAGTTTTCAGCTATCAAAAATAATGCATTATTTATGGTCTAAAGTAATTAATTCGAGAGAGGTAACAAGGGGGCTTATGTTGTGTAGATCAAGTTTCAACGAATCAACAAGAATATTTGAATAAATATGGACCAGTTGCATAAAGCCTTCTGTTAACGTAGGTAACATAACTGGTGAGCTTAGACATGCGTTGCCATAGTAATCATCAAATCAAATATTTATTTGTCTGTTAAATTCTTTATGCAACTGGCCCTATGAGTTAAGAAACCTTTTCCAACATCTATTTTTTCACAACCCATTTCCTTTTTTTGTAAAAATTGCTTATTGACAATTCATGGTATATTCGGATTTTGAAAAAAATTTGAAGTATTGCCTTTACCAAGGCATAACTATGGTTTGATAAAGGCTCTTCCTCAAATAAATGATTTCTAAAAATTTTAAGCACGTCCTTTGGTATATCATTAATTGTCCTCACTGTTAGAATTTTGACAATGTCAATATTATTGGAAAATAAATTCAATTTTCCTTTCATAAGCCTCAATGTTTTTTCCCCCTGCTTACAGATATTTATAACAAACATTGAGGAATTCACCACTTTGCAATAGGCTTTTCGTATCTGTAATTTTGAATGAGTTTCTTTGTCCTCCAATATTATATTTGACGAATACGTTTGATTGCATGATTTGCATCGTGTATTCGACGCCACTGGAACCTCACCTGTGGAATGTTTGTTTACTGTCATTTGTTTTGCAAACAAAGCAGTATTTCGACATTGTGCCTCACTAAACCACTGCACTATTTTAAAAAATATTCCAAATGTAACTTTAAGTTGTTTAAGCAGGACAAAAACCACGAAAACACACAGGAAAATTTCTAACAACACTTCATCATCACAAAACGACAAGGTACAATGGCCGCCACGGCCGGTGTCACAAGCGGTGTTGCCAAGAGTAAAATAATTCTAGTAACCGCTCGAAATTTTCAGAGTGCCTAAAATTTCATCAGTTCAAAACGACATATATCTTCCGTTTTGGTAATTTTTTCACGCCTTTCTGGACATAAACATTTGACTACAATTTTTAGAATAATACATCTGAATATAAAATGTGATTGATTATGCATTTATTGGTAGGTTCGTACCAAAATCATATTTTTTTACCAATTTGACAACAGGGGCCCAATTTTTGAATTGTAGGAATTGATTTTCTAGATAAAAATTACGTCATTTTCTCTCAATTTCGAGCAATAGGTGGGTAGGTACCTATAAAATGACGTCATATTTCTCTTGAGTATCTTGAGAATTAATTCCGGCAATTCAAAAATTGGGTACCAGGGCGTCAATGTTTGAAAACATTAGGGATGAGAGGTGTACGTAAATAAACAAAGTTGTCTTCGGTTCAGTGAATATGATGTTAATGTAGCATCGGGCCCATCTATGTTTACTTATTGATCTGAGAGCAAAATCACTAAAAAGTTGGATTCCTCGCGATGTTTTTTTTTTAATTGTAGATTAATTCCTCAGTAACGATGCTGTCAGAATTTTTATTCAGATTTGAATTTGAGCATATACGGGGTGCAACAATGAGACAAAGTTTCTTTTCCGATATTTTAAACACCCTGTGGAGTGCAACAGCTATAGTAGCTGTTGTCAACTAAAATCACATTGAACTCTGATCATTTTTGAACATTTTATTTTTTTAATCACGACATTTTCTCTGTTTTTACCGGACATACACTTTTTGAAAGCGAACGGCTCGGAAAAAGTGTTCGCAGGCAGAAATTTCTACGTGTGAATAATCAAGGCGGCACACGCGGAAACCGGCCACAGGGTTTTTTCCTGTTTTTTCGAAGCTAGCAGATGTCTTTCTTTGGCCATTCGTAGCCAACTTTTTATTGCCTCTTCTGATATTTTCCTATATTTGCTGCCAGACCATTGGAATTAGCTGCATCTGAAATTTATTGAATAAACACCAATCCTATGCCACATAAGTGAAGAAATTTCAAGCCGGAATAAGGAATTAATTTTCTAAAGATTGGGAATAAAATCAAATTCTATTGAAGAATTTACTGTGTATTCTTCATTATTGGCAGAACTTTATATGAAAAATGTTCTCATTACCTAGTAAAAGTTCAGCCAATTTGAGTTCAACAAAACGTTTTATAAAATTATATAATGATGAATCTCCAATTTTTGAAACTTCATCGACCTGAAAAAGATATTATTGATAAAAAGATAGGGAAAACATTATTCACTCACAACAGCACTGAATTTCTCCCTGTTGTTTGATTTTCTCAAGAAACCAATGTGGAAATGATCAAATTCTACAAATATCTATAAAATATCCCTAAATGGTGCAGTTATATTATTCATCTTATCTGTTCGCATGTTTCATACCTAGTGAGTCTATTAGTTTAACATTGATTGACACTGACATTAACATTAAGAGCTTGTCAAAAAATGCCTTTATCTGTGACGGATGTTGCTCGTATTGTGGCCTTAATTGAGGATGGCCGAAGTCAACGTTATGTGTCCGATACCCTTGGTATACATCGAACAACAGTCCAGGATGCCTGGAATCGGTATATGATAACGGGAAATTTCAACAGGCGAGTGGGTTCCGGAAGAAAACGGAAGACGAGTGCAATGGACCTTTCCACGACATATGAGAGAACACTGTAATTGGAAAATGTATAGGCTAATATCACTCGGGATATTTATTTATTTTTTCTGACCGCTACTTTCTCTATAATCAGAAGAAAAGTGGTTTCGTGACGTCACGTTCATCAAAACTAGACTTGGCAACGTTGTAAAACTTGTGCACCATGGAATCTCAAATTCTCATTACACTAGATTGTGTCGTATGACAGTTGTCATTTGATAGCAGATGGGTTCGTTCGTCTGTTTCACGAAGTAACAATAAGAATCGTTTGTCTCTGTTTAACTCGTTTGCCTACTTCAATATTTAATACAAGTAGAGCAGTACCATCAAATATGTATGCTGCAAACGAACAGGCCCTACTTGATTTCTTTTTTTGAGGTTAATGCGGTTTTCAAAGTTTAGAAATGTTTTTTGTTGTTTGTGCTCTAAATTTTTTTCTTAATTCCTGTATCTGTATCCCTGCAATAACTGTGAACGTGTCGAAAAGGTGCTTCGAACCCGTTTGTCTGAACACCAGTGAATATTCTATTAAACAATTTTTAATGCTCGTAAATATGAAGCGCATTGTAAAAATGTGGTTCGAAGCAAACCTTGTGTAAAAAGCGGAAATATAATTATGTTTTTGTGAAGAACATTTCCAACTGAATATTACTGTATTCAAGCAGCGTTCAAGGAACGATTCTAAATTTTAGTCATTGCAAAAAATAAATTCGTATTAGTCAATCATCTCATAATCTACCCTCGGTAAATTATCCGAACTTCCCTTCACGAAGCCTTTCCATATTTAATACACAAATAAATTCACACCAGATGGGTCATAATAACACCTCGCTACAGTAATAATGAATGTATCAGTTGTGTTGATAGTTCTGTGGTTGAATGTAAATAAAAACAAACATGAACCTCAAATCTCGAGATCTCTTTTCTTGCATGAGATTTGTGTTAATGATTTGCAGTGTTGTCAATGCTCGTTCTTCATCGAAAGGATGGTCCGTTCAGGAAATTTGAGAGTTACAAAAACAATAAAAAGCAGCTAAAATGTGGATTTTTTTCTAAGTCGATCAAGTGACGAAGTTTTAATTATTTCTCAATGGCTTATACCAAGCTAGAATCTATATTTTTGAGGAGAACGGTATTGAATGTTTCGGAACATGGATTGTGGTGGGGGTTGTTTCCGATGAACGTGACGTCAGCGGCACACTTTCAAATGAGATATTTTTTCAAAATGAAAAAAATATAGTGTGGAACTCTTTGTTAAATTGACGTTTCAGACTAGAATCTATCGATTTAAAAGAGTTTTGCAATTTATTTTTCATAAATGTAAAGATCCATTGACGACCGCTTTATTGTCCTGAATGCTTTACGAAATCGTAGAATCAACATCTTCTACAAACCGTGCGTAAAATTGAAGTCAGTGACTTAAAGAAGACTTAAAGAAAACAACCTGTCTTCAAGGAGGCCTGCCACAGGACCCCAGCTGCTTCCAAAACATCGTCGAGCACGTTTTCAATTTGCGCGCCTACATTTGAATTGGGGGATTGAGCAATGAACTAAAGTTCTTTTCACGGATGAGTCGCGATTTTGCCTGCGATCGCTTGATGGTCGGGAGCGAGTTTGGAGACGTCGAAATGAAAGATTTGTGGACTGTACAATTTCAGAACGCGTAAGTTTCGATGGGGGTTCTGTGATAGTATGGGCGGGAATTTCGAGGGACGCCCGTACGCATGGAGGTAAGTAACACACGGCATCGTCATTCGGGAACCCAGTTCGTATTTTTGAATGTAACACGCGGGCTGGCCAACAGACTGGCGATATCGAGTGCTACTTTGCGCTCGACTCTTTCCTGCTGCAACACCCAAAATTGAACAGTCAATTTGTATTCGTGATTTGACAAAGGTAGCATTTATTGTATTATCTGATTATTAATCATGGATTTGTCGTGCTCATCAGATGGCTTTTGTTAATTAGCATTGATAATAATGATGTTTTAGGCCTTTGAGAATTAAGCTTATTAATGACACCATATACATTTGAGTTGATGATCGATTTCAATACCCATTTAAAATTGAGTAAACATCTTTGAAATGCTTTAGATTCTAGACGGCCTAAAAACCAACATTTGTTTTAGTTTTTTCTCAAGCCGTTTGGATCTTAGATGTAATGATATAGGTAGGTATCATATTTTAGTTTGAATCTTGAATTTAAACATGTAATATTACCAATATGTTAAGAATGGAAGGAAATAATGGAGGAAAGTACAAAACCGAATTGGTCAGTCAAGCAAACAATCGAAACGCCTTCTTCATTGGCATGATTGAATGTTTTTAAACGAATTTATGATTGCCATTTTCACACTAGATGTTGAAAAAAATATTCTGAAAGTAATAAAAAAAGCAAGAACATATATCTGAGAACACTAGTTGTTCTGCGCATCAGCTAATTATTACATTTAAAAAAATGATCTCTAAAACACGGAGTAATCATTGACCATACAAAAAAAAATGCACACACAAAATGTTAAGAACTTCCTCCTTTTTTGAAGTAGGTTGAGAAATGATTTTATATCTGTTCAATTACTCAGAAATCTCTGTTCTTTTAAATTGATTTGCAGACAATAAACAACGATTCTAGGCATTACAAAGTAGGAAACTGCGTCAAATAGGGTACGTAAAATAGTAGTTTTATTATTGGACTGGTGCCTTTAATTTTTGTGAAAAAAAAAAGTAACAGGCAAGAACCAGGTGGAAATTTCTTTTTGAGGTTCCAACTTCAAAGAAAACAAATATTCAAACACGAAAACACTCGAAATGGGGATGCAGTTTAGGAATTGATGTTTTTTTTGCGATTTGCGGCGAAACGTGACTTAGCGGAAAGATTCAAGAATATCAGGATTGCGCGACGCCGAACAATACCGAATGGCGATACCGGGTGCTACTTACCTCCATGCCGTCCGTACAGATTTCTTCTTGGTTGAAAACGGCGCACACTGGGACAGGGTACCGATAAAACTGGCATTAAATATTTGAGTGTTTGTTCAATTTCCAATACACAGTATTAGTTTATTTATATGTTATTTTGTGTAAATGAAAGTCGTTGTTGATCTGACAAATATTTATTAACATTAAAATTGAAATTACTCAATCACACTTCATCATAACACAGTTAGTTGTCTTCTCTTCTGGGTGATGATTTACATTCATTATTCGGATGAATCTGATTCACTGGAATGCTCTGAAGACTCCAAGTTCTCTTCTTCCGTATTCATATCATTTGTCCTTATATTAGTTTGTACTGTTGGAGATTTTAACACTGATAACACTTCTGTGGAGAAGTGGTGAAGTTTTTTCCTTTTTATTTTGCGCTTACTTGTAATGAATGGTTCACTACTAACCAAGAACAAATTAAAAATATCTTCGTTCGTCTTGACTCTACTACACTTTTTTATGTTCCCGATACCTTTTAAAATCTTTGTTTAGCGCCTCTTGCGCCTCTTCACTCAATTGGCCGATAGGAAGCAATGCGGCTGATATTATTTCTGGACCGTGTATGAGGTATTTGTGAACAGTTGGTGGCATGTTATACCATGGATACTTTTCAACAAAGTACCTTGCAGTATCGTGAACAAATACTCTAAATTTTTCAATATCAATTTCATATCCACTGGCAACAACTATCATTACTGTATACAGTTTTTTTATGAGTTCAAGGTCAAGCTTTGTGATTTCCGCCGATAGTGCTGCGTTCGAAAAAAACCTTCTTGCAGAGTTCCCATCATTTGTATTACCAAATCCCGGTTTCGACGTGTCTATGATCAACCCGCATCGCTCTCTGAACTCTTTTTGTATTCGAGTTTTGTTTGCTGCTACTATCTGTTTGTCTTCACCTCGAGCTTGCCACTTTTTGATAGGTAATTTATAAGCCAGGTGTAGAAGGCACTCAAACATACGTATCCATCCGTGTAAGACGGATAAACCAAACTCCAAGTTGTCAGTATTTATTCGTTTAACAATCATTTCTTCAATATTGTTAAATTGTTTGGCGGTAGCCCCACATATAAAGCATTTCTGTGTTGATGTCGTTTCAGTGAGGGCATTGCAAACTTTGTCATCCACCATAGCGAATATCAATTTGTGACTTACTTTTATGTGTCTGTTCTCTAATGTTGAAGACGTTTCCTGCAAGTTTCTTATTTCGTTTTGTACCCCATTTTTCTCTGCAATCGACACTAGCGTAGACTCTTTGATAAACTGAATTTTCATAGGCCTACAGTACGCTGTCGAAGCTGAGCTCGGATTTTGCCAAATGATTTTCGCATCACATATCAGACGAACGGGAACAATGCACGTGATGAACACAGCCGAATCACTAGCGTCAGATCCATGGAATGCTTGCTTGTACGAGCTGTGGCCTGAGGAGCCATCAAAACCCCATTTTGTTAATATGCATAGTTGGTCTAGTTCTGCATCTTGAAGTGTGACAAGAACAGATTCAAGTGACTGGATCAATCGTTGTGTTGTGTGGTCAAGTAAATCCTGTAGTGGGACGCTAGCAACAGTTTCTGTAACATGTATATTATTTGGATAGCAGAACTTTTTTGCTGCTTGGACCGTCTTGTAGGAAGGGAATATTTGTGGAGCACTATTCCGCACAACTTCATATTGATGTCGAGATAATTTCGCTGTTATCAAAACAGCTAGAGCATTTTCTCCAGACATAGAGTTCGGTTGTGAGTCCAGCGAAGTTTTATATGCATTTTTATATTTAGTGGCCAGTTTTGGAGACGTAGAAGTTATCTCATGAAGAATTCTTGATGCATGTACGTGCCCTTCTGACCGTAAACTTATTTTTGTTGCGTATGTCAACACAGACACGGGAGTAGTATCCCGCAATACTTTAGTTTTTAACCGTTTCGTTCTCTCTGAGCAATCATCAAAGCTAACTTCAGGACGCCCACGCCTTTTCACAGTTTTACTAGGAAACGAAATCGACCTCTCTAGCCATTCCTTATTGTAATTTTGAAAACGTACTTCCATTCTACGTGCTTTGGTGTAACGAGCCTTATACTCTGTTTTCAAATATGAAATTATTTTCACCACTTCCTTCTGTTGCTGTGCATCACATTTTGTTCGGTTTTTTATTTCTTCGTACAAATTATGAAATTGATTGTCAAGTTGACTGTTTCTGCAACTTCTCATTATATTAATGAGCTCTTTTCTTTTAAAAAGCATTGCGCTCGATGTCGTTCCTAAAATAAAATTAATTCATTAATGAAACATTCATTGTTTAGAAATTAACGCCGACCTCGCCCTCTCATACTTATTTTTCTAAAAAAAGGCAAAATATGGGCAACAAATTCAAATGATTCTAATTTGAGCAACAGACAAACTTTGCCAAACTGCAGAAATCAAAGTTTGGATAACCTTGGAACATAACTGAAAACCTTCATAATTCTTATCATACGATAAAACCCTTTGGATTTGACCACATACTTTATAAACTCGAATTTAATATTATTATATGTAAGTTTTTATTTCCCCAAAGTTCTTAAATTATCTCTACATACCTGAACTTGAGGCTGCCATCACAAATACTCGTAACAATTGCAATCCATTGACACAGTGACGATGCAAAACTGTACAACAATTGCGCAAAAAAATTAAAAATACGCAATCGTCTCGCCTCGGCCAAAAACTCCCTACAAACAAAAGCTCTGGGAATCGCGGCGGGGACCAACAATGGGTCGCAATGTGCTTATTTGTCGCACACAGTAGTGCTCTATCGTTTCGATAGATGGCGGTATGGATATATGCACTTTCAATTTTTTATTTAATGCCAGGTTTATTGGACACCTGCCCCAACGTGCGGCGCCTTAAATGCGCATCGATATATCGAAGATAATCTCCAAAACGCTGATGTTTCCTACTCTTATTTTGTCGGAGACGGCTTCGTATTAATGCAAGATAATGCGCGACCGCACGTGGCACGAGTAGTTAACGAATATTTGGACGAAGTGGGTATTGAATGAATAGTTTGGCCAGCTTGCAGTCCTGATCTCAATCCAATTGAGCATCTCTGGGACCTACTTCAAAGGCGCATTCGTCGCCGACCTGCTTTACCAGACACCCTTCATATCTGCAATCTGCGAATTGCACTTCAGGAAGAATTTGATACCATTCCACAAGAATTTCTTACAAACCTTATCGATTTGATGCAACATCGACTGAATGAAGTCATTTTGGCGTGGGGAGGCCACACCAGATATTAGCCCCTTGAAATGTGTTTATTGTTTTTTAAATTTTTATGTTTTTGTTAATTTTCTAATTAAACTTACGTTTCAATGTGTATTTTAGTTTTTCTGCATTGTAAGCAGAATATTTACCTTTGTACTATTGATTTTTTTTTAAATGTAGGAATTTTTACAATTTGTGATGTTTTTCTTATTGTAATATTGTATTATTTTTTTAATATGTACGAATTTTTTTATTCGATCTTATACACTTTGTGACGTTTTCTTTTATTATTGCACTGTACTATATATAAGTATGCTTTTGAATTGAAGAAATAAATGAATTATTATTATTATTATATTGTAATAGATTTATACTCTAATTAACTGACTAAAATAATTTATTTAACGAAATACAATGATACAATAACACAATACTCTAATTTACATAGCAATCACGGAACTAGGTATTTATATTCGACTTTCACTTCACTGACTGTCCGTCTATCCGCTGCGTAGTTCTTTTTATATCCGACGTTGACTTCTCTGAATGCTCCAGAATTTTCCATCGAATCGCCCAGACTCACCGCACCGTCCAGATTCTTCTCGGTGCAAGCGCATCGACAGTTTCCCGCGGTTGGTCGCTAGCTATACGTGAGAGTTCAGGTCCGGCATCGCCCGCAGCTTCGCCACATTGCCCCCTTCTTAGAGATATTTCGTCCCGAAATGTCATCCTTGAAGTGTGTCGATATTTGCAGGATTCCCCATATCTGCATCGTGAAGTTCGATGGAAATAACACTCCACAGTCTTCATGTTAGGTCGTGGAATAGGATTACAAGAAACCAAAATCTGGATGCCGCTGGATCGGAATATCGTCTCCAACATACTTCTTATAACTCTCCAATCCAGCCCATCACTACCACAGGATAATTTTGGGATTGCCAAGTCCGCCAGATTCTGGTTCACCATCGTATCTCTTAGTTGGGTGAGGCTCCTCCAGACATCTTCATAGGACGGTTTGTCTTGGGAATGCTTCTTGGTCACCAAGTAGTAGATGTTCTTCTGGCCCTTCTTCAGCTGTAGCACACCTCCAATTTCTGGATTCTGTTTCCGTAGTGTCTGGAGTTGGCCAAATTTCTTGGAGAACACTACAGCGATGCCCCTGGACATTCGAAGATCTTCTGCGACGTAGTGTGCTAGGGCGTAATCGACTGGCACTTTGAAAAGGTCCCGTGGCTCCTCTCGAGTTACCCCGTGTGACACTTTCTGTCCATTTGAGTATAAGGACATGAATTTCTGGAACGTCATCGCATCCTCTGGTGGTCTGAGGGTGCGGACTTGGTCATGATTTCCAGCGTAAGGAGCCAACCTGTTGAAATGAACGACCCTGGGTTTACCTCTGGGTGGCTTGTGGATTCGGTAAAGCAGGTCGTTTATCCTCTTGATGATCTTGTACGGACCTTCCCATGAACTCCGTAATTTAGGTGACAGGCCCCGGCGACGCATCGGGTTGTACAGCCAAACTAGGTCACCAACCTGAAATCCTCCAGCATCGGCATTGATGTCATAAGTCGCTTTCATTCGGTCGCTGGCACTCTGGATGTTCAAACGGACTCGTTCGTGGATGTCCTCCATTCGCTGCCGGAGTTTACTGACGTAGTCCTCTCCCGCGGTATCCTGTCCTGGTGGCATCCCAAACTTTAGGTCACAGGGAAGTCGCAGCTCTCGGCCCATTATTATACTAGCAGGGGTTTGGCCGGTCGACTCGTGTACTGCGGAACGGTAGGCCATCAGGAACAAATGGAGATACTGGTCCCAGTCTCTTTGATGGTCAGAGACTACCTTGGACAAGTGGCGATTGATAGTCCTGTTCATCCTCTCAACCATTCCATCGGACTGTGGATGTAGAGCTGTGGTTCTCGTCTTTCGGATGTTCAGCATTTGGCACATTTCTTGGAACAAATTGGATTCAAAATTTCTGCCTTGGCCCGAGTGCAGCTCCAAGGGAACGCCGAATCGACATATCCACTCTTTCACCAAGACGTCCGCGACGGTGATGGCTTCCTGGTTGGGTAGGGCATAGGCTTCGGTCCACTTGCTGAAATAGTCCATTGCAACAAGGATGTATTTATTTCCGTGAACTGATATGGGGAACGGTCCGGCGATGTCAATGGCGATTCTTTCGAATGGACTACCTACGTTATACTGACGCATCGGGGCCTTGGGTCGTGTCCGAGGTCCATTGCTGGCAGCACAAACAGCACACTTTCTGCACCAGTCATTGACATCAACTTGACAATTGACCCAGTAAAACCGTTGCCTTACTTTCTGCAGGGTCTTCGTCACACCCAGATGTCCTCCAGCAACTCCATCATGGATCTCTCGGAGTACTTCCTGTCTCCTCGGAGTACTTCCTGTCTCCTGTTTTTGGGCACCACAATCTGACGTCTGTCTTCCCCACCATCTTCGGACTCCAATACACGTTTCAGGACCCCATTGTCCAGGGTAAGGGAATTCCATTGGGCCCAGTAGGATTTGAGTGATGGGGAATATCTTGCAATTTCCTGCCATGTCGGTCTTTGATTACTCTTTTTCCAACCGATGACTAACCCAAGATCTGGATCCTTTTCTTGGTCTTTCTGGACCTCGTTATCATTCCAGTTGTTGTCAACTGCCGTGGTTCTACAAACCGCTGCTTCCTTCTCTTCTGCTCGTCGGCAGTGTGAGCAGTCGTCTGGGCACGGTCTCCTTGACAGGGCATCTGCATTCTTGTGGCCACTCCCAGCTCGATGTTCGATCTCGAAGTCGAATTCTTGGAGTCTTTCGATCCAACGTGCTACTTGGCCCTCGGGGTTTTTGAACTGTAGGAGCCATTTAAGGGCTGCGTGGTCGGTCCTTAACAGGAATCTTCTTCCGTACACGTATTTGTAAAAGTGTTCTACTCCCTTGACAACAGCCAACAGTTCTCGTCTGGTGACACAGTAGTTACGCTCCGGTTTACTGAGAGTTTTACTGAAGTATCCGATGACCTTCTCTTGCCCATCCTGGATCTGGGACAAGACAGCTCCAAGTCCCACGTTGCTGGCATCCGTGTCCAAAATGAATTTTCCACTCGGAAGGAGATAACTTAGAATCGGTGCATTGATCAATGCCCCTTTCAGCGTCTTGAACGAGTCTTGGCATTCTTCGGACCATTGGAATTTTGTTTGACCTTCCGTGAGCCTGGTCAGTGGTTTAGCGATGTTGGCAAACCCCAGCACATATTGGCGATAGTATGTGCACAAACCAAGGAAACTACGTAGTTGGTGTATGTCTTTCGGGATAGGCCACTCCTTCACTGCTTTAATCTTCTCGTCATCCACTGCTACTCCGCGCCCAGAGACAACATGGCCAAGGTAACGTACTTCTTTTTGGAACAGGTGGCATTTCTTGGGGCTCAGCTTCAATCCAGAGTTTCTCAGTCGCATGAATACCTCCTCCAGGTTTTTAACGTGGTCTTCGAATGATTTGCCAACTACAATAATGTCATCGAGATATACCAGACACGTCCTCCATGAGAGTCCTTTCAGAACCGTCTCCATCAATCTCTCGAATGTTGCTGGAGCATTACAAAGTCCGAATGGCATAACGGTGAAATGACAAAGTCCCGAGCCGATGGTGAAGGCTGTCTTTTCTCTATCTTCTCGAGCCAGTATCCACTCTTCAGATCAAGGGTCGAGAAAATCGTGGAGCCGGCCAACGTGTCTAGGGTGTCGTCTATTCTCGGAAGACAGTCTTTCTTCGTCACGTTGTTCAGTTGACGATAATCTACGCAAAAGCGTGTTGATCCGTCTTTCTTCTTCACCAGCACGACTGGAGAGAACCATGGACTGTCGGATGGTTCAATAACTCCATCTTTCCCCATATCACTGACTATTTTGTCAGCCTCTTCTTTCTTGGCAAGAGGAAGTCTTCTAGCTGATTGTCGGATTGGTCGGGCATCCCCAGTATCAATTTTATGTTGGACTACATTCGTTCGACCCCCTTTTCCTTGTCCGGTATCGAAGATGTCTTGGTACTTCTTGACTAATTCTCTCAATCTGGGCTGTTGGGCTGGTTTAATGCCCTTGGAAGAGATGGTAACCAATTTTTCCAGTTCCGCTGTCAGGTTGTTGTCTTGACTAACAGTATCGTGTACACTCCTGATCACAGAGGAAATTGACGAACAGTGCCCCAAAACAGTTCCTTTCTTCAAGGTCACTGGGTAATAATTGACATTCATTACCCTTACTGGCACAAAATTATCAGCACGCAACAAAGTCTTGCCTAGTGCAATACCTCGTCCAATTTTCTCATCATGAAGCTTGGGCTCGAACATCACCACGCTTCCATTGCTCGCACCTCCGTCCAAGCGAGCCTCCAGTATGGTCTCAGCCCTCTCGGGTACACTTACATCTTCAACCAGCAGAACACGAATCATCTCTTCACTTCTTCCATGTAGCACCAGCTCTTCTCCGTTCACACGTAGGACGCCATCTTTGAAGTTCAATTCAAACCCTCTGGAATTCATGATGTCCATTCCAATAATTGCGTCGTCCTCAATGTCCGCTACTAATGCCCGATGTTTCACTTTTGTGTTGCCTAGAATCAGTTCAATCGGTAGCTCACCATGTACAGTGGCCGGCTCTCCTGTTGCTGTGCGTAGCTTCCAGGATGTTGGTTCCATTCTCTCTGGTGTTTTAATAAAAGCAGGTCCAAGGATTGTCCTAGTCGCACCTGTATCCAGCAGCATTGCGCAAGGCTTGTTGTTGATGAAACCGTCTACAAAGGCTCCTTTGTTCTGTCGTTGGAGGACAGCGACATATGCGTTGTTCACCGGGGCTCTCTGAGTAATGGCCGACGATTGCCCCTTCTCAACAACCTTCGTTGGTTTCGACCTCTTGAGGGTTGGACATTGACTACGCACGTGTCCAAGTTTCCTACAGTTCCGGCATCTCACTAGTCTTCTCTCAGGCAACAATTCCTTCACCACCTTCCTTATGGCAGCTTCCAGGTTAGCAGGCTCCTGTGGGTCTCCTTCAATAACTCGGACTTTACTTTGGCTTCTGCAGGATTGCTTCGCTGCCTCAAATTCCAAAGCGCGTGCCAGTGCATCCACGAGATGTGTTGGACGAGCTAGTGTTAATGCTTGTCTCGTTTCCTGGTCACGAAGTCCATCTAAGAATGCCTGAACTGCTAGTCGTTCCATTACCTTTTCTGGTGTAGCTGGATATGCAAGGCGAACCAAGCGTGCAATGTCGGCTTCAAATTCCTGTAGGGATTCGCTTGACTTCTGGCAGCGGTTTTTGAGCTGTGAGTGGTATACATGTTCTAGATGAGTCTGTCCATACCGTAATTCTAGATGTTTGATCAGCTGCTCGTAGTCCTCTTGCTCTTGTGCCGTGAGGGTTTGTAGAATATTCGTTGCTTCTCCACGCAACGCCAGTGTTAGTGCCACAGCTCTATCTCCTGCATTCCATCCATTCGCCTTTGCTGCAGCTTCAAATTGTCGGCCCATGGTGTTTTCCCATCAAACTGAGGTGGTTTCATAGAGAGTTTTCCTGTTTCCGAACTGATCTTCACATCTTTCAGACCCTTTTGTACATCATCCAAGTTCAAACTCAGTTCCAGCATTGAATTTTCGTTGACAGATTCTGTGGTGTGGGTAGTATCATTCTGGTTTTCCAACTTACTGATTTTCTCCTTCAATTTGTTGATTTCTTCCTCGATTCCGCCTCTGATTTCATCGCTGATTGTTTCCTTCAATTTTCCCATCTCTTCCTCGATTTCATCTATTCTTCCTTCCAGTCGATTCGCCACCCCGGAAAGTTCTTTTTTTAAGCCCTCTGTATTTTCGAGGAGTTTGTCTTCCAGAATCTTTGAATTTTGTAGAAGCTTTTCTTCTAAATTCTTCGAATTTTCTAGCAGCTTTTCTTCCAGACTCACCGAATTCTGTTGCATTTTGTCTTCCATTCCGTCGAGTTTACTCATTATGGAACTCATATCCATTCCAGAAACTTCGAATAGAAATGTTTCTGGGTCCTCGCCCTCCTGAACTAATCCCTCGGCAAGTCTTGTTTGGAGCACGGCCTTTTTACCACTTGTGTCAAGTTCCCTCTCCTCCAGTTCTTGCTTCAATTCCGCAACCTTCAATTCAACCAGGCGAACTTTCCTCGAACACATTTTGTCTTAGTCTATGTCTATTTCACGGGTCACCAGTCTATTATTATTATTATTGTCTATCTCACACAGTCTATTTCCCGGACACTAGTCTATTACTATTATTATTGTCTATTTCACACAGTCTATTCCACGGCCACCAGTCTATTATTATTATTATTGTCTTTTTCACACGCGAAAATAATTGTCCGAAATACACAAACTGTCTACACGAACACTCTTTATTTAAACATCGCACTCCTAACACCACTGTAATAGATTTATACTCTAATTAACTGACTAAAATAATTTATTTAACGAAATACAATGATACAATAACACAATACTCTAATTTACATAGCAATCACGGAACTAGGTATTTATATTCGACTTTCACTTCACTGACTGTCGGTCTATCCGCTGCCCAGGCGGCACACTGACGTCAATTTGACGATAATTTTTGGTCATCTGTAACGTACTGCGACTTTGAAGATGACGTGAGGGTAACGTTAAAATGACGGGTAAATGTCACAGTCCAAAGACGTCTTTTGTAACGTCTTTGCGTCGTCATTCATATCACATTCCAGTGACGTCGTCAGCTGACGTAATTTTAACGTCACTTTTTTTGAGCATTCATTGAATGAAATACCTGGATATACATTAATAATGAAAAATTGATTAGGTGATCCAGTTTTCCGCTTCAACCTATCCAGTAGTATATTCATCGGAAAATCTCACACAGAAAATAACTACTACTCCGTATAACCGTTGAAGTAAATCTTTTAGAATATACCTTTTGTATGGGTTGAAGAGGAAGATTGATTACGTAATCCATCATTATCATCATTAGTTTGATGGCTTTCCGCCACTGAGTATCAAAAATTATTTCTCTCGAGGATTCATCACATCAGAATTAAATGAAACACTTGAATTATTTGAAACAAAAACTTATATTTTACAAAGTAAAAAAATTAGACATTCTGTCGGAAAATCTATTTGTATCTGAACAAAAAATAAATAGAATAACAAATATGAGGACACCCTAAATAATTTAGTTATGTGAAAAGGTATGTAATAAGGGCATGGAAACAGAATTATTGAAGATCTCAAAAACAATACACTTGCATAGAATGTTTTCAATATTCCACATTGTCATGTCTAAAGATAAGTCCCCAACAGTATATATATGGACTTCTTTGGAATCTATGGGATAAGAAAAAAATGAATCATACAACTGATAATTTTTGCCAATGAAAAAGATATCATTATCTGAATCAACAATAATATTATGTATTTGGAAAATATTATTTTCTTTATTCATGCAATATGAATCAGATTTACAATGAGAATGCACTGTAAAAGTCTGATTATTAAAAATAATTTTTTTGAACTGATGTGAAATAAAGGCAGTCGAGAGCGTAGGTCCAGCATTATGTTCCAGAAAACATTGTTTATCATGGTGATTCTGTGATTTATTGAGTTCACAGCAATTCATTTCCTTTATTCTACGAATGATTTGTTGCAATGGTTTATTTGGTGATTTCACTAATTTTTTCATTTTGCCCAGGTAGTTTTCAAATGGAAAAGCTGAGAAACAATCTAATGGCCCATGTTGTTCAACATCCTCACCGAGATGGCATAATGTATGTACATTGTATACATAAAATTCTCTACCATATATTTCTTCACAATGATTAATGAAAACACACAAAATTTCATTGGCAAACTTCCATCCAAACTTAGTAATATGATGACTCGATATGAGGATTGTTATTCCAGTGTGAAGAAGTAAAAAATGTTCATAAATGGCAATAGGAATTATTCCTTTAAGCACTAAGGGGCCTAGATACAGTAGAAACGATCTGAATTCAGTTGCCTTCCAACGAGGTAATTCTGTTAGATCCCGTGGTTTCCTATTGATTTCAATTGGAATATATGGCTTCAATGCCAGTAATCTTTCAGAAATTGTTTTGACTTTTTGACTATTCAATCTAACTTTCAATGGACCACTAAGCCAAGTATTTAATAACTTTTTGGTTACTCCCAAACAAACTGAGTGCATGTAATCAATAGGAAATTGAGATACCAAGCCCAAATTTAAATTATTCAAGGGTGACTCACCAAGATGATGATCTTCATCTAGCATATCTCTGAACGTTTGATCTGTCCTTTTTGTGGCAGATGTATTCCTCAAAATGACTCTTTTATTAACATACTCACCAATTTCCACACATTTATCACAAGATGAGTATCCACCATGAGATTTTACACATTTAATGAAAGCTCTCGCGGGAGCATCACATATAAATGTATCTATTTCTACAAAAAATATTTTATTTTGAAAAGTAAATCCATGTGAAGTTAATTGAATAATTTCTTCTACGAAGTCTTGTAAGTATGAAGCAAGAGGTGTTGGTTTCGATTTTCCACAAAATATTCCTATGGCGAATGGATCACTTTTTCTGGAGAAATTTGTAACAAGTCCTAATATGGGCCAAAGTTGAATACTTGAGCTCTTAAACAAAGGTAAACCATCAATATTGAAACTGATTTTAATTTTTTGTTCTGAAAATTCATTGATTGAGGTATCAAAAGAACTGATCAAACTATTAACAAGACCTATATGGACATATTCACCATTTTCCAAATTTTTTATGGAGTAATTTCTAGGTGTATGTAATAGTGTTCTGTAATTCAAAGGTAATTGCGGATGATAAGGAGATAAGATTCGTAAAAGATCATTGAGAGCCACCCTTGATGTATTATGCTGTATTGCCCACTGGGTCAAACTGGTTGGTAAATCTAGATCCGGTTCCAAAGTAGAGACATTTATATACTGATGAGAATTTTCATTAATGGTGAAAAATAAATTTGGACTTTCATTATTATTGGGAAAGGTAGGTTCAGGAGTGACTGACTCGACACATCCTTGAATGCTTTCTATTTCAAAGTGGCCATTCAAATCACATTGGGAATCATCTTCTCTTCTATCTTCCAAATTTTCAATGTGATTTGAGTTTTTCTGCATAACATTTTCAACACTGGCTCGCACTCTACGATATATCTGTCTTTTACCAACAATTTTTTTTTGTGTCTTGTTTTTTCTGTCCATCTTTATGAAAAATTAGTGAATCATACATACCAAAATAAGTTTTACAATAGTAAATACAATTTCTGTAAATGTTGTCCTCTTAAAAAAATTATTGAAGTCACATATTATTCTAGTTTTTAGGTCTTGATCTGTTCAGTCTTTGGGGCGCATGTTTCAACCACACCTTCATACAATCTTCAACTTCTTTTTCTGTCGTTGTGGATTGAAACTTTACAGCATCTTGAGAAAACAAAGAAACATATTATTAGCAGTATTTGGTAATATTTTCATTTTTATATAATGACCAACAAAAAATAAACAGATTTTTTCCTTTAGGTAGACCATATAAGTAAGTCATTTTCTAAATATTTCTTGAGAAGCTACATTTCTTAAGGGAACTTTTTTCTGATAATATGAAGACATGTTTAGTTTATATATCACAAAAATTACCAAAGTGACTAGTTTGAAAATGTATAGATGTTGATGAAAAATTAAACATTTTTTTGAATACCCATTTGCATTTTTCATTGAATGCATGCTTACTCCAATAATTCAAAAAACTATCGTTACAGTGAATTGATATTTGAATTGAATTAAAACTCACCGACAACTGTTGATTTTAGCCTTAAATTTGAAAAAGGGATTTTGTCTCGTTTTCCATAAAAATTATATCTAGATGCTACTTCATCCGAAATCAATACTTTCAGAATTCTGTTTGTTTTGGTACTGGCATCTTTTCCTCCAATTCTTGCCAAATAGGACATCTGAAAAATGTATAATATCAAATACAAAATACTACAGAAACAATCAGTGGAATGTCTTACAAGTAAATTATAGTTTTCCTTGTTTTCCAGGCAAGTTTCCAAAGCATCTAGATCACCCTGACTATTTAAAGGTAATTTGGGAAAATCCTCTGGTAGAATAGCACTTGTCCCAATAAGAGTTCCATTTTTATTGATCGATAGCTGGTTCAGTATTTGTGAATTTTGTTCCTTTATTGTGCATAAAAGTGTTAAAAGTTTTCTCTGGAACTCTAAAAAAAATATTTTCAATTTTCATAAATATAAAGAAAAAATATCTTTCCTACCTTCACTTGAGTATGTGCTGGTTTCAGATTTTGTACTTGACATGCTTGTAGTGGGCGTATCTGCTTTGAGTCCATCTGAAAGAAAAACTATTGTATATAACATTTATTTTTTCAAAATTGAATCAATGCTGTGTACAGAAGCAAAACAGTTAGTAGTCTAGAGTAAATTTGTCTCTCGATTATATAAGTTCATAGCTGAATGAACTTTGTGGCATATACAAATCATTGTTACCTTTGAAATTTGTTATCTTTGGGGAGTTACTGTGTTGTGGACTCTCAACTAAATCTGTAAAAAAATATTCTCAATAATGTTGAAGCTGACACTTATCAACAGAAAAAAATCCAAGTAACTTACTAATTCTTTGAATAGCTGGTGGTCTTTTGATGGATTTTATATTTTCATCAGAAGATGAACTATCATAAGACAATCGTCTTGGTTTCCTAACTCTTCTTTTCCTGCCAGACTCCTCTGCTTCAGACAGCAAATCAGAGGTATCTTCTGCTTTTTTCAATTTTATTCGAGCTACATCATAATCATCTGAAAAACATAATATCTACATTAAACAGGATGTTGATTTTATATAGATGAGGTTAGCCAAGAGTTTTTTTTTTTTTTTTTTTTATTGTATAAATAACTTCCAGTCAGAACAAGTTCTGGTATAAGGAAGGTTGAATGTACATCAATGATAAAATAAAGTAATCTAATTCTAATACATTTTCAAATAATACAAATAATTCAAGTTTTGTAGTATTCTTATGAACATCATTTCAATAGTAACATTTCTTTCAAATTTTTGGAAAATGAAGTTATCGTTTTTGAATTTTTTATTTGTTCTGGTAATTTATTAAATGTTTCTATAGAGCTGAAAATTGGATTTGCTTTCCCTTTGTTGGAATGGATATTGTCCAAGTGAAAGTGGTTCAAAATCCGAGTATTATGACTATGTAATTTGGAATTTTTCTGAATTGTTGTATTACTTTTTTGAATATTTTTGGTTAATTTGAATGCAAATTTAGCTTTTTCAAATTTAATAAGTTGATTCAATGTCATATTATTGGTGTTTTTGTACAAATCTGAAGATGGTGTATCCCAAGGTTTATCAAATATTACTTTTATTGCTTTATTCATCAATCTATAAATAATTTCTTTTTGTTTTTGACTGCATGATGACCACACTGTGATCATATATCTGATTCGAGAGATAATATGTGCGTTATATATTAAAAATTGAATATTTTTTCTTAGAAATTGTATTCTTCTGATAGCTCCTATCAGAGGAATAATAGAATTTTTTATTTTCTCTATATGACTCTCAAAATTTAAATTTTTGTCAATAATCAGACCCAAATACTTGTGTTTCTCAACTTCAGCAATAGTTCTGTTTTTAATTATAATGTTTAATTTGATGGTTTCCATATTCTTTTGTTTAAATATCATATAGACAGTTTTTTCTGAATTAATAGTTAAATTAAGTTCATTTAACCATATTTCAATTGTTTTAATATCTTTTTCCAAATTTGTTTTTAAGGTTTGAACATTTTTAGATTTGTGATAGAGTACAGTATCATCAGCAAAAGAAAAATGTGTACCAATCAGGTTGATATTCATAATGCTATTAACATAAATCAAATAAAGAATTGGTGCCAAAACAGAACCCTGCGGAACTCCAAATGTTGATACTTTTTCGTAACTTTTATATTGGTCAATAAGTGCATATTGTACACGATTTCGGAAATAATTTTGAAATATATTCAATGCATGTCCCCTTATACCCAGGTTATTTAAGATGTCTAATAGAATTGTATGATTGACAGTGTCAAAAGCTTTTTTAAGATCAATGAATATTGCAACACCATAATTACTTGAATCTAAAGTTTCATGAATACTACTCATAAAGTCAGTAACTGCTGCTCGGGTATTGGAATGTTGTTGGAATGCATATTGAAATTTATCAAAACCAATATTAGCATTGATGAAATCAACTAACTGGATTTTCAACACTTTTTCAAAAATTTTAGCAAAAACATTCAAAAGTGCAATTGGACGATAATTTGAAATGTTTTTTCTGTCACCTCCTTTATAAATAGGTTTCAAAATTGTTCTCTTCAAATAGTCTGGAAAAGTAGCATTTTCTATACAATTGTTAATAATTAAGGATAAAGGTAAGCTTACTAGATCAACAATATCTTTTAAATTGTTTGAAGTAATTTGATCTTCACCAGGTGCTGTATGCGATTTGAGAGTCATAATTATTTTATTAATTTCTTCATCTGAAACTGGCTTCAAAAAAATTGACTTTTTATATGGTGACAAAGTTTTCAATACAGTTTTGAATTGTTTAGATAATGTTAAACCAATTTCTGTGAAGAAGTTAATGAATTCATTACATATATCATTTGCATTATTCAGTAGTACACCGGTCTTACTCATAATTTCGTTGATTGGTATTTGCTTTTTTTTCTTATTAGTTCCAATGTTATTATTAATCACTTCCCATATTTTTTTAGGATTTGTCCCAGCACTTTCAAATTGTTTATTTAACTTATCTTTCTTTGAATTTTTGCAACAAGTATTTATTTCATTTTTTAATTTTTTATACGTATCTTTCAATTCGCTGTTATTAGGATCTTTTTTCAATCTTTTATAATAATTATCCCGAATTTTCATTTTGTTTAGAATATTTTGTGTTATCCAAGTATTATTTTCCCTTGTCCTGAATTTTTTTAAAATGCTCGATTTTTCTTTAGATTCTTTTATAATATTAGCGAGTTCTTGAAATGTTGGTGTATCACATAAGGAATGTAGACTCTCAGAAAAATAATCTCGAAATTTGTTTTTATCCAAAATTTTTATAGACTTTTCGACCATCTTTGGTTTCATCTTGATAATTTTTTTTGTTTTTATATTTATTAATTTATGATCTGAAAGATGAAAATCCTCATAGTCAATAAGAAATGCAGAATGATCTGTTGAGATATTTGTTAGAATATGATCCAAAATTGATTTTGCATTATTATGATTTTTTCTAGTAAAATGGTGTTCATCGACTATGTTGAGTAATTTGTAACCATTAGTTATATATATGCTTTTGTATTCATCGACAACACAATTTTTCTGTAATAAATTTAAATTCATGTCACCTAATAAAATAAGGTTTTTATAAATCCCTGTAATGTGATTGATAATTTTGAAAAATTCTAAATAGTTTACATTGGGTGGTCGATAAATAATACCAATTTTAGGTTTTGGGTTCAAAGAAAGTATTTCAATGATAATGTAATTACAATTTTCTATCGTTTTCTTCTCGATGATGTCAAATTTGAAATCTTCTTTAATGAATATAGATACTCCACCTCCACGACCAGTTTTTCTGCATTCGAGAATTTCTAAATATCCTGGAATTTTTATGAAATGTATTTCATTCGGATATAGCCATGTTTCAGTTAGTGTTAAAATATCAACATCTTCTTTTTTCATATACAGTTCAACATCTGTTAATTTGTTTCTCAAACTTCTTATGTTTAAGTAGGATATTGATAGTTGTTTACTCGTATTAATTTGGGGGTTGTGAGCCATAATCAATTTGGGATTGATATTTGTTTTGATAAAATTTCATGACTGCACAGTTTTTATCATAAGCTGAATGTTTCGTGGGGTGATCTGTTTTGAAATTCAGGTTAGAAAAAGTACAATTTGTACATTTCAGTTCAATGATTTCACAATTAGTCTCTTCATGATTGTTTCCGCATCGAGGGCATATCACAGTATTTCTACAATTCTTTGAAGAGTGATGAAAACGACAACATTTGAAACATTGTGTGATTTGGTTATTTTCATATACATGCAAATTTTGCCAACTGATGAATAATTTTCCATTATTTTTTTCATATATTTTTCTTAGCAAACTTCCATTTACTTCAGCATAAATAGTATAATAATTTTTATGACTGATGTATTTAACAAAATTCACTTGTAATTTATCATTTTCATCGATGAATTGGTTTTGTTTTCTAATCATCTCGCATACATTTTCTTTATCTGGTGGTGTTTTTTGCTTCAGACCAACAATTTTAATCCTTGGGTTTAGTAGTTTTTTTTCTCCAATTGTATAATTATTTTCAAGTTTATTTTGAATTTCGTCTTTCAGTTTGTTAAAATCATTTTTTTCTTTACAGTTTATTTCTATTCCTCCATTTCTTGTTTTTCTTATGGCAGTAACACCAATTTTGAGTTTGCCGAGATCAATATTTTTAAAAATGTCTTTTTTCGTAGATATTGAGTCTTGATTTGATTTCGGATTGATCACTATGGTTTCAGGAAGCGGGTGATTTTTAATTTCTTTCATCTGACTCACCACTATTTGGGAATATGTAGGAGTGGGAATATTTGGCTTCACATGTATTTTTTCCAACTCTTCAATTTTCTTATTAATTCCACACAGACTATCCATAATTGTATCTTTATCAACAATATTTGTGGTAATCAAATCATAATTATATTGTAACCTCTCATTTTCTTTCTGAAGTTGACTTATGTGTTTATCTTTTTCTATTATTAAAAGTTCTTTATTTTCTATTAGGTTCCATAAATGCCGGTTTTCTTCTTTCAGAATTGTTACTGATTCATTTATTTCTTTTTCTTCATTGTTACATTTTTTATTTTCATCCGTATATGAACAGGATCCTTCTTCATAATCAATTTGCATGCACTGGAAGCCTTCATATTTCTCTTGATTTTCTGCATTTGTGCTGCTTCTTTTTTTATGTCTAGTCATTTTTCTGTTTCACACGATTGTCTATTTGTATCGTACTAATTTCACTTCACTTTTCAAAATGACATTTTTATGAAATGTCAGACTTAGATATTCAATATATTTTCTTCTGGAATATTGATAATTTCGATGAAACCCAGTCTGTACACTGTTACTTGAATGTTGTTCTTCTTGGAGATTCTGTTTCAAAAATATTTTGTACTATATTTGAAGAACAAATCAAATGTCTCTTTACTGCTCAAAATAATGATCAGTGAGCAACTCTTATTAATTGTGTATCTTATAATATGTTATATGATGACAAATAGACAGTCCCTATAACTATCATTCTCAATGTTATATTGCATATCACAAACAGAACATTTACTACATCAGCAACGTTTTTTTCTTGTGAAAACTAAGCTACTAGTTTGAAATAAAACAAGAAATTAACTAAACCAATTTTTGTTAGTGTACCAATACTCGGCCACAGTTTCGAATAAATAACAGATACAAACCTGTCTCGTAGAAACATCTTTTGATCTTATGAAGCGTCCATGTTTCTGTGTTGATAGGCTCGTCCTGCTTCAGAACTTTGTTGAACTGGTAAGTTTGTTTATGGGGAGGCCAAAATACTTCTTTTTTCCTAGGAGTAAGCCACGAACTCCTGACTACCGCAACGCCACTCTCTTCAAACTCCACTACATTAAACATGATGCACTATGAAACATACCTACTTTTAAAATTATGGAACTGAACACTTTACTTTTGACATGATCTTATGGTTCAATATAACTTCCACAGCATGGAAGAGAAACTGACAAAAAATTCTGGGCTGTGGAATATTACAATAACGTAAAAATCATGCCAACAAAATAAGAAATTCTAAACCTTTGTATGCAGTTGCTTAATCGTTCTCGTACCTGATAACAATACTCGAAAATAGTAAAAACACACAATAAACCAGTCCGGCTATGCAAAATGAATGTTTTGACTTTCAAGTCTTGCGACGCCATTCGAAGTTTAAAAGGAAAGGAAAAAGGCAGTAATGACATTTGACAAATGAAACAAAATTTGGTGATCATCTTCGGCTTTGCTCGGTCCTCCGATAACATTTTATATTTTGCGTTCTTCGTTCTTTCCGCTTCAGTTTTTCATTTCATTCGATGAACATGAAACATTGTTATTTCAGTACGAGAAAGAGTTGAGCATTTCATTGTCATAAAAAACATTATTTTACTATTTTCCTATAATCTTTCGTGATACCGAAACTACACGAATAACAACTCCTTCTTCCGGAGACATTTCAATCTTTCATCTCACTTTATAATAGGTTTTTGTATGATGGATGCATATTTCTATGTCACGCCCTTATGCACCGTGTACAATAGAGTTCGAATCGACAGTTGTCTCTGTCTCTCCCATGAAATAAACTATAACATCATTTCACTTATTTGCTGAGAAGTAAATTAATCTAGGTTGAGTACATATACTACACGGTACACGGTGCATTAGCATATTAAGACGACATGAATCACTATCACAAACATTATTTATAAAGGTTTTCTAGTCTCCAAGTGAGGTTCTCCATTTTCATTGTTTCAAAGATATTTTTCGTCAACATAACCTTTAAATCAACACGTCTCTAATGGTGATGAATAAATGTCGTAATTGAGACGTCAGCTGGGGCTCTTAGAACATTATGACCTTCGAAATACGCAAAAATGACGTCTCTCTGAAGACGACAAAGAGACGTTCCAAATATGACGTTATGTCAACGTCAGCAATTCGTCAGGTGACGTCGTTGACCAAAAAATGACTGAAAAACGACGTCAAAATGACGGCAGTGTGCCGCCTGGGTGCGTAGTTCTTTTTATATCCGACGTTGACTTCTCTGAATGCTCCAGAATTTTCCATCGAATCGCCCAGACTCACCGCACCGTCCAGATTCTTCTCGGTGCAAGCGCATCGACAGTTTCCCGCGGTTGGTCGCTAGCTATACGTGAGAGTTCAGGTCCGGCATCGCCCGCAGCTTCGCCACAATATAAAATACCTTCGTCCCGCCCACGTTCAATGTTGTATAAGTTATACAACAGGGGTAGTAAGTTATAGTGCATTCATTTCCTTCCTAGTTAATACCTAATAACTGAATTATGATGATATTTTCAATAGCTTCCATTCAGCTTTTGTCCCTTTTAGGTTCCTAGAGTGAGAGCAATGAGCAACAATGCTACTAATGTGGTACGAACTCTTTTATGTACTTGTGTTGACCATTATGCATCATCTTATGGTGACAGAGGATGGGGTTGTGGATACAGAAATACTCAAATGGTCATTTCGAGTCTGTTGACTCACACTGGATTTAATGAAAAAATTTATAAATTGTGGCAGGGACGCAAACCACCTCGAAGTTCAGTTCCTAGTATATCCAGAATTCAGGGAATAATTGAACAAGCTTGGGCTCAAGGATTTGATGTTCAGGTGAGTTGATTTTTAGGTAATTTCACAAAAAGCATATAACTCATTGTTACCCCTTCTGGAGGAAAGAGTGCATCATTGTGGCTACACATTGGCAGTAGGGTATGTTCTTTATCACAACAACGTTTCTTCTTCCCTTTGATTGGATAGGGTTTGTGGGTATAATGGGCGCCATGCATTTTTTAATATTTTCATTGGTAATTGAGAAATTACAAAACGAGAATTTTTCTGAGGCAACTACAATAATTTCTCAAAAAAAAAAGAAAAAAATGAAGATTACAGGTTGGTATTAAAGTAAAATATAAACTTTGGCAATTATCTTATATACATTTAATTTTGCCTTTTTTCCCAAATAGTACAGTAAAGAATGAGTAAGGATGCTCGTAAATTTGCAAATATAGCGGCTGATTGAAGCAAAAGTTCAGTTATGAGGTGATGTTTCTCTATTGTGTATTTCTGAATCATTTTTAATCCTAATAAGTACTACACAAAGTATCTTTTGATTGTCTTACAGGATAATAAAATAATAATAATTTTTACCGCCACCCTCTATAAGCTGCTTTATTCTGTTCATTATTCATCGTTATAGACCGTCAGATAACGACAAATTTAGCTGACTCATTTTCTTTTTTCTGAGATTTTAACCACTGGAAATTGTCAGTGTTGAGCCCAAAAATGAAAATTTAACGATCGGACGTGTGCTAGGCATATAGAAAATTCATTTTCTTTTTGTAGAAAAAAATTGATTTTTTTTATTTTCTCGTTTATGGCATTTTAGCACATGAATAGGTATGTAAACAATCTAATAGTGAAAAACTGAGGCCATAAGGTTTGCACGTGTTTAAATGGTTGAAATAGGGGCACGATCTTGTAAAATAATAGTTGGTTGCTGATGCATTTTCTCTCTTATGGCAATCGACAGAATGAAATTTAATATTGTTAGGAGCCCGAAAAAAAAATTCCCATAAGCCGGTCAGCTGTTGAGGAAGGAAATTTTGTGATTTTTTTTTCGTTTTCTGGCAAACTTTCTCGTGAACGAAATAATGTGCAATAAAAATTTGTTAATGTAAAAGTCTGTTATAAAAATGCCATAAGTCTAGTTCGTGCTTATCATACTATAGGAAAGTGGAAAACTTGCAGGAAAATCACAGGCAGTCGGAAACATGATTACGACGTTTTATACAGTGATGTCCTAAAGTAATGGATACATTAATTTTGTATATTATTATTTTTTAAGAAAAACCCTGCGTCACGTCGAGTTATGTTTTCGAAAAGACAATGTGACATAAAAAATCGCCGCATTGGTACAGAATTAATTCGAATCTGGAAATGAGTTTGATTTTTCATTTTGACATAGAAGAAATTTATTATTCTGGAACTTTCACTTCTTAATACTGAACTAGGCCGGAAGGGGATGCTAGTATAAAAAAAAACGCGCCGAAAACTCTGCCTCTAATGTGGTGTGTGAAAAAAATATCTGGTCATAGAAAGTGGATAAAAACTCTCAGTCGTTTGGTGTTTGCATATCAAGTCAGTGGTGAAAGAAAACTTCTACCTCAACGGAGTAAAAGTCCAAAAAAATTTCAAAAAAAAGGTGATTTTCGTGAATTTTTATGAGGTTGGCATTTTTTTTTTTACTGAATCACCCTTTATTCCTTGGAGTTTATGATTATATATTCTGGAAATATTAAACAAACATCTTAACTCAACTCAAAAATACTGGGTGTCCACTTAAACTCCATTGTGAATAGTTTCTATAATTAGGGATCACACATTATAAATTATGGGCATTTCAGTTTTTTTCAATATAAAAACAAGGTATCTGGTGAAAAAGATCATTTTGCAACCGGTGCACTTTTTGCTTTTCTCAATTTTTAGTTGCGTGTAGTGCCCTAACGGCTCATTTCTGTAGGGGTCAGGCAAAATCGCTTAAATTATCATTACAACCCCTATGAGTTTGTCACAATAATACCCGTAATTTTTTTTTCACTCTATAAGAATTATTCAAATAAATAAATTATGTGATTTTAATCTTACTGTGATACTTCCGAAGAAATGAGCAATTTTATCTTTATTAAATTCTCGTAGCAGCATTTTCAAATAATTGTATTTATTTATGCAGTGTGACCCATTTAAAATGGAAGCACTCATATCAAACTTGATATTTCAACCGATTGGAATGTTTTTTTATCAATAGGTAGACATTCAAAAAGTCCATCAGGCCACCAAATTTGGCCAAGTATTCTCATTTTTCAAGGTAAAATATCTAAAATTATTTTTTAAGAAAAAATCTGACATTTTCAAATAGTTCTTGTTAAAAGTTTGTTGAAACTCGTCAATCAATGAGAATGTTATAGGAAAATGAAATTTTAAAAATATGCCGTTTTATCAACCCACCAATTTAGAATATACCAGGAAGTCTCGAAATATCACTGTTCAGAATTTCATCAATATCTATTTATAAATAAGAAAATTATAGGATAACAAAATTTGAAAAATATGTTGATTGGAATTCCATCACCCCCCTTATTTTGAAATTTTATTGATAATGAAATATTTTTGTTCAAGCTTTAAATACGAGACGTTTCAGGATCAAACGTTTCGTTGATGATGTTTGTTTATATATTACTTTACAATGCATTGAAGAAGCCTTTGCTGCGAATTTTGCATGTAAACATTTCAAATTCTGACGTATTTTCGTTGCCTTAAGTCAATTTGTCTAGAAATCCTATCGAAAATGGAGTTTTCACTGATGAAAATCAATATTAGGTCATTCAAACGATTAAGAAATTATTGTTTTTTATAAACTGTTGCCAAGAATTGTAAGAATCCCTGAAAAACGACACAACGAAAACCAATATGGAGGACGAAAATTTAATCGCGATTAAACAGCTCTTGTGAAATAATCACTTATTCAAACAAAATATATTTGAAAAATGGTGTTGTCTGATTGGTCTATTTCATTGAATGAAATAATTATTATTTTGTATTTTTGTTTTAGGGATCTGAACAGTTAGGGTGCAGGCTAGTCAACACAAGAAAATGGATAGGAGCCACAGAAGTTGTAACTCTTTTCTCATTTCTTCGAATAAAATGTCAGCTTGTTGATTTTCACAGACCAACAGGACCTGCTGGAACTCATCCAGAATTGTTCAATTGGGTGTTGAAATATTTTGAAAATTCAGTTGGCGGCGAATTTACACCACCATTATATTTACAACATCAAGGTAAACGCACACTCAACCAATTCAAAATACCAACAAATAATATGAAGTCTACAATAAATATAGGTAAAATGCTGTTTCTAATTACAGTTGTTCTTTCACAAAACAGTCATGTATTGACAGAAACTTGAGTGCAGCCATACCGGGTGACACAGCAGACATGTAGCAATATGTAGTTTTTTTATTTGAAGAGATGAAGATTTGAAATTTGCAGAAGTTACGTAATCAATGTCTGCGCTTCATTTGAATCTAACGACAACTTTTTTCAACTACCTGTTTGATCGGCAGTAACTCCAACTTCTTTTTTTTGAATGACACCCTGTATATTTATCCAGCCTATCTTATTTGTCTTGAAATTCTCTATTCAACCGTGTATCACAAAGTGGCATTCGTTTCTCAATTCGCAGATGAATTGCATTTTATTGAAAAACATCAAGTTGGCTGTTACCCGAATTCGATAATCTTTCGATGCTTGGTAGGCTTGGAAATCCAAATAGTATCAGTTAAATGATATAATTTCAGATTTTTCCATACCTGATCACTTCCTACAGATTGCCAATAATTTCTTTAATAAAAAGAAAAAACATCTGAAAATAACTGACGATATTGCGAAAACTGAGATAGGAACATGTTTTTTTCAATTTGGCTACTTGTGAAGGAACTATCTGTCTTTCTCTTTGGCCATTTGGAAACATAAAATTAAAATTGTTCCCCTGATCCATCAATTCACAAGTCTATTAGTCTAGATATTTGCAATAATATTTTGCCTAGTAGGTGGTGTATACAGAATGTTTTGTGTTTGACAGGTAAACATCATTTGATTGTACTGTTTATCTCCGTCAGTTTTATGATGATTAAAATTGCATCATTTAGATACTAAATATGTATTCAAAGAATGAAAAGGTCGATATGTTGTTGATATTCGGAGAGTGCAAGAGAAATTGTAGACAGACTGAACAATTGTATGTCGAAAGATTTCCGGAAAGACGCCATCCGCCTAATAATTATTTCGCTAGAGTAGAAGAGCAGTTCAGAAGAGAACCGGAAAATCAAAACAATCTCCAATACATTGTCGACGAGGAAACGGAAGTAAACGTTTTGGCCATAGTACATGCAGATCCGACGATATCACTGAGACAAATTGAGGACGAAATCGGCGTGAATCGAGAGACCGCTAGAAGAGTTTTGAAAAGAACTGCTCTGAAATGCTCTTTTACTCTAGCCTAATAATTATCAGGTGGGTGGCGTCTTTCCGGAAATCTTTCGACATACATTTGTTCAGCCTGTCTACAATGTCTCTTGCACTCTCCGAATATCAACAACATATCGACCTTTTCGTTCTTTGAATATATATATATTTAGTATCTAATTAAACGATGCAATTTCAATCAGCATAAAACTGACGGAGATAATCATTGCAATGAAATGATGTTTACCTGTCAAACACAAAACATTTTGTGTACACCGCCTACTAGGCAAAATATTATTGCAAATATCTAGACTAATAGACTTGTGAATTGGTGGATCAGGGGAACAATTTTAATTTTATGTTTCCAAATGGAAAGATCATGATATGGCTAAATGGCCAAAGAGAAAGACAGATAGTTCCTTGACAAGTAGCCAAATTGAAAAAATATGTTCCTATCTCAGTATTCGCAATATCGTGAGTTATTTTCAGATGTCTTTTCTTTTGATTAAAGAAATTATTGAGAATCTGTAGGAAGTGATCAACGGAAAAAACTGAAATTATATCGTTTAACTGATACTCTTTGGATTTCCAAGCCTACCAGCATCGAAAGATTATCGAATTCGGGTAACAGCCAACTTGATGTTTTTCAATAAAATGCAATTCATCTGCGAATTGAGAAACGAATGCCACTTTGTGATACACTGTTGAATAGTGAATTTCAAGACAAATAAGATAGGCTGGATAAATATACAGGGTGTCATTAAAAAAAAAAGAAGTTGGAGTTACTGCCAATCAAACAGGTAGTTGAAAAAAGTTGTCGTTAGATTCAAATGAAGCGCTATCATTGATTACGTAACTTCTGCAAATTTCAAATTTTTATCTATTCAAATAAAAAAACTACAGGCTGCTACATGTCTGCTGTGTCACCCGGTATATGGTCAACTTTCAAATTGTTAGAATATCTTAAAAATTATTAGCAACCTTTTCTCTGAATTTTGAATCAGTCTTTACCTTATTTGTTGAATACTTCCATTGGAGTACTGTTTTATAAAAGATTATTCTTAAAGTGGCATCAACAGATTTAGACGTATTTTTTCTGTCTCATTTGTTCACACTCAGCAGCATAAGAACCCCCTCAATTGCATCTTCCACTACCAGGATTTGAGGTCGCCGAATAAAATTCGTGGACCAAAGGATGGAGGACACAAGGCAGTTTGTTGATTCAACTATTCATTCTTTAAAACAAGATTATATACTTACTCTAGAATGCTAATCCCAGCAATTTTCTCGGCGAAAAGCATGCCGCGTATGTGACCCGTTTACGATTGTGCGCATGCTCGTCATCAGTGTTGTTTGAGTAGATCGTTGCCAAGTTTGAAAACCATTTGTTGTTTCAATTCAGAGTTTTGTGTCACGAGGCGATAAAACCCATGTCATTTGAAAGAGAGAAATTTGTCAGCGCATTCAGGACCCTTTCAAACTGAAATAACCTTTTAAAGATAGATTCCTCCGAATTTTAGGCGCGAAAGAAACTTAATTAATAGAATAATGTACCCTATCTTACTGTAATTATAGTGACCGTGCAACAGTGCTTTTTCATCAACAGGAAGACTTGTCACTAAGATCTGTCACTCTTGACAGAAATCAGAGACGGTTTTTAGCAAAGAGTACACCAACTAACAAGAGGCGAAAGCTTTGTCGGAACCTTTGATGTTGAGTACACACGATTTTGAGCGGAAATACAACATTGAAAGATAAACTACCTGATACACTGGGAAAAGTAACACAAATTTAAGTTATGAATGTAGTATTTCCATCAGTTTTCCTCAAACCACATCAAGAATGCTATAAATTGAAATGGCTGCAATTGGTAGCTATAAGACATAGATTAATAAATGAACTTCAAAAACAATGCTCGATTTTTTTCTTTCAAGCAACACATGTATTGTACGAATTTTAATAAAATTTAACATTTCTTTTATTTTGGATAGTAAAACACACATTTCATATTATATACGAATCGTCGATTTTGACCTACAAACTAAATGGACATCTAGGAATCGCACGTTAAAAGGTAAGACCTTGTTAATCCTTGGCTCGCACAAGTTTCTACTTTTGAGGGCTGCCGTTCGTAAGGGGACGACAGCTGGTTAACGGAAAAAACAATTTTAAACAATATATTCCTCTAGACAATAAATACAATAAAAACAGTTACATCGGTTTTCATTCAATTCTTAAAAAATGCCAACGTTTTACAGTTCTTTATAGTGACTGGCAGTAAGTTGTACATTCTGAGAGTCACGAGGTTAGGAAAATTATTGCAGGCCAGTTTACCTTTACCAAATGGGTAACGTTAAAATGTTATACTTGATGAATGAGTTTCTGCACGATTCATTCATAGGAATACCTAGCATTGCTCTTAATGACCCAACTATGTGTGCTAATGCCTTGTTTAAAAATGTAACATGCATTTTATTAAAATCAGATAGGCTATATTTTTCGTTTTCTTATATTGTCTTCAATGTCGCCTTTTGTTTATTTATCTTCAACTTCAGACATTGGATTTTCCTGCGCAACTTCTTTTTTCTTGGTGAGATTGTACTCGATTGGGCTGTATAGTTTGTGTAGACATGCTTTAATCCTGGAGTAGGTACATGGATTACTGGTTGATGGAACACAAACTAAATTATGAGCATCAAACAGCTCCTATGTTGTTACTGATTAGATTAGTATTAGACTAAAAATGTATTTATATTGAAACTGTTAATTTGCATTTTACAATTTTGTATGAATACAGTACAGCATAGTGTTAGTATGTGTCAAAAAATACCCAACACTGTCCAGGTTGCTTGACTGCATTTAGCAGTAAGACAATATACAGTACGGAGTCCTAATTGTCATTCAACATATTAGTAATCCCAGCGCAATTGTCATAACCTGAAGAATCATATTTGTTTCACACAGTCATGAGTTATGCTCAGTCTTAACCAGCCTTTTCTGATTATCACTTAATAATAATAATTATGCCAAAACACCAAGGAAAGAAAATAATAAAATAATAATAATTGCTTTTATTGATAGGTAAAGAGAAAAATTCAGTATAAAATTATTAAAATGATTACATCATTCTTACCCATCAAGAGACACAGTTAGCGCTGTTTCAACTCAATTTAGAGTTGAACGAGTGCTTTCTTCCATTCAATCTATCCTCTTATAAGTACAAAGAATAATATTCAGCGAATCAGCGTACTGTAATAACATCATTCTATAAGAAATCGGACACTGTCCTACAAGTTAAGCACACCTAAAGTCTATATCTAACTTGTGAAATCACCTGAAATCATATGAGGTTGACTTGATATTTCCATTTCGTATTCTTCACTTTGTGTTGACTCCAGTCCTTTTGAGGATGGAGTAGTATTACCTACAAAATTCATAAAATCATACATTTCACCAGATATATTTAAAATACTAGTAATGGTGAAACTAAAAACACGCACCTTCAAGTATTACCAGTTTCTTGAAAGGTTCTTCTCTTAAATCAAACTGGTCCTTGTGTTTCAGATATAAAAACACAGCAGGATATGCTTCCTGGAATCGAGTTTTTCTAATTCCACTATTACAAATATACTTTTCTTCAAAATGAAGCTCGCACAATTTGTAATTTTTGTGTAAAGTCTCGATGTTTTTCTCAATAAGATCTAGCCTATCGTAATTTTTCAACCAAATTTCAGCTCTAGAAAAATAAAAATAAATGAGTTTACAGTAAATATCAACGATTTTTCTACATACCTAACATTTGATATTGAAAAAAAGATCAAACCTCCGCCTGTTCTTGAGTTACAAAAAAATCCACCTTTGCGAGAACTCGTTATACACAAAAGAATGTTTACTAATGTAAACTATGAACTTCAATAAACTACAAATTCACCATAAATACAATGTCAATGAAAGTGTAATATTTGACAATGTTTACTATTTTTGGATGAAAATGAAAATGAAATTACTGGAGAAATTTGAACTTGATTGTGTGCATAATTTTAGGATAGCATTTCCTGCAATGTCTGAGATTTTGATGAGTTTATTATATTGGTATGTACCTATAACATGTTCGTTTTTTTATTTCAAGGATCTTAGCTCATATATTTTCTCTTAGTATAACGGTAAATACCAGTAATTATTCTTAAACCGGCAACAGTGCGACACAATTATGAGACCGGCAATGACTGATTGCAGTGACAGTTAAACTATTTAAATCGCGCATGTTCTCTCAAATTTGTGATCACGAAAACCGCTTTAATTCGCCTCTTGTTAGTTGGTGTACTCTTTGGTTTTTAGTATTTCAGATTTTGTCTTGTCGTTTTGTGTAGTATTTGTTATCGTTGGTTCTTTCATAATTCGTAAATTTGCATTAATCCTGTTCTTTTAAGATATTTCCTAATAAAACCGTTTCTTCCTACAAATAAAAAATGTACTGTTTAGTGTTGTAGTGTGAAAGTAAATGCCTGAAATATAGTTATTTTCCTAACAAGTGCGGAAAGTGATACTTTCCCGCACGCGACTGCCGTTGACCCGAACGACGCGAAGCGGAGTTCGGGCAAGCAGTCAAGGGCGGGAAAGACACTTTACGCATGAATTAGGAACATTATTTTTTCTACGACCGCAGAAAGATTAAAAAAAGCACATTAAAAATACAGGGTGTTATTTAAGTACGTGGCCAAACTTAAAGGGGTGATGCTTTGAGTGATTCTAAGACGAAAAGTTCGTATAAACATAGGTCCGGTAATGCTTCGTTTTCAAGATACAGGGTGTCAAAATTTTTAAAAGAAATCGTATTTGTCGTAAATATCTTAATAACCCTTCAACCGATTTTATTGAAATTTGGCAGTGTTATTGAAGGTCGTAAAGGGCGAATTTAACCCTAACTATATCAAAATTATCATGTCCAGTGGCGTCCCGGAAGGCACTGTAACCAATATTTTTGACAGAAAACATGTGCGCCACTGATTTTTTTTGCAATTTTTGCATTTGTTTCACATTGAGCAACTGAAATTACAACTTTTTTATATCTAGAATTTTTTTCGTATCTTGCTTTGTTTTCGAGAAAAAACAAAAATCACTTCATTGCACGTCCCTGGCACAACACAATAAAAAATTGTTTTTATGATTACAGGTGAATCTGTTATGCTTAAAAATTGTTTGTTTCATTTGGCCAGTGCGTGCATAGTGGTAACGCCGGAAATGCCAAAGCAACATCAAACAAGAAGCACCCTTTATTAAAACCACACTGAAACAAAAATGGTACCTAGGCAATTTGTTTCTGTAAGAATACATTCAATAATAACTAACACAAAACTTACAATAGTTGCTCAAAATGTCCTCCTTCAACTTCAATGCAAGCATTAACTCGTCTTAACATCGATTCCCGAACACGTTGAAATGTTTCCGGCGTATGTCTTATCTGATCACATGAATCCCGTATTCGTTGGATTAATTCTTCTTCAGTGCTGACTGGAGTTTTATAAACGAGGGACTTTAAATGTCCCCAAAGGAAAAAATCCAAGGGATTTAAATCCGGTGACCTGGGCGGCCATGACTGTGGACCTGCGCGACCGATCCAGTTTTCTCCATAAGTTTCATCCAGAAATTGACGTGCTACTATGCTGAAGTGAGGTGGAGCCCCATCGTGCATGAACCACATTGCTCCTCTTACTGCCAGTGGGACATTTTCTAGTAGTACAGGTAATACAAATTCCAAAAAATGACGATACTCTTGACCATTTAATCTCGGGGGTAAAAAATGAGGTCCAATGAGATAATCGCCAACAATACCAACCCAGACATTCACGGAAAACTGCTGTTGATAATTATTTTCTATAACCGCATGGGGATTTTCTTCTGCCCAGATATGGTTGTTATGAAAGTTCATAATTGAATTGTGGGAAAAACACGCTTCATCGGTAAATAATATACTGGATAAAAATGTCGGAGATGCAACCTGTTATTGCAAAAGCCACGTAGTATAAACAACTCGCTTGGGAAAATCTGCAGGAAATAACGCTTGAACACGCTGTATGTGGTAAGGATACAGTTGGTACTCTTTCAAAATCTTCCATACAGTAAAGTGAGAAATGTTCAATTGTTGTGCAATTTTGCGTGTGCTTGTATCGGGGCAACGCTCAACTTCATGTAAAACTTCTTCCTCCAGCGCCACTGTTCTTACCGTTGCAGGTCTCCCAATAAGAGCAGCCGACCTTTGAAAGGTGCCTGATTCGCACAGCCTTTCATGTATTCTCACAAATGTTTGCCTCTTTGGAACATTTCGATGAGGATATCTTTCTTGATAAATGCGTTTAGCCGCTCTGGAATTGCCTTGGGCCATTCCATAGACAAAATGCATATCGGCCATTTCCGAGTTTGTAAACCGAACCATTTTCAGATATCAGTAACAAATTTTATATCTCAAAACTCTTGACAACACTTCAAATAATTACTATCAAATAATTACGTATGTACCGTTTCAATTTGTGACAGTTATGAAGTTAAATTTGTTTGAACATTTGTTGTTCCTTCCATGGCCCTCTTACTTTAGTTTCAAAACACTGCAGTAATACATAACAACATTATTTGTTTCATCGAAAACAGGTAATATGAGCGAAAAAAATTAAAAGATGACTTCCATGTAATATTAATTGTTTAATCATAAATAAAAATGTCTTTATTGCATGTCCATGGACAACAATGAGCCCATTTTGCAGCACGAGCCGAAGCCAAGAGCCGAAGGCAAGTGCTGCAATTCATGCATACATTTTTTTTTTCATTGCATTAATTTTGATAGAAAATTCTAAGACTAGAATAGAGTATTGATATGAAAAAATATTAGTAAGACCCCAGTTTTTGATGGTTTAGTAGTTGAAATGTTTTATTGTGTTGTCACAGGGATGTGCAATGAAGTGATTTTTATGTTTTTTCTCAAAAACAAAGCAAGATACGAAAAAAATTCTAGATATAAAAAAGTTGTAATTTCAGTTGCTCAATGTGAAACAAATACAAAAATTGCAAAAAAATCAGTGGCGCACATGTTTTCTGTCAAAAATATTGGTTACAGTGCCTTCCGGGACGCCACTGGACATGATAATTTTGATATAGTTAGGGTTAAATTCGCCCTTTACGACCTTCAATAACACTGCCAAATTTCAATAAAATCGGTTGAAGGGTTATTAAGATATTTACGACAAAAACGATTTCTTTTAAAAATTTTGACACCCTGTATCTTGAAAACGAAGCATTACCGGACCTATGTTTATATGAACTTTTCGTCTTAGAATTACTCAAAGAATCTCCCCTTTAAGTTTGGCCACGTACTTAAATAACACCATGTATATAGTTTATTTCAACATACAAAACATTCCATGAAAATCCACTAATTATTATTAATATTAATGTTGAAAACACAATTTGTTGCATTCTGCAAATGCGTCAGAATAGCCGGTCCAGAGTAGTTGGTGGTAACTGGCTGTTAAGAGTAACACTCGTAGATTGCAAAGTGCATGAAGAATTTTATTCGAGATGGTTTTCTTCTGTTCTACGGAGTCCTCCAAATAACTCTCAGCAACAGCAGTTGACTTCCAGCCTCCAAGATGTTTTATGTTGGTTATCCCTTCGCCTGAATCTGCTAGAAACGTTGCCCAGGATCGTCTAAAACTGTGACCTGTGTAACGTTCTGGGTTAGGTGGGCCTAAGTAGGTAGCGATCTCTGCCGGCATTTTACCAAATGTGTTTACGCCTACGCACTGAACAGAACATTTGCCTTTTTTGTAATTGATAAAAAAACTTTGAATTGATGTAGCCGATACTTGATGAAAATCCATATTAATATCCATAATAAAACTATGTTTAAAAGATTTTCACTATAAATAGGTTTACAAAACCCGCGACAATTATTTTGCTGTACAACAGCTTCTGCAAGCGGAGAAGATATAATATATATATATATATATATATATATATATATAAATAATCGAAGAAATAGCATGTAAATCTCTTCAAATTATTTCAATTAAAATTAAATGTAGTTACATATTTTGACATGAATCGTTCTATAAAAAGAAAACTTTGAGTTTCTATATAATATGGACGCTTCCAATTTTGTTAATACAGATTTGAGTTGAAATTATTCATAATATTAGCTGAAATCAATTTTCATTTTCATTTTGTTGTACTTTCAATTTATTTACCAATCTAGTGCTTGCGATACCAAAAATCAATGAGTTGCTTCAGAGCGATAAATAATAATAATAACAGTACTTTACTTTCTGATGGCCTTTGCTGAATATTTGGGATCATAAATATGTGAAAAGGTGTATTCAAATCGGCTAAATAGCAGGCATAAGTACATTGAGTTTTCCAACACCTTATTCCCCGGAATTCAGAATTGACAACGTTTGTTAATCTTCACCAGTGCCATAATATTTTACTAAAACCGGGCCTGTTACAAAAAACACTAATGACGCACATGCGCATTGCGGACTAATCCGAACTTTTTACAACACTTTTGACATATGAGATTAGCATTCTAGAATAATTATAATATATACATAGAAATATATATATTATATACTTACTGTATAATGCTAATTCCGCCAATTTTCACGGCGAAAAGCATGCCGCGTAAGCGACCCGTTTACGATGTGTGCATGCGCGTCATCAGTGTAGTTTGGGTAGATCGTTGCCAAGTTTGAAAATAATTTGGTGTTCCAATTTTTGTTATGGGGCAATGAAATACATGCCATTTGAAAGAGAGAAATTTGACAGTGCATTTAGGACTTTTTAAAACCGATAAAAACCTTTTAGAGATAGATTACTCCGAATTTTAGGCGCGAAAGAAACTTATTTAAAACAATGTATCCTATGCTACTGTAATTATAATGACCGTGCAACAATGCTTTTTCATCAACTCTTGACAGAGATCAGAGCCGGTTTTTAGAATTTCAGATTTTCTCTTGTCGTTTTGTATGGTGTTTGTTGTCGTTGGTTATTCTATCATCATTTGTGAATTTGCATTAATCTTGTTCCTTTAAAGACAATTTCTAATAAAGGCGTTTCTTCCTACAAATAAACAATGAACTGTTTAGTGTTGTGTAAAGAAAAAATACCTCAAATAAATCATTTTTGGTAGATAATGAAATTTTTTATGTATCTATATGCTTTGCTCAAAATAGCTTAAATATTATTTTAGCTTGACAAAAAAGGCATGATTTTTGGTTATTGTTCTCAAGAAGAAACCCCAGCAGAACATTTGAGTGAGAAAATTGTAATTTGTGGCAGACATTTTCCTCATGAAGATTCATGAGAAAACGACAATAGAATAATTTGAAACCTAGTGTAGTACCAATACTGGTCTGCGTAAGCATGCATGGCGAGTGATACAACTTTCTGCCACACCGCGTATATTATGAGTTCTAGATTCCTACAAAAACTAATAAACATACATAGAATCGCCTAAGAGAATCAATGCCAATATGGAAGTGCTTTTCTTTGATGGTAAGGAAAATGCTTCTGGCACCCCCATTGTGGAAATTGCACTAAGGTAATATAACCATAAATACTAGTAGAAATAGCATGTTAATCTCTTCAAATGATTCAAATTAAATGCTGTTGCATATTTTGACAGGAATCGTTCTAGAAAAAACCTCGAGCTTCCAAGCATCCAATTTTATAAATCCAATTTGAGTTGAAATTATTCATGATATTAGCTGAAATAAATTTTTATAGTTTTTTGTACTTTCAGTTTATTTTCCAATCCAGTGCTTCCTTGAAATTCGCACCGACGATTTGGGGTGGTTCCGTAGGTTTTTGTTGGTTAACTACAGCTGAAAAGTGAATGTGATACCAAAAATCAGTCGCTTCAAAGCGATAAATAATAATAATAACCGTACTCTACTTTCTGATGGCATTTGCTGAATATTTGGGATCATAAATATTTGAAAATATGTATTCAAATCGGCTAAATACAAATAACAGGTATAAGTACAATGAGGTTTCCAACACCTTATTCTCCGAGATTCAGATTGAACGTTTGTTAATCTTCACAAGTACCATAATATTTTACTAACACCGGACCTATTACAAAAATCACTAACGACGCGCATGCGCATTGCGGACTATCCTGAACTTTTTACAACACTTTTGACTGGGGATTAGCATTCTAGAGTAAGTATATAATATATATTTCTATGGTTCAGCCACAAATTGCCAACCTTGTGAATGGCCAAAAATAGTCTACCAGTGGAAACGCATTTTTTTGCGTTTTATCTATGCCTTTCGGTTCCCTGAATCATTTTACAATCCTAGGAATGTCCCCGCTTTCAAATTCATAGCCATTTGATAGAAAATCGAGATTAGGTGATTTTGAGGTTAGTTCAGTTAAAATGTTGGCTGTCTGACTCAGTTTTTCCTGTTTTTGCGTCAGTAATACGTTTGTACTGGTTCAGTAATAATAACTGAAAACTCAAATCCTATTCCATATTCAGCACCGCCAGATTTACCTGAAGTAATAGGTAGTTAAAGTAACAGATGATAATCTAGAACTAACTCTTTCACATGAAAAAGTTACTTTTAGAACATGACTATTTCCAGACTCCAAAGAATCGCTTCGAAGTGTTAACTCTGACTGTGAACCGACGTCAACTTTAACAAACAAATCTTGTTTTAAAAATTTATTTAAAGAAGATACTATTTCAAGTATTTAAAACATGAGTGAAAATTCTTCATTATAGTTTTTTGGATCTATTGGTGATGAACCACTCGAAATATCAATTTAAAGACTAATAAAGAAATAAGAAGATACTGATCAAACATCAAAATATTTCGAACCGAGATTTGTTATGCTTGACACTAGTTAGGTGGAGGCGTGGTTTTACTCTTGACGAACTCTCCCATTTCTTGTAATATTAAAAAACTCTGACATCCCTTATATTTTACACATGGGCAGTTCATGTATCACCAGAAGATTGGTTTAAGAGGAGATATGTTCAGTGGCAGCAGCAGTTTAAAAAAAGTACCATTTTGTTTTCGACATGACTATTACAGTGGTGATTGGTGATGGAACTGAAATATTCTTACAGATGCCCTAAATTGAGAAAATCACATTTTTCAGTTACAAGCATTCCAACAGTCAAGTTTTAAGTTGGAATTAGCCCGTTTGGTGCCATCATATATTCCAGTAAAGAGTACGAAGGATTATCTAGCGTGTTTGATGTTGTATGTTTTTTTATTGAATTTTGATGATTGTATGGTAACGTTGTGTACTCTAGCTCTAGTTTTAATTGTGAAATAACCTCCGAAATAATAGTTGTTTGAAAAGAAACTAAAAATTGTCTGAAAAATTTAAAATGATACCATCTGAAAAACATGATTTATATTGAAAAATTGAAATAAACATCGGTAAATGAAATCAGCTGGGTTTTTATTGAAATGCCAAAAGTTTTTTACAAAAACTGTTTACTTTTTCAATAATGTTCATATTTTAAGGAATACAAATGTGGTAAAATAATAACAATCACAAACTAATTCAATGCCAGATTTATCTGTTCAAAGCAAAAATATTTTATAGTGTCAAAGTTATAAAAACTCATAGATCAAGGCAATAAAGCCTCATTAGTTTAATTATAATTTATAATATTTGTTAAAACTTTGTAGCCACCAAACATGAAAAATGTTTCAGGTGGACAATATTTTATCAGAACTAACCTCAAAATCACGTTTTATCAATTTTCTACCAAATGACATGGAATTTCAAACCAGGGACATTTCTCAGGTTGTAAAATGATTTTTCTACTACCGTGCGTAAAGTACTTACTTTATGCACGCTTTGAAGTGCGTAAAGTAAAATATGTCAAAAATTGTGTATAGCAACCAAATAAAATGTTTTAATTTAAATTTCCACTTATGGTATCTTCTTCTACGATTAAAAATCATTTTTGCTCATGTTTAGTATGCAACAAATTATCATGTTTTTTATTTTGATCATAATTTTCTGCAAATGTCATTGCTTTCATTAAATGTAAACAGACCGTGGATGTCGATTTTGCTCAAAAATAAGTAGGCTGTGTGGTTACGAGAATTGGAAGAACTGACAATCAATATCTGAAATTGTGTTAGTATCACAGCAAAAGTATTTGTTATAAATTGATTTATGAAGTTTATTTAGTACATTATTTAAAATCTAATCTAATCAAACAAGGTAACAAGTTTTTGTCAATAATGTTTGTATACCTGATAATTCTTCATTCAAATTTTATTGCAGTTTATCTGTTTGTACCTATCTGATAACCGATATGGATTCAAATTCATCAGGCGAATTTGACAATACTCCTCCAAATATACTCTACAGTGCTCAAAAAGCCACTGAAAACCTATTACCAGAAAAATAAGCACACATTTATGAACAGAAATATAATATATTTATAGAATGGTGCAGGAAGAATAAAGTGACAAAATACTCAGAAAACGTCATTTTGGCCTATTTCGCTGAGGAATTAAAGTCTTTCAAACCTTCTACACTATGGTCGATATATTCTATGTTGAAAAGCACCATAAAATATAAAAACAACGTTGATATTTCGAACTTCAACAAGTTAATAGCGTTTATCAAACAAAAAAATAAAGGATATAAAGCAAGAAAATCTAAAATTTTTGAAAGAGAACATTTAATTAATTTTCTCTTGAATGCTCCAGATTACCAGGTTTTGATGATCAAAGTAAGTAAACGCTTGAGTATGTATAAAATCTAAATATTTTTTATGTTATGAGTAACGCTATTGCAATGTATGGAGTGTTGCGTAACTACGCCACCGACTTAACCTTTAAACTAGACTGCCAATACCATATTATAGAAATTGATCCAATTACGAAATTGACTGGTGGCCATAGGACATGCGCATTGTGTCTGTTATCTGTCAGAATCACATTGGCGTACTTCAGGAAAAATTAATAGGTCTAGTACAAAAGCAAGTGGAATGTTGAAAAATTGAGTTTTCATTTGATGACGAGAATATTTCATAACTGTACATCCATATTCAACAAGGCACAGTTCAGTCGTTGAAAATTAGGGATTTTTACACCAAAGTCCAAAACACTTCATTTTAACAATATCTATTCACTCAAGGTAACGCCAATGACCTAATAAATGGCTCCCCAGATTGTCAAATATCAATTCTTTGGTGGCTCTTGCGCATTGCGCAGATACGATTTCAGGATGTTCAATTGGATGAGTTTTTCGAGTGGTGGGCATATGAGTACTAGCAGTCTAGTTTAAAGGTTAAGTCGGTGAACTACGCCGATCCTCAAAGGCCACCGGCTTCGTTAGGCAACACATCATACGCAAAATGATACAAAACCATTCTCTTTTGATTACAATTTTACATTCCAAATGTCAGGATATCTCGTGTTTTGCTCTTTAATTAAGCTATTTGTACCACTGCAATATGTTATTTTTTTAGGTTGGTTTCATAATTGGAATTTCGGGAGCTTGTCGTCGAGAATAATTATGTAAAATGACAATTAACGATGTAGAAGATGAACAGTGTATATTATTAAAATACCAAAAACAAAAAATGGAATGGAACGCATTTTTACGATTTTAAATCCTAATAATTCTTCAGTTGATTATCTATCTTTCATAAAAAAATATACCTCACTAAGACCATCAAATATAAATTGTAATAGGTTGTTTTTAAAATACGCAAATGATAAATGTTCTAAACAGCCTGTGGGGATAAATACATCTGGTAAAATGCCATATGTTAAAGCGACCTATCTGAACTTGCCCAATCCAACAGCTTTCACAGGACACTGCTTCAGGTCTTCAGCTACTATGCTAGTAAATTCTGGAGGTGACCTCCTAACTGTAAAACAACACGGAGGAAGGAAGTCATCTGCTGTTGCAGAAGGCTTTGTGGATAGCGCAATTACCCAAAAGAATACAATTTCTAATAAACTGTTGATGGATGACAGTATGCCATCTACTTCCAAACAGAGCGTTTCTAGAAACTACAGTTTTACTGTTGAAGACGATAATAGAGAATTTGGAGAACCGCTCGATACCAATATTACAAAAATAAGGTCACAAAATGTTTTAAACTCTGTAATGGAAAAGGCCAAATTCATAAATTTCAATATTTCCAACAACTAACAAGTAAAAATCTAATTTATTGACCACTGTTTTGTTTGTTAATGTTATTTTGTTATGTAAGAGTGAAATATATTTTTAATCGTCAAATAAATTTATGTTCGTAAAATGTACATTCATTACCATAATGTGTTGAGTAAATTTTGTATTTCTAATCTCAGTGAAAAATTATGTACGGTAGTAGAAAAAATATTGTATGTAATTCGTGTGTGAAGGCTTCTTTTTTGACTCGTGATTGTCGCATTCGCCTTCGGCTCATGCGACAATATTCACATTCGTCAAAAAAGCCACTTTATACACTTGTTACATAAATAATATTAGGAGACCGAAAAGCAAAATAAAATGGGAAAAAATACGTTTCCAGTGGTAGAGTATTTTTGACCATTTACAAGGTTGGTAATATGTGGCTGAACTCGTCGATAGTGGGGTTTATTATCCTGCTGAGTGTGAACAAATGAGACAGAAAAAATACGTTATGGCCTCCCGGTCTAATTTACCAACCAATAATATTGCAACAAAATAAAATTATGTGAACAAAAAATTTATAAAATATTTTATCTACTTAAACAATAGACTTTCGCGGTACTACGTAGTTATATTCATTAACTCGTTGAAATAGACCAATTTCTGGTGTTTTTGTTATGAGAACTCTTTTATACGGTGTGTTTCAAAATTCAGTATCAAGATTTCAGAGGCGTATTTTTTTCCATAAACATGTGTCCGCAACTCCTCAATGCTGATCTCCAGAGCGTAGTTTCAAGATTTTTAAATTTTTTCATAGTAGCTCTCTAAAGGAGTTTCATCACCTATTTTTTATTTCAATCACCTGTAGAAGTTCCAAAGCCTGTTCGTTTGTCATGCTTACATTGATCTAATCTTATTTGAGCAATAATTGGTCTTTCGATTGTTCTGAGCAACTGCTCAGAGACCGTCTTGAGCAAGTTGCTACAGATCACATAAAGCAAGCTTTATCTGCTCTACCAATTTTCAGAGAGCAGAAAAATCATAGCAAAGTTATCAGGAAATAAGGCGGGTGGTAGCTTTACCAAACTGTAGTAAAATAATAGGGATATGTTTTGGTTTGAGTTTGAGCAATAAATAAATACTGATATTGGACCATAAAAATCAAATCAGTTACGTCACAATTGGGTGATCTTCATGATTTTTTGGGCAGGCTGAGCATTTCAAACGAACAGGACTCCAATTGATATTGGATTGGGACCATCCATTGATACTTGAAAAATTCTATTTGTACCAATGCGCGATGACTGAAAATAGAGTGAGTTTTTTTTATTTGATGAATTCGTCTGAGAAAATCTTAAGTCACCTTCAATTCCGATCAGAAAATGCTTCAGTAAATTATCTGCATTTGGCCTACCATCAATGAACACGCTCTTTATGAAATTTTAGTCTTCAGGTTACTTAACCCTCTGGCACATGTGCCAATTTTCGGGACGCAAACGCACTCGCGGGGTGTACTGAACCTCATTTACTACTCAAAAATACACATTCTTTGTTTTTTGAAAGAAAATTTGCATTTACTTTATGAAATATATCTATATTCTTTAAGTATACCAATTTTTATAAAAAAAATTAAGCACAGTCAGTTTGATTTCGTTTTATTTAAAATTCATTGACATTTTCGAAAGTCACAGGTCGGTATCATCATTTTATTGAATATTTGAAAGAAGCATTTGCTGTAAGTTAGTTAAGTGGTTATTTTTGAGAAAATACGAGGATATATTGAAAAATTCATAGCCTACTATAGAACCAGACAAAATTTCAATGTCAAAACATTTTATTACTCAACATATTCTCCTCTTAATTGGATACATTTATTACAGCGAACCTGCAACGTCTCCAGACCTTTAAAAAAAAAAAGTTTCTTCTTGCTCTGCAAACCAGACCTCCACAGCTATTATTACCTCCTCGTTGGAAGAAAATTTACGACCTTTTAAACTTTTTTTCAGTTGAGAAAAGAGATGATAGTTGGATGGAGCCAAATCTGGTGAATAAGGGGGGTGTTCTAGTAATTCAAACCCTAAATCACGAATTTTTTGCATGGCAACATGAGATTTGTGTGCAGGGGCGTTGTCCTGCAAAAACAAAACACCTTTGGATAGCTTTCCGCGTCTTTTCTCTTTAATTTTTTTCCGTAGAGTGGTTAGTAATGTCGAATAGTAAACTCCAGTTATTGTTCTACCCTTATCCAAAAAATCAATCATGATTACTCCATGGCAATCCCAAAAAACTGAAGCAAGAACTTTTCCAGCAGATTTTTGGACACGAAACTTCTTAGGTCTTGGAGAACCGGAGTGTCGCCATTCCATCGATTGTTGCTTTGTTTCTGGATCGTAGAAATGTACCCAAGTCTCATCCATAGTAACAATTCGGTTTAAGAAGTCTAGATCGTTTTCAAATCGAGCACAGATCGAACGCTATGCTACTACCCTTGCACGCTTTTGGTCAACATTCAAACATTTGGGGATCCATTTTACAGCAATTTTTCTCATGTTCAAATTGACGTGAACTATATGATGAACGCGTTCGTATGAAAGATTCAGTGCTTCAGATTTCCGTTTTAGCCTAATTCGACGGTCTGTTAAAATCATGTCATGAACTGCATCGATATTTTCGGGGACTGACACAGAAACTGGCCTTCCCGATCGGTCATCATCTTCAATGGAAAATTTACCCCTTTTGAAGCTTGCAGTCCAATTTTTCACGGTCGCATATGATGGACATTGATCACCAAGGGTATTAAGCATATCTTCGTAAATCTGCTTACCTCTTATCCCTTTTAAATGCAGGTACTTGATGATGGCTAGATACTCCAATTTTTCGATTTTCACAATTTTGGTGGACATATTTTTTCTTTTAATGTATTGTAAATACTGATTGTCCATGGTCATTCGAAGGGTGGAGTGGTGACTGAAAGGTATGCAGAGTTTGACATTCGGCGAAATGTTATTCCACGTTCTATCAACTAAAAACATAGCGCCTGGGTGGAATCCACCCCAGCGCGTGTGCTTGAGGGTTAATTTTTTCTAAGATTTTTGGTACTTGTTGGAAGATGAGAAGTTTATCCGTTTTTGTTTTTTGATATGTGCACTACAGTGGATAGTGGGACTTAAAGGTATAATAATCGCTAATTGAGATAATTAGCAATTTTATTTATTTTTGGGAGATACCTTAGTAAAAAAACAAGGTATTATTACAACTTTCATTTACAAGTATGATATAGACAAAAACAGTTTTGTTTTTTGCAAAAGACCTCGCACCAAATACATGAGAAAATGGCTTTCAGCCAATTTTGATAATTTTTTGGGATATTGTAGTACAAGTCACTAGAAGTTACACATGCAAGTTTAAATTAGTTTCTTTGTCCAGTTTCGGAGATAAGAATTTTTGTAAATAATAAAAATTGCTGTTTTACCAAAACATAGGAAGATTCACTCATCCAAAAGTATTACTTTTTAGATGATTAGTAACAAAATAGTAGCATTGCTGGTTTGAAGAAAGTCGAATGTCATGTCGGTTAGTCGGTCGTTATGATAGAAGAACCCACCTATTATACAGGGTGGGTCAAAAATAGCGACAATTTAGGATATTTTGCCAATCTTCATCAACGGTCCCTATGGTGAGACCGAGCATTTTTCATTAGGAAAATACCTATCGGGATTATTTTCTTACTTCAAGATTTTCTCTAACAGTTTACAATTTTTTACAACACAGCATTTTTTTTTCAAATGTTTGTTTTTTATACTACATGTTTTTAACAATAGCCACACAAAATAAGCCTTTTTAAGTCAATAAATCCGCTTTGGCGCCAAAAGTATTTGAGAAAGGCTTATAGTAATTACTAAATATGATCAGCTTCAAAAAGTTACGATCAAATCTTATACGGTGGCTGTTTACAAATACTAGTTGAAATCAGTTTTGTACGTAAAACATATGTTTATTAATTATTTTTGAATGGATATCCCAATTTGAATCATATTTTCCAGTTATACCTCCAAGTAAATTACCCTACACTCGGGTAAGTTTCATTAATTTTCTATGTCTGCTTTTTGAACTATAATTTTTATCAAGAAATAAGATTGGATAATATCTTCTATAGAATATCAATTTTAATTTATATTTCAAAAACCAGACATAGGAAATGAGTGAAACTTACCCGAGTGTAGGGTAATTTACTTGGAAGTATAACTGAAAAATATGATTCAAATTGGAAGATCCATTCAAAATTAACTAACAAACATATATATTACGTACAAAACCGATTTCAACTTATATTTGTAAACAGCCCCCGTATAAAATGTGATCGTAGCTTTTCGAAGCTGATCATATTGAGCAATCACTATCTTTCTCTTTCTCAAGTACTTTTGGCTCCAAAGCGGATTTATTGACTCAAAGAGGCTATTTTGTGTGGCTATTGTCAAAAACATGTAGTATAAAAAACAAACATTTGAAAAAAAAATTACTGCGTTGTAAAAAAGTCTAAACTTTTAGAGAAAATCTTCTTGTCGTAAGAAAATAATATCAATAGGTAGTTTCCTAATGAAAAATGCTCGGTCTCACCATAGGGACCGTTGATAAAGATTGGCAAAATATCCTAAATTGTCGCTATTTTTGACCCATCCTGTATAATAGGTGGCTTCTTCTATCGTAACGACCGACTAACTGACTCTCTTCAAACCAGCAATGCTACTATTATGTTACTAATCATCTAAAAAGTAATACTTTTGGATGAGTGAATCTTCCTATGTTTTGGTAAAACAGCAATTTTTATTATTTTCAAAAATTCGTATCTCCGAAACTGGACATAGAAACTAATTTAAACTTGCATGTGTAACTTCTAGTGAATTGTACTACAATATACCAAAAAATTATCAAAATTGGCTGAAAGCCATTTTCCCATGTATTTGGTTCGGGGTCCTTTATAGATGAACCATACTTTTATGGCACATTACGTGAGGTTTGTTTTCGCACTCGGAGAATTTGCATCTAGATGTAAAACTTATTGGATTCATCCGATTCATCAAACATGTATGAAAAGGAAATTGTACACTCTTAGGCTACAAACAACAAAAATAACCGAAATTTTACGAATACTTTTATGTTGGTGCGAATCTTCTTCTCATCCATCAATTTCTTCGCTGAGAATGCAATGTCAGAATCATCATTTTCTAAGTAGCCCAATAACTTTCATAGGTTAACCCTTTTCTACTCATTTTGTACGCAAAAATCTGAACCGAGGACGTTTTTAAGTTTCTCCAAAATAAAAAATATGCATGTAATAATTACTCCACTTAGTCCTGATGTCTACTATAGTACACAAGTTTTCAAGAGGCCAAAATACCAAGGTATTTTCACATTGTAATAAACTCGAGTAATTATATCAATAACTAACTATTTTTAAATAAAAGAGGAAATGATATCGACCGTCTTATCTTAAAAAAACTTGCTTCTATCGGGGATTCGGTCTGGGAAAAGAAGTATACTCTTTTTTGCTATCCGAGCTTTCGCAAATTTTTATTTGCTTTATCGAGGGCTACAATATAATTATATGAACACGTGTATAAAGTTAAAAAAGGTATAACATACTTTTCTCAGACCGAATCCTCGATAGAAGCAAGTTTCTTTATTTTTAAATAATTAACAATTTTTTAAAAACACCACATTGCTCGGTTATATTCAAAAAAACAACGATAAACAAACAGCTGCACAACATTCAATAAATAGCCTCCTTCTCAGAACAAGAACTGCGTAATGTGTTCATCTTTTCATGGATAGATGGCAGAAAATATGTGGAATTTATAATAAAGCCTGTATGCAAACATGTATAGAGGAATGTGGCTGTCAAAATTGAATTTTAACCCGTTTTTATATTTGATTAAATGCTGTCCACTTAGGTGCACACCAGGATCGAAAAGGTTAAATATATTGTGTCAACTGTATTAGTATTGTTATTGAAAATTCTTATATACAAATCCATTTGACCCTTCTGGGTAACTTTTTTCATTGACTCGTCAAAACATACAACATAATGTTAAATATTTTTAAAATTCTCCTTGAATACATCTGTGAAGTATTCACCTAATCCAAACGTGTACAACGTTTTTTGGACAGCCTGGATTATTTTAGACCACTCTAGATTCATATTTTTATCTGTCCACTCGGGCTTGAAATGCGTTTTTTGCTCATGTTTCTTCCTGGCATTGTTTACAGCAAACTGGTTAAAAACAAAAACATTTTTTCGGTGTTTTTCTGTTTCAACAAACTCTTGTTTGTCTAGGTTCTTACGGCAGTGTCGTGTCGGCACTGTCGGCAGTGTCGTGTCACTAACCCAAACACTCGACGAACGAAACTTCTTCTTTAATCGGCCAGAATCGCTGAAGAATAATGCACCATAAACCGTATACCGGGTGTAACAGGATCATGATACACCCCCCGTATCTTCGTTAGTTTTGAAGGCAATAGATTGAAATTTGGGATATCCCATATACATAATAAGCGGCACTTTTCAACCTATAAATGATTTTTTTTTTCACTTTCGCCGGAAGTGATACCAACAATAGAACACCCTGTATATTATTACATTTCTGAAATCTGCATAATTTTTTGAATCCAATGATACCACATACCAAACGTCGAAATTTTTTATAATTTAATTTTTAATTTTCCATCTAAGTGTGACATGATGGTTCCGATTCATTCCAATTGACCCGTCTAATACTAGAAAAATCGAAATCCCGTCAAAATTACTAAATTGCGTTTTTTATGAGCAAATAAAGTTCATCGTAATCGTTTTTGGGGTAAAAATCTATTTTTTCAAATGGAACCATATTGGTACCGTGGTACCATTTATTAGTACTATTAAAATAAGGAATTTATCCATACCTGGTAATAAAATGTGCGATCAATACAATCAAAATTACAGCTAAAAGAAAATACAATTATTTTGTTCTACTTTGATACTAAGAAGTTACTAAGGTGGCTTTGAAAACAATGAAATTATTTCTTCAGATTGTCAAATAAATATTTGTTGGTTAATCGGTGTTTTTATTGTATACCTATTGGAAAAGTCTTTACATTTGTTGTTTTTGTTCAAAATGCCTCACATTTATACAAGGGATGAAAAAGTGGACATGTTAATTATTAATGGAGAATGTAGGAAAAATGCCGTTGCGGCTAGAAACCTTTATGCCGACCGATATCCTGATAGACAATGTCCAGCGAGAAATTATTTTAATCGTCTTGAAAATCAATTCCGAAGAGATCCTAACCATGATCACGAGGAAAACGTTATCATTGACGAAGGAAATTAATGTTTTAATTCGAATAGAAGTTGATAAGACTGTTTCTTTAAAGCAAATTGGGTTTGAATTGGAAATTAGTCACCAAACGGTAAGCCGAATCTTGCATAAACATAATTATAAATCACCAGCACCTGTACGAAAATGATTATGAACGTAGGATGAAATATTGCAATTGAATCTTGCAGAATAATGTGCAGCCAAACAATGCTTTTTTGGGAAGGATTTTATTTTCGGACGAGTCTAGGTTTACAAATATGGGATTATTTAAGCGACAAAATACAAGGTATTGGTCTCAAGAAAATCAAAATTTATTGCGGGAGGGTAACTTTCAAGTGCGGTTTGGTTTCAATGTTTGGCTTGGAATACTCGGTCGTAGAATCATTGGTCCAATAATATTTGAAGGACCCTTGAATGGAGCTAGATACTTAGGATTTCTACGAAAAGAAATTGAGGTCAGTTTAACTGAATTACCTGTCCATTTACGACAGGGAATGTATTTCCAACAAGATGGAGCTCCTCCCCATAATTCAATAACAGTAAGTGATTACCTTGAACAGGCATTCGAAGAAAACGTAATTTCGACGAATGGTCCTGTGCGATGGCCTCCAAGATCACCTGATTTGACACCTCTTGATTTCTTTGTTTGGGGCCATTTAAAGAACATTGTCTATGCAACCGCCGTTACAACCCGCGAAGACCTGGAGTTGCGAGTAAGACGCGCAATTAATAGTATAACGGCCCAGCAATTAGCAAACGTTCTTCAAGAAACAGCTAAGCGAGTTCAGAAGTGCATTGACGTTAATGGACAGCATTTCGAACAACTGTTGTAATGTTTTGTGTTAATTTTTTGTATTTCAAAACCACCTTAGTAACTTCTTAGTATTAAAGTAGAACAAAATAATTGTATTTTCTTATTTTCTTTTAGCTGTAATTTTGATTGTATTGATCGCACATTTTTTTACTAGGTATCGATATATTCCTTATTGATAGTAGGTACTGATAAATGGTACCACGGTACCAATATGGTTCCATTTGAAAAAATTGAGTTTTACCCCAAAAACGATTACGATGAACTTTATTTGCTCATAAAAAACGCAATTTAGAATTTTTGACGGGATTTCGATTTTTCTAGTATTAGACGGGTCAATTGGAATAAATCGGGATCATCATGGCAAAAAATTTCGACGTTTGAAATGTCACTTATGTGGTATCATTGGATTCAGAAAATTATGCAGATTTCAGAATTGTAATACTATACAGGGTGTTCCATTTAAAAATCGAAAGTTGGTATCACTTCCGGCGAAGCCGGAAGTGAAAAAAAAATCATGTTTAGGTTGAAAAGTGCCGCTTATTATGTATATAGGATATTCTAAATTTCAATCTATTGCCTTCAAAACTAACGAAGATACGGGGGCAGTACCATGATCCTGTTACACCCGGTATATCCGAGAGTAACCGATCTGTTACCGCTATTAGTCTAGTCTGCAAGAACTATTTTGGTGAATTTCTCTTCAAGGGCACCGAAAATTATGATCCAGGGCTCATTCGATTCGGATTGTCCTCTAGAAACTTTTTAAAAATGGACCCCATACTTTTTGCTATATAAAATGGCGTTCTGTCAAATGTCCCAAATTTTTGGTATTTTGGAGGAGCCAATCTCCCTATGAAATATGTCTGCGCCCAACTCGATCCTATGACTAGTTTTCGAAATACAGGGTGTTAAAGTTAGGAAATGACGACTTTTCCCCATCTGTATCTCTAGAGAAAATCAATATATTTGAATTTTTTTCTTGCAGTATTTTGAAAATATCCTTTGGCAACTATCCCCCACAAAAAAAACGAATTTCGAAATATTGATGCTATATGGTTTGAAAACACTTGTAGGATGAAAATTATCACAGCTTATTTTGTTGTCGCTTCATGTAATATCATCCCATGTCTCAATCATACAAGACGTTTCACGAATGCTGTGGTATACCGTAATCAATTTCGTTTGAGTTTTCTTTCCCTCCTTGTATGTTTGACTTTGTTACAAAACGGTTTCTCAGGGGTTTCGTGTTGGGCTCTCAGAGGAAGAAAAACGCAGAAGAACAGGTGATGGGTTTATTTCGTCAGTCGAGTGTTGACAATAAGTGGGCTAGAATAAATTAAATTACAGTTAGCTACGTAAACTTATTATAACACGTATTAAAAGTTACAATGTCCAACAACATGGACAGAAGTAGTAGAAGAAAAGTTACCTACCTAGAATAAATTACAGGCACAGAAAAATATATCCCCTTAGGGATATATTGATTACTTTTAACCACGAGTAATTAACCAGAGCCTCACTCAAAGCACTAGAACATGGTTCGCAAAGGGAAAAGAAGAACTCTTGACTCTACCTTGAAGAGGCAAGCACACAGTTTTTACTTCACAGCGAGTTCAAAAAACGTAAAGAAAAAACAATGAAGGTAGGATGGGAGTTATACGTGAATCCGTTGACCCCTGATATCAATAAACGATAGGCAACCCACGTTGACGACGTATATTGGGGTCATCTATCCCATGGGTGTATTGGGACCTTTATTTTGATTTATAAAACTCAGTGGCGGCGACCGTTGTCGCCCGACAAAAGCTACAAACCCGACCGACAAATCTTACTGTTAAATTTGGCATCTCTACAACTTGATAAATTGTATTCATTCCAGTTTTTAAAGATATGTCATTGTGGAAACTAGAGTATGCAGGGTGCTAGTGTTTCCAAAACCAATGTTAACCACACGAAAATATCGGAAAACCACATTATTTTTCATCACTCTGTATTTTGGAATTATAACCGATAGGTTTTTATTTTTTGTTCATTATTCTATTCAAAATACTGTTATTTAGAAGCTGTAGAATTTTCAGCTTTTTTCTATGACTAGTTTTTGATGGATTCAGAGAACATTGTAAAGCTTGAAAAAATGTATACTTTTATAACCTCACGGAAATTGTTTTTTTTTTTTTCTTGTACTTGTACTTTGAGTTGAATCCGATATTGCCAGGTAGATTTTTTTGCAATAATGACAGTCTAACATTCGATCTTAGCATACTAGGTGTTTTTTTAGAAGGATATATGAATATTACTTTCGTGATATTGAGAATTATTGATGAATGTAATTACCTACTTCGTTTTTACCGTTCATGGTCCTAAACTATGTGGCCTATTTATATTTTATCGCTTCGAAAAATTGAGATATTTTTCAAGAGAACAAGACTATATCAACTACACGAATTGATAGCGTAATAATGATGAGTCATTTCACATCATATATCTAATGATTACTGTTCACTCAGTCTGTGACAAAAGTCAATACATTATATTTAATATTTAAACTCGTTTTCACACCACCCAAGAGGTAGAGTTTCCGGCGCGTTTTGTTCCCTTTAGACCTGGTCCACTCTGAAATATTTCATAACTTTGAATTAATTTCACGAAAACAAGCAAATATCAAAGATATTGTCCTGAAACTCAAATCAATTCTGGACCAAGGTTCATAATTTCCGGTTGAATTCGATTTGAAGCATCTGAAATAGAATTCAGGAGCCGACAAGATGGAAATGTTATATTTTCTTGATGCCTTGCGTAACCGATGAACCATATCACACTAGCTACGTGAGCACCAGTCCCTAAAGTCCTAGCACCTGACCCACAAGTGCAGTAGTATCCTAAAATAGGCGGATCTTCTATATTATCACCATGGATTTCCCTGAATACTACCCACAACATATGTTTTGTGGCATTCCTAAACCTAGAAAATATTCTAAATCTCAAAAAATTGGGTTCCTCGTTATACTCGTCAATTTCAAGTACATTTTCTTCTCCTTCATCTCTCTGTACCGTATCTTGAATATAGGAGGCAGCTAAGTGAATATGATAGCGTCCTCTAAGTATTTTCAAGTATTCCAAGTTCAGTCGGGGAAACGTACGTACATTCCTATGGTTCAGACGGATCCATCGACCATTTCTGTTACAAAGGTTTTCAGCCTCGACTCGTGCCTGAACTATGTTCACTTCCTCACAATCATGCAACCGTTGTATAACGATGCAACTTTGTGTTGCCATCTCTAACGATCCCGTCATTCTAATCAAGTGGTGGAATTTGTTTATGAGTGCACCAGCAATTAAATAGAAATCGCTTAATTTCGCAACATGTGTTGTCGAAATTGCACCGCGGAAAAATTTGAAAATTGATTTAAAATGTCCATTTCTTGCTTCCAATCCATCTGGTGCTAGTGATTAACCGTGCTCTATTGGCTTCGATGGTTGTAAGTTGTCTTTGGTTTGGTGGTATGAATGGTGGCATATGGTATTGAAGTCCAAGATCCTGTAGAACACCGATAGAGTCTCTGTAACCCCTATCCACTATCACTACGTCTCATTCTTGAAGCCATGCCCTCATGCCATTTGAATAATTTTGTAGCTCATGCTGCAGAATTGTTGCATCATTATTTCTTGCATCAGAAAAGTGAATTGCTAAAATGAAGCCGTCTGGAGCAACTACAATTTCTGGTTTAACCAGGTGCTCATTTTTGTGGAAGTAATAGGATTGTCTCAATATCCGGAAATTGCTACTTCTCTCAATTTTATTATATGTACAGTCTATATAAATTATATAAACAAGAAATGGACATTTTAAATCAATTTTCAAATTTTTCCGCGGTGCAATTTCGACAACACATGTTGCGAAATTACGCGATTTCTATTCAATTGCTGGTGCACTCATAATCAAATTCCACCACTTGATTAGAATGACGGGATCGTTAGAGATGGCAACACAAATGTTGCATGATTCTGAGGAAGTGAACATAGTTCAGGCACGAGTCGAGGCTGAAAACCTTTGTAACAGAAATGGTCGATGTATCCCTCTGACCCATAGGAATGTACCTACGTCTCCTCGACTCGACATGGAATACTTGAAAATACTCACATGACCCTATCATATTCACTTAGCTGCCTCCTATATTCAAGATACGTTACAGAGAGATGAAGGAGAAGGAAATGTACTTGAAATTGACGAGTATAACGAGGAACCCAATTTTTTGAGATTTAGAATATTTTCTAGGTTTAGGAATGCCACAAAACATATGTTGTGGGTAGTATTCAGGGAAATCCATAGTGATAATATAGAAGATCCGCCTGTTTTAGGATACTACTGCACTTGTAGGTCAGGTGCTAGGACTTTAGAGACTTGTGCTCACGTGTGATATGGTTCATCGGTTACGCAAGGCATCAAGAAAATATAACATTTCCATCTTGTCGGCTCCTGAATTCTATTTCAGATGCTTCAAATCGAATTCAACCGGAAATTATGAACCTTGGTCCAGAATTGATTTGAGTTTCAGGACAATATCTTTGATATTTGTTTGTTTTCGTGAAATTAATTCAAAGTTATGAAATATTTCAGAGTGGACCAGGCCTAAAGGGGATACCACTAAGGGAAAAAAAAACGCGCCGGAAACTCTACCTCTTGGGTGGTGTGGAAACGAGTTTAAATATTAAATATAATGTATTGATTTTTGTCACAGACTGAGTGAACAATAATCATTAGATATATGAAGTGAAATGACTCTACATTATTACGCTATCAATTCGTGTAGTTGATATAGTCTTGTTCTCTTGAAAAATATCTCAATTTTTCGAAGCGATAATATAAATAGGCCACATAGTTTAGGAGCAAGAACGGTAAAAACGAGGCAGGTAATTACATTCATCAATAATTTTCAATATCACGAAAGTAATATTCATATATCTTTCTAAAAAAACACCTAGTATGCTAATATCGAATGTTAGACTGTCATTGTTGCAAAAGTACAAGAAAAAAATCAATTTTTTCAAGCTTTACAATGTTTTCTGAATCCATCAAAAACTAGTCATAGAAAAAAGCTGAAAATTCTACAGCTTCTAAATAACAATATTTTGAATAGAATAATGAACAAAAAATACAAACCTAACGGTCATAATTCCAAAATACAGAGTGATGAAGAATAATGTGGTTTTCCGATATTTTCATGTGGTTAACATTGGTTTTGAAAACACTAGCACCCTGTATGCTCTAGTTTCCACAATGACATATCTTCAAAAACTGGAATGAATACAATTCAAGTCAAACATGCAAGGAGGGAAAGAAAACTCAAGCAAAATTGATTACGGTATACCACAGCATTCGTGAAACGCCTTGTATGATTGAGACATGGGATGATATTATATGAAGCGACAACAAAATTATCTGTGATAATTTTTATCCTACAAGTGTTTCCAAACCATATAGCATCAATATTTCGAAATTCGAAAAATCGCAAGAGTATGAATTGAAATCACCCTGTAACGGTAAAGAGTTCTTGAGTTTTTTTTTTGTGTTTTTTAAAATACTGCAAGCAAAAAATTCAAATATATTGATTTTCTCTAGAGATACAAGATAGGGAAAAGTCGTCATTTCCTAACTTTAACACTCTGTATTTCGAAAACTAGTCATACGATCGAGTTGGGCGCAGATATATTTCATAGGGAGATTGGCTCCTCCAAAATACCAAAAATTTGGAACATTTGACAGAACGACATTTTATATAGCAAAAAGTGCGGGGTACTTTCCTCCTCTTTCAGGATCCTTTTTCAAATTTTAGATATCTTTAATAGTTTCTGAGATATTTGCAAAAACCAAACCCCCCTTTTTTTACTAAATTGTTTAACTTTTGCAATTTGTACCGGCGCACCTTCAAATTTTTCAAAAAGTTGCTAGAGGTCATTCCGAATCGAATGAGCATAATCATAATTTTCGGTGCTCTTGAAGAGAAATTCACCAAAATAGTTCTTGTAGACTTGACTATATCGCGTTTTCAAACTACAGAAATGGTGAAATTCAGTTGACATTGATGCCAAGATTTATATATTTCCCTAGATGGCCGGAAATAGAATTCCTGCACTTTGGACGTTTTTAACGTTTTTCCGTGACTTCCAGGACCCATAAATCAATTCCCTGACTTTTCCAGGTTGGTGGGCACCCTGTATGTAAAGGGCCTAGTTTATGGTGCAGAGCCAGTGCCTTTCATCGAAGTTCTTACCGAACAAATTATGGATGCCTTCCACCGTAAGAAATACTCCCGTAATTTTAGAACGCGTACGGCAGTCTATGAGAAAAATAAAAAAATATTGAAACTTTATCTCTCTGTGGATTGGTATTGAACACTGAATATATAAATTAGTCAATACGTAAATCGAATATTGATGCTTCTTACTCCATTTTAAAAATGGTTAACATGAATAGACCGGGATCCCGCGCCTATTTTCAAAAATGATTAATAACAGGCTGAATCTTCCATGAAAGATTATGACAAAAGTGGGAAATTTTGTTTAGCGTTCATAATTTTTATAACATATTGAAAACAACAATAACAAAGTAAACACATTGAAATAATCAATCTGCCCTCCGGGGCGGCTCAAATGATGGCGCATTCGCTTTCTCAGATGCAGGGAAACCCGGAAAAACCTGCAACACCACATCGTCTGAAGAGCTGAAATTTATAATTGAAAACTTTCAAAGAGGTCAGACGATTTGTGAAAATCTGCTCAACGGTAAAATAGGATGTATCCAGAGGCCTCAAAAAGTCCAGTTCGAAAGAAGATATTGTATTTCATAGCAAATTTTGATTTCCACCTCAAATAAACCCCGTTCACCAAATTTTATTTAAAAAGTTATTCAAAATAATTGAATTCAACATTTCAACTTCAATTCCCTGTATCTCCCAAAGGACACATTTGTGGACACATGTTCGTATGAACTTTTCATTCCGTAATTAGCCAAAGATTCACCATTTGAGTTTGTACTTGAACGTAATGGAGCACCCTGTATACTACGGTTTTTGCACGAAGGACTGGGAAAACCTACCTAGGACAATGTGACCATTTAATTATATCAATATAAAGCCAACAAAGGTAGAAAAATCCGCTGGGTACTGATGATTTCTTATGACCACGTCATTGGTACATGTTGGGAGTGGGGGACTCTTCAGTCCTACCATCAATTTTGAAGGACAAACATTTTTTCAGTACTTTATCGAATTATCTCGAGGTTCAACTGAAAAACTAACTGGTATTAATGACTTTTTTTCTCTCACCAAATCGACATGATTGACGCCTGCGCATTTTATCAGCACCACTATCGACAATTTTAGTAGAGGAAAAAGTTGGGTGTCTCGGCAAAACGAAGCTACTCAGGAAGATTCATCCTGTTATTAATCATTTTTGAAAATAGGCGTGAGATCCTGGTTTAGAACCACTTTTCATTTTAATGCTACCAATAAATATACATATATTCGATTACTACAAATTGATGCAAATTCTTCACAGGTCATAGCAGGACAATAATGGGTATAGAAGTTCACAGAGATGGTAACCTAATACTGTTAGTTCTCGATCCAAGTCATTCTCCTCAACAGATGGCACAGTTTGGAGACACTAGCAGTGTTAATGCAGCATTAAGACTCCTCAGAAAAAGCGAGTCTGCAATGAAAGCTAGACAGTATCAAATTGTAGCTATTATTGGAATGATGGATAGTGAGCAGCAATATCAAGTAATTTATTTTTTTATATTTTAATTATGATATATACGTTGTTGAAATGATAAGGATAGGTTACTTCAATAATTCTTAATTATAATATATACAGTGCTTCTCAAAAGTCCCCCCCCCCCTCCCTCTTATCTTTGGAACGATTATACATAAACAAGTGAAATTTGAAAACTGAATATTAAAGGTTGTAAACTTCTATCATTGTTTATATAGAAGATAGTTAGTCAACCTTATGGGATTATAATTGGATCAAAATGGATGCAACATGTAGATGGCGATAGTGAGCTCGCATCCAAGTCATGTCGTAACTTCAGTGATCTGGCCTCCAAGTCATGTCGTAACTTGATTAAAACAATGGAAAAGCATTAAAATCAGGGTTTATTGAAGAAACCTGCATTAAAATGACGTCAAATATTCATGTTTGTAGCTAATCACGCTAGATGACACTCGCGTTTGTGTCCAATAGCTTTTCCACAGGCATTGACTAACTATGTTCTATTTAAACAATGCTTCTATACTAGTGATGATAGATGACGAAATCGTCAAAGATGACGGCACACGGCCATTGTGGCCAAAAATTTTAAATGGAACCCTACGGCAAGCGACACCTCTTTTAAAAGGTATCGAAAAAACTATTCAATGATGCCAATTTTGTTTGTGTTTATGGCAGTTTTAATGGCTCATTAGTAAACATTAAAATTTAAATTCCATTCAGTATGATATTAATTACAGATTTAAGAATCAGTTTCTGCTTGAAAAAATTGCTCGAAGTGACCTCCATTTACTTCTTGACAGTGAAATATCCTATTTATAAACTCTTCTCGTACTTTTGCAAATGTGTCTGCGGAAACAGCCTCACATTCTGCAACAATACGTTGTTTCAAAACGTCATTATTGGCAGGTTCAGTGGCGTAAACCTTCGATTTAAAGTACCTCCACAGAAAAAATCCAAAGGTGGTGATCGAGGTGGCCATTCCGTTGAACCTCGTCGTCCAATCCATCTACTACGATACTCCTCATCCAAATACCGTCTTACTGCTCCGTAATAGTGTGGAGGAGCACCATCCTGTTGGATGTTATTTCCAAATTGCCGAATTCATCTGGATTATCTTCCAAAATTGCAATGATTAACTTCTATTGCGTTTTGCAACAGCTCCAGATAAACCTCACCAGTTAAATAAGTATTCAAAAGAGACCCAACGATGTGGTTTCCCAGGATACCTGCTCAAACATTCACCTTCCATTCCTGGGGAGCCGATAGCATAACACTTATGAGAATATACAGGAATCTGTTAAGATCGAAACTCGACTATGGTTCAATCGTTTATTTCACCGCAAAGGCACATCTACTGAAATCACTGGATATTGTCCAACATACGGCTATCAGAATAGCAATGGGAGCATAATGTACTAGTCCTGTGGAAAGCCTATTAGTGAAGGCAGGAGAACAACCCATACATATACGTCGAAAATATTTATCGCTCACATACGCCACAAAAATTTCAGCCTCCAACAAACACCCGTCCTACTATTACACCTTCTCAAATAACTTCTCAGCTATCTTCGAAGAGAAACCACATGCACCACAGCCTTTCTATGTAAAAATATCCAAAATCAATCACAATTCGATAGACACAGTTCTTCCCATCAATGTAGAGACTCCCTCACCTTGGACCGTGAAAACCCCAAAATGCAACACAACTCTTAAAAATCTACCAAGAACGGACACCCATCCACTTGTCATTCAGAAGGTCTTCCTTGAATTAGCTGCAGAATACAAATCCTATAACCACATCTACATAGACGCTTCGAAAACCGATGAAGGAGTAGGGTCTGAAATAATTACCAAAACCACTAGCCTCATCTACAAACTGCCATCAACATCCAGTGTCTTCACAGGAGAGGTATATGCCATTCTCAAAGCATTAGAGTACTGCAATAAATGTAGAGGAAATTCAGTTATCTTCACAGACTCCCTAAGCGCTGTCGAAGGTGTCAAACAACTCTATCCTAAGAACGCACTACTACTCAGAATAAAAGCTGAACTAGGAAAACTGACAAGTGTCGGCAAATATGTCGAGATCGTATGGATTCCATTCCACACCGGAATCGCTGGAAATGAAAAGGCAGATCAAGAAGCTCGAGGGTTCATGACCAATGATTTGCGATCAATTATTGATCTGATTCATTCATCAGTCTGTTTGTCAAACAAGCATTTACTTCGATATTATTTAGCTTGCCAATTTTCAGTTTCAAAATCCATGCTTTCCTTTGGTCAATTTCTTCAATCTGGTCGAACCAATTGGTGATTTTTAACCTTGCTTTTATTTTTGGGGGAAATTTGTGATATCCCACATTTTCCTTCTTGCCATATGTCCTGCATCCTGGGACTGAACAACTAGGATTGTATTTTCCCATATTTGGCAGTCTATCAACAGTATAAACCAAAAAAGTACGAACAGAAACAGAAAACGAGTATGGAAATATCCTTAATCAACAGAATGAATCAGATCAATAACTCACAAATCATGACTTCAAAAAACACGTAAAATATTTGTAAACTACACTGAAACTATCGTTCAAGTCTTTTAATAGAAACACAATAACTTTTCAGTTACAGAAATCACAAATTTTCACAAATTGTTTGAAAATAGGAGAACAGATCATCAAAACGCCATGCAACCTTGAATTGCAGAAGCATTCAAAACTAATCGGAGATGAAATTCCTTTAAATCACCTGACTGAAACGTTCTTTAGAGTATTTCAATAGAAACACAATCACTTGTTAGTTAGAGAAATCACAAATTTTCACAAATTGTTTGAAAATAGGAGTACAGATCGTCAAAACGCCATATAAACACGTGTAAAGTCAAAAACCTTTGTCCGTGATTCGTAGTTCAAAGTCTTGCTATAGGTGGCGCTGCGATCTTATTTTTTTTCGCCAATAAAGTACCACACGGAGACCTTTGCTGTGCAATAAAGATGAACATTTCGAAATAGTGGGGAAGACAGTGGCAATTCTTGGAGACGAACAATTTGAAAGAGATTAACCCAAACCTTAAAACTCAAAATTACCATACGCTCACCCGCCAACAACAGGTTTCCCTTGCAAGACTGAGAATCGGACAAACTAGGTTCACACACCAACACCTGATAAAGAGGAGAGATCCTGAAACATGTGAATTATGCAACGAAATCAGGACGAAGAAAGAAGCAGCTCACAATTACCTAAGCAACTTGAAAGTGTACTGGATGTTAATAATTTCAAATGCCTTGACTCATTCTTGAAAAATATCAATCTTGTCAATAAAATATAACACGTAACATGAAATATGTAAAATGTAATATGTGATATGTAGTATATACAGGGTGATTCAAAAGTACTTTGTCAAACTTCAGGAGGTGATTCCTCACAATATTCTAATATGAATTGCCCAAATAAATATATGTCCGGAAACGCTTCGTTTCCAAGATACAGGGTGTTGAAGTTTTATTTTTATTTTGGTTTTTTCAAATAACTCTTGAAATACTGAACTTAATTAACGAAACTTGGTAATAAGAGGTTTTTGAGGTGTCGAATTCGAACCTGATGTTATTATTTCTCTTACTCGTAGGGGGCGCCACCTACACGTCTTTTTCTTTTTTGAAGATTCATAACTTTTTTGAGCGTACTTCTAGCACATTTTTCAGTAAAAAATCGATTCCTCTATCATATCTACGTAAAAAAGCTACCCTTGTTAAAAGTCGCTGTAAGCAACCGTTTTCTAAATATTTGGACTTGAAAATTTCAAGTCAATTATTTGATAATCGATGCATGTTGAAGTTATTACCAATATTTTGCATTTTTCATAAGAATGCTTTGGAAAAGAATTTGACGTTTAAGTAAGTAGTTTTGGTAATTACATATTTTGTGACAGTATTTCAAAAGTTGTTTGAAACAAACGAAAATAAAAATAATACTTCAACACCCTATATCTTGGAAACGAAGCGTTTCCGGACCTATATTTATTTGGACAATTCATATTAGAATTTTGTGAGGAATCACCTCTAGAAGTTTGTCAAAGTACTTTTGTATCAACCTGTATACAGGGTGACCCAGGGGTGTGTGCATGGTCCTTAACTTTTTTTCTATGCAAGCAATCGACTTGATTTTTTTTTTCAATCGATAGGTTCAACAATGAGCACATTCTGAAAATATGTTCATCGATATACAAAATAAAATACACGACTACGTTCCATTTTTTTAAATAGCAACCCTCCTTTTTTATTCCATTTTTGGATTCGTCACAAAATTGTTAATATAACGCACCCTGGTTTCATATACCTATCTGCAATAGTTTTTGATATACAGTGAGTCTGCTTAAGTTGGCTACATATGGGAAACTTTTTTATTATTGATTTTACGAATAAAAGTTATACTTCATAAAAAGTTCTGCATGGTTCAAAATCCATGATGCCATCAGATATTGAATTTTATCAATCTTATACGAGGTATGTAAAAAGATATGAATTTTACCCAAGAGTAAAGTAACTTTATATTTCACAATATCGAAAATTGTTATTATGAAAAGTTGTTCGGAATCAAAAACTATGTTTCAATATGTAATTACATCCTTCCAATTGGTAAAATAATTTTTTTACAATATATTTTTTTTTAAATCATCAATATTACATTTATCATTTTTATTTATTACAAACATGTTAATCTTTCCGTTCTGTTCATAAATTAATAAGCAAATTTTCATGAAACAAAATTTCATAAATGATTAATGTTCGGTATTGATAATTTGAGAAAAATTTGTTAAAACATTATTTTTACAATTATAAGGATGTAATTGCATATTGAAACATAGTTTTTAATTCCAACTAACTTTTTATAATGAAACTTATTGATATTGTGAAATATAAAGTTACTTTACTCTTGAGAAAATTTCATATTTTTTGACATACCTCGTATAAGATTGATGAAATTTGATATCTGATGATTGCATCTTGGGTTTTAGACTATGCAGAACTTTTTATGAAGAATAACTTTTTTTCGTAAAATCAATAATAAAAAAGTTTCCCACTGTATGTCAATTTATGTGTCAAAATCACGTCGTGCATGGACCCACAGAAAAATTCATAATTTCAGAACCATTCAAGACAACTCAACCTAGTTTTTCCCAGACTATTCCTCAAGCTTCAGAGCATCTTTTGAAATGCTGGCGAACTTGAAGTCAATGTTCCATCGCCTACTACGATTTTTTTCAAATGACCATTTACAAATGGCAATAACTCGATTTTTTCAAATGCAACACCCTGTATTTTATTGCACCATTACATGGCATTTTTAAAGAGCTTTCCGTCAATATCGGCTTTGTGGGTCTACTTTGTGTAGTTTGCCAAATATTTTATTTTTATTTTATTTATTTATTGAGTACATCATTCTACAGCCAGGGTCTTTTACAGAATGAGGCAAAAAAATGTTGAGGGCATTTCGCCATATTAAACAATAAAAGAAAAGTAGAAAATCATATAGTAAAAAATATAACACATGCAGAAATTCCGTGTGTGAACTGAAAAAAACTCAGTGAGAAAAAAGTTCACACACGGCACTACAGCAGTGATTGAAAGAACTTGATCTATAAAAAAAAAAGGAAAATCATGTCAGAATAGCCCGCTTAATGTCGATTGGCTTACAATGAAAAATGTCCACATTACTCTGAATTGACAAGTGATCTCGACATATAGTATACAGAGGCGAGAAATGAAGTACATTCGTTAGTGGAGCGGGAAAGTAAAATGTAGAAATATTACGTACAGGTAGCCGAGGCACATGTAAATTTATTTTTGAGAGCAAAAATAGACACTCAATTCGTGATACAAGGATTTTATGCAAAAATATTATTCCCAAATATTCACGACGTTTATATAGAGAGTTGACTTGATATCTTGAGAGCAGTTGATCGTGTGGAACGTCACGATTTGGATAAACTCCATCACATCTGAAACTCATGTACTTCAAAAATCGCCTCTGAATATTTTCTATGTTATTTATATAAGTGCTGTATCCAGGATTCCATACAACGCTGCCATATTCAAGTTTCGATCTCACAAGTGCATCGAAGAGGAGTAAGTGAGTTTCAGTTTCAATAAACCATTTGGAATTTCTAATAATGAAACCAAGTATTTTTAAACCGTTTTTAGCAATGGTACTTACGTGATGTGAAAATGTTAACTTTGCATCGAAGACTATTCCTAGATCTTTGAACTCTGCCACTTTCTGCAGCTGATGGCCATTTACGGTGTAGGTGGAATCAATTGGTGTTTTTTTACGAGTATACGTGACGACATTACACTTTGTTATATTCAGAGGTAATGAATTGACTTCGCACCATTCATTCAATATATTTATGTCGTTCTGAAGACAGCAACTATCACCCAGAGAGGTGATCTGACGAAACAGCTTACAGTCATCTGCATATAGGAGGATTTCCGAGTCAATGCCCATACAAATATCATTTATAAAAATTATGAATAATAATGGACCAAGTACAGATCCTTGAGGGACACCAGAAGATGACTTTATTTCTACAGAGCTGAAGCCATGGTACTGAACCCTCAAATGCCTTCCGCTCAGATAAGACTCCAGAAAAAGAATGAAGTTGTTGGTCAAGCCAAATGATGAGAGTTTTCTAAGAAGTATTCCGTGATCAAGCCTATCAAAGGCCTTGGAAAAATCTGTGTAAATGACATCGACTTGAGAGGACTTGTCCAAGGCATCTGCAATGAATTGAGTAATGCATGTTAAATTACTTGTAGTTGATCGACCCTTAATGAAACCATGCTGATTTTCTACGATCTGACATCTGACATGCGCAAGTAAAGCATCATATAAGACCATTTCAAACAATTTACTGAAGTTACATAGTATAACAATCGGTCTGTAATTCTCAACCATATTTTTGTCACCTTTCTTGAAGACAGGGCAAATTTTACCATCTTTCCATGTATTGGGAAAACGAAGTGATGCCAGAGCCAAGTTGAAAATAGTAGATAGTGGTTTAGCGAATATTAAAGCACAGTCTTTCAAGAGAAACGATGGAATGCCATCGGGACCTGTTGTCATTTTTGGTTTGCATTTCTTCAGCGACTTCAGTACGTCATTTTCAGTGATTTTGGGTACAGATAAGGTTGGTATATTAGTAAAATCGTTTGTTTCAGATTGCCGATACTTCGATGACTCAATGTAGGCAGATTCAAAAAAGGAAGCAAAGCCATCAACTACTTGTTGGGGGTCAGTTAATTGGTCATCTTTATAATTCAAAGAACTAGGAATAGATGAACTACCACGAAGATTATTCACATGCGCCCAAAACTTAGATGGCTCATTTGCTAAGTTATCTTCAGTTTTACGAATATAATTGGTATGAGCAATGGAAATATCTTTTTTTAAGTCTCTGCGAAGAGCTTTGTATTTTTCGAGGTGTTCCGCATCACCCCCTGATTTATATTTTTTCAAATAACTACTTTTTGCTTTCAATTGCCTTATGATATCACCTGTAAATATGTTGAAAATAAGAAATGTGGATGGTTTTTGAGGAATCTAGGAGGTCGCTTTCGTGAAATTTGACACAGTCTTAAAATTATGGAGAGAATATGTTTTTGAAATTGTAATATAAACAGGAGTACATTACAAAGAAAATAATTCTAGTAATAGTTACAATAACAGGAAAGAGTGATCAACAATAAACCATGTAAAAATTTTGGGGAAAGGCCATTTATAAATGCTCAAATAGGTCCCCATCATGTTCCACTCAAGCTGCCAGTCTTCTTGTGAATGAGTCCCGAACTCTAGCAAGCATTGTTCCATTAGTTGAACGGAAGGCTTCCGTGATCCTATTTTTCATATCATCTGCAGTTGTCGGACGATCTCTGAAAACCCTTTCTTTCACGTACCCCTAAAGAAAGAAATCTAGAGGCGTAAGGTCTGGGGATCGCGCGGGCCAAGGAATAGTACCTCCTCGGCCTCCAACGATTAGGATAGGATTGATCTAAAAATTCTCGAACTATACTACCACATGGTTCTTCGGGTATTCAAATCCTCTTCTTCTAACATTCTCGGAAGATGTTCGCGAAGGAAACGTAAATATCTTTCACCATTTAGCACATTGTCGAAGAAGTAGGGACCAATAATGTGATTTCCAATAATTCCTCCCCAAACATTAAGCGACCATCGCTGTTGGTGGTCAATGGTCCTCAACCAGTGAGGATTTTCGACTGCATAATAATGCATGTTGTGTTTGTTGACCGAACCGTTGTTCTTGAAAGTTGCTTCATCAGAAAACAGAATTTTGTTTAAAGTATTATAATCCTCATCAATCATGCCATTCATTTGAATACAGAACGCAACTCTATTGGCAAAATCATCACCATACAATTCTTGATGTAAGTTCAGATGAAAAGGGTGTTTCAATATTATTCTGTTCACACTACTTTGTAAAATATCCGTTTCCACTGCTATTTCCCTAGTGCTTACGTGAGGATTTTCCTGTAGCATCAATAAAACTCGCAACTCGATTTCCTCATCAATTCGACCACCAACAATTTCCTTTTGAGTATAAGACACACCACCACTGACTTCAAACCGATCTCTTAACTTTTGGAATGAAGACACTCGTGGAGTTCTTGCTTCCGGATATTTTTCATGGTAGATTCTGCTTGCTAATAAAGGATTTCTGTCAGCTTCGCCAATACAGTAGACCATATTCACTAATTCTTCGCGAGTGAAATTCACTTTCAACAATTTTACGTGTACAATTATTGACAGTACAAGGATGTCAAATTTTACGAAAGCAGCCTTCTAGATTCCTCAAAAATCATCCACATTTCTTAGTTTCAACATATTTCGCAAACTACACAAAGTAGACCCCACAAATGCTATATTGACGAAAAGCTCTTAGAAAATGCCATGTAATGGTGTAATAAAATACAGGGTGTTGCATTTGAAAAAATCGAGTTATTGCCATATGTAAACCGTGATTTGAAAACAATCATTGTAGGAGATGGAACATTGACTTCAAGTTCACCAGCATTTCAAAAGATGCTCTGAAGCTTGAGGAATAGTATGGGAAAAAGTAGGTTGAGTTATCTTCAAAGGTTCTGAAGTTATGAATTTTTCTGTGGGTCCATGCACTACGCGATTTTGACACATAAATTGGCATAAAACTATTGCAGATAGGTATATGAAACCAGAGTGCGTTATGTTGACAATTTAGTGGCGAATCCAAAAATGGCATAAAAAAGGAGGGTTGCCATTTAAAAAAATTTAACGTAGTTGTGTAGTTTATTTTGAAACATCTTGTATATTAATGAAAATATTTTCAGAATGTACTCATTGTTGAACCTATCTATTGAAAAAAAATCAAGTCGATTGCTTGCATAGAAAAAAAGTTATGGGCCATGCATACACCCCTGGGTCACCCTGTATATGTTGTAGTACCTAGTACCACCGCTAATAACTCTCGTGATTGATGCGGAAACTGAAATAATAAAAAAAAAATTTATCCATCAGGTACTTACTTGTATATTCAAAATAAGGAGTGGTAGCGCACAAGATACAGTTACAATTCAAGATAAAGTTACAAGTCCATCACTATGGGACTAGATCAAGGAGTAGTTTCCATGTTGCACAAGTTCGGGGAAAAAATACTCAAAACTCAATTTTCATTAAAGGCTTAACGAAATTTAATGAGTTTCCTCCAAGAATTATGTATGGATTCTCTCAACAGATTCAAAATAACACTGTTGGATTGAAGCAGTCCCTAGCGTTTTTTATTTATTTTTTTATTAAGTCTATGTGATAATATGATTCTTTATTTTTTAATGTTTTCTATTTTTGTATTGTTTAGAGTAGGTTAGGTTGGGGTTTAAGTGAGAGGGTCTATTGAAGCCATCCACCGCGACCCGTGAGGATCTATTGTGGCTCATTGTTTAGTGTATATTTTTACACTCAATGTATTATTATTAATTATTAATCTTTGACTAAATAAATAAAGGTTATGTATTATTATTTATTACACTTGTTTGTTTCAGCAAAGCAAAATTCTTCGTGGCCTCCGAATACCCCAAGATCGGTGAGAGTGGCATCAATCGGAAGATGTTTAGGAAATTCAAATCATCTATAGTTTATTCAAGTCTTATTCACTTAATTCACCACCTTTGCTGTTCATAATAACCCTAAAGTACACATGAAAACATTTAAAAAAAGTTGAATATCTGGTCACTTAAAGTTGTGTGCCCATAAATGCTTCACTCCAAGAAGATCGTTCATTATGAGATCGTTTATTATGTCGTTGCCTGACCTGCAACTCTCAACAATTTGAGAATCAGGTTGAAATTGCTTTGCATTAGCCCGATTTCGCTTCCGGAAGTTTCGAAATTTGGGAGCGATTATTATGACGAGGATGATACTTTGTAGTAGTTGTTTAGTTTAATAAATTATTTGAATCTTTTTCATTGATTTGCCTTCACCTTTTCCATTCCGATATTGAAGCAAAGAGGACCCTAAACATTAATTTCTGTCAAAATCTAAATACGCTTCAACTCTAGTGCCGTATGCATACCGTTTGAAAATCGAATACAACAGCCGTATAATATGTTTGCGTTATACAGCGTGGAAAACGCAACGCAGGATTTTTCTGAAAATTTTATACCAGTTAATTTTAGCCAATCAGATGCCTGCATTGTGACATGTTGGTATGACAACCTAATTTCTTCGGAAATTTCCCTGCCTAGAGGGAAATTAATAAGTGGAAATTTCCCTCTGTCTTGACAGCTGTCATAAACACAGTGGCGTAAAATATTTTTGATAGATATTTATTTATAACTTAATTATAGGTACAATGTTATTATCTGTTACAAATTTCAAATGTATTAGAAAGGGCCCCGCACTTTTTATAGGTAAAATGGTTCTCGGTGAAATTGTCTGAATTTTTAGTATATTATATTATTTGATGTACTGATTGAACTTACAGAATTGCAGAGTTCGTTGATGGACAGATTTTGAAATACAGGGCGTTCAAGTTAAAAATCAGTAATTTTTATTTAATTATTTTCTCGGGAATTGAAAGTGCCAGCTGCATTTTTTTTCGTTCTTATCATCAACGTACCTTCATATTATTAAATATCATTCAGATGGTGTAGATTATATCATTATGTAAAGAGTGGGGAATCAAAACATTTCAGTAATGTCTGAAAATTCGATGTAATAACGAAATATTGATAAAATTATTTTGGCATGCAATATTATTATTCATTTATTCACCCAAGAAACATTAAATGTTTTTACAGGGAAGTCAACGATTAATTGGCTATATATAATACGTATATAGGATAAATGAATACAAATTAAATTAAATTAAATTGTCAAATCTGATAAAATTCTAAAAAATTAGGAAACTAAGAAATACTCTTTCAGTTGTAATTTGAACTTCAATAGATGTTTTATATTTTTCAAACGGTTAGGTAATTGATTATAAATTATGATACCATCATGCAAAATGCACCTCTTTCCAATTTCAGATGTTGCCTTACTGGGATATAGTTCATTATATATACTATTCTTATTCCATCATTAATCAAAATTCACACATTTCTTACAGGGTGATTTGAAAATTTGGTGAAATATATGGCCGTTTCTTTCGTACATATCCTGTATATACGAGTGAATTATCATCCTCCGAAGATAGCTGATACCATATAAATATGATTCCGTTGGGATATATAGGGTGATCATGAAAATTTTCGATGATAAAAATGACAAAATATCAACGTTTCAGAATTCACCCTGTAATTCACGATTAACTCTGTGAAATTCCTTTCCTTAACACTGTCCCAAAAATTCAGTTTCCTACTATGACTAGTTTCATAGTTATTAATTGAGAAACTTATTACCATTTGCATGACGAGTTGAAGGAACTTGTTCACGCGTACATTCTACTAGTGGCCAAGATTTTTCACAAATAGTGAATCGAGAGAATGTGTAGATCAAAATAAATGTAACATTATGTGCAGGGTGATGACCAATGACGGTCCATCCAATTCCATCTACCATTTAGGAACTGAATGAATATACGACACATTAGTTACAACTTTCAACTCAGGCATGAGCCAGATAAAATTCCTAATGCTTGAATAGTTTGGCTCGCCCTATCGTGTATGAGGCCCCAGTACGGGAAATCACTTATCACATAAGGTGACAAGGAACAGCTAGCAGCGCTATACGGTCCTCATAAAACAAGAAAACCCTATCGGCTATCATTTTGATTCTGTCGTTGACGGAAAGTGAATGAAACATAAAAATCAATTAGTTCCATCAGCAAGGGCGTCTCCAGGATCTGATCTAGGGGGGGGGGGGGCAGTTGTTACAGTGGGGGTAGCAGCAAGGTGACGACGACAAAATAAAATTTTAGAAGATTCTGGAAAATCATTTTTATTCATTAATTTTTACGCTAATAATAATTTTCTAGGATTTGCTGAAAATTTTTCTAAAACCTTTTTTCGACCATCTCACGGTTTTTTTTTAACAAAATCCCGATGCACGCTCATCAAACATAATCCCGTCAACCTTTCCTCTCCCATCGTGCTCCTAAGCCAGGTCTTCACTCTTCGAAGCGTACTGAAGGACCGTTCTACGGTAGCCGTAGTGGGTGGAATTGCAATCAGAATTGAAAGAGCTTGCCTCATGGCGGGGAAAAAACATTGGCTTCATTTAAAAGATCAATTACTTCAATATCCTTCAATTTGCCATCAGTTAAACTTTTTTTCTTCCATAAGTTAAACCATAGGTCCAGTTCTGCGGAGATCTCATCCAACTCATAAAACGCTATAAAGGATTCTGCGTTTTTTTGTAATTCTCTGTTACTCATTTTCAGCATGTATAATGGATGCAGTTTTGTCAAGGCAAAAGCTGGGGTATTTTCATGGGAAAATCGAATATTCAGCGATGATGTGGGAGAATCAAGATACGGTATGATGAGTGAACGTCTCCAGTATTCATTATCAGTATCTGATAGGAGGATTGCTTCTGTATGTTTGCCTTCGAGCAAGACGTAGAACAGTAATATCAATATCTAATTCCTTACCATTGTCTTCGGCTTTTTGAAGTATTTCATCAGTAACTCGGTCTGCGTCGTCACGGTCCTTCTTGAATACTTCAAGGATTCCTGCTATGTGTTCTCCCACCATGATCAAATCCATGTTTTTTGCTTGCAAGACATTAACTACTGGTTCCAATAGTGCCGAGTATTTTGAAATTGTGATTACGGCAACAATGAAAGAGGGTTTTGTAACCGCTGAATGTAACTGATACGCAGATTTTCTTGTGGAGGAGTTTCCCTCGATGGATAAATAAATAAATAAATAGCACTTTATTCACCTATGAGGCATATACAGATACAAAACAAAAGACTGCACAGTATACCCTATCAGGCTAGTCATCAGATTTGACCATACAAGGTCCTAATAGAAGTGTATTTTTCTTTAAGATATAAAATAGTACATGTTACAATAGACACATTAAAACATTAAGATTTTAGAGAAGTATATACAGTAAAATCGAGTCATACCATGGCATTATACATTGTAATTGTTACATTGGTACAATCACATTAACCAACTAACGTCCGAGTAGAAATTCTTCTGTAGAATAAAAGGCGTTTTTTACTAAATAATTCAATAATAGGTTATTTAGTGACTGATAGTTTTTGTAGAGCTTTGACAAGCTCAGGGAAATTTTGTGAGAATTTTCGAATGCTTTTGTATTTTTCAGACCATCTGGTTTCACACAATCGCGATAGATTCGGAGCCGAATTCCTACGAACAGTCGATTCTCTGAAAAATGTTATAGTATCCTTTATAGTGGCAATAGTGTTTCTAATTTCCGGTACAATATTTGCATCGTTCACCACAAGATTGAGTTTGTGGCTTGAGCAATGGAAATATAATGCTTTGGAATACTTTTTCCTTAAAATTGCTTGTACACCACCATCCTTGCCTGCCATTGTGGAACAGCCGTCAAAACCAAATCCTACATAATATTCTGGTGGAAAATTGTAGCTAACCAAAAATCTGTCAATTGCTTCGGCAATTGAAGAAGCATCTTGTGCTTTCAGTTCCACATAACCTGCGAATTCTTCTCGAATTTTTCCTTGACTTTCATCGTAGAAACGCAAGCCGATAGATAGCTGTTCTTTCCCTGCAATGTCCGCTGTTTCATCAGCTAAGACTGCGTAAGCCTTATATTTTTTAACATCATTTATTAAGTTCTCCCTAATAACTTCCCCACACAAACCTATTAATTCGTTTTGTATGATTGGTGATGTGTAATGTGCATTTCGGTGACACTTCTCCAGGTGATTCTTCAATTTTTTGTCGCCAGAATCGATTCGCAAATTCAACAAATCAAAGAATACCCCTTCATCCGTTTTTTTTCCTCTAAGAGGCATATCATGTGTGCCGCAGAATACTATACAGGAAATAATCGATGACAATATTTGTCTGTTTTCTTCGATGGTTTTTTGGTGAGAACTTTGCAGTTGGACATCCACAGGCACATTTTCGAGAAAAGTCTTTGCATTAACTGTTGCAGTTTTGTGGAAGTTGGTGGCAACATGTTTACGGCAGTCTTCGTGCATATCCTTGAACTTCGTGAATGGCCTAATCATAAATGATCCCAAAACCCCTCTAACAGTCCCAGTGGCAGGGGGGAATAAAACGCAGTGTTTACAAAGAGCTCCCTTCAGTCGCTTGGAATATACCAGCCATGGCGTGTATTGATCCAACCAGGCATAATTGAATTTTCGTCGCAAATGGCTTGCATCAGTTTCAAAATCGTAAGTCCAGGGATTTTTTAACAACTCTTTCTTTTTTTCCAATGTGAGCTGGAGAGCTCGTCCAACATAACGACCCATGTCATTTTCGTGGTAGTGGCCATTCTCTTCAATTCCGGGATTGACTGCACAACCTGAAAGTTGTTCAGATGTTGATGGAGAAGAATCGATTCCTGGGGCAGCTATGTCTGTAGGTGCTAAAGAATGTAATCGTCGCCCTTGTTTGGTACCAGTCTCAGATGTAGATGACCTTGGCAGTCTAGTTTCGTCACTGTTATCATCGCCTTCACTGCTACTGTCCTGACCCTTTTTCCTCTTAACAGTTTTAGTAGCTGAAACAGAGATACCCTAACTTTACTTTCAGTTCGATCGGTTATTGATAGGAATCAAAATGGAGCTATTTAAGGTTCAGATCACAAACGTGGCTCATGAGACCTCGGATGCTCAGGGTTTTCAAGTCGAATATAACTGTAACTTACCATTTTGAAAATATTTCCTGATATCCATTTGATTTGATGCTAATAGAATCGGGTCTCCAATGAAATCCACCTTTCGACAATCGACCGTAGTATAACTTATGGGTATCACAATTTAATTTACCAATTCGCAAACTGTTTGCTTATTTGTTTAGTACAAGTACTCAGTACAAATAACTACACTGAACTGAACGCGGTCGTGCATTTGTATATAAGTGGAAAATGCTAGAAAGAGAAATTGTTGTTGTGTGTGTGTAAATGTGTGAGAGACAGCACTGGCAAAGTGACTCTACAGAACCCTCTGGCGTGCTTTAGTGCACTGATTATAGTGAGCTCTTCAGGTATACTTCAACTATTTCAAGACAGATGGCTCTGCCCACTCTGCGATTCATTTTCTATTCTGTCAATTTTTATTTTATTTCCAGTCTCTTTTTTATTTTTGAGCTTCTAGGGGGGGGCAACTGCCCCCCCCCCCCCCTGCCCCTCGCTGGAAACGCCCTTGTCCATCAGTGATAATTATTATTACCTTTACGTAGTGAATCACCTATATTGATGAAATATAATAGATATGTTTCCATTGATAGCCAGCAAATATAAAATTCACGGAAACCTCTATCCGAGTGGAACACGCATTGGAAAAAAACCGTCGCTGCCCAGATTCAAATTCTCCTATTAGAAATAAAAGCGTTCTATCAATCATTTTCACTTTCCCCAGATGGTTTGTTTTTTATTCCGACAAAGCTTAAACCAACAAAATTCACTTAACATGTTTGCGGACAGTAGATGAAAACGGGGGGATCAAAAAAAGCCACTACCAAAAATCTAAAAAATAAAAATATTTGTTGATCAAAAAGTAACCGGCACCAACCACAGCCCATTTTTTTTTTTAAAACTCAAGCGGTATATGCCGTCTTGTCCCTATAACGTTAAATGCCGTCAAGGTCATTTCATTATTATTCATAACAAATGTATTGAAGTAAAGTACAAAACGGATTTTGAAACATAAAAATATGTAAGAGTTTTACTTTTTGTGAAATTCTTCTGCATCGCTCGATACATAGGGCTGTTTTTTCCGGGCATGTTTCACATAGGTATTTCGTTTCTTTGCAAATTTTATTTTCCGCGTATTGCCTGCACCTAATGTGGTGGCTCTTGCTAGGACCATTTTCTGACATAAAATTAGGATTCGCAATATCATCAACCGCATTGAACGCTTCTGATTTGGAAGATTCTTCCTTGTCGGAGTGGATCCTTCATTCATCATTTGCTCCAGCCTCCCAATTCCTTTCCGGTCCATTTCTTTGCCCTGTAAATAAAAACGCGAATTATTCATCAGATTATCAAAAACAAACGATATGCTTTTAGTTCGTGTTTGTGCTGGGACAGCACCTATAAAAACAATACAAAGTTGTCGGCATACGCCGCGTGGAGTCGCTGTCACAAACAAATTAAGCAAATTTGCCCAACGCGTGTATAAAAAATATCGACACTCTACCTACTTCTACTAGCTAGAGTCCCTGTATGCAATTTGACATTACATCGTATATTAGAGTCAGGACACTCTTTGACAGGACATCGAAAATACGCGTTTTAGGTTATGTCTACCTTGTGAGGCCAGGGTTCCTTGATAGGGGGGTTATGAAATGTCATCGATTTTGTCGGGCATATTTGTTACGTCATTGGAGGGAAATTAAGATGGCAATCCTGAGATTGGAGGCGCCAAATTTGAATTACACTGAAAATCCCATTTTGTTGGATTGAATTCGATTGAAACCAATCGGTGGGAGTAAATTGAAAAACGTGCGAGTGATTAATACATATTTTTTATTAATATAGTTCGCACAAGTATCTCGAAGGCTTCTGAGAGTTTCAAAGTTGACGAAAATAACAAATTTTCAACATTTTTATAGGTACTGAATGTTGGTCGTAGTTGATAAGAATTATCAAATTAAATGAACTGATGAGAAAGTAAATTCTATACAAAGTAAAGTTTAAAAAAAAAGAAAAGGTGGAAGAATCACATAATCTGAGGTTTGAAATATATTTCAAAGATTCAAAGACTAATCTCAATATATCTGTTGTAACACTTCCTAGTTGAATAAATTGCAACCTTCAAAGAAAAATTCTTTTCATGTCTAATGAAAGAAATCATAAAAAAACTCTCTTATGTTGACATTATTCCAGAACCTCAGGTGCAAGAAAAAAGTGTGATTTGTAATATGATTGATTTCTATTTTATTCTAAAATGTGTGAATGTGAAATCGGGTAAATGATTATGATAGATAAATATTTATTCGTCCTTGAAGTTTACTCAAATATAAAAACTTATCAGACTATAGTCACTGTCGTTCACCCTGCCTTGTTCACAAAACTAACTCACATTTCACCAACAACATTTATAATATTTTCAGAAATAATTTATGAGTACTGTTATTTATGATATGAGTCAATGTTCTATTTTATAAATTTCGGTATCATTTATACATTGTTTCGTAAATAGTAATTTACAATTTCTTTATGTAGAAAAAAATTGAGTTCTGTTTCTCATTAGAACAGTGAACTCACCGTTGTTCTAAGCCTTTGTCTTGACTTCTCATGTAGGAGAGATTCTTAAAGATTGGTTTCAAAATCTCTTTTATCAAAATGGTCTGAACAAATCCTGTAAAATTCAGTAGGTACCCATGCTACGGAAATTGATCCATTGCTACTTAACTATTCTTGGGGAATATATGGAACGACAATTTATCATCATGGTATGATGTGAGAGTATTGTTACAATATTAAACAAGTAATTAACAACTAGCAATACAAAATACAAGAAATAGGCATATTTTATTATAATTTATCTGAGCCACGGGCTTTAGTAACTCTTTTATTCGCAAATTGACGTAAAAATAACCAAAGTTACCAATTTCAGGATAGCCACCTTAATTTCCTTCCAATGACGTATTCTCTCCCTTTCCTCAGTACAAATGCTCACCTATTTCATAACCCCTTCATATCATAAGAACCCTGTGTGAGGCAAAATGAGAACAAGGGCGTATCGTCAGGAGGGAATATGTAGAAATATGTTTTGATGTACACATACCTAGCCCGAGTAACTGTGACGGTATCTTTCAAAATCGAATATTTGTCAACTGAAGCTTCCGAAACGAAATACATAATATATTCATACTGCAATGTGTTCGTTACAGAATTGTAAGAGCAATTCCAATGATTCATATCATTTTCCTGGGGATCCAGTTCCATTACAAACATGGAATATAACATCATGTGAATTGAAATGATAGGTCAAGAGTAATAACTATTGAATCGGTAAAACTTTTGGACAGAAGAGTTTCCTCCGATCGAGAAAAACTCGACTGAATGTACAGAGTTTGAATAATATTTTTCATAAACGTACACTCCAATAAAGAAGATTTTGAGTGGTATGTCGCAAAGAAGTTGAAAACTGATGCTATTCCTGTTTCAAGAACGATTGGAGAGACTGAATTACTTGATACTATTACATCATTTCAAAATTTTCAGAGCACGGAGAAAGATATATTTTCTAATATTTTGAAAGAAAACGACGAGTTAAAGTTAATATTGGTCTAGTATGAAGTTTTCATACAAGAAAAAAATTTTTTGAATATTTTTTTTGGAACAAATAGTAGAACGAGTTTAAATCAAAAATGAAAATTTGCAAACAAAGTTGAATGTTTACGGAAAATTTTGCTTCAATTCAGATTAACTAACAAATAAATATAGAATTCGTAATGGCGACCTGAGACTGTGGAGGAAGCATTAGTTATTAGATTCCCCTGGCTATGAAACCTTATTAAGACTAAATTTTGCGTTACCTAGTATAAAAACGTTGAATCGTAAAATAAGTCACATTCAATTTTCTCCAGGCATATTACATGAAATACCTCATTATTTGAAGATCAAAATTCAAAATTTTTCAGACTGCAAGAAAGATTGCTGTTTATTTTTGGATGAAACGGTTTTAGAACCTGGAGAACAGTAGGTACTACTGTACTAATATGGGAAGGGAAACTTTAGAAAAAGGGATAGAAATAGCAACGCATGTTTTGACTGTCATGTTAGGTAGAGTTTCAAGTGGATGGAAACAACTCATATCATATTATTTCACATATAGGAGAAAATGAAGGGGTAATCTTTGGCAAAACACTTATTATAAATTATAAACATGTCCATCTATTGGATCCAATATCGTTAATGTCACCATAGATATGGGCCCTTCCAATCAAGCTATGTGGAAATAATTCGGTCTGAAGTCAAAATAAACGAATGTTCTGAATTTTCCAGCCTTCAGCTACACAATTTTTATAGCCTTCAGCTACTCAATTTTTATAGTCTTCAGCTACTCAATTTGATAGCCTTCATCTAACCTTTCTCGGCCTTCAGCCTATTGTGATTTTTTTGAAAAGGAAATAAAGTTGTTATTTGTTACCATTTCTGCATATTTATTCTGCCTTCCCACACAAGCTAGATATCAATTTATACTTTATCTTTCTCTTCGGTTCTGTCTTTTGCAGCCTGGCACCCTCCCATCTAAACTAGGCAAGTCAACTCATGTTCTATTAGGTTTAGTAAACGAATCAGCAAAAAGTGATAACTTCCAGTAATTTTGAATAAAAACTTAGAATTTGAATTTTCAAAAATTTGGATGGCTACAAGGAAAATAAATGAAATTTATGAAAACGACGAGTAGTTATTAAAGAAAATTTCAAATAAATTTGATTTGTTTTTGCATTCAGTGATAATGGTCGTCAGTTTGATATCAGACAAAATGCAGGTAGGAGTGCATTATTTATTTTCCACGAAAGCTCTCAATAAAATTCTAAAATTCTGCGCAATGAAAAAATAACGCCTACTCCGAATATGAAAATGAACTCGGCTAAGGTTGCCAGCAATACATCCGGTTACAAATGATGTCTTCCCAAAACCGTGGGGTAGAATGAATAAATCATACAATCATCGTCGTTGAAATATCTCTATCATTACTAGTTTGAAAGTGAAAAATTATTGGTTTTAATGTTCTGCGATTGAAATCACCTAAAGTCGAACTCTTCAAATCTCATGTACCGATGGCTCTGTTGAAAAATCCCCCTTTGCAGATATTCTGCTTGCGTGTTTTGATCAATAAGATTTTTCTCACACTTTGTACGAAACGCCACTGTTGACAGAGAGGGAAATATATTTTGTACTGTCAATACTATCGTTCGACCGTTGTCACATCAACGGTATAGATATATTTTCTGTTCTTGTTTGACTGATAGAATTCGCCATTTAAAAAATATTTGGTTTTACCATAATTTTTGAGATATAACCTAAAACGCGTTTTTTCGAAGTCCTGTCAAAGAGTGTCCCGACTCTAATATACGATCAAATGTCAAATTGCATACAGGGACTCTACTACTAGCTACTTTTACTTATAAACCACTTTTTGAAGTATTTGAAACACTTATCACACTCCACAGATATGTACACAAACACAGATAAACAGCAAATTCACCTGTTGAACAGTATTTGAAGTTAGAACTTATGCATGGACATTTCACGAAATTTTATGTTTTCTCCTGGGACAGTAAGCATCGGTTACATAGAAATCATACGCAGTGCTGTCGGCAACCGCCGCGGTGAACCCAGAATAAAATTAGAAATCGGTCGGCATATCCCGTCTTGTCCCTGCACATAGCGCGGGATATGCCGCTCTGTCCGCGAACGTGTTAACTATCTTTACCTTATATTATTAAATTCATATATCTGATGTGATTGTTACCTTTAATCTGCACCCTCTTTTACATTTATATTGATCTCCACATTTTCATGTTTCACTATTTGTGGATTGTAGAATGTGCGCGTGAACAAGTTCCTTCAACTCGTCATGCAAATGGTAATAAGTTTCTCAATTAATAACTAGGAAACTGAATTTTTGGGACAGTATTGAGGAGATAACGATGAATATATTAAATAATAATAAAGGAATTTCACCGAGTTAATTGTGAATTACAGGGTGATTTCTGAAACGTTGATATTCTGTAATTTTTATTATCAAAAATTTTCATGATCACCCTATATATCCCAACGAAATCATGTTTACACGGTATCAGCTATCTTCGGAGGATGATAATTCACATGAATATACAAGATATGTACGAAAGAACCGGCCATATATTTCACCAATTTTTCAAATCACCCTGTACGAAATGTATTAATTGTGATAAATGATGGAATAAGAATAGTATATTGCGTGCTGAAATAATTTTATCAATATTTCATTATTACATCAAATTTTCAGACATTACTAAAATGTTTGTATCTTTCACTCTGTACATAATGATATAATCTGCACCATCTGAATGATATTAAAATATAATAAGGTACATTGATGATAAGAACGAAAAAAAATGCAGTTGGCACTTTCAAATCCCGAGAAAATAATTAAATAAAAATTACTGATTTTTAACTTAAACGCCCTGTATTTCAAAATCTATCCATCAACGAACTTTACGATTCTGCACGTTCAATCAGTACATCGAATACTACAATATACTAAAAATTCAGACAATTTCACCGAGAACCATTTTACCTGTAAAAAGTGCGGGGTCCTTTCTTTTCCACGACTTTTCTCCTCAATGGCGAGTAAGGTAAGGATCCGTTGTTTTTTTCCATTGAATGTCTATGCTTCATGAAATAAGACTAATACTTCGACTCCATTTTGTTCTTTTCCACACAGGATTTATAGGTGAAATATGGAGTAGTTTCACAAAGAATATGGCTCATGTTCTTAAATAGATCTTCTTGTTCAGGTTTTAGGCCAGAATTTTTCACCAAATCAGTTAAATACTTTACATTTTTATGATAAATTTGAATATGCTCACATTCTGTACAAAAGGAACAAAGATTGTACGTGTCGCCATTCATTTTATTAATAAATATTTAATTAATTATCTGTATTTTACGACACCCAAGTGTTAACAATGCAATTAATTATTATAAGAAACCATAGACATAAGGAACTTGTCACTGTCACTACATATAGACAACTTTGATTAATTTTATAACTCGTAAAATTATCATTTATTTTGTATGCGTTATTATTTTTAATTCTTTTAATACTTTCCCTTATTTCTAGTAGTATAAAATTAGGAAAAGTATAAAGACTAATATGTATTTTAGATTATTATTTCCACCTTGTTTTACTAGAGCATAGGGAAATTACAATATTTGACATCAAATCCGAGGTAAATAAATGAAGTTGTCGCCGATGTAATTCGTTAGCGTCCGATAGAAGTAGACCTTAACTAGTACTTTAAAATTATGTAATTTTGGTATAATATTTGTTTCTCTATTTAATTATTTAAACCACATTTCACTAGAGCATAGGGAAATTAAAATATTTATATAGAAGTAGGTATACCTACCTACTTAAATTTTATTCCCTTTCCTCTAGTTCTATAAAATTGTGTGATATGGGTAGAATATTATGTATTTTATTTAATTATTTAAACCACATTTTACTAGAGCACAGGGAACCCAAAAAAATTGGTAATAAAACAATTTTCACTGCTTTTTATATATTGACATTTTGGAAAGTTCATTGAATTTGTTTCTTTTAATCTAATGGTAACGTAGTACGCATAGATCAGTATGTTAGCTATATGGAAAGTAGACCCCTTGTTCTTTTTCCTCTAGTAATTTAAAATTAAGTCGTATAAGCACCTTATCGTGTTTTTTATGTATTTTTTGTAACGTAACCACCATACTAAAGCACAGGGGAAAAAGTAGAACTATAAAAATATATGCAAATAAAAACAAATTATTGAAAAGGTACTTTATTTAACAATACAAATTAGGAACATTGAACTTACACGAAACAAACTTAAGTTTAATTTTTATTTTCATTATTGTAATAATTATTTATATTAAATACACAGGTATTATAAACAATATTACTAGGTTGTATGGCTGTCTGTTGGCACTGGTTAATTTCTGACGTCATAACTGTGAACAGGCAAAGGTGTTGACGACCACGTCAGAGTGCGATAATGAGTAATGGGATGATGGTGCAATGAGTGAATCAAGTTTAGATAATATCGAGAACAGTCAGTGAGTTGCTATCCGTTGTGCGGGCCGTTCAGACGTTTTTGTAATTGTCGTGTTGGAAATCGTTTGTTGTGGAATAAAATATTGAAAATAGAAGTGTTTAATTAGTATACCAGTTCACATAACTGACGTATTTTGGTTGTTTTCCACTGACTGATCACCTCTCATGGCCTGAATTATATATTTTTTATGGTGCTCAACATCCATTTGAAGATATGGTTTTATGGACTGGGGATTACTGTGTCCGGTAATCTTAATAATTTACTGTTCCTGTACTCCATTTTTTGCCAAGTTTGATACTGCTGTAGCCCTTGCTGAATGATTTGTGATCTTGTTTTTTTTGTATCAATTCCTATTTTAGAGGCAGATTCCTTTTACCAAGAATATACAGTGCGACGCTAAATTATGGAACAAATTCATTATTTCTGAATATAAAGATATATCGGAAAAATCCTCGGATAGGTCGATTTTCTTTTCCGATGGGCCAATTTTTGAACCTCACCCATAATATATAGGGTTATCCGCATTTGAGGAAAAGCGACTTTGGTGATATTTTTAAATGAGACACCCAGTATATTTGTCCATATTTGGTTAGGGATCGTCATTACAAATCCAGTGATACCAAGTTTGATGGGATTATGTCAAACGGCTGCGGAGATATGAGCAAAAAACTTCTTCATATGCCCAATGAGTGCGACTGAGACTTTTGACCTTCCGAATCGTGTGGAGTCACAGTCATACTCATTGGACATACGAGGAAGTTTTTTGGCCATATCTCCGCAGCCGTTTGACATAATCCCATCAAACTTGGTATCACTGGATTCGTAATGACGATCTCTAACCAAATATGGAAAAATATACTGGGTGTCCAATTTAAAAATATCACCAAAGTAATTTTTACTCAATTGCGGATAACCCTATATATTTTGGGTGGGGTTCAAAAATTGGCCCATCGGAAAAGAAAATCGACCTGTCCGATGATTTTTCCGAAATACCTTTATATTCAGAAATAATGAATTTGTTCCATAATTTAGCGTCGCATTGTATTGTGTTTTTACCTACAGGACTATTATTATACCATCTGTTTAAAAGCTGTGCGTTCCATTTCGGATTGGGAGTTACAAACAATCTATCTACTTATTATTAGGTCCCCAGGATTTTCCATATATTTGTTAAATAATCGTCAATATTTCTAATGTTTCTTACTAGCCACTTACTGTCAGCCAGTTTCTTTGAACCACCTTGAGTGGTTTTCGTAAAAACGGGATTGTATTCAATCCTTCCAGTAAAATTTCCATCGTGGTCTAATTCACGAACAAAATGGTCTACCTTTGCTGTAACCCCTTCACCGCCTCTCCAGGCTAGTTCGCGTGAAATAATGTTAAACAATTTTCGCTGTAGACCCACAGGTTCATTTTCATTCCATATTTTAACTATTTTTGTGTATTCATCATTGGTAAGGGCAGCTGCACTAAACTTCCTTTTTGTTGGGTCTCTTTGAAGGCTTTTTCGTTTCGCATCCCATGCAGCTCTTGCTGCTACAAATTCGACATCGGAAAATGGGTTATATTTGAGTCGAAATTTGGCTAAGCACATTTCTTGGAGCTGCTTGGCTGCAGAATTCCACATAACCTGAAATAATAACAAACTTTCTTGCTTAAAATGAATAGTAATCTCTGGGAAATTTTCTCCTACCTTCACAACAGACTCTTTATAATCTTCTGAATTTCTTTTCCTCAGGTTGAAGCCCCAATCTTCTAAAATTATATTCAACTCTTCGACAGAAGTTGATGCCTCGATGTTGTATTTTCTCTCTTTGCAAAATTCAAGAAATTGATTCCACATCATTGTCTTTGAATTAATTTATCCTCCTCTTTTCTTATCGTCTCACAATTTTCTTTACCAAAACGCGACATTTTAATTTTGTATCTGATGTACATAACAGATAAAACGCGACTACAAGCGACTATGCTTTTGAACACAAAACACATACCTACTGACTTTGAAACTTGTCATGCAAAACGTCAAAAAACTCGTCATCATGGCCATTTTAAGCAACACTCATTGGTTGAAAATACACAAAATGTTACTTTTTGTGTATTTTCAACTGATAATATCAATCCGCAAAAAAAGAATTCGCAATTTGCTGTTGTATAATAATATGTCTCCTAAGTATGACACCAATTTAATTTCTATTTTAAAAAAGTTTTGGTATAAAATTTTCTTACCGAATCTCCCGCGAGCATGTATTAATATTCCGGAAATAATTCACACTCTAGGGAGATTATAAGTGAAAATTTCGCATTTTACATTTTCTTACCTGTTCTACCGATCTGAAATATTTTCAGCACTTCACCACAGCACTACCAACTTTATTATTTTAAATAGAAAACCCCGTATATTGACACGTTTTTAGGATCGCTCTTTTATTAAGATACTTTTTTGTTGATAATAGGGAATATGCATAATTTTTTTTTATTTGTTTAATACATTTTTTACTTCGTTACAACATAGTAAAAATAAATAAGGTTGAAAGTCTTGGAATTAATTTTTAAAATAATATATAAAATACCGATTGAATTTGACCTATTTGAACGCCTCCATTTTCGCGCGCTGTGGATGACGTCACATGGCGCGATCAGTGTTGTTCTTCTTCAGTGTCGTTCGTTGATACGTACTCTGATTGCTCTACTTGCTTGAAGTTGATATTTTATAAAAGAGTAAGACAAATGCAGTACAAGTGTTAGAGAGAGATGAACATATGTTAAAGTGATCTCGATCAAACAGAGCAGTTTTCAATGAACAAGCCTTTCTATATTTATGGCCATTGACACTATTGACAGTTATTTATTAGGTTAGGGATTTGCAGTTTTAATCGCTATCACGATAATGGAAAATGCTAAAAAACCATTTTATAGGTATTGTCTAGTACCGGAATGCCAAAACACAATTATAAATACACCAAGTAAAGTATTTTTTTCTGTTCCAAGAGATTCGAAAATACGTAAACAATGGTGTAAGGTTATGAGAAGAGGCGAAGTATCTCCATTATCACATTTAGTTAACATGAAGTGAATTGATCAGAAATAAGTTTTGTATGCATAAATGTTTTGTATATACCTGCCTCACCTAAATTACAAAAGGAAAACTATCATTTGATAATTTATTACTACTTATCAGTTCAGTTCAGGTATTGTCGGATTGTGCTTTGACAAAACCACTTTCAGTCATTGCTCTTGATAATTTACAATTGTCACTAGACCAAAATCGCACTATGTAATGGAAAACACTACAAATATATAAATAAAAACAAATTTTCTATGAAAGACGGCTAGCACAGTATGAACATCAACACAGATAAATTTCATAACGAGCCATGTGACGTCATTCTTCGTTTCAACCAATGGTGATGCGTTTCGCAAATTTGAATTCCGCGCGCTTATTATGCACTCGTTGATTAAAGTTTTATGGAGTTAAATACAAACTAAATGATGAACTAATGGTTTAGGTGTAATTTCAAGACAGTAAAGTCTATGAGGTAAAAAAATCAAGTAAATTTAAAACACTTGCATATTCCCTATACCCACCCATCTCTACCGGTTTTCGAGATAAAAATTTATTTGTTTTAAATATGGTCCAAAACAGCCCAAATTAAATTTAAGTGAACTAGTAACCTCAATTCAAGAAAAGTTGATATCTTGATGGAGTTTGGACAAACTCGAAGTATTTAATTTACATCGAGGAATCGACTACATATCATATAGGGCCTGCTAAAATTACTAATATTTCCGTTATGCATAAGAGTGGACAAAAGTTTGTTTTTTCAAATGATACCCCCTGTATTACTCGATAAATTGAAAGATGAAGAAAAATGCTTCAAGATGACTGTCCCTGAACCTAAATCATCAATATTCTTTTTTTGTAGGAAAAATGTTTTTTAAAGAATTTGGTAGTCGTGGAAATATCAAGCATATGACAGTTTGGTGACTTTTGTATGAAGTTAATAGTTAGTTAATGATGGCGTTTCGAAAAATCTCCCAAAATGAATGCAAATATTGATTATTCAAACGAAGTTCTTATGAAATTATCATGCACGGAAAGATAAAATTCCGTTAACCGGGCGCTACAAGCTACAAAAAAATCTTTTTTGAGACTTACGTAGTTTGACCTCCTGAACAAAAAATCTAAATGAAATTTTTGGCGGTCTCAAGTAATTTCGGAGATATGGGCCTTTTTTTTTGAATGAAAATTTACCTTTTCTGGTACACGTTTCTTCTTCGAAAAACACACTCAAATGCCTCCTTATTTTCACCAGCACAATATACACACCCTAATTCACCAGTTTTACACTTTTATTTTTCATTGAAAACAGTTTTTTATCAATAAATTGTAGCTTTTTCTAGCAAATAGAAAATCAACAAATTCATGCTGTTTTGTTTAATATCTGTCATTTGAGTTGTCAGGTTGGTAAAAATGAAATTGACGGAAAGGCGATTCTAATTTTGCGACATTGCCAATGTTATTCCAGAAATATTCAATTCACGTATCACATAGAATATTTTAGTGAATGAGTATGAAAAATTAGTTGGTATAACCACAACATGTTCCCATCAACAGTCTGACTGCACATTGGAAACTATGGTACTCACACTGTTCCTAAATGACTAGCAAAATTCAAAAGAACGAGGCAGATCACGGAAATGTGCGCAAACAAATATGAATATACATGCGCACAAAAAAATAAAGAACACTTTTCACATAATTAACCTACTTTAATGACTATAAATCAACCCGACAGACCCGATCTTATGCAAACCTAACCGAGCTTACCCGATTATACGATACGGATAGGTTGAGTCTTTTCTCTTCTGTTTGCGCATGCGCATATACCAAAAATGAATGTGATCCGACACGTTTATTTAGGTAATTATTTGTTCGCAAAAAATGCCTGCTACATGCTCTGTCTATTTAAAAATATCTTTTGTGCATTCAAAATATAAATACCAAGATTTTTTTCCAATCCAGTTATCTGACAACGAAATGGCTTCTTTCATAACAAAGTAGCCAGTATCAATGTCTTTTACTGACTCTACAACAACAATGAGTCTTAATAACTTTATAAGAGTACAATGCGACGTTGTCAGATTCCTTAAAACTCCTGCATACTGAATACTCATGAATATGAAATGTTTGTAGTGAATAGTTTTCGGAAGTATTGGCACCCTAGAGACTGACAATTTTTTCATCAATAATAATAATAATAATAGTTCCTAATAAACACTCGAAGAGTGAACCATTCATAGTGAAGATATTCAGCAAGAAATATGCAAGCAAAGCGAGCACGCGCATTCCTATTACTACTTTTATAACTTATGTAACTTATCTCTTACTTCTTGTTGAAGATATCTGCAAGAAAGACGCGAGCGAAGCGAACGCGCGCATTCCCATCACTACCTTATCGATTTCTGACGACTTTGAGTAGAAATTTTCATCCCTCATTCGTTAGTGAATAAGACCAGAAAACGCGAGCGCGCGCATTCCCATCACTACTTTGTCGATTTCAGTCAACTTTGAGTAGAAATTTTCATACCTTATTCGTTAGTGAACAAGGCCAGAAATACGCGAGCGAAGCGAGCGCGCGCATTCCCATCACTACTTTGTCGATATCAGTTAACTTTGAAGAGAATGCGCGCTCGCTTCGCTAGCGTATTTCTGGTCTTGTGCACTGACAAATAAGGGATGAAAATTTCTACTCAAGTTGATAGAAATCGACAAAGTAGTGATGGGAATGCGAGCGCTCGCGTATTTCTGGTCTTGTTCACTAACGAATAAGGTATGAAAATTTATACCCAAAGTTGACTGAAATCGACAAAGTAGTGATGGGAATGCGCGCGCTCGCGTTTTTCTGGTCTTGTTCACTAACGAATGAGGGATGAAAATTTCTACTCAAAGTCGTCAGAAATCGATAAGGTAGTGATGGGAATGCGCGCGTTCGCTTCACTCGCGTCTTTCTCGCAGATATCTTCACCAAGAAGTAAGAGATAAGTTACATAAGTTACAAAAGTAGTAATAGGAATGCGCGTGCTCGCTTTGCTTGCATATTTATTGCTGAATATCTTCACTAAGAATGATTCACTCTTCGAGTGTTTATTAGGAACTATTATTATTATTGATGAAAAAATTGCCAGTCTCTAGGGCGCCAATACTTCCGAAAACTATTCACTACAAACATTTCATATTCATGAGTATTCAGTATGCAGGAGTTTTGGGGAATCTGACAACGTCGCATTGTACTCTTATAAAGTTATTAAGACTCATTGTTGTTGTTTAGTCAGTAAAAGACATTGATACTGGCTACTTTGTTATGAAAGAAGCCATTTCGTTGTCAGATAACTGGATTGGAAAAAAAAATCTTGGTATTAATATTTTGAATGCACAAAAGATATTTTTAAATAGACAGAGCATGTAGCAGGCATCTTTTGCGAACAAATAATTACCTAAATAAACGACGCAACCTATCCGTATCGTATAGTCGGGTAAGCTCGGTTAGGTTTGCATAATATCGGGTCTGTCGGGTTGATTTATAGTCATTAAAGTAGGTTATTTTATGTGAAAAGTGTTCTTTATTTTTTTGTGCGCATGTATATTCATATTTGTTTGCACACATTTCCGTGATATGTCTCGTTCTTTTGAATTTTGCTAGTCATTTAGAAACAGTATGAGTACTATTGTTTCCAATGTGCAGTCAGAGTGTTGATGGGAAAATGTTGTGGTTATATCAACTCATTTTTCATACTCATTCGCTAAAATATTCTATGTGATACGTGAATTGAATATTTCTGGAATCACACTGGCAATGTCGCAAAATTAGAATCGCCTTTCCGTCAATTCCATTGTTACCAACCTGACAACTTAAATGACAGATATTCAGTAAACAAAACAGCATGAATTTGTTGATTTTCTATTTGCTAGAAAAAGCTACAATTTATTGATAAAAAACTGTTTTCAATGAAAAATAAAAGTGTAAAACTGGTGAATTAGGGTGTGTATATTGTGCTGGTGAAAATAAGGAGGCATTTGAGTGTGTTTTTCGAAGAAGAAACGTGTACCAGAAAAGGTAAATTTTCATTCAAAAAAAAAGGCCCATATCTCCGAAATTACTTGAGACCGCCAAAAATTTCATTTGGATTTTTTGTTCAGGAGGTCAAACTACGTAACTCTAAAAAAAAATTTTTTTTGTAGCTTGTAGCGCCCGGTTAACGGAATTTTACCAACAGCTGTACCAAAAATCAGCTGTTTATCTCGCATTTCTAGGTAAAAAGCTAGATATACTTGTCTATAACATATGAAAGTACAGATAACAGAATTAGGAAGAATAAAAATAGCAATGTCGGGGCGTGGCGCAGTGGTTAGAGCGTCCGACTCTGAGTCGAAAGGTCCGGAGTTCGAACCCTGGCTGGGCTGGGATTTTTTAATTTAATTTAACCGATTAAATTATTGAAATCTCGTGGCTGGACTGGGGTGAGTCCTGCACGATTCGCTGTTGCGTTCCAATTAACAGTGCTGCTTCTAAGGTGGCGTATGGAGTTAGTAACAAGGCCTATAAAGAACACATGGCTAATGACCATAGCAGTCGATGCCAAAACACCAAAGAAAAAAAATATATATAAAAAAAATTAAAATAACATATGTTGGGGCGTGGCGCAGTGGTTAGAGCGTCCGACTCTGAGTCGAAAGGTCCGGAGTTCGAGCCCCAGTTGTGGCTGGGATTTTTTTATTTAATTTGCCCTATTAAGTTATTAAAATCTCGTGGCTCGACTGGGGCGAGTCCTGCACGATTCACTGTTCCAATTAACAGTGCTGCTGGAGTTAGTAACAAGGCCTACCAGAACACACGGCTAAAGACCATAGCAGTCGATGCCAAAACACCAAAATAAAAAAAATAAAAGGGCGATTCTTAAAATGTGTCAATATACGGGGGTGTTCTATATAAAATAATAAAGTTCCTGGGACTTTTTGATAGACGCGGCAACGTCGCATTGCTGAAAATATTTTAGTTCGGTAGAACAGGCAAGAAAATGTAAAATGTGAAATTTTCAGGAATATCCTGCTTTGCGTTTTCCAGAAACGTCTAACCTACCATCGACTGAATCACGCTGTATATCAGTAACACTGTATATCAGTATACGTTGTCGTGATCATGCGGGTGCCGATATTGCGCAGTAGATGACCAGAAACATGTATTAATGCCCGTTGCAAAGTCGACTGATATTTACATGACAGCAATGTTGCATGACTACAATGGTCATGTTCCGATATTCCCGAACAGTACTGGCCAGTAATTTTGGTCGTTCCGATTTTACTGAAATTGACTGGTACACATTTCGCGCCACTTTTCATGGAACCTTGTTGGAGGCTAGAAATTTACTGGTTGCTACTGTTACAGAAATGGCTCATGTTCCGATATTACTGAACAGTACTGGCCACAGTAGGTAATTTCGGAACGCCTAACAGTGACAGTAACCTGAAACTGCCATCTAATTTTGGAACGATTGGTAAAGTCAGACTGTAAAATGTATGGCGGGAACATTTCTAGTTCAAAATTATATAATTATTATTATGTGATACTGATTGATGGCTGCAATTAATCAAGTAATAATAGCTAAGTAATATCAGGTGATAGGGATTCTGAATCATCAGAAAATTCGGATGGCTCAAGTATTTCAAGCTCTAGCCGAGCTATGATTATAAGCTAGGTATTATTTCTTTGTTATAATGACCTGAGGATTTATTTTCTTGTTCTGATATTTTGACTTCATTGTCGAATTGTCTTTAAAGGCCTGCAAATGTCGCCTGGCATCATTTCGATATGAAACATTTATTTTCATACATCTACATGGACGAGAGGCGAGAGAGAACAAAGCTAGTAAATTAGCGGCGCCGGCGGTTCCGGCATCAACTTCTACTAGTAAGTCTTCTAATACCACTTAATACATTTGCTCTGCTGTCTTTTCAGATGAGCTAATTGTAATGATATTTCTATCAATAAATTGAATAAATATTCAATAATCCTAACCTAACTCACTTTCAATTCGGGGAGGGGATACTGGGACTACACGATCATTTCTGTAACAGTAGCAACCAGTACATTTCTAGCCTCTAACAAGGTTCCATGAAAAGTGTCGCGAAATGTGTACCAGTCAATTTCAGTAAAATCGGAACGACCAAAATTACTGGACAGTACTGTTCAGGAATATCGGAACATGACCATGGTCGTGTAGTCCCAGTATCCCCTCCTCGAATTGATAATAATTTAGGTTAGGATATGTTATTTAATATTCATTCAATTTATTGATAGCTTTCTCATTACAATTATCTCATCTGAAAAGACAGCAGAACAAATGTATCAAGTGTTATTTGAAGACTTGCTAGTAAAGGTTGATACCGAAACCGCCGCTAATTTACGAGCTTTGTTCTCTCTCGCCTCTCTTCTCCATGTATGAAAATAAATATTTCAGATCAAAATCATGCCAGGCGATATTTACAGGCCCTTAAAAGACAACTCGACAATGAATTCAAAACAGAATAAGAAAATAAATCCACAGGCCATTATTGTAACAAAGAAATAAAACTTATCTTATAATAGCTCCGCTAGAGCTTGAGGTACTTGAACTATCCGAATTTTCTAATGATTCAGAATCCCCCAGATATTTCCTCTATCATTACATACTTGATTAATTGCAACCATCAATCAGTATCACATAATAGTAATGATATAATTTTGAACTAGATATGTTCCCGCCTTACATTTGACAGTCTGACTTTCCGAATCGTTCCGAAATTAGATGGCAGTTTCAGTTACTGTTAGGAGTTCCAAAATTACCTACTGTGGCCAGTACTGTTCAGTAATATCGGAACATGGGCAATATATCCGGTACAAACAAAAGTCAAAGATCACACCACTAATTTTTAAAAGAGAAAGACAAATATTGCAAGTGTTTGAGAGAGATGACAGATGCAAAGCTTCATTAACTTAACGATAAAATTAACACTTGGCGTCAATTTATAACGTTTGCCAATTTTTCAACACTTTTTCAAACACTGAAGGTGTGAAAATTCGAACAAGTTCCAATGTTTTGCCGGAGAGTACAAATAAATGATGAGAATAAAATCGACAAAGTCGAAGTACCCTTCTCTCCAAATATTTCCACTAAGTGGAAAATATGAGGCAAAAATGTGACAAAACAACTACTTCCCTGACTAATGCCACGACGGATATTGAACTACATCTGACGGATATTTGTGCAACGTTCTTCCAAGACTCAAGCATACTTGCAGTTGATCGTTTTATGTCAAGTATTCCCTACATATTTTTGGTCCTTGACGAGCAGGATTTGGAATTTAGATATAAACAAAGCTTTGGTTGGAAAAACATTGGCGTAATTGGCACGAGTCCGAGAGTGATTGTTCATAACAAAAGTGATCACCTCCAGTTCATTGAAAAGGCAGTTGCTTTCCTCTCGATTAATAATTGGTTGGAATAGTTCAACTTGAGCAACCGAAGAGTACCCGCTGTTATTTAAGGACAGAGCGGTGACCCTTAAGAGCATCGAAGACAACGGCTAAGCAAAATTGGTGCTGTTGCCTGTTAAACAGGATTTATAGATTGTGTTGCAGCCGGTGGCAAAATTAGGAACAATTTATAGTTTTATTTTGTGAGCGTCAACTGTTTTCCTTCATGAACATATTTTTATAATTCTTGTCCTTTAGATTTTATAGATGTGGGAATACTTCTAGTATGTTTAGGAATACGCCTACATCAACATCTATATTTTCCTCCTATTCTGACATTTCTGAATAAAATTAATGTTTGCTTTCAAACTATATAAACAAATACATAATCTAAATTATATTACCTTTCGTTCATTGTTGACAAGGACATTTTGAGTTTCATGTCATTTTCCGCTGCCGCTGCCGTCCAAGATGAAATAGGGTCACTGAATCCTAGAAGGCTTTGGCCTTCTTACGGGTACGGCCAATGGGTGGAGTCTAATAGTTCCAATCTCTTTAAATAGTTCCAATGTTCGAAATAACCCACAAAAGCGCCAATTAGGAAGCAAGGGTTATAAGAGAGAGAGAACCGATAATTTTGAAAAAAAAAAGTTGGGTTATGTTTCTTTTGTAAGTCAGAATGTCAAATAAGTAAATTGTGGATATCATGTTCAATTTCAGTGGCTACATATCAATTCTATTTTTTTTTATGGATTGAAATTGTCAGGTATACAATTGACTCGAATTACAAAAAAAGCGTCGACTTTCGGACACGGCCCCGATATTCTGTGGCCCGACCACTAGTGATTATGGAACATGGAGATTCAGCCGCAGATATAAGTGTTTCTTTTTAGAAGGGCAGAACCTAGTGTAGTTTTTAGAATGATGTGTAAAAGTTGCCAATAATTGATTAAATATATACACAGAGTTACAAACCCCTTATGAAAACACTGAAACTTCTCCATTAATGGGTTCATTATTCAAAATTAGAGATTACTGTTCTCCCAAATACTTCTTAGTCAATATATACCATTGTTTGATCAATACAAATTTTCGAAATTAGGTATCAATTTGAGGTACTGCTAATAACTCAAAAATCAAATAATATCGAATTTGAATCTTACTACTAGAATTTTTAAACTTGTTCGAAAGAAAAGGTTCCATTTTTGCAATTTACAACTTTTCCATACTAGGGGCTTATTAGAATTGGCCACTTTTTTCAATGACCATTTTTGGGTCTTTCGTTCCAAAATTAATTTGAAAATTGATAAAATGGGTTGATAATCTGAATAATTCAGAAAAAAATTGTCAGTCCTAGTGAACACGAAAATTGGTATACTTACACTGCACACACTTTATTTATTGATCCCAAGAAACATTTCTGTTTAGAGAAGGTTTACATTTTTACATAAATTGTTTAACAGCAATACATATGAAATAAAAATTGATGAAGAAATCAAACAAGTACTAGAAAAGGAATGATGAGAATAATTTGTGAAATGAGTAAATAAGTCATATTAAAGCAAAAACTGTCAAAGGTGAAACATTGTTATATTATAAAGGAATTGAAGCCATCTGTTGAGTATACATTTCTTAAGTTCATTTTTTAATTCAGTTGTAGTCCTTATTTCTATCACAATTTTACACTACGTTACTCAATATTGACAGCCATTCCTTTCTCAAGGTTTCCTGTTTCAATCCTGGAGAAAAGTTTGAATGGAAATATAATCTGTATTTGTCTTTAGTGAGGAAAATGGGAAAAATGTATTCTTCAAATCTACTAACAATTTATAAACAAAATGATCTTGAACTCACCTCTGAGAATACAATATAATTTATGACTTTTGTCAGTATTCTTGCAGGTTTTCACTGCACAATAGGTACTTCACTATCAGAAGAAAGGAATATTTGTATCAGTAAAAAAAGTAATCAACATATTCCTAAGTTGGATCAGTGACAGCAGGGCTCATCAGAAGATTTTGGGACTTGGGATAATCTGCTTTCTTTGCCGTGAAACCGCTAAAACTATTTTTGAAAACATTATCAATGACGGCATGACGGCAATGACATAAAAATTGACTTTTGACATGTGTCACTAGTTCGAACATCGGACCTAATTTTCGTGGTGTTTTTGGAACATCGGAACTATTTAGACCACCCATTGGCCATACCCGTAAGAAGACCAAAGCCTTCTAGGATTCAGTGACCCTAAGATGAAAGTTGGTTAACTACCGGCGGTATATATATGAGCAACGGCACATTAATCTTCGTACGGCAACGTCAACTGCAACGGCTGCGACTCCATCTATAAATCCTGCTTTATCAAGTGGAGCTCTTCATAGTACGCGTCACTTAAGTTAGCGGATTGGACGAAACAGCAGTGGGTTTCCATTATCAATTCAAATAAGATTATTTATATTAAATTAGTATCGTTAGATTCGTCAAAATACCATTTTTTCGGAAAGTGCTTGTCAAAAAATGGTCGCCATTTGAAAAATAATAGTTAGACACGAAAATGTAATTTTGCCAACTTGTCTTATTCATATCTATCATACTAGTCATTAAAACTACGCGATTGTAATATTCTGATGAACACCTGAGGTCCTTAGATTAGTTTACTTCCGATCATGGCCACCTAGATGTAATTTCAAAAGTGACTCCAAAAAAATTAAGTAGATATAAAAATTTTCGAAAATGTCACATTCTGATTTAGAATAGTCTCAGAAATCCAAAAATGTTACAATATACAGGGTGTTCCATTTAAAAATTTAGAACCGGAGCCATTTCCGGTGAAACCGGAAGTGACCGGAAAGAGAAAAATATGTGAAAACAATACTCACATACTTCACATACCATTTACCTATACCAAATCTTATTTTGATACACCTAATGGTCTAGAAGTTATGACTTGTCCCGGTATTGTTTTCTATTGGTCAATGTTCGAACCAAGTAACGTGCCCTCTGACACCAATTTTATCCAATTTTCTCAATAAAATCCCATGGTTAACGTGGCAAGAGCTTAACACAAATCGATAGACACAATATGGCACATTTTTGACCACCATCAATTTTACTAAAATGTTTGAGTGAAATAAAAATTCGGAATTATTTATTTTTCATTTATTTTGTTATGGCACTATCAGGTTAACATAACCTATACCTAATGCATTACGCTCAATGTATGCACGCATCTTTAAAGTTGGTAACATTCAATGATACAAAGTAGTCATCATGTAAAAACCTAACAATATCTTCGATTTTACATAAATTAATTTTATTATCTACATTCACAATATTTTTACAAAAACTAATTTGTCGTGTAATATCCTTTCCGTTGGAAAGCAATCTGAAATAGATTCCTTTAGCATTGTTGTATTCTTCTTTTTCTTGATAGACTTCAAAGACGACACGAGCTGAGTATCTCAATAAAAATGGATCATTTTGCAAACCCAATGCCGATGTCAATTGTTCTAATGTGTGATCATGACCTGAATAAAGGACGAGGTAAGGACCGCTATTTGACACCTACATAAATTAATTATAGTTACAACAAAACAAAACACTTCAGTTAAAATTACCATATGCAGCATCTGTTGAACAATATGTCTCATCAAGCCATAAGATTTCAAAAGGCAATACCTTTTCCATGATTCATTCCTCCATTTTTGGTAATTCACCCAGTCTGTATATGCAAAGATTCCCACAACATTTTGTCTTCTGCAAAACAAAATCAATTTATTATTGGTATGTCTCTATAACTCTGATTTTTGAAAGGAATTGAAAAATAATTCACTCACAAAAGGAATTAACATTCTAGCATTGTTTGAATAGTCAATGTCTGTGGAAAAGGTATTGGACCTAGGGTCACTGAATCTAGAAGGCCGTGCCGTCCTTACGGGTATGGCCAATGGGCGTGGTACAATACTTGAAATAGTCCAGTATTCAAATAACCCACAAAATCACCAATTAGAGAGCAAGTTTTGTGGGTTATTTGAACACTGGAACTATTTCATGTACTAGACCATGCCCATTGGTCATACCCGTAAGGACGGCACGGCCAAGAAGACTAAAAACAAGGAGTGTTTGATTCCCATAAGACAATGGGGACACTAGTAGACAGAGATGAAAGAACATTTGTGACGAAATGTGACGGACTAGCTCTTGGTATATGAGAGTTACTGCTGACAGTTTTGTTGCTTGATTTGAGTTCGACTCTGTACTCATACCCAAGTACGTCACTATGACGCGTTGATGATACAAGTTTCTGATTGGCTAGAGCTTATTAAACCCTCCTTGTTTTTAGTCTTCTTGCGGCACGGCCTCCTAGATTCAGTGACCCTAATTGGATCCTAATGCGAGTGTCATCTACCGTGATCAGTTACAAACAATATTTGACGTCATTTTAATGAAGGGTTCTTCAAAAAACTCTGATATTAATGCTATACCATTGGTTCAATCATGTTACGACATGACTTGAAGCATTGCCTAAAGAAGAATAGTCAAACAATCCCTGTGCTGAACGCATTGGATGACCGTCACTCGAGCCATCTATACTATTTTACTGGAAATATTGAAAATGTATCCAGTAATGTGGCGCCGTCATCGGATGGCACGCAAAACTACACTTCTGTCTCTTTTTAAAATAGAACGTCAGTTTTCATTCACTTCATTCAGAAATGTGCGGAATATTGTCATTGGTAAGATGTTGAGCAGAATAAAAGGCGAGCTAAAGTCAGCATTCGGATGTTTCGAATATCAGATGACGATCGGTGGTAATTTTATATTGCTGCTATTAAGCCTAATGAAACACGTAATGTAGCATTGTTCTTAATGAAAAATAATGCTCAAGTATAGGTACAAAAAATGTTCTATTACGATATTATATCGCAGCTGATATGTTTTGAAAACAAAGAATATTTTAGTGCTAATAAGTAGGTAAATAATAATATATCAGTATTGTTTGTACAAGCTTTTGTTTAGTTTCACTCACACGTAACAGCTAGGTATCTACTGTTTATAACAGGTTCAAAACTTCAGTGGAAATTTTGAGCCAATTCCACTGATCCAATCATCTTGAAATTTGGCAGGAGTCTATTTAATTTATAAAGTTCGTTACGACATTCACAGAAAAACAAGATAGCGAACATTTTTGTGATTTATTTTCTATAATATCTGTGGTATTATTGTTTTGGTAATGATTTATTTCTTAATTGTAAAATATATATGACATCTCTGACATATTTATATAACAAAAACTCATTGTTCATGGAAACAACTTTTGAAGCAATTCATATTAATACAGAATCCTACATTTTCTAATACCATTCATAATTCGAATCTCTAGTAGATTTTTTATTTTTTCAAAATTCGAAATGGCGAATACGATTTTTGATTAGATTCTTTCAAAATTGGTACCTATACAGGGGCTTGTGTTGGAGACCAATTCGAACATTCAAGATGAAGGACAAATTTTGTGATTCATGTCCGAATCCGTCCATGATATGGACACATAAGGAGAGTTTAAAAGAATGTTGTCACCAGAAATCATTCATATGATGCAGAATGGCATCTCCTACACAGACCTAAAATACATTTTTGTTGTACAATATAGTTATTTGTGTATTTAGAGCGCGCGGGGCGCGGTGTTCTTTGGAGAGCGGCAATGACACTTTGTATTCGAAATAAACACATGTTTTTTCAAGATTTATTCACGCGACAAGATTTTATCATTCAGATTTTTATAATGTAACAAAATGATGTTTTTCACTATAAAATTTATTTCCTTCTTTTTAGTGCATTTCAATAAAAGCTTTTCTCTGAAAAGTTTTTTATAGTTTATTTATTAGTTTCTCTTTTAATTTTCTGTGTTCATTTTCTTAGTCTGTTCATTTCAATTAATGCTGTAGCACGGTCGCTTGCCTGTTAATTTACCGTTGGAAATTTGTCCGAATTTCTACGTGTTTTCTATCTAGCTTCCGATGGGGGCAGGGGGGTAACTTTTTTTGAAACCGTTTTATTCAATGGTCAGATGATTTTCACTATTTTTACGGATTTTGTCTATTTCGCGAGTTTTCTTATTTTTTTGTGACAAAAAGGGGGGCGAGCCCCCCGATCGATTTCTCATCATTATTTTCCGTGTCCGAAACTGTTGAAACATTTCCCGAATTCCTTTGCGTTCTCTATCACTATTTTTTACAGATTTTTCCGATTTTAATTTCTCGTGTTTTCCAAATTTTTTCGAGAAAAGTGGGAAGCAAGCCCCCCTACCTAATTTTTCTTTTCGCTGTAACTTTTGACGTCCAACTCCGTCAAGAAAACTTCCATATATAGCTTTCGGGGGGGTACAATTTTTTTATCCCATAATACTCGACGGTCAGATATATTTTTCAATGATTTTTACGATTTTTAGATTCGCGAGTTTTCTAACTTTTTTCGAGAAAAGGGGGGGCAAGCAAGTCTCGTTTACATGCAAATTGCAAATGGCAGGTGGAGCGGACACGGAGCCAATCAAAAACACGAAATAATGACCATTCATCATTCACTTTACGCGATTACTACGACACTTTCCATCTCATTCGTTTGTCTCCATTTTGGGCACAAACGTGCTGGGTACAAACGTAATCTACTAATAAACCCCATCGTCATCCAATGATAAGCCCATGAGATTGACTGACTACTTTTTTAGACAATGCTTGAAGGCCAGATCACTGAAGTTACGACATGACTTGGATGCGAGATCACTGTCGCCATAAGGTTGGGTAACTATCTTACCTCTATTTAAACAATGATTTTAGTCATACAGTAACGTATTTTGGAAGGAATGAGAAAGGTGGATGACATGACAGAGATGAGTCCATTGCTCAAAATCAATAATTCTTTGTTAAAAAAAAACACATTGTTTTACCACTGGAGCTAATAATAATAAAGTTTTTTCAAAATTCAATAAAAAGGCATTACATCAATTTGTATAAAAAGGTGAATAAACGGTTTAATTATACCCGCGAAGTTAAAAACTTGTTGAAATTTCAGTCAAGAAGTACATGTACAGATGAATTATTTTATCTTTACCCATGCGTCATCAATTTATGATCTAAGAAATAACACACCCTCTATGTAACATCTCTGTCTATCAACCGCTATGAGCGAATCAAAATTCGTTGACATTTGTCTTCTAAGCAAAGAATTATGGTATTGTGATGATCCATTGAAACTCAAAACAGTGAAAAGAGATAGCCATAAAGCTGACAGTGTTTTTACATTTCAACTAAACTTGCCAAATAGTGTATTGACTAGAGCAGTACCACCAGTCACCACTTTTACTTCGTTTTGCAGTCAGACACATTATAAAAACAGTTTTTTTTCAAAACTAAACGTCTTTGAAATTTCTAACCCCACAATTGATATATGTGACTGTAATTCCGTATCACCGGGATATTCACACAACAGTAATCCAGTGGGTGGAAACCCTATTGAGAAAAAAAACCTTACCTAATTCTATTCCATTTCCATTTAATTTCTAATTCCATTTCCATGAATTTGAAAATGTTAATTTAGTTAATTTAATAATTCATTATCTTATCTCATTATCTACACGTTGTAATTTTTATCGGGATATCAGCCACGTCGTTTTACATTTAGACTTTGTTTTGACTAAGGGTGGATTTAGTCAACTTTAGCATAACCATTATCATAAACATAACGGTAACATCAAAGGTTTTTAGCATAAACTTAATAAATGGCGCCATTTACAGCCGTATGCACCGAAGTAGTTTAAACGAGATTATAAATTGAGCTCGATTAACTCTAATTTTTCATATGCACCGTAGCGAAATACGCCTTAATCGCGATTAACTTTAATCCAATGATTTTCGAGGTTTAAGCTTAGCAAACGCACGTGTGACTGTTGGGTTGGTTGATTTTTAATGTACCTTTGTATTCCTCAATAAAAAAGAAAAATGAGGATGACAGAGATATTACTGATTTTATTAATTTTGGATTTCCTAGAAGATGTTTTTCTTTTGGAAGTTCAAACTTCTGGTTCTTCAGCAAATTCAGAAAATACTGCAGTGTTACATGACATCGCCTCAGATATTAAAGAAGGGATTTCTGCTCCCCATGAAAATCTAGGAGAGCACGAATGGGAACACATGGTCGAATAATTGGGGGATATACCCAATATGTGTGATATGAGCAATCGTATGGAAGGCCTAAGGAGTCTTTAAAATCGTAGAGAGAATTCATTCAATAATTATTTTGCCTGTTTGTAAATACTCCACAGTTCGATTATATATTTGGCTAAATTCTGCTGTGCACTTTTTATGAATAGTCGTGAAAGACTTTGTACTCGTGAAAGGATTCGTAGTAACACAAAATCTTTCACTTGTGACAAAAATGTGAAAAGTTGTTCTTCATCTTACTATTTACGAATCTGAGAGTCTTATACTAGTAAGAGTGTTTAATGAATACACGATGAAGAAATAACTGCATTCCTCTCTACAATCAAAACATCAAAACATTTTCTTAATGTAATAATGAAAAACAAGGAAAGACTGACTGATCTAATTTCAGAAATGTTGCCTAATTTTTCAGTTGCATCTGATTTGGATAGCAAGAAGTTTCTTTAAAACATGCTTTTTTTGGTTTGTTCAAGTTTCGTCAACATCACCTCCTAATTTTTGACATTGTTCCTCATCTAGTCAAAAGTCTCTGCTACTTCTTATAGTAAAAAGGTAAGTTTATCGAGCTTTTTCTAGAAACAAGAAGAAAAGTGAGTACATTCATTTCGGACTTCCACCGTCTTATAATTTGTATAAATCACAACGTTTCAACTGCTTCTATCCGCAGTCGTCTTGTAGTGAAAAAGAAAATTGGTGTTACGTAGTTTTATTTCCTGAACACGAAACCGAAATAATTTCTTGGGGGTCTCTAATACTCTACGAGTTATGACGTTTTGAATCTTGAAAATAAACCATATTCAAACACGATGTTTTCAGTAAAAGATGACACAAAATGCCTCCTTTTTTGCCGACACTTTTTACATACCCAAATCAACTCATATTTCACAAATACAAGCACCAAAACCAAACGTTCTACAAACAATTAAAATTAACCTTCTTATATTACTATACAGGCCGTTTCTTTTATCATGTGGTAACATTGCTATATTCTAAACCGTAACAGATACGAAGACGATTAAATGGGAGAAAAGGTAACTATTGTGGAGAACAGTACAATGGTCAAAGAAAATGTACAGGGAGTCTCGCCCTTCCCGAGTTATACAGGGAAAACCAAAAATGCTGTTATTTGTTTTTTACGAATAGAAGTGTTATTTCTGAAAATATAAAAAAATGTATAAGGAAAGTTTTAATGTATTTAAAATGTACTATAAAAATGTAACAATGAATCTTTGATTAAAAGTTTCGTGTCAACACGGCCACCATCAACATTTTTTTTTCAAATACGGACCTGTCTATTTTAGTACAAATATTGATGAAGCGATAAAATCACAATTCAGTGGTATATCACACTTGATATTTTTATAACGTTTAATTTAAAATATCTAGCATCCTCAGTGACAACAATTTTTAATTACGGTCCTGTCGTTAGTTCTTTTGTAAATTATTTTGATTTCTTCAAATCCTATTCAACTATTGGCATACTTCAGACTTCACCCAATAATTTCGATAAGAAGTACCCCAACACAACGAACATTCGTATTTTTCCTTCTTGTGCATTTTTGTATTACAGAAATCCTTGTTTGAAGGCTGATTTCTTCTGAATCAATTATCATACTGAATATTTATATAATTCTCAATCCTGGAAGTAACGAAAATATTAGTTTTTGGTCAAAATACGACTATTGTGTGATATGGTACAATTAAATAGCATCTCACTTCATTTACCATTTTTAAACAAGTAGGCTTTGCTTGGTGTCTATGGCAGGACAAATAAATGAGTTGTTGATACGTGTTAAGAACTGTCAGTCGTTTATACACTCAGTCATATCAAAGATGTATTCAAATGACGAAAGGACTGATATGCTATTTGCTTATGCAAAATCAAATAGAAATCCTCTTTTGGCAAAAAATATGTGTGGTGAGCTATACCCAAATCGTCGTATTCCAAACATTCAAATGTTTAGACGATTAGAAAGAAATTTGAGACTGTGGTGCATTTGATAGAAATAAAACTAGAAAATGTGTTGTTACTGGAAGTATGCGGAACCAAATAAATGTTTTAGGTAAGCAAATATTACTTCATAAAGATTAACAAAGTGACAAAAATATTTTTTTTCAATTTAGGATTGGTCAGTTACAAAAATATTTCTAATCAAGATTGTTCTTTACGAGAAATTGCCCACGAACTAGGGATTTCTGTAGAATCTACCAGAAATATTTTGAAAAAGAACAAATACAAATGCTACAGGATACGCAAAGTTCATCACCTCAATGAAAGGGATTACGGAAGGAGAGTACGATTTGCGATGTGGTTGAGACGTAGAAATAGGGAAGTTGGAAATATTTGTAATAAAATAATATGGACGGACGAATCAAAATTCACCAACAATGGTTGGTTTAACAGAAACATCCATTATAGGTGGAATAATACAAATGAACATTTACATAGAGAAACCAATTTCCAGGAAAGGTTCGGAATAAATGGTTGGTTGGGAATTTTGGGAACAAACATACTAGGTCCTTTCTTTTACGACGAGCATTTGAATGGTGGAATGTATTTACATTTTTTATACAATGAGTTTGATGGCTACTTAGATGAATTGCCACTGAACATCCGCCGTGAAATACAATATTTTCAACAAGACGGTGCCCCTCCCCATAATGCAGCAATAGTAAGGGAACATTTAGATGCAATATTCCCAAGAAAATGGATTGGAAACAATGGACCAATTGCCTGGCCAGCTCGATCCCCAGACCTGACTCCTTTAGATTTTTTTGTCTGGGGATACATAAAGGATAAAGTTTTTTCGACAACTAGTACAGATATCGACCATCTCAAATAAAAAATAAGAGATGCATGTAATAGCATTACACCCATCATGCTAGAAAATTGCCACAGAAATTGTATGGACAGACAACTTATGTGCATTCAACAAAGAGGTCGGCAATTCGAGCATTTAATGTAGGTTATCATGAAGAATTTATTTCCTGTATTGGTTTTATTTTCACTCAAAAATTCAATATGAAATAAATTGTTTTCTGTTTGTTTGATTTCTTCTACTCTTAAGTAAGTTTATTTCCGAGGTAAATTGCTATCGTTCGTCTCTGAAACTACAGATATCTTTTATTATAGTGTAAACATAATTTTAATAGATACATTTATTCAAAGCGTCACTGATAATTTTTATATCGGAGAGTTAGGTTTTGTGGAATCCATAAACGACCTAACGACAGGACCGTAATTAAAAATTGTTGTCACTGATGATATTAGTTATTTTAAATGAAACGTTATAAAAATATCAAGTGTGATGTACCACTGAATTGTGATTTTATCGCTTTATCAATATTTGTACTAAAACAGACAGGTCCATATTTGAAAAGAAATGTTGATGGTGGCCGTGTTGACACGAAACGTTTAATCAAAGATTCATTGTTACATTTTTATAGTACATTTAGAATACATTAAAACTTTCCTTTTCCATTTTTTTATATTTTCAGAAATAACAATTCTATTCGTAAAAAACAAATAACAGCATTTTTAGTTTTCCCTGTATAACTCGGGAAGGGCGAGACTCCCTGTAAATTTTCTTCAACCATTGTACTGTTCTCCACAATAGTTACCTTTTCTCCCATTTAATCGTCTTCGTATCTGTTACGGTTTAGAATATAGCAATGTTACCACATGATAAAAGAAACGGCCTGTATACACAACCTCACCTTTCATACAGGTTCATTCTTAAAATAAGTTGGTAGGGTTATGTATAGGTACTTTACAATAAGAATGTTGATTATTTTGAAACGTTGGATTTTGGTGCTTGTAATAATTGTGAAATACATGTTGATTAGGATCTCAAAAATGTGCCGAAAAGAAGGAGGAATTTTGTGCGATTTTTTGCTGAAAAAATCGTGTTTGGAAAATGTTCATTTTCAAAATTCAAAAGGTCATAACTCAAAAAATATTAAAGACCCCCACGAAATTCCCTCGGATTTGTGTTCAGGAGTTGAAACTACGTAAGTAACGTTACTTTTTTTCTTGTTTCGCGAAAAAGCCTGATAAACTTACCTTTTAAGTACCCTTTTCATCTGCCATTTTTTTCTCAATTCTTTTTCGTTATTTTCAAATAATATTTTGAGCGACGGAAAAAATTTCGAATATGGACATTTGGCCGATTTTAACGAAATTTTCACAGATGCCTTAAAACAGCGAATAATTGATAATGAGATAGTTTTTTTTTGCGGAAAGCACGTTTTTTTGGATTTTTTCGATAAAATGTGTGGCAGTACATACCCCATAATTATACAAATTATAACCAGTTTAAATTGAACTAACTGTCTGCTTCTGTGCTGTCTATTCACTTTCAACAAATACCAGTAACTATAAAATGCTAATTTCAAGCCATACAAGAAACGATTCATACAGGGAACGGTTTTAAATTATCATTATAAGTTTTGATTCATTTGAAATTGAAATCCATAAGATTGATATTAATTCAATTGTCAAATGTCAAACACGGTGAAGTCTGCAAAGAGAACAAAGCGACGTTGCCAGTTTTATTTTAATTCCTGCAAACCGGGATCAGTTTGAAGGTTATTTTTTTTTTGAAATTATGTTGAAAATAACTAAAAAATTGTTGAATTTGAGGCTGTATTTTGTGTTGATGAAAAGAAGGAGGGATCTTGAGAGGTTGGCTGGAGAACGTATGCGTAAACATCGGTTGTTATTTTTATTGGAATGGCATTTTTCAGAAGGAATGAACCCGCTTACGTCATATTTACCGAGCTCAACTTCGGAATTTCTTGCGACTCTGCACGCAGATCCAATCTTCTGAAGTGAAAGGAGGTAGTGAGAGTTCAGCTACAGAAGTTTTTCACGATCTCATTACTTTTTGGCGCTTAAAACGTCACAGTGCTCACCGTCATTATGCTCGCTCCGATCTCCCCCTTTTACGTCCCGATCTTACTGATAAGACAGATCTTATCTTTTAATGTAAAAGAAGAGAGAACAACCAGACCTAACTTTGACACTTTTGTTACAGACATTGCTTTCGATCCCTTTACTTTTTAACATTGAAACAGTAAATTGAGATAGTTTCTCGCTGCGCTCGCAGTCATTATGCTCGCTTCGCTCGCCCCTATTGGGCAACGACGACTGCACACACATTTGATATTTTAACGTAAAAGAAGGGAAAATCACCTAACCTAACTTTGTCATTTTTTCTGCAGTTGTTTACGGTCCGATCGATTTTTAAAGTTAAAAACGTAAACATAAATAGTTGCTCGCTGCAACCTAACCTAACTTTGACACTTTTGTTACAGAAGTTACTTGCGATCCGATCACTTTCTAGCGTTGAAAACGATAATAATAATGGAGGCTCGCTGCACTCGCCGTCATTATGCCCGCTTCGTTCGCCCCTATTCCGCCTCCACAACTGCACACAAATCGAATCGGAATTGCGAAATGTCGGCCGAGCGCGCGCTTTTCTACTACTGTTTTATTTTTTCTCTACTTTTTGTAGAAAGGTTCATTCCTTATTTCTTGGTGAAGATTCATAGCCAGAAATACGCGAGCGAAGCGAGCGCGCTCGGCCGACATTTCGCAATTCCGCGCGCGCGGAATTGCGAAATGTCGGCCGAGCGCGCGCTTTTCTACTACTGTTTTATTTTTTCTCTACTTTTTGTAGAAAGGTTCATTCCTTATTTCTTGGTGAAGATTCATAGTCAGAAATACGCGAGCGAAGCGAGCGCGCTCGGCCGACATTTCGCAAGTCCGCGCGCACGGAATTGCGAAATGTCGGCCAAGCGCGCGCTTTTCTACTAATGTTTTATTTTTTCTCTACTTTTTCTAGAAAGGTTCATTCCTTATTTCTTGGTGAAGATTCATAGCCAGAAATACGCGAGCGAAGCGAGCGCGCTCGGCCGACATTTCGCAATTCCGCGTGCGCGGAATTGCCGAACGCGCGCTTTTCTACTACTGTTTTATTTTTTCTCTACTTTTTGTAGAAAGGTTCATTCCTTATTTCTTGGTGAAGATTCATAGCCAGAAATACGCGCGCTTTTCTACTACTGTTTATTTTTTCTCCACTTTTTGTAGAAAGGTTCATTCCTTATTTCTTGGTGAAGATTCATAGCCAGAAATACGCGAGCGAAGCGAGCGCGTTCGGCCGACATTTCGCAATTCCGCGCGCGCGGAATTGCGAAATGTCGGCCGAGCGCGCGCTTTTCTACTACTGTTTTATTTTTTCTCTACTTTTTGTAGAAAGGTTCATTCCTTATTTCTTGGTGAAGATTCATAGTCAGAAATACGCGAGCGAAGCGAGCGCGCTCGGCCGACATTTCGCAAGTCCGCGCGCACGGAATTGCGAAATGTCGGCCAAGCGCGCGCTTTTCTACTAATGTTTTATTTTTTCTCTACTTTTTCTAGAAAGGTTCATTCCTTATTTCTTGGTGAAGATTCATAGCCAGAAATACGCGAGCGAAGCGAGCGCGCTCGGCCGACATTTCGCAATTCCGCGTGCGCGGAATTGCCGAACGCGCGCTTTTCTACTACTGTTTTATTTTTTCTCTACTTTTTGTAGAAAGGTTCATTCCTTATTTCTTGGTGAAGATTCATAGCCAGAAATACGCGCGCTTTTCTACTACTGTTTATTTTTTCTCCACTTTTTGTAGAAAGGTTCATTCCTTATTTCTTGGTGAAGATTCATAGCCAGAAATACGCGAGCGAAGCGAGCGCGTTCGGCCGACATTTCGCAATTCCGCGCGCGCGGAATTGCGAAATGTCGGCCGAACGCGCGCTTTTCTACTACTGTTTTATTTTTTCTCTACTTTTTGTAGAAAGATTCATTCCTTATTTCTTGGTGAAGATTCATAGCCAGAAATACGCGAGGGAAGCGAGCGCGCTCGGCCGACATTTCGCAATTCCGCGCGGTCCTTTATTCCATTTAAGTAAAAAAAGGAGCAAATTTTTACTCTTTCTGCATATTTGAAAGTGGAGGATTGTAATGATTCAATAATAAAATCAGGCCACAAATCGGAAGAACCAATTATGTCTTGAATCAACCATAATACATCTGTAAATACAATATATTTTATGCCAAGATTTATATTTTAAATGTAATTTACTTACTAGGTTGATATTTTGCTTTATAGACATTTTCTAGTTTCATTCATTCTAGATTCATTTTTATTTCAGCAATGACGCAAAGAATAACAAATTTTTGTTTAACGAAGGGAAAGTTCAAAAGTTGTTCCTATAGCTCATACTTGAATTCGAATAGTTGCCTGTATTTCATTATGATTTGATACCAACCTGACATCATTAAAATAACTGCAGATTCCTGCATACTTCATTCCAATTTTGTTAGTACTCCTGGATGAAAAGTAGGCATTTTTACTGTTTGTTGCCCTTGAAATCGCGGGTTTCGTAATTCTGTAGGAGGTGACGACTACCTAACTGCCAAGAGAACATCCGCTTCGTGCTCATGCGCTTAGTAGTGATGATATAAAGTCGTCCTTTTAACAATTACTAAAAAAACGGGAACAAAGTGAAATTGTTGTTTTTCTGATCGTCAAAATAAGGACTTAGCACATGTTCCTGGATCAACGTGGATTTGTTATTTTTGTGACCGTTAAAAGGACAAATAATCTCAATACTAAGCGCGTGCGCAAGAAGTGGATTCGCCCTTGGCATTCAGGTGTTTGTTAGGAGGTGGACGTACGCTAAGTATATTTCTTTTCACTGTCAAATTTGGCAACGTTGCAATGGATCCGATCGAGTTCGAGGGAACTGTCATGCCTGTCATTGTATTTGTCAAAATGTCAAATATTAGTGTTTGAATATCTAGTTTATAATTTAAACTCGTTTGTGATTTCTTGAGCTTCATTCAGTCAATGAAATGCCTTCATTACTATAAGAATTAATGTTTGTAGGTAATGACAAGTTGTATGGATTGGAAATTACGTGAAAAACTCGATTAATTGTGTTGTATTGGGGAGCATTAGTGAAGTGACCACTTTGAAGGATTTTTGCCCAAAAAAGGATCTTACAGATATTTCCGCGGAAAAATTTCAATTGGTACAGTAATTTTATCATGTTTTACACAATCTGTGCAAATTTCATGAAAATCGGGCACATGTCCACATTCGCAAGTTTTACCTGAGCGACTCTGTAGTATGATAGCATAGACCAGGACCACTTGCATTGTATTCGTTTTCGATATTTTTCCATGCATTTTTCTTATGCGATGTTCGATTCGTTTTCTCATTTTTTAATACCGTCGCATATTCCCTAATTTCTAAATTAACCAAACACTGTTTCTCCAATATGGATATATTTCGAACTCTTTTTATACCTTCATACCTTTCGCTCAATTTAGTTATCAGTTTCTTATAACTTTCAAAACTATCTTGAGTTTGCGCGATTCTCTTGAGATGTCACAGTTTGATAAAATTATATTAGAAACGACAAGTTGTACAGATTTTTGCAGTGATGCCAAATTGTTGTTTGGATTAAGTAATCCGCACTTTTCATATATCGGAGAATATAACTCAGCCCAAGACCACTTAATCCGGTTTAATTGATCTGGATTAAACGCGAAAACGGTGCATACGGGCATTAATATAACAGATTCAACTTTCGCTTTTGACATAAATTTAAGCACAATTTTAAAATGATGTTGACTAAATGCTCCTTCAAATTTCTCGACTTATTTCATATGCATTACAATGATGACGCACGGGTAAAGATAAAATAATTTAACTGTAGGTATGTTTGTAAATTTTTAAAATTCAACAAAATAAAAATAAACTACCTGAGTTAATTGAAGTGAAAGATATCATGAAATGAATTTCGATGAGACTAATTCATTTTGTCAATTGTTTTTTAATGAGAATAATGACTTGATCGCTTTTAGGTATATGATTTGGAATTGAATCATAGTAAAACGGCAAGAAATATTTGAAAATTTTCTGAGACCTTGTTTTTTTAACTTTTTTTTTCACTGTGACAGTATTGTAGTAGATTTATACTCTAATTAACTGACTAAAATAATTTATATAACGAAATACAATGATACAATAACACAATACTCTAATTTACATAACAATTATTACGGAACTAGGTATTTATATTCGACTTTCACTTCACTGACTGCCCGACTGTCCGCTGCGTAGTTCTTTTTATATCCGACGTTGACTTCTCTGAATGCTCCAGAATTTTCCATCGAATCGCCCAGACTCACCAAACCGTCCAGATTCTTCTCGGTGCAAGCGCATCGACAGTCTCCCGCGGTTGGTCGCTAGCTATACGTGAGAGTTCAGGTCCGGCATCGCCCGCAGCTTCGCCACAGTATTTTTATTTCTTGTATTATAAATATGATTATTGAGGTTTATATTCGTTCTATGTTTGTAGATATAAATCATTATGCTGCATCCAAATAATTGTCTTATATCTATTTTCTTTGATTCTTTGCACAGTTTTTCACTTGGATATAAACAACTTCTACTATATATGATTTTCATTAACCATTTCTGAAGAACATCAAGATTTCTGAGGTGGGATTTCATGACTCCTCCCCAAGTCAGAGTCCCATAATTCAATTGAGACTGTATTAATGAAAAATAAAGAATGTCAAGAGTTTTTATGTCCATGAATGTTTTGAGATACTTGAATTTTGATAATAAACTTCGCAATTTCCTCAAAAGGAATTCTATGTGTTTGTCCCATTTAAGATGCCTGTCACGCTTAATCCCTAAGTACTTGATACCATCTGTTTCTTTTATTATAGTATTATTATCAATTATTAGTGGGCCTAAGTCTGGGAGAGTATCATTATAAAATATGAATGGCATGAATTTCGTTTATTGTGAGTAGGTTATAATCAAACCAATTTTTAATCTTTTTAAAATCTAATGTGGCCTCAGTCTGTAATTCAATCCAGTTTTTTCCTCCATATAATATAACTGTATCATCTGCAAAACTATGAATTTCACCTATAGTATTAATATAAAAAAGGCCATTGGGATAGATAGAAAATAGCAGTGGTCCCAAAACTGTCCACCGTAGCACACCAAATTGAAAGATTTTTTGTTTACTTCATCAATTTCAACTTATTGAGTTCTATTTTCTGAGTAATTTTTGAGAAGACCATAAACTTTGCCGCGAAAACCAATATTCTCTAATTTCATTAAAAGTCGTTTATGGTCAACTGTATCAAAAGCTTTAGCTAGGTCCAAAAAAATAATAATAATGAAACTTTGTGATCTGAACTAATGTACTGTACCAAACTATGTGCCTGCGATACTTGTTTCCTTTCTCTTCCAATTACATCGTTTGACACGATGTACCTATTGGTTGAACAGTGAGAACATTACCGCCCATAGTAACAAATAAATTTATAATTCAGAGCATAAATGAATTGCACAAAGGAAAGAACATCTACAAGACTTCTAATAAACACTGTAGTAAGCATATGCGAACAATTCTTTCAAACGAAAAAAAAATTGTGTGAGGATTTGTTCAACCTTTTGCGTTCGAAATTTTTTTCATTTATTATTATGAGTCACACATTTCTACAGTTAGTAGTAGTGTCAGTAGCAGTCAGTTAAATATTCTATCTTTTTAGAAGTTTTTTGTTCTCATACTGAAATAATAGACCAGTGCTGATGAATATTTGAGATAAAAAAAAAAACAGTATGAAACCTACTGGAAGAGGAGCAAAATATTGTTCGAATGACAGAAAAAATAAATCGGAGTCGAAAAAATGGAGAAGGGTGGAATGGGGTGAACTTTTAGTGATTGAATGTGATATTTCACGGTTTTTCGTGTTTGACAACGAAAGTTGACATCCCATCGAAAAAATCGGAAAAACCATTTTTTCGGTTTTTAATTTTTTTTCTCGCGCAAAAATTAATTATTGTTCACTAAATTTGGTGGAAATATAACTCATTATGTTTCAAGTGAAGATGTAATTTTTTTGCATCGAAATGCAGACTTTTCCTTTTTTTTTTCGAAAAATTCCGAAAACACCATCTCATTTTCAAATGAAATGTCTCACCGGTAAAGTTCGTCTTTTCAAGCTCGCCAGCCGCTATTTTTTCCTTTGAAGCGTCTACTTTCAGATTATGTAATAAAAGAGTAGCACTACTATGGAAAATTATGAAATTAACAGTGGAAACCTTTCGAGAATATTAATTTCATGTGACCTCAATAGGTACAAAGAATAATCAAAAACATAAATAAGAATTTGATTATGATAGAAGGGCGAAAAGAGGTGAACTTTTGGGGGGTAAAAATGGTTTCTCACGATTTGCAGCGAAAATTAACCTCCTACAAAAAAAAAGTTGAAAAAAAAGTTGTTGTCAATAAAAAGATCTGATTCTGTTGGTTTTGCCTATTATCAAGTCTAAAAATTTTTAATGATTTTTGTACTTCTAATAGAGGATATTCTTGCTAAAAAATTACATAGAAAGGCTATCCAAGAAGTGTACCCCACTATGAGGAACCTTGACAATAATTACAGAACTTTAACTTATTCAGGACCCGTTTCGGAAAAAATTGCGTAATTTTTGAAAAAAAAAAAACAAAATTTAAGAGTATCATTCAGAACAGATAACATGTTGGGAAGGTTTATCAAAAATAATAAAGATAAAACACAAAAATGTGAAAAATTAGGAGTTTATAAATTAAATTATGGATCTTGTTCCAAAGTATACAGGGCAATTCAAATTCGACCCCCACCATTGGGATCTCCTAAACTACAGGAGATAGGTCTAAGCTTAAATTGTGGCAAAGTTGCGTATTCTGGTGCTTAACAAAATACTGTTTTGAAACTTGGAAAATTCCGAGTATTTCCGGAAATATCGGGAAAAAACTGAAAATCGAAATTTTCGTTTTTATTTTTTTTTATCGTTATTTGACAACATAGCTCAAAACCAAAAGTACATTTTCATTTATACTTTTTTTCAGCTACACGTTTTCATGTTCAGATTTACTATCCGACGTTTCGTCTTCTGGCATTCATCATCAACTTTTGTTTCTGTTATGGGCGCCATATTGTTTTTTATACAGAAAAATAGTGATTATCATTCGATTTCATTGATGTATAATTTGTTATGATTTGCACTTCTGAAACCACAGATATTGAAAAAAACAACTTCATCTGAGATGGTCATGACGTCATCGAAAAATTTTATTTAATAAACACTAGTTGTCAGAACTCATTAAACATCATAAGTTTGCACAAATACTTCAGTCAAAATGTCCTCATTCTTAAATGAAGAAAAACGAGATATGTTGAAACTTCATTATAAATTTGATAGGAATAGTACGAAAACAACACAAATTTATTTTGAATTATATCCGGAAAGACAACAGCCGGATAGAACATTATTCGGAATTTTGGAGAAACACTTGGCTGAGTACGGTACGTTTCAAAAACCAAGAATGAAATATGGAAGCAGAATGGACCAAAATATTAGACGTAACTTATTAGCTGAGGTAAAATAATTGTTCATTCCATATTCGAAGAAGTACTTTTTTAGATAAATGCAGATCCTTCCAAATCAACACATCAAGTCTCGGCAGAAATGGATGTGCCACAGACGAGCGTTTGAAGGGAATAAAAAAAATTAGTTTGAAATGTTATAAGATACATGTTTCGTGATCCTGAGAGAAGGATGGAATTTTGTAGCTGGCTCTCGAATAGGGTAGACCCTACAAACTTCTTGAAAAACATTATTTGGACCGACGAAAGTACTTTTTGAAACTGTGGTGTTTTTATTAGAAATAATGAGCACATTTGGAGTGAAAATAAACCACGACACTTCAGAGAAGTCAGACCACAAGTTCGGTTTCGTTTGAATGTGTGGGCTGGAATTTATGACGACCGAATACTTGGACCTCATTTCTTCTCCAATACTTTGAACGAGGATACCTATTGTTATATCATTGGTATTAATAAGTTTGTGCTTTGTATTAACTTTATTCAACAGATTAACATGTTTTCATTTAATCAAATTCTTGTCAAGTCTGACAATTAAAATAATCGCAACTTAGTTCAGGGACTAGAGTCTAATGAAAGTATAGTCATCATGTTACACCTATCTTCGGTTCTTAATAAACGAATTCGAAGAATATATGGATACGTTTCCCTTTGTTAATTATAACAGCTGCTGGTTTCAGCATGACGGGGCTCCTCAACACAATAAAAGAGCAGTTTGCCAATATTTACACCAAAGATTTCCTAATAGGTGGTTAGGAAATTCTGGACCAGTGAGGTGACCGGCAAGGTCACCTGACCTTACAGTTTTGGATACTTTCTTGTAGGGCACTTTAAAGAACAGAATCTATGGAGAGCAAGAATATGACACAGTAGATGAACTTAGAGACAATATCATCACGCAATTCAGGTCTATCAGAAGAAAGGATATTGTTAGGGCTGTTCTTAATTTGAGACGACGAGCTCGGTTATGTATTCAAGAGGAAGGCCATCATTTCGAGCACTTGTAATACTTTTTGTGCATTTTTTACAAGCTCATGATTTCATTCTTGTTTTTTGAAACGCACCGTACTCAGCCAAATGTTTGCCCAATTCCGAATAATGTTCTATCCGGCTGTTGTCTTTCTGGATATAATTCAAAATAAATTTGTGTTGTTTTCGTACTATTCCTATCAAATTTATAATAAAGTTTCAACATATCTCGTTTTTCTTCATTTGAGAATGAGGACATTTCGACTGAAGTATTTGTGCAAACTTAAGATGTTTAGATGTTTAATGGGTTCTGACAACTAGTGTTCATTAAAAAAAATTTTTTGATGGAGTCATGACCATCTCAGATGAAGTTGTTTTTTTTTTTAATATCTGTGGTTTCAGAAGTGCAAATCATAATACATCAATGAAATCAGAATGAGAATCACTATTTTTCTGTATAAAAAAACAATATGGCGCCCATAACAGAAAAAAAAGTTGATGATGAATGCCAGAAGACGAAACGTCGGATAGTAAATCTGAACATGAAAACGTGTAGCTGAAAAAAAGTACCAATGAAAATGTACTTTTGGTTTTGAGCTATGTTGTCAAATAACGATAGAAAAAAATAAAAACGAAAATTCCGATTTTCAGTTTTTTCCAGATATTTCCGGAAATAATCGGAATTTTCCAAGTTTCAAAACAGTATTTTTTTAAGCACCAGAATACGCAACTTTGCTCCAATTTAAGCTTCGACGTATCTCCTGTAGTTTAGGAGATCCCAATGGTAGGGGTCGAATTTGAATTACCCTGTATGTAGGCCAGCCTGGTAGACCATTCAAAAGCCGCGTACGTGAACACCGTATGAATTATGTAAATAATAAAACACATTCAACATATGCCAATCATATTTTGGAAGAAGACCATGAGTTCGATGAAAACTTTGAAATCCTTCATGTTGAAAATAAGGGTATTGACTAAATTATTTAGAATTCTTGGAAATTAATAAATTGAAAAATCCGAATTGTTTGCTAAATGATTTATTAGACCTTAATAGTTCCCCTTTGTAAAACCTTTTCAATTAATTAAGTAGTAGCTATGTTTTGAGATTTACAGGTACCTACATTGTATTGTCAATTTTTATTTTCATTATAGGTAGGTCCTAATTACCTCAATTGATAAGAAGGGTTTTCGAGTAATTGAGGTACTGTGGAAAAATGTTTGATACAAAAGTTGGAGATCTTTTTATTTTCAACAACTTTGCTCTTTAAATTTTTTCGATGGGAGGTCAACTTTCGTTGTCAATCACGAAAAACCGTGAAATATCACTTTCAACCCCTAAAAGTTCACCCCGTTCCACCCTTCTCCATTTTTTCGACTCCAATTTATTTTTCCCGTCATTCGAACAATATTTCCCTTCTCTTCCAGTAGGTGTCAAGCTGTTAATTTTTTCCCCTCTCTCTATTTTTTGGCGTCTATCTGCACTGGTCTATAAGTAAAAGCCAAAAACAAAATTTGACTATTTCCTATAATTTATATCACTACATAACTCCAATAAGTGAAATTGGAAATAAATCATCCTCGTACATAATACATTAATTCGTTTAGATTTTCAACTCACCTGATACAATTCAACGGCGATTCGCACGGCAATCCAGTTCGATGACATACAAAACTCAAAAGTGCATCTCTAACTGAATGAGGATCTATACCTGATAAAGCATGATCAGCACTGTCTGAAAACAAAGATTTTCCAGTTGAGTCCGCCAGTGCAGCAACGGCAGGATGGGATCGAAGCTGATGCGAGATACTTCTTTTAACGTTCCTAAAATATTAAATTAAAGTGACTGCTTTCTCAGGTATAAATAACTGTCGGGTGATTAAATTCAGGGTTGGATGGGATCTATTTGTACTGGGAAATTGATGATCAGTGGACCAAAATATAAAAATTATCAACAAATTATATAATAAAGCCAAGAACGAAAGGACAATAATTCAAAAGAGTAAAAAATAAAGTATTCCCATAATAACCCCGAACTTGAATAATGTGTAAAGTAGTAGTCTTAGAGCTGGCTACATGGGGTACGGGTGACTCGGTGCAGGCTAAATTTTAGCATTTACAGGTTCGGGTGTTACCGACGTAGCGTGAGACGGGCCGCCAGAAGGCACCCACCCGGAAGAATAACGCGAAGGTAGAGGGTTAAATATGCATTTTTTTACGTTAACTAAGTGATAAGGTGCAGGACTGAAAATTTGCAGAATAATCGGAAGTTATACAAATAAGCAGAGAAAAAATTGACAGAAGACTAGGTGGAAGATAAAGACCCGCCAAAATGCGCCAATGTTGTGAAAATGTTTGCAATGATTATGTGACTCGGTACACTTCTGGCAATGTCTATACTTATTCTGTGACTCAAAACTGGATTGCCTGCAAAACGCCAGAAGGCTGAGTGGAAGAATAACAAAGATATTCGCGATACTATGAGCGTCGGCGGCCCACTCTATGGATAATTTTTTTTATATTTCATATTTTATCTCATAAGGTGCACTTTTGGCGATTTGTCAACATTATTTAAAATATTTTTATATACTAATTGCTCAACTGTCAGAAGTATATTCGGAAGACATTGATTGTTTTTATACAATCACATGAAAATGATTTTTATTTATATGTCTAATACAATACATAGACATGTAAAACTGTAAAATATTAGTCTGTTCCATAACCACCCATTTCCATATCGTCATCAAATTCAACGTCATCATCGATGTTATACAGTGTGTCCAAGATAAGAATGAACAGCATGGGGATATCGGAAACGGTAAGAGATACGGGGTCGATTAAATTAGAGAAAAGTAGCGGATTTATGAGCCCAACAATATGCCATTTAGAAAGTTTCAATATTCCGAGTAGTTACGGAGATATCCGAGAAAAACCGAAATTTGAGAATTTCGTTTTCATTTTCTCCTAGGTTTATTTTCAAAGGAAATGTAAAACAAATAGCACTTTGTCATGGCCACTTTTTAAGGACTACCTGATAACGTAAGCAGAATTTTTCTACGACGTTTCGTCTTTTAGAAAACATCATCAACTTTTTATTTTTATATGGGCCGAAACTAAAGTATATTTTCATTGTGAATACAGCAACATATCACTCAATACGATTTCAGAACCATTTCTCGCGCATAATGAAATTTAGTGATTATTTAACCTGTTTTTCTTCAATTTTAGATAGTAGGCGCTGGAAAAAATGACACATAATGTTCTGTTGTCATAATAATACTGTAGTTTGGTAGAATTTTTGACATATTACCGTTCCAACTTTTACATCTCGTTACCTACCTAATTTGTGTTAAAAATGGAAAACAGCAGTTTTTCGAATACTGAAAAATTTGATATGTTGTCATGTTACATTTTGTGACAAAGAAATTGTGTTGATGCTGAACGTGCGTACTCTAATAAGTATCCAGAGAGCCGACAACCTGGTAAATCAATATTTAGACGGTTAGTTTTTAATTTAAAAGAATACGGATCATTTAAAAAACCTGTGGTTTCCCGGCAAAAGCTATCTAATGAAGAAAGTCAGCGTGATGTGTTACAGGCCGTTGTCGAAAATCCTGAGGTATCCACTCGCACCATTGAAGATAATACCGTAGTAAATTAGTAAAATTAGTAAATTAATATCATCCATATAAATTTAGGATTTGTCATGGACTCAGACCAGGTGACGATGCAAGGCGAAGAACCTTTTGTGAATTGTACACTAGAAAATGCCAAAACGGTGAAAATTTTCCTTTCAAAATAATTTGGCCTGATCAAAGTATGATCACCAACAATGGTATTTTTAATAGGCGGAATGTTCATTATTGGTCACAACAAAATCCGCGTGTACACAAAGTGTCCAGACATCAACATCGTTTCGGTTTTAACGTGTGGGTTGGAATTCTCGGTACGAATGTAATTGGGCCTTTTATCTACCAAAACAATTTAACAGCAGAGCGGTACATAAATTTGTTAGTAAATGATATGGAAGACGCTCTAGATAATTTGCCATTAGCGGTTACTCACAGCTGCTGGTTTCAACAAGATGGTGCTCCAGCACATAACTCTAGAATTGTTCGTGATTATTTGAACCGTCGCTTCCCAGGACAGTGGATTGGTTCTCATAGTGCTACATCCTGGCCTGCAAGGTCTCCCGACCTAACCCCATTAGACATTTTCCTTTGGGGATATATCAAGAATCAAGTGTACTCTAATCATAATTTTCAAAATGAAGAAGATATGTTAAGATCGGTTACTGCATCCTTTAACAATATTTTTCCTAATATGTAACTCAAGTTTTAAATTCGTCTGTGAGAAGAGCGTACTTGTGCGTAGAAAATAACGGCGGGTTATTTGAACACTCGTTATAAGTTTCTGTTTATTTTCCTGTAATACATATTAGCTCCTTGTTATTACATTACAATTACATTTATAAACTAAACTTTTGATATTGCGACTTATCTTTGTATTCAACAACGCAAAAATTCCGGCAAGTGGTAAGTCAAAATGTATACTTGTATAAATTATACTAATTAATTTACTTCATGTATCAAAATATGACATTTTTTCCAGCGCCTACTATCTAAAATTGAAGAAAAACAGGTTAAGTAATCACTAAATTTAATTTTTCGCGAGAAATGGTTCTGAAATCATACTGTGTGATACGTTGCTGTATTCACAATGAAAACTGGAGTCGTATACAGGGTATACTTTAGTTTCGGCCCATATAAAAATAAAAAGTTGATGATGTTTTCTAAAAGACGAAACGTCGCAGAAAAATTCTGCTTACGTTATCAGGTAGTCCTTAAAAAGTGGCCATGACAAAGTGCTATTTGTTTTACATTTCCTTTGAAAATAAACCTAGGAGAAAATGAAAACGAAATTCTCAAATTTCAGTTTTTCTCGGATATCTCCGTAACTACTCGGAATATCAAAACTTTCTAAATGGCATATTGTTGGGCACATAAACGCGCTACTTTTCTCTAATTTAATCGACCCCGTATCTCTTACCGTTTCCGATATCCCCATGCTGTTCATTCTTATCTTGGACACACTGTATATCATTTCATCATCGTAAGCTGAAAGTACTAATTAATAATACACAAGCATCTAGCCCAAACACAAAACAAGCGTCTAGCCGCACCATTCTACTTTTGATCCCGCAGTTCCGCATGCGCACTGTGCCCGTGCCAAATTCAAAATACCGATTTCGTTGTTGTATGCTGTCAGTAATTGTTGTGAAGTAGTTGAATTATTTTTAGATTTCTCTGGTGAGTTTATTGATACCTGATTGTTTTTTTTTGTTAAAAAAACTGTTTGAATTGCACTATTTGTAACAAATCGTTTTGTTAGTAGTCTGAGAGGGCATGTAAAAATGTTGGTACATAATTATTTTTCTCTGTACATTGATACAAAGATATAAAAAATGTAAATCTACCTATAATTTATCTTTTGAAGATGGTTTGGATGGTTTTAGCAGCAATTTTGGCAGCTATAGTTTCTCTTTCAGATTTAGACAAAATTATGTGACCTAATTCTTGATTATTCTCCTTTATTTAATCTCATGTATCCACCGAAAACGTAGGTAAATTTTAATAAAGTTCTTTAAACATAACTTTGTGTTTAATAGGTCCAGATCTAAACCCGATAGATTTTTATTTTTGGGGACATTTGAAGTCACTAGTTTATAAAACTCCAGTAGCGAACGAGGAAGATCTTAGAAACCGAATAGTAGACGCATGTGAAACAATAAGCAACACACCAATAATTTTTGAGCGGGTACGAGATTCAATGACTAGACGACTGACTGCCTGTATCTTCGCTGAAGGTGGACACTTTCAACAATTTATTTGAATACAATTTAGTTTCGTTTATTTTAGTTTATTCTACATATTCAAAATTTCCTGAAATAAAATGTTGACATTTCTTGCAAATTTTATTACTATTAATTATTACTTTATTACTAATGAATTATTATTATTAAATTACTATTTCGCTTAAGGATGTCACAAAGGAACGTACCCAACAGTAATGACCTCTTCAAGCGAGTAAAAAGTAATAGAATAGGTGGCGCCCCCTACAAAAAAACCAAAACTGCTTACTTAAACGTCAAATTAATGCAAATGCAAAATAAAGGTAATAATTATTACATGCATAGATTATCAAATAATCCACTTGAAATTTTCAAGTCCTAATATCTAGAAAACGGTTGCTTACAGCGACTTGTAACAAGGGTAGCTTTTTTACGTAGATATGATAGAGGAATCGATTTTTTTACTGAAAAATGTGCTAGAAGAACACTCAAAAAAGTTATGAATCTTCAAAAAAGAAAAAGACGTGTTTGAAACAAACGAAAATAAAAATAATACTTCAACACCCTATATCTTGGAAACGAAGCGTTTCCGGAGATATATTTATTTGGACAATTCATATTAGAATTTTGTGAGGAATCACCTCTTGAAGTTTGTCAAAGTACTTTTGAATCACCCTGTATAGTGATATAGACATGATGGTATACTAAAATTTCAAATATAATCTAATATTAGTATTCGACAAATAATTTAATTTTGATAGACCGATATAAAATTATTCGTCATATTTTATCATTAAAAAAATTATAGCGTTGAATACGTATGTCTTCCTAATTGAGTTCGGGCATTTGTCCAATGGTGTCCTGAAATATCCTAAATTATGTTTACGAATCGCCACAAGTGCACCTACTGAGATAGAATATGAAATATTAAAAAAAATTGATCCATAGAGTGGGCCGACGACGCTCATAGTATCGCGAATATCTTTGTTATTCTTCCAGTTAGGCTTCTGGAATTTGCAGGCAATCCAGTTTTGAGTCACAGAATAAGTATAGAAATTGCCAGAAGTGCACCGAGTCACATGATTATTGCATTTTTTTTTACAACATTAGCGCCTTCTGGCGGGTCTTTATCTTCCACCTAGTCTTCTGGAAATTTTTTCTCTAATTATTTGGTTGACCTCCTATCATTCTGCAAATTTTCAGTACTGAACCTTATGACTTAGTTAACGTAAAAAATGCATATTTAACCCTCTACCCTCGCGTTATTCTTCCGGGTGCCTTCTGGCGGCCGGTCTCACGCTACGTTGGTAACAACCGAACCTATAAATGCTAAAATGTACCCTGCACCGAGTCACCCGTACCCCACGTAGCCAGCTCTTCGTCTATAGCTTTAGTGCTGCTGATAGGTATTTAACTTGGTGCGTATATACTTAATATACAGTACGATGCACATGTATGGAATAAATTCATTATTTCTGAATTTAAACATATTTTGGAAAATTCCTCGAACACGTCGATTGTCTTTTCCGATTGGCCAATTTTTGAACCCCACCATAAATATATAGGGTTATCTGCATTCAAGTAAAAATGACAAGTAATATTTTTAAATGGGACACCGAGTGTATTTTTCCATATTTGGTTAGGGATCGTCATTACAAATCCAGTGATACCAGGTTTGATGGGATCATGTCAAACGGCTGCGGAGATATGGGCAAAAAACTTCCTCGTATGTCCGATGAGTATGACTGTGACTCCACACGATTCGGAAGGTCAAAAATCTCAGTCGCACTCATTGGGCATATGAAGAAGTTTTTTGCTCATATCTCCGCAGCCGTTTGACATAATCCCATTAAACCTGTTATCACTGGATTTGTGATGACGATCCCTAACCAAATATGGAAAAATATACTGGTTGTCTCATTTATGAATATCACTAAAGTAATTTTTACTCGAATATATTTTGGGAAGGGTTTAAAAATTGGCCAATTGGAAAAAAAATCGACATGTTCGAAGAATTTTCCAAAATGTTTACATTCAGAAATAATGAATTTCTTCCATACATTTGCATCTTGTATAAAGGTTTGAGGCTTCCCCAAACCAACGCGAGAACGCGGGATGGGAGCGGGAACGGGATGAACGCGAGACTAAAGTCTATAGCTGGATATGTAAACTGCATGTTTACCGGTGGGATTATTCGTATTCCGAAATGTAGGCAAACAGCGAAATATGTTTGGTTTGCTCCGTGCACTGTATTTCTAGCAATTCGCACAGTTCCCATTTTCCGTTCCCGCTTTGGTTTGAGGACACCTTTAATTTTGGATATGAGGCCATTTCAGATTCCGCCTATTCCAGTAATGGCGGCCTGTGAAAAGTCTTCATGTGCTTCTTTTAGTTTTTTTGATGATGTTGAAGTACAGCTATTGAAGAATTGACCAGTAATTAATGTTTTTTGCATGTAGTTTGCTATTTTTAATATATTAATGATAATTGTGAGAATTATGCCATAAATGATGAAAATATTTGGCTTTGTACACATACACTAAATATGGAACGGTTCAATTTCAGAAAAAGACCATTGCAATGTTTTCCTATGGCTGCCCCTGAATATGCATTTGCTCCTCTTTTAATGTTATGGGATAATGTCCACAGCGTATTAAATGTAATTTTATATGAATTGATGCTATAAATATGAGTGCATATCATCATTGTATTGACATGTTGAAAATTCTTATAGGTGACGTGATAACGTAAAATAAGATAAACAAATGGATATAATGCATCAGCTGATGAATCTTTTCAATACTAATACATCTAGACAACTGAAAGACACAGCGTGAAACAAGTGTTTTATCTGTCAAGAAGATACGTCTGAGGTTCTTCGTTGTCTAGCAAACAGTAAACGTGAAAAAAAGAGAACTTGATTAAAAGACAATTTCTGATTTACTTGTGGGGATTAATTGATACATTAAAAAAAGGAGTGACTTTATTTTGGTCATAAGTCAGTTAATTCTTATGCAAATTTGGGAGGATTTTTAATTTTTAATACTTTAAAAAATGTCTCTTGAGTTTTCCCCAAAAATTCCACAATATTAGAGTTATTTGAGATTGAAGGTTCTCAATTTCGGGGTTCTTCGAAAATAACCGTACTCCGTCGTTATTGGGTTTACATAGGTTTTTCAGACACGAATCTATTTGTTTTTTATTAGCTACAATTTTGTTTTTGTTTTTTCGATAAAAACAATTTTTTTCAAGTTATTCATGAAAAACGGTTAAAAAACGTGGGCTTTTTGAATGAAAAATGCAGTTTCAATTGCTAATAACTCTTGGCAATGTTTTCCGCCCTTACCAATGTGCTTGTTTTCCAGCTACAATAGGCCATTGGCCGCAGTGGAGGGCCTGATACGGTCCCACTACGTCTGTATACGACTGTATATATCAATTTTCAACAGTTGGTACAAGATTGCAGTTGGTAACATTGACTTGAAAATTACAGATTTTTTTTCTATTGACAGTTGACACCTGATGTATAACCCTTAGATACAATCAACAAGCCTTTTGTTTTTCGACTGAAATTTTAAAATTTTCTGTTTATTTATATTCGTAAAGTCTTTTTTCATATTATTTACAATTTTAAACTGTAATGTCACTATTCAAAGCATTAAGAACATGTCAAACAACCTCACTATAGTTGTAAGTAAAATTTAATAAGATCAACATGTACAATTGACACAATAATTCTTTGTAGTTCCCTGAAGATGTAAATAAAATTTACGAAAGCTTGGAATAAACTCTATAAAAGAGTACACTTTTGACTTTGCTGCAATCCCCAATATTAACTGGTTTTATTTTTAACTACAGACCTATAACCAATCCATGTCAAAAATGTTCGAATATGCCTTCTTGGATCGTCTATTGAAGTTTATGAATGCCCACAATATTTTCAGCCCCAAGCAACATGGATTTCGTGAGGGTAAATCCACTCAAACTGCTTTGATGAGTTTTTTAACCGAATTGACAATATTCCACAGGATTTTGGTTATCGTTTTTTTGCTGACAGGTTCGTAATAAATTTTGTTTTTAACTGTTTGAAACACTAAATTGATACACTATCATGCGTCAACACTGTCAAGTGTCAAAAATTCGAGCTTGTTTCAAGTGTTGTGTTCCATTTTGCTGGAATGTGTACGAATATATAGGGTCTTTCCTCAGATCAATAAGTAAACATAGATCGGCCCGATGCTACGTAAACATCATATTCACTGAACCGAAGACAACTTTGTTTATTTACGTACACCTCTCATCCCTAATGTTTTCAAAAATTGACGCCCTGTTGTCAAATTGGTAAAAAATATGATTTTGGTAGGAACCTACCAATAAATGCATAATCAATCATATTTTGATGTATTATTCTAAAAATTCTAGAGAAATGTTATGTTCAGAAAGGTGTGAAAAAATTAACAAAAAGGAAGATATATGTCGTTTTGAACTGATGAAATTTTAGGCACTTTTTGCGGTTACTAGAATTATTTTACTCTTGGCAACACCGCTTGTGACACCGGCCGTGGCGGCCATTGTACCTTGTCGTTTTGTGTTGATGAAGTGTTGTTAGAAATTTTCCTGTGTGTTTTCGTGGTTTTTGTCCTGCTTAAACAACTTAAAGTTACATTTGGAATATTTTTCAAAATAGTGCAGTTGTTTAGTGAGTCACAATGTCAAAATACTGCTTTGTTTGCAAAACAAATGATAGTAAACAAACATTCCACAGGTGAGGTTCCAGTGGCGTCGAATGCACGATGCAAATCATGCAATCAAACGTGTTAGTCAAATATAATATTGGAGGACAAAGAAACTCATTCTAAATTACAGATACGAAAAGCCTATGGCAAAGTGGTGAATTCCTCAATGTTTGTTATAAATATCTGTGAGCAGGGGGAAAAACATTGAGGCTTATGAAAGGAAAATTGAATTTATTTTCCAATAATATTGACATTGTTAACATTCTAACAGTGAGGACAATTAATGATATAGGTACCAAAGGACTTGCTTTAAATTTTTGGAAATCATTTCTTTGAGGAAGAGCCTTTATAAACCATAGTTTTGCCTTGGTAAAGGTACTAAGTACTTAAATTTTTTTTCAAAATCTGATTATACCTTGAATTGTCAATAAGCGGAACTGACAAAGTAGAAAGGGTCAGGTCTCTTTTGACAAAGACAGTTCTATTTAAAAATCAATAAATACCAAGTGTTGAAATCCTCATGTACTGAGCTTTCTTGAGGATCATTCTTTCACATACACTTTGACACTTTATATTTATACATTTGTAATATTGTATGTTAGGCTTAAAATTAAATAAATAATAGTGATATTTGTCAATTTGTTATAATAACGTGTGGTATAAGCATATATTCCATTCAATAAATATTTTATTTCCTGTGTTAATGTTGATTTTACCTTATCGTATACCTTGCCATCTTGTGATCACTATATTCCTGTCCAAAATAAATGCGTTAATAAAGAGTTATATTTCTACTTTTGTGTCCAATTACTTTTCCCAGACGTAATCTATATAATATATAATGCAACAAATGTTTCTATAGATTACGTCTGGGAAAAGTAATTGAACACAAAAGTACAAATAGAACTCCATATTAACGCATTCATTTTGGACAGGAATATAGTGATCACAAGATGGCAAGGTATACGATAAGGTAAAATCAACACTGGAATTGAAATATTTATTGAATGAAATATATGCTTATACCACACGTTATTGGCACATTGGCACATATTACAATTATTTATTTAATTTTAAGCCTAATATACAACATTACAAATGTATAAATAAAGTACAACATTATTAAGCTATGTAAATACAACGACTATTTGAGAAAACATTACAAAACAAAATATACATACATATCACCAGACATTAATTAGATCAGATCACATTCCAAAATCAGCAAAAAAAACAAAAGAAATACTAAAAGAAATACTAAATAGCTCAATGAGCTGTCACTATTTTTCCTTAATGATGACACAAGTTTACTGAGTTAGAATTTTTTCCAAATTGTGGTAGTTTATTGAAATCGTCTAAGCCTTTATGAAACCTACTATTCATTCTGTCAAAGTGTATGTGAAAGAATGATTCTCAAGAAAGCTCAGTACATGAGGATTTCAACACTTGGTATTTATTGATTTTTAAATAAAACTGTCTTTGTCAAAAGAGACATCACCCTTTCTACTTTGTCAGTTCCGCTTATTGACAATTCAAGGTATAATCAGATTTTGAAAAAAAATTGAAGTACTTAGTACCTTTACCAAGGCAAAACTATGGTTTATAAAGGCTCTTCCTCAAAGAAATGATTTCCAAAAATTTAAAGCAAGTCCTTTGGTACCTACCCCTTTCTACTTTGTCAGTTCCGCTTATTGACAATTCATGGTATATTCGGATTTTGAAAAAAATTTAAAGTGTTGCCTTTACCAAGGCATAACTATGGTTTGATAGAGGCTCTTTTTCAAAGAAATGATTTCCAAAACTTTTAAGCAAGTCCTTTGGTATATCATTAATTGTCCTCACTGTTAGAATTTTAACATTATCAATATTATTAGAAAATAAATTCAATTTTCCTGTCATAAGCTTCAATGTTTTTTCCCCCTGCTTACAGATATTTATAACAAACATTGAGGCATTCACCATTTTGCCATAGGCTTTTCTTATCTGTAATTTTGAATGAGTTTATTTGTCCTCCAATATTATATTTGACGAATACGTTTGATTGCATGATTTGTATCGTGCATTTGACGCCACTGGAACCTTGCCTGTGGAATGTTTGTTTACTATCATTTGTTTTGAAAACAAAGCAGTATTTCGACATTGTGTCTCACTAAACCACTGCACTATTTTGAAAATTATTCCAAATGTAACTTTAAGTTGTTTAAGAAGGACAAAAACCACGAAAACACACAGGAACATTTTAACAACACTTCATCAACACAAAACACTTGCCATATGAATGAACTGGATAATACTCAACAGAATGAACAATTTATTTATAGATGTTGGAGAAGGTTTCTTAACTCATAGGGTCAGTTGCATAAAGAATTTAACAGACAAATAAATATTTGATTTGATGATTACTATGGCAACGCATGTCTAAGCTCAGCAGATTACGTTAACAGAAGGCTTTATGCAACTGGTCCATATTTATTCAAATATTCGTATTGATTCGTTGAAACTTGATCTACACAACATAAACCCCCAGGCACCAAACTTGAAATATAGTCAAGGAACTTGTTAAATCTCTCGAATTAAATTACTTTAGACCATAAATAATGCTTTATTTTTGATAGCTGAAAACTCCTAGAATCCAACTAAGGAAAGAATATCATCATAAATCACAAAACTATTCCGCTACCTTGAATCCCCAAATTTTGATAAAAAGTTATTTGCTGCCAACCCCCGGCTTTTTATTGACGCTAGGAATTTTAAGACAAAACCGTGACATAACTTGTTGCAGCTCACAGGTACTGCATTTGCATAAGTAATTTTGACCCCCTAAAAAAAGTACGGCACTGTGCTAGAGGTGTTGTGTTATGGTTCGAATGTCAAAAACCCGAAACAAAACAGTTTCCGCAAGAATTATCTTCGGTTCAGTGAATATGATGTTTACGTAGCATCGGGCCAATCTATGTTTACTTATTGATCTGAGGGCCTTTCACAATATCTATCAGATGTAGTGCAATGTCCAGCGTAGCTTTAGCCGGGGTTTTCTGTTAGATATTACAAGAAAAGTATCTTCATTTTATCGTAGGTTTTTTTCCATCTCCAGAGGAGTCATGTATTGGTTCAATTTTCAATTGAGAATGTGTCCTTTTTCAACATTAATCCCTTACAAGAGAGGTTATCTTGTACGATGTTAAATAGCGACTAAAGTTTATCTTTCAGTCGCAGATGATTCCACAACTGACGTTATGAACATCCGGTTTGTATTTTCAATAAAATTAAAAAAAAAATTACGTTTCACAGATTCCCGAAAACTGAAGAACTTTCGCGAAAATGGTTGTTCCATTTGAATCTTCCCATCGACGAACTAGAATTCTTTTATCGTAAAAGAATTTTTGGAGATCATTTCAAGGAGAGTGAAAGATTGGGAAGACACCGTTTATGTCAAAACTGATGTTGTTGAGTTCCATTCTCGATGTTCAAATTCGAAATTTGAGAAAACACTTTCTTTTCCAGACCCCATTATCTGATAATGTTTCCAATACTTCAACCAAAGAAAGTGAAAGAATAACTGAAGATTCTGTTTCTTGTAACTATGAAGTTGGTAAAATTTACTTTTGTAAGTCTGATGAGTATTTTCTGTTAGGAACTGTTAATGAAGAAAGTAATACTATTGATTGTGTAGAGGAAGATAGCCCATATCACACCGAATCCATGGATGAAGCTGTTGACTGTTGTCTTTCTGAACATGGTTATAAATAATTGTGTAGAGTTACTGGATAGTTGATCCCTGACACTGAGTGAAGCACACATCATAGAAAATAAAACAAATCCCCAATGTGTTTCTCAAACTTGGAAAGAAAACGAATAACTGGACATCTTCCAAACTTGGACCCATGATCAAACATACTGCCTAAATGATAAATAACAGCAGCCATGAAAGCTGGGTTGGATAATGAGGATGATGTTGCAGCTAAATATGAAACAGAAAATGCAGATTTTACATATTTCTCATGTGGACTTGTTATTAACCAAGGAATCCCTTTCTTGTCAACGTTACCTGACAGTTGTTTTTGATACCAGTACCAATATCTACCATTTGTTGGAAATAAAAACATTTGAGGATTGAAAAAAAAACATACACTGTAAAACAATGTGTGGAACAGGGGTATTTCTTGACAACAGTAAGCTTAAAAAAAACATCAATTATTTTCAAATTTTAGAGCAATTAGCTCTGACGGGATTACATTGTTGTGGACTGTGCTTTGGATCCTGTACCAGTATCAACAAGATTCTATTTTCAAATCTAATCATGAGCTTTATACAGTCCGCGTTCACTGTGGTTTTGGAGTCAATTCTTGCCACTACTACATACTTTGGCCAAGGACAGAACAGACTGGTACAAATTTGATGGAAGTTGCTTAAATAGAGTTTTCTATCGAATTGGAGCCTCTAGAGACCATACTTCCTTTTTACTAAAAAGCAACTATAATAATTGTGAAAGCGAATGCGCCACCGAATCAATTTAAGCAGCCCCGGAGCTCCGATACATTTTTTTCATTATGTCTTTGTTATTGCTGTATTCAATATTTTAATAAAAGTTTTTTTTTAAAACTTTAGTCCCAAATACTGATTTTTATCAAGTCCTGTAGTTAAATAAGAACAAAATTTTAAAAGTTTTTTTTAAAACTTTAGTCCCAAATACTGATTTTTATCAAGTCCTGTAGTTAAATAAGAACACAATTTTTTTCCAGTTTTCAATATTGTTCTACTTCATAGATCATGTATCTATGAGTAGAAAAATGCGTAAACTCAGGGTTATGGACCTACAGAGTATTGTTTTTTTCCCAATTTTTCCAATATTTTTTTTGGCGGCTTTTTATAACGCCGACGAATGAAAATAAATAACACAGTAGTAGCAACTGTTATCAAGTGACGTATGGTTTCCATAGCCAACTTTTCAATTTTTGACTATCATTTTGCTTCCACGGCCTACTCGGTGAATTTCAATAATAATTTTTTTCTGATCTAGTTTCTGGTTAGATACCAACTTGTGATATGTCATTAGAAAGGGAATTGAATGCTGAATAAAGCGAAAAGAAAAAAAATAGGGTTTCCATTTAAATTAAGAAAGTTGATGTTACTTCCGGTCAGACCGGAAGTTAACTTCGACATGTCAATATGCTCAAATTCTAGCTCTTATGTCATTATATCGACGCTCCAAATTTCACAAACCTACTTCATACTATAACTGAGATATTCCGTAGGCAATACTTCCGTAGCCACCCGGTATATCGATGTTTCTCTAAAAACCGAGGATATCTGATTCGATAAAATTTTCATTTTAAACTTTCAGTTTCAGACATTATAGTAAACAATCTGTTGAAGTTGACAGATGACAATAATAATTTCCTTGAATCAGTGTTTCCAACATTTAAAAACAAAATATGTTATCAATCTGACAGCGAAAAAACGATCTCCAAAATCCTGTGGAATATTGTCAATTAGTAGAGATGATCGACACTGGCGAGTGCCCTTCTGCTATATTATGTGACCTGAGTAAGGCATTCGACTGTGTCAACCATGTGAAGCTATTGAATACCCTAGAATCGTGTGGTGTGAGAGGAATCTCGAATAAATGGGTCTATTCTTTCCTCAAAAATCGTCGTCAATGTGTTTCTCTCAAATTTGAAGTCGATGAACGTATTTCAACATTTTTCTCCGAAATAGGACAGGTTTCTTTAGGGGTGCCTCAAGGGTCCGTTTTAGGGCCTATTGTATTTTTGATCTACATTAACAATCTCGAATTTGAAATAATGCATTCTAATTTTATCGCGTGTGCAGATGACATAACGCTGCTAGTATGGGCGAAGAACACCGAAGCTTTAAAAAACGAATGTGAAGTTGCTCTAATTAATGCCTCCAATTTTTTCAGTGATCACAACCTATTTTTGAATCCACAGAAAACTAAAATTATTCGTTTCCACAAATATCAGAATAAAACTAATCCATTATCAATAAATATAAATGATACAAACTTATCAAACCAAACTATAGTGAAATTTTTAGGCTTGCATGTAGACGAACATCTCAATTGGCATACACATTGTGAAAATTTGATCTCTAAATTAAATTCTATTCAGTACATTAAACTTAAAAACTGTATTAGACAGAGCCCAACTCTGTAAAATATACTATGCAGAAGTTGAATCGATAGTGAGATATGGCACTGCTTGTGGGGCAACTCAACTATGGCCAGAAATGTTTTTATCAAACAAAAATATATTTTACGTTGCATTTCTAGTACCTACTTCTAGAATGTCTTCATGTAGATCTATTTTTACCACTTATGGAATTTTAACTCTTGTTAGTTTATACATCTATGAATTGGCAGTTTATATTTTCAGTAACAGAAATGATTTTAAAACAAACAAAGATTTGCACAATATGAATACTCGGAGAAAGAATGAAATTCATACCCTTGTTGCTAGGTATAGAATTACACAAAATTCTCCCAACTATATCGGCCCCAGAATTTATAATCATTTACCACATGATATTAAAACATCTTGTACTGTTAAACAATTCAAATATAATTTGAAATCATTTCTGTTGAAACATTTTTTTTATTCCATAGACGAATTTTATTCATTCAGGTCTATACAGGTGACTGGATAGATTTTTATTTTAAATATGACTTATTACTTAGTAATATATACTCTTCTAGACTGACTATTCCTATACAAAATGTACTTTTGTCGTTTAAAGGAAAATAAATTGAATGAATGAATGAACCAATGAGGTTTCGGTATTCCTGGGGGTTGTGAAGCCGTCATATTGATCAACATAATACTCCATTTCAACAAGTTTTATAACGCTTCAAAAAGTTATGGAACATATAGGTATCCAAAATTTATTCTTTCTTTTCTCAATGTTATCGATATCGAAGTTTTCTAATGTTTAGCGAAACTCCTATTTTATCCAATCGAGGTGTTCAATGGGGTGATCAGCAAGGTCCAGCTTTATTCAGCTTATCAATCGACCAATTAACAAAAAGCATTCTAACTGAATTCAATTATCTTGATGATGGTACGATAGGTGCTGACGCCAATTTGGTTTTGGAAGTTTTCCAAGATATAACCACTACATTCAAAGAACTTGTACTTGATTTTTCTAGATAAACAAGATACAATACGGATCCAAAAGTTCAATCAGCAGCCCAAAGAATAAAACATTTCAGAAAAATGAGATTGGCTTCTTGGAGCACTTTTATCAGATAATGCTCTGTTTGAATGTTTTAGACGATGTAGTAACTTGATTACTTATATTTCGGCCGTCCATCATCTTAATGGTTGAAAGATTTCTATCTCTTTCAAATTTTTCACAACGTTTCAATTGCTTGAATCCGTAATCGTCTTCTGGCGAATAATGACAAAATCAAATGCTACGCGACCTTTTATAATTAAAGTGTAATTACGCGCGGTCTTGTGGCGCGCGTGGTCTCGCGCTTTTTCTCCCTCCAAAACGGTCCATGAGCGGTTTCCATACGTTTTTAATTTCCACGCTTGGTTGACTGAAGGCACTATTGGCTTCTATATAGGTGGTTTCCATAAATTTCCGTTTGAACCAATGTTCCTCTCTATGAAGAACACTAGCTTCGTCCCAAAGAATTCGGTGGTGTTTTGTCCAGGCGTGGTCAGTAATTTCCGATTTTGATGTTTCCCCTCGTTGAGTCTACTTTTTGTGTTCGGCTATTCTTACTGACAATGGCCTCTTGGTCTCTCCGATATAGGAATCTCCACATTCACATGGGACTTTGTAAATACAGTTTTTGCTGGATTCTGTTGTGTTCTCTGGTTCTACGGCTCTAATCACCCAAACTCCACAAAGAGGGGAATCGTAAGAACGTTGGTGGAGAGAGCAATGTCTATTTGCAACAACCAGGAGTCATTGGAGGCGGAAATTAACCACATCAAAAAGAACCTACGCCGAAACGGATACTCCGAGAAACTCATAGAAGTTCGGAAACGACTCGAAAAGACCAAGACAACCGAAGAAAGACCACAAAACCCCGTTCTCATTCTTCCCTATATCAGGAGTATCTCCGAGAAGATCAGAAGGATCGGAAATAAATAAAACATCAAGAGTTGCTTTCAATCCGGCAGTACCTTACGAAGCTTCCTCACCAAGACGAAACCAGAGAACACAACAGAATCCAGCAAAAACTGTATTTACAAAGTCTCATGTGAATGTGGAGATTCCTATATCGGAGAAACCAAGAGGCCATTATCAGTAAGAATAGCCGAACACAAAAAGTGGACTCAACGAGGGGAAACATTAAAATCGGGAATTGCTGACCACGCCTGGACAAAACACCACCGAATTCTTTGGGACGAAGCTAGTGTTCGTCATAGAGAGGAACATTGGTTCAAACAGAAAGGACCCCGCAAACTCCTTATGGAATTTGGGTCCCGGTGGATTTTTTGAATTTTTGGTATGATGTAGTCCATGTAATTCTTAACCAGTATTACCATTGCGCCAACCCAAAAAAATGAGCAGTTTTGCAGCTAGGGGGCGTTGAAATCACCCCTTGTGCAGATTAGACTATTTATTTTTGAGCCCGGTAACAATATTTTCACTTATTTCATTGTTGCTAATGTTGCACAATATTGTGCTGTTTTATAAAAAAAATTCTTACCCCCTCCCCATTTTCCCACAACTCCTATTACGAAACGCAAAAAAAATATTTCTCGAGTGCCTTCAAATGTATCGTCGAATGTTTAAATATGCCTAAATAAGGAAAATAACAGTTTTTTATGATTATCCCCCCACCCCCTAAATGACACAAAACGAAAAAAGTTCGGTGGATTTTTCTGAATTTTTGATATGATGCAGTTCAAGTTATTTTGAATAGAAATAAATCGGGTGACAAACCCCAAAAATTAACAGTTTTGATGCTACGGGGCGTTGAAATCATACCTTGCTCAGAATATACTATTCATTATTATAGGCGGAAACAATATCTCTGCGTATTTTTGTTTTATTTTATGCCGAACAATTGTGTGAACTTTCATAAATTGAAAATCTAAAACCTACCCCTTACCCGCAACCCCTATTTCAAATCACGAAAAAAAAAAATTCAGGCACCACCTCAAAATCAAATTGTGGATGTCTAATTTTTATTTATTTTCAAGATATTCGCCCAATTGATTGATATTCAAAAATCATGAACTACGCCCTACTAAGAAGTCAGCAAACTCCATCAATATTTTTCTGAAGGGAGGGAAAGGTGATATTTAACAACTGTACGATTTCCTCAATTTGAGCTGATTAAAACATTTATTTTGATAAAGCATTTACAAGTAGTCGGGAATACATTTTTTCGGGTTTTAAATTAAGGGTAGGGGGTAAGGGGGAGGTTTTAGATTTTCGTTTCATGAAAAATTACATCATTATCATCATAATCTAAACTAAAATACGTAGAGCTATTATTTCCGCCTATAATAATGAATAGTCCATTCTGAGCAAGGTATGATTTCAACGCCCCCTAGCATCAAAACTATTCATTTTTGAAGTTTGTCACCCAATTAATTTCTATTCAAAAAAACTTGAACTGCATCATATCAAAAATTCAGAAAAATCCACCGAAATTTTTTCGTTTTGTGTCATTTGGGGGGTGGGGGGATAATCATAAAAAACTGCTATTTCCTTTATTTAGGCATATTTAAACATTCGACGATACATTTGAAGGCACTCGAGAAATATTTTTTTTGCGTTCCGTAATAGGAGTTGGGGGGGAAAGGGGAGGGGGTAAGAATTTTTTTTAAAACAGTACAATATTGTGCAACATTAGCAACAATGAAAAAGGTGAAAATATTGTTACCGGGTTCAAAAATAAATAGTCTAATCTGCGCAAGGGGTGATTTCAACGCCCCCTAGCAGCAAAACTGTTCATTTTTTTGAGTTGGCGCAATGGTAACATTGGTTGAGAATTACATGGACTACATCATACCAAAAATTCAAAAAAATCCACCGGGACCCAAATTCCATAAGGAGTTTGCGGGGTCCTTTATGGAAACCACCTATATAGAAGCCAATAGTGCCTTCAGTCAACCAAGCGTGGAAATTAAAAACGTATGGAAACCGCTCATGGACCGTTTTGGAGGGAGAAAAAGCGCAAAACCACGCGCGCCACAAGACCGCGCGTAATTACACCGTAATTACACTTTAATTATAGAACTATAAAAGGTCGCGTAGCATCTGATTTTGTCATTATTCACCAGAAGACGATTGCGGATTCAAGCAATTGAAACGTTGTGAAAAATTTGAAAGAGATAGAAATCTTTCAACCATTAAGATGATGGACGTCCGAAATATAAGTATACTCTCTCTATTTGCTTCAGTGATAAACTGAATTTCTCTCTCTCTCTCTCTCTCTCTGATGTCCTCACTTCTAAATGGTTTATCAGCACATATAGTTATCCTCTCATTGAAAAAATGTTTGGCAATATTGATAACGAAATTCCAGTGAGTGTCTATCATCTGGCTGATCAAATCTTATTCGACACCTTCTTAGATTTCCCTGATGATTGCTATAACGGATGTGAAGAAATGTGGCACTCAGGAAGTGTGGCGAGGAAACTCCTGGTGGGTCAACCAAGCCTCCATTCGCACATTTAGTATGAGTATAATATGAAAAAATAATGGACCATAACTCAATATGTTAAATGTTACAATTAACGTACCCATTGAACCTGGTAACGTTGACCGTAATGAAAAACCCTCGAAACTTTGACATCGTTTCCAAAGCCATCTACTGAAAAATGGGTAAAGGTAAGCTTACCGGGCTCATTCTCAAAACAAAAAGAAAATTGGTGTTACGTACGTAGTTTTATCTCCTGAATACGAACCCGAAAGAATTTTGTGGGGGTCTCTTATGCTTTTCGAGTTATGACCTTTTGAATCTTGAAAATCGACCATTTTCAAACACGATATTTTCAGTAAAAATCGCAGAAAATACCTCCTTCTTTTTGTCGACACTTTTTTCATTCCCTAGTCAACTTTTATTTCACAATTACAGGCACCAAAACCAAACGTTTTACGGAAAAAATTAACCTTCTCTTATTGCACTATTCTTAACCTCACTCTTCATTGGCGTCCGTTCTAGAGATTTGGGAAGGGTTATGTATACTTTATAAGGTTGATTTTTTGTATAAAACGTTCGGTTTTAGTGCTTGTAATTATGAAATATGAGTTGATTACGGTCTCAAAAAAGTTCCAACAAAAAGAAGGAGGCATTTTCTTCGATATTTTACGGAAAAATCGTGTTTGAAAATTGTCGATTTTCAAGATTCAAAAGATCATAACTCGAAGTATAAGAGACCCCCACGAAATTCTTTCGGATTCGTGTTCAGGAGATAAAACTACGTAAGTAACACCACTTTTCTTTTTCTAACGAACAGTCGTTACCGACCGATGATGAACCCTTTACTCCCATAAACACCTAACTATGTAGGCTTATTATGGCAAGAACCTGTCAGAAAACAACTACTCCCCTGGCTAAGACCACGACGGGTATTGAATTAAATCTAACAGCTACTTGTGCAACGTTCCTCAAAACATCAGAGGACGCAATTGCAAGTGCCCTCTATGACCAACCAGCAGAATTATGTTTTGATTTGGACGGGGTGACCACCTGCAGACTAGTTTCGAGGTTGTTGCCTCTCATCAGTGCAAGGGCAGGTCAACACAGACAGCACTGAAGCCATCTGTTCCCCGTCCAAACCAATACACACTCCGCTGATTAGTCAATTCTGGTTCAAGAGATGAAAGCAGTTTCTAGGCCGCTCCACCTAGCTGGTTGGTCATAGAGGGCACTTGCAATTGCGTCCTCTGATGTTTTGAGGAACGTTGCACAAGTAGCTGTTAGATTTAATTCAATACCCGTCGTGGTCTTAGCCAGGGGAGTAGTTGTTTTCTGACAGGTTCTTGCCATAATAAGCCTACATAGGTGTTTATGGGAGTAAAGGGTTCATCATCGGTCGGCAACGACTGTTCGTTAGCAAACGATCTCCCAAAGATTTCTGTCTTCTACTTTTCTTTTTGATTCGAGAATGAGCCCGATAAGCTTACCTTTACCGATTTTTTTTTTCTACATTAAAGGGATGCAATGTTTTCATATTATCCAGTACGTGCCCCACAATTTCTAAAATACTCAAATAAGTTTTAAAACAAATCTGGACTATAACATTTTTATACAGGGTGGGGCAATAGTGCGTCAAAGTTCGATTTCTCAAGTTCTATTGTGATATCGATCTAAATACGAAAGTTAACTAGACAACTAGATCCTGTTGAACAAGAATTTATTGCCACACATACAGGGCGATACGAAAAAAATTGGGTTGGAAGGTGGAGTGCATTATTATAAAATGAAATATTAATGGATGTTACGAATTTTTGGTCAAAATTTGCAGATGCATTCCGTGAAAATCCCTGAGATTAAATTACAATGACAGACTTAGAAAGAAAAAAAATTGTAGTGCCATCTTATATACAGATTTGTAATATTTCTTATACTTTCTCATGCCTTGAAATTATACAGGATGGTCGAAAAATATTTTTCATACGGAACTTTTCGAATATAACTTTAGCTTTCTTTTAAGAGGAACACTCCATATATTTTTCGACTATGTGACGTAGAATACAGTGTAGAATAGGACTCATGAATTTTTTTTGATTGCATATCCCTAAGGCGATTTGTATCCGTTTTAGAATTATTGAACGACAGGGGGCAATTTTCCTATTAAAGTGCGGTATCCTTTTTCACAACTTTTCGCGAGTCAAATAAGGAACCATAACGCAGCTACATCCCAAACGTGTGCTCCTTATGGTTATTTAATATACCGGGTGTCCCACATTTTATGTGACAGGCAATATCTGGTTTGTTGAAGGAGATACACAAAAATGTTTCATACAAAAGTTTTAGGAGTTCATGAGAGCATATTTTGATATAATTTTTAAATATACAGGGTGTTTGGTGAAGGTGCTACAGACCAAAATAGTATTTTTTTTTAAATAGAACGCCCTGTATATTATCACATATTCAGATTCTACGTTGTATTCTGATATCATTTCACGTTTAGTTCTTGAAATTCGATTACGGCGTTGTTGAGTTATTGCTTAAAATGTAAAGTTTTGAGAAAGACTATTTTTTAAAAATATCTCATACAATTATTCTCTCTGCATCAGATCACATGAAAATTAGTCAAAATTTTGGGTTAACGAAGTAATGGTTTCAATTCTGAGTTGTGGAATTCAGCCAGGAATCATTTTGAATATGAAACAATTGCGAAATTGAAAGAGGTGTATTCGAAAACAAATCGTTAATAACAATGTAAATAATATAATAATAATAATGTTTATTCTCTTATTCATAGTTACAATAAACACAGTATAAACATTCTCTGAAAGATAAACTTCTTAAAATTTGCTAAAGTAGTAGAACTACTTATCAGCCATATTACATCAAAGCAAGGAAATACATTATTTTTTCAACTAAAAAAAAAAAAATTCAATACATTTCAAATAATTTTTTTCCCTTGGTTTATTAATCCCTAAATTATATAATATATATTTTTCAAATCAATCAGTCTATTTTTATTTTGAATCCAGTCTTTTACTTTTTTTTTGTACAATGGTAGATAGGCTATTTGTTTCAACTCAGGTGGTTAGAGGTTATACATTCTAGGTGCAAGAAAAAAGTAACTTCTTTGGGTTAAAGATTTGAATACCTGCGGTACTTTATTTGTGTTATCCCTATTCCTAGTTCCATAACCATGTTGTAGATTTATAAGCTCATGCCTATGCTTATGTTGTCTATTCTGTTCTAAATACTATAACTTGATAAATAATTTCATAAGTTTGGTAGGTACCTAGATATAAGTCATAAAAATTGTTCAAAGTGACGCCCATTAGATATTATACAGGCTTCGAAACGTCGAATCACTTCTCTCGTACAAGTCGCTCTTATAATATTAGGCGTAATATCACTGCACGCTAGTCGAATTTTCATTTTCAGATCATCCACATTCAAAGGGGGAGTAGTGAAAACAATATCTTTTAAATAACCCCATAGGAAAAAATCAAGCGGTGGTAAATCTGGGGAACGAGCCGGCCACCGAATTGGACCCTTATTACCAATTCATCTATTTGGGTACGTTCTATCCAGATATTCAGTAACAACCTGTGAATTGTGAGGAGGAGCACCATCTTGTTGCCACCAAATTCCTTGTCGTTCTGCTATATCGATATCGTATCGTAGAGGTGAGCATAATGGTTTGTATTCAGTAATAGTCTATTTCAATTTAATAAAAGATATAGACTGGATTCGTGTACGAGTAGGTAAATAAATTTTTTTGAAACCTTATATTTAAGGAAAAGTGCAATAACTCAACAACGCCGTAACCGAATTTCAAAAACTAAACGTGAAATGATATCAGAATACAACGTAGAATCTGAATATGTGATAATATACAGGGCATTCTATTTTAAAAAATACTATTTTGGTCTGTAGCACCTACACCAAACACCTTGTATATTAAATCAAAATCAAAATATAGCTCTCACGAACTCCTAAAACTTTTGTATGAAACAATTTTGTGTATCTCCTTCAACAAACCAGATATTGCCTGTCACATAAAATGCGGGACACCCGGTATAACATCATTTAGTCTACAATGCTCTAAGAATTCTGGTTTGATATTTAAGACTTACCTCCACAATTTTTCTGTAATGGGACATCCACAATCTTTGAAACAAAAACTCATGCTCTGGCTCTCATACATATCTATCTTATCTAAAGTATCGTGAGGAATAAATCCAAATAACAATGCCAAAGCTGACTGAAATGTTCGTCTATAGCGTGTACTATAAACTTCAACGTCATTGGGATTTAAATTACTTAATTTCTGCCAAACATTAGAGTAGCTTTCTTTAAGTAGGTAGCCCAGCTTCAATAATTGCGTTACACCTGAAAATAAAGGGAATGATTTGATAGTAGGAATTGAACAAAAATAGTACTTTTTCGAAATTTCAAAATCACATCCGTTTTTACTTTACATACCTTGCATAGTAAGTTGCCCCAGTTGACACTGAGTTGAATGAGTAGGTATATATGGGAATCCATGAAAAGGGCCTGGACCAATCCATGATAGTTTGCCACTGATTGATTGATTGTGCAAGTAGGCCTGAATAGTAATAATAATCATCAGTTTGATTAAAAAAAGTACATGCCTCTACAATATTGGAAGGAAAGTGGCAACCCCCAAAATTGGGTACCACATAAAACATAATTATCTACTTTGTATAAATTTCACAATTATTCAGTAATGAATTCAAATAAAATCTTCAGGTGCACCATTTATATCTACAGTGTGTCCCACTTTGAGCAGCCACACCCTCATATTTCGTTGAGCATGAAATAATTCGAAATTTTCTTTGACTCAAGTTGTAGTACTCGGAAATACCTACCTTTATGTTTACGTAACCTTTGTATATCCATTTTCCACGGCTAACTACGACCAAATGAAAAGTGAAAAATTGGGAAAAACATACTAGGCATTTTTTATCGCAAAAATAACACCAGATTCTGTTTCAGAACATCTTAAAACCCCCAAATCTCAATGCTTGAATCATTTGAATAAACAGGGTATCATTCATTCTGATCAGAGTTAGCCTTGGAAAAGTGATATTTGGCTATTTTTCAAAGTATTAATTGAATATTTTTGGGAATTCTGTGACAAGAGAAGACATTTTGGAAATTTTCCAAGCATTATTTATGGATTAGAGTTGATAATGCTACCAGCTACAGATGATACCCTGTATATTCAAATGATTCAAGCATTGAGATTTGGGGGTTTTAAGGTGTTCTGAAACAGAATCTGGTGTTATTTTTGCGAAAAAAAAATGCCTAGTATGTTTTTCCCAATTTTTCACTTTTCATTTGGTCGTAGTTAACCGTGGAAAATGGATATACAAAGGTTCCGTAAACATAAAGGTAGGTATTTCCGAGTACTACAACTTGAGTCAAAGAAAATTTCGAATTATTTCATGCTCAACGAAATATGAGGGTGTGGCTGCTCAAAGTGGGACACACTGTATATTGTTGTTAATATTATAATATTATCTAAGTGTTCAGTTTCTCAACTGTTGTGTTGAGGAGTACATTATCTGTTCTAATTATTTTTTCATGTAATATAACTTTAATACTCAGTGAAGAGGGTATCGTATCTTGCAAATCCGTCAAGCTACTTTGTATCAAACGCTTTCATGAACTCGACTGTTATCCACGAGGGAACACGAAGAAAGCAAACCACTATTAGTGTAATCTGGATAACCAGACGTGGTTAATACCGGAGGATTGCCAGAAACTGTCACCTTCTTCGTAGTCAAAATACACCAATCAAGAAGTTCCAGGTATCCCTAACCTGTGAGTTTTGCAAATCGTGTGGACTAAGGTAACCTGTGTTAACCGAAGCAGATTCAGTATTTGATTTAAAACGATGTTTCCAAAATTTATTACCAGATTGTTATCGAATCCATCTTCACAGATTTGTTTTAATTAATTGCTTTAACCTAAAATTATTCTTAGAATATCAAGGTGTTACTTTGACACAACCTTGTGTAAAATTGTTAATACAGTGTGTCCAAGATAAGAATGAACAGCATTGGGATATCGGAAACGGTAAGAGATACGGGGTCGATTAAATTAGAGAAAAGTAGCGGATTTATGTGAACAACAATATGCCATTTAGAAAGTTTCAATATTCCGAGTAGTTACGGAGATATTCGAGAAAAACCGAAAATTGAGAATTTCCTTTTTATTTTCTCCTAGGTTTATTTTCAAAGGAAATGTAAAACAAATAGCACTTTGTCATGGCCACTTTTTAAGGACTACCTGATAACGTACGCAGAATTTTTCTGCGACGTTTCGTCTTTTAGAAAACATCATCAACTTTTTATTTTTATACGGGCCGAAACTAAAGTATACCCTGCATACGACTCCATTTTTCATTGTGAATACAGCAACGTATCACAGTACGATTTCAGAACCATTTCTCGCGCAAAATTAAATTTAGTGATTACTTAACCTGTTTTTCTTCAATTTTAGATAGTAGGCGCCGGAAATATGTCATATTTTGATACATGAAGTAAATTAAATAGTCTTATTCATACAAGTATAAATTTTAACTTACCACTTGCCGGAATTTTTGCGTTGTTGAATACAAAGATAAGTCGCAATATCAAAAGTTTAGTTTATAAATGTAATTGTAATGTAATAACAAGGAGCTAATAATATGTATTACAGGAAAATAAACAAAAACTTATAACAAGTGTTCAAATAACCCGCCGTTATTTTCTAAGCACAAGTACGCTCTTCTCACAGACGAATTTAAAACTTGAGTTAACATATTAGGAAAAATATTGTTAAAGGATGCAGTAACCGATCTTAGCATATCTTCTTCATTTTGAAAATTATGATTAGAGTACACTTGATTCTTGATATATCCCCAAAGGAAAAAATACTAGTGGGGTTAGGTCGGGGGACCTTGCAGGCCAGGATGTAGCACTATGAGAACCAATCCACTGTCCTGGGAAGTGACGGTTCAAATAATCACGAACAATTCTAGAGTAATGTGCTGGAGCCAGCAGCTGTGAGTAACCGCTAATGGCAAATTATCTAGAGCGTCTTCCATATCATTTACTAACAAATTTATGTACCGCTCTGCTGTTAAATTGTTTTGGTAGATAAAAGGCCCAATTACATTCGTACCGAGAATTCCAACCCACACGTTAAAACCGAAACGATGTTGATGTCTGGACACTTTGTGTACACGCGGATTTTGTTGTGACCAATAATGAACATTCCGCCTATTAAAAATACCATTGTTGGTGATCATACTTTCATCAGACCAAATTATTTTGAAAGGGAAATTTTCATCGTCTTGGCATTTTCTAGTGTACCATTCACAAAAGGTTCTTCGCCTTGCATCGTCACCTGGTCTGAGTCCATGACAAATCCTAAATTTATATGCATGATATTTTCTCTTAAAATGAAGTGAGCGGTGGATTTGGCTAGTACGGTATTATCTTCAATGGTGTGAGTGGATACCTCAGGATTTTTGACAACGGCCTGTAACACATCACGCTGACTTTCTTCATTAGATAGCTTTTGCCCCGGGAAACCACAGGTTTTTTAAATGATCCGTATTTTTTTAAATTAAAAACTAACCGTCTAAATATTGATTTACCAGGTTGTCGCCTCTCTGGATACTTATAAGAGTACGCACGTTCAGCATTGCGCAGGAACAGAGAATCTCAGGGTTTTAGTAAGGTGGGCAAGGCTGGTATAAACAGTCAGAAATGCGTGTTCAAATGTTTTTATTGCTAGTGAACGTGGGTGAAATACTCTCAGCTTGTACACTAAAAGAAGACCTAGCTTTAGACAATAGAATAGCCAAAAAGAGGCGTAATTATATATTGTAAATTAACTTGGAAGTTTTACGATCAATAAAATGTAATGGATAAATATTTAAATAAATTAAGGTCAATTTCTTACCTAAAAGAAGACCAGCCAGTGTCAAAATATACTGATAAGTATTTTTGAGAACAAAGCCAAAAAGGTTCCACTTTATCATGCGAGGGCGAGAATAATTCGAGTTGTCTATTCGATGCAAAGCAGAAATGTGCTTCGTCTTTAACACTGATAAGGTCGTTAAAAAAAACGTATAGAAAAACCAAAACGTAGTTTTATTTTTAAATATAGAAAACGTAATGGTGGCGCCATCTAACCCAAATGGCCCCAACTCATTATAAGCTTAAAACCCCAAAAAGAAGGATTCTGTAATTGGAATTTGCCTACCGCGATCAGAGTACTACATAGGTACTACTAAAATAGAAGAGGTGGCAGAGGGATAGGGAATTACAGTGTTTAATGCAGAATACAAGAATTATTGTTTTTATGTTATGGTTATTATGAAACGTGTAAACGCCATTTTTGTGCGAAGTATACTATCGCAGCGTATAACTATACAATTGCGAACTGGGCAAGGATATGTTTCGCCATAGCATCAACACAATTTCTTTGGCACAAAATGTAACATGACAACATATCAAATTTTTCAGTATTCGAAAAACTGCTGTTTTCCATTTTTAACACAAATTAGGTAGGTAACGAGATGTAAAAGTAGGAACGGTAATATGTCAAAAATTCTACCAAACTACAGTATTATTATGACAACAGAATTTTTTTTCCAGCGCCTACTATCTAAAATTGAAGAAAAACAGGTTAAGTAATCACTAAATTTCATTTTGCGCGAAAAATGGTTCTGAAATCATACTGTGTGATACGTTGCTGTATTCACAATGAAAAATGGAGTCGTATACAGGGTATACTTTAGTTTCGGCCCATATAAAAATAAAAAGTTGATGATGTTTTCTAAAAGACGAAACGTCGCAAAAAATTCTGCTTACGTTATCAGGAAGTTCTTAAAAAGTGGCCAAGACAAAGTGCTATTTGATTTACATTTCCTTTGAAAATAAACCTAGGAGAAAATAAAAACAAAATTCTCAAATTTTGGTTTTTCTCGGATATCTCCGTAACTACTCGGAATATGAAAACTTTCTAAATGGCATATTGTTGGGCACATAAATGCGCTACTTTTCTCTAATTTAATCGACCCCGTATCTCTTACCGTTTCCGATATCCCCATGCTGTTCATTCTTATCTTGGACACACTGTATATATTTGTTTTGAAATATTGTTTTCTTGTTAGTCTGATTACAGAAGGAAGTTAACTTCATCTTACCTTAATTATCTAATTATCTTTCATTGATTAGGTATTTTTTCCCTGTTTTATCAAAACTTATACTTTAAGTGATTAAAATATATACTCTTACCTTGTAAGATGTCAATATTTCGTTACTTTCAGTACCACAATTGATTGATGAAATTTTTTTCAAATGTTGAAGAGGTCCTCTATCTCCATGTCTTAACAAAATCAATAATCCTTTCAAAAGCCACTTCTTGTTTTTGAGTGCCCCTGAAAAATTATTGTGTACTCCTCAATAATTGTTTGTTAGTGAAATATCAGTGAGAACATGTTAGAGGTTGAAACGGTTTTTGTTCTCAGCGATCACAAAGTAAGGTGCACCTGTAGATTAAACAGGCAGGAGATAGAACACGGCTATACAGATTAGCGTGCGCAAAGCCTGCCAAATATTTCGAGTTATTCCTGAGGAGTGGGAAGCGGCACAGATTCGTATTCAGGGAAAATGTCGGTTATTATTTCACAAAATTCTATCTTCATTTGGGATGAGTGGGCGTGCATTCTCATAAGGAATATGAGTTCATATAACCATCTTAACAAAAAACTTCTGCTGAATTGTATTCTCACCAATGATTCCAAATATTCATTTATTCGAGCATGATAATAAAATGAAACTTAAGTGCTATTGGCCTTTAAATCGTATAATTTAAATAAAACCTGATCTAACACTTCTATATTCACTTTAATGAAACGAAAGAAACACACTTTTGTCTTATTTCCACTAGTTTTTTTTATATTTTCACGACCGGTTTCGGGTTTTATCCCATTATCAAGTATAAAAACTAACTAATACAATTGAACTCTAAAACAAAATTTCACATCAAACTAAATATAACCTCCAAAAGTCAAACTTTGACAGGTAATCACATAATTCGAAGCAGGTACGTTAGAGGGGATAAACAATTTGATTGGCTTTCCCCAGTAGCAGGGATATCAGGGGAAATCGGCAGGCTGCGCAGTTGATCATGTTCTATCTCCTGTTTCTCTTATCTAAGGGAGCACCCAAAACGTTTGCTTGTTGGAAATGTAGGTTCGATTTTAGCTTATTCACTTGTTCTGACACGTGTTTATAGCTACCACATTCACATTCAAACTTAAACAAGATAATTTATTGTTTCTTCTTTTTATGTTGAAACTTTTTTTATATTTTGGTTCCCACTACCTAATAGGAAAATCATGTAGTATTCAGAGAACATCGTGAGAGCCGAGGGATAGTAGGTAGGAATTGCAGGGCTCCCAGCGACTCACTACCTCAAAAAAAGGGAAAAAGGAACTTGTGGCTCCAAAAAAAAGGGACCAAACTAACGACAACAATGGTTAACCTATACACGTATTTTCAGGATAACGAAGATTATTTCATTCATGATGAAATAAACCAATCAGACACCACCATTTTACGAATATATTTTGTTCAAATAAGTGATTATTTCACAAGAGCTGTTTAATAGCGATTAAATTTTCGTCCTCCATATTGGTTTTTGTTGTGTCGATTTTCAAGGATTCTTACAATTCTTTATAAAAAAACAATTAATTCTTAATCGTTTGAATGACCTAATATTGATTTTCATCAGTGAAAACTCGATTTTTGATAGGATTTCTAGATAAATATTTTGACATAAGGCAACGAAAATACGTCAGAATTTGAAATGTTTACATGCAAAATTCGCAGCAAAGGCTTCTTCAATGCATTGTTGGGATGCGTAACCAAAGTAATATACAGTGCGGCTTTTTTTAGTCCCCCCCATGTTAACTTTTGAACGGTTCGACGTAGACATGAAAAAAAAACCGTTTGGAAGGTTCACCGATACTACTTTTTGAAACAAAAAAATGGTGATTGCTAGATAGTGGGCGCGGGGGGCACATCAACTCAAAAATTTTAAATGGCATGGGGGGTCAAGTGTAACATCGTTGAAAATAAAATTCAGTTCTCTTCACAACCATCTAAATATTTTAGAATTTTGTTGGGAATTTTTTTATTTTTTTTCCCAATTTCGATTTATATGCCTTTCAAACTTTTCGAGTTGATGTGCCCAAAGCGCCATCTGTCGAGTAATTGCAGTTTTCAGTTCCGCATTTAAGTATACATATTTGATATTTCAAATTTTAATTGCAAAAAAATTCTCTTTTCAACGATGTGACACTTGACCCCCATGCCATTTAAAAATTTTGAGTTGATGTGCCCCCCGCGCCCCCTGTCGAGCAATCACCATATTTTTTTGTATCAAAATGTATCTGTAAAACCCTCCAAACGGTTTTTTTCTTCAAATTTATACAGGGGGGGGGCTAAAAAAGCCGCACTTTATAAATAAACATCATCAACGAAGCGTTTGATTCTGAAACGTCTCGTATTTAAAGCTTAAGCAATATTTTTTAATAAAGAAATTGTAAGAAAATGTCGGTGTCAATAAAATTCTTTGTTGTTGGTTTTAATCAATAATTTCAAAATAAAACACCTGACCGCTTCGCGGTCTCAAGATTTTATTAAATTATAGTGCATTCAACTATTTTCCAAGCAAAATCATGTTCAAAATATTTTGATATTTTAATCGATTAAATTTATAGGTCTTGTGATATAACATACGAAAATTTGACAAACAAAAACAAGAATCACTATATCCATTATTTCTGCAATACAAAGAACTAAATAAAATAAAAATGTAAACCTGAAAGGCATATTAAAAAGAAAGCTTTAAAAAACAACAAAAAGATCTGAGATCGTTCAAACATTTTGTGGCGAAGCTGCGGGCGATGCCGGACCTGAACTCTCACGTATAGCTAGCGACCAACCGCGGGAGACTGTCGATGCGCTTGCACCGAGAAGAATCTGGACGGTTCGGTGAGTCTGGGCGATTCGATGGAAAATTCTGGAGCATTCAGAGAAGTCAACGTCGGATATAAAAAGAACTACGCAGCGGACAGACGGATAGTCAGTGAAGTGAAAGTCGAATATAAATACCTAGTTCCGTGATTGTTATGTAAATTAGAGTATTGTGTTATTGTATCATTGTATTTCGTTAAATAAATTATTTTAGTCAGTTAATTAGAGTATAAATCTACTACATTGGTGTTAGAAGTGCGATCTTTAAATACAGAGTGTTCGTGTAAGTAGAAAGTTTGTGTATTTCGGACAATTATTTTCGCGTGTGAAATAGACAATAATAATAATAATAGACTGGTGGCCGTGGAATAGACTGTGTGAAATAGACAATAATAATAGTAATAGACTAGTGTCCGGGAAATAGACTGTGTGAGATAGACAATAATAATAATAATAGACTGGTGACCCGTGAAATAGACTGTGAGACATAGACTAAGACAAAATGTGTTCGAGGAAAGTTCGCCTGGTTGAATTGAAGGTTGCGGAATTGAAGCAAGAACTGGAGGAGAGGGAACTTGACACAAGTGGTAAAAAGGCCGTGCTTCAAACAAGACTTGCAGAGGGATTAGTCCAGGAGGGCGAGGACCCAGAAACGTTTTTATTCGAAGTTTCTGGAATAGATGAGTTCCATAATTAGTAAACTCGACGGAATGGAAGACAAAATGCAACAGAATTCGAATGGTCTGAAAGAAGAATTTCAAGAAAGTTCGAGAAATTTGGAAGAAAAACTTCAAGAAAAACTTCAAGAAAATTCGAATAGTCTGAAAGAAGAATTTCAAGAAAGTTCGAGAAATTTGGAAGAAAAGCTGCTAGAAAATTCGAATACCATGAAAGAAGAACTTTGTGGCGTGGCGAGCCGATTAGAAGAAAGAATGGGAACTGTCGAGACAGAGATGGAGAAAATCAAAGATGAAATTGAGGAAGAGATGGGAAAATTGAAGGAAACTATCAGCGATGAAATCAGAGGCGGACTCGAGGCGGAAATCATCAAAATAAAGGAGAAACTCAGTAAGTTGGAAAATCAGAATGACACTACCCACACCACCGAATCTGTCAATGAAAATTCAATGCTGGAACTGAGTTTGAACTTAGATGATGTTCAAAGGGGTTTGAAAGATGTAAAAATCAGTCCAGAAACAGGAAAACTCTCTATGAAACCACCTCAGTTTGATGGAAAAACACCATGGGCAAACTACCGCCGACAATTTGAAGCTGCAGCAAAGGCGAATGGATGGAATGCAGGAGATAGAGCTGTGGCACTAACACTGGCGTTGCGTGGAGAAGCAACGAATATTCTACAAACCCTCACGGCACAAGAGCAAGAGGACTACGAGCAGCTGATCAAACATCTAGAATTACGGTATGGACAGACTCATCTAGAACATGTATACCACTCACAGCTCAAAAACCGCTGCCAGAAGTCAAGCGAATCCCTACAGGAATTTGAAGCCGACATTGCACGCTTGGTTCGCCTTGCATATCCAGCTACACCAGAAAAGGTAATGGAACGACTAGCAGTTCAGGCATTCTTAGATGGACTTCGTGACCAGGAAACGAGACAAGCATTAACACTAGCTCGTCCAACACATCTCGTGGATGCACTGGCACGCGCTTTGGAATTTGAGGCAGCGAAGCAATCCTGCAGAAGCCAAAGTAAAGTCCGAGTTATTGAAGGAGACCCACAGGAGCCTGCTAACCTGGAAGCTGCCATAAGGAAGGTGGTGAAGGAATTGTTGCCTGAGAGAAGACTAGTGAGATGCCGGAACTGTAGGAAACTTGGACACGTGCGTAGTCAATGTCCAACCCTCAAGAGGTCGAAACCAACGAAGGTTGTTGAGAAGGGGCAATCGTCGGCCATTACTCAGAGAGCCCCGGTGAACAACGCATATGTCGCTGTCCTCCAACGACAGAACAAAGGAGCCTTTGTAGACGGTTTCATCAACAACAAGCCTTGCGCAATGCTGCTGGATACAGGTGCGACTAGGACAATCCTTGGACCTGCTTTTATTAAAACACCAGAGAGAATGGAACCAACATCCTGGAAGCTACGCACAGCAACAGGAGAGCCGGCCACTGTACATGGTGAGCTACCGATTGAACTGATTCTAGGCAACACAAAAGTGAAACATCGGGCATTAGTAGCGGACATTGAGGACGACGCAATTATTGGAATGGACATCATGAATTCCAGAGGGTTTGAATTGAACTTCAAAGATGGCGTCCTACGTGTGAACGGAGAAGAGCTGGTGCTACATGGAAGAAGTGAAGAGATGATTCGTGTTCTGCTGGTTGAAGATGTAAGTGTACCCGAGAGGGCTGAGACCATACTGGAGGCTCACTTGGACGGAGGTGCGAGCAATGGAAGCGTGGTGATGAGAAAATTGGACGAGGTATTGCACTAGGCAAGACTTTGTTGCGTGCTGATAAATTTGTGCCAGTAAGGGTAATGAATGTCAATTATTACCCAGTGACATTGAAGAAAGGAACTGTTTTGGGGCACTGTTCGTCAATTTCCTCTGTGATCCGGAGTGTACACGGTACTGTTAGTCAAGACAGCAACCTGACAGCGGAACTGGAAAAATTGGTTACCATCTCTTCCAAGGGCATTAAACCAGTCCAACAGCCCAGATTGAGAGAATTAGTCAAGAAGTACCAAGACATCTTCGATACCGGACAAGGAAAAGGGGGTCGAACGAATGTAGTCCAACATAAAATTGATACTGGGGATGCCCGACCAATCCGACAATCAGCTAGAAGACTTCCTCTTGCCAAGAAAGAAGAGGCTGACAAAATAGTCAGTGATATGGGGAAAGATGGAGTTATCGAACCATCCGACAGTCCATGGTCCTCTCCAGTCGTGCTGGTGAAGAAGAAAGACGGATCAACACGCTTTTGCGTAGATTATCGTCAACTGAACAACGTGACGAAGAAAGACAGTTACCCTCTTCCGAGAATAGACGACACCCTAGACACGTTGGCCGGCTCCACGATTTTCTCGACCCTTGATCTGAAGAGTGGATACTGGCAGGTAGAACTGGCTCGAGAAGATAGAGAAAAGACAGCCTTCACCATCGGCTCGGGACTGTGGCATTTCACCGTTATGCCATTCGGACTTTGTAATGCTCCAGCAACATTCGAGAGATTGATGGAGACGGTTCTGAAAAGACTCTCATGGAGGACGTGTCTGGTATATCTCGATGACATTATTGTAGTTGGCAAATCGTTCGAAGACCACGTTAAAAACCTGGAGGAGGTATTCATGCGACTGAGAAACTCTGGATTGAAGCTGAGCCCTAAGAAATGCCACCTGTTCCAAAAAGAAGTACGTTACCTTGGCCATGTTGTCTCTGGGCGCGGAGTAGCAGTGGATGACGAGAAGATTAAAGCAGTGAAGGAGTGGCCTATCCCGAAAGACATACATCAACTACGTAGTTTCCTTGGTTTGTGCACATACTATCGCCGATATGTGCTGGGGTTTGCCAACATCGCTAAACCACTGACCAGGCTCACGGAAGGTCAAACAAAATTCCAATGGTCCGAAGAATGCCAAGACTCGTTCAAGACGCTGAAGAGGGCATTGATCAATGCACCGATTCTAAGTTATCCCCTTCCGAGTGGAAAATTCATTTTGGACACGGATGCCAGCAACGTGGGACTTGGAGCTGTCTTGTCCCAGATCCAGGATGGGCAAGAGAAGGTCATCGGATACTTTAGTAAAACTCTCAGTAAACCGGAGCGTAACTACTGTGTCACCAGACGGGAACTGTTGGCTGTTGTCAAGGGAGTAGAACACTTTTATAAATACGTGTACGGGAGAAGATTTCTGTTGAGGACCGACCACGCAGCCCTTAAATGGCTTCTACAGTTCAAAAATCCCGAGGGCCAAGTAGCACGTTGGATCGAAAGACTCCAAGAATTTGACTTCGAGATCGAACATCGAGCAGGGAGTGGCCACAAGAACGCAGATGCCCTGTCAAGGAGACCGTGCCCAGACGACTGCTCACACTGCCGACGAGCAGAAGAGAAGGAAGCAGCGATTTGTAGAACCACGGCAGTTGACAATAACTGGAATGACAACGAGGTCCAGAAAGACCAAGAAAGAGATCCGGATCTTGGTTTAGTCATCGGTTGGAAAAATAGTAATCAAAGACCGACATGGCAGGAAATCGCAAGATATTCCCCAGCAGTTAAATCCTACTGGGCCCAATGGAATTCCCTTACCCTGGACAATGGGGTCCTGAAACGTGTATTGGAGTCCGAAGATGGTGGGGAGGACAGACGTCAGATAGTGGTGCCCAAGAACAGAAGACAGGAAGTACTCCGAGAAATCCATGATGGAGTTGCTGGAGGACATCTGGGTGTGACGAAGACCCTGCAGAAAGTAAGACAATGGTTTTACTGGGTCAATTGTCAAGTTGATGTCAATGACTGGTGCAGAAAGTGTGCTGTTTGTGCTGCCAGCAATGGACCTCGGACACGACCCAAGGCCCCGATGCGTCAGTATAATGTAGGTAGTCCATTCGAAAGAATCGCCATTGACATCGCCGGCCCGTTCCCCGTATCAGATCATGGAAATAAATACATCCTTGTGGCAATGGATTATTTCAGCAAGTGGGCCGAAGCCTATGCCCTGCCCAACCAGGAAGCCATCACCGTCGCGGACGTCTTGGTGAAAGAGTGGATATGTCGATTCGGTGTCCCCTTGGAGCTGCACTCGGACCAAGGCAGAAATTTCGAATCCAACCTGTTCCAAGAAATCTGCCAACTGCTGAACATCCGCAAGACGAGAACCACAGCTCTACATCCACAGTCCGATGGAATGGTTGAGCGGATGAACAGGACTATCAATCGCCACTTGTCCAAGGTAGTCTCTGACCATCAAAGAGACTGGGATCAGTATCTCCATTTGTTTCTGATGGCCTACCGTTCCGCAGTACACGAGTCGACCGGCCAAACCCCTGCTAGTATCATAATGGGCCGAGAGCTGCGACTTCCCTGTGACCTAAAGTTTGGGATGCCACCAGGACAGGATGCCGCGGGAGAGGACTACGTCAGTAAACTCCGGCAGCGAATGGAGGACATCCACGAACGAGTCCGTTTGAACATCCAGAGTGCCAGCAACCGAATGAAAGCGACTTATGACATCAATGCCGATGCTGGAGGATTTCAGGTTGGTGACCTAGTTTGGCTGTACAACCCGATGCGTCTCCGGGGCCTGTCACCGAAATTACGGAATTCATGGGAAGGTCCGTACAAGATCATCAAGAGGATAAACGACCTGCTTTACCGAATCCACAAGCCACCCAGAGGTAAACCCAGGGTCGTTCATTTCAACAGGTTGGCCCCTTACGCTGGAAATCATGACCAAGTCCGCACCCTCAGACCACCAGAGGATGCGATGACGTTCCAGAAATTCATGTCCTTATACTCAAATGGACAGAAAGTGTCACACGGGGTAACTCGGGAGGAGCCACGGGACCTTTTCAAAGTGCCAGTCGATTACGCCCTAGCACACTGCGTCGCAGAAGATCTTCGAATGTCCAGGGGCATCGCTGTAGTGTTCTCCAAGAAATTTGGCCAACTCCAGACACTACGGAAACAGAATCCAGAAATTGGAGGTGTGCTACAGCTGAAGAAGGGCCAGAGGAACATCTACTACTTGGTGACCAAGAAGCATTCCCAAGACAAACCGTCCTATGAAGATGTCTGGAGGAGCCTCACCCAACTAAGAGATACGATGGTGAACCAGAATCTGGTGGACTTGGCAATCCCAAAATTATCCTGTGGTATTGATGGGCTGGATTGGAGAGTTATAAGAAGTATGTTGGAGACGATATTCCGATCCAGCGGCATCCAGATTTTGGTTTGTTGTAATCCTATTACACGACCTAACATGAAGACTGTGGAGTGTTATTTTCATCGAACTTCACGATGCAGATATGGGGAATCCTGCAAATATCGACACACTCCAAGGATGACATTTCGGGACGAAATATCTCTAAGAAGGGGGCAATGTGGCGAAGCTGCGGGCGATGCCGGACCTGAACTCTCACGTATAGCTAGCGACCAACCGCGGGAGACTGTCGATGCGCTTGCACCGAGAAGAATCTGGGCGCCGCGGTGAGTCTGGGCGATTCGATGGAAAATTCTGGAGCTTTCGGAGAAGTGGGCGTTCGATATAAAAAGAACTACGCAGCAGACAGGCAGTCAGTGAAGTGAAAGTCGAATATAAATACCTAGTTCCGTGATGTTATGTAAATTAGAGTATTGTGTTATTGTATTTCGTTAAATAAATTATTTTAGTCAGTTAATTAGAGTATAAATCTACTACAATTTTATAAAAAATGTTGAAACCCAGCATGATTTCCATAAATTCTACTTATTTCCATCAACCGGCAACACCCCTACACGCAACCCTCAGAAGACTTGTGCGAGCTAGGGAAGACGTAGCCCTTACCTTTCAACGTATGATGCCATGCCATGATGCCATACATAATATTAAAAATCTTGTCAGACTTTTAGTGCCTAGTTCTTGGGATTTTTGTTTGACAGGTCAGCTATTATCTTACTCTTCCTCTTTTCTGCAGCCTTGCTAAGCTGCTCTTTGGGTCATTGGCTTCTGATACGATTGGCATTCATCCCCTCAAACATTAACTGGTCCGTTGATCATATTTTTGCACATAGAGACTTTCCTGAGCCTTCTAGTTGCCTCTTCAAACAGTTTGTTATAGAGATCCCGCTTTTCATTTTCTTTTGCAGAAGTTTCTTTTATCTCTTTCAATTTCCGGCAATTTTGTTCTTTTCTCCTGGCATCTTCCTCCTTTTCCAGTCATCCAGATTCACACTGTATGCACGGCGTGCAAAGGTTATCGTAGAGCAGAGTCGGAGGACTGAGGGTATCAGGACAATTACCACCTGGACAAAACCCCCGACAATAAACCCCTCGTATAAAATACCCCTGGTTAAAAAAACCCGGGATAAGTCCGGGGTGTTTTTGTCCAGGGGGTAATTGTTCAGAATTGTTCGTCCATTTACTAATTAATGCATGGACGGTGTATAGTTGATAGAACAAAACAGGGGTGGTTTTGAATCCATAAACCAGTGTGATGATTCTAATATCTTCAGATTATTATTGGTTCCAAAAATCAACATCCTGTTATTACCTACTGAGCCAGAATCATGTACTTAATAGAAATTCTTCACCATCGGAATCAAATTATATTGTGGAATTGTGTTTTGGTTTATCTTGTACCGGGGGTATTTTTTACTAGGGAGAAAATGTCCCGGGGGTTATTGTCGGGGAGTTTTTGTGTCCGGAGCTTTTGTCAAGGGGGCAATTTTCCTAGAAGCGGACTGAGATAATTCCCGCTCTACAGGCATTTCTATGGGAGAGTGCGAGAGCTGTCTTGACCAGGATGGCCACATTAGAGTACTTGGGATCACCACCATTTATTTTCATCTAAAAAATTGCACTCAGTACTTGTTCACAGGCACACCCTTACCGCTTGTGACGTGAGTAGTTTGAAAACTTTTTCCTGGAAACTTTAATATGGTTGCGCGGATTATGACGTAGCACATCTTATTCAGCGCAGAAATATACCTCATCAATTGTGAACAACAAAAAAGGGAATAAAAGGAACATTTTACAAAAAAAGGGAATAAAAAGGACGGAGCACTAAAAAAACGGACTAAACATTTAAAAAGGTACCGACGGGGAGCCCTGGAATTGGTGTTCTTGAATTTCTGCAGGCTGTATGCCTCAGGGAACACTTACCAAGGCAGTTAATTCCAAAGCTTTGCCGTGCTAACGGTGTTCCAGAGAAGTGAAAGCTTGTAAACGCAGCATCATCGACGAGACGAATGGCTCTTTTTTGGACAGAATCCAAAAGTTTCAGTGTGTGCACACCATATACAGTGTGATTCACTTCTCATGGAAACACCCTCGTATCTTCCGTAATTTCAGACGTAGAACCATGAAATTTCCAGGATCGAAAGATACACTGACGTAAACTCATTGCACAAAAAAGGTAATCCTACGTGATATACATTGCACGCCAGTAGCGATAGTACCACCCATTTTCCCGGAAAGTTATATTAGGAGGCAAAATTGGCACGAAATTCCTTCGGGTTCGTGTTCAGAATCCCCAAAGTACTACTATAGTCAAAATCGGTCTTATCGTTCGTGTTCCAAGGTCAGCGTGCATATGAATCAAATTGAAAAACCTAGTGGTTACCAAAATGTTTTGTAATTATTTATTAAGGTATATTTTCACGGTATCATTCATGTTTAGCACGAAAATCGTTTGTGCAATGTTATTGGAATAAACAGTACAGTTGCGAAAGCAGTTACTAGCATCAATACCTTTTGAACTGCCATGGCACCTTTCTAAAAAACTATGTGGATGAGAATAATTGTTCAATGAAGAGAAAAAAATATTAATAGAATTCATTTTAACAAGATAAACTGAGAAACACTCAATGTCACTAATAAAATCAACACTTTCAGAATCGTTTTCAAATGGAACTATTATCACAGGTGCTACTTCGACATCGAATAAGCGTTCTCGATCCCACCAATCCCTTATTAATTTTTCGGTATGTTCAACCAATTTCTTCCAATATTCCTCCGTAATGAGGTCCAGTGCAGCTTCCCAAACCATCTCCACCTCATCGGATTTAACGCTATTACCCTCATGTTTCTAGTATGATTTAGCCCCCCCAGCCCATATTAGTTCTATTGTAGGCCAATCAATAGAGCATTTTTTCCTAACAAAAATACTAGTAGGAAACCGGCTGTGATGGCTCACATGGAAGACAGTCCGTTGTTATATTCTGTTATGTTTTCGACTCGCAACTGTCATTTATTAATTTTTTATAAACATTTAAATATAAAAAAACGTGTTTTTAAAAAATCATTTTGCTTGTAAAATAAAAACCAATAGAGCAATCTGGTTGCTCCAATGGAAAGATTTGTAGATAATTGAAATACAATAAAAATTAAATGTTTTATGACCTGATCGGATCATTAGTAACGGAGGAAAACCGTAAAAACCGGAAAATTTGACGATTTTTTTAAAAATTCATAGCTCCGCCATTTTTGAAGAAATAGGGTTGGCTCTTCTCATGGAAGTATTGAAGCATGTGTACTTTATGTGTGCATAACAGGCTGTAACGGATCATTAGTTTTGGAACAATTACAATTTGAATTTTTTTTGCACTATCTTGCAGCGTGCCTGGATGCTCTAGTCCGATTTCAATTCCTGAAACACATTTTGAAAGTAGAAGTACAGTACCTCAAAACGTATATTCTCATTTTACGCTAAAATGCTGCGAAATGGGTGAAAAATGCTTGTAAACATGATTGAAAACAGCTGAGCTGGTAGAAGCGGTCGAGAGGAAGGAGTGAGCGGGAGATGAGGGGAAGCGAATTATCACGTAACCCGTTCATTGGAAGAATCCCCCTCATCTCCCGTACTCTCCTACCACTCGGCAGCTATCGCGGGCTCGGCCGTTTTCAGTCATGTTTGCATGCATTTTTCACCCATTTCGCACCATTGTAGCGCAAAACAAGAATGTACATTTTGTAGTACTATACTTCTACTTTCATAATCTGTTTGAAAAATCGAAACCGGGCTATCACTAGAGCATCCAGGCACGCTGCAAGATAGTTTAAAAAAAATTGCAATTGTGCAAAAACTAACGATTCGGCAGCGCCTGTTCTGTGCACACATAAACTACACATGATTCAATACTTTCAAGAGAAAGGCCAATCCTACTTCTTGAAAAATGGCGGAATTATGAATTTTTCAAAAAATTGCAAAATTTTCCGGTTTTTTCAGTTTTTCTCCATTGCTAATGATCCGACCGTCTCGTAAAATATCTCATTTTGTTCGTATTTCAATTATCTACAATTGTTTTCATTGAAGCAGGCAGATTGCTTCATTAGTTTCCATTTTATAAGCAAAACAATTTAAAAAAAAAACACATCTTTTGTTATTTAAATGTTTATAACAAATTAATAAATGACAGTTGCGAGTCGAAAACATAACAGAATATAACAACGGAATGTCTTCCATGTGATGGCATAGTCGGTTTTCTACTAGTATTTTTGTTAAAAACTCATTCATTTTATGCTCTATTGCTTGGTGTATTGCATTGAACTGGCAATGGTATGGTCGTAGCCGTAATACCTCATGGCCATGCTCACTTAATATCTCATCCACGGCATACATTGTAGGTTTTTTTTACGGATTTTGCAATCGACAGAAATTCTGATTTCAACATATTTTGTAACACATTTTGCTTATGTGATTCTAACCACTCATAAATGTCACTTTTTCTCCAAAAAGAATTAGGCTGTTTATTTAATATTCTTGAATGATAAGAAGCATTGTCCAAAATAATTAAAGACGGTTCTTCTAAATTTGGTATCAACCGTTCTCTAAGCCACTTTTCGAACATGTCACAATTCATGTTATCATGATAATCCTAATTTTTTGACTTTGAAGAAAAAATCAAACTTGCTTCTGGAACGAAGCCTTTTGAAGAACCGGCATGTAATATAATGTACCGTTTTCCCGGACCGCATCCTCTTTTTCTTTTAACGCTCTTTACGGACTCATCCTGCCACGATTTTTACCCACTCCCATTCGAAAATATCCCCGTTTCGTCTAAAAACACAATTTGTCTTAATTTTGAATTGTAATTTTCTGTATATTTTTTCAAAAACTGAACACGTTGACTTAAACTTTGAGGCATTTCACATAAATATCTTCGGTTACAATCTTTTTTAAAGCGAAAACCCAAGGTTTTAATCAATTTTGACAACGCAGTAAGTCCAATTTCTAAAACACCTCGCTTTCAGAGCATCCTTCAAAACTGGAAGCGTCACGTTTGTTTTCAATTTATATAAATCATAAATTACATTGCGTACTTCCATTTTGATACCATCTCTCAAATTTTCAGTTTTTTTTTCTTTTACATTTTCTGGAAAGGACCCCGCACAATATCATAGGAAATTGGCCCACAGTGGAATTTGCCTGAAATTTACATATGTCATTCGTATTGAGCTTCTGATCATATGTTCTCATGGGCCCAATTCTCTAAGTCCATTGATTTAGCTCTCAGGGCCGTATTTAGTATGGGTGCCAACTGAACAATGACACTTTTTTCCCAAGTCCATAATTTTTTTATTTCCTATTAGAATTTAATTAAATAAAAAATATTGCAAAATCTCAGCATTTGTCTTTTAGCACAAGTCTTCTGTGAAACATGTTCTGTCCTACAGGACCTTATTTAGTAAAACTGTATTTGCCAAGTGATCCACAAAAAACTGAATCAAATTGATTTTGTTATTACTTTCTTATTTTCTGATCTACGTCAGTGGTTGATAGCTTGTTTGACCAGAATACTTGATAAAGAAGGTGTATTGAAAATAACAGTTGCAAATCAGGGGCAAGGACACCAGTAACATATGCTCATATTTGTAGCATATTGTGGTATTTGGGATTTGCCCGACATAACCAAAATGTGAATTATCCATCGACTTCTATGTTACAGCATATTAAAGATGCCGCAAATCGTCCAGAGCAAGAATCAATACTACAGCAGCTGTAAGTGTTCGAGCATTATTTTGATAATGAGTTCTCAACTTTTTTGTTCTCTTCCACCATCCTGGAAATATCGGTTTCAACTTTGTAAGTTATGAATTCGATATAGTTTTAATAAGATAGTAGTGTTATATTTATATCATAGAGTTAGATAATTCGAAAGTATATGACCGATTTCAACAATCAAAACGTTGTTTTTGTGGATCACTTGGAAAATACAGTTATACCAAATACGGTCCTGTAGGACAAAACATGTTTCACAGAGGACTTGTGCTAAAAGACAAATGCTGAGATTTTTCAATATTTCTTATTAATTAAATTCTAATAGGAAATAAAGAAATGATGGACTGATCCCATGGGAACATTTGATCAGAAACTCAATACCAATAACATAAGTAAATTTCCCACTGTGGGCCAATTTCCTATGCTATTGTGCGGGGTCCTTTTGGGGATTATATTATTCTTTTTCTCGTACCTACACAATTTTCTGCACAGATCTCAAACTTATTCCCAGTGCTCTTTCTACTGTTTCCTGTATATTATTATTAGACGAACCTTCATTTCGTTTTTTAGTTTAGAAATAACTCAAAAGATTCAGTACCATTTTTTTTGCTTGCGGATGTAAGAAACCGGAGAATTGATTTTTAAGGTCGATTCATAAACTTTCCGTTCCGTTCACCGTTCCGTTACCAGTTCAGTACATTGAAATGCATAAAACCATTCATAAACTCATGCGAGCGGTAGACGGCAACGGTCAACGGAGTTTATGAATGATCTTATGCATTTCAATGTACTGAACTTGGAACGGTGAACGCAGACGGCAACGGCAACGGCAAACGGAACGGAAAGTTTATGAATCGACCTTTATTCTCAAACGGAAAAGAAAACTGTAGGTCACAATGAGCTTATGACAAGAGGCATAAGATGTCCGGAAGACTGCTCACTGCTAATATCCTATACAATAGGGAAGTTGGGTCGAAAATCCATCAGAAAACAACTACTTTCCTGGCTAATACCACGACGAACATTGAATATCTGATGAAATTTCCGTGCAGAGTTCCTACAAGGATATCTCTGCAATTGCTTGGTTGCATGGGAATGTTCATCGAAACATTCGGACCACCTATATATCGATTTCGGAGTGTTGCTCCTCATCAGTATAGGGTAGGTCTAGCAGTCAATAACTAATGACTGCAACGAATGAATGGACGACCAAACCCATTTAAAGACCGAAACTGAGATCGCGCCCGCACAGTGGATACTCCAAACTGCGAGCGCCATCCCAGCGCCGGAAGCCCAACCAAGAATACCCATGACCACGATCGTCAAGACCGTATATAAAACGGAAAAGAAAACTGTAGGTCACAATGAGCTTATGACAAGAGGCATAAGATGTCCGGAGGACTGCTCACTGCTAATATCCTATACAATAGGAAAGTTGGGTCGAAAATCCATCAGAAAACAACTACTTTCCTGGCTAATGCCACGACGAACATTGAATTACATCTGATGAAATTTCCGTGCAGAGTTCCTACAAGGTTATCTCTGCAATTGCTTGGTTGCATGGAAATGTTCATCGAAACATTCGGACCACCTATATATCGATTTCGGAGTGTTGCTCCTCATCAGTATAGGGTAGGTCTAGCAGTCAATAACTAATGACTGCAATGAATGAATCGACGACCAAACTCATTTAAAGAGTTAAGGAGTTAATCCACTGTGCGGGCGCGATCTCAGTTTCGGTCTTTAAATGGGTGTGGTCGTCGATTCATTCGTTGCAGTCATTAGTTATTGACTGCTAGACCCACCCTATACTGATAAGGAAATGATATTTTTATCCTATACAATAATGGGCATAGATAGGAATGAAAAATTAGTAGTTTCCCTTTATCCATGATCTAATGGTGGGATCTGTGTCGTCAACATGAATACAGCAACATCTGAATGCAAAAGACAAATGACAATAATCAGCCAACTTGGACTTAGAGAAAAACTAGTTTTAATGTCGGAGGAAGAATGTATACTATTCAATACAAGATCTTGTATATATTTTATATAGCTACTTCATAATTTTCTAATGCTTCCTGATGATTTTTTTTTTATGTTTTGGAGCCCATGAAGAGGAAAGTCCTGTAATGTTCAGATAACATCGTTAGAACAGAGGGAAAGTAGTGACAACAAAAAGATGTGAATACTGATCTCGTTGGGTCAGTCTTGATGGGACTGTTGGAATATTGACAAAAATTAATCCTTCTTTGTCTCATAACTGCTGACTCAGTATGTTTATGTATATAAAGAGCATGTAGGCACTTCAACTTTATGTGTACAAAACTGATGAATATTATCGGCCCTCTTACCCGAATGTTTTTCTTATGAGTTTTAATTCTATAAACAGACTATTCATAGAGAGGATATAGTTAGTTACTCTTTTACCTTCCAAGTGCATTCTTCGAATAACAGTAAATTGATATTAGTGAAAACGAAATCCACTGTGTATTATTTCATCCTATAACCAACAGGGACCGCTAACGGTGGAATGGTCAATGATATTTCAGATAAGCATGGCCAATGAAAATATCTATAAAACAGATACAGATTGCCAACCTTTCTGCGGTGTTGTGAATATTCAAATCGTTCACGTTGCTTTCCCTTTCTCTACTAGTTTCACAGTAGTGAAGGGTACTCTCATATAGAAAGCTATGCACTGGCATGAAGTAACTCCAAACAAATCATTGATGTGAAGATGAAACAGTGTTAGGGCTAAAATGGATCCTGCGGAACACCAGCATTTATAGGTAGAATGTCGGATGAAACTCCATCAACCACCACATGGAGAGATCTGCCTGAGAGAAAGCTAGATAGCAAAGAACTCAACTGGAAGGGCAAGCCATAATTCGGAAGCTGGGCGAGGAGTCTCTGGAGCCGAACGCAAAAAAATCAACTTGGAGAAATCTAATGCCACAGCCAGAGTTTCACCATATTTTCAATAGATAGTTACGATATATGTGAGAGCAAACAGGTCTCCAGTTTCTCAAGAATGAATGTGAATATACTTTTTTTGTAGACAATTAGGTAACTTATTGGACTAAGGGTGGATTTAGTCAACTTAAGCACAAACATTATCATAAACATAACGGAAACATCAAAGGTTTTTAGCATAAACTTAACATTGTTGTATAAATAGCGCCATTTGAAATAACAGATTGAACTTTCGTTTTTAACATATATTTAAGCACAATTTTAAAATGATGTTGACTAAATGCACCTTAAGGCAGTCATTGCTCTAAGATAAACACACATACTACACAAACTATGAGAATATTATTACCTTCATCTCCTGTTGAAATGTCCTCAGGAAAATTGCATATCTTGAATATTTTTTTTGTTTTTGTATCCACCCCTAAATGGTTTAATAATTCTGTTGAAGGGAATGGCATTTCCAATACTTTATGGTTCTGTTCCAAAAATTTGTAAACTCCAACTATTATCAAAAGAATCCATAGGCTCATTAGGAGATAACACAAAAATGCCTTATTCTGAGGCATTCGAAAATATTTGAAATGCATGAATGTGGTATTCATGCTCTGGATATTCTAACTTTTATTTCACATGTTAAAAGCATCCACAATATTTCTTGGTCATTTAAAAGACAGGTCTAAAGTGTTTTTACATTCCATTCAGCTCATCTGATATTTACCATGAAATTTCAAGTTTTTCCATATTGAACTATAGAAAAATTCATGATACGGCCAACTTTTACAAATTTACTATTCAACAAAAAATCAAGTACAATAATAACAATAATTCAAAAAAGACAACTTGAATCACATTATTTTTAATTTACTTGAATCAGTGTTTCCAACATCTAAAAACAAAATATATTACGACTTGCGACCAAGGAGACTAAAATTTAACAAGGAGAGTTCAATCCCCATAACATAAGACAATGGGGACACTGGTAGAAAGAGATGAAAGAACATTTGTGACGAAATGTGACGTGTCATGGCCGCCGTTCTCTATAGACAGTGACGGACTAGAAATTGGTGTATGAGAGTAACTGCTGGCAGTTTTGTTGCTTGGTTCGAGTTAGACTCTGTACCCATATCCAAGTACGTCACTATAACGCGTTGATTCTACAATATTCTGATTGGCTAGAGCTTATTAAACCCTCCTTGTTAGTTTGATCTCTTTGACTTACGACAGCTTAGGCAAAGAAAGTATTTTTTTTTTATTAGAGCCCAGTCGCTTTCCAATGGACGATTCCAACCCTTATTCAGTGTTGCCAGAATTGATTTTCTGGTTGAATATACTGATATTTTTCAGGCCTTTTCTGATATGGTTCAGGGTCGGAATTGACCATATTTCACCTGAAAAAGATGAGGGATTTGTCGTTATGCGGTTGGCAAAACTTGCTGTCGATTTCAAGTCACCTGTCAATGTCAAATGATTATTATTATTATAAATTTGAAAATAAAGTATTCAAACTATTCAAAGTAATAAGTAATTCACATTCACCAAGCTGGATATTCAGAAAGCATTCGACTCTGTCTTGACAGATGGTTTTGTCATGAAGATGCAAAGGGCAGGCATGCCTTTACACATGGTAAAATAACTTTACTCCTAGCTGTTCAACAGGGTTAGGGTCAATCGTCAATGGAACCAGCTCCGCAATGAGGCCGGCCGGAGCAGGTGTGCCACAGGGGTCCAGCTTGTCTCCACTCTTGTATTCGCATGACTTCCCAATGTATGGTACCACAAACACGGCTGTCTATGTTGATGACACTGCAATCTATGAGTAAGGTTATTCTGGACTTTCATTGTCTAAAAAAGAACAAAGAAAAATTCAATTCTCTGCAATTTTTAATCACGACGTTTCAACTGTTGAAATCTACAGTCGTTATCAAGTGTATAATGTGTAATAATGTGAATAATTTTGTGTCATTAGCCTAGGGGTAATTTGGCGGTATTCAGGTAAGCTTGTAAGATTGTCGCATTATACACTTGATAACGACTGTAGATTTCAACAGTTGAAACGTCGTGATTAAAAATTGCAGAGAATTGAATTTTTCTTTGTTCTTTTTTAGACAATGAAAGTCCAGAATAACCTTACTCAAAGTGAAACATTGTCAACCACTTTCAAACAAACTGCAATCTATGTTCATTCACACTCTGCATGGCAGCCGCTAGTATGGTAAAAGTACATCTTGAAAGGCTAGTTGTGCCGTATCTAGCGAATAACAAGATAGTGTTGAATCCTGATGAAACAGAGCTTATAAATTTCTCAAAGAAACCTGGGAGATGGCTTACTCTCCATAAACATGTCAGCTTGGCAATTCAGCGAGCTGCAGCAGCAGTAAAAAGGACCTATCCTTTGATAGCAAGGAATTCCAAGCTACGCTTATATAAACAGGTTAAGCCAGCAATGACCTATGCCTGTCCAGTGTTCTGCAGCCTCCCCAAAACTCAAATGTTGGGACTGGAGAGGATGCAAAATAAAGTGCTTTGTATTGTCACAAACAGTGATAGATACTTTCAGCTGAACGCATTGCGCGAACTGAACGATATCAACACAGTAGATCACATAAAAAATCTTGCTGACAAATTCTATCGGTACTTCATTCTTGGAAGTCCTTTGACCAGGAACATCATGAACATAACGTGCAACGGAAGCACGGTGGGTTCATATACCACGCATTGGATCTTTTCCATGAAATTCCATAACACCGTAAGATGACTCCTTATACCTAAGGATAGTAACACCAAGGCATAATGTCTAATCCAGTTTTTTAGCTGCTTTTCCGGGAATCAACTGAAAACTTAGATAAGGAAAATTTGATGTCGTATAGAGAATATATTAAATCCACCCGTATGAAATGGTGGAGACGGGTTAGTCCTACAGCCTTGAAGTCATCTACTAGCATAAACCTACAAACATCGAAGGGCTGCCCTAGGGCAGTAGTGAGCGTTCAGCCAGACCTTTGGAGATCCCAAATGGTTAGGAATAGACCTAACACATGCAGTCTATACTCCCTCTAAGATGTATAAAAACCAAGACATCTTAACTCCCTCTTTTTGCCCACCCTGCAGTAGTGATAGTATTAGCCTGTTTTATTTATTTATATGTAGCAAACTAATAAATAGTTTTTGATTTTTTGACATTCATCAAGTTAAGATAAATTTATAAACTCCGCTGCCATAGCTACAGTTGACGCAGCCGTTGCAGATGCAGTTGTGGAAAATTTGAAACTTGCCGACCACTGCACCAATTATATGAGTAAATGATTCCAAAAGAGTAAAAAACAAGCTGTCAAAGATGAAAGTTGGTTATTTTCCTGCGGCAACAGCTGCGGAGTTTATAAGCTGCATCAACTGTAACTACGTCAGCAGAGTTTATAAATTGAGCTTAACTACGGCAGCGATTATAAATTGAGCTTTATTCTTCTTGAATTTGCTGATAGTATTTTGCTACCTTTTTGTGCCAACACCTATCCTATTTCTGCAATGGGGCACATAACACTGCCCCTGGATGGCATGGGGACCATTTGTGAAGAATCATTAATTTTATAAATCAATAAAGTTGAAAACCACAAATAAACAATAAAAGTAACGGAGCGATGCCCATACACTATCAAACACCTGTAATCTAACAGTAGTAACAAGAAATAACAATATATCTTGAAAATTGAGAATTACTCCATTTATTTACAAATATTTGACAAGTGACATTGACAGGTGACTTGAAAATCTTGAAATTGACAGCAAGTCGCGCCAACTGCATAACGACAAATCCCTCATCTTTTTTAGGTGAAATATGGTCAATAGATACAATTTTTAATAGACGAGGAAAGTGTGTCGTCACAAATGTCATTCTTGTCAAAAACTGATTCCAAACAAAGAATTTTAGGTGACATTATCTGTTGATAATTTGCTGCTTTGCTTATTAGTTTGTATTAGGTTGTTTAGATTTTGTTTTCTCAAGCAAAAGAAGTTGAAAAATCTTCATATAAACAATCAGACAAGCTGATTTAAATTTGATGGATGTTTGTTTGGAATCAGTTTTTGACAAGAATGACATTTGTGGCGTCATCACTTTCCTCGTCTATTAGAAAGATTCCTGGATGTTCCCGGATATGCGAATCAAAATGCTGATGATGAAATTGTCAAAAATAAAATATTCTAGGGAATTTTACGCCAGTACGTTTTCCAATATGACAGATAAAATTCCCTATGATATTTTTATTTTGTCTATTTCATGAATTTTACTTCGATTCAGGGCGAGTTGTACAAAGCAGGTTTACCATCAGTTTAGCCATTGTTTATATAGAAGTAAGATAGTTAGCCAACCTTATGGGGTTTATATTGGATTCAAATGGATGCAACATGTAGATGGCGACAGTGATCTCGCATCCAAGTCATGTCGTAACTTCAGTGATCTGGCCTCCAAGTCATGTCGTAACTTGATTAAAACAATGGAAAAGTATTAAAATCAGGATTTTTTGAAGAAACCTGCATTAAAATGACGTCAAATATTCGTGTTTCTGACTAATCACGCTAGATGACACTCGCGTTTGTGTCCAATACCTTTTCCACAGGCATTGACTTTGTTCTATTTAAACATTGGTTTAGCTAAGCTTGGTTCAGTTGCTAGAGATTTGCCAATGAAATTTCTAATTCCTTAGCAACAGAACTCAGTTTAGTTGAACTGTTGGTGTACTTGTATTGTACAACCCGCCCTCAAGGAACTAGCAACAGAAATATTGGTATTAATGGTAGATAGCTGTCATTCCCATCCGTTCAAAAAAGTATTCAGGCATTTTATTTAAAATTATGGGATATATGTACGTAGATATATGTTTGTATATGTGCATTTGGGAATGGTAGATTTTAATAATAACCTTGAAACCAGCACAATGTTCTAATAGATAATACGGTGGTGTGATATAAAAAGCCAAGGAGACTAAAATTTAACAAGGAGAGTTTAATCCCCATAAGACAATGGGGACACTAGTAGAATGAGATGAAAGAACATTTGTGACGAAATGCGACGTATTTGGTCCTGTCATGGCCACCGTTCTCTATAGACAGTGACGGCTATATACCCAAGAGACTAAACTAACAAGGATGGTTTAATAAGCTCTAGCCAATCAGAATCTTGTAGTACCACGCGTCATAGTGACGTACTTGGATATGAGTAGAGTCGAACTCGAACCAAGCAACAAAATTGTCAGCAGTAACTATCATATACCAAGAGCTAGTCCGTCACTGTCTATAGAGAACGGCGGCCATGACACGTCCAACTACGTCGCATTTCGTCACAAATGTTCTTTCATCTCTTTCTATCAGTGTCCCCATTGTCTTATGGGGATTAGACTCTCCTGTTAAATAATGTTTAATCTCCTCGGCTATAGACATATTATATTATAGCTGCTTTCCATTTAACGTAAGGAGCTCCTCAGAGCTACCCAGAGCGTATGACCATGCGTTCCATTTAGTGGGGCTTCAAGCACCGATTGACATTGCTCTTGCCCCTCGAGCACCACCCGTTTTATTGGTGCATGAAGCACAAGTAGACAAAGGTCAAAACGCGAATACATAGTTTTTTGGCGAAAAAGTCAGTGATAAAGTAATTTCCGATCTCAGGGGCTTGAATAAGCTCTGGGGCTTAACACTCCTAAATGGAAAACGCCTTATATGTCTATGGACCAAGGTCAGTGTTCGCTGTTCGGGCCTCACAATTGCCAATAAAACATATAGAGATGCCATATGCCAATAAATTATTATTCGGGGAAAATTTCTTGTGGTAAAAATCCAAAGAGACTAAACTAACGAGGGTTTAATAAGCTCTAGCTAATCAGAATCTTGTAGCATCAACGCGTCATAGTGACGTACTTGGATATGAGTACAGAGTCAAACTCGAACCAAGCAACAAAACTGTCAGCACTAACTCTCATATACCATAAGAGCTAGTCCGTCACTGTCTATAGAGAACGGCGGCCATGACACGTCCAACTACGTCACATTTCGTCACAAATGTTCTTTCATCTCTTTCTACTAGTGTCCCCATTGTCTTATGGGGATTATACTCTCCTTGTTTTAGTCTTCTTGGTAAAAATAACATAATATAATTTCATTTCAGTGGTAAAAATCGGCATTTTCGGTTCATTGTGGACATTGTGGTTAGGTGTGATTATTACAGAAGTAACTATCCTCATTTACGTTGGTATCACTGCACAAACCTCAAATTGTTTTTTTGTGCGAATGCACTTATTTGATTTGCATCTTATCATCTCTCATTTATTTACGTGAGATCAATCAAGGACAAATATTTTAGTTTCGAAAATCGTCAGTCGCCAGCCAGAGAGTAAATAGGTGACAGTGAACGTGAAGTTTTCAGTAAACAATTTTCTAAAGATGCGTTATGTAAATTGAAGAAAGTGCGCATTTGATCGATTTCAGGATGTAATACGGTATATTTGTGAATTTCGCATGCATTTCGAGTAGTTTAAAAAAGATATGAATCGAGTCCCATTTTATTGGATTTGTTGAGGAATTTTGAAAATTGGAATGAAATTTACACCATAAACAAAACAACACCACGTGATCGAAGCATGGTATCGGCTAGAGGAGGGATAATCTTGTTTGGTTAAAATTTAAGGGACAATCGCCTCTATTTTAGTTATATTCAAGAATGTATTGTGGAGATCACTACGAGGAAACTGTCACGTAGTCATTATGCACCACATTTGCAAAATATTTCAATAAATCGTTTTTTCTGAAATACCCAATTGTAATAAATGTAGTTACAAAAGTTACTTGAAAGACAACTTCAAACGTCTCTTTTAAATTGTATTGGTGAGTGTTGTGTAAACTGATGCAAAGAACAATAAATTTTGATTTTTTTGTTAATTTCTGTGATTTTATGACATGAGCCAGAGTCAGAGAGACACCATAATCCATTTAGTCGCAGGGGGGTACGTATTTCAAAAATTTCTATTTATATTTGTATACAATTATGTAACGGCTGCCAAAATATCTATTGATGGTGAAATTTAGAATGCAACAATAAACAATTAGGTATTTGGCTCCCATTAATTAGCAGATATCTGTACTAAAAATATTGAGTTATTTTTACCATTCAATTAATTTTTTTCTCTTTTATTTGTCAGTTTTCATGTCATTAGATTATAGTGTTTGGTGTTTACCAATGTTGTGAAAATGTTGAGTTTTCAAGTTCATTTGTTTTTACCACTAAGCAAAAATATCAACTCGCTAGTTCCTATAGCAAAACAAGAGTGATAAAATTTGAAAATCTTCCAATTCACTCTTTTTTTCTTGAACTACGGTAAAGTTCCTTCATAAGTATTGTTTACCAAAAGGTATTGTGTCTGTTCACTTCCAGTAGTAGATGATGAACTCCTCTGTAAAATAAACAGAAACGTTTCTTATTCGATTGTAATCTCATTTCTTTTTGATATATCTACTATATTTGTCTATTTACTGACATACCAATTTACAAGGAACATTGAGGTACTTATGTGTGAAATATGTACAATACATTCGATGTAATGTTTAGTTTTGTGGAGAACATTCGTTTCTTGATATAGATTTTTTGGGAAGTCTAACTTCCCAGAGTCTGAAAATGAAAAGTTAATTAGAGGAAATCTGTACAAGTGTAGAATGGCAATGAATCAATGTAGTCCAATAAGTTACTGTGTTTATAAGACTGTTGAAATTATTTAATTTCGTCTGTTACAAATAAGTATTCTGTAATTTGCCCTCTCTTAAAAAATAAGTTCAAATTAACTAAAACATACTTCTCTTTTTTCAAAAATCGTTGTCGTTTCGAAAAACATCTGCCCAGTTATTAATTTTTTTTTACCCTTGTCAAAAACAGATCTTTGAAAACGGAGACAAATAGAATAGAAGAGTAGACTATTTTTATTTGACTATATAAGTGCAAGTCACAAAAACATTTTATATACCTACATAGAATTTAGGATACAAATGAAAATGCATACAGTAATTATAATAAAAAAGTTAGTAATAATAAATACAATCAAAATAGTCAACACATTAAAAATTATGTAGTGAGAATGAGAAGTCAAACCACCTTCTTCAACATATTTCTGATATTCGTCTATGGTTGGTTGGTTGGTTGGTTAAAGGCTGACAAGCGAGATACCGGGTTTACCTTTGAGGTTTCCCTTAACACTGAGACTAGCTGGGCTCTATTATATTGTTCTGTCATCAGTGGTTTCTAGTTGAATAGGCCTGTGTTTTTCACCAGGTTTAGTAGTCTATATACTAGGTGTTTCGGACTCATGCCTGTTGCCAGGTTGAGCTGTCTGAATATTTTGTTGTGCTTGTTCAGCAGCGCGTCGCTTTCTATTTATTTATTACACGCGAAGAAATACCCATTTACAATAATATGAAACACTTAGAAAAATATGTAAAAACAAAAAAAAAATTATAACTACCTACTTATATCTAAAAGTTTTATACAGTACCTGGACAAAAACAAAACAAATTAAAATGAGATGAGCAATTGAAGCTATAAAACTGGAGCTCTCTTCATTTACCAAAGCAAAGCTGGAAAAATAACTATAACCCTTGAGTGAACATTTGTCTGTCGCAGTACTCTACAGTAATCTATTCATCCCTATGTTTGCACCATAATTCGATCGATGTGCAACCAAGGAAAATGTGTTATGTTCACGTAGTGCCCTAGGAGGTACATATATTTTTACTTCTTCTAATAATTCTAATTACTGAAAAACCGAGGGGTGTCTCACTTCGGAAATCTGGTGTACAACATGACCAGAAATCCTTGAAATCCATGTTGAATTCCAGAAATCCGACCTGAAATTCCGAAATCTTTGATGAAATTCAGAAATGCAATATGAAATCTTGAAATCCCTATGAAATCTTTATGAAATCCAGAAATCTCAGGTGAAATCCAGAAAACCACTCATGCACTCATGTCTATCAATTATGCCCATTATGCCAATTATGCCCATTATGCCCATGAAGTCAAAAAAAAATACCCCTGTCTCTAATAATTTCCAAAAAGTGAAATGAGTCAAATATCTGTGAAAATAACAACAATTTCCCTGGCTAATACTGAGACTATCACGAACATTGAACTATTTCTGACAGATACATGTGATGAGTTTCTGCAGGACAATGCAAATATTTCCTTCAATCAAACAGTTTTTTTTTCATACAAATTCAAGATGGCGTCTCCAAGATGGCGAACGAATTTCAGTAATTTCAATTTGATTCTGTCTAAAATAAATATCGAGTTGTTTTTGGAGATGCGAATTAGGATTTTCTTGTTGAAACCAGGGTTGTGATGTTTAAAACAAAATGTTTAAAACAAGGTGTATAAAACATGTTTAAAACACCAGAAAAAAAACATGTTTTAAACAAGATTGTTTTAAACTGTTTAAAACATGTTTTCTTTGACATGTTTTAAACATTTGTTAATCTTAAATTTATTTTTTCATTACTTAAAAAAAACTCTTCAATACAACTCAGCTTTTTATTAATACATATTTGTAACTGACACCTACCTGATATAAGTGCTTAACAAAAAAAAAATATTCTATCAAAAATAACATAAAATAATATAGATATATTATGCAACATACGAACAAGAAAACTACTCAAAATCAAAACATACTTAATCAATATCTATTGGTGTCTGGGTATTAAAATGTTTTAATATGGTTACTAATTTAGCAGCCTTTGCGGTGCCAAGTCTGTTTCTAAGGGTGGTATGGACTAATCCGAATGCAGAAAACAGTCGTTCTACCCCAGCCGAAGACGCTGTTGCACAATGTAACTGTTGGACAAGTTCAATGGTGGCAGCATTCAAATCTATTTTCAAAGCGTTCCACCAAACGATGGGTTTAACATTTTTTATTGATTCTGTCGTAAACAAATAGTTTTTAAATGGAAATGCTTCTGCTTCATAATTTATTATATGAGTCATTGCATCTGGATATGAAGTAGCAGCATATTCCATAGCTGTCTCACGTTGATTGCTATCTAATTTGAAACCTCTAAAACGATGATCAAGAATATTAGCTAGAAAATGAGCAGGAGTCATAGCCATTGCAAATCTCTTTTCACAGCATGATAAGTCTGTTTCTGTAAGATTTTCTCTAAATTTATTTAACAAATTTAACCATATTTCTGTAACTTCACTAATTGTGCAAAAGTTGCCTTGAACTCTGTCTAGAGCAACAGCGATCAATTTGAGTTTTTCTAAATAATCTTGGGCATTCATTTTCAAATTCATGTCATGTACTAAAGAAGCAATCTGAGTATCGATTGCAGCACGATTTTCAGTGCACACTTTTGAAATTATATGCCAGTTTTTCAGGTAAGATTCTAAGCAATCGGCTAGGGTATTCCATCTCACATCTTGTGGCAGGACAAGCGCCTTACCTCCCTCCTACTTATAACGTGCAGCTGCAAAGTGAACATTTCTAAAATACTTCACTATTTTCTTAACTTGCTCCTTTACTGCCGGAATTTGAATATCTTGTGCAAGTAAATTTAAAATATGTGCAGAGCAGCCATACGTTAGAATATCTACCTTCCCAACTTTTTCAGATGTAGCAATTTCTTTTCTCATTTTACTCATATTCGAAGCATTATCAGTCACAAGACTACGTGGAATACAATTCAATTTTAGGCACTCTTTTATCGCTTTTATGGCTAGAGCAAGCAAATATTCTGATGTATGACTGTTGTCTTCCGTATCTATAGTACTTACTAAATGAACTTTTTCATCAGTTACATCAGTTACAGAGATACACACAATGGAATCATTTCTTACATTACTCCATCCATCTAGGGACATACACACTACTTTACCAGCTAAGTCATTCTGAATTTCGGATTTAATGGAATTATACACTTCATCTAACAATTCTGCACGAATCTGGAACCTGTTTGGTGGTTGGTATCCCGGGCGCAAGCATTCAAGCATCTTCTTAAATTGAGAATGCTCAACAATTTTAAAGGGCGAATTTGTCGCATACACAAACTTGGCAATTTGAATGTCTAGTTTCTTCTTTTCGTTAACTGTGGTTCTTACTACAAATGAATACAATTTTCTTCTTTTCTTAGAGTTTTGAGGATCAGTAGCCAACACAGAAATATTCTTTGCTGTGGATAACAAAGATTCAACTGAAATTGAACTAGTGCTTGCTTCTGAGTGTGTACTGCCTGAAATTAATTTTTATTTATTAATAATTGAGATAAACGAAAAAATTTATATAGAAGGAAGTAAAGCAATTTGCAATTTAAAAAATCATGTTTTATCTTTACTGTCACATATAGTTATTGTTAAAACCTTCCTTAATTAATTATGTTGCACAGCTTTACGTGAACATGAACAGTACATGCATACCACGTGAAAAACAAAAGCAGATTCAATTTGAATAAAAATTATTCTTATTACTTACCTCCTAAATCGAAATCGACGCATATATCACTGCTACTTTCAATTTGATTATCGGAGTTGATGGTGTCAGAATCAGATGAAAGTATTTCGCCGGGTATTTTTGTTTCTCTTGCACTTTTCCTACACTCTTTTACATGTTTTTGCATCCGTGCTACTAAAGCAACAAGTTCCTTATTGCATTTCTTGCACTGAACTCTTGCTGTTTTACTGGTACTGGCTCCAGTAGACGAAATGAAGTAATTCCAAACAGCATCCTTTCTTCGTCCAGTCATTTCCAATTTCCACAAAATTTAAGTGACAATCACACAAAGTAAAACTGGCTGTTGCTGTTAAACTAACCCAAAACTAATCTCAACACAGTATTTTATCTGCTAGCGAATTAGGGGAGTCCCCAGACTCAGTTGATTAGTACTGACCTCTGGTATACGTTAGCCAAATTAAAAATAGGTACATGCTTCGCGGCTGTAGAGGTATCTATCTGCCTTCGCTCTTTCTTTTATGTTTAAAACAGTTGTTCAAAACTGTTTTAAACATATTTTTTTTGCAAAGTGTTTTAAACTGTTTTAAACAAAAAAGAAACAGTTTTAAACAAAAAAACAGCATGTTTCGTTTTTTTCTAAAAAAACGTGTTTTTTATCATCCCTGGTTGAAACTCAGAAACTCATTATGAAGGCTCCAAAATGTCGGACGTGTTTATTATTTTCTTAACAAAATCGGTTTGAAATTAGTAAACGATGTTTTTTTGTGTCAGTGATTATAAAATTCATATTTATAAAGATTCCAGCATGTCTTGATGACGTTTTCAAGATGGTTAAGGAGTTTTGTAATTTGTCTGATTCTATTACATATTGAAATTCTGTAGTTTTTGGTATGGACGAATATGAGTCTTCCGTTGACATTCACCAATTGACGATACGATTCCAAGATTTATGATTTAAGATTGGAATAATTGTTTGCATTTCAAAGTTGGATATTATTCAAAATTGGTAAGAGTGCTGGGTTTTTGTGGTCGAAAGTTAGGATTCACTGTAATAATCTAAAATTGGCATTTGATCTATGATTAGAATGTTATGAAAACGGTTGTTGACAGAAAAAATATTATTTTTGTATTCGGAGATAATCAATGAAACGTTTACACGAGGTGGAAAATATGAGGCGAATATCTGTTAGAAAATAACTCCTTTCCCTTCAGGCATTGACTAACATCTAACATCTTTTTGTGCAATGTTCCTTCAGGAGGACATTAATGCAACTACTTACTGCAAACAAGCATTGAATTTTATCCCCAACTGGTTGGGACTGTCCACCTGCATACATAACAAGTTTTTCAAGGTTCTTACCTCTCATCAGTGCTAGGATAAGCCAGACAATAATTAGGTCTTCTTAGCCAAAGTTATTGACAAAACCTACTTCCTAAACCACCACTACTTCATATTCCACATCAGTAAATAGTTGGGTACTACATCATGCCCAGTGCATGGCTTTGAGTATGATAGTACCCTTCATACTGCTTTCTCGTCCAACTTCCCAAATTAGCCCATGAAACCAGAAGAGAACCGAGAAGAAACGTGAACGATTCAAATAACCAAAAAATCACGGAGGGCTTCTAGGATGATCCTAGTTTGCAGAGTTCTCTCCTTGCCAATTGTTTTAGTGTTTTTGAAGTCTATTTTGTGGTGTTTCTTCACGATGTTTAGATAGATAGATAGATAGATATCCTTTATTAGTTCTTTGTAATAAAAACCTTTTCAGGTGTAGAACAGTAGTATATAATATACAATAAACACATATACGCACATATACAGATTAAAAAAATAAATAAAACAAAGATGAATATATACAGCAATTATGTTATAGACGTCCTATTCAGACCTGGTTTAAGAGAGCCTAAAACTAAATCACATTGCAGGATCGTAAGATATGCAGTATTTGAGAGTAACATCATCAGTTTAGATAGGGTCATTGAAGAATTCTTCCAGTGAATAATAAGCTTTGGTGAGAAGCAAAGTTTTCAATTTATTCTTCAAGATTGTAGAAGACAAAGTTCTGAGAGATTCAGGTATCTTGTTATAAATAGTGATGATTGAAAAGGGTATATTTCTTTGAAGATAGGTCAAATGTGTCTTTATATTCAAAAGGTTGTTTTTGTTTCTTGTATTGTGGTTATGATTCCTATCATGAGTCGCAAATAGGGATATATTTTCTTTGATAAATACTACAGATTCATAAATATAGAGACCGGTTAGTGTTAATATTTTCTTTTCTACGAATATTTTTCTGCAGCTTTCTCTCTGGGAAAGATTGAATATCTTTCTTAGACACCGTTTTTGCAATATAAATATTTTTTGTGTATGTACAGACATTCCCCAGAGAATAATACCATATCTAATGTGACTCTGAATATATCCATTGTATGCTAACATCGCAGCCTCAGTGGATACATTCTGAGTAATTACTTTCAGAACATAGCAGTATCTCGACATTTGTGTAGCAACTTTATTTATGTGACTCATCCAGTCCAGCTTTGAATCAATTATGATTCCAAGAAAGGAGAGTTGGGTCTCTGGTTCTAGAGTAGTTACACCATCACTTAAGGTTTTGTTAGTGCCATTTTGGGTAAAAGATATGATTTGGGTCTTGTTTTTATTCAGTTTGAGATTGTGTGCTGTAAAGTATTCCTCCAGTATCCTTAACTTGTGAAAGATATTTGCCTGTAGGTAATTGTGATCAGTTGAACTGAAAATCACAGAGCAGTCATCGGCATACTGAACCATGTATTCATTGGCAACTTCAGGCACATTATTGGTGTAAAGAATGTATAAAAGTGGGCCCAGCACTGATCCTTGGGGTACACCTCTTATAATATATCGCTTTTCGGATTTCAACAGATTTCCATCAGAATCCCGTTCAGTGACACATTGCTGTCTATTTCTCAAATAGGACGATATTAATTCGAGTGGCAGCCCTCTGATACCATACAACGGCAATTTTTTTATCAGTAGCAGATGGTCAACACTGTCAAAGGCCTTGGACAAGTCCAGATTGACTGCTGTTGTCACATTTTTACTATTGATAGATTCAATTACCTTACATAGGGCTTGGTAGTTAGCTCTGGTTGTCGATTTTTTCCTTCTAAATCCATTCTGCATATCACTTAGAAGGTTATTATTCTCTAGATACATTATCAGTCTATTGTATATTATTTTTTCAAAAATCTTACTAACATTAGAGAGTATTGCAATAGGCCTATAGTTGTTTATCTCTTGTTTATTTCCCTTTTTGAAAATAGCTTTTACATGTGCAATTTTTAGATTATCAGGAAAAATGCCTGTCAATAATGAGATATTAATTATGTGTGCAATTGGTTTACAAATCTCAGGGGCTACATGTTTCAGTAATTTAGTTGGTATTTCATCTTCACCTACCGATTTACTATTTTTCATATTCAGAATAGTATCATAGACTTCTTTTGGATCTGTAGGGAGAAAAAATATGCTTTTATCAAAAGAAGGAGGCTCTAAATACATATTGCTATTATTTACACTATTCAAAGTTGTGCAGTTATTAATAAAGTACTGATTCACCTCATTTAGAACTAGTGTTTTATTAGTTTCGTCGGGAGAAATGTTTTCTGATATTGACGTAGGTATCTTCTTGTCCGATCCAGTAATAGATTTGACCAGATTCCATACTGCTTTGGACTTATTATTGGACGTTTGAATGTAATTTTTATTACAGCGTTGTTTTGCTTCTCTAACTACTTTTTTGAAAATATTGCTATATCTTTGGTATGTGTCATTGGATATGGTGCCATTTCGTTTTAATCTGTATAAATATTGTTTACGTTTGCTTGATGTCTTTATTCCTATGGTAATCCAATCTCTATTTTTCAAGTTAGTGTCTGCTTTACAAAATTTTAGAGGGGTGACTATGTTCATTAGTTGTCTGAGGACTCCAATGTAATAATCATAAGCTTCATTAGGATCTTCATAGGAATAAAGTTGATACATGTCGGTATTTCTCAATTCATTTTTCAATTGGTCAAGCTTAGCATCTGAAAACACTCTTTTCTTATTTTTTGTTTTTGTTTTAGTTTCAATTTTACCTGATCTTTCAATTCTGAGCATTTGAGTTTCATGATCGGATAATGCAGAGGTAATAACTTCAACAGGATGATTGTTCTCAAAATTTATAAAGATATTATCCAATAGTGAAGAAGATCTTAATGTTATTCTTGTCGGTTCTTTTATTTGTTGATGCAGATTATATGTTAATAAGAGGTGTAGAAATGACTGAGCGCTTGCATTATTGGTATTCAGAAGATTGATATTGAAATCACCACATAGTATTATATCATATTTCCTGAATTTATTTTGTACAATATCAAGTATTTCACTGAGAGTTTGTAGAAATATGTCTAAATCTCCAGTAGGAGGTCTATAAATACAAACTATAATACATTTATTTTCCTTACAAGATATTGATGAGCATTCTATTATACTTTCAATGCTTTTAAGTCTGATCTCGACAATTTCATGACTGTTCGAAGGATTTCTCGAGAAAATACAGGATCCACCGTGTATTTTCTCCCTTCTTGAAAATGAAGAGGTTATTTGATAGCCCTCTAATTTCATAAGATATTGCTCAGGCTCTGTGTACCAATGTTCTGTTATGCATACAAATGAGGGTAGACATTCAAGTGTCTTCAAAAATATTTCTAATTCCAAAGTTTTATTTTTCAAACATTGCATGTTTTGGTGTATGATAAAGTGTTCTTTCAGATCTGGGGATGGAGTATTAATTAGTGTTTCTTTATTTATCTTATCATGAGGTTTTTTGCTTTTTATATTTTTCTCTAGCTTGTTAATATTAGTTCTATTTGCCCTCCCCACTCTCTCGAAAAAACTGCAGATTTTCGTTTTCATTAATTTGTATGGTTTTCACCACAGTTTTCAAACATGTTGGTGATATGAAGACATTCTTGATGAAGTCTGTTATCATGAATTTGCTGTTGGGTCTGTTAAGGTCTATTTGATACCTAAGAGAACAATTAAGGTTTTCTCTCAGAAATTTCTCTATTCTTTTTTGTAAGCTCCATGTTATATATTCATCTGGGTATTCATTCAATTGCGGTATAATTATGAGATTAGTAAATTTACTTATATTCATTACATTTTTAATGGCAAGATTTAGTGTTTTACTATTACTGATATTATTCGTGTTAAACATAATGATAACATAATCATCCTGACCGTAGTTTATAACTTTGGCAAATATATCTTTGGTAATGTCGGACAGTTCATTACTAGGGCAGATCCATTCATCAATCCTATAGGAAGAACAGCCTGTTATTAAACTGAGAACTTTTTGGAATCCTTGTGCATATTGATCTCCAATAATTAGTATTTTCTTATTTGGTGGAAGATGATTCACTGTGGAGTTGACTTCCGGTAACTTAATCACCAGCTCACTATTGCTGTTTTCTGTTATTTCTTGTGCTGGATCATACGAGCTTGAGGCATTCTCTCTGTTGGCGTCCTTGGACATATTCACCTGTTGAATCTCGTCCATGAGTGATACATTATTTCTTTTTCCTTCTCTGGGAAATCTCATGTCTGTATCTTCTAAACCTTGACTTTTTTTAATTTTCACTTTCTCTACTTTCCATTCTGTAGCAGCAGATTTCTTTTTCTTTTTTATAAAGTGCGGAGGAAGAATATGCTTGTCTGACTGCTAGTTTGTGTTCATATATTCTGGAAGTTACTCTTCTGTTAGTTTGGCCAATGTATGTTCTTGGATACTCGGAACACGGAATAAGGATAAGGATAAGAACCGATAAGGCACATGAGTTCTTATTATCGGAACATGTAAATCAAAATGACCATCGAATGAACTATAATGATACAATTATTTTAGACACTGAAAGTAATCAAACAAAAAGAATTTTTCTGGAAATGATACATATCAACGAAAATGAAGAATCAATTAACAAAAAACAGATTTAAACAATCTCAGTCAAATTTATACCTACCTTTTTAAATTGAAAGAAAATATAAATATTTCACCCAGTATCAGAATTTTCCTTCTTGATAAGTAATCAAATATAAATTGTCATCATCATTGTCATACATCTAACGTCATGTTTTTCTGTCCGTTTGGTTTCAATTTTATTTTAATTCTCACTTTAGTAAGTAACCATCTATTTTTATATGTATATGAAATCCTTAAATCCAATAGAAATCCTGATTTGATGTACAAATCTCGGTACAAATATTACGGAAGTGAATCACCCCTCGTTAGAAATCCAGATTTGGTATACAATTTTTAAAGAAGTGAAACGCCCCCGATATCCACTTGATATCTAAAAAAATCGCAAATGATACTGTTAGAAACAAATCACACCTCTCATTTACATTTGATTGTCAACGAATGAAGAATTGCGCTAAAATTCCCCAAAAGCAATGATATTTCGATGAACCTGCACCCGTATGCTTGAATACATTACTGCCAACTGTGTGCAGCATTTTTTTGACCTTGGAATCCTGAAGGAAATATAGAAATCCGAATGAAATCCTGAAATCTCTTATGAAATCCAGAAATCTTCGGTGAAATTCAGAAATCGTACAGGAAATCTTGAAATCCGAATGAAATCTTGAAATCCGAATGAAATCATGAAATCCATATGAAATCTAGAAATCTTTGGTGAAATCCAGAAAACTTAAAGGAAATCTTGAAATTTCTTATGAAATCCAGAAATCCGTTCAAAAGTTCTGAAATCCAATTGAAATCCCTCAAATGAAAATTTGGTGTATAAATTTTACGGAAGTGAGACACCCCTCGTGAAAAACCTCATATGTCACTCCAATATATAAATCTGGCCGAAAATCTATCGTGAGCAACTATCGTCCCATTTCTATACTTAGCGCTATCCCCAAAGCTTTTGAGAGTATCATATTTGATTTTCTTTCTTACGATTGCTCAGCAATAATAGGGACTCAGCAATTTGGATCTACACCAAAAAATCAGCTGAGATAGGTCTTATCACGCATGTCAATTTTCTGTCGGAAGCTCTGGAAAGGGGATCACAAATTGACTCTGTGTGCACTGATTTTTCCAAAGCTTTCGACAAAGTCAATCACGAGCTCCTGATTCATAAACTTCGATTGTACGGCATTAACGGTACGGTATTGCTATGGCTAAGGAGCAATCTCACGGAAAGAACACAAATTGTCAGGGTTAATCACTACTATTCGCATTCCATCGCAGTTACCTCGGGTGTCCCACAAGGATCGCATTTGGGACCATTGCTGTTTATCCTTTTTATTAACGACCTCATTAGCTGTTTTCAAGAAAGTGAAGCCTTGCTGTTTGCTAACGACCTGAAATATTTTAAAATAATCAGAAACGAGGCTGATTCACTAAGCCTACAAAATGAGATAGAATGCCTATCTAATTGGTGCACGCTGAATTGAATGTGTCTGAATGCTTCCAAATGCCATATTCTTCGTTTCCACCGAACCCAACATCCAATCACCTTTGATTACAGCACAAATAATTCTATTCTTCATTCAGCTATCGAAACCAAAGATCTAGGTGTGACCCTAGACTCCACACTTAGCTACAAGGCCCACATTTCCACTGTAACTCAGAAATCTATGAAGGTGCTAGGCTTTATAAAGAGAACCACCTGCGACTTTACTAACATCACAAATCCCTTTACTTTTCTCTCGTTAGATCTCACCTAGACTATTGCTCATCAGTTTGGTCTCCCCATTATGCGACATACAAAATGAAGCTTGAGGCTGTTCAGCACAACTTTCTTAGATATATAGCCTACAAGATGCATGTAAACTGCGACTATACTGCATTAGAACGCATATTGAACCTACCTTCTATTGAGGTATGCAGGAAACAAAGAGACCTAATACTTCTATTTAAGATTGTCAATGGACTCTAACAGCCCGGAGCTTCTCTCTAAAATATCCCTATTTGTCCCCAGTCGTACAACTAGACAGGTACAAACCTTTTATGTTGCATTTCATAGATTCAACTACTCATACCACAGCTTCATCTCCAGATCTCTGCGATTGGCCAACTCCTTGGACAATCTTCAAATCTGTAACAAATCAGTCCCTCGCTTCAAAAAACATATTCTTGACCTTCCTATTTGATATTTAATACTCGATATTTACAGCTTTTGCTCTTTTGTTGGGTTTAGTGATACTTGGCCTACATGAATCAGACTTGATTATATTGCTACTCAAGTGTACTTTTTCTTCTTTTTTTTTCCCTATTATTTGATTTAATTGTTATCTAATAATACTGCAACTGTACTAATCACATAATTTACCTTCTAACCAGTTTATTGTATTGTATTAACTACTTGTATTATACTACTGTAATACCTTAACCTGAATTGGGCTTGCCCGTTTAAATAAATAAATAAATAAATGAATAAATAAATGAATAAATAAATAAATAAATAATTCAGGAGCATCTATCAGGCCGTTCAAAATTTTATAAATAAACAAGGTGTCAAACCCTTGCCTTCTGTGGATCAGAGGACTCAAATTCATTACTGACAGCATGTTGGTATGAGAGTAAAGAATGTTCAGCCTAAAAGGGCAGTACATAGAAAATCTGTGTTGAACTCTTTCACATTTTTCGATGTGGACTCCAAGATCTTTGATCAAGGTAACTTTCTCAATGACAGTGTTATCAAAAATATAGTTGAAGATTATCTCTTACTGTGCGACGGAAACTGATAACTTTACATTTCAAAGGATTCATGCTCATTTTATTCACCAAACAACCATGTGAAAAAACATTCAAGCTCTTTTGGAGTACAAGACAATCATCTGGCTTTTGTATGACATGAAATATTTTGATATCATCGGCATACATGAGGAATTTACAATCGGATATTTCTTTGACAATGTCATCAATAAATATACTGAACAGTAAAGGCCACAGGTGGGAGCCTTGTGGCAGTGTATTCATCGGAAATGCACACGATCAACTTGACACATAGGAGGCGATCTGATTAATACGTTTTCAACCAGTCCAGAAGAGAACCACGAATGCCAATATACGATAACTTCTGGATGAGAATAGCATGATCGACTTTATTGAAAGCGTTAGATAGATCCGTATAAACAGAATCAACCTGTAGGCCCTTCTCTAAAGCCGATACAAAGAAGTTGGTATAAATCATGAGGTTAGTGCACGTCGATCGTTCATCTTGAAACCCATGTTGACCAACACTTATTTCGTTAGCCAAAGTTAAACTGAGGAATCTATTAACCAAGCACTCAAACACCTTGGGAATGGCAGAAAGAATAGTAATAGGTCTATAATTTTCGAAGATGATGTGAGAGGCTGTTTCCTCCTCATCACCACAGGGTTTATATTCAACTTATTTTATTTTTGCATCTTAGGCTCGCTCATATGCAATTTTTTATAATGTAATTGTTTGACTTATCACGAGTTGTGAATTGTATCTTGAGTTATTAATTTTTTTTTTACTTTATACATTGTCTGTTTTTACATATACAGGGTGAGTCAGAATAAGACCGACAAACTCCGACTACAGATTCCTTGCCTCATTTTGAGATGAAAAGTTTCTATCAAGGTATGTCCTAAAATGCATCCCCTCTGAGATACAGGGTGTCAAAAGTGCGAAAAAAATTTAGATTTTTTTTTCTCTAAAACTCCTGGAGAAAAAAATTTCAAACTTGGTGCACTAATCAAGGTTTATCAACGTGATAATTTGAAGTTATAATTTTCAATTTTGGTAAACCAGTGGCGTAGTTACGATGGTATGTGGTCATATTTTCCTTCATATTTTTTTTGGACAACTGAATTGACAAATGAGCGTTTGACATCAGTTAGGCTCATCCATACTCAAACCTAAAAGTCATAACATTCCATTTGCCTAAAAGTGAAGGTTTCTGAGATATTTGCAAAAAACTGAAGATATGTCCTGAGAAGAGACATAACATCCTGTGTGCTATAATCGCATGATGCAACTTTATTACATCTTATAGGAATAATAGTCAACCTCCTGAACATTTTTCAATGTTGGTAGTATTCATAACATAGTACAGGTAAGTCAGAATGAGACCGACAAACTCCGTTTTTTTTTATTCGTCATATTATTTGAACGAATTTTCTTTGCACAACTGAATTGATAAATGAGCGTTTGACATAAGTTAGGCTCATCGATACTCAACCTAAAAGTCATAACATTCTATGTGTCTAAAAGTGAAGTTTTCTGAGATAATTGAGAAAAACTGCAGATATGTCCTGAGTATCAACGTAATTTCCTATGTGCAATATTCAAAAAAAAAAAACAAACCCAACTTCAAATTAATAATACTCCACTCAAATAAGAGTTTAGATCTGAACTAATTTTTGCGAAAAACCGAAGATAAGTACTCTTGATTTGTTGAATTTAATGTTGGAGTATCATTTTTAGAGCCTTTTCTAATTGAATCACTCATTTCAAAAACGACATAAGTCACTAAAATACAACTTTACAGGAGAGATAAAAAACTAGATAATCAAATGAAATGGTTAAATCAAGTAATTTAAACATTTCACATCAAAGTGCTACCATGTTTTCAATATAAATAATATGTGAAATATTTTTTTTTATCAAAAATGTTTTTGAAAATAAATATTTTTAGATGCAGTTTATGCAAAGAATAAAAGTTACCAACAATTTTTCTCAAATAAATCAAACAAAATCAATAGGAATCACTTTTAATGTCATTACAAAATATGTTTAAACTATGGAACGTAATCATATTCATTATCATCTTCTATGTCTTCTCCCTCTTCGACAATTTCTGCTGTTGGCCATCGCAGGATTTCTTCATAAAATGGCTTATAGTCGTCAAGAACGCTAGTTTGAACTTGTCGAATATTTTCAATTTTTTGGGGTTTATTGGAACAAAATTATTTAGATACGCTTTTTCTGTCGGTGGTAAGTTTATGTGATTCGATGTATTTCTCAATAAACTGAACGTGTGCTGGCTTAAACCATCAATATATTGCTGTGCTACAACAGTTCCATTTTTATTTCCATTGTATTCAAAAGACATAAATATGGATAGTGTAAATGACTGTTTTTATTCCTTAGCAACTCTTTTTCCAAATGATTCATCGGATAAGCATGTTTTTTATAATGAAGATGCCACCACTTGCTGAAGTTATAAATCTGATGTGTCTGAAGGATAAAAACCTTGAAATTTGGGCTAGCATTTGACATAATGGAATAATATTGATCTGGAATGAAGATGCGATCATACTTTTTTATTTTCCTTTTTGTGACACCAAAGTCTTGGTCATTCGGCAAAAAGGAATGGCCTCGAATTGGGAAGTAATGCTGAATTTTGCGAAAACGTTGGGTATCTGTTAATGCTGTTAAAAATCTTATGACAGTGTGATTCTTATTCTGCCCAGGGCAGTTATCGAAGAACAAAAATAATTCTTGGGTATTTTCTTCTAAGAAATGTTCGATGTAGTGTAGAAGCATTGAACAGATTTCATTAGATACTTTATTAGCTATACCTTCATGAAATACATAAAATACAGACTTGTTCGATTTCAAGTTTTTAATACCAAAGCAGTTGACCCAAAGCTGCCATAAATAAAATATTTCTTGTATTGGTATATGAGGAAGCGGCAAGTTCTGCATAAAATCAAAAGTAAGTGCTGCAACGTCATTTCGGTTATGAGATAATTGTCGTATGTCTGATATATTATTGTGAAACTTCTTTGCTCTCCTTTTATGTACAGATAGCTCCGCCTCAGCGACTCTTTTAGCATGATCGCCTAAATTTGGACTTTTTATTTTGACAGTCAGCTTTTCACATGTAATACAAGCGTCGACTTGAGGTCTCCCAAACCGTTGCGAAAAATTTTCTTTAAAATGCTTAGTATAAAACTGATATTTCACATTTAGGTTGGGATATTTTGCCTTGAATAGCTGGAACATTGTTTTAACATCTAATCGCGCGTCAAGATATTGAATATTTCGCCAAGAATAATGGGTTTGCTTTCTGGGAAAAGATAAAATGTGGTCGTGAATTTTTTTAAGCACTTCGGGAGGTGTTGTATTTGCTTTGGGATGCTTACCACGTCTGTCATGTGGTGTAAGAGACTGTGATTGTGAGTTACATAGACGTCGCACTCGTCCTTGACTTATACCATAAATCGAAATGAACGCTTTTTTGCAAACAACTTGTTTTTTGCTTGGTGTATCGATGATGTACTTAAATGTGTACTCACGTGGAACTGCATCTTCCTTTCGAGGCCTATGTTTTTTTACTGATGCTTTCTCAATCAACTGTTGAAGATAAATGTCTTGTTCGTCTTTACTCTTAAAGCCGTTGATTTTTTTCAAGCAAAAGTTAAAATCCTCCAAGGACAATGCTCGAAAACACTGACTTTTGCAGCTAAAAAATATTTTACTTAGTCACACATAAAAAATAACATTTTGAAAGACTTACTTGCAATCCGGACCTGTTCTACGTGCTGCTATTACGTTTCCTTTCCACTTTGAATGTTGCAGTCCTTTAACTTTAGCAAATTTTATAACATTCCGCTTATAAGTATCAGGTTTTGTCTCTTCTTTCGGGGCTCCGGATTATCGCTATCGCTAGAACTAGACATATTTAGACTCTGTTGTCAATTTGCGAAACCTCGTACAATATGTCGATGTTGACTGACAAACAAGCATGAAACAAATGAAGAAGATGGCGTCGCTAACGAGCACCCTCCATACATTTAGTAACGTTCGGTGGTTCGGAGCAAGAACTACATAAGTCGACGACTTGTGATGTTTTCGCCACGAACATAAGTGATGACCTTGCATTATATCTGCAGGGAGCAATGGGACTTATGTCGTTTGTATACAGAACGTGCGTCTTCTTATGAGAAAGCATTTCGTGGTTAAAAGTGAATTTTGTAAAAAAATGACTTATGTCGTTTTTGAAACGAGCGATTCAATTGGTTTATCGAGGAAAATTTATCCATTCAGCATATGGTTTTCAAAAAGAACAAGAATGAAAAATTTGTGTATTTTTTATGCATTCATCAATGGTATACAAACTAGTCTGGAAGGTTCGACTTTGCAATTAGTTATCACGAATCGAAAGAAAATAATTTAGGAACAGTACAGTCAATTGACATAGTAAGCATCCTCAGAAGCTAAAAGCTGAAGCTAATGTTGGAAGAATTGAAAAGATGGTTCGGATGAGTCTGAATTAGACAGTCTTCAGTTTTTGCAAATATCTCAGAAACCTTCACTTTTAGGCAAATGGAATGTTATGACTTTTAGGTTGAGTATGGATGAGCCTAACTGATGTTAAACGCTCATTTGTCAATTCAGTTGTCCAAAGAAAATATGAAGGAAAACATGATCACATACCATCGTAACTACGCCACTGGTTTACGAAAATTGGAAATTATAACTTCAAATTATCACGTTGATAAACCTTGATTAGTGCACCAAGTTTGAAATATGTTTCTCCAGAAGTTTTAGAGAAAAAAATATAAATCTAAATTTTTTTCGCACTTTTGACACCCTGTATCTCAGAGGGGATGCATTTTAGGACATACCTTGATAGAAACTTTTCATCTCAAAATGAGGCAAGGAATCTGTAGTCGGAGTTTGTCGGTATATGTTTTTATCAATATTTTTTAACTTTATGACATATTCGTGAAACTGCGTTTAAATTGCAAACTGTTCATTTTTGATATTTAGTTAAGTTTTAATTTTACAAGCTTTGTCAATAAGAATTTGTTTCTTCGACAAAAAAGTATCTCTCTCTCTCTCTCTCTCTCTCTCTCCACACCATGGTTTCTCTATTTATTCCCATGGTGTGTAGGTGTTTCCTAAGGCCGCAGTGTTTGGTTAGTGAGCCGGTTATCGTGCGTATCTTAGATCTGTTGAGGTTGAGGGTGTCAGCCGTCAGTGTATGGCTCAGGTGCCATTCGATTTGGTCCCAATATGTTTGGTCTTTTGATTTCTTCCACTCATTGATTAGATTTCCGCATCGGGTTTTGCTAATTCCAAACGCTGGTTCTGGACCTGTGAATGGTGATTCAGATGCTTTCTTTGCAAGTTGGTCTGCTTTTTCATTGCCTTCAATTCCCCTATGTCCGAGCACCCTCACAAGTGTAACTTTGTTGCGTCTACGGAGTAGATAGAATTGTTCAACAGAAATGATTTCATAGCTTTATTGATGCAGTACATGGTTAACATCTTCAATGAGTCATGTAGAATATTATAGAGATGGAAATTCAAAGAGTTATTCATGGACTTTGTGAGTCTATATCTAGTTACTCTGATTTCATGTGATCGTCTTGTATCATGCTCATGACTATCAGATTGATTAATTATTAAGTTTGGTAAAATCTTATGGATCTCAAGTGAAGTACTCAAAATAAAAAAGATAATCTTCAGTGTTTTAAACAGTGGTCGGCAAGAATTATGATATTTGGCATTTGCCAGGATTCTAATACCCTTTTTTTGTTGCCTGAATACAGTTGGGGATTCCGAGGAGTATACCGTAATCAAGCTGGAACTGGAATGGAGAGAGTACTTGTATTAATAAAAAAAAGGCTAAAAAAATGCAAGTTTGGAGGACCCTTTAGCAGAGCAAACTATAGTAGGTTCTTTCAGAATTGTCTTAATGTCAACTTGGAAAGTATTCTCTCCTGAAGAGAACCATTTTTTATATTTCATAAAGTGTTATGTGATAACTACAACAGATCTTTTCCTAGACAAAATATTAAAATAAAACAAAACAAAAAATCCTGGCTGACAAAAAGATTGAAAATCGCATCAAGAAACTTGCGCTCACTGCATTACATACGGAAGTTCACAAATGAAGAGTCATTCTACAATTATTTCAATAACTAACGAAGAATATATAGATCTACTATTAAGTTGGCAAAAGAAAGTTACCATAATAGACTCAGTCGCTCTGACAATAAGCTCAGAGAGTCATGGTCAATTATAAATCATATCAGGGGAAAAACAAAGAAGAAAAATAATAATACACCATTAAACCCAAACACAATAAATGAGTTCTACTGTTCCATTGCTCAACACTTGAGTGACAAAACAACGGCCAAACATGATCCCTTAATAAACATGGAACATTTCACCATTGAGGAAAGCCCCATTCTGTATCACACAGATATTCATGCACTGATAGAAATCATAAACGATATCAAAAACAAGAACTCAGCCGGATGTGACGAAATCTTTATCAAAATCATACAAAACCTTCCTTTATGTGCCCTCAACGTACTAGTATCGCTGATCAATCTCTCCCTCCACACTGGCGAGTTTCCCTCTTTCTTGAAAACCTCTGTTGACATTCCCTTGCACAAAGGTGGAGATCTGGATGATCCGTCTAATTTTCGGCCCATCTCTCTTATTCCTACTATTGCCAAAATCATAGAAAAAATAGTAAAGAAACGTCTATTAGAATTTTCTAACATTCATAATAATAATCTTTATTGATTTCAAATAGGTTAATCCTAATATACATACATTTCAGAAAGAGTTACATAGTAGCTAAAACATAAAAAAATATATATATTAATCACATTGAAGGTAGAAATATAAAGTAAATGTAAATAATTTCTGACAATTTAAATAATAAAGCTCCTGTACCCAAAGTATTTTACTGCAAGGATTTAATATGACTTATAAGGTCCTTCTTGAATTGGAAGAGAGTTGTAGACTTTTTCACAGTTTGTGGAAGTTTATTGTATTCATTCAAAGACTTCATTGTACTGGTTAGATTAGCTCTAGGAAATAATTAGTTAAAATTAGTTTGGTTTTCAGAATAAAAAAAAAAATACGAATGATGCAATATTCTCATTTCTTTATGAGGTCTATTCAGAGATGAATGCTGGAAAGACTACAGCAGCAGTATTTTGTGATGTCACAAAATACTGTTGAGAAAACTTCAGCTGTACAGATGCCGAGGAGTGACTCTCACATGGTTCGAGTCATATCTTTCTGGGCGATATCAGATGGTTAAAACAACGGAACTATCAAATAAAAAGGAAATCTCATCAGGAGTTCCGCAAGGATATGTGCTCAGACCTATTCTCTTCCTGTTATATGTTAACGACCTCACTAAAACCAAGATTTCTGGTAAATTCACTCTATTTGCAGATAATATCACTATACTGTGGAAAAGTAAGAAGACCAGGGAGTTGCATGATATAATAACAGAAGACTTGAAATCTGTGAAAGAGTGGTGCGATGCAAATAAATTATCTTACATTGCCGAAAAAACCCATTCAATATCCTTTAGATGCGCAATTGATGAACCTTCGTTTGGTCAAGGTGTCATAGGAAATAAAGATTGCACTAAATTTCTGGGTGTGCTGATAGATAAAAATTTAAAATTTGATAACCGTGTTAAACAACTCAAAAGTAAGATCTCTTCTGGATGTTATGCAGTGAGAGTAGGTAATTTCTAATGAATTAGGACCAGGAACTGCCAAAATGACTTATTACGCTCTTATTGATTCCCGAGGGGGAAGTAACTCTTTCATTAGGTGTACATCATAACATTTTCATTACTTCATTAATCATTTCATATTCAACTTAAAATCGAAATCTATGTTTCTGGGGATCCGTGATATGATTTTTTTCGGTTCCAAGTTGGCAAATTTATGCCGTCTGACAATCGGTAAGTGATCGCCTCGGTGATCGCTGAGCAGACGCGGATTTTAATCAGTGATTTTCCGATGAATAGTATAATATCATTAATGGTAATTATTTTTCATTAGAGTTAATTACTGCATTATTTTCATTAGGTGTACAAAAAATGGCTAGTTACTTCCCCCTCGTTGATTCCCACCTACGTTATGGAATACCTTTTTGGGGAATGTGTAGAACAACACTACTCAATGAATTGATCATTTTACAGAAAAGGGCCATTAGGTATATTTATAAAATTAAACCCCGTGAGTCCTGTAGAGATATATTCGCAAGTAATAAAATACAGTTGTAGAATTATTAATATTGGAATCAGTCTGCTTGGTAAATAAACATAAATCACAATTTGAATCGACTACTAATCATTATGTCACCCGCAACAGTAGTTACAGTCTGAAACTTCCATTACCAACTAAAAATCTTACTAGAGACTCTATTTTCTATAATGGTGGCAAGATGAATAATTACTTACGAGTTGATATTAGATCGGCAAACTTGAGTGAAAATGAATTCAGAAAAACTGTCAAAAATTTTCTCTCTGAGAGACCTTACTACTCCTTGCAGGAATTCTTCAACTCATATTAACTTTATATCACATGACTTATATTTTGTGTACTCTGTATATTTTTATATTATTTTGATGTTAGTTTTGTCTACATTATTTGTTTATTGAATTTATCTTACTGTCCTCGTAGTGTCATGTGAATTCGTGTGAAGTCGTTCATGTTTTTAATCTGTTTTACACTGTCTTACGTTTTATATACACCTGTAGCTTTGTCAACAAGGAATTTCTTCTGACAATAAAGCATATTTATTATTATTATTAATATGCTTCGATTGCCACCAAAACGTCAACGATTGTTGAAAAAGAGAAGTATTTTTAGTTCATTTGAACTTATTTTTTCAGATAGGCAAATTTCAGAATACGATACGTTACTGATGAAATTATTTATTTATTTATACTGAGTACAAACAAACTAAGTCTAATAATATGTATCAGTTGGAAAATTACAAATATACAGAAACACGCATAGCATTTATCCTAGTCACAAACATCTGTAGACAATGTCAAATTATTAAAAAGAATGTGGTAATGATCTGGGGAACAGATGGCTTCAGTGCTGTCTGTGTTGACCTACCCTTGCACTGATGAGAGGCAACAACCTCGAAACTAATCTGCAGGTGGTCACCCTGTCCAATCAAAACATAATTCTGCTGGTTGGTCATAGAGGGCACTTGCAACTGCGCCCTCTGATGCTTTGAGGAACGTTGCACAAGTATCTGTTAGATTTAATTCAATACCCGTAGTGGTCTTAGCCAGGGAAGTAGTTGTTTCCTGACAGATACTTGCCATAATAAGCCTACGTAGTAGGTGTATATGGGAGTAAAGGGTTCATCATCGGTCGGTAACGACTGTTCGTTACTAGAAAATTTACTACATTCCAATTTTTGAAATGTAATGTCTTTCCGTGCAATTAAACAAACACCACCATGATTTTATTCTTCTCGACAGTAAAAGTTCACTATTTTGTAGTTCCCAAAGCTTAGATTTTCCATTTCAGATTTGCACCATGTTTCGGATATATACAGTATATCTATGTCGTTCTCTTCTAGCAGAATTTCCAATTGATGAATTTTTCCTGTAAGTCCTGTATGTTTATATTCATTAAATTGAGCTTTTTTCTTGTTTTGTTGTTCATATTTACTATTTCGTTGGGTAAGGTCAGGTGTTGAACTTGGGCAGGTAGAAACTGGAAACTCATTTATTTACTGGTGGTTTGGCCTTCGTTATTTAGAAGGTGTCGTCCTAAGTTGAAGATGAAACGATTATATACAATTTTTTTTTTGGCCAAAAGCTGACTCGTATACTTCTTGTTTGAACTGGGGTTCCACTCCTATCGTGAATGATTGGTTATCAATACGAGTGCTTTTTTCAAAATGATTCGTTATTTTGAATAATTTTTGTAGGACTAACGATACATACCCGTTTTTTTGTAGGACACTGTACTATTTAGGTGAAGAATACACTAACCTTTCATGTGTTATTATTGTCCTACAGTTACTAATAATTTTTTTAACCATAGAAATGAAAATTTCGGAGCGTAGGACTGGGAACACCTACCATTCAATTTGTAGGACTATATGACCGTTCAATTATACAAATATTAACCAAGCAACGGTAAAAAAATCAGCTGGTTACTGATGATTTCTTATGACCACGTCATTGGTACATGTTGGGAGTGGGGGACTCTTCAGTCCTACCATCCATTTTGTAGGACAAAAGTTTTTTCGAGTATTTTATCGAATTATCTCAAGGTTCAACTAAAAACTAACTGTTATTAATGATAAGAATTTTCGTAGAGGATAAAGTTGGGCGCCTCGGCAAAACGAAGCTACTCAAGAATATTCAGCCTGTTACTGATGCCCTTCATTTTTGGATGGTAGGTTATCCAAATCAACTGGCCATTGATCCGTATAACCGCGTAATGCCAAATCTTGATAGCAACACAGTATTATGGTTTTCATAATGGGCTTCGATTTTCTTTAGCCTCTTTGATTTTAGTTAGGTCCAATAAAATATCCACTGATTTTTGTTTGTGGTCGTGTATTTGCTTCAAGTTGTGGTGTAAAGTCGAAGATTTGTGATACTCCAGAGTATTATGATTGAAGAAATATTTCAAGGAATGTTTCCATTTCTGGTTGTGAAGACGTGCGTCCAACAGAAAGCAAAAAAAAACTCAAAATTTGCGGTATGCGGCGTCTAAGCTTTAGACACTTTCTGAACCATGCATATTGAAATTTTTCTAGAAAACTTTTCCCTTGAAGCGCTACTTAATGAAGGAAACTTGTAATTTTCTGATGGCTTCCATGTCATTGCCAACAACACCAAATTATTTGAACATGGTCCAAGTTTATTTTTCAGTAGCATGATGTCCTTCACTTAACATTTGAGTACTACGACTCCACTATTACCTTTCACCAGGCTACAGTTTTCTACTATCAAGCAATTATTTATTTATTTAGTACAGCTACAGAGTACCTAGATATAACTCCATATAGTACAGACCTAAGTTGCTATTTATTATCGAGAATTGGCAACACTGGTGTTGCTAGGCGAGATCCAACTGCGCTATCGCAAAGTTTGACATTTTAACAGTATACGTAATCAGAACTTTTTGTCATACATACGCTATTTGTATTGTTAATAGACATTTGAAAATTTTATCTCGGCCAAAAAATGGAGCTAAATCGTGAACATTTTCGTGCTATGATTTTTTACGATTTTCGACGTGGATTATCTTAACAGCAGTGTACCGATCAACTTACTGCGATTTTTGCTCATGAAGCACCATCCAAGGCCACAGTATATCGATGGTTTAGTGAATTCAAACGTAGCTGTACTTCGCTGGCGGACGAAGTTAAAGATGGACGTCCAAAATCAGTTGTTGTGCGAGAAAACATTGATGCTGTCTCCGACCAGGGGTGCGATTCTCAAAGGTCTACTAACCTATGTCGCACGCGACAAAATATCTCCATCTCTTTTCAATTCATATTCGAGAAAGGCGATGGACATATTTTGTCGCATGCGACATATGGTAGTCGACATTTGAGAATAGGGCCCCTGACTATCATATGTCGCATGCGACAAAATATGTCCATCGCCTTTCTCGAGTATGAATTGAAAAGAGATGGAGATATTTTGTCGCATGCGACATAGACCAGTAGACATTTGAGAATCGCACCCCTGATGATGCAAGATCGTCATGTGACATATCGCGAGATCGAGGCATCCCTGGGCATTAGTATGACAAGTATACTGAGATATTGCGTGAACATTTGGCAGTCAGAAAGATTTTTTCTTGTTTGATTCCGCACAATTTGACAATCGATCATAAAAAGACACGTGTAAACTGGTGCAAGGAAATGATTACAAAATATGACCGCGGTGCATCAATACAGTGTATAACATATACACAGGTGACGAATTTTGGATTTATTGTTATGGTCCCGAAACTATACAGCAGTCGAACGAGTTCGAATGTTTTGCCGAAGACAAGTAAATGATAAGAATAAAATCGACAAAGTCGAAGTACCCTCCTCTCCACATATTTCCACAAAGTGGAAAATATGATTGATAATATATTTATAAATTTCACATGCAATCTAAGCGAGACTTCAACAATAGAAACAGACTTATCTAACCATCATGGACAAATTTTGGAATTAAAAATGCACCAGGACAAATTGAGATCAGAAACAAAACATATATGTCGACCTATAACAAATGCAGGTTAATTTCAATTCTACAACACCATCGAATATATTGATTGGTCATTTATTGATGATAAAAAAATAAATACTAATAATAAAATGGAAATCTTCATCAAAAGATTAGAGAGAGCTTTCAATGAGTCATTTCCCGAAAAAACATATGTTAAAAGAAATAAAAAGTCATATAATTCTTGGTTCAATAATGAAATAAGAAAAACAACTACATCTTTCAAATGAAATATATAAAGAGCATCCTACCGATAACCTCAAACAAGAAATAAATAGCCTGAAAAAAAAGCAAAAAATCAAAATAAATGCATGTGGAACATCATAAACGAAAATAGAACAAATGAACAAAAAATTAAAGATCCAGAAATCTCACCAAATCAGGGTTCGTAATTATCAAGATAATTATTTTTTTTGATAATTATCAGATAAATATCGGATAATTATCGGATAATTATCTGACAATTATCTGATAATTATCCATACTGAGAGACAACTTATTTTCGTTATATTTTTACTTACAAATTATTTCTTCAGTCCAAATATGTTGTGTATAAAAATAAGAAAGGCATTTATATCAACTTTTTTATTATTTGAAACTACAAAAATAAAAATAAATGAATAAAACTAAATATGAAATAAAAAAATAAATAAATTCAAAATTTCTTTTCCTTAGTAGTATAAAATTAAAATAATAATATGTTAAACAAAATAATATTCCAAACTTCTTAAACAAAAAACAAAATACAAAATAAATAATAGTATCACATTCTAACCATGTTAAGGAAATTATTTATTATTTTAAAATCAGTCTTTATATTAAGTCTTTGTTAAATTACTTAATGCCCTTAATGGTATGTTGTCTTCTTCATCCGAATCATTTTCCACTGAAATTATTGTGGGAGTAGATGTTGAAGGCAGCTCAGATTGAGGAACTGGAGAAGTTATCCAAGTCAAATCATTCTTTCGATTTTCAGGGTTTTGATTAAAATATTTAAATAAAAAGACAAGTTTGGCAGTTTTTTCGTTGCCTAATCTATTGCGGAGTTTAGACTGAACCAAGCCAAATGTTGAGAACTGCCTCTCAAGCCCCGCTGTGGCGGCTGTAGCAGTTAAAAGCTTTTCGCAAAAAGTCAAAAAAATTTCCTTATCTGGCCAATCTTTTTCATTTTCTAAAATCATTGACCTCCACCATAATAATGGACTGGTCATTACGAACTGAGCCTCAAACAATATTCTGGAAAAGGAAGAGTTTTGGCAACCAATGCCATTATGAAGGAAGTGAAGTTTTTGTCAGCTGCTGTTATATATTCATAAGCTTCCTTTTTTTGAGCATTACCCAGATTTCGACCTAAAAATCGATGATCCAACATGTTGGCTGCATAGTGCTCTCTAGACAGAGCCATTTTTTTTCTCGCCAGAAATGCTTTTCTTACAGTTGATGTCTGATGTGCTAAATCATTTTCTAGTACATTCCATATTTCTACAGCTATGGCTATAGTGGTTCCGTTTCTTTGCATTCTGTCCAAAGCCACTGCAATCGGTGAAAGTATTTTTAGCAAATCAACACAATTCATTGTTATGTGAGAATCATTCACAATTTTAATAATTTCATTGTCAATCGACTCTTTGTGGTCTTGACAAACTTGCACTAATATCCCTCTGTTGTCAAGATATGATTGCAATGAATCATTCATAGTATTCCATCGAATTTCTAAGGGAAGAACTAATTTTTTACCCCCTGCATTTTTGTAAAGAGCAGATGGAACCTGTTTATTTCGAAAATATTTTATTACTTTCATAATCGACGATGTCACTGTAGGCATTTCTAAATCTTTGGCAAGCAGATTCAAAATGTGCGCGGAACAACCATAGTGAACAAAATCTGTTTTTTGTTTTTCAGCCAGATCTCTTCTCATTTTTTGCACATTAGCTGCATTATCCGTTACAAAACTGCCTATCTTAATATCAAATTTTTCTTGGGCGGATTTGATAGCATTCATTGCAACTACACTTAAATTATCAGCACTATGTGGATTGCTCTGTGTGTCCACCGTGTCAATTAAAATAGATTCACCACATGAGGTGGTGATGCTTGAGCAAACTAATGGACAGTTGTGAATGTTGCTCCATCCATCCAACGACATAGAGACTGTTTGTACCTTAATCTTTTTTCTTGTTTCTTGTGTAGCTTCATTATGAACTTTATTTAATATTGAATTACCAATTTGATAAACCGATGGAGGCTTGTAGCCAGGCCGAAGCAGTGTACAAAGTTTTATAAATTCTTCGTGTTCCACATGATTAAATGCTGTATTAGTGGCATAAAAATATTTTCCAATCTGTAGATCAATTTTTTCTTCGTAATCTTTTGTAGTTGCTATCACCTCTGTATTTTTTGTAATTGCAAGCTTGGTTTGAATTATGTTTGGTTTACTGGAATCTGTCGCTGTTGACTGTTGTGGTTGTGATGCAGTTGCAGGCGTAGACGAATTATTTGCAGGTTGTAAGGTAGTAGATACTGCCGCTGTTGGTGTATCTGTCGATGGACTACAAATACTTGAATGTTTTTTAAGTCTATTAAGGATGCCTTGCATTTCCTTTTTGCACTTCCGGCACCTTGCCCACATACCACTGTTTTTTGTTTTGATACACACATATTGGCTCCACACGGAATCTTTAATTCTCGGCATTTTTGTATATTATTTTTAAATTTTAATTTAACATACGAACGAACACGTTTGTTTTCAGTTTTTTTTGACACAAATTTTGAGGTTATTTGTGTTCGGTGAGTTCGGTCGGATACGAGGGTGCGTTCCGAACTTACGCTCAAGTGCACTGGAGTGCGAAAGGGCAGTCCAGTGGAAAACGCTAATAATACAAAGTACAACTAGAGTTAATGTGGATTTTCATAATTATCAAGATATTTATCAAGGTATAATTATCAAGATAATTATCTTGATAATTATCTTGATAATTATCGATGATAATTATCACTCCGAACCCTGCACCAAATACCTTCAATAACTACTTCATAAATAATGCAAAAAAACTAATTCAGGAAATAGAAACCTCAAGCTTAGACCCTTTAGACAAATTGCACAATTTGATTCACAAACACTTTTTTTTCACTGAAGTTACTTACAATGAAGTAAGAGAGGTAATAAACTCTTTAAAAAATAAACCTAGTCGAGATATATATGGTCTTAATGTTGAAGTTATCAAATGCTTAAAAAATATAATTCTAATCCCTCTAACAAAACTGTTGAGCCAATGCATTAAAGACTGCATTTTTCCCCCTGTGCTAAAAGAAGCAGTTGTAATACCTATCTTCAAAACTGGAAATCCAAATGATCCAACAAACTACAGACCGATATCTCTACTCTCAATAATATCAAAAATATTTGAAAAATGTACCTATAGCTAAAAAAATTGTACACCACTTTGAAAATAATGAGATATTTACAGACTGTCAGTATGGATTTCGAAAAGGAAGAAACACCGAAATGGCAATATTAGACCTCAGTAACAAAATAACAAAAACATTTGAAAAACTGGAGTATACAGAAATAAATTTTTGTGATCTGAGTAAAGCATACAATTCTCTTGAAGAAATTAGAAAAGTACAATTTCTCTGAAAACAGTGTAAAGTTGGTAAAATCTTATCTGGAAAATCGATTTCAAAGTGTAAGAGTGGGCAAAAATCTATCATCAAAAGAAAAAATCACAGTTGGTGTACCGCAGGAATTCATTTTAGGACCCCTTTTGTTCATCATTTTCATTAATGATCTACCACATGGTAAGAAGGTAACATCATATATTTTGTATGCAGATGATACCACAATCCAATCAAATGCAGAAACTCTTGATGAGGTCCTTGCACTATCTTCAGCGACAAGGACAAAAACTGAAAAGTGGTTTAATGCTAATGAACTCTACCTAAATAAAAACAAAACTCAAAATATGGTATTCACTTTAAGGAATATAGATAATTACCTAAATCCGCAAAATAGTGTGAAATTTCTGGGAATTCATATTGACAGCAAATTAAAATGGGACCAGCACATAAATGAAATAGCAAAAAAACTCAACAGAAAGGACCACGCACGTTTCTTATGGAAAATGGCTCTCCGTGAATTTGTCCGAATTTTTGGTATGGTGTAGATCTGGATGCACTGATCAAAAGTGTCCATTGCCAAAAACTCCAAAAATGGACAGTTTTCGAGATATGGCTCAATCTAATTTTTTTTGCATATTTTGGATTTTAACACATAATCAGTTCACTCTCATACTTAGGAAAAACCGAGTTTCAATGATTTCACTGCAGGAATCGATTGAAAAATAATTCTTCCTTCGTTTTAGATACTGCCATTTGAAGAAATTATTATACACTGCTCGTCACTGACGATGTAACTGGACTATTATTTTCAATTTCTATAGTCCAGTTTTTGTAGAAACAAAAACTTCTGAATTGCTCAAGGTATCACAGAGTCACATATATTCAACGATAGGGCACTAGAAAAATAATATTCGATTCACACTATAGGAACTGAATCTGAGATACTTTTTTTTTTTTAAATAGTTTGCTAGTCTTCAAAGAAATAGTGGTAAATGCAAAATGAGCATATTATGGAAAATCGTTCATAATGTAGGCTGACGACGAAATACTCGTATCGAATGCAGTTTGTTTATACCGAGTGTTAAATATCAATAGAAACAAGGGAATACATACCCAATAATCATTTCTAATCGCTAATCGAACCGTTAAGGCAAACGGATTCGTGAAAATGTCTGAATATTTGATATGATGTAGATTTCGATGCACTGATCAAGTGTCTATTGCTACAGACTACAAAAATGGACAGTTTTCAAGATATGGCCGAATCAATATCTGATTTTTTTCGTTTTCTAGATTGTGGCCCAAAAACAGAATTCTATCGATTTCTGCGCAGGGATTGCCTGAAAAATAGTTGTATCTCATTTCAGATTCATTCATTTAGAGAAATTAGTATACACTGCTCGTTACTGGCGATGTAGCTGGGCTATTATTTTCAACTTTTGTATTTCCGTGTTCGTAGAAACAAAAACTCTTGAATTGTTCTTGTTCTAACAAACATACTTATATCCAACACAATTCAATTGTGGCATTTGAAAAAATAATATGCGATACACACTCTAAATATGATTCAATTTTTTTTTGAAATATTCTCCTGGCCATCAGGAAAATAGTGGAAAATGCAAAATGAGGAAACTAGAAAATCGTATTTATAATGTACGCTGACGAGATGAATACTCGTATCGAATGAAGATTTTTTAAACTTGAATACCTAGTGAACAGCAAAAAAATATCCATTTCTTCAACTTACCTCTAAAAAATAGAATAAGATCACAACAGCAACCACATCATTGTATAGTACCCTACCCGATTTTGTTCAAACTATACATTTTTCGTTCAATAGTTCTTCATTTAGTGAATGCACCTACATTTCACTTCTGTAAAGATGATCACTGATTTTTGTGCCTTGACTCTGTCTGTACTCTTCAAAAAATATTTTCGTCGTTTTGGTGTTTCAGCTACTGCAGACAGACATAGAACTGAGATTGAATAACGTTATCTTGTTTGCCTCATCTATAATTTTGCAATAGTTCGAGTGAATACAATAATATTTGGTTGGTTGAACAATTACGCATAGATGATTTGATGAACGTTTGGACCAACTTTCTTTTACGTACTATTATTCTTACTACTATCATCATCACTTGTGGAGAATTGATATTTTTCATGAAATAAATACTGTTACAGTTTTACAATTTTCCCATTATTAGTTATATATTCTTCCCATGAATACTCATTTATTTCAAAATTCAATGTTTTCTACAGTTGATGGCCGTGAACGTTGAACATCTGAGACCACAGCACTCCTCACCGGTGGTCTCAGTTTTTCAAGTCCATATAGGCTTTCGGCTGAGAAAAATCTGGCCGCTGGGCCCAGACAACATTGAATATATTGACTCCGGCCGTGAAAGCCTACATTCTCTCATCAGTTATCGGCTCAATTAACAATAAGAAATGATTTTTCAGTATGTATATTTAACACTCGGGATAAAAAATCTGCATTCGATATGAGTATTCATCTCGTCAGCGTACATTATAAATACGATTTTCTAGTTTCTCATTTTGCATTTTCCACTATTTTCCTGATGGACAGGAGAATATTTCAAAAAAATTCAAATCATATTTTGAGTGTGTATCGCATATTATTTTTTCAAATTCCACAATTGAATTGTGTAGGATATAAGTATGTTTGTTAGAACTAGAACAATTCTACGAACACGGAAATACAAAAGTTGAAAATAATAGCCCAGCTACATCGCCAGTAACGAGCAGTGTATGCTAATTTCTCCAAATGAATGTATCTGAAATGAAATACAACTGTTTTTCAGTCAATTCCTGCGCAGAAATCGATAGAATTCCGTTTTTGTTGGGTATAAGAGCTAAGCGATTATGGGCCACAATATAGAAAACGAAAAAAATCAGACATTGATACGGCCATATCTTGAAAACTGTCCATTTTTGTAGTCTGTGGCAATAGATACTTGATCAGTGCTTCGAAATCCACATCATATCAAATATTCAGACATTTTCACGAATCCGTTTGCCTTAACGGTTCGATTAGCGATTAGAAATGATTATTGGGTATGTATTCCCTTGTTTCTATTGATATTTAACACTCGGTATAAACAAACTGCATTCGATACGAGTATTTATTTCGTCAGCCTACATTATGAACGATTTTCTATATGCTCATTTTGCATTTACCACTATTTCTTTGACGACTAGGAAACTATTAAAAAAAAGTATCTCAGATTCAGTTCCTATAGTGTGAATCGAATATTATTTTTCTAGTGCCCCTATCGAAAGGTATTGAATATATGTGACTCTGTGATACCTTGAGCAATTCAGAAGTTTTTGACTATAGAAATTGAAAATAATAGCCCAGTTACATCGTCAGTGACGAGCAGTGTATAATAATTTCTTCAAATGGCAGTATCTAAAACGAAGAAAGAATTATTTTTCAATCGATTCCTGCAGTGAAATCATTGAAACTCGGTTTTTCCTAAGTATGAGAGTGAACTGATATGTGTCAAAATCCAAAAAATGCAAAAAAAATACATTGATAGAGTCATATCTCGAAAACGGTCCATTTTTAGAGTTTTTGGCAATGGACACCATACCAAAAATTCGGACAAATTCACGAAAAGCCATTTTTCATAAGAAGCGTGCGTGGTCCTTTATTTTTACTAAGAAACCTTTCTAGACAAGTGTCAAAAGAAACTCTTCGAGTAGCATATTTTTCACTGTATGAGTCCATTATTTCTTATGGTGTTGTCGCCTGGGGACATGCAACAGACTGTGATAGAATATTTCGCCACCAACGCAAAGCTATTAGAATACTGGATGGTATCAATTATAGAGATGATTGCCGGGACTCATTTGTAACACAAAAAATATTAACTTTTCCCTACCTCTATATCATGGAGAATTTAATGTATAAAAATATAACCTTATCAACTATGAAAGTCCAGAGAATATACATAACCATAATACTAGACATAAAAATGACTTAAATTCAAACTATTGCCGACTTAAAAAGATGTCAAAATGGACCCAATTTTTGGGCTGTGAAGTTTTTCAATAAATTGCCACAAACGATAAGATCATTACCAAATAATGTATTCAAAACCAGAATAAAAAAAAATTGTTAGAAAAAGCCTTCTATAGTACTGAAGAATTCCTACCTTTTCAACTACATAGATTTTAATTATTTGTATATTTTAAATTAAAAGATCATTACCCTATTTCAATAATGAGATATATTATAAGTCAAAATGTAATGTAAAATATCATTTTACTATTTTAACAATTGATATGTAGATACTGGTTTTAATTTTATGACTTCATCATATGTATTATGTGTATGTATGTACTTACATTTAATTGACGGGCGTGAAAACAGCCACGGTTTTTTCATCCACGTTTTTCGATTTGGCAACACCGTGAAGTTCCATAGCTTTCACGTAAGTTACGGCTCTTGGCCTTTTATGAATCCAATAAAATAGCGATTCAAATGGTAGATATGTTATTCTTGAACTGGATATTATTAGGAGTTAGAGATCACGAAAAAAAAAAGATAATATGAGGAGTTGGTGTGTGGCTCATGAGGTAAAATGTAAAACTCATACTGAAAAATTATCGGTTCATGGCACGCAGTGTGAATGAGTGAAAAACAGTCTTTCACATATCAACTTTTATACCGCATCCCCAAAAGTCATTGTCGGGCCGTCAGAGGGGGTAGAGAATTTTTTGAAAATTCCAATAATTTACCGAAAACTTATTAGGCGATGGCACTCGAAATGAATATGTAGAAAATAATCATTTGCATCCTTACTTTCATCCTTCACCTCCCAAAGTCATTGTCGGACCGTCAGAAGGGGTACAGAATTTTTTTAAATTCCAATTATTCACCGAAAACTTATTAGGCGATGGCACTCGAAATGAATATGTAGAAAATAATCATTTGCATCCTTACTTTCATCCTTCACCTCCCAAAGTCATTGTCGGACCGTCAGAAGGGGTACAGAATTTTTTAAAATTCCAATTATTCACCGAAAACTTATTAGGCGATGGCACTCGAAATGAATATGTAGAAAATAATCATTTGCATCCTTACTTTCATCCTTCACCTCCCAAAGTCATTGTCGGACCGTCAGAAGGGGTACAGAATTTTTGAAAATTCCAATTATTTACCGAAAACTTATTAGGCGATGGCACTCGAAATGAATAGGTAGAAAATGATCATTTGCAACCTGACTTTCATCCTTCACCACCAGAAGTCATTGTCGGGCCGTCAGAAGGGGTACAGATTTTTTTTTTAAATCCAATTTTCTTCCTAAAATATATTAGGCGATGGCACTCGAAATTAATGGGTAGAAAATAATCATTTGCATCCCTACTGCCATCCTTCACCTCCCAAAGTCATTGTCAGGCCGTCAGAAGGGGTAAAGATTTTTTTTATTCCAACTTTCTACCAAAAACGTATATGGCGATGGCACTCGAAATGAATGGGAAGATAACAATCATTTGCAACCCAACTGTCACCCTCCACCTCCAAAAGTCATTGTCGGGCCGTCAGAGGGGGTAGAGAATTTTTTGAAAATTCCAATAATTTACCGTAAACTTATTAGGCGATGGCACTCGAAATAAATATGTAAAAAATAATCATTTGCATCCATATTTTCATCCTTCACCCCCCAAAGTCATTGTCGGACTGCCAGAAGGGGTACAGAATTTTTGAAAATTCCAATAATTTACCGAAAACTTATTAGGCGATGGCACACGAAATGAATAGGTGAAAAATAATCATTTGCATCCTTACTTTCATCCTTCATCCCTAAAAGTCATTGTTGGGCCGTCAGATGGGGTAAAGATTTTTTTAAATTCCAACTTTTTACCAAAAACGTATATGGCGATGGCACTCGAAATGAATGAATAGATAACAATCATTTGCATCTTTACTTCCACTCTCCACCTTCAAAAGTCATTGTCGGGACGTCAGAAGGGGTAGAGAATTTTTTGAAAAATCCTATTATTTACCGAGAACTTATTAGGCGATGGCACTCGAAATGAATAGGTAAACAATAATCATTGGCATCCTTACTCTCATCTTTCACAATTTCTTACCGAAAACTAATTAGGCGATGTCACTTTCGAAATGAATGAGTAGAAAACAATCTTGTGAATCCCCACTTCAATCCTTCACCGCCAAAAAGTCATGGTCGGGCCGTCAGTAGGAGTATAGCATTTTAAACTAAAATCTGTACCCCTACTGAAGGCCCGACAATTACTTTTGAGGGTGAAGGATGAGAGTAAGGATACCAATGATTATTTTCTACCCATTCATTTCGAGTGCCATCGCCTAATATATTTTAGGAAGAAAATTGGATTTCCAAAAAATTCTGTACCCCTTCTGAAGGCCCGACAATGACTTATGGGGGTGAAAGATGAGAGTAAGGATGCCAATGATTATTTTGTACCAATTCATTTCGAGTGCCATCGCCTAATATATTTTAGGAAGAAAATTGGATTTTTTTAAAAATCTGTACCCCTTCTGACGGCCCGACAATGATTTTCGAGGGTGAAAGATGAGAGTAAGGATGCCAATGATTATTTTCTACCCATTCATTTCGAGTGGCATCGCCTAATATATTTTAGGAAGAAAATTGTTTTTTCAAAAAAATCTGTACCATTTCTGACGGCCCGACAATGACTTTTGGGGGTGAAAGATGAGAGTAAGGATGCCAATGATTATTTTCTACCCAATCATTTCGAGTGCCATCGCCTAATATATTTTAGGAAGAAAATTTGGATTTTCAAAAAAATCTGTACCTCTTCTGACGGCCCGGCAATGGCTTTTGGGGGTGAAAGATGAGAGTAAGGATGCCAATGATTATTTTTCACCCATTCATTTCGAGTGCCATCGCCTAATATATTTTAGGAAGAAAATTGGATTTTCAAAAAAATCTGTACCCCTTCTGACGGCCCGACAATGACTTTTGGGTGTGAAGGATGAAAGTCAGGATGTAAATCATTATTTTCTACCAATTAGTTTCGAGTGCCATCGTCTAATAAGTTTTCGGTAATTTATTGGAATTTTCAAAAAATTCTGTACCCCTTCTGACGGCCCGACAATGAATTCTGTGGGTGAAGGATGAATGTAAGGATGCAAATGATTATTTTCTACATATTCATTTCGAGTGCCATCGCCTAATAAGTTTTCGGTAAATTATTGGAATTTTCAAAATATTCTCTACCCCTTCTGACGGCCCGACAATGACTTTTGGGGGTGAACTATGAATGTAAGGATGCGAATAATTATTTTCTACCTATTCATTTCGAGTGCCATCGCCTAATAAGTTTTCGGTAAATTACTGGAATTTTCAAAAATTCTGTACCCCTTCTGACGGCCCGACATTGACTTTTAGGGGTGAAGGATGTAGGGAAGGATGCAAATGATCATTTTCTTCCTATTCATTTTGAGTGCCATCGTCAAATAAGTTTTCGGTAAATTAGTGGAATTTTCAAAAAAATCTGAACCCCTTCTGACGGCCCGACAATGACTTCTGGGGGTGAAGGATGAATGTAAGGATACAAGTGATTATTTTCTACCTATTCATTTCGAGTGCCATCGCCTAATAAGTTTTCGGTAAATTATTTGAATTTTCAAAAAATTCGGTACCCCTTCTGACGGTCCGACAATGACATCTGGGGGTGAAGGATGAATGTAAGGATGCGAATGATTATTGTCTACCTATTCATTTCGAGTGCCATCGCCTAATAAGTTTTCGGTAAATTATTGGAATTTTCGCAAAATTCTGTACCCCTTCTGACGGCCCGACAATGACTTTTGGTGGTAAATGATGAAAGTCAGGTTGCAAATGATTAGTTTCTATCTATTCATTTCGAGTGCCATCGCCTAATAAGTTTTCGGTAAATTACTGGAATTTTCAAAAATTCTGTACCCCTTGTGACGGCCCGACAATGACTTTTAGGGGTGAAGGATGTAGGGAAGGATGCGAATGATTATTTTCTTCCTATTCATTTTGAGTGCCATCGTCAAATAAGTTTTCGGTAAATTGTGGAATTTTCAAAAAAATCTGAACCCCTTCTGACGGCCCGACAATGACTTCTGGGGGTGAAGGATGAATGTAAGGATACAAATGATTATTTTCTACCTATTCATTTCGAGTGCCATCGCCTAATAAGTTTTCGGTAAATTATTTGAATTTTCAAAAAATTCGGTACCCCTTCTGACGGTCCGACAATGACATCTGGGGGTGAAGGATGAATGTAAGGATGCGAATGATTATTGTCTACCTATTCATTTCGAGTGCCATCGCCTAACAAGTTTTCGGTAAATTATTGGAATTTTCAAAATATTCTCTACCCCTTCTGACGGCCCGACAATGACTTTTGGGGGTAAATGATGAAAGTCAGGTTGCAAATGATTAGTTTCTATCTATTCATTTCGAGTGCCATCGCCTAATAAGTTTTCGGTAAATTACTGGAATTTTCAAAAATTCTGTACCCCTTCTGACGGCCCGACAATGACTTTTAGGGGTGAAGGATGTAGGGAAGGATGCAAATGATCATTTTCTTCCTATTCATTTTGAGTGCCATCGTCAAATAAGTTTTCGGTAAATTAGTGGAATTTTCAAAAAAATCTGAACCCCTTCTGACGGCCCGACAATGACTTTTGGGGTTGAAGGATGAATGTAAGGATACAAATGATTATTTTCTACCTATTCATTTCGAGTGCTATCGCCTAATAAGTTTTCGGTAAATTATTTGAATTTTCAAAAAATTCGGTACCCCTTCTGACGGCCCGACAATGACATCTGGGGGTTAAGGATGAATGTAAGGATGCGAATGATCATTTTCTACCTATTTATTTCGAGTACCATCGCCTTAAGTTTTCGGTGAATAATTGGAATTTTCAAAAAATTCTGCACCCTTCGTGACCACCCGACAATGACTCTTGATGGTCGAGGATGATTGTAAGGATGCAAATGACTATTTTCCACTTGTTCATTTCGGGTGTCATCTCCTAATTGGTTATCGGAAAATAATTGGAATTTTCAAAAAATTCTGTACCCTTCTGACGGCCCGACAATGACTTTTGAGGGTGTAGGAAGGAGGTGAGAGTGCAAATGATCAATGTCTACCCATTCATTCTGAGTGCCATCGCCTAATAAGTTTTCAGTCTGAGTTTTACTTTCTACCTCATGATCCATCCAAACACCACTGCCTCATATCATCTTTTTCTTTCGATCTGTAACTCCTAACGATATCCAGTTTGAGAATGACATATCTACCATAAGTATAGCTAATTTATTGGATTCATAAAAGGCTAAAAGCCGTAACTTACGAGAACACTATGCATTTGCGCGGTGTTGCCAAATCGAAAACCGTGGATGAAAAAAGCGTGGCTGTTTTCACGCCCGTATTTAATTGTAAAGTTCGATACATGACTTGTGTAAATACTATCAATGGATAAAACACCAATAAATTATCCATCTATCTATGAGGCAAAAATCTGGCAGAAAACAACTACTTCCCTGGCTAATGCCACGACTACATCTGACATATATTTGTGCAACGTTCTTCCGAGAAGACTCAGTTGCAAGTGCTTATTGTAGACAAACAAAAGATTATCCTTAATTCGGCTGGGGATGACCACCTGCAGACATGTTTCGAAGTTGTTGCCTCTCATCAGTGCAAGGGTAGGTCCGACAACTTTGAGTTGTCTTGTCCCTGCCAAATGAATTATAATTTATTGTTTATCTAATAATTTCCTACGTCGATTTTATTCTTATCATTTATTTGAACTCTCCGGCAAAACATTCGATCTCGTTCGAATTTTCGCATTTACTCTTCCTGGAGTCTTTTGCTGTCTCGAGGAGTGCTTATTGATTTTCCTGGCGGGCGGCGCTGCGACTTGACTTTACTTTAAGTCGCTGCTTCAACCGTAGGGAATTATTAGATAAACAATAGGTTATAATTCATTTGGCAGGGACAACTAAGACAACTCAAAGTTGTCGGACCTACCCTTGCACTGATGGGAGGCAACAACCTCGAAACATGTCTGCAGGTGGTCATCCCCAGCCGGATTAAGGACAATCTTTTGTTTGTCTACAATAACCACTTGCAACTGAGTCTTCTTTGAAGAACGTTGCACTTAGTCAGATGTAGTGCAATATCCGTCGTGGCATTAGCCAGGGAAGTAGTTGTTTTCTGTCAGATTTTGCCTCATATTTTCCACTTTGTGGAAATATTTGGAGAGAAAGTTACTTCGACTTTGTCGATTTTATTCTTATCATCTCTAAAATATCTGGAACAGATGAGAGTTTCATTTGAAAAATATCACAGAATAAAATGCGTTATAATTCGAAACGAGTCTTTGGACTAGTAGACTGGCGCCTTCAATTTTCCTAAAAAAAAAGTAGTAACAGGCAAGGACCAGGTGGAAACTGTTGTTGAGGTTCCAACTTTGAGAAAAAAAATAATTAAACACGAAAACACTCAAAATTGTGAAATGGGGGTGCAGTTTAGGGGTTGAAAACGGTTTTTTTGCAATTTGCGGCGAAATGTGACCTTGTAGCGAAAAATGTTCGGTGGAAAAGTAGTAGATAATAAAAAAAATCAAAAACTTTTGTATTCAACACTTTTCGACATAACCTCAAATTAAATGCCGAAATGGCGAAAACCAATACACTAATGTGACAATGTCAGGAGTTAGACAGATACAGCATAACAGAAATTAAAAGACTAATAAATATGACATGCGAACGAACAGACAACGACATATACCGGTTGTCCGCGGAAGGTGGCTCGTCTCTATAACTTTTTTGTTTTAGAAGATAATAGAATGAAATTTGGAGGATCTGTATAAGACATAAAACTGCATCTTTTGACAAGCTGAGCTTCATACAACTTCCGGTTTCCCTAGAAGTGACATAAACTTTAGATTTTCAAATGAGACACCCGGTATATTTTCACTTCTCTTGCCTCCCTAAGGATATGGTGACCAAACCAGTGATGCATATTCTAATTTACTTCTTACCAGTTAGTAATAAATGGGTTTGAAAGTCTCAGTGGTTTTAAATTGTCTACAGTTTCTCATAATGAATCCTAACATCTTCATAGCTGATAACACCATTTTTTCAACATGATAATCAAAAGTGAGTTTTTGATCTACAAAAATTCCCAGATCTTTGACACATTCGGATCTGTTTATGATGGGGACACACATCAAAATTGCGAACGATCTCACAATCAAACAAAGACAGGAAGGGCAAATACTAAGAAAACACCTCACTCTCGCTCGCTTAGACACAACTAACAAAAACTGCTTTATAAAGAGGAATAAACTTATTGTTGATGATAAATCATACTCACCAGAAGAATTGCAATAAAACGAAACTGAGGAAGACGTAGCTCATTCAAAGCCGAACAGTGCTCCTCCCACACCAACTCCCTGTAATACGAACAGCGCGGATCAACCAGCAATATACAAAACCAACAACAGAGGTCAACCATCCATAAAAGCTCCAAAAACCCCGAAGAGCAAGAAACAATTAAAGGAAATTCATCCGACCGGTACTCAAAAGGCTACTAGGAGCCGAACAGGATCCAACACCACAAACAGGTTGTGAAATTCGTGTTTATATATGTTTTCTGTCTGTAACTCTTTAGCGTAATTAATCTTGAGTATAACGAATATCATGAAATTATTGAAATAGTTAAAAACTTTCTGCTCCCATTAATATCAACCAATATATAAACGAAGTTACTGTAGAAGATCCACTAACACTAGTAGCATCCAGTATAGAAGAATGTAAGAGCCATTTGAATGTCAATGTCTACAATAATACATTTTCATTAATTCACTTCAACATAAGTAGCATAGCAAAACATTTCGACGAATTATTGGTATTTTAAAGTGAATGAAAAGATTATTTTGATTGCACAGTACTGACAGAAACTTGGGAAATAAAAAATAAAAACCTATTCAATATACCTGGATATGAGAGCATTTATAATGGAAATCCAGTCAATCAAAACGATGGAGTTATTTTGTATATACACAAAAAACATAGAATCGAGTACAATATTGAGGAAATTGGAATTCTAAGGGTTGTTAAGATTACAATATTTTCATACAGGAAGCATATAACTATAACAGCAGTATATCGACTACATTGTGTAGATAAAAACGTATTTATAGAGAATCTCGAAAAATATTTGCAAACACTTCATAAATCTGATATTCAAATACTAGTTGGTGATATAAACATTAACATACGAGAAAAAAAAAAACAAATTGTTGAAGATTATCTTGATGTTCTATATCAGTTTGGGTTCAAATCATACATTAATGAATTTACGCGAATAGAAGGAAAAACCAAGACATGTATTGATCATATATTTATGAAAAATGATTTTGTTCAAAATAATGAGGTAAAGTCTATGCTAATTGAGTCAAAAATAACAGATCATTATCCTATAATCATTAATTTTTATGGATCACAAGAAAAAACGGAACAAACGCATCACTCAACTAAGTCCGTTGATTAGAAAAACCTAGAATTTCTGGCAAGAAGGAAATACTGGGTTAGTAACTTCAGCCAAAATAATAATGTCAATGATATGTCTGAAATTTTGACAACAAAAATAAAGACAATAATGGAAAAGGTCACACGTCATAAAATTTTACCAGACCTACATAATAAAAGACCATGGATTACAGCAGAAATGATTCTATGGATGAAAGCAAGGAACAAACTATTCAAGGAACATAAGAAATATCCTAACAATAAAGAAGTGTTTGAAAAATATAAAATCCAGCGCAATAAAATTACAAATACAATCACAAATGAAAAATACAAATACTACAAGAAGATAGTATTACAAAATAGAAATAACCCGAAAGTTCTATGGTCCACAGTCAATGAATTTTCTGGAAAACATAAGAAAAGTCAAACTGTCGGAATTAAAGAAATAAAAACAGAAGATAATACAATAATCACTAACAAACTTGATATTGCTAATGTATTTGTTGACCATTATTCAACTGTTGGTGAAAAAATGGCAAAAAAAATCAGACAAGAAGCACATGTGATAATACCACAAAATGTGTTCACTGTGGGCGATACAATTTTCTTGACACCATGTGATAAGGCTGAAATATTGAATATAATTAAAGAGCTAAAGTCAAACACTGCACCGGGGTATGATGGAATTTCTGTGAAAGTTATCAAAACATTAGCTGATCATATAGCGCAACCTTTATGTACTTTGATAAACACCATTTTTGTCACTGGCATTTGCTCTTCAAATTTCAAAATAACAATTGTTAAACCTGTATTTAAGTCTGGTTCAAAAAATAAAGTAAACAATCATCGTCCAATAAGCATAATATCCAATCTTGCAAAAATATTTGAAAAAATGTTCAAAAAACGTTTGATGGCTTTCACAGAGAGACATCACATAATTTCAGATTTCCAATATGGTTTTCAAAATGGGAGATCAACTTCTGATGCCATAGTGAACTTATGGCCGTTTTCACCAACTGATTCCTAAAGTTAGGAAATACCTAAATCGAATTTAGGAACACCCAAGTGCAATTTGCGTTTCACCACACGTTAAGTAATGCTTAAGAGTGATAGGAAATACCTACGTTTGGTATTTTCTATCACTTTTAATCATTACTTTGCACTTGGGCCTTCCTAAATTCGATTTAGGTATTTCCTAACTTTAGGAATCAGTTGGTGAAAACGGCCATTAGTCAACCAAATATATGGTCATTTAGATAAAAAACGACCCTGCCTGGGAGTATTTATCGATTTGGCCAAGGCCTTTGATACCATTAGTCATGAAAAATTACTGTGGAAATTGAATAATCTTGGTATCAGAGGTCTGGCGAATGATCTCATAAGAAACTACCGAAATGAAAGGACACAAATGGTTACAATAGACGGCGTATTGAGAGTCCCATTAGAAATCAAATATGAAGTTCCCCAAGGTACCGTCTTGGGGCCAATACTGTTCATACTATATTTAAATGATATGCTATCCACTGATATTTCTGGCAAAATGTTCTCCTATGCTGATGATACAGTGTTATTAAATGATGGAACAACCTGGGAAGATGTAATATCTCATACAAGGAAAGATATTGACACCATAGTTAACTGGCTTGATGATAGTTTACTGACAATAAATATTGATAAAACATCTTACATTTCATTTTGTAGTAACAGTCGTGATTTTCCCAATGCACAAAACATCTGTTATCTCCTTATTTATGTGGGCAATAAATAACTCCGAAAACCAAACTTTGATTAAAATATATTGAATAACTAGGGTAAGTATAAGATAAAAAACAGAGATGTTTTTAAAACAACGACATTGACCATCCACTTCGCTTGACTGCTGCCATCTACGATGTGCGCTCAGTTGATGCGCGTAACACTTTCCAGTGGTAGAGTGTGTGAATTTCTAGGAGACAACACTCGTCCATCCTGACTGGCAAGTCGTCCTCGACTTCTAGCATTCTGTTTCATAATCTGTGAGATATTTAGGTTTTTTAATCTGCCGTCTTGGTCGCAGATTGCTTTCCTTTTCTTCTAATCTTTCTTGTTTTTCGTAGTCTTGATTGTGTTCTCCTGGTTGATCTTGGACGTCTTCCTCTTTACTTTCCTCATCTGAGTCAGTATCACAATTTTTATATAACTTTATTTGTGACACGTTGACTGTAGTGTTGTATCTTCGGCCTTCGATTCCTTCTATGCTTGCTACCTTGTAAGTATCACTTGGTAATACTTCAACAATTGTCAATGGGCCTGCATACTTTGGTTGAGTTTTCGTAGGCTGTCCCCTGCTTCTTGGCTTCGTTCTGATCATAACGATGTCACCTACTTCATATTTCAGTCCTTTGTACCTTGTTTTGTCATGCCTGCTTTTATATTTTTGTTGTTGCTCCTTTATTCTAGTTCTAATTTCTTCTTGAATTCGATGTGGTGGTCTCCATTCGTCTGTGTCTCGTTCGGCTATATCAGATAATTTGCCATTTCCAAACTCTGGCAAGTATCCATACAAACTCTCGAATGGGCTCTTATTAATCGTTTTATTTATTGCAACATTTAGATTTCTTTCCACCTCAGTTAACTTCTCATCCCAGGTTTCCTCTTCACTCATTGCTGTCATAATGGTTGGAATCAATGTTCGCATCACCCTCTCCACCTGTCCGTTTGCTTGTGGCCACCTTGTTGAAATGAGAGTATGTTTTATGTTCAAACTTTCACAAAAAGCTTTCCACTCATCTGATGTGAAGCATGTTCCTCTATCTGTAACGATCCTTTTTGGGACTCCATAATTATTAATGAAATCTTGGATTAATTTCAAATTCTCCCAAGTAGATGTGCTTTCTACTGCATATATTCTGACAAATTTTGTTAAGGCATCTATGATCACCAGTACATGTTTGTTCCCCTTTTCACTAGTAACAAATGGTCCAACATGGTCCAAATGCACTTTTTCAAGTGGTCTTTTTGGTGGCTCTGGTGGGTGTAACTCTCCTGGGTTTTTCCCACCTGGAAGCTTGCTCAGCAGACATTCAGCGCATGCTGCAATATGTCGGCGTACATACCTTTTCATTCGGGAAACCAGTATCTTTCTTTGATTTTCCTGACAGTCCTGTCTACACTAAAATGTCCCAACATATCATGATGTTTAACAACTATACTTTTCCTCATTGATTTCGGTATGACATATAAGTATTTTTCTTCTCCTCCATCTTTAGTTTTTCTAAGTAGCCTCCCTTCTTCTAATTCGTACTCTGCTACCTTATTTTTCTCCTCTGGTGTGATTTCTTCTTTCTTTAGTATTTCTATCAATTCTCTCAACCCTTTGTCGCTGTATTGTATCATCAATACATAGTCGTCTTCATTGACAGCAATCAATACATCCAATCTTTCATGGATCTGTTCCATTGTATCTTCTGCTTCTTGAACCGCACCTCGTGACAAACCATCAACATGTTGCATTTTCGTACCCTGTCTGTGCTTTATCTCTAGGTCATATTCCTGCAACAAATTGAACCATCTTGATATTTGTGCATTTTCAGTCTTAGCTGCATTCATATACACAATAGCCTGACAATCTGTGTACACTTGGAACTTGAGTCCAATTACCAAGTTGTGAAGTCTTTGGACACACCAAACAACTGCCATCAACTCCAACTTGCTGGAATGATATTTCGATTCTACATCTGTAGTTTTCTTTGAAACGTAGTACACTGGATGAAGTTCCTTTTCATTTTCACCTTGCAGCAATATTCCTGCCAATCCTGCCGAACTTGCATCGCAATGCAATTGGGTTACTTCTGCTTTAGGATTGTACATTTTGAGTACTGGATCGCTTGTCAGTTTTTCGATTAATTTTCGAAATGTATTTTCTTGCTTTTCTTCCCATATAAATTTGTTGGTCTTTCTGGTTAGATCACTTAAATTCTTTGCAATCATTGCATAATTTGGTATGAATCTCGGAAAATATGATGTCATTCCCAAAAATCTTCGAACTTCATGCACATTCTTAGGCACAGGAAATTTCTTTATTGCCTCGAGTTTAGCTGATCCTGGAGCTATTCCATATTCTGATATCTCGTATCCAAGATATTCCACTTTTTTCAGTCCAAATACACACTTTTTATGTTTTAAGGTTAGTTTTGCCGTTCTGAATGCCTCCAAAACTAACTCTAATTTTCCCAGCATCTCTGGCCAGTCTTTTGCACCTATAAGTAAATAATCAATATAGCACATGCACACTTTGTTACGTAGTGGTCCAAGTACTTTCTGCATGAGCCTACAAAATTCATATGGTGCATTAGTGAGTCCGAAAATCATTCTTTCGAACTGTCCCGTCATGTCTGGGGTAATGAAAGCTGTTTTTGCCTTTGCTTCCTCTGTTAAAGGTATTTGCAGATACCCGTGAGCTAAATCCAGGGTTGTAAGGATTTTACTTCCACTCAAACTTTCAAATTGTTCCTCAATTGTCGGAATTGGATAGGGCACCTTTTCAGTTTGTTTATTTAACTTTTTATAATTGACCACTAGCCGTGGTTCTCCTGTCTTTTTGGTTACTAGAAGGACCGGACTAGCATATTGACTGTTAGTCTCTGTCACTATGCCATTCTCCTTCCACTCGCGCACTATCTCAGCAATAGTTTCGCGTTCCTTTAAACTAGCACGATATGGTTTTGACATCACCGGAATGTCACTGTCACGAATGTCCATTTTCAAAATGTCTGTACAGCCTAGTTCTTGTAAATTGAATGCAAAACAGTCCCTATATTTATTGAATAACATGACAAGTTCATTAGTTATTTTATCTGACGCACTTGTGTCCATCACTATGTCTTCCCGAGTAATTTCTGTCTTTATCACATATTGTTGATCAATTTTAAAAACGTTTTCTTTTACACCGGCAATGACTTCACCATTCTTTACTAAAATGTCCTTTCCTGTACTATTCATCACAGGCACCATAAGTTCGACATTGTCTATATATGAATTTATTAACATAACTGAGTTCGAATTGACCAAACTGTCCCCGTTAGCTTTCACAAAATTTTTAGATGGTGTCACATCAATGTTCATATCAATGAAAGGAATTCATCGCGCCACACAAATTTTAATTCACTGTCTAGTCTATAGTATGCAATGGTAGAGTGTTCAGTAAACGACCGACCAATAATAATGTCTATTTTTTGTACATTATCAGGAACTACTGCTATTGGAACATCATCAACGTATATTAAATCTACTCCTACCTTAGCATTGAAGACTCCGACACACCTTACTTCGCCACATCCATATCCATACAACTTGATGTCTTCAAGTCTGATTGGCCACTTTTGGTCTCTGACTACTGATTCTTTGATGATGCACATTGAACTTCCGTGATCGATTAGTCCTATCAGCTCTACACCGTTTACTGTCACTTTTCTATAAAAGTTTTCCACTTGTGTCTTTTTATTTTCAGTCAGTTCACTTTTCACTTCCAAAAGTTCATGAAAGTCCTCAGTATTATCTTCCTTCTCTCTTGTTCCTGGATCCACAACTGTAATAACTGTTCTTGAACCAGCTGATTGAGTGGATGTCTGAGCTTGTTTTCTTGGACAACTTTTTGCGAAATGTGTTTTGTCCTGACATAGGTAACACAACTTGGTATCTGTATTCTTACATTCTGTTTTGTAATGCCCCTTGTCACCACACCTGTAGCAAATTGTTTCCTTTCGCACAGCTCCTTCACTCTTCGTATCATTTTTCTTTACAACATTATTGTTTTTCGTCAGCCCATGACTTTTCATGACATTTTCATTAACTCGATTGAATTCTACGATGTGCGCTCAGTTGGTGCGCGTAACACTTTCCAGTGGTGGAGTGTGTGAATTTCTAGGAGACAACACATCAATATTCATTTAACCAGCAGAAATAAAAACATAATGCTGAAACAATCCAATTCAGTTGAATATCTCGGAATACACATTGACCAAAATCTCAAATGGAAAATTCATGTAGACTATCTTAGTAAGAGACTCAGAGCCCTTTTATATGTTTTTAAAACACTTAAAAACGTACTGAGTATAAATGATTTGCGCAGTATATATTTATCTTTAGTCCAGTCTCTCTTGATGCACGGAAATCTAGGATGGGATGGCGTCTTTAATACAACTACAAAACCGCTTATGGTACTCCAGAAACGATTTTCGAAAATTATCTATAACTTAGATTTTCGTTTCCCATCGGCACAATTATTTCAATATTGTGAGTTGATAAGTTTGAAATATCTTTATTTCAAACAAGCTTTAATATTTATATTCCAAAACAGAAATAAATTCAAAAAGCATCAACATGGAACATGGACATGGAACCCGCCTGAAAGCGAATAACTTAGATATACCAAAAATGAACAAAACTATTGGACAAAGATCAATCACATATATTGGACCAAAATTATTCAATCTTGCTCCAGATGAGATAAAAACTGAACGAGTATTTAGAATATTCAAAAGTTTACTAATCAAATGGCTCAAAAACGAAAATATAACAATACTTTGAATAACTTCTGCCGAATTAATTCCTGATACTGACATATAGTTTAACATTCTTACCAATATTCTAGTATCTCAAATATTTCAAACACATATATGTATTTTATATTTCAAGATTACAATATCTCTTTACATGTTTACAAATCTATCTTTTACTTTTTACATTCCACAATTTTACATTATTTACAACTTTACATTATTTACAATTTTATATTATTTACAATTTTACATTTACATTATCTACTCTTTTATAGTTTTCGTAGTTTTAAATTTTATATATTTTGTGTCTTCTTTATATATCTGTTATTTATTTATATCATATAAGGACTTATTTATTATTATCATATCATGGCCATCTTCAGAAGAAGGATTCTTAATATTGATGTTTCACAGACAAGTTTTCTAAAAACTTAAGTGAATCATCAATACCTATGTTACCGCTGATGAAAATCAATTAATATACAAAATATGTTTTGAGAAACTCTTTCTTCTGCCTGTATTTAATCGCCCATTTTTTTATTTTTTATTGTATACTTTATAAATGTATGTAATTTTTGGTGATTAATAAATACTACTACTACTACTACTAAAAAAGGCATTGTCTAATTTATAATTGAAGACCAATGGATCTTGTTTTCGCGTAATGGCCAATACTGAACATTTAGATACATTCAAAAGTAGAAGATTGTTATTACACCAATCCTGTAAGTTATTCAAATTATTTTGAAGTGTCTGAGAATCTCGTGGAGAGTTTATATCATCAGCAAATAGTTGGTATTCAACGTCTAGCACACTTGTTATGTCATTAATGAATATTAAAAACATAAGTGGGCCCAAATTAGACCCCTGTGGAACACCTGAAATGGCTTCATTCCAACAACTTAAATCCGTTATATTGTACGAATTGTTTTCTTCCATTTAAGTACGACCAATGTTTATATAGAAGATAGTTAGTCAATGCCTGTGTACTTGGTGTTGGACGCAAACGCGAGTGTCATCTAGCGTGATTAGTTACAAACATGAATATTTGACGTCATTTTAATGCAGGTTTCTTCAAAAAACCCTGATTTTAATGCTTTTCCATTGTTTTAATCAAGTTGCGACATGACTTGGAGGCCAGATCACTGAAGTTACGACATGACTTGGATGCGAGCTCACTATCGCCATCTACATGTCGCATCCATTTTGATCCAATTATAATCCCATAAGGTTGACTATCTTCTATATAAACAATGGTACGACTCTAAAAATTTTAGCACTGTGTCACTGATATCAAATAATCTCATTTTTTCTAAGATTATTGGGTGGCTAATTTTGTCGAAGGCTTTAGAGAAGTCGGTGAAAATCCACCTGCCGCCTCTCATCCAGTGCTTTTGAACTATATTGGGTGAAACTCGCCAGGTTAGTTGTTGTTGACCAACCCCTCACAAAGCCATGCTGCTCAGGCGGAAGGAGCATTTCAACTTTTCCATAAATACCTACGTTCATACTTCAACATTTCAAATAATTTCGAAAAAACACAAATAAGAGATACAGGTCTATAATTCTTTATGTAATTTTTTGCTCCATTTTTTGAATATTGGGCAGATTTTAGCTTGTTTACAACACGTTGGATAACAACAGAGTTTCAAAGATAGATTGAAGATTTTCAATAATGGTCCACAAGAGAGCTTTGGTTTTAACTTTTTTGAAATGTGGATAATGTCAGTTTCAATAAATTGCGGTGAGTCTATTGGTTTGGTTGATCTCCCTTGATATTTCAAACTTGGGAAGTTGATATCTTGGTTACTATAGACACTGCTGAAGAAATCAGCAAATGCTTGCACAAGAGACTGCGCATTTTGATAAACATTTCCATTCAGTGACATTTCTCCTGGTATTGTTTCGCTTAAAAAAAATATATTTATTAGCCCAACAGGTCGAAACCCAATTACAGGACCTAGTTGCACAGTTTAAGTAAGATTATATATACACCTACCAAATTACAAAATATACATCCATTTATTATAACTATGGTATAAGAAGAAAAATAAAAGAAGAAAAAATTTCTTTCAATAACAGCAGAATCGTGTTGATAAAGTTCTACAAACGCATTGAAGGAGATATAAAGAAACGAAAGCATTTGAACAAAAGTAACTAAATATAATATACCTAATACATTTATGTTGCATAAAGCTGTCTAACACAAGAATATACTTTATTAATATTATCGAAATGTATATCAAAGTCTGTAGAAATTCTATTAAAATTAGAGCACATATAGTTAATTGGAGATTTCAACATAACATTTGTATTAGCACGTTTCAGATAAAAAGCTGTAGTTCGTCGAGATGCCAAACGCGGTACATTGATATCAATTTGTGACAGTATATCCTGACAATTGATCTTGTTGTGATATCTACGCATTTCTAAGCTGTTTATGTCAAAGTTATTCAGCAGAATATTGTTATCTATACCGCGTTGCGGATATGTACCGGAATCCTTGAAATACAAATATTTCAAAAATCTTCTTTGAACATTTGAACATTTGTTGTATTAATGACCAACATGCCTTCGAATCTTGTTTAATTGTATTCTCGATTCGATTCAAATAATTGGAGAACGCTTGCTTAACTTGAATCTTCATTAAAGATCTAAAATTACAATACTGATTGTAAAAGTGGACATTATTCGTTTGTCTATATGTTTTGTACATTTTATTTTTTTCATTCAAATTTTCTCTAATTTCCCTGGTGTACCAAACTGGGAATTTTCTATTGAAATTCTTAAATAATGGAACATGTCTCGATAAAAAATAATGAACCTGCTAGAAATGATCGCACAATAAATCCAAGTCTGAGAACTCATCCAATCCTTGCCAATTAGCCATCAGAATATCATTATATAATGCTAGAAAATTTGCTTTTTTGAAGTTATATGCTCTGCTGTTATGATTCATTGAAAAATTCTTAGTGTGTTCAGTATTGTCCATCATTGCTATATTTAGAGCTGGGTGATGTCTATCTTCTGTTACCATAGGATGGGGATAACTGCTCACAGTACATTCACAATTTAATATTACTAAATCAAGAAATCTTCCATTTTCATTAGGTATTGCATTATATTGTTTGTCCACGACTATTGTATAAAATATTCATAATTCATGCGTTTCTTCAAGAATAACGATATCCATTAATCACTAGTGAATAATGAAATCATTATTCACTGCCATCAATATGATAAACATGATAGAAATATTTCCGACGAGCAGTTCGATTTTGTACAAGATGCATATAACTCCTGGTGCGTTTACTGATTCGCTTTTGTTTCAACTAAAGTTCTTGATCCTGTAATTGCGTCAATAGAGTTTGTTCCATTCGTCAATGGATGACGCTTAAGTCGAATATAGTGGAGTTTCCAACAATCCAAAGTGCCTACTAGATAAATTTTTTGAGTTTTTGAACGTTAACATTATTTTGAGGTTATATACTTATATGTCAATTACATTGCATATTAGGCTATCCAAGATGCTGTCAAACTAAAATCAAGATGGCCGCCTGAAGGCACACATTGTATTTGTTATTGTTTGAACGCGACTGATTATTGTTAATTTTCATCTATTGGAGTGAAATTTTTGTATGAAACTTTGCCGAATAAAAAACATGCCTACAAAGTGTTATGTTGTAAATTGTGGAAGCCGTGGAGATCGCGACTTAGTGAAGTTTTTAAAAATTCCTAGCTAGCTACATTTTGATAATGTGGTATAGTCTTTCCAATATCAATTGCAACAACTGCTATAGGTTCAAAGAAAACGCCGCGGTCCTTAATTCCTTAACTGACGTGCGGCAAAATGCAGAATATTTGGCTGGAGAGTCATAAATCATCATGTAAATGAGGTGTCGGCATATCAAACGAAACTGTCGGTAAGGCTTTGAAACGAGTTTTTATGATCTGCAATTGATATTGGAGAGACTATATATTAAATCAAAGACTAGATAGATAGATGTTTATTAAGTAGGATACCCTAATATACATAGTTCCATGTTACAAAATAACAAATTAGTAGGTAAAAATATGTAACAAGTGAAAATAAATTACTTTGCGATATCTGACACTCGGTGTGTAAAAAAACGACCAATCCAATGAAGATTTGAAAATAAAAATAGATAAATGTGTAGGCAATCATATATTACAAATAATAGTGTTGAGGAAACAGTCATAACTTCATGCACTGAGAACCAATCCAGGGGTTTTTTGGTACATCGGACAGTCCTATAGGGTCCAATAGAATTTCACAGATATCATTTTCACACTACAGCACAACTCGGCCATCCTCACCTTTTCACAAAGTCACCATCTTTACTCTAAAAAATGTCTTCCTTTTATGAAACTTAGGTAACATTTGTAAATGATTTTGGTAATAATAAGCATGGTCACGTTTTAGGGTAATTGCAATTCCACCGCCTATTATAGTTGAGGTTTTTAAATTTGAATACTGCCCCATATCAATATTCCTTAATGAATATGGACACTTCACTTCCATAGCAGCCACAAGACATCGTCGCATCAGGAGAACCATCAATTTATTAAATAATCTATACTTTCAACAAAGGAATATCCATTCGCTGTGAATGCCTCATCTGAAAATTAATTGGAAACATTAATAAACAGTTCATAAATTACGAAAAATCAGTACCTACCTTGGCAACAACAACAGTATGTTCATCCATTTTTCTTGCTTCACAATCATGGGCAAATCCATCTTCAAGATATTTATAGCCTGTTAAACTTTTGTAGGCCTTCATTGGCTTTCTTGTTTATGAGTCAACAGCAGATATGTAATAATGTCGAATGCCGTTACTGCTGTGAAAAGATCTAGAGATATGTCCATTTCACAAGGAGTGAAAGTAAAAGGATCCATGCACTTTATAACTCTCCTTTTGTCTCTATAGATCTTGTCTTTGTTTACTCGTTCTAATGATAATAAATAAATCACTTTCAGTTAAAACAGCCATAATAACATTTCAAATCACAACTAAACAAAACTATTAGCAGTAGAAGTTAGTGCCAAACTCAAACACCATTCATGTGTGCCTACAGCCGGCCATTTTTAAAGAGCCGTGGTCACGTGTTCTGGATAGCCTAATTATTGGTATTTATCGTGTGATTTTTCTGTTCTTTTAATACTTTTCGCTCAGTTCGGTAGTTTTGCGACGTTTTTAGTTGTTGGGTTATTGTTATTTATTTGTTCTTGTGTTTTTCTGTCATTCGTAAAAGTTAGGGTAGTGTGTAGTCTCGACTTCGACATGATGACATGGTTCAATTTGAGGTTATGTCGATGACGCAGCATGCGTTTGTCAAAACGACATGTCAAGTCATCATGATCGGTAATGATTTGCCTGCCATCTATGTTAAAATTGAGTAAACTCTCTTGACGCAATAAAAATGTCATGAATCAAGCAGGCCGTACATCAACAGTTTTGGATGACAATTTCACAGCTATAAGTAATTCCACCAGGAGTTATATGCATCTTGATTTTGTACGTATAACGTATAGACAAATACGTTAAAAATAGAGCGTGCTATGAAACGTCATGTCAGATCGAATTTAATTTGAAACGTCAACAATTTGTTGGTTCGACTTGTTTCAGCAGCAAAGTTTATAAGTATCAAAGTAATAAAATGGATACAGAGAGTGAAAATGAAAACATGTCTTGTACACCTCCAGAAATACAAGAAGCGGCAAAAATTGCATCGTTAAACTTATTACCCGAAAGATCAAGAAAACTGTATTTATCTGCATATGAATCTTTTGTACAATGGAGAATTGCCAAGAAAATCGAGTCTTTCTCAGAATCCGTCTTGTTGGTATATTTCACAGAGTTATCCACAAAGTACAAACCATCAACATTATGGACAACCTACTCAATGCTGAGAAGCACAATCAACTTGAATCATGGTATTAACATTAAAAGTTATAGCAAATTGCGAACATTGTTGAAAAGAAAATCTGAAAACTTTTTGCCTAAAAAAGCCAATACGTTTTCTCCAGAAAATATAAATGATTTCCTGACGAAGTCATCTGACGATAAATATCTTGCGACAAAGGTAAGAAAAACAATTCTTCATATATTTGTAATTTGACAATAAATATTTGTTCAAGGTGGCAAAGATAATGGGAGTAATGGGTGCCTGTCGAGCAAACGAAATGTATAAAATGAAACTTAGTGATTTACAAGATCTTGGATCAGCTTTCTTAGTGAAAGTACCAAATACCAAAACCAAAATTACTGGCAAATTTACAATCACCGATGAATTTTACCGAATTTGCAAAAAGTATATCAGCCTTCGTCCACCTCATGTTATGTCTGATGTATTTTTTTTTGAACTATCAAAATGGCAAATGTACTCCGCAAAGAGTAGGTATTAACAAGTTTACACAAATGGGAAAACAAATAGCGACATATTTGCAATTACCCGATCCAGAGAAATACTCTGGTCACAGTTTCCGAAGATCATCTGCGACTATACTTGTTGATGCGGGCGGGGATATAACAGCATTGAAAAGGCATGGTGGATGGAAATCCACAACGGTAGCAGAAGGCTACATTGATGATTCCATGAGAAATAAAATGGAAACAGCCGAGAAAATCTCCAACACGATACAGAATCCATACAAACAAAATGAAACCATATCGACAAGCTCGTTTATGGATAACAAAAACATCAATATTAGTTCAGACTTGTTGCCTTCAATCAATTTTGAACATTGTGTCAATACAAATATTACTATTAATATTAACAAATAGTTGAATTTGTTTTCATTTAGTTATAATACAAATTCCATGTTACTCACGAATAGAAATAAAAATTGTGATTAGTTTACAAAGTATTATTTATGGGTCGAGGGCAAAGTATAGTATTCTACTTGCATATTATGGCTATTATTCACTTGGATGATTCACGGCACGAGCCGCAGGCGAGTGTCATCCACGTGAATAATAGCCATCATAATATGCTCGTTGAATAATATACTATTCATGTCCAAAAAATTCATGAAGTTAAATACATTTGTTTGAATGTTTTAGACGATGTAGTAACTTGATTACTTATATTTCGGACGTCCATCATCTTAATGGTTGAAAGATTTCTATCTCTTTCAAATTTTTCACAACGTTTCAATTGCTTGAATCCGCAATCGTCTTCTGGTGAATAATGACAAAATCAGATGCTACGTGACCTTTTATAGGTCTATAATTAAAGTGTAATTACGGTGTAATTACGCGCGGTCTTGTGGCGCGCGTGGTTTCGCGCTTTTTCTCCCTCCAAAACGGTCCATGAGCGGTTTCCATACGTTTTTAATTTCGTTTGAACCAATGTTCCTCTCGATAAAGAACACTAGCTTCGTCCCAAAGAATTCGGTGGTGTTTTATCCAGGCGTGGTCAGCAATTCCCGATTTTGATGTTTCCCCTCGTTGAGTCCACTTTTTGTGTTCGGCTATGTAACGTTGTGAAAAATTTGAAAGAGATAGAAATCTTTTAACCATTAAGATGATGGACGTCCGAAATATAAGTAATCAAGTTAAATACAGATTCGCTTTTGCGATCACTCGAGGGAGACCAGATGTTTTCAAAGTTTAGTTTATTGAAATCCCCAACTAAAATTATATTTTCACCATATATACTTTCTAAAAGCTCCAGATACTCCAATGTGTTGAGATAAACCTCTATATCAGACCCAAGGGGTATATAAATAACAAAAAATACACTAAAGCTGCGACAGAAGATATTTTGCATCCTACTATATTTATGTTAGGTACTTGTTGTTTAAGTTCAGCTAAGTCCATTTTAGATGCCCTGAAGAATATAATAAAGGTGTAGGCGTAGACAGCGCGACATTAAAAAACATGAGTGCAAGATAAATTTTGTTTACGATGTACAACTTTTGTTTGAATTTCCGATTTAGAAAAAATTGCAATACCACCATGTTTGTATACAGGGCGACAAAATGCAGAGCTAAGATCATAATAATTGACGTATTTTATAGACTTCAGTTGTTCTTCAGATTGCCATCAATATTCACTGAATAGTAGACTATAGTATGAAAAAAAAACACCCCCTATCGTTTCATAAATTGTGTTAAAGTATACCACAAAATATGAACTCACGAATAAAGTTTCTCGTATTTTTTCCTACACAAAACACGTTTACCCCAGTGAGTTCATCTTTTGTGGAATATTTTCCAATTATCTTTCATCTACAAAATGTAGGAGCAACTAAACAACTACTGGAAAGGGCGATGTGACCTGCTAAATGTCACACATTAGTTTATTTTTTGAACAAAAAGTGTTAACCAAATAGTAATGTCTGTCTGAAAAATATGTATGTACAGTGATTTAATTTATTTTGAATGGTAAAAATAACTTATCGTGCATATTAAATATATTATTGCACTTCCTTAATTCCAATTCATTTTTTTTAGAGTGGCTGGAACCACTGGTGCAATCATAACATGCCCCTTAGAAGTGGTAAAAACTCGACAGCAGTCTTCCAAAGGTGGATTCAGTCTAGCCCGTGACTTGCCGAGTATTCCTGGAGAAAGTCCCGTACCAAAGACGACATGTCGAACTGTTCCAGATCAGAGGCGTAGGTTATGGACAACTTGTCAATACGGCCGGCCTCAAGTTGTAGCTCTTTCAGGTTACTCTTCATCTCCAGCTCATTCACTCAGCATCGTTCAGTGTCTCAGGCATATTATACAGCATGAAGGTCCAATGGCGTTATTTAAAGGTACATTCATGATTCAAGTTGATGGAATAATCAAAAATATTTCTCCTCAGTTAAACAGGTTCATTTATGGTGCTTTCAATATGTCTTCCATGAGACTCGTTTCTTTCAAAAGTTCCATCAGTATTTTCATTAGTTTCAAATTTAGTTTGAGACAACAGAAAATGGATTTCTAATCTGAAAGAAGACAGAAGACTTAGTGAAGGCATGGAACACGTATTATAAAGACTTGAAAGACGGCTGAAAGTACTCCAATTTTCCATTTTATAGTATATGCCAAATTTTGTTGAATATGCGTTTTTATGATTCTTTTTAATTTTAGGTCTTGGTCCAAATTTAGTTGGAGTCGCACCCTCAAGAGCTATATATTTTTGTACATATTCTCAAGCCAAGTTATTCTGGAATGGTCTACTTCCACCAGACTCTCCAATTGTCCACGTTTGTTCTGCTTCATGTGCTGGTTTCATGGCAAGTACTTTGACTAATCCCATATGGTTCGTTAAGACCCGTCTACAATTAGATGTTAATAGGAATAGTAATATAACTGCAATGCAGGTTGTCCGGAGGATATACACCAAATCGGTAAGTCATATGTTGACAATCTTCAACCTCTTTCAAAAAATTGTACTTCTGAATGCATATTGTTGCTAAACATATATTGCTACCTAAAGCTAAAAAATAAACTTGAGACTATCAACTTTAGTTTTAGTTCTTTGGTTCATTAGTATTTGTAGAGGTCTTCGGATAAGGGTGCAGTCATGCCACCACACAACTTTTGGCTTTACAACTACTGACACGTTTTTCGGTAACTTTTTATCATGTCAGGGTTCCTGGCAGCCTCAGGAACCCCGCAATATGATTGAAATTGTTCATAACGACGGGAATATTGAGGTTTTCCATAAAATACAAAACCCTAGGGACTTTTAATTTTGTTTAGGGATTTTTCTTACAAAATGGCGCTAATTTCAAAATATATCATTTTCCTGAATTTTAAAAAAATTGCGTATTTCACTTTTCCTAGTTGCCAAATAATTAATCGATCTAGAAAATGTTCTGAGCTTGATAAATTTCATCGATAAACAAACCTTAGTACCTTTTTTATTGAAATGCTCTCTTCCTTTCATTCAATAACTTAACTTTGAGGTTATATTACAGAACTTGTATCAGTTTTGTGGGAACTGTACCCACAAATTCTTCTAAACGTTTTTCGATATTAGTTGACGAAACTACTGATGTTTCCAACAGGAACAAATAATGTACATATATGTGTGAGATATATTGAGCCCAGAGATAAGATATATAATATAGGTACTACGTATTTTCTAAGATTTGCCTCAGTACTCCACACTGAATCGTTCAGGGGTTGATTGTGAATACCTTATCGGACAAGGGTATGATGGCACTTCTTCGGCTGTTTTAATGGTGACCAAGCAGGTATCCGCCAAACTTATCCAATACGTTCATTGCAGCTCGCATTCGTTGAGTTTAGCGGCTTCGAGTCACTCTTGTAAAATTCAGCCAATCCGAAATACAATCGGTATTATAAAATCAGTGGGGAATTTCTTCAGAGCATCGGCAAAAAGAACGAAAAACTTGAAAGAAAATATAAAGAAAACCTATCCCGAAGTGAGATGGCAAAATCTTACAGCAATGTGCGAAACTTGCGTTGAGAATCATGATGGTTTAATTAGATTCAAGGAAATTTTCAAGGCTTTCTTCGAAACTTTTGAAGAACTAAGTGAAGAAAGGGTTTTTGAAACTTCAAAGAGCGACTTCCTTTTTAAGGTATATGATAACTAGTAAACTTGTAGTGAGTCTGAGTTGCTTGACCATGTTGTTTTCATTCATACTTCCACTTTGTAAAATACTCCAGTCGCCTCTCTGTCATTTGATGGCCGCTTTGCAACATGTTGATTTGATCATAGATAATATCAATGATATTCGAAGAAATGTCAAATCAAAATTCGACAACATTTATAAGAGTATTCTTGGTTTCAAATCCATGAATGAAGAAATAAAAATTCCACTAAGAGTGTCGCAACAGTGTCACAGGGCAAACTATGGAACCGAAGATCCAGAAGAGTACTTTAGTATAAGTATTATGATTCTACTTCTATATGATTTCATTGATCAACTCCACTCAAGATTCCAAAAGCATAAATCTCCTCTATCATCTTTATATATTTTGATTCCATCAGCTTGTTGTGAAAAATAGCCCAGTGTTAAAGAAGACGATTTCATATTGTATAAACAGTTTTTGGAATGGGACTCATTGAAAGGAGAATTAGACCCAAGGAAAACAATATGGCTAAAAGAACCTGTTTCATCTCGACAACATGTACCTACTTCTGAGAGATAATTTTCCTCACTGAAACGCCTCAAAAACTATTTGAGCAATTCCATAGGTCAGGATAGACTGAATGGATTGGCGTTGATGTCAATTCACCGAGACGTAAACATTCACAACGAGAAGATCTTTGATTTGTTTGCAGCAAAGAGGCTCAATATTATTCTTCAATGTGGATCTGATATCTCTATACAGTGCGGCTTTTTTTAGTCCCCCTCCCTGTTAACTTTTGAACGGTTCGACGTAGAAACATGAATAAAAAACCGTTTGGAGGGTTTCACCGATACTACTTTATGAAATAAAACATATGGTGATTGCTCGACAGGGGGCGCGGGGGGGGCACCTCAACTCAAAAATTTTAAATGACATGGGGGGCCAAGTGTCACATCGTTGAAAAGAGAATTCAATTATCTTTACAACCATTTAATTTTTTTCACATCAAATCAGTTGTAATTTTTTTCACAAATTAAATTCGAAATATCAAAAATAAATGCGTATCTGAAAACTACTCATACCTCGATAAATTTGAACGGTTGGATGTGGAACAATTAATCCAAACATTTTTTGAAGGGTATTACCGATACTACTTTTTGAGAGAAGAAACATTGCAATTACTCGACAGATGGTGCTGGGGACAGATCAACTTGAAAATTTCGAAAGGCATATAATCGATATTGAGAAAAAATTTCTCAACAAAATTCAAAAATATTTAGATGGTTGTGAAGAAAATTGAATTCTCTTTTCAACGATGTGACACTTGACCCCACATGCCATTTAAAAATTTTGAATTGATGTGCCCCCCGCGCCCTCTTTCGAGCAATCATCATATTTTTTGTTTCAAAAAGTAGTGTCGGTGAAACCCTCCAAACGGTTTTTTATTCATGTTTCTACGTCGAACCGTTCAAAAGTTAACAGGGAGGGGGACTAAAAAAAGCTATGTTTCTCATTAATGTATTTAATTTTGTTTGTTTTGTTGTTGAATAAATATGATTGCATACAGTGTCAAATATTATTTTATGAATAAATCTGCTAAATTGTAACATGGTTAATACCGAATATTCAATGTGATCTTTCCTGGGTAAATTACAAACTTGTGTTAAACTACAAACTATACTAAAATTGATCAAACTTGGTCCGCAATATTCTTCTTAAGCTCAAGCCAACGGACGCCCCCGAATTTTTTTTCTGGCTACGGCTTTGTAGGGTACATGTTACATTTTAATCGTAACAGTTGGTTAAAATGGATGAATTTGAATTTTTCGTGGAACAATGAATGTACACTGACAAAGAAACAACTTTACATTACACAATACCTCTTTCAATAACAATGATCTAGCTCTATAGTTTTGAATTACAAACAAAATTAAAGTACCTAGTGTTTTGTATTTTATGGAAAATATTAATTTTTTATGAAAAAATTTAATCCTAGTAGGGAGTTTGTGTGGTGGCATCACTGCATCCTTATCCGAAGTCCTCTATTTGTAAAAGTGGCTATTAAGTTTTGTTGTTACATTTCTTTCAATAAAATACTTTGAAATTTTGTAAATTGATAATTTTGCTCAAAATACATTTCTTTTTAATGAAAATATCACACCTCTACTTTTTAACCAATAAGATGCCCTAATTTTGACTAGTTACCATGGCAACTGAAAAAATTTCCGGAAATTTTTTCGTGGCGCCACGAGATTTGTGGAAATTTATGAAAGGTCGATAGCATTCGGTGTAACTAAAGTTGGTAATATTTTTTATTTAATGAAACATGGTGGACTTGACAAGCAGTGAAATTAATTTAAAATGTCAGTTTGGATTAATAATTTTTTTCCAAATTATGGTGTGGAATTTTCTTACCGAATACCACGCAAGCTTAAATTATTCCTGGAAATTTTCTTTCGGGAACGAATTTTCAAAATATTCGTGCCCTCAAAAAAATTTCTGGAAATAATTTAAACTCTTGTGATATTATAAGTGATAATTTTCGCCTACTGAAATTTTAAATTGATAGTAAATGTAGCGTCTCTACAGATATACCTACCAATTGAAACGTGATTGAAATGATAGTCGCTGATGACTATTATGCGGTTTGGAACCTTGAACCTCCACTAATTTTATATTTGGACTGAGGTCTTTATTTCAGTTTTAGATACTTTTGAATAACCCATCAAAGCCCAGTGTGACCATTTGCTATGACAAACATGCCATCTTTTAAAAATCATTGAAACTAATCCTGCTTCACGAATTCCGTATTTTGTTGAACTATATACAAGCAAATCTGCCTGTTACCATATGGTCACACTAGTCTAATATGTGATCTTGTATACTATACAGGGTGTTCCAAATGAAGTCGGCACCATTGCCAACTCCACTTAACAGGACCATTTGTAGCAATCTATCTGGTTCCAAAATAGCCTCACAGCATTCTTTTTACGCCACTGGCATTATGTGCTGGTGCTCCATCCTGCTGAAAATAGATCATCTGATGAGCTTCCAGATCAAGATCATCGGAAAACTCTTCCAACACTCAGGATCACCAGGTTCTAGTGTTTGCACTGGTCCTAACTTATACGGAGAAATCTTTTGTTTCTTCAGAATTCGTTGAATACCAGACAGTGGAACAGCTATTTCTCTAGATAAATCTTTGATGGAATTATATGGATATACCTCAAAGTAGGATAGAACGTCAATTTCTGTTTCAGATATTACAAAACGTTTTTTAGTTCTCTTCTCAAAAACTTTTTCATTGTTCCTGAATCGACGATGAAGCACAGCAAAAATACGCCGATTAGGTAATTCACGATCGGGAAACGAATTGCTGTAGTGTTGGAGTGCTCTTACACTATTTTTCTGGAAAACCAAGTAGGATTCTAACATATCACATTTTTCTTGATGGGAAAACGGCATTTCGAAAAATATTCGAACAGTAGTTGACAGTTACAATAATTTATGACATTGTCATGATATACTTGAGAATATTTGACAAAGTTTCAAGGCAACTTGATTGCTCATAATAATTATGTTTTATCGAATCAAATACATTTTTTCAACCACATTCATATGACCCTCCAGTATTTTCTGTTATGTACAAAAACGGCTTCAAAGTTATCATTACAGCAGACATATTTTGATTCACAAAATAAATGCGGCTAGCGGAATGGCTTTAAGATGGAAATTATCGTTTTGTACATTAATACCAAATAGCTCAGTGGTGTCAATTGAGTGGTGCGACATGATGATTACGGGTTTCACGAGTTCACATCCCAGCGCAATTTTTTCTTTTTACTGTCTTATTTTGCTATTAGTAACAAAATATTGTCATTCGTATAAGTACCAAAATTGGGTGTTTGGACAATCATGAGGTTTTATTCACCAAAACAAAGAATTTTTTTTGTACTAGTGAAAGAAATAAATATTTCCACATAAGTCACTCATTTTCCACTTTACGAAAAAAGTCAAATGAGCTTTATTGTTGAGAATCTTAATACGAATCAAAATGCATGAAAAAAAATAGGGTGTTCCATTAAAAAAAAATATCATTTTATGAAATATTCTGAAAACGCGACTGTAATTTTTTTTTGTTTTCGGTATCGAGAAGGTCATTAAAAATGCTATTATTCAACCGAATTCGTAGCATCAATAATAACGGAGTTGGCAATGGTGCCGACTTTATTTGGAACACCCTGTATATAAGCAAATCTGTCTGTTACCATATAGTCACACTAGACTAATATGATAGATAGATAGCCTGAAAAGAACAGAACAGAACATTCGTTGATAACCATTCCGACTTGCTCCAATTTGTTGGTATCTTAAATGATGTCATTGATTTCAGATGGTGATTCTTTGTCACATTTGATGAATAAAACTTTGAATGAACGTTTGTCCTAACTTGCTTCATTTCCGAGTAACGGAGTGTCAAAGTCAATGATTAAAAATCGGTTTTACATCAATTACTCCGAAGTCTTTTGGCCGATTTTTATGAAACCTGTTATTATTATTATATTATTGGCAGTTATGAGGGGCTTCATTTCATGAATTTGATTTCAATTTATAACTGTCGCTGTTTTTCTCCGAGTTTCATATTTTGATCAGATTAAATAATTGAAAATCGACTTTCTTACAATACCGTAAATTTTAAATGACTAAACTTTATCGAATCAAAGGCAGTGGCGCAGAAATGGTGGTTACAACCAAACAACCACCCCATTCTACATCAGGTAGAAATAAATTCATTAAGGCAATCTATCGAATGATAAACTTTTTTTATTTTTTTTATTTAGAAAATAAGCGCATCAACCGTGAAGGTTATTAGTGCTAAATTACTTTTCGTTACAGTATCAATTTCAAAGCGTTATAATACCATATGTTAGATTCTAGTATCCAAATCAATTTTTTTGAGATTTTTCATATTGCAGTGTCTGCCTAGGATATCTCGTAACTCGGTCGGAATTTGAAATAAGTCTCTCGCTTCTTGGAATTTTGGGAAGACTTCTAACACGTGCTTCACTGATAAATTGGTATCACAGACATCGCAGCTTGTTGGATCGGAACTACTCTGCTAACGGGTCTTGATCTATTGCTTCCCTTGCTGCTATGTCTGCTTTTTCGTTACCACCGATTCCGATATGAGAGGGAACCCACAGTACCACTTTATTTCTGGCCTCTTGATTGCTATGTAATGCATTTTTCATTAATATTGGTATTGGATCATTTGTGTACAGCTGCTGGGTGCTTTTGAGTGCACTTAGGGAGTCTGATATAATCAAAGATCTTTCTACAGGGTGTTTCATAATAAATGCGCAGGACTTCCGGATGTGATAGCTCGTCCAAAAATATGAAAAAAAGTTTCTATTAACTTACCCTCTAAAATTCAACATTTTCGAGATACAGGGTGTTGAAATTAAAAAAAAAATTATAGTTTTTTGCGAATATCTCTGGAACCGTTTATCGTACAAAAAATAGATTTTGAAAGCATTTTCTACTCATAATGAGCTATGTTTTGTGACCGGTGTGAAATTAAAGTCTGCTTTTGATCCGAATAAACTTCAATTTCTGTATATAGACCACTGAAAAGCCCGAAAATGATATACCGAGAGATGGTCGATTTGCAGGCTGTCTAAGGGGCAGTTTATACTTATCGATTTTTGGAAAATCATTCTGAAACATCGCTCAAAAATGTTTAGCAAAGTTAATTTTCCGTATATAGATTACTTAGAAGCCCTAGAATGATATACCGAGAGATGGTTGATTTGCACGCCGTCTAAGGGGCAGTTTGTACCCGTCGATTTTTGGAAAATCATTCTGAAACATCCCCCAGAAATGTTTAGCCAAGTTCATTTTCCGTATATAGATTACTGAAAAGCCCTAGAATGATATACCGAGAGATGGTTGATTTGCACGCCGTCTAAGGGGCAGTTTGTACCCGTCGATTTTTGGAAAATCATTCTGAAACATCCCCCAGAAATGTTTAGCCAAGTTCATTTTCCGTATATAGATTACTGAAAAGCCCTAGAATGATATACCGAGAGATGATTGATTTGCAGGCCGTCTAAGGGGCAGTTTGTACCTGTCGATATATGGAAAATCATTTTGAAACATCCCCCAGAAATGTTTAGCCAAGTTCATTTTCTGTATGTAGACTACTAAAAAGCCCTAAAATGATATACCAAGAGATGATTGATTTGCAGGGCAGGCCGTCTAAGGGGCAGTTTGTACCGGTCGATATTTGGAAAATCATTTTGAAACATCCCCCAGAAATGTTTAGCCAAGTTCATTTTCTGTATATAGACTACTAAAGATCCCTATAATGATATACCAAGAGGTGGTTGATTTGCAGGCCGTCTAAGGGGCAGTTTATATTTGTCGATTTTTGGAAAATCATACTGAAACATCTCTCAAAAATGTTTAGCTAAGTTCATTTTCTGTATATAGACTACTGAATAGCCCTGAAATGATATACCGAGAGGTGGTTGATTTGCAGGCCGTCTAAGGGGCAGTTTGTACTTGTCGATATTTGGAAAATCATTCTGAAACATCGCTCAGAAATATTTAGCCAAGTTCATTTTTTGTATATAGATTACTGAGAAGCCCTAGAATGATATACCGAGATATGCCAGATTTGCAGGCCGTCTAAGAGGCAGTTCGATAAGTACAAACCTCCCCTTAGACGGCCTGCAAATCAACCATCTCTCGGTATATTATTCTCGGGCTTTTCAGTAGTCTATATCCAGAAATTGAACTTGGGGGGGATGTTTCTAAATGATTTTCCAAAAATCGACAGGTACAAACTGCCCCTTACACGGCCTGCAAATCAACCACCTCTCGGTATATCATTTTAGGGCTTTTTAGTAGTGTAAATACAGAAAATGAACTTGGCTAATCATTTTTGAGCGATGTTTCAGAATGATTTTCCAAAAATCGACAAGTATAAACTGCCCCTTAGACGGCCTGCAAATCAACCACCTCTTGGTATATCATTTTAGGGCTCTTTAGTAGTCTATATAAGAAAATGCCGAATTTAATTTCACACCCGGTGCCACTGGCAAATTGGCTGCTAGATAAAAACGGCTGCTAGAAAGTGGCTGCTAACTTCACACCGGTTGTTTTGTGCAGATTTTTTATTTTTTAAAATTCATAATTGGTGAAGATTTTGAAGGGGTAGTGGGTGTTTTTTTCTCCAACTTCTACGCCACTGAAAAAAGTATTATTTTGCGCCACCTACTTGAACCGCCAATGTTTTCTACATAAAAAAGGCACTTTTGGTCATAAGCTCTAAAGTTGACCGTTTTCAGGAAAAATCAACTTTCATGTTGAAAAACATGGTAAATTTTTTTAAATAATTTTTTTTCCTAATTATACAAAATTTATTTAAACAAGTAACAAAACCAAACGTTGACTTCTTAATTGCAAAAAAAAAAACAAAAACAATCATACTCAGTTGAATTGTTGGAAATGTACGCCGTTAGCTTCAATGCAAGCAGGAATTTTTCGAGGAAAAAACATTATTTAAACAACATGAAAGTTACAAATTGTGAAAGGCTTTCGCGGCCATCGTTGAATGAATGATGGTTTTTCGGGTTTTTAGGCCGACGTTTATTTAGAGAAAAACACGACGTTTCGCCAACACGAGTGGTTGACATTTTCAAGAGAAATGTTTACAGTTTCGATCACTGAACACTACAAATGAAATAAATCAGTAAATCTTTCTATCCAATGGACCTTTACATTTACGGAAAATAAATTACCAAACTCATTTAAATCGATAGTTGTTAGTCTAAAAAGTCCATTTAACAAAAAGTTCCATTATTTTTCTTTCATTTTAAAAAAATATCACATTTGAAAGTGTGCCGCTGACGTCACGTTCATCGGAAATACCTCCCATCATAATCCACGTTCCGAAACAAGCAATACCGTTCTCCTTAAAAATATAACTTCTAGCATGATATAAGCCGTTGAGAAATAATCAATACATTGTCACTTGATCAACTCATAGATAAAAATCCACATATTAGCTATATTTTATTGTATTTGTAACTTTCAAATTTTCTGAACAGACCATCCTTTTGGTGAAGAACGAGCATTGACAACACAGCAAATCGTAATGACAGTTCTCAATTATCAAAAGTTATATGGAGATGTGAGGTTAATGTTTATTTTATTTACATTCAACTGATAAATTCGATAATAGTGTAATGAGGTGTTATCAACGATTTGGTGTGAATTTATTGTGTAATCGTTCACGGTCTTTCTTGCAATGACTAAAATTTAAATTCATTCCTTGAACTCTGCTTTGAATACAATAATAACAACGTGAAGTACTCACTTGGAAATGTTCTTCACAAAAACATATATTTCCGCTTTTCACAAAAGGTTTATTAACTGATTCGAAACACATTTTCCGACCTCCGAGCAATAAAAGATATAGAGGTACCATTTCTATATAAACTACACATATTGATGTGAAAGCTGCATACCACTATCCTTTGTTACGATTTGTAGGTGAGGGGGAGATTTGTTATTGTTTTGAAAACTGGAGCTAAGCTTAGAACCAGTGGCGTGCTAATACATTTTCTTATATATTATTAATTAGATACGGTCGCTGCAGACAAATTTGTTATCACATGTATCGGCATCGATAGACGACCACATGCCAGGTTGGAAAGCAAGTTTGTTATTTAGCTGCAACCCTGACGTCTAATGTTCGGAATGCGTACCAACCACCAGCAGTAGTGCTGTAGGTCTCCCTACTAATGAAAAGTGAATGCGCTTCCAATGAAAACAAAGTCGCCCTGGAGCGCCACGGCAAATAAAAGCTACCATGTACCCGCACAGGCTATGCCTTTGGGTACACTCTACGAGTGTTGTCAAAAAATAGTAACATGTCCTTACGTTAATACAATGAATTTTTGGATTTAACTCTTCCTATCATACAAATGGCAACATTTCCTAAATGGTTGCATAAACAACTCATTCATAAATAGAATTCATAATGAATATGTAGTTTATTGTACATGTGAGAATTGTCAACACGCTGCGTATACCAACACAGCATACACTAATTCTTTTACGATCATTAAAAAAATAGACTTTCATCCGTCCATTTTGAATATGAAAAAGTAGTGCTTATTGCTGTGGGTCAATAGAAATTAAATTGCAAGCCGTTATCAAGTTATCATACACTTGATAACGACTGTAGATTTTAACAGTTGAAACGTCGTGAAAAACATTGCAGAGAATTTTTCTTTTTTCTTTTTTGAATGAAAGTCCAGAATAACCTTACTCAAAGTGAAACATTGTCAACCACTTTCAAAAAAACGATAGCAATGTTGTTGCCAATTCTTGCGCGTTCCCGTGGCAAAGTCTTGTTCATACCCTTACAAATTTCGCAATTTTTCTGCGAATGAAATGGCTGCATCAACAATTGGTCCGGCATGACTGGCAGCCATTTTATTCGCAGAAAAATTGCGAAATTCGTGAGGATATAAACAAGACTTCACGTGAACGCGCGAGAACTGGCAACAACGTTGCTGTCGTTCGTTGTTCGCCTGATGTCGCTGTCGTTCGTTATTCGCCTGTTGTCGCTGTCTACGATAATTTTGTTCTACGATAATTTTGTTCAACGATAATTTTGTATTTTGAGTATTGATTCTGGTGCTGTCATCGTAGAAGACGAAGATGCTTCAAACTTTGGGGACAGTGCCAGTTGCAGAGCTATCCCTTAATATCTTTCAACGCTGGAAGGAGTTGGAATCCACTAAATGAACGAATTTGATAGAAAACTTCATGTTTGCTGTTGTTTTGCGAAAAAAAAACCTTAGATTGGTCCAATTATCATGAAATATTGAATAAATATGATTAATCAGATACGTGCTGGAAGCATTTGATTTGATAATCAGTACGAATTTTGCACTCCGGAAACCCTTAAACTGCGCTCAAATTCTTACTGGTAAGAAAAAAATTTTGAAAAAAACTGAAAAATATTACCTTATCATCGCATCAGATGACGATTCATCATAAAATGCCAAGACTGGTAATGCCCCTTTACTGATTATAGTTCTACAACCTGACCGAAAAATATGGCGAGGCTAAAACTGGTTAGAACAGATAACTGAGAATTTCTAAGAGAGTGACGCACACCACAACTGGGCAATTGCTCTATTGCTTGGTAACCTGAAAATATAATCTGAACCAATGTCAAAGTATCATAAAGAATATGAGAGAATGGGATTATTGTCTTGACAATCATTATACCTACGTAACCCGTTCATTAGATTTTAAACTTGTGATGATATACAGTGTTTCGTTTACAATCAAGGAGTTCATGTCCACGTACGGTTTAACCGGAAGCAACATTTTTATTCAAATGGAAACATCGAAAACTTCTGATGAACGGGTTATGTGATAATCCCTGTATATGAACAAAACATTCCAGTACCCAGCAGATTGGGTCTATAGCTAGTGACTTATAATTTGAATTCGGTTTTGAAGAGTTGAGTTTGCTTACTTACTTATTTTTCAGTGTACCTACTGCAACAAGTATTTTCCTATTTATGAATAGGTAATCATTTCTCAAAGTACAAAGTTTCTTTAAAGCTATTTCAACAAAAAGTGTATTTTTGTCTCACAATCGGGAATCAGTAAAAATAAACTTTAATAATACTACTAAAAACTAAGTAGGGTATGCCCATCAAACATGGTAGATGCCATACTGCGACGCCCATGGTTTGATTTGATACTTGTGGAATGTTTGTTTAGTGCTTGATAACTTTTTCAGCCCACAAACTTCACACGTTTTCGCCATTTCGCAGAGATAATGTCTCTAATATAACAATTCAACAACCAACACAACACTTCTACCACTTATTAAAATTAAAACAATTATACAAATAGGCTCAAATCCAAACTGAACTGACAAGACGATGAATAAGTTGTCAACGCATGTAAGCAAACTAGATCGCCAAGTTAAGAGTGAATAACAATACGGAATTCCAACCTGATTAATGAGTGGAAACGGAAATATCCGATAATGTTCTTTTTTAACATGATCCGAGCATAGATATTTATAAACAACGTCGGGTATGTTGCTTTCAAGAAAGAGACACAAAAGCCCTCTCTATATCTTTTATTGCTCCGAGTTTCCGACGCGATTCATCTTTAGGTGCATAAAAAATTGTTTATTGGAATTTGCACTGGTGTTCAGACAACCAGGTACAAAGCACCTTTTCGACATGTTCAGTTATTGCAGGGATACAGGTACTGGAGATACAGGAATTAATAACAAATTATAGAACACAAACAACAAAAGCTCTCAAAACATTCAAAACTGCATAACCTCAAAAAATAAATCAAAGTAGTGTTCGTTGAAGTTTAGATCTGATGGAACTGCTTCACTTGTATCAAATGGGTAGGCAAATGAGTTAGACACAGACAAACTATTCTTATTGATCGCACCGTGAAACAGACGAAAGAACCCATCTGGTATCAAATGACAACTGTCATACGACACATTATATTTGAATGAGAATTTGGTGCACAACTTTAACAACGTTGCCAAGTTTAGTTTTGATGAACGTGACGTCACGAAACCACTTTTCTTCTGATTATAGATAAACTAGCGGTCAGAAAAAAAAAATCCCGAGTGATATTAGCGTATTTACTTTCTAATTTCAGTGTTACCTCATATCTCTTGGAAAGGTCTATTGAACACGTTAATAACATTAGAAAAATATTTTGTTTCAGGGCTTTTTAGGATTCTACAAAGGAATAACTGCTTCTTATATGGGAATATCTGAAACGATCATACATTTTGTGATATATGAAGCCATCAAGGCCGAATTGATGTCACATAGATCGCATAGTGATGAAAGAAGTTCAAAAGATTTTCTCGAGTTCATGATGGCAGGTGCCATCTCTAAAACTGTTGCTTCTTGCATTGCCTACCCTCATGAAGTTGCCCGCACTCGTTTGAGAGAAGAAGGAAATAAATACAGCACTTTTTGGCAAACTCTAGGTTTAGTGTATAAAGAGGAAGGTATTAAAGGTATTTATAGAGGTTTGACCACGCAACTAGTAAGGCAAATTCCAAATACAGCCATAATGATGTCAACTTATGAGGCTGTTGTTTATATTTTAACAACAAAGTTCAATACAGAATTTTATGGGAACGAAGAAGAACACTGACTTTTAGATTTCTTTTGCCTCTGTTGAGGCTGTTTATATTTTAACAACAAAGTTCAATACAGAATTTTATGGGAATGAAGAACAACACTGACTTTTAGATTTCTTTTGCCTCTGATAAAGGTGCGCGACAATGAAACAAAAGTTCAGTCCCATGTGACACTTTATTTCGATGAACATTGTCTGAAAACTAGATTTGGTATTAATGTGAATGTATTTACATGTTGACTGCTCAGCAGTTGAATAGGGGAAGGTACACATCGTTTCTGGAATAAATTTGTCTGGGATGCAAAAAAAATTGAAATTAGATTTTTTTTAGCTGGTAATTATGGAAAAATTTTGTTTTGGCATAAACATATTCAAAATTATATTCAATATTGATTCTTAGCGATTCATATTGTTTGATAAATATATGAATAACAACGAAAAATGTCTTTTAATTTCAATATTAAACAGTGTCATTCAAAAAGTACACGACAAATGGAAAAAATCTTCATTTGTGATTTTTCAAAAAAAATTAATTTATCATCAACTTAGGCTCGTCAGATATACTGAGTGATTTTCAGTTTCTTGAAAAAACACATCTTTCAAAATTAGCAAAAGGACCCCGCACTAATCTTATGGAAAACCGGTTTCGGTGAAAATCGCTGAAATTTCAATATGAGGTAGCCCATGCCATTCCGAACAAAAGTTACCATTGCGCCAACTCTGAGGCCGTTTGGATTCTATAGGGGGTCAAAGTTTGATATTTTCACGATTTTTCAAAACATCCGGAATTTCACTTTCATCGTATCAATCTGAATTTCTGTAATGGTATAGTCCACAATATGTGCATCAAAAAGTTCAAATGACTAAAGTTTCTAGGATCAAAACTGGCGGGTATACAGAGGGTTAAACTTTGTTTTTGGTAATTTTTATCGAACTTCTTTCGTTTTCCTGCAGATCCATATGCAATTGATGTTACTTACAGTACAAGAGAGGGCGATCATATTTTGCATTTGAACCAACTATCCAACTTTAAGTATTTGGAAGATAAAAAATACATTTTCAATTTCTGAAAAATGTATCCCTTTGTATAGTCAGCTTCCACCAATATATTCAGCTGGTTTCTTGAAACTATGTAGCTAATATACATATACAAATGTGTCAACGTCTGTGCTCATTAATCCGAATCCAAATAAAGTTGCGGCGATTGTCCAAAAAAATATGGATAAGGGATGTTTTGGAATAATTTTGAAATAATTTCTAAAATCATCCGTGATTTATTTTTTTATTTTCTGACACAATGTAGATGAGTCATTCTTGATCAAAAAGTTCCACAGTGCCTACCTCGCGAATGCCACGGTTCGTATTATACAGGGGTTTGAAGTATAGTATTTCATCCATTTCTCGAATAATCAATAATTCCTTTGTAACGGAAAATAACAAACTTCGAAACATTTCAAAGACAAAATATCTGAAATGAGAATTCATGAATATGCAAAGGTTGCAACTTAGTTCTGTAAATATATTTTCGGGCATATGAATGAGCATACGAATACGATTCATGTTTCATACAGTGTATTTATATAAGACCTACCCTACACTGATGAGGGGCAAAACCTCGAAACCGGTAAAACACGTTTCAGAAAACGAAATGTGAATAGCCCGAAAGGCTGTCTTCATGGAAAAAATGTACTTGCAGAATTGATTCGACTCAGTTCAGTAGTTGTTGTGGTACTCGCCATTATTTCTGTTTCCTGTGAATCAGACCATATGTTTGGAATCGTACTGAATTCATGTTATGTACTTACTTTAATTCATTTTTCATATATCTTTCAGTTGCGGTCACAATTTATTGAAGGCAATGGCAATGAATATAAGACCAAAGCATATCATTCCTCTCTATAATTTTTCATCTGTCATTATTAGAACGAAATGTGAAAACATTCGATGGTGCAAAACAGAAATATCTTTTATACTAATACACATAATGATGCCGTGATCCTCTTCAGAAGACTGGTGCAAAACAGAAATATATTTTATACTAATACGCATAATGATGCCGCGATCCTCTTCAGAAGACACTTGTTTAACAGCATTCGATCTTTTTCGAGAATGAGTTATTGTTTTCATCCTGTATTTTTCTAAAACATCGGGTGGAGACGAGGTGGTTCTGATCCTAATATAATTTCCGAATATATAAAATATGAATACTAAACGAATACTAATATATCGGAAAAAAATATTTTTTTTTTTTGGACAAGTTGCAGCTTTTGTATATTCATGAATTCTCATTTCAGATATTTTGTCATTGAAATGTTTCGAAGTTTGTCTAGGAAACAATATTATTTTCTCTTACAAGGGAATAATTGATTATTCGAGAAATCGATGAAATACTATACCTCAAACCCCTGTATAATTCAAACTCTGGCATTCGCTGTGAAACTTTTTGATCAAGAATGACTCATCTACAATATGTCAGAAAATTAAAAAAAATCACAGATAATTTTAGAAATCATTTAAAATTATTCCAAAACATCCCTTCTCCGTATTTTTTGGACCATCGCCGCAATTTTATTTGGATTTAGAGTAATGAGCACAGACGTTGATACATTTGTTAGATATTAGCTACATAGTTTCAAAAAATCAGCTAAATATATTGGTGAAAGCTGACTATACAAAAGGATACATTTTTCCGAAATTGAAAATATATTTTTGATCGCCCCGTATCTTCCAAATACTTGAAGTTGGATGGTTGGTTCAAATGCAAAATATGATCGCCCTCTCATGTACTGTAAGTAACATCAATTGCATATGGATCTGCAGGAAAACGAATATTTTTTTCGAAAAGAGTTCGATAAAAATTACCAAAAACAAAGTTTAACCCTCTGTATACCCGCCAGTTTTAATTTTAGAAAGTTTTGTCACTTGAGCTCTTTGATGCACATATTGTGGACTATTTTATTATGAAAATTCAGATCGATACGATGAAAATGAAATTCCGGATTTTTTGAAGAATCGTCTAAATATCAAACTTTGAACCCCCGTAGAATCCAAACGCCGGCCTTCAGAGAGTTGGCACAATGGTAACTTCTGTTCAGGATGTCATGGGCTACATAATATTGAAATCTCAGCGATTTTCACCGAAACCGGTTTTCCATTTGATAAGTGCGGGGTCCTTTCAAAAGTTATATTTTTCAAAAAATAAGTTTGATTCTTGATAACTCTCTGTGTTTGAAAACAATTGACAGATCGTTTTTTACTACAAAAAAAAATCATTTATTGCTAATGTTACTTGAAAATTAAAAAAAAATCTAGTTGTTCAATTTCACCTTTCATTTAAATACACGGTGCGTTACATTTCTTTTTTTTTGGTCATTTACAATGTTTTTATCGAATATCTCAAAAACTGTTTCGTTAATTTGGACCTAATTTTACTCACACGTTCTGTTTGTTGGCGCGCGGGGAAGAGAGACAGAAGCGATAGACTGTGACCTTCCCACAACCGACAGGAGCGGACTCATTTGATAAAAATAGAGTTCAATCACAAGAAAAAATGCTGAATTTGAAATAATGATGAAAATATCAACGAAGGTGATATAATATACATCCGATGGGACTTCGTGAGATAGAAAAACTCATTTACTGGGATAGTATTGATTCTTAGGTTCACAAAGTTTGCAAAAAAATAAGACTTTTAAGGCTTTCGTTTTCTATTAATCGAAAGCTGGAGACAGTTGACTGAAAAAAAAGTATGAAAAATGCATCGACTAAAAAACGGTAATTTATTTATTCAATAAATACATGTTCTTATATAAACAAATCATAATAATTAAATATTGTGAAGAATAGATATTTCAAAGAAATTTTCAACGTATATTATTCAAATTCAGAAATACGAAATTTTAATATATTTACGACAGTATGCAAACAAAATTCACAATACAGATAATCGAAGAAACATTTATTTCTAGAAGATATCAAAAATCAAGTACATACAGAGTTTCACAAAAACAACAATAAATTAAAATTGAAGAATTTGTTTTCTATTTTGAAATGATCTAAATAATATTATCTCTCAGATAGTCAGTATTTCAAAGTCAAACAATCAGATGGGGATGAAAACTGAGTTGCGAAATTTGAGTTAACAATTTTTGAAATATGCTATTCTTAATTTGTCCTCATCTCTTGCCTCAAAATCTGTACATGGGGCTGGATCAGTCGAATCAGTTTACGATTTTCTCTTGCTGAAATCATTCAATCTGAAAATATGTAATATATTGTTTTTTTCATACAACTCTCTGTTATTATTTGAAATAACTTCTAGAAAATAACAATTCTGTCGGCTGATAACAATTACCCTGAAGTTGAAGCAGTTGCATTTCTTGGGATATACCATTCATCATAAAATATAGGAAGAGCCCCTTTCTTCAAAAATATTCTTCCACTTGGTTTAATCTCGAATGCTGCGTGTTTGAAAGGAATGGAACAAATCCTAACAGACTCGGGACACATTCAGTTGAATATTTCATCCCCAACTTTTTCAACAAAGCCGCTTTTACTGTGACATCAGCTGGAAACCTAAAGATAAATCAAAATTTTGATAGACATTTCTTGGACTTTTTATGAACCTTTTTGTTTTAATGCATCATCCAAAGACCTCATGACGTATTAAATGTTTCGGGAGGTGTCTATTTCATTATCTCCACATGTAAAGTTTTGAATTCACGTATTAATTTCATTTTGTTCCGCGAAAACAGATTGATACCCACTGTAACGCCTACGGTACTTACGAATGGAATCTGATATTCGGGTTCGAACACATGGATTGTTTGCAAACCTAACAAGATTGCACCATTATGAGTCTTTTACTATTGTACTGCCACTATATATCACAAATGAGTTCAGAAAACACTATTTCAGCAATAATCTCACAAAAAATCAATGACAGAACTGTCAGAAGTTTACTTTGTGGAAAACATAAATATTAATATCCAACAGCGTTGACAAACGTCCAGACACAACAAATTCTACACAACCATTTGAAGACGCAAGTAATGATTTTTTTCGATAGTTTGGATTTTTAAACTTGTAAGTAATACAGGTTTAAGTTGCATGATGATGCCACCATCATCATTCTTCATTCTTCGATTGCAATCGAATGGAATACGTATAGTGACACAATTTTGTCTATGATAAGACTTATTATCTACGCGATGTGACAACGCCCAACTCAATATCACGACTGCAGATTGTGGCCATTCACTACTTCAAACCAGGATGTAAACAGCTAGGTCCAGTACAATACTTCATAGGTTCATGGTATGTACGGAATAGCGAAGATCCCTCATTTCGTAGCCATTTGTAATTCGAGTCCCTAGAACTAAGTAAGAAATAGAGGCAGATTATTGTCGAAAAAAAACTTACAGAAAAGTTCCGTGTTAGGCTGTAATTAATACAGAATCAGGACATGGACGCTTTAGATTTAGAAAGAGGTGAAATTCATCGCAGACCATCAGCATAAGTATCCACTTTTTTAATTTGATAAAAATTTATATCGAACATGCACTGCACTCACATAAGAATTATCGATTTCAATCGGGTGTGTCTAACTTATTAATAAACAATCAGTTCTTTCATTCGAAACTCATGATTAAAATGCATTTTCTTGTTATTAATGGTTGATAAAAGTTTCAATTAAAAAAAAATAAATGAATTAATGAACTGAAAGGAAATTAATCAGGTTGTAGTTCCTACCTCCAGACTCCAGTGATAATAATACATTTTCCATATCAAGTATCAATTCCAAGTAAACGCACCCTAAATATTAATTTCTAACGATATTGATAATATAAGTTGAGGATCAAGATCTTTGGTTTCTTCAATAATTCTAGGAATTGCACCTTCACTTCATCAAAACACTCACGACATCAAAGTCATCTGTGTTCCTTATACATGATATATTGGCTATTTGACTCATCTTTCTCTAGACAATGAATACATTTATTATTGAATACTTGTCTCTCCATCTCACATGCAATATTAACATGATGATTTCTGAGAACAATGTGGTGCAAAATACTGTCTTTTTGAAAAATGTATGAATAGTGCATAAAACATTACTTTGCGCACTGTTGATGATTTTACGCAAAATTGATTTTTTACGCACTTGAGCTAAAAAATACCACTTTATGCACTGTGAACAGTGCCTAAAACCTTAGTTTACATACTTTCGTAAAAAAATATTATTCATGATGCAAGTTCGTAAAGTAGGATTTTTTTATTTGAGCAAGAAGTTTGTTGAATGAAGCTAAGCCACTTTTTGTGGTACTATACTCTTACTTTCAAAATCTGCTTGAGAAATTGAAATCGGACTATCACTAGAGCATCCAGGCACGCTGGAAGTTCAAACTAATTGTCGGACAGCGCATGTTTTGTGCACACATAAAGTACACATGATTCAATACTTTCATGAGAAGGGCCAACCCTACAACTTGACAAATGGCGGAGTTGTGAATTTTAAAAAAATCTAAAAAATCTCATTTTGTTCGTATTTCAATTCTCCACAATTTTTTCCATTGGAGCAATCACGTTGCATTGCTGTATTAGTTTTCATTTTATAAGCAAAACACTGTCTTGTACGAAAGCGTAGAAGGGCCACAAAGAATAAAATAAATTAATTGGCCTAATTCCGACTTCGCAACTCAGAATTAGTATAATTCATGAAGTCAGAATTATACTAATTCCGACTTCACAACTCGGAAATAGTATAATTCCGACTTCACAACTCGGAATTAGCCTAATTCTGACTTTAAAACTCGGAATTAGTATAATTCTGACTTTAAAACTCGGAATTAGTATAATTCTGACTTTACAACTCGGAATTAGCCTAATTCCGACTTTGCAACTCGAAATTAGTATAATTCCGACTTCACAACTCGGAATTAGTATAATTCAGACTTCACAACTCGGAATTAGTGTAATCATTACGATTCCACGAGTTGGCATTGGAGTTATGTGAAAATGTAAACTTGAACTATCCAGCAAGAACTTTGGAGATTTAATACAGTGGGTGGTTGGCCCTAAGATCCATGAAAAAATATACTAATTTTAGATAGGCTATTAATGTGGTTGAACGCTACAGCGATTTGTACAAGACAAGTTTACCAATAGTTCAACTAAACCGAGTTCAGTTGTCAAGGAACTAGAAATTTCATTGGCTAATCCCTAGCAACTGACGTAAGTTTACTTAAACTCTTAGTGAACTTGGTTTGTACAACCCGCCCTAAGATTTTTGGAAACTGTAGATTCTACTCATAGCTTGATGCACCAGTCCACCCGACATAATGCATATTTATTTTCTAACATCATCCACAACACCTAGGAGTCCGCAAGGACATACTGGAGGAGTTTCTGTTTTTTCTTTGTTTTTCAATTAGGTACACACAGCACCGACAATGTTGCCAGCAATGACAACAAAACAGAAACCCTTTTATGTTTAACGCCTTCCAACAGGACCGCGAAAAGTTGCTGCAACACAACACGTTTTGTTGATGAAAAGTTTCAGATTTGTTGTTGAATTTTTAAAGAAAATATTTGTTTCTGTTTTGTTGGTTTGATGTGGACACAACATAACAGATGAAAACGTGTTTTCCTTTTTTTAATGGATGGATTGAATTTGTTGAAAAACATTGAGTTTATGTTTTTTTCTGTGTTCTTGATTTGATGTGGACACGGCGAGTTGAAAACGTGTATTTTTCCTTTTTTTTTCCATTGAAAATGGGAACGTAAAAAGTTGCTGCAACCAAAACAACACGTTTTGTTGATGAATAATTCAGATTTGTGGTTGGATTGTTGAAAAACATTGATTATTGGTTTGATGTGGACCCAGCATGAGAGTAGAACACGTATTTTTTCCTTTTTTTGAAGGAAACGTATCAAATAATGAAATGAAAATCTATCAGATTGACAAAATGAAACAATGTAATGATCAATAATAAAAGTTTCGCTAAATAGAAAAGTTGATAGGCATAAAACCAGCACCTTTCTTACGATTTTCTCTCAATGAAGTGTGCTAATTTTTTCCATTAAAAATACTTAACATGTGCGGAAAGTTATACTTTCTCGCACGCTACTGCCGATGCCCAAACGACGCCAAGCGGAGTTCGGCAAGAAGTGACATGCGGGAAAGATATTTTCTACTAATATCAAGTAATAACTGTATACACAAATACATATAAACTGACGAGTTTGAACGTTAGGGATCAATGTTCACGCTTTTACTATAATTCCAATGGAATCGCAATGATTACACTAATTCCGAGTTGTGAAGTCGGAATTAGGCTAATTCTAAGTTGTGAAGTCGGAATTATACTAATTCCGAGTTGTAAAGTCGGAATTAGGCCAATTCCGAGTTGTGAAGTCGGAATTATACCAATTCCGAGTTGTAAAGTCGGAATTATACTAATTCCGAGTTGTGAAGTCGGAATTATACTAATTCTGAGTTGCGAAGTCGGAATTAGACTAATTCTGAGTTGCGAAGTCGGAATTAGGCCAATTAATTTATTTTATTCTTTGTGGCCCTTCTACGCTTTCGTAGTCTTTTATTCAAATATAAATTTTTTTGTTTATTTGCTGTTTATAGTGGCTCGACACATCTCAGGTCATTAGCCACTATGTGTTCTGGGTAGGCCTTGTTACTAACTCCATACGCCACCTTAGGAGCAGCACTGTTAATTGGAACGCAACAGTGAATCGTGCAGGACTCACCCCAGTCGAGCCACGAGATTTTAATTATTTAATCTGTCGAATTGAACTAAAAAAATACCAACTCCAACTGGGGCTCGAACCCCGGACCTATGGGCCTAGAGTCGGTTACTCTTACCACAGCGCTATGCCCCGACATTTAAATGCTTATAACAAATTATTAAATGTCAGTCGCGAGTTCAAAACATTAAAGAATATAACTACGGACTGTCTCTCATGTGGTGGCACAGTCTGTTTCCTACTAACATTTTTGTTTTGAAAAAATCCTCTATTGATTGCTCTAGATGCGTTTAAATCCTATTTTATTACCAAAATATGCGGTTTATTTCAAGAGTTATCAACGTTATTTTTTGAGTTTTTCACTGAAAACAGTGTTATATTCTTCCCAAATTTTAGAGCTGAAAAGCTGATTTTCACGATCTTTGTGATAGTAATTCATGGGCAGAGATTGATTAGAGTTTTTACAAGCCATTTGAATGGGAATCAGTCAGTTATGGAAGGTAGTTTGCACAAAATTTACTCTTGAATGAATTCTATGAAATGTAAGGGAATAATTGACAATTTTATAATTAATTTAAAAAAATTTAAAAAATCGATTATTGTAGAATGTCACGAAAAATTCCATTTTTTTACCTTTTTTTAATGAGCTCCAACAAAGATCCTGAAAAATTTCATCCAAATGTTACTTATGTTTTTTCAAAAAACTGAAAATCACTCGGTATATCTGATAGAGGCTAAGTAGGTTTCAAGACAAAGTTGATATATTTTTTTGAAAAATAACGAATGAATATTTTCCCATTTGTTGCGTTTTCTTTGAATGTTACTGCATATGAACTATTCTCCTTTATACAAGGATTATCACGTAACCCATTCATTACAAGTTTTCGATTGAATACATTTTTAAAGAATTGGAATATCTAGAAAGTCAACATACACAACAGAATGAAATATTATCATTTATAAAGCACATCCGGTTAAACTTGAAGGAGACATAAACTTCTTTAATTGAAACGGAACGGAACACCCTGTATTTTATTTCATTTTCAAAATTATGTATTATTTTGAATAGAATGGACTAGTTTTCATTTTTTATTATGAATTAATTCTAAAAATTTAAGTAAAATGAAACAAAAATGTGAAAGAATCATTGAAATATCTCTAGAAATGAAAAAGATATGGGACTTTGAAGTTGCGCTTGGAAGAATAATTTTATAGTACGCGCCGCTCTAGTGTGTGACGTCACGCCACATGAACGAGGCGACTGGTATTCGCAGAGTGCTTACAAATTTACCGGTGTACAATCACTTGCGCCGTTCGTGTCGTGTATTGTTCATTACACGATGGCTGAAATTAAAAAATATACTTCTAATATGTGACAATAATTAAAAACCCCAATAAAATGTGCGTGACTTAATTGGACCTAAAAGTACTGGATATGTGTGCCTTGGCGCGGCTAAGGATCTAATACGAAATTATTTGTGGTGTGGCGATCTCAGACATGTGGCGTGACGTCACAGACGAGTCGGAGACCAAAGACGTTCCGCGCTAAAATACTTAAATTTTAATAATCTATATCTCAGTCATTTATTGATGGATTAAAAAAAACACTGATTTACTAGTTCTGATCTATATTTTAATTCCATCGCTTCAAATACAGTGTGTCCCACTTACCATAGGTATCTTTTTAATGGTAAGAGATACGAGGTCGGTTAAATTACACCAAATGTGGAATTTATCAAGGCCAACTATAATGTGAAAAAATATTTCGATAAAATCTATTCGTTTTTGTTTTATACGCAAATAACAAATTTTGATCGTTTTCATGTCTCTTGCAAGTGAATTTTGACCCACTTCTGGCGGTCCTAATAACTAGAATTTTTATTGAAGTAAAAAATTCAAAATGGCGGCTCCTCCAATATGGCGGACGAGACTTGTGATTATGGTCCAATTCCATTCAAAATTGGTATGTGGGGGTTTTTGAAGTCTGAGATCATGATTTTTTTGTTAAAATTTATAAATTCAAGATTGCGACTTCTAAATAGTTCTTGTTTTTGTATAAATGGCGATAACTCCGTTGTTATCAACAAAAAACTATTACTGTGACATATCATCTGTGAGAGAAAAATAATTTATTTATAACTAAGTCAGAGTGAGGTATGACCTACATTTGAAAAATAAAAGTTGGTGCTGATATCTCAAATTCTAGAAGAGTTGGTATAATTTTCATATTTTTTTCGAAATCTCATTGAAAAACTGCCATGAGATTGTGAAATTCCTATTCGAATATTTTCATTAATAAAGAAGTTACGGAGGAGACATGAAAATGATCAAAATCTGTTTTTTGCGTATAAAACAAAAACGAATAGATTTTATCAAAATATTTTTTCATATTATAGTTGGCCTTGATAAACTCCACATTTGGTGTCATTTAACCGATCTCGTATCTCTCACCATTGAAAAGATACCCATGATGAGCATGGTAAGTGGGACACACTGTTTAGTATTTTCAACATCACTAAACTATAACACTGTATAATGTTCCTATAGTAGATTGTAGAGGGGGTTGCACAGGATATTTAGACCATATATCTATTAACTACGAATATTGATAACACGCCATAAGACGCAATGTAATCAAATTGAAGCCAAAAATATCTATCTTACCTTTTCTCAAACGAGCGCTGGGAAACTACGGCGCATGCTGAATTTTGAATAACAAGAAATGTCATACATTTTTGAGGTTATGCTTCATTTGACATTTTCAACCGTCCCATATATTAAAAATGGGCTAACATTTTTCTATAATGTGGATAAATGAGGAATGTTAATTATGCAAGACAGTTAAAAGACAATTAAACTTCGTGTCATTAAAAAAACGATTCACCGATTCATTTTTAACTCTGATAATAAAATGTCTGTTACCTGCTACCAGAGTTTCATCAATCAATTTTCTGCCAAAAGCGGATTAAAACTCATTAAACTTGAGGAAATATGGATTGGGTATGTGACGGACAGTTATATGAAAAGGTAAATCTCGTTCTACATTGGCCTCATAACCGCCAAGAAAAATAGTTTGCTGGTAGTGATGTATTTTCGCCTCCTGTGACCCAATTTTTGAATTGTCGGAATTGGTTCTCTAGAGAAATATGACGTAATTTTCTCTCAATTTCAAGCAATACCTATTTTTGAAATATCACGAGAGAAAAATTTCTCTTGATATTGACAGATGAAATTCCTAGTACCCAATGCAGGAGAATTCGAAAATTCTCCTAGGAATTTAGTTTTCAGCTTAAAGAAACTCGAAGATTATTTGTATGTATTGATGAAATTATTATTATTCGGGTGGGTATATAGGTATGAATATTGTACAAGAGGTTGGTTTTGAACAATTTGGAGGCTGCAATGGCTAAAGCATGACACAATTTTTTGCGAGACCAAAATTCATTCCACAATTCAAGTGAACGACAGTTTTACGAAGGACACTTTTCAGAAGTTATTGTTAGAAATCGATGATAACAGCTGCAACCTCCCTGTCGAGTTTTCGCAATGAAAAAATAAACTAAACTTTTAATAGCCCATGCAGATGCGAAATTATTGACCGCTGTGTTTTTTTCAATTCATTATTCATTCATTATCAGTGTTTGTTTTTGGTGGTTCATTTTGTTATAATCTTTTGCGTCCCTATTCTTTTGCATGATTTTCAGATCTTGACAACTCCACGATAAGAAAATTCTGCTTTACTCTCTTATCTATGATTCCACCAAAATACCTTTTTCCAGCAAATCCCAGTTTTGAGTTCCCCAGAAATGGCATTCAATTCAATGACAATACTATCCCACCTTTCTTTTGCTATAGTATGAGTAAAAGTTTTCGTGAATTTTCGATTCATAGTTCTGCATCATTTTCTGCAGTTCTAATGTATTTTTTTGAGCGCTGCTTGTGAATCTTATTTTGACGTCTAGTTCCAGGAAGTTTTAACAAAACCTAGCAAAAATCGAATCTTCAAACGTCAAATTCAAATGTGTGTCCCCAAAAATCCTATTTTTTAACTGGTCAAACAAAATGCTTCTAAGATCGCTTGCAAGACACACGTTCCAAAACTAAGCTCCTACGAAATGACTTCCCACGGTGTTCAAAAATAGCGGTTCTCTCGTTTCATTGTTTCACGTGAGAATTTAATCTAGAGAAATATTTCATGACAAAATCAATTCCGACGATTTCAAAAATTGGGTCCCTGAACACGATTCGACGATCTTAAATTAATTCAGGCATGAATCTAGAAATTTATAAAATGTGTCATATTCTCAGGAATAAAACCCATATATTGTCGCCATTTTATAATTAGCACAATCTACACTTTTTCTCTGTAACCTTATCCAGATTATGAGGTTAGGTTGGAATTTGCCTAATTAGCACCACATAAGATATGTTTGTCTTATCTTCGATAATTTTTGCTGCCGAACCATGCACGCTAGAAAGAGATAAACAAATAAAATCGTGTCTTTGAAAAGGAGTCTCTGGCGCAAGCGTATTAATTCAGCAGCGTCCAATTCGAAGTCGATGCTCATTATTTTGGCATCACATAGGCTGTCTTTATTATCCATATTCGTAGTTAATAGATATATGATTTAGACTCGCAAGCACTTCAACCTAATAAACTACTTGCCAGATGAAGTGGGACAGCCAAAAAAATTGTCTAATTTTGACTAGCTATAACTTGGACATTTCTTGGCCGATGTTGGATTTTGAACCAAAGGTGGAAAGCGTCATCCTTGGTCTATGCGTCATTGGCATCGGATTTCTTTTTTTGCAATTCGTTCTCTTTGCACATGGTGAGAATTTAGAGCCGGAAACATTTCAAATTTTTTACCAATAATTTGGGAAATGTGAGGGATCCTAGAATTTTTTTTTTAAATGTTGGGTGAATTGTTGGACCGATACTTCGAAACTTCTTTGAAATATTTTTGATAAATTGCGTTGCTGTGGAAATATCGCCTTTTTATGAATTTCCGTTTTTATTTTAAAATGTTGCCTTTTTTAGTTAAACAATAACAATTGGACGAATTTTACTCATGAACAACATGTATGTCAATTTTCATACACATTTATATATAGTTCAGGTTTTTCAGAAACCTTCCAATGAGGAGATTTTTGACCACACTTTATAACTTCTGATGAAATTGATAATCTCACTAAGGTCATCTTGTATACTAACTCTGTTGGAAATTTGAAAGATTTAGTGCCGAAACTTTTGAGAATTACTGTAGGAACATAATATACAAATTGTTGCAAAATAATATGAAATTTGTGTTCATTTCTGGTTTAACCGAAAGTGCTACGCCACTGACGATATTTCAAATTAATTGTTTATGTTCCGATGGGAAATGGGAACATCGAAAACTTAAAGAACTCCCCTGTATACAGATCACCATTATTAACAGTCGAATGTTTTACACATATTTTGAATTTAGTGGTTTTAGATTCTTTTCTGTAACAAATATCTATTCACCAAGGTGATAGTAAAGCAGAAGTGATTGGTCATTTTAGAGTAATAAAAAAAAAACATTGTGAACAGGAAAATTTTGAAATAAGCTAAATGTGGCTAGTATTTTGACGTTGCTAAACTTGTACTGGAAATAGGATGCATTGGTCCAGAAACAAATTCTGATAGTCTCCTGAAAGTTATGGATAATGCCAATTTCTGACAAGAAGGGTTGAAAGAAGACAAAAATAATTTGTCAGCATTAAAAATGAAAAAAAAAAAAAGGAAAAAGTATTCTGTTGTAATCTATCTTATAAATTGATCTCATCTAGGCTTCAGTGGGTAGTGGAATCGAAATAAATAGGTACCAAAATTGAAGGAGACCTTTTAAGAAAAGGCTGTCTAAGAATTGCTGTTACGTTGCTCCATGGTTTTCAAAGGAATGTACAAATCATCTTTATTTTGTAAAATGCTTATTGAAACATGTTTATAGTGAGGAAAGTAACAATTTGTTCTGTTGTGATAATGTAAATATCTCCCAAACAAGTGATATCTAAACCCTAATAGCACACCATGTCCCAGGGACGTCCCTATTTGGTACAAATCATGTCCGAATGTCCGGGACTTAAAATCATTGTCCTTGGGACGTCCGATTCAGTGCATTTTCATGAATTTCCCCAAAGGACTTCCTATGGATGTCCCAATCGGTACATCGTATAAAACGTCTCTGCGAGGACGTCTTTGGGATGTCCTGGGTCGGATTTATTTTGTAATGTTTCCTAGGACATCCATCGGACGTCCCTGTTAGTAAGTTATCCGGCATGTCTTTGAATGGACGTCCCATGGTTGTCCTGGTACGGGACATTTAGGAACATCCCGCATGAATGAATATTGGACGTCCCATTTGGTTAATCTTAGAATATCTCCCTGCGAGGACTTCCTTGGGATGTCCTGGTTTGGATATATTTTGTAGAATTTTCTAGGATATCCATTGGATGTCCTGGTTGGCATGTATTTGGAATATCTTCGAAAGGACTTAATATCAACTGAAATTATTCTATATTTGATATTTTCACAAATTCATAGTTTTCTGTATATTTTTTTCCTTATTTGTGAGGGTGGAATCAACATGGAATTATTTGATAATTTTCCAATTGGTAATTTCTATTGTATATTATTTGATTACATTTATGGAACGAACGTATTCTCTTACAATCTGACTTGTGGACACTCTTGGACTTTAAGTTATGAAGTAATATTAATGCTTGTCAGAAAATCTCCCAGTTTGTCTTGTGATACCTATATTTATGAATTCTAACCGAATAAAAGAGCATCAAAAAAACTTACTCTTAATACAATTTGGTATGATATTATGGTTGCCATTTGTTAATTTGGTGGATACTGAAGAGATAAATTTCAAAACGAACTGTGCATCCCTTAGATTTGAGTTGAACAGAAAGAAACGTGAAAGCAAAGTTGACAATCCATTTTCCGAAGTTAGTACAAATTATGTAGTATTGAGTTTTGAACACAGTTTCGGACATTCTATGCACAGTGAAATGGTTAGGATATAGCTATTCAACAGTCCCCTCACTATTTCAAACAAATAGGCACCTTTATCAATGTTTCTCTGCGATTTGGGTTAGTTAACATGTCAGTCAGTAAATAGTTGATGTTTAAGAGTAATTTATATTGAGTTGTGTCAATAATTAGGAATATTGGTAAATATTTTATTAGAAAATCATTTTTGAAAGTGTCTTTAATTTTAGTAACTGTTGAGGTAATGTTGAAAGAACTGAAAAATTTGATATTACTGTAAAATAAAAGTCTAATCGATAATTGAATTGGAATATTTTTATTATGCCCTTTATCATTGAAATACCTGTTGTCTCCGTCTCCAGTAAATGCTTATTGCTGTTTATCATTGTGACTCTGGAGGCACAGCAGCCAAGAAGCCGTATTGTGATGTCTCTGATGATTTTTACACACATCTGCATAATTATTTGTAAAGCTCAGTTGGCGGTGGGGTTTGCAGGACTGGTCCGGTTTTCCCCTTCCCAAATATATCAACTCGCCTATGACCCAGTGCCTCACATTCCCACATCATCAAATACACTGTACGGCAACCTCTCGCAGAGTACGGTCGAGGCGGCAACAGTAACTCACTTTTTTTCAACAAGCTCAAACTCCACCGAATTATTCACCGAGCCAAATGAAACTGGCGTACCAACAAATTGTGGTTGTCAGGCTTATTTTCGGTATTGTTTCAATTTCGATAAAGGCTTACGAAGGCGTAGAAGGGCCACGAACAATTTTTTTTTTGGAATCTCGACTTTAATCTCGGAGCTCCGACTTTAATCTCGGTGGTCCGACTTTAATCTCGGAGGTCCGACTTTAATCTCGGACCCCCGACTTTAATCTCGGGGGTCCGACTTTAATCTCGGACCCCCGACTTTAATCTCGGGGGTCCGACTTTAATCTCGGACCCCCGACTTTAATCTCGGGGGTCCGACTTTAATCTCGGACCCCCGACTTTAATCTCGGGGGTCCGACTTTAATCTCGGACCCCCGAATTTAATCTCGGGGGTCCGACTTTAATCTCGGACCCCCGACTTTAATCTCGGGGGTCCGACTTTAATCTCGGACCCCCGACTTTAATCTCGGGGGTCCGACTTTAATCTCGGACCCCCGACTTTAATCTCGGGGGTCCGATTTTAATCTCGGACCCCCGGCTTTAATGTCGGACCCCCGACTTTAATCTCGGGGTCCGACTTTAATCTCGGGGTCCGACTTTAATCTCGGGGGTCCGACTTTAATCTCGGACACCCGACTTTAATCTCGGACCCCCGACTTCAATCTCGGGGGTCCGACTTTAATCTCGGACCCCCGACTTTAATCTCGGGGGTCCGACTTTAATCTCGGACCCCCGACTTTAATCTCGGGGGTCCGATTTTAATCTCGGACCCCCGACTTCAATCTCGGGGGTCCGACTTTAATCTCGGACCCCCGACTTTAATCTCGGGGGTCCGACTTTAATCTCGGACCCCCGACTTTAATCTCGGGGGTCCGATTTTAATCTCGGACCCCCGGCTTTAATGTCGGACCCCCGACTTTAATCTCGGGGTCCGACTTTAATCTCGGGGGTCCGACTTTAATCTCGGACCCCCGACTTTAATCTCGGGGGTCCGACTTTAATCTCGGACCCCCGAATTTAATCTCGGACCCCCGACTTTAATCTCGGGGGTTCGACTTTCTCGGACCCCCGACTTTAATCTCGGGGCTTCGACTTTAATCTCGGACCCCCGACTTTAATCTCGGACCCCCGACTTTAATCTCGGACCCCCGACTTTAATCTCAGACCCCCGACTTTAATCTCGGGGGTCCGACTTTAATCTCGGACCCCCGACTTTATTCTTTGAGTCGAATCCCGAGAATAAAGTCGGACTCCCGAGATTAAAGTCGGACCCCCGAGATTAAAGTCGAACCCCCGAGATTAAAGTCGGGGGTCCGAGATTAAAGTCGGGATTTCAAAAAAAAAATTCTCGTGGCCCTTCTACGCCTTCGTAAAGGCTACCAATAACGGTAGATTAATTTTTTTAACAAAATAAGGAATGAGCCACTGTGTACTGGAGGCGGGTACAGGGGCTCACCCCTACACAGTGGCTCATTACATGAAAGACAATTTTTGATGCAACATTCTTTTCAGTACATGAACTAATCATGGTGATAACGGGCAATATAAGTAAAATCAATAACGTAACGATATATTTCTTTATACTTTCAAACAAGGAATCATTTAAAAGTCAACATTCATCAATTCAAAACAAAATAGAGTCCTCTGAAACAAACAAAACAATCTTTCACAAGACATGTGGAACTTATCAGTGTCAGATATGAGTCTGAGGAAGGATATGTAGTATTCCAAATCCATATTTCATTCCGCTATTACTTCCCCGACAAACAACGATTTTAGCTTTTTTGTTGCTAATTCAACAATCACAAATTCTCCCCCTTTTGGTTGACGAGGTAAAGCGTGTTGCAGATGTTCTTTCAGTCATAGTAGTAATTTTCCGTTGCAAATCTTGATCATTTTCGGCCCAATCACTATCATCGTCAGAGTCTACTAATTCAATTTCTTCATTCTCTCCTTCCTCACTTTCTAACACTTTCCGATCAATTTCCTGTCTACGCCTGAATGCTAACAACTGAGGATGAGTTTTCCTCCTGTGCCGTTTCAAATATCTTGGTAACGCTATAATTTGGCTCTTATCGCTGTTCATTAGTGATTCGGCATGCTTTGTTTTTTCGTGGTACCTTTGAAGCGTGTAAATCTTCATAGAAGCTTAGAAGGTCAATACAGACTTTACCAAACCATGTTTTATATACGGAAAGAGCTTGCACAACCAAAGAATAAAAGCTTGGTGGTCCATTTTGCACAACTGTGTCCAATTTTGGATGGATTTGTTCCAAACACTGAAAGATGATTATTCCTGTGGTACCTTTCTAGACTAATCACTGATTCAATTTTATTTCATGAGTCTTATTCAGGTGAGAATCACTGTACCCATAAAAATCGAGGCTGGTTTCATTTATTCCAGTTCAGGAGGATCTGAATCAAGTGGTTATCAAGTGGAATGTGCATAAAATAAGAAAATCAAGAAATAGCAGTGCGCCTACAGAAAGACCATCAATTGTGTACATGTCGTGGCTCTATGGACCAAAAAGTTATAGTGTTGGGATTCCAACTTTTGCTATCGGAGCCTGTTTTGAGGACTGCACGTTCGAAGAGTACACCTGTGATAAAGATGTATTCGGTTTGAGTAGAATTTTGATTTCAGAAAATGGAAACCCACAAGTGACTGATCCCAATTGTCCTGTAAAATTGAATATACAATTCTAGCATTAATCAACTAACACGTTTTGAATCAATTGATTGCATCTATACAATTTTATTTCTTTTCAGTGGTCGTAATTCAGATACTTTTGCAAAGGACCGGGCAGCCGGCTTATGGAGAAATGGGCTTCGGTGAAATTTCATGAATTGTTGGTACAGATCGACAAGCGTAAGGATGCCTCTGAGATGCGCAAACGATAGAAAGCGTGAGTAGATGTGCGACAAAGATCGACTACTGTTTACGACTGAGTATCATCGGAATGTACAATCGGACTGTACACTCACGACGTTAACTGCTTGAATAAGGCAGAGCGATTGAGCTCCTGCCCCACTCCAGGGTTGTGTCTACTGCGCAACCAATTCTCGGAGGCATCCTTACGCTTGTCGATCAGTATATTATAGTTGACGACTTTCTGAACAATGGAGTCCATGGCCCCAACTCTTTCCTATGACTAGTTTCAGAGATACAGGGTGTTGAAGTTGGAAAACGGCCATTTTTTAAAGGCATGTATTTCTTATTTTCTTCAATGTATTACGAATTTTTTCTGTGATAGTGTTCCAATGCCATTAAATATCAGTCTCTCATGAGAAAAAGTTTCATTTGCTACAGGGGTACTCAAAAATTAAAAAAACGGAGCGTTGACTTGAAATATATTTCAACTTTCAGGAATTTTAATATTTGGCTGGATTTGATTCTGGTTGGTTTATAATAATAAGGTATTCGAACAATTTTTATAGGGCGAGTCAGAAAGTTGATCGCCCCTGTATCCTAATTTTAACAAAATTGTATATACTTTTTACTGCATGTTCGTAGGTGACATTGAGTCATTTGGAAATATATATAATTTATATATGATATACTATTCAAAAGATATGTATGGAAGAAAATCCGAGAATCGAGTTTTTTGGAAATCTCCCTTTAATTAAATATTTTCCCGGTGAATTTCTTTGATACTCTCATATTTCCTTCACTTTGAGTTTGTTAGTCGGATGTAGGAGTTTTGTCAACTTGCTATGATCAGTTTTTTTATCCCGAAAATATGATGGCAAGCCTATCATTATTTCCTTCAAATACGGGTGTCCCGTAAAGACCACGTCAAACTGAAGGAGAATGTAGATCAAAAGGTGCCCTACTTGCAATAAAAAAATCCCCCGTATAAAAGTCTCACCGTTTTCGAGACATTTAATTTTTATGCAAATTAGAAATTTTTGTAGTTTTTTTTGTGCTGTTGGTACAATTTTGCACTTTTCTACATACTCGGTAAAATATTGTTAAATAATTATTCTACCTTCTTCGTTACGAAAATACTCAGAACATTTGAGAAATTATTTGATTAGAAGTTTTGGGATGTAGATTTTTTTTTCAAGAAGTTTATCCCATCATCGTACTGAAAATATAATGTACTGGGCTACTGCTTCACACTACATCAATGAATTGCATTTTTTATGGTGATTTCAAAATTGTATAACACAAGAGATCTGTAATCGTGGAAATAAGATAATGGACAGTTAAAGTCAATATTCTAATTCTTGAAATATACAATTCCGATACACCATGCTGCTAATACAAAGGAATTTTATCAGATCGCTGAAGCTCTAATAAATAAACTCCATCCCCCAATAACCATGCCTGGTACATTACAAACAGCGCAGGAAATATTAGATCAATTAGAAGAAGTTAATATTCTGCAAACAATAGTTCAAGCTGAAAACCTACATTTAAGGAATGGTCATTGGAATTTATTAAACCACTTGCACGCACCTGAATTTCCTCGTTTGGATTTACATCATTTGAAACAGTTAAACTCAGATCACGAACCTGTGCTCTTTACAGTCAAGGGAGGACCAAGGCCAAAGGGACAAAGAATTATATACGATTATTCAACAACCGACTGAAAAGAGTACAGGAGAGTGATGAATGAAAAAACACATATCACCCCCCACATACAAGCACACAACATAGAGGGGGAGACTCAGAGGCTGATCGATAATATCCAAAAAGCATTTTACCACTAGGAAGAGGAAAGTTAGAGAGGACCGGGATCCCCTTCCAAGCCACATTCTTGACCTGATTAAGCTGAACAACCAAGAGCGTAAAAAATGGCAGACCACCCACAATCCCGTTCATAGGGTCAAGAAATTAGTTCACTCATTCAGAGCCACAGAAATGTGACCTGAAACAGGAAACTGGAGAACCTCAAAGTCGGCGATAATTCCCTGTGACGGATGAACCAAAGCTTCCGAAGGAGGCGGACGGAACTTCCAGCCATAGGGAATGGTCACAGACAAGCAATGACCGATCCAGGAAAGGCGAAATTGTTCGGAGAATATTACCAGAGCACGTTCCGGGCAGGCGCTGACTCAATGCAACAGCATGAGTCAGTTTCTATGGAAGCAAACATATTCAGAGAAGCCCCGAAAGCAGCCTCAACAGGCAGAACCTTCTCGAAGCTGATGACCAGCTACGAGGAGGTTCAGAATACTATTAAAGGGCTCCCTAGAAACAAAGCGCCCGGTGTAGACAAGATAGATGCAGTCCTACTCAAAAACCTCCCGAGGAAGTCTCTCGTACAGTTGGTATACATCATCAATGCCATTATAAAGTGGCAACACTACCCGCTATGCCTGAAGCAAGCGGAGATTATCCCGATCCTAAATCCAGGAAAACCGGATGCAAGAGTCGAGAGCTATCGCCCCATTTCATTACTTAGTGCTGTCGCCAAGGTGGTGGACAGAATCCTCCTCAAGAGAATCTGTGACCTCGAGGAAGAGCTCAAACTCATTCCGGCGGAACAGTTCTGCTTCCGAAGAGGTCATTCAACGACCTCCCAGGTGGCCAGAATTGTCCACGACGTGAGGGAGGGCTTCAATCGAGAGAACAATACAGTCATGCTCCTGTTGGATATTCAAAAGGCCTTCGATACCGTCTGGATAAAAGGCTTTATCGTGAAGATGCTACGGCAGGTATGCTGGAATACATGGTAAAGATTATAGACTCGTACCTAGTCAACAGAACTTTCGAGGTTAGAGTAAACGACACAAACTCCGCGGGGTGGAAGGCCGCAGGAGTGCCCCAGGGCTCGAGCTTGTCCCCACTTTTGTATTCGCTACATACGTATGACTTTCCCATGTTCCCAAACACGAACACGGCTATATATGCTGACGACACGGCAATATACGCCCAGTCAAAGTACAGTAATATAGCAGCAGCAAAGCTGAAAACGCATCTGCAACACAAAGTCATACCGTATCTAGCGAATAACAAAATTGTGGTGAATCCTGATAAAACAGAGCTCATGAATTTCACATGGAAAAAGAAACGTTCCTACGTTCACATTCCTGGGGGATTCAGAGCTCTGGGTAATCAGATTGACGAGACCAAGTCAGCACGGTACCTGGGGGTACAACTGGACAAAAAATTAACCCTTGCTAGGCATGTCAGCTTGGCAATCCAACGAGCTGCGGGAGCTATAAAAAGGACATACCCGTTAATAGCCAGGGACTCCAAGCTGTCCATGACTAACAAGGTGTTAGGTAATAATACGCAAGTCATAAGACCAACAATGACCTATGCATGTCCAGTGTTCTGCAGCATCTCCAAGACTCAAATGTTGAGACTGGAGAGGATGCAGAACAAGATACTCCGTATCGTCACTAACAGTGATAGGTACATTCGGCTAACCGACCTCAGAGAGCTAGCCGATATTCCATCCATCGAAGAATTTATCAAACACCAGTCTGATAAATTCTTTAGATACTTCATCCACGAAAGCCCGTTGATAAGAGGTATAACAGCAGTCAGAGCCCACCATAACAGGTCCCAAAAAAGGCAGGGAGGGCTCATCTACCAGACACTGGATATTTTCCAGGAAACCCCAGAAGAAGACTTGTAACATACACATACAATGACCACACCACCAAGTCTAAATCCAGTTTTTCTTCCTTTTTTTCCCGGAAACTCATCAAACACGCCAATGATTAACGTCCAATGATCTGATGTCTCACACGTAATAAGTATTAATTCTCCCTGCATAACTTGGAGGAGGCAGGTAAACCACAACACCATGCGACGTAACAACATTCGAACTACACAACATCGTAAAACCTGCCGTAAGGCAGGTACGATTTGGTTCGGCCCTTCCGTGTCGAACCCCACCTCACAGTCTTTCACTGCCTCCCTACCACCACCCTGTGGCTAAGTGATAGTTTTAGAATTTGTGCTAACGTTATATATATATATATATATATATATATATATATATATATATATATATATATATATATATATATATATATTATATATTATATATACACATTTATTTATTTATATATTCGTTAAATGTTGTGTGCTTTATACATTTTATACTATTTAATGAATACATACTTTTGAATTTGAAACAGCTGACGGGAATTTATCATGTTAACTTGGCAAAAAGTTATATTCACGACAAACTTCAAAGAGAAGAAACAAATATTCTTCAATTCGATGAAGATAGAGGAGCCGAACATTTTACGAATGCGGGTTTACTCTAGGTTTCGTAATTCATGTAAGTATATTATTGTACTTGTAAGTCGGGAGCTAAAACTTTAGGTACATGTGCTCATGTGGCCAGTGTTTTATGGTTTTTGGATTATGCCAGATACGAACAGAATGTAAAATATCCATATACTCATCTCCTAAATGAGTAACTGATGCAGCTGAAAGGATGGTACCAGAAAATATAGATCATAGTCCAGATACTGTAGACCTTTAAATTCCTTCGGTAACTTCAGTTCGTTCCGACATTTTTATGTTCACTGTTTTTTCCGATATCAAGATTAAATTGTATATAATTTATTTGTTTTTATATATATATATATATATATATATATATATATATATATATATGTCGATCATGGTATAAATTAAACAACATCGAGAATACCGATATACATACCGGGTGATTCTCCAAGGTGGCTCACCCCTATAACTTTTTTATTATTGAAGATAGAAAAACGAAATTTGGGGGTTGTGTATTATAGTTCAATTTACATTTTTTGACATATTAACTTGCTTTATCGTACTTCCGGTTCGACCGGAAATGAGCATAACTTTCGATTTTTAAATGGGACATCCTATATATTTTTACTTATTTCGATCGAGAATGACATTCTAAATCCAACAACACCTCACTTGTCAATATTTGACAAATGAAGTAATTTTTATTTCAATTTTAATTTTTTGATCTAGGATGCCATGGATCGTGTAAATCGCTTCATTCTTGATCAAGTAACATGGGAAAAATACGACTTTGAGGCTTTTGACTTCACAGTCGTTGAAAGAATTATTCAAAAGTCTCAAATATGAATTTTTCCAGTTAACGTGAATTTTTCAAATGGAAAGGGGGTGGCTCGTCGGCTTTTTGTGAAAGATCATTTTCTTACGAATAATTTGATACCACACACTTTCACTTTATTTTCACTATTTCTGTGAGCGATTGCAAGAAGCGACCATACCCAATTACAAATAATACGTATTCGGTATGCACTGAGTCCTGTTATTCTAGTTATTCGTGACAAACAATTGAAGCTGTTGCTAGGACTATACCTAAACAAATAGGCCAATGAATATGCTGTCACTTTCAAAAATTCTTTTGTTGCATAGTTCATAATTTGATATGGAAAATTATACTAGAAACGAGAAAATTGACATGTTGCTAATTTACGGAGAAGCAAAAAAGAATGCATCTGATGCAGCTCGAATTTATGCTCAGAGATTCCCTAATCGTCGCCATCCCACTCGGCACTATTTTCCAAAACTGGAAAAGAAAATGCGAAATGAACCAGAAGAAAATGCCAATAAATTCATCGTCAGTGAAGAAAAAGAAGTAGACGTGTTGGCCTATGTTGAAGTGAATTGTACGGCGTCAATTCGCCAAATTGTTTCTGAGTGTGATATAAGTTATTCGTCCGTTTGGAGAATTCTCCACAAATATAATTATCGATCATTCAAGTACCAACTACACCAACATCTTTACGATAACGATCACAACCGAAGATTAACTTATTGCAACTGGTTTTTGACTAAATACAGAGAAGATGTACGTTTTCCATTTAAAATTATTTATTCAGATGAAACTCGATTCACCAACTTGGGTCTGTTTAATCGGAATAATAAAAGGTACTGGTCACAAACAAATTTACATCTCATGCAAGAAGGAAATTTTCAAGAGCGATTTGGTTTCAATTGCTGGATGGGTATTATCGGAGGAAAACTTTTAGGCCCAATAATTTTCGACGGACAACTTACTGGGGAAAAATATCTGCAGTTCCTTAGAAATCAAATAAATGATTTCATTGAAGATTTGCCACTAGCTACCCAAGTTGATATCTATTTTCAACAAGATGGAGCGCCACCTCACAATTCCCAAATCGTAAGAGAACATCTGAATGACACCTTCCCAGAAAAGTGGATTGGCACCAATGGACCTATTCAGTGGCCTGCGAGGTACATTCTTGAGATGTCATATTTTTTTATAATGTATTATTTCTTTTTCATATTCTAGATCACCAGATCTCACTCCACTAGATTTTTTTCTCTGGGGAACAATTAAAAATCAGGTTTATAATACAACATCAGCTACTCGTGAAGAACTGGAGTATAAAGTAAGGGTGGCATTCCAGAACGTTACTGCGGAACAGCTAAACAATGTGGTGCGCGCAACAATTGATAAAGTTGAACTTTGCCGTGATCAAGGAGGGGGTCATTTTGAAAATTTAGAAACTTAATGGACTAATGGTGATATTTGCGTCTTTTAAACAATTCTTAAAACGACTGTGAATTCAATTGTTTGTCACGAATAACTAGAATAACAGGACTTAGTGCATAAGTATACCGAATACGTATTATTTGTTATTGGGTATGATCGCTTCTTGCAATCGTTCACAGATAGGTATAGTGAAAATAAAGTGAAAGTGTGGGGTATCAAATTATTCGTAAGAAAATGATCTTTCACAAAAAGCCGACGAGCCACCCCCTTTCCATTTGAAAAATTCACGTTAACTGGAAAAATTCATATTTGAGACTTTTGAATAATTCTTACAGCGACTGTGAATTCAAAAGCCTCAAAGTCGTACTTTTCCCATGTTACTTGATCAAGAATGAGGCGATTCACACGATCCATGGCATTCTAGATCGAAAAATAAAAATTGAAATAAAAATTACTTCATTTGTCAAATATTGACAAGTGAGGTGTTGTTGGATTTAGAATGTCATTCTCGATCGAAATAAGTAAAAATATATAGGATGTCCCATTTAAAAATCGAAAGTTATGCTCATTTCCGGTCGAACCGGAAGTACGATAAAGCAAGTTAATATGTCAAAAAATGTAAATTGAACTATAATACACAACCCCCAAATTTCGTTTTTCTATCTTCAATAATAAAAAAGTTATAGGGGTGAGCCACCTTGGAGAATCACCCGGTATATGAAGAAAGTAATGATTGAATTGTCATCATATTGTCGGGATAAAAAAACTAATCAGCAAGTTGACAAACTTCTACACCCGACCAACGAACTCAAAGGTTAGGTAATATGAAAGTATCACAAAAATTCACCAAGGAAATATTTAATTACAAGGAGATTTCCAAAAAAAATCGATTTTCCGATTTTCTTCCATACATATCTTTACCCCTGTATATCATATATATATATATATATATATATATATATATATATATATATTTCAAAATGACTCAATGTCACCTACTAATATGCAGTACAAAGTATATGAAATTTTATTAAATATAGGATACAGGGGCGATCAACTATCTGACTCGCCCTGTACAAAATGTTTGCATATCTTATTATTATAAACCAACCAGAAGCAAATCCAGCAAGATATTGAAATTCCAGAAAGTTAAATTATATTTCAAGTCAACGTTCTTTTTTCATTTTTGAGGACCCCTGTAGCAAATGAAACTTTTTCTCATGAGGGACTGATATTTAGTGGCATTAGAACACTATCACAGAAAAAAATTCTTGATACATTGAAGAAAATAAGAAATACATGCTTTTAAAAAATGACTTCAACACCCTGTATCTCTGAAACTAGTCATAGGATTGAGTTGGGCCCATGTTGTTCAGAAAGTCGTCAACTACAATATGCTAACAAAACATGAAATTTCACCGAAGCCCATTTCTCCATAAGCCGGCTGCCGGGTCCTTTCTTCTTTTTTATAACGAATGTAACTTTTACCAGTATCTAGGTATGATTTTAAAACGGATATTATTCAAAATAAATTTGTGTTGTTTTCGTACTATTCCTATCAAATTTATAATAAAGTTTCAACATATCTCGTTTTTCTTCATTTGAGAATGAGGACATTTCGACTCAAGTATTTGTGCAAACTTATGATGTTTAATGAGTTCTGACAAGTAGTGTTTATTAAACAAAATTTTTCGATGGAGTCATGACCACCTCAGATGAAGTTGTTTTTTTTAATATCTGTGGTTTCAGAAGTGCAAATTATAACAAATTATACATCAATGAAATCAGAATGAGAATCACTATTTTTCTGTATAAAAAAACAATATGGCGCCCACAACAGAAAAAAAGTTGATGATGAATGCCAGAAGACGAAACGTCGGATAGTAAATCTGAACATGAAAACGTGTAGCTGAAAAAAAGTATCAATGAAAATGTACTTTTGGTTTTGAGCTATGTTGTCAAATATCGATAGAAAAAAATAAAAACGAAAATTCCGATTTTCAGATTTTTCCCGATATTTCCGGAAATACTCGGAATTTGCCAAGTTTCAAAACAGTATTTTGTTAAGCACAGAATACGCAACTTTGCCCCAATTTAAGCTTCGACGTATCTCCTGTAGTTTAGGAGATCCTAATGGTGGGGGTCGAATTTGAATAGCCCTGTATTTGTATGATTGAGTTATTGGTAAGTAAGTTATATTTTAGATTTCATTCTTTACACTAATTGGCGCCTTTTTTGCTTGTTATTTGATCAACTGAATATCTACTTTCATTAAATTTCAAAATTCACGACTCACAAGCTCCTATTAAAACCTGAGTAGCCGGTAGCTAAAACTGTGGTAACCAAAATAAGGGAACACTACACTATTAATAATTAAGTATAATGAAATCGTAATAATTACCAAAATATAATTTAAAAAATCGCTCAAAATCAGCACAGAGCGTTTGTTGCAATACATTCTAACAGGAAAATATGAAAAAGAAGAAATACAGATCGTAACACCCAAAGCGATATTGATGCATTATAAGCTCCGGCTCATATGAATAAACATATAGACCGTCAGATAACGGCAGACTTTGCTGAATCATTTTCTCTTTTCTGGGATTTTAACCACTGAAAATTATGTCAGTGTTGAGCTCAAAAAACGAAAATTTAGCGATCGGACGTGTGCTAGGTGTAATGTACGACTAATATAAGAAATATCTGTTATCAACGATGACTAAGGAATGTGTGTTGGACGGGAGAGTTCAGTTGATGTAAGACACCCGTACTGTGAAGAACGAGTAATAAAAGTATTAGTGAAAACGAGTGTTTGATTTACAAAAGTGAAGGTTGTTACACTAGGCATATAGAAAATTCATTTTCCTTTTGCAGGAAAAAATTGTTTTTTTGAAATTTTCTCGTTTATGGCATTTTAACACATGAATAGGTATAACAATCTGATAGTGAAAAACCAAAGCCATAAGGTTTGCACGTGCTTGAAATAGGGACGCGATCTTGTAAAAAAATTGTTGGATGCTGATTCATTTTCTCGCTTATGGCAATCGACAATTTCCCATAAGCCGGTCAGCTGTTGAGGTATATTTTCCGGACGGAAAATTTTGTGAATTTTTTTTCGTTTTCCGGCAAACTTTCTCGTTTATGGCATTTGAACCATATGATTTTGATGATGGATAAACATCATAATAAAATTCCCATAAGCTTTGCATGTACCTCAAGAAAAGCCATAAGTTGTAAAGTTGTAAGAAAATTTATGATTTTTTTTTTTTTATTTTCTCGTTGATGGGAATTGGCATGTAAGAAGAAAATAGTATTTCAAGACCAGAAAGAAAAAGCCATAAGTCGGAAACATGATATCGATGTTTTAAACAGTGTGGCCCATTTGAAATGGAAGCACTCTTAAACATATTTTTTTCAACCGATTGAAATGATGTTTTTTCATTAGGTAGATTCAAAACGTCCTCTAGAACACCAAATTTCATTAATAAATCTTCATTTTCAGGGCCAAATTTAGGTTTTCAGCTTGAACTCTTGTTTGCAGAAATTAACTTCTTCTAATTGATCTAATATTTCCTGCGCTGTTTGTAATGTACCAGGCATGGTCATTGGGGGATGGAGTTTATTTATTAGAGCTTCAGCGATCTGATAAAATTCCTTTGTATTAGCAGCATGGTGTATCGGAATTGTATATTTCAAGAATTAGAATATTGACTTTAACTGTCCATTATCTTATTTCCACGATTACAGATCTCTTGTGTTATACAATTTTGAAATAACCATAAAAAATGCAATTCATTGATGTAGTGTGAAGCAGTAGCCCAGTACATTATATTTTCAGTACGATGGGATAAACTACTTGAAAAAAAAATCTACATCCCAAAACTTCTAATCAAATAATTTCTCAAATGTTCTGAGTATTTTCGTAACGTAGAAGGTAGAATAATTATTTAACAATATTTTACCGAGTATGTAGAAAATTGCAAAATTGTACCAACAGCACAAAAAAAACTACAAAAATTCATAATTTGTATAAAAATTAAATGTCTCGAAAACGGTGAGACTTTTATACGGGGGATTTTTTTATAGCAAGTAGGGCACCTTTTGATCTACATTCTCCTTCAGTTTGACGTGGTCTTTACGGGACACCCGTATTTGAAGGAAATAATGATAGGCTTGCCATCATATTTTCGGGATAAAAAAACTGATCATAGCAAGTTGACAAAACTTCTACATCCGACTAACAAACTCAAAGTGAAGGAAATATGAGAGTATCAAAGAAATTCACCGGGAAAATATTTAGAACACCAAATTTCATTAATAAATCTTCATTTTCTGGGCCAAATTTTTTTTTTCGAGGTAAAAAACTGAAAGTTTTTATTGCGATTTTTTGAGAAAAAATCTGACCACACCACTGGATTCGTGACTTTTTCTAATGATTTATTTTGAAATATTGTAGTAATTCGTACATCAATAAAAAAGTTATGGGTGAATTAAATTTAAAAAATATGCCGTTTAATCAACCCACCATCTCAATTTCTACTCTTATCCAAAATTCGGAGTACATCACTGGATTCAGGGAGTCTCAAATTATCACCGATCAGAATTTCATCGAAATCTATTAATAAATAATAATAAAAAAAATCATTGAATAAAATGATATATTCATGGAATTCCATCAACATATTTTTCAAATTTTGTTATCCTGTAATTTTCTTATTTATAAATAGATATTGATGAAATTCTGAACATTGATATTTCGAGACTTCCTGGTGTATTCCAAATTTTGATAAGAGTTCTGAAATTGAATTGGTGGGTTGATTAAACGGCATTTTTAAAATTCCATTTTCCTATAACTTTCTCATTGATGGAGTTTCAACAAACTTTCAACAAGAACTATTCGAAAATGTCGCAAATCCAGTGGATTGGTCAGATTTTTTCTAAAAAAATAATTTTAGATTTTTTACCTAGACAAATGAGAATAGTTGGTGTGCAGGATTGTGTGATTTATATAATTTAACGATGATGAGGATTCATTCACTCATTTATCACTCGGTATTGAAATATTTGTTGTTGACGGAGAGTTGTCAATATTTTTTGAGGAATTGTATGTCATTGTATTTTTAATAAAAAAGAAATAAAGAATTCAAACGAAACGTACTGAAAGCAGGATTTGTTCTTCATTCTATGAACGTATAAAGTACCGGGTAGGTGTTCTATACGTAAGACATTGGCTACCGTGACAGGACTCCTTCCAAAATGGAGAACTGTAGAAGACTATTGGAAATCAATAGAATGTCTTTCAATCGTATTTACGAAGTTATATCGAAGGCAATGCAATTTGCTGAACCTGAAATCAATGAAGTACGGGGTAATTTGGTTCTCCTCGAGCAGAAAAAAGACAGTATTGCTGAAATTGACAAACAAATGTTGCATCTTCTGTTAGAATCAGATTGTACCGAAGAAGAAATTGACGCACAAGTTGAAATATCAGACCAAATTATGGCCAAATTTAATAAGTTAAAATTCAGTATAGAACAGTTGTTAGATAAAAACCGATCTACTAGTTCTAATTCTTGTGAAGCAGGATCTATCCATTCCTGTAATTCTCAAAGTAAAATATAACTGCCCAGAATTGAGTTCCAAAAATTTGGAGGAGAAATTAAGGACTGGCTACCATTTTGGTCACAGTTCAAGAGAATACATGAGGATGAATCAATCAGAAACGAAGATAAGTTTCAATATCTGTTCCAAGCCACTTTGCCGCGATCCCGAGCTCGACAACTTCTCGAAAGCTACCCACCAATTGCTGAAAACTATTCGAAAGTAATTGAGAGCCTTAAATCAGGATTTGGACGCGATGATATGCTGATTGAGTACTATATTCGTGAACTTTTAAAACTGGTGTTGAATAACATTAATAATAGAAGCAAGTTGAGTTTCCTCTTTGATAAACTCGAAGCACAATTGCGAGCTTTGGAAACTTTGGGAATTACCAAAGAAAAATGTGCTGCTATGTTTTCCCCCTCGTAGAATCATGCTTACCAGAAGAGATTCTTCGTACTTGGCAGAGAAATCCATCTTACTCCTCTGATTTCGACTCAAAATGCCGTTTAGAAAATTTGATGGAATTTCTTAGGAAAGAAGTCGAAAACGAAGAGAGAATTAGCCTAGCTGTGTATGGTTTCGATTATTCGAACAATAAAAGGAGAGATTTCCATAAAGAAGAGAGAATACCAACAGCAACGGGCTTGGTTAATCACGAACGAGTATTTAAATGTGTTTTTTGCAAAGGAGAGCACAAGAATGAAAGTTGTGAAAAAGCAAAAACGATGAGTTTGTCCGATAAGAAATCAATGTTGTCTTCGAAAGGATCCTGTCATCGATGCCTGAAATTTGGTCATATATCGCGGCGATGTGGAGTGAAGGTGGAATGCAATGAATGTAAGGGACGTCACGATACTTTGATGTGTTGGAAAAACGAATCTTTCAATGAAAATAAACAGCCACAGCCGTCATCGAGTATGTCTAGGGAATCAGTTGCAGTAGAAAACCTATCGAATAATACTTATCAGGACGTATTTTTACAAACTTTGGTTGTTCAGTTAGATGGGATAGGAAAATCTCGTAATATTACAGTTTTAATTGACTCAGGTTCGCAGAGATCATATATCAATCGATTTTCTGCAGGCGAAATGGGCTATGAATCCATAAAACAAGAAACAATGATACACTCCCTATTTGGTGGATCTCAAGCTGAAAATACCACTCATAATTGTTATAAAATTAGACTGAGTAATCCAGAGAGAAACTATTCTTGTCGGTTTGAAGCTCTCGATCAACCTGTCATTTGCAATAATGTAATTTCAATCAAGGAAGGTTCTTGGATATCTGAATTGAAAAATCTTGGAGTAACGATAAATGACAGGCAAGATGGTCCAATCAAAGTATTGATAGGGGCTGATATCGGTGGAAAGCTCCTAACTGGACGAAAACGAGAACTTCAGTGTGGTTTAGTAGCCGTCGAAACTTTACTTGGTTGGATGGGAAAAGTTTCACTTTCTTCTCGATACATTTCCAAATCAGCTACCATGATTGTCACTTCCCTCTTTTCGAATAACATTCCCCTAACTAATCTGTGAGATATGGAAATCTTGGGAATCATAGATCCGGTTGTGGAGAAAAACAAAAAAGAAAATGCGGAAGCGATCATGAATTATTTTCTGGAAACTTTGGAAAAGGACAAAGAAGATATCAAGTGAGTTTACCCTGGGACATCCACCTTTACCAAATAACTACCACTAGGCAAAGTCTCGACTGGAAAATTTAATGAAGAAATTACAAAATGATGGATATCGAGAAGAATACGACCAAGTTTTAGAAGAATGGTTGAAAGAAGGAATTATTGAAGAAGCGTCGCAAAAAGAAATTGAATTTGGAGTCCATTATCTACCGCATCATCATGTAATTAAAATGAATAGTTTAACGACGAAACTGAGGCCAGTTTTTGATGCCTCAGCCAAAATCAACAAACAACAACCTTCGTTGAACCAATGTCTCGAAAAAGGCTTGAATTTGATAGAACTCATACCTTCTATTTTGAATCGGTTCAGAATGTCGAGAATAGGTGTAGTTTCAGACATTCGAAGAGCATTTTTGCATACTGGTTTGAAAGAAAATGATAGAAATTATCTTCGATTTTTATAGTATGATAGGGATGAGCGTTTGAAGATATTTCGTCATGCAAGAGTTGTATTTGGTGTGTCATGTAGTCCATTTTTATTGGGCGCTGTTCTTGAATATCACTTGAAGTCTGTCAGAGAGAACATTTTGACTGGGTGTTCAAGTTATTCACTTCACTACATAGACAAATTACTACGAAGTTTCTATGTGGGCAATTGTGTTGCAAGCGTGGACAATGCAACGGAACTACAAGAATTTATGGAACAATCGACACATGCACTGGCAGAAGCCAAATTCCAACTAAGAGGATGGGAACACACAATGTTACTGAAGGGAGATGAAATAAGTATGACTCATGTTTTGGGAATGAATTGGAATCGTACGGCAGATACAATTGAATTGAATTTAGAGGGACTGCAGAATATTTTCACGGAGAATATAACAAGGAGAACAATTCTATCTGTATCTAATCGCATTTTTGTTCCTATTGGAGTTGCATCACCAGTACTTTTTGTTCCAAAGTTGCTCCTTCAGAAAACATGGCAATAAAAAATTGGATGGGATTCGAAAGTACCTACGGATATCGAAGAAAGTTTTTTGAATTGGTTAAGAATAGTGAACCAGTTGACAAATTTGAAAATACCTAGATGGTTATTGAAAGTTTCAGAAAACGATATTACTGATTGGAGCTTACACTTGTTCTGTGACGCAAGTCAAAATTCATATGTTTGCGTGATATTTCTGCGTGCTGAATATAGTCAGGGAGTTTCTGTTCAACTTATACAAGCCAAAAGTAGAATATCACCTTTGAGAAAAATTACCATTCCCCGACTTGAACTACTTGCTGTTACGTTTGGTGCTAGACTTTTAATGTCCGTTTTGAAGAAGGTTTACTAGTGTCGATTCTTGGAACCATGTACCAGGCCCAGTAAACCCAGCTGATTTGCCATCGAGAGGTTGCTCTATTGCTCATCTGATCACTTCAAGATGGTGGGAGGGTCCGGCTTGGTTACATAGTAGAGATTGGCCTAATCAAGATTATATAGTGGATAAAGAAACTGTCTTGAAAGAGAAAATAATGTCTTTGAGCTTGTTATCTGCCAAAATAGACTTTTCCTGGTACTATAAGTATTTTTCAAAATTTCAGAAGATTTTGAGACTCATGGCATGGATAAAACAACAACAGAAGAAGTGGAAGTTTGTATACGGAGGAAATAGAAGAAGCAGAACAAAAAGTTTTATGGTTGAATCAGGAAGAATGTTTCAAAGGCATAAAGGATGAGAGATTTTCGTGTCTGTATCCGTTCAAAGATGAATCGGGATTATTGAGACTGAAGACGAAGGTATCGGAAAGGGATGATGCAGAGAATTTTCGATTTCCAGTACTACTTCCATCCGTTCATCATGTGGTTTTCAGAATGATTCATGATCAGCACATAAGAAACTGTCATGTTGGAACTCAGGTTTTTTAATGAGGACAATTCAAAAAATTTACCCTCTAGAAGTTGATGATGAAGATAGTTACTTACTGACAGAATTGTCAAAGAAACGTAGTGAAGAATGTGTTCCAGAGAAATCAAACAAAACAACAAGGAGCGGTAGAGTAGTCAAGTGTCCCGCAAGATATAATTTCGAGAAGAATTGAAATTGTTTCTTCTCAAGGTGGGAGAATGTGCAGGATTGTGTGATTTATATAATTTAACGTTGATGAGGATTCATTCACTCATTTATCACTCGGTATTGAAATATTTGTTGTTGACGGAGAGTTGTCAATATTTTTTGAGGAATTGTATCTCATTGTATTTTTGATAAAAAAGAAATAAAGAATTCAAACGAAACGTACTGATAGCAGGATTTGTTCTTCATTCTATGAACGTATAAAGTACCGGGTAGGTGTTCTATACGTAAAAGTTGGCCCTGAAAATGAAGAATTAATCATTAAATTTGGTCCTGATGTACTTTTTGAATCACTACCTATTGAAAACAAATCATTCCAATAGGTTGAAATATTAAAGTTTGATATGTGTGCTTCCATTTTAAATGGGTCACACTGCATAAATAAATACAATTATTTGAAAATACTGCTGCAAGAAATTAATAAAGATAAAATTGCTCATTTCTTCTTCTATGGGATTTGGCATATGCATTGCAAACTTCATTCATAGGCCATATAAAAAAAAAGCCTAAGTCGGAAGTATGATAGTAATATTGAAATCACATAATTTCTTTATTTGAATAATTTTTTATAGAGTGAAAAAAAAAATAGTTACAGGCATTATTGTGACAAACTCATAGGGGTTGTAATAGTTATTTATGTATCAAGGGCGTAAAGTAGGCATTTATGGCCTGCGGCGTGGATGATGGCCCGATGGCGTTAGCCGAGGGCCATCACACGCTGAAGGCCTTAAACGCATTTTACGCACGTGGTACATACAAAATTTTATGCACTAGCGGTTTTATAGCTCGAATCACAAATACTGACTTGAATTGCAATGGTCTACACGTTTCATACGTTATGCATATAATAATTAAGGGTAACATAATATGAGGAATGTGAAACTATAGTAGCTGAGTGCTATATTGGAGAATCTATTTCAAATAAATAGATTATCACCGAAAAAATTGCCAACGATTATGAACAAATGTTAGAAAGAGTATTGCTCTATTGAACTGAAATGAGTCTAATTCGTGTTAGGAATTGCATAAAATGATGTGTGAGTATAGACAATTTGAGAATTTTGTCTACTTTACGGCCCGCCGGGCCATAATGCGCCCACGGGCGGTAAAGTGCCACTTTACGCCCGGCGAACCGGGCGGTAAAGTGTACTTTACCGCCCGCTAGTGCATAAAGGTAATTTAAGCAATTTTGCCTTAACCCCTATACAGAAATGAGCCGTTAGGGCACTAAAGGCAATCAAAAATTGAGAAAAGCAAAAAATGCACCGGTTGCAATGATCTTTTTCACTAGTTACCTTGTTTTAATATTGAAAAAACTGAAATGCCCATAATTAATACTGTGTGATCCATAATTATAGAAACTATTGGAGTTTAAATGGACACCCAGTATTTTTGAATTGAGTTAAGATGTTTGTTTAATTTTTCCTGAATATACAATCATAAACTCCAAGGAATATAGGGGATTCATTCATAAAAAAACTGCCAACATCAAAAAAAATTTCGAAACCCACCTTTTTTTGACCATTTTTTGGACTTTAACTCCGTTGATCTAGGAGTTTTCTTTCACCACTGACTTGATATGCAAACACCAATACGGCTGAGAGTTTTTATCCACTTTCTATGACCAGATATTTTTTTATGTAACTGCCAATATGAAAATAAAAAATTTGAAATTCTGACTGAAATCAAGTGAAAACACACTCTTGAATAATCCAAATCTACTACTAAAAAACACAACAAGAATCCCAACTTGTGGTTCGAAGTTGCCAATGGAAACTGTTTGCGTTTACTTGTTCAATAAACACTGTGGCCAAGATAGGATTGACCAGCAGTGAAGGTATTTTGAAATGGTATTTCGGAGATCATTTCTTGGAGATGGGAAAAGTGGTGAAATATTCGTAATTTATTGATAATCTTCGGAATAACGTCAAAAATAAACGAAAGCGAATACTTTTCAGTCATATATATACAGGGCAATTCAAATTCGACCCCCACCATTGGGATCTCCTAAACTACAGGAGATACGTCGAAGCTTAAATTGGGGCAAAGTTGCGTATTCTGGTGCTTAACAAAATACTGTTTTGAAACTTGGAAAATTCCGAGTATTTCCGGAAATAGCGGAAAAACTGAAAATCGGAATTTTCGTTTTTATTTTTTTCTATCGTTATTTGACAACATAGCTCAAAACCAAAAGTACAAAATAGAACAAATTTATTTTGAATTATATCCGGAAAGACAACAGCCAGATAGAACATTATTCGGAATTTTGGACAAACACTTGGCTGCGTACAGTGCGTTTCAAAAACCAAGAATGAAATACGGAAGCCGAGGTAAAATAATTGTTCATTCCATATTCGAAGAAGTATAATTATTTTTGGTACTTTTTTAGATAAATGCAGATCCTTCAAAATCAACACATCAAGTCTCGGCAGAAATGGATGTGCCACAGACGAGCGTTTGGAGGGAATTAAAAAAAAGTGGTTTGAAATGTTATAAGATACATATTTCACAAAAATTACATCCAGGTGATCCTGAGAGAAGAATGGAAATTTGTAGCTGGCTCTCGAATAGGGTAGACCCTATACAAACTTATTGAAAAACATTATTTGGACCGACGAAAGTACTTTCTCGAACTGTGGTGTTTTTAATAGAAATAATGAGCACATTTGGAGTGAAAATAATCCACGACACTTCAGAGAAGTCATACCACAAGTTCGGTTTCGTTTGAATGTGTGGGATGGAATTTATGACGACCGAATACTTGGACCTCATTTCTTCTCTAATACTTTGAACGGGGAAACCTATCTTCGGTTCTTAAGAAACGAATTCGAAGAATATATGGATACGTTTCCCCTTGTTAATTATAACAGCTGCTGGTTTCAGCATGACGGGGCTCCTCCACACAATAAAAGAGCAGTATGCGAATATTTACACCAAAGATTTCCTAATAGGTGGTTAGGAAATTCTGGATCAGTGAGGTGGCCGGCAAGGTCACCCGACCTTACAGTTTTGGATACTTTCTTGTGGGGCACTTTAAAGAACAGAATCTATGGAGAACAAGAATATGACACAGTAGATGAATTTAGAGACATTATCATCACGCAATTCAGGTCTATCAGAAGAAGGGATATTGTTAGGGCTGTTCTTAATTTGAGACGACGAGCTCGGTTATGTATTCAAAAGGAAGGCCATCATTTCGAACACTTTTTGTAATACTTTTTGTGCATTTTTACAAGCTCATGATTTCATTCTTGTTTTTTGAAACGCACCGTACTCAGCCAAGTGTTTGCCCAAAATTCCGAATAATTCTACCCGGCTGTTGTCTTTCCGGATATAATTCAAAATAAATTTGTGTTGTTTTCGTACTATTCCTGTCAAATTTATAATAAAGTTTCAACATATCTCGTTTTTCTTCATTTGAGAATGAGGACATTTCGACTCAAGTATTTGTGCAAACTTATGATTTTTAATGAGTTCTGACAACTAGTATTTATTAAACAAAATTTTTCGATGGAGTCATGACCATCTCAGATGAAGTTGTTTTTTTTAATATCTGTGGTTTCAGAAGTGCAAATTATACATCAATGAAGTCAGAATGAGAATCACTATTTTTCTGTATAAAAAACAATATGGCGCCCATAACAGAAAAAAAAAGTTGATGATGAATGCCAGAAGACGAAACGTCGGATAGTAAATCTGAACATGAAAACGTGTAGCTGAAAAAAAGTATCAATGAAAATGTACTTTTGGTTTTGAGCTATGTTGTCAAATATCGATAGAAAAAAATAAAAACGAAAATTCCGATTTTCAGTTTTTCCCGATATTTCCGGAAATACTCGGAATTTGCTAAGTTTCAAAACAGTATTTTGTTAAGCACAGAATACGCAACTTTGCCCCAATTTAAGCTTCGACGTATCTCCTGTAGTTTAGGAGATCCCAATGGTGGGGGTCGAATTTGAATAGCCCTGTATTTGTATGACTGAGTTATTGGTAAGTAAGTTATATTTTAGATTTCATTCTTTACACTAATTGTCGCCTTTTTTGCTTGTTATTTGATCAACTGAACATCTACTTTAATTAAATTTCAAAATTCACGACTCACAGGCTCCTATTAAAACCTGAGTAGCCGGTAGCAAAAACTGTGGTAACCAAAGTAAGGGTACAACTATTAATAATTAAGTATAATGAAATCGTAATAATGACCAAAATATAATTTAAAAAAACGCTCAAAATCAGCACAGAGCGTTTGTTGCAAAACATTCTAACGGGAAAAAATTAAAAAGAAGAAAACAATACAGATCGTAACACCCAAAGCGAAATTGATGCATTATTCGCTCCGGCTCATATGAATAATGTTAACATATCTTGTATCTAATAACAAAGAACTTTTTTATTCACTAATTCAAGGTAGGCTTGGTGATCGTCGTCATGTGTGGAATATTCATCAATGGTTGCTGAGGTTGCGCCATACTTTCTGAACTTATATTGAAAACTGTGGGAGCTGATGGAACAAACTGACAATTTCTGCTTTCGTATCTGTAATCCTCTTGAATAATATGTAGAGCTGAAAAAAAAACGACAGATGTTTCATTTTGTTAATGTTGGTTGTTGTAATGTTTTGAGAAGCGTCTAAATCACAAGTTGCGATCTGCGTTCTGAGCATAGAAATATACAGGGTGTTCCTTAAAGACATGCTAATATCATTTGACTTATTTTAAGTAAAAAACTTTCTATAAACGTATGTCCTAAAAGTCCTAAAGTTTTGAAAAAAAAACAGGTTTTTAATAAGAACAGATAATATTGTAGACGTTTTCATAAAATTTGGTAGATGTCTTCTATGCATCAAGGTGCATTTTGTAATGCACAAACATTTTCATTTTCTCAACCAGTGGCGTCCGTACGGGTTTTACATTGAATATTTTTGGAGAAAAAAATACTACGTGTTATGTCTTTTCTACTTTGGCAGAGATGATTAAATTAAACAAGAAAGTGATAATTTGTATATTCTCATAAAAATTATTTGACAGTGAGTTATCTCAAAAACATTTTCAAACATAATAAACATTAGCATAGCAACGTAACACAGGATGTATCATAATATACAACAATATCCCCGCCACTAAGCTAAACGATCAGGTGGTTTCAAAGTAAGCCTACTTCTCAAGTCGTAACGATTACCAGGTTGAGTTTTATCAACTTGGTCGGCTATTGTACTTGAATTTGAACCAGTAGGATCGCTTACTTTGCTACCGGAAGAAATAATATCAGAATTATCAGAAACAGGGTCCTCTCGGGTTTCATCAAAATCACTATCTGAATCGTTATTTATAGATGGAAAACTGTTTGAATTGGGATCTCTCATTGCATTATCGGTGTTATTGCATTTCAGTAACTGATCTACATGACGTTTCCAAACAATTTCCTCACCTAAAATTTTACAAAAGTACATCTTATTTCCTAACACTTCATCAATCACACATTTTGTCCATGTTTTCCTATTAGGACATCGAAAATCTCTACAATATACTATTTCTCCCACTGTAAATTTATTGTCACTTAATTCCCCTGCATTATTCAACATAATATCTTTCCTATTGATATAACTTTTCAAAAGATCGAGTCTTGTTTTTGGCTTGTTCCTTAAAATCATATTAGAAGGTGTCAAACCTGTAGTCATTTGTACGCTAGTTCTTGAACTAAAAAGATATCTAAACATCAATGTTTCGAAACTAACATTTCTATTGGCTGGATCTTTCAATGCTTTGGACATTGCTAATTTAAAGCTTTTGACTGAGTTTTCTGCTTGACCATTACTAGAAGGATGATACACAGGTGAAGTCATATGACGAATACCATTCATACTCAGAAAATTTGAAAATTCTTTGGATGTAAATGAGGAACCATTGTCTGTGACCAGTACATCCGGCAACCCAAAGCGAGAAAAACATTCCCTGCACTTCTCGATAGTTTCCGCAGTATCACATTTTTTCATAATGAAAGCTTCTACCAATTTTGAGTAGGCATCTACAATTATCAATATCATTTTATTATGGAAAGGACCCAGAAAATCACAATGAACTCTCTCATACATTCTATTGTATCTATTCCAAGGGCGTGAAACAGATTTCACAGGTTCGGGACGGAATTTAACACAAATTTCACAATATTTTACCTTATTCTCAATATCCTCATCTAATGACGGCCACCAAAAATAGGATCGGGCAGTAGATTTCATTTTAACAATTCCCTCGTGATTTGCATGTAATTCATTCAATAGAGTTGCCCGAAGTTTAAAAGGAATTACTACCCTGTATCCCCACATTATTATATTATTCTCAATGTAAAGCTCCCCTTTTCTCCTAACATATGGTTTTAAATCTTGACCACATTCTTCTTCTGGAAAGCCATAACGTACATAATTAAAAACTTTTCCCAAAATATTATCCGTCCTAGTTTCAGAGCGAACAAGATTGGTATCAACAAAATTCAAATAATCTAAATCACTTTTTTCATTATTTTCTATTTTTCCGACAGGCAATCGTGATAAAGCATCTGCTCTTGTATTATTTATACCCCGTATATAATCAAACGTATAATTGAAATTTGACAAAAACAATGACCATCTTTGAATACGCCCTGAAGCCATTTGTGGTAAACTTTTCTTCTCGCCTTATGATCTGAAATGATTCTGAAATGTCTACCAGCCAAATATTGATAAAGCTTCTGTACCGCCCAGTAGACAGCTAAAGCCTCTTTATGGACAATTGAATAGTTTTCCTCAAATTTATTCAAAACTCTCGAAATAAAACACACGGGTTTCTCTGAACCATCTTCGAAAACATGTGACAAACAAGCTCCAATACCTTGACTACTAGCGTCACAATATAAATTCAGTGGTTTGTTTGGATCATAATGTACAATTACGTTTTCTGATAGTAAATCATTTTTAACAATTTCAAACGATCGCTGGCAATCCTCAGACCATTCAAATTTTTTGTCTTTTTCACATAGACTATACAATGGTTTCAATTTAGTGGATAGGTTTGGAATGAATTTTGAATAATAATTTACCATTCCACAGAAAGATTTGACCTGTGTCACTGACTTTGGTACTGGACAATGTAAAATGCCACTTATTTTATCATTATCTTTCATCAGGCCTTCAGAATTAATTATATGTCCTAAATATTTAATTTCTTTTTTGAAAAAATTACATTTTTCCTTATTCAAACGTAGACCTGACAATTTTAGCCGTTCAAAAACGGTTTTCAAATTTTCGAAATGTTCCTCACTAGTTCTGCCGGTTACTACAATATCATCTGTTAACTACCCCTGGTATACCCAACAAAAGCTTTTCTACCGCTTGCTGAAAAATTGCACAGGCGGGTTTAGTTCCAAATGGAAGACGATTCACCCTGTAAATACCCTGCTCAGTACTCCATGCTAATAACATACTAGATTCATCATCCAGCTCCAACTGATTATAAGCATTGCGAAAATCAAGTTTTGTGAAATATTGACCACCCTGTAAAGCTGCAAAAATACATTCGATTCTTGGTAAAGGATGATTGACGTCAGTTAAATATTTATTTACAGTAATTTTATAATTTGCACACAATCCCATTTGATTTCAAAGCCACCACTAAAGGTGTTCCCCATTTAGAATTATCTATTTTCTCTATAACTTTTTCTCTTTCTAAACGTTGAAGCTCATTCTTTACTGAATCCTTATAGGCATATGGAATTGGTTTCGACTTATAAAAAATTGGCTTAGCCGACCTATCATATTCCAGTGTAATTTTCAACCCTCTATATAACCCCAAATCGTTTTTGAAAAGTTCATCATATTCCTGTAGCAAATCATGTAATTTTGTTTCACTACTCAATGAATTGACAAATATAGGTGACAGAAGTGACAAAACGTCAATCTGAAACTTTTTCAACAAATCGCGTCCAAAAAGTAATCTACATCCACCATTTACCACTATTAAGTCACAAACCTGGTTCATATTTCTCAAAGATACATTGACCTTTATCTTGCCAACAGGAGCTATTATGCTTCCATCGTAGGTTCTGAGCTTAACCGGAGTATCAGTCAAAGTAACATCAGAAAACGATTCCTCATATAGCTTCAATGGAATACAAGACAAACCTGCACCTGTGTCCAGCTCCATTTTCAATAACTTTCCATTCAAAAGAACATTAATATAAATGGGTTCCAACCTAAAACTCGAATTATCATTAGTATTAAACATCTCTATGAAATCATTAGGATTTTCCACTTCTTCAGAAGGATCCTGATTGAGAGCGACAAAATGATTTTTATTTTCCTTACATGCTGTCTGAATATGGCCCTTTCTTTTGCAAAGATCACAGGTGAAATTTTTGAATTTACAGTAACGAAAATCATGATTGGTTTTGTTACAAGCAAAACAAACCTTTTGAAAAGTTTCATTCGGAAACCTACTCGAAATCCGTTTATTATCCCTTTCTGGTATCTTCTTATAAGCACTTTCAATTTTTTGAATCCTATTAACCTGGATCGGTTGTTTTCTCTCTTCTAAAACTGCCTCTCGCGACAAAGCAATTTCAAATAATTCTTCCATAGATTTCTTCACTGGAGATTCTTCACAAAGACGATCTAGAATCCGACCCGGCTTGAGCCCAACCACAAATTTGTCCTTAACACGGTCATTCAAGGAACTGCCAAATTCACAAACTGCAGCCAGTTGTTTCACTCTGACGAACCAGTTACTGATACTCTCATCTCCTTGCTTGAGATTATCAAAAAATATCCTCTGACGGTAAATACTGACTCTTTTCTTGAATTGACTACTCAATAACTCAACAATCTCTTTGTAGGTCTTGTCTTTGGGAAGTAACGGATCACAAAGATTCTTCAATACTTTGTAAACTGCTTCATCTACCAATGTCAATAATACAGCTGCCTTCCTCTTCTCGTCTATTGAATTTGCCACAAAATACTGCTCCAATCTTTCCGAAAATATCTCCCAGTCATCACCCGGTCTGAAACTATTGATGGTGCACACAGAACCATTAACAACCATTACTTTCTCAGCCATAGTTCAAACTTCTAAAACCGTTTTCCTCGTCGCCACGTCTTGTTATGTCTTTTCTACTTTGGCAGAGATGATTAAATTAAACAAGAAAGTGATAATTTGTATATTCTCATAAAAATTATTTGACAGTGAGTTATCTCAAAAACATTTTCAAACATAATAAACATTAGCATAGCAACGTAACACAGGATGTATCATAATATACAACACTACGCCACTGCTTTCTCCTGAAAAAATACTTTTGAGATCCTCATTCATTTTTGAGCAAATTTAATTTCTTGTGTTTTCTTTGTACGACGCATGGTTTTCGCTTAAATAAATAAAAATCGTTTCATTTCAGGATCAATTCTTCAAAAATCTGATGCGGTGTGAAAATGTTTGTGCATCGACTAAAAGCAAATTGAGGGATCAGATTTGTTCCAAAATTAATGAGAATACAAAAAAATGTGTAATTCTTGTCAGATGCTCGGTTCTTGATTAAAATAATTAAATTGAAATTGCTTCATATCGCAGTACCTAACATTTTGTTGGCAATAAATCGTCCGATAGTAATTTATAATTGATATTTCTTTTTACCACTTCTTATTCCTTTCATAATAAATGCATCTATGTCGACAATACCTGAATGGATTTCCGATATTAATTCAGCTACCTGTCTGTAATTAATAGTATATTTTGTACTTCAAATCACAAAAAATATTTTGTTTTCACTGGTTATGAATTCCATTTTGTGTTTGAAAAAGTTCTAGGAATAGCGAAGCGCACTATTATTTACTTGATTTTTATTGAAGTTATTTTGGTTGTCCGCTGTTTTTCTGAATATCGGTAAATATGGTGAATTACACGAATGCAGAAATGGCGGCAATGCATTACGTATATGGTCTCGCTAATGGTATTGCAACAGAAGCCAGACGCATTTATCAGGAAAGATATCCTAATCGGGCCTTACCAGATAGCCGTACCTTTTCAAATATTCATCGTCATCATCGGAACCACGAAACGCTCCGTTAAAACAAGAATCAAAGAGCACAAGGCTTGCTGTCGGTTAGGGCACACACAGAAATCCTCTGTGGCAGAACATACTCTCAACAACGATAACCATAGAGTGAAATTTGAAGAAACTCAAGTCATCTCTTCAACATCTGCCTATTACCCAAGACTCTTCCGGGAAGTAATTGAAATTCAGAAACACCACAACAACTTCAACAGAACCGAAGAAGGACTACAATTGAACAAGGTTTGGCTTCCAGTTCTCAAAAATGCTCAATTAGCTCCCTACCCACAAAATAACGGTACGAACGATTCTATGATGTCAGCTAACGCTATGGACCAATCCGATGTAAGAAAGTCAAATCACAGATATTTATTGAGACAACGTATATCAAATGTCAAGCATTTGACAGCGAATTAAGAAAACAAGAAACTTTGAAAAAATATCTCTTGAAAATGCTAACCACTCGTGTTGGCGAAACGTCGAGAACTTCTGTAAACATACGTCGGCCTTACAACCCGAAGATCCATCATGTACGTTTTTTGTTATTTAAAATGTTTAGAACAAATTAATAAATGACAGTGGCGAGTCGAAACCCAAGTAGCACACAGAAGTCATACATGGGTTGTACAGACGTCTAGAAGACCTTTTTCAAAAATCCGTGACTTATGTCTTGTAATAACAATAATAATAATAATAGTCTTTATTGGAAAACAAAAAGATAGTTTGACCAAAAGGCGAAGTTCAAATCTGAAGTGCAAAACACAGCAGCTTTGTTCTTCCACTTAACCCCCAATATGCTCAAACGTCGAAATGTATGCCAATACGACAAAAAGGCGCACTTTTGGGACGTCACATCAACGTTATAAAGTAGTCGCAATGACTCGCAAATATAGACTTACATGGGCCAGTCGCAGAAGGGTTAGAATGAATTTTATTATTACGTCGTTGAGTGGTCATATTGTTGTCATAATATCATTATGACTTAAGGTCATGAAATGAAAATCCAATGTATTACAATATGTTTACGATATTGAAACATATAATACAGGGTGTTTCATAATAAATGCGCTGGACTTCAGTATGTGATAGCTCGTCCAAAAATATAAAATAAAGTTTCTATTAACTTGCCCTCTAAAATGCACCATTTTCGAGATACAGGGTGTTGAAATTTAAAAAAAAGAATCGTTTTTTGCGAATATCTCTGGAACCGTTTATCGCACAGAAAACAGATTTCGTAGGCATTTAAAAGTATGATTTTGAGCCACCTACTTGAACCGCCAATGTTTTCTACACAAAAAAGGTACTCTTGGTCATAAGCTCTAAAGTTGACAGTTTTCAAGAAAAATCAACTTTCATGTTGAAAAACATGGTACATTTTTTTAAATAATTTTTTTTCCTAATTATACAAAATTTATTTAAACGCTAGAACAAGTAGCAAAACCAAACGTTGACTTCTTAATTGCAAAATAAAAAACAATAACAATCATACTCAGTTGAATTGTTGGAAATGTCCGCCGTTAGCTTCAATGCACGCAGCAATTTTTCGAGAAAAAAACATTATTTAAACAACGTGAAAGTTGATTTTTCTTGAAAACGGTCAACTTAAGAGTACCTTTTTTGTGTAGAAAACATTGGCGGTTCAAGTAGGCGGCTCAAAATCATACTTTTTCCAGTGGCGTAGAAGTTGGAGAAAAAAACACCCAGTACCCCTTCAAAATCTTCACCAATTATGAATTTTAAAAAATAAAAAATCTGCACAAAACATAGCTTATTATGAGTAGAAAATGCCTACGAAATCTCTTTTCTGTGCGATAAACGGTTCCAGAGATATTCGCAAAAAACGATTTATTTTTTTAATTTCAACACCCTGTATCTCGAAAATGGTGCATTTTAGAGGGTAAGTTAATAGAAACTTTTTTTCATATTTTTGGACGAGCTATCACATCCAGCGCATTTATTATAAAACACCCTGTATAATACTATTATAATACATATTTCACCTCAACATTTTCATAGCCACAACATGACTGCAATAATAGTTATCAAAATAAAAAATGTGATATTAATGATTAGGTATTTATTATTGTGTTGTAAAATTGTCCTAAAACCGTAATTATATAGGCAACGTCATTTTCACGAACAAAATTCAATTCTACTTACCTACTCAAAATGCATGTGCCTCAAAGATAAAGAGAAATAAATCTTTTTTAAAATTATTTTTCATGCCTGGAAAATTATATTTTATTTTATTTTTTTTCACAAATAGTTAAAATATGACGACAATCATTTAATTCATACTTATTTAGTCCATCTACACTGTTTTGTTTTAAATATAACACCCCTAGTCCTATATTTTTGGTTTAAAAAATGTTTGTTCCAATATGACTGCCATAATTCTAACATCAGTCGAAGAAATAACATGGATGCCATCCTCTTAGTATTGGAAAGTTTTAATTACTTCGGTATATACTACCACAGAATAATTTACGAGTGTCTTGAAGACATCGCAATAACTTACATGGAGGAGTTGTAACATACTCATTGCGACCACATTTGCAGGCGCTAGTTCATGTTTACAAGGTTGTACTCTAGTCGACCAATGTCTGAACAACAGTTTGCCACAAACATTTTACTGGAAAGGGGTTATGTTGATCAAGGATTTATGGTATTTGTGGATCATTTTGCAATCTTGGTTGTTGTTGTTTGTAAACTTGTTCCTGGTACATTATCTTCACTCAAGTCTGCTGGAAGAACTTTATTTTCTTATATGTTTGCAGTCTCTCAAGAAGTGGATGCTTTATAACTGTTGGTGTTGATTTTCAAAGTAGGTACTCCCCCGTCTGTAAATATTTTAAAGATTTTTCTATAAGCGCCAGTTCGCTTATAAGGCAGGTTACATTTTTGCTTTGGCATTTTTTTGAGATGTCTATTGAGATGATGAATTATTTACCATGAATAAGTACATAACCACCAAAAACGAATTGTAGATACCTACATATTGTAGTCGATACGACCAAGTTCTTCTTTTGATAAAACTACATTACATAAGTTCGATATGTAGTCGTTGAAACTTTCAAAAAATCTATCCACTAGAACCACATAGATTCATAGTCATAATTACCACAATACGACTTCTTTTCGAAACTACTCAACGACACATATAATCAAATTACATACAAACCACATAAGAACATTTTCTAGAGATGATTGTATATCCACGCTACGACACCATAGTGACTCCTAAATGTTATAAAATGTACACTAGCTTTTTAGTTGTAAAACAACGCAAATACGTGGTTTTTAAGACGGTTTAAGAAGTCATTATGTGATTTTTATGACTTTGTGCTACTTGGGAAACATAACACAATAAATCTACGGACTGTCTTTCATGTGATGGCATAGTCGGTTTACTACTAGTATTTTTGTTAGAAACTCAGTCATTTTATGCTCTATTGCTTGGTGTATATCACTAGAGCATCCATGCACGTAGAAAAAAAAAATCAAATTGCAGTTGTGCCAGAACTAATGATCCGTCAGAGCTTGTTTTGTGCACACAGAAATTACACGCGATTAAAAACTTTCATGAGAAGAGCCAACCCTATTTCTTGAAAAATGGCGGAGTTATGAATTTTTAAAAAAATCGTTAAATTTTCCGGTTTTTCCTCCGTTACTTATGATCAGATCGGGCAGTAAAATATTTCGTTTTGTTCGTATTTCAATTATCTACAATTATTTTCATTGGAGCAACCATATTGCTTTATTATTCTTCTTTTTATAAGCAAAACAATTTAAAAAATGTTTATAACAAATTAATAAATGACAGTTACGAGTCGAAAACATAACAGAATAAAACTACGGACTGTCTTCGATGCGATGGTACAGTCGGTTTTCTACTAGTATTATTGTTAGGAAAAAATGCTCTATTTAGTCCAGGGAAGATAGAAAAAAATAACTAAATTTGGCCGTCACACAGATATCGAGATGCGGTTTTCTGCATTGTGTTCAGGAAGGTCACAGCAAATGAGTCTATAGGGTGTGGTTTCTCGCTTTTTTTGAAAATGCATTTCCAATTGCATCACCACTTGCACCATTACAGAAACGACTGGAAACTCGGAAAAATCGCTCGGAAATTGTTACTCGGGGGCTGTCGGGGCTGCCGAACTCGATTCTGGCATTAGAATCACCCGGGGGTGCACGAGGGTGGCTCTGTGGGGGTGAATTGGGGGAGAAATGGCAGAGTACATGAAACTCGCTCCAAACTCGTTACTCGGGGGTTTTCGGGGATGCCGAATTCAATTCTGGCATTGGAATTCCTCGAGGGCGGCTCCATGGGGGTTGCGGGGCTGGTCAATTGGGGGAGAAACGGCAGCGTGCATGAAAATCGATCCAAACTCGTTACTCGGGGGGTTTTCGGGGATGCCCAATTCAATTCTGGTATTGGAATTCCTCGGGGGAGGTTCCCTGGGGGTTGCGGAGGTGGTCAATTGGGGGAGAAACGGCAGCGTGCATGAAAATCGATCCAAACTCGCTACTCGGGAGGGTTTCGGGGATGCAAAATTCAATTCTGGTATTGGAATTGCACGGGGGTGGCTCTGTGGGGGTGCACGGGGTGGAATTGGGGAGAAATGGCAGCGTGCATGAAAATCGATCCAAACTCGCTACTAGGGGGTTTTTGGGGATGCCGAATTCAATTCTGGCATCGGACATCCCCGCAGGCCATTGGGGTCCCCCTGGCTGTGACCCGAGATGCGTGCAAAAATAAAATTTAAATAATTGAAGAAAAGAAGAAAAATCGTATAATTTCTTATTCTTGTCAAACCGACTGTGGCACGAGGTGCGGGTGCCGCTGAAGTGGTATGGAGTGCTCACTTGCATGCAAGCATTGCGATGGCAATTACTCAAACCAAAAAAGCACTTCCAATGAGGCACCCCCACAGAGCCACCCTCGTGCACCCCCGGGTGATTCTAATGCCAGAATCGAGTTCGGCAGCCCCGACTATCCCCGAGTAATAATTTCCGAGCGATTTTTCCGAGTTTCCAGACGTTCCTGTAATGGTGCAAGTAGTGATGCAATTAGAAAATGCATTTTCCGGCTCAGAAAGCATTTTTCAAAAAAGCGAGAAACCACACCCTATAGACTCATTTACTGTGACCTTCCTGAACACAATGCAGAAAACCGCATCTCGATATCTGTGTGACGGCCATTTTTAATTATTCCGGCTGATTTTGATCTAAATGCCCTGGACTAATTGATTGGCCTATGTGTGAGTGCAGTGCATTTTCGGTATAAATTTTTATCAAATTAAAAAAGTGGATACTTATGTTGATGGTCTGCGATGATTTTCACCTCTTTCTAAATCTAAAGCGTCCATGTCCTGATTCTGTATCAATTTCAGCCTAACACGGAACTTTTCTGCAAGTTTTTTTCGACAATAATCTGCCTCTATTTCTTGCTTAGTTCTAGGCACTCGAATTTTGATACAACAGCACACCAAAACCACTAGAATAGATCATTCAATGAAGAATAAATAAGGCACGAAAAGCTTTAATTTCAACTCACCTATGATTGTGAAAGCAGAGAAACAAAAAAATATGTAATGCCATATCCTAAAACGGGATCCTTTTATTGCAGTTTCTATCCACAGTTCATTTTCTTCGTCAGGGTTGGCGTAAAATGTCGCCATTATTATTGTCAACACACGCGGGTTTCTAGGTATGTTCCTACATATCTACCTATTTCATCTAATGATGAAAGCGTCGAACTACAGTGGTAGTGGTGTAAACGAGGACTCGGAGCCCTTAGCCGCACCCCCATTGTTAATTCGGGCACACCTTATACTTCATTTCTCATGCGAGGAGTGAATTCAATTATGGGTCATATCATGAAATTCGCAGAACGAAGAAAATAATTGCCTTCTTAGGCCAATCAATAGAGCATTTTTTCCTAACAAAAATACTAGTAGAAAACCGACTTTGCCATTACATGGAAGACGTCTCGTTGTTATATTCTGTTATGTTTTCGACTCGCAACTGTCATTTATTAATTTGTTATTAACATTTAAATAACAAAAAACGTGGTTTTTAAAATTGTTTTGCTTATAAAATTAAAATTAATAGAGCAATCTGATTGCTCCAATGAAGAGAATTGTAGATAATTGAAATACGAACAAAATGGGATGTTATATAACCCGATCAGATTATTAGTAATGAAGGAAAACCGGAAAATTTGACAATATTTCAAAAAATTTACAACTCCGCCATTTTTCAAGAAATAGGGTTGTCCATTCTTATGAAAGTATTGAATCAGGATAATATGAAATCTTTCATTATCCATGAACAAATAAGTGACCATCGCCCTATTGCTTTAATGATAGATATGGGATATAGGAATAAAAATGAAAAACAGAAAATGTCATCCAAACGATATATTGATCACCACAAATTAAATTTAATGTTGAATAACGAAACGTGGGAAGATATCTACGAGCAATACGACATAGACTTGATGGCTGAAATATTCATTGATAAACTGCAACATTATATAAATAGAAATACATCTGAAATTAAAATAAAAAATAATGATAAAACCCGCAAGAAATGGATAACTCAGAATTTACTTACACATATTCAGGAAAAAACCATCTTTATAAAATGCTAATGAGAAATCCCGAAGACACCCAACTTAAACATCAATATAATAATCAAAACAATGAATTGCATAAACTTATTCAAAGTGCTAAAAAATTATATTTTCAAACTGAAATTTCAAAAAATAAAAATAAATCTAAAGACCTCTGGAACTGTGTAAATGAAACAATAAATAAAAAACTAAAATAGAAATTACAAAAATAAAAGTAGAAAATAATAAAATCATTACCAATAAACAATTTATAGCAAATGCATTCAACCAACATTACAGTAAAATTGGAAAAAAACTTGCAGGTAGGTACAATAAAAACTCCCAATAACTTTGAGGAAAAGATTTATAGAAATGAAAAAAGTATGTTTATTTATCCAACAACTGATCGTGAGGTTATAGGAATAATAGAACTAAAATCAAATAAAAGCCTAGGAGATGATAATATAAACGCAGAAATACTGAAGAAAATAGCAAATCACATAGCAGGTCCTCTCGCTCATATAACCAATAATTGTTTTGTGAAAGGAAAATTTCCAAAGATTTTCAAAAACGGTATTGTCAAACCACTCTTCAAGATCGGTGATAGACTTGAAATCAACAATTACAGACCAATTTCATTGATTTCGAATATAAATCAAATCAAATCAAATATGCTTTATTATCGAAAGAACTGAATTCTCATTGATAAAGCGAGAAAATACATAAAAATATAGCTGTATAAACATAAATAAACAAACATGTATATATATATATACATATATACACATATACACATACATACATACACACATATACACATATATAAACACACAAAGAGACCTATATATATGAAAAGTCACAATTATGACAAGATCAATTAAATTGTCCTAATCACATAATAAAAATTTGTATATACAACGTCACATATAAACAGATACACATCTAAAGCGAAATTAACAATACACATCGATATCAAAACACAATTACCTAAAATACATCATCATAGAATTCTTTCAAATTATAATATGCTCTATCTAGCAGTAACTCCTTGACAGCGTTCCTAAATCTATTATGTGCCACCAAGGATCTAATATGTGAAGGCAGGTGGTTGAACATTTTTTTAGCATTATATATTATTGACCCCTTTATCAAGGAGCTTCTGGGAATTGGTAGGGACACCGTGAAGTTATCACTTCTCGTCTTGTGAGTTGGAAAAGATTGGATATTATTGTAATATTTTTTATAGATTAAACATACACTTTCCAGAATAAAGATACATGTCAATGTCAATATCTTTTTAGCAATAAATAAGGGTTTGCATGAATCTCTAGGTTTTGCTCTACAAAGGTATCTCACAGCCCTCTTTTGTAATACGAACACCGAGTTCAATAGAAATTGGGAACTATTCCCCCAAAAACAAATTCCATATCTCAATAGTGAGTCAATCAGAGCAAAATATGCTGCTCTTGCTACAGATGTATTTAATTCTGATGAGATGACCCTTACTGCAAAGCACCCTGATGACAATTTTTTACATAAAGTATTGATATGAGTATTGAAAGACAGACTGTTATCCACATGGAGTCCCAAAAACTTGGCTGATGGTTCAGTACTTATTATCGAGTTTCCTAAGACTATCTCGTTCAGAGTGCATCTGAAGGTTACAATGCATGTTTTTGAGACATTGAATGATAACTTATTGGCATCACACCAGTTTTTCACCAAGGATATGTCTGTAGCTATGTGTTCATTCAGTTCATCACTGTTGGTGCCGTGCCACAGTAGTGTAGTATCATCTGCGAACATAGTGAATTTACCTCTGATATTGATGCTTGCCAGATCATTGATATACACCAAGAACAAAAGGGGTCCAAGCACTGATCCTTGTGGTACCCCACAACTCACTAGTTGAGATTTCGAACTTTCTCCGTTAAGCGAGACCATTTGTGTGCGTTCCGTTAGGTATGATTGAAACCATCTAAATGCTACATCTCTAAAACCATAAATTTCTAATTTTTGAAGGAGTATCTTGTGATCAACACAGTCAAAAGCTTTTGTAAGGTCGCAAAAGATTGTTGCAACTGCATCACCCTCATTGATTTTGAGATATAAATTCTCCAGTAAAGCAAACATGGCATCATTTGTGCTTTTCCCTGTTTGAAAACCAAATTGGTGAGAGCTTAGTGAATGATTATAGAGCAGAAATGAAGACATCCTTTTTTAACTAATTTTTCAACTAACTTGGCCAAAGTTGGCAATAGTGAAATAGGCCTTAGATTAGATATTATATCACAGTCCCCTCCTTTGGGCAAAGGATTTACTACCGCTATCTTAAGACATTTCGGGAATGTTCCATTCAAAAATGATCTATTAATTGCCTCAGCTAAAGTAAACATTGCATTATGTGTTAGGTGTAGTAAAACATTAGCAGAGATCTCATCCCATCCAGAAGAATGTTTATTTTTTATATCCTTTATCATTTCTTTCACTTCCTCTGGGCTAGTGGGTGATAGAAAAAAGGAATCTTTCACAGATATACCCTTCAAATAGGCGACTGGATTTTCTTGTGTTTTAATATCCCTAGATAGCGTTTCGGCAATAGTGCAGTAATAATTATTGATTTCATCAGCCGATAGAATGGTATTTAAGGGTGGTTTACTATTTTTTCCTCTAAGATCACTAATAATTGCCCAACTTTCTTTACACATATTGTTGGACTTACTTATTCTTTTCCCAAAATATTGTTGTTTTGCGGCTTTTATAACATTTCTATAAATTTTCCTATAATTATTGAAGTACAATATAAAGGTTTCATTTTTTAGCGAATATTTTCTTATGTAATGAAGGGAACGCAAGTTTTTACATGAAACTCTTATACCCTTTGTTATCCACTGTTTTCTGACTTTAGTTTTTGATTTGATCAAGGGGAATGCAGTATTGAATATATTACAGAGTTGAGTGTGAAAATCGGTCAGAGGGTCTTTATTCTTTAGAGATTCTTCCCAGCATATAGCTAAACTCATTTGTTCAAATGTTTCAAAATTCTTTCTACTAAATATGCGTCGGAAATTTTCGTAAGATTTTGGCTTTCTGTAATTGGTTTGTATTTTACAAATGACAGCTTCATGATCAGACAGACCACTATTAGTGACCTCGCAAGATAGACAGGAAATATTGGTACATATATAACAAAAATTATTGAAAATATCAAAAAGAGAATTATACAATTTTTGGAGAAACTAAAGCATCAACAGAGGATGCATTATACAGACTTACATCATTAATATATGAAGCACTAGACAATCTCCCGAATTCGTACCTCTCTGCTAGAAAACAAGTGGTTAATATTGATGGTGTTTCAAGTGATCAAGAAGAAGTTACCTATGGTGTTCCGCAGGGAACGGTCTTGGGTCCTGTTCTATTCACGATATACATCAATAGCTTGTTAACACTTCAATATGCAGGCAAAATTTTGAGTTTCGCTGATAATACAGCTATATTATATAAATCAAACATGTGGGAACAACTCAAAATAGAAGCTGAAGTTGATTTTAACAAAATTGTCAGGTGGTTCGAATATAATAAATTAACTTTGAATGTAGACAAAACCAAATACTTATTAACCTCCTACACTAATAACCTACCAAACATGGGTCCGTTGATAACCAATGAGGATACATCAATACCGGAGGCTAGTACAATAAAATACTTGGGTGTGATTTTAGATCGACATGAAATGGGATCTATATACATATGTCACATTTAACTAGAAAATTGCGCGGATTCCTATCATGTTACAAATTATTAAAAGAATTCCTCGAAATCCCACAGCTAAAAACAATTTACTATGGATTAGTACAATCACAACTAAATTACGGAATTATAGCATGGGGCGGTGTCAACGATAAACACTTGAATAGTCTGAACGTAATACAAAAACATATCCTGAAAATTATTTATGGTAAAAAAAGGACTTATTCGAGTAGAAAGTTGTTTGAGGAAAGCGGGGTTTTCCATATTAAACAGTTATTTTACTTGAAAATCTTTTCTAAAATTCATGAAGGCAAGATATTACTGAAAACTCTTCAACACCCATATAGTACTAAGAACAAAGAACATACCGCCTTGGTACCAAGATGTAAGTAGTCGGTTAGAGGCATTGCTGCTATCTGGGCTCGAAAATTTGGGATTTAGTACCAGATAGGATTAAAAAAAATAAAAAATAAAATACGGTTTAAAAAACAGATTGAAAACTGGCTGAAAAACTTTGATGATGACATATTTCATTATCCTTGTCGGATAACTTGTCATTCATTCTCAACATTGGCACTTTGAACCTGATTATTTGAATTGATTGGTTGATTGATTATTTGAAATATATATATTTTCTTGTTATTCAACCTTGACTAATGTTACTAGTTTATTTATTTATTTTTAAATTGTATTGCTTTTACAATAGTTATTTAATATTATATCTGACTTGTTATATGTTTTACTGTCCACCACCAAAATGAATTCAATTAGTTTTGTATAGGAAGAGTTCCATTCTCAGTAGGTTGGCTATACCACGCACAAGAAACTCCTTCAAGTTTCTTCTGTGGTAATCTCTTTATTTTTTCCAGGGATGTAATATTATAAGATTATTTCAAAACTGTACATATTGATTGAATAAACATTATTATTATTATTATGTGTACTTTATTCGAGCATAAAACAGGCTCAGGCGGATCATTAGTTTTGGCACAATTGCAATTTGAATTTTTTTTTGCACTATCTTGCAGCCTGGATGCTCTAGTGCTAGTCCGATTTCAATTCCTAGAACAGATTTTGAAAGCAGAAGTACAGTTCCACAAAATGTATATTCTCATTTTGCGCTAAAATGCTGCGAAATGGGTGAAAAAGGCTTGCAAACATGACTCAAAACGGCCGAGCTGGTAGAAGCGGTCAAGTGGTTGGAGTGAGCGGGAGATGAGGGGAAGCGTATTATCACGTAACCCGTTCATTAGAAGAATTCCCCTCTCTCCTATCTCTCGGCAGCTGACGCGGCTCGGTCGTTTTCAGTCATGTTTGCATGAATTTTTCACCCATTTCGCACCATTGTAGCGCAAAATGAGAATATACGTTTTGTAGTAGTATACTTCTACTTTTATAATCTGTTTGAGAAATTGAAATCGGGCTATCACTAGAGCATCCAGGCACGCTGAAAAAAAATTTAAATTGCAATTGTGCCAAAACTAACGATCCGACAGCGCCTGTTTTGTGCAGACATAAACTACACATGATTGAATACTTTAAGGAGAAAGGCCAATCCTACTTCTTGAAAAATGGCGGAGTTATGAATTTTTAACCACTGGAAATTATGTCAGTGATGAGCCCAAAAAATGAAAATTTAGCGATCGGACTTGTGCTAGGCATATAGAAAATTCATTTTCCTTTTGCAGAAAAAAATTGTTTGTTATTTTATTTTCTCGTTTATGTCATTTTAACACATGAATAGGTATAACAATCTAATACTGAAAAACCAAAGCCATAAGGTTTGCACGTGCTTGAAGGGTTGAAATAGGGGGGCGATCTTGTAAAAAAATAGTTGGTTGCTGATGCATTTTCTCGCTCATGGCAATCGACAGAATGAAATTTAATATTGTTAGAAACACGAAAAAAAATTCCCATAAGCCGGTCAGCTGTTGAGGTCAATTTTCCGGAAGGAAAATTTTGTGATTTTTTTTTCATCTTCCGGTAAACTTCCCCGTGAACGAAATAATGTGCAATGAAAATTTGTTAATGTAAAAGTCTGTTATAAAAAAAGCCATAAGTCTAGTTCGTGCTTATCAAACTGGAAAACTTGCAGGAAAATCACAGGAAGTTTTGTTCATTTTATCGTTTATGGGAATTGGCATGTAGGAAGAAAAACTAATTTTAAGACCAGAAAACAAAGCCATAAGTCGGAAACATGATTACGACGTTTTATACAGTGATGTCCTAAAGTAATGAATACATTAATTTTCTACGTTATTATTTTTTAAGAAAAACGCTGAGTCACGTCGAGTTATGTTTTCGAAAAGACACTGTGAAATAAAAAATCGCCGCATTGGTCCAGAAATTATTCGAATCTGGAAATGATTTTAATTTTTTATTTTGACATAGAAGCAATTTATTATTCTGGAATTTTCACTTCCTAGACCTGAAGGGAATGCCACTAAGAAAAAAACGCGCCGGAAATTCTGACTCTAAGGTGGTGTGGAAACGAACTGGTGTTTATTATTTTCTCCAATGTGGTTAATTTTTTTACTAGAATCCGACATCAAAGTTTTACTTTTGAGCCCTAGGAACAGAAATTACCTCACATTGTAGAAAGTTAAAGTGTATCTAGATATTGCTTACTGCTGGTGACAATGTTAAGCCTCATCAATATAATGTATTTCATACGAAATGTCATGTATTTGGACACAAAATTTCTGGATATAATTTTTGAATAATTTATTCTTATTGCAGAAAATGTTTCTCTCTTTGACAAACAATTTCTTCATTTGAAATGCGATTTTTGTTACATATATAAATGAAAAATATTCACTTCCGCTTATTTCTGACGTTATTCCGAAGATTATCAATGAACTACGAATATTTCACCACTTTTCCCATCTCCAAGAAATGATCTCCGAAATACCATTTCAAAATACCTCCACTGCTGGTCAATCCTATCTTGGCCACAGTGTTTATTGAACAAGTAAACGCAAACAGTTTCCATTGGCAACTTCGAACCACAAGTTAGGATTCTTGTTGTGTTTTTTACTAGTAGATTTGGATTATTCAAGAGTGTGTTTTCACTTGATTTCAGTCAGAATTTCAATTTTTTTATTTTCATATTGGCACCTACATAAAAAAATATCTGGTTATAGAAAGTGGATAAAAACTCTCAGTCGTATTGGTGTTTGCATATCAAGTCAGTGGTGAAAGAAGGCTACTTACTAGCTCAACGGAGTTAAAATCCTAAAAAATTTCAAAAAGGTGGTTTTCGTAAATTTTCATAAGGTTGGTAGTTTTTTTATTACTGAATCGCCATGTATTCCTTGGAGTTTGAGATTATACAGTGACCGGCAGAAAGTACGCATCATATGGGAATTTTTTTTATTAATAAATTTTGACAAATATTGATATTTGCAATCGCTTCTGCATCAAAAGAAACCCCAAAAGACGTTGTACAGTGCCGTTCGTCTTTTCGAGGTTGGCGGGAAATTTAAAAAATTTGAAAATTATTTCTCAAAACACGCTTGTTTGTGAAAATATCGAGAAATGTTAATGAGAAAAGTTGTTCAGATTGACATTTTATAGCTATGTACAAGTTTTGAAAAAGATCTGAGATAAAAAAATAAAAATCAATTTTTTGCCACAAAAAAAAAATGTTTTTGGAAACATACATTTCTGACGAAGAAACTCATTAGTAAAGCCAACACTAATATTTCAAATAATGTTTTGTGAAGATTCGCAAGCTATTCCTATTTTATTCGGAGAAAATTTGAAATCTGTGATTTTGCAGTGTGATCAGCTGCTTCATAAGAAGTCACTGAAATATCTACAGGACAATTAAGAATTTCAAATTGAAATTGTGTAGATACTTGGTTCTTAATTAATAATAAAAATCCATTGAATTCGCGACAATTTCAAACAGTTCTTGTCAAAAGTTTGTTGAAACTTGTCCATCAATGAGAAAGTTATAGGAAAATGAGATTTTAAAACTATTCCGTTTAATCAACCCACCAATTCAATTTCAGAACTCTTATCAAAATTTGGAATATACCAGGAAGTCTCGAAACACTGTTCAGAATTTAATAAATATCTATTTATAAATAAGAAAATTACAGGATAACAAATTTTGAAAAATATGTTGATGAAAATATAATTTTTCATTGATTTTTTAAATTATTATTTATTGATAGATTTCGATGAAATTCTGATCAGTGATATTTTGAGACTCCCTGAATCCAGTGGTGTATTCCAAATTTTGGATAAGAGTAGAAATTGAAATGGTGGGTTGATTAAACGGCATATTTTTTAAATTTGATTCTCCCATAACTTTTTTATTGATGGACGAATTTCAACAAAATTTCAAAATGAACCTTTTGAAAATGTCACGAATCCAGTGGTGTAGTCAGATTTTTTCTCAAAAAATCGCTAAAAACTTTTTCAGTTTTTTACCTCGAAAAAAAAAAAGAATATTGGGCCTATTTTCTTCTTACATGCCAATTTCTACAAGTTTTCTACAACTTTACAACGTATGGCTTTTCTTGAGGTACATGCAAAGCTTATGGGAATTTTATTATGATGTTTAGAGTAAGATATCGAATATTTCACTATTTACTTTTGACACACACTGTATGAGCATTCATATCGTCAGTGTATTCACGCATCTTTTTATGTTAAGTATAAACAAGAAGCAGAGTTATTTTATTCCATGTACTTCTGAGAAACGTTGTACGCCGGTACGTGTGCCAGTTGGAAATATATTGTAGTATAGTCTGCACGTGTTTTATTTCCAGTCAATTTAGTAAATCTGATCACCATCAAATTTATGAGATCAGTACATTACATTTAGCCATCATCAAAATCATATGGTTCAAATGCCATAAACGAGAAAGTTTGCCAGAAAACGAAAAAAATTTCACAAATTTTCCGTCCGGAAAATATACCTCAACAGCTGACCGGCTTATGGGAATTTTTTTTAGGGTTCCTAACGATATTAAATTTCGCTATATGCGAGAAAATGCATCAGCTTTCAACTATTTTTTTACAAGATCGCGCCCCTATTTCAACCCTTTAAGCACCTGTAAACCTTATGGCTTTGGTTTTTCACTATTAGATTGTTATACCTATTCATGTGTTAAAATGCCAAAAACGAGAAAATAAAAAAAACATTTTTTTTCTGCAAAAGGAAAATGAATTTTCTATGTGCCTAACACAAGTCCGATTGCTAAATTTTCAATTTTTGATCTCAACACTGACATAATTTCCAGTGGTTAAAATCCCAGAAGAGAGAAAATGAGTCGGCAAAATCTGTCGTTATCTGACGGTCTATTAACTGTAGTCACAGAAGATGGTTCAAAGCATTTTATTATTTATTATCTTCACGAATTGACGCAATCTATACAGCGTGTCCCTAAAAATAATGCAACAAATGGAAAACTTTTTCTTCATTGATTTTACAAAAAATTATTCATGATAAATGAACTTCTGTAGAAATAAACACATTTAAAAATGACGTCAGTAATTTTTACAGCGATAAATAGTAACAGTAATAGTAATAGTAATAGTAATAGTAATAGTAATAGTAATAGTAATAGTAATAGTAATAGTAATAGTAATAGTAATAGTAATAGTAATAGTAATAGTAATAGTAATAGTAATAGTAATAGTAATAGTAATAGTAATAGTAATAGTAATAGTAATAGTAATAGTAATAGTAATAGTAATAGTAATAGTAATAGTAATAGTAATAGTAATAGTAATAGTAATAGTAATAGTAATAGTAATACTAATAGTAAAGTTCGTTGAAATTGTTTTATCGGGAGGAACATAAAAATGCCAGAATATACAGGTTGTCCCATTAATAATTTTGAATCTGATATCACGCGACCGAAAACAAAAGGCTCATTGGGTAACATAATATCAAATAAAGCTGCACCAATTGCTTTAAAATAATAATAATAATAATACAACATCGCATGAGTTGATCATGCATCTGCTCAGATGCCTTGAGGTACCCGATCAAATAGTGGGATGCATTGGACAACTGATGCCGCTCTGGAGGACTCGTTTCACCATAAGATCTGATGGAGCCATAGTCCAAACAGAGCAGATCATCATTAGAAGAGGCGTGTTTCAGGGAGACTCCCTCAGCCCTCTTCTCTTCTGCATCTCACTATTGCCATTGTCCGTTGCACTCAGGAATACCCGTGGGTACAGCTGCGGCACCCCCAGCAACCGGAGGCATACAGTCACCACCTGTTTTACATGGTTGACCTGAAATTATATGCCTCTGGAAAAAGGGAACTACATCAGTCCCTTAGGGTGGTGGAAGAATATACGCATGCTATCGGAATGGAATTTGGGATCGACAAATGTGCCACGGTTCATCTCAAAAGAGGACGATGCGAGGAATACGGAGAGGATGTCCAGCTCGTAGACGGAAGCATCCTACATCATCTGGATGCCGGAGAGACTTATACTTACCTAGGAGTGGCGCAACGCCGCTCCCAAGAGGTAATCACAGTTAAGAACTCTCTCCGCGGCAAGTATCAGCATAAACTCCGACAGATCTGGTCATCAGAACTGTCGGGGAAGAACAAAGTTGCTGCAACCAATATGCTTGCCGTTCCGATCCTTCTTTACTCTTTCGGAGTGATGAAGTGGACTAAGGAAGAGCTGCGACAACTTGACGTTAAGACTCGCAAAATGATGCATCTTAATAGGAGCTTGCATCCTAAATCGTCCGTTCCACGGTTATACTTTCCCAGACAACGGGGAGGCCGTGGACTTTTGAGTTTGGAGTGTCTGCATAACAGAATGGTTCTGGATGGGGCCTGTAAAGTCATCAGGAGTTCAGATCCCCTTCTCTGCATGGTCCGCGACCATGAGAAAGCAGGGATTGGAGCATTCCTTTTTAAGGCAGCTACCCGTGCGGCCGATGAACTCGGTCTCGTTTTCGACACTGAACGGGCTAACCCAAACTCTGTCACCGAGTTGGGACCCGTTCAGCAAAAAGCTCACATAAAAGCTGCGGAGACAGAGGTCCTGCTACAGCTACATATGGATAAGCCAATGCATGGTGTCTTCTTTCACAACATCGAAGACCTTGGCTTATCCAAAAGCATGACCTTCGCCTTCCTCAGGTCCAGTGAGCTAAAGTCGGAGACCAAGGGATTCATAATGGCCTGCCAGGATGGTGTCTTCAACACCCTTGTCTTCCGTAGTCGCGTGATGGGTATAGACGTCCCTGACACCCGATGCAGGGCATTTCGTGTGGCACCTGAGACCGTAATGCATTTGCTATCAGCATGCCCATCTTATGCGGTCTCAGCCTATATCCACAGGCATAACGCGGCGCTACGAGTGTTGTACTACCATCTACGACACTCGTACGGTATAGACGAGACACCGGTGTTGTCTTATGCTCCGGGGGATATTGAGTTCGTGGTGGAGAATGAGAGATGCCGAATCTATTGGAACTCATTCCCCACCCTCAGGCAAATACAAGCCAATAAGCCTGATGTTGTCCTCCTCGACCACCAAAGTAGAACGATATTCGTCATGGAGTTTTCCGCTCTTGGCGAAATGAATATCGTTCGAAAAGAGGAGGAAAAACGGACTGAATATCGAGATCTTCTCTTTGAACTCCGCAGGTTATATCCGGACCATTCTGTCAAAATGGTGGTTCTGATTATAGGAGTCCTTGGTGGAATAATGGACACACTGCTCTCTAACTTGAAGATAATACCGGCTTGCCGTAATATGGCAGAAATCTTAGCAGCAAGAATGCAGAAGGCCGTTATCCTTGGTTCGCTCCGTCTACTCAGGGCACACGATTCTCGGACCCAATAGTCACTCACCCTACGGACGTAGGGAGTGGTTATTGTGGTTAACGACACCAGCGCGCCCTCCGGATGGGTCGGAGCACCGGAGACAGGGCCTGACTGGTACACTCCTAAGGAGAGAAAATAATAATAATAATAATAATAATACAACATCGCATGAGTTAATCATGCATCTGCTCAGATGCCTTGAGGTGCCCGATCAAATAGTGGGATGCATTGGACAACTGATGCCGCTCTGGAGGACTCGCTTCACCATAAGATCTGGTGGAGACATAGTCCAAACAGAGCAGGTCATCATTAGAAGAGGCGTGTTTCAGGGAGACTCCCTCAGCCCTCTTCTCTTCTGCATCTCACTATTGCCATTGTCCGTTGCACTCAGGAATACCCGTGGGTACAGTCACCCACCTGTTTTACATGGTTGACCTGAAATTATATGCCTCTGGAGAAAGGGAACTACATCAGTCCCTTAGGGTGGTGGAAGAATATACGCATGCTATCGGAATGGACGGAAGCATCCTACATCATCTGGATGCCGGAGAGACTTATACTTACCTAGGGGTGGCGCAACGCCGCTCCCAAGAGGTAATCACAGTTAAGAACTCTCCGCGGCAAGTATCAGCATAAACTCCGCCAGATCTGGTCATCAGAACTGTCGGGGAAGAACAAAGTTGCTGCAACTAATATGCTTGCCGTTCCGATCCTTCTTTACTCTTTCGGAGTAATGAAGTGGACTAAGGAAGAGCTGCGACAACTCGACGTTAAAACTCGCAAAATGATGCATCTCAATAGGAGCTTGCATCCTAAATCGTCCGTTCCACGGTTATACTTTTCCAGACAACGGGGAGGCCGTGGACTTTTGAGTTTGGAGTGTCTGCATAACAGAATGGTTCTGGATGGGGCCTGTAAAGTCATCCGGAGTTCAGATCCCCTTCTCTGCATGGTCCGCGACCATTAAAAAGCAGGGATTGGAGCATTTCTTTTTAAGGCAGCAACCCGTGCGGCCGATGAACTCGGTCTCGTATTCGACACTGAACGGGCTAACCCAAACTCTGTCACCGAGTTGGGACCCGTTCAGCAAAAAGCTCACATCAAAGCTGCGGAGACAGAGGTCCTGCTACAGCTACATATGGATAAGCCAATGCATGGTGTCTTCTTTCACAACATCGAAGACATTGGCTTATCCAAAAGCTTGACCTTTGCCTTCCTCAGGTCGAGTGAGCTAAAGTCGGAGACCGAGGGATTCATAATGGCTTGGCAGGATGGTGTCTTCAACACCCTCGTCTACCGTAGTCGCGTTATGGGTATAGACGTCCCTGACACCCGATGCAGGGCATGTCGTGGGGCACCTGAGACCGTAATGCATCTGCTATCAGCATGCCCATGTTATGCGGTCTCAGCCTATATCCACAGGCATAACGCGGCTCTACGAGTATTGTACTACCATCTACGACACTCGTACGGTATAGACGAGACACCGGTGTTGCCTTATGTTCCGGGGGATATTGAGTCCGTGGTGGAGAATGAGAGGTGCCGAATCTATTGGAACTACTCATTCCCCACCCTCAGGCAAATACAAGCCAATAAGCCTGATGTTGTCCTCCTCGACCACCAAAGTAAAACGATATTCGTCGTGGAGTTTTCCGCTCCAGGCGAAATGAATATCGTTCGAAAAGAGGAGGAAAAACGGACTAAATATCGAGATCTTCTCTTTGAACTCCGCAGGTTGTATCCGGACCATTCTGTCAAAATGGTGGTTCTGATTATAGGAGTCCTTGGTGGAATGATGGACGCACTGCTCTCTAAGTTGAAGATAATACCGGCTTGCCGTAATATGGCAGAAATCTTAGCAGCACGAATGCAGAAGGCTGTTATTCTTGGTTCGCTCCGTCTACTCAGGGCACTCGATTCTCGGACCCAATAATCACTTACCCTACGGACGTAGGGAGTGGTTATTGGGGTTAACGACACCAGCGCGCCCTCCGGATGGGTCGGAGCACCGGAGACAGGGCCTGACTGGTACACTCCTAAGGGAAAAAAAAATAATAATAATAATAAGAATGAGAGGTGCCGGATCTATTGGAACTACTCATTTCCCACCCTCAGGCAAATACAAGCCAATAAGCCTGATGTTGTCCTCCTCGATCACCAAAGTAGAACGATATTCGTCATGGAGTTTTCCGCTTCAGGCGAAATGAATATCGTTCGAAAAGAGGAGGAAAAACGGACTAAATATCAAGATCTTCTCTTTGAACTCCGCAGGTTGTATCCGGACCACTCTGTCAAAATGGTGGTTCTGATCATAGGTGTCCTTGGTGGAATGATGGACACACTGCTCTCCAACTTGAAGATAATACCTGCTTGCCGTAGTATGGCAGAAATCTTAGCAGCAAGAATGCAGAAGGCCGTCATCCTTGGTTCGCTGCGTCTACTCAGGGCACATGAATCTCGGACCCAATAGTCACTCACCCTACGGACGTAGGGAGTGGTTATTGGGGTTAACGACACCAGCTCGCCCTCCGGATGTATCGGAGCACCGGAGACAGGGCCTGACTGATACATTCCCAACGGGAAAAAAATAATAATAATAATAATAATAACAATAATAATTTATTAGCCCAAGATATGTATAAAAACATTTGAGCTTGTCACAAAACAAATCAATAGAAGTAAAAAAGTAAAAATCCAAGATTAAAACAGTCTTGAAGTATTTAAGTATAAAATATAAAAATTATATAAAATACACGTACATACAATATTTCTCCTCAAAGCAATATGAAGTTCACGGTGGTGTCCATCAAATGAAAAAAGGAAAAATTCGTCAAGAGAGTAAAAAGCTTCTTTTAATGAAATTTTTGTGATTGTCGCTTTGAGTTGTTTGGCAGATGATATTTTTAATGCAATCGGTAATTTATTGAAGAGCTTGATGGAGGTATAATTAATTGGTTGCTGAGTTTTTTTCGGCCTATGGTAAGGGATGCTCAATTGCTTTTTATTTCTGGTGTCATAAGAATGATACGATGAATTAGAAAAGGGTGCATTCTCATTTTCGTTCACATACATAACGCATTGTAAAATAAATGCGGAAGGGAGAGTTACAATATTGAATTTTTTAAACAACGGTTTACAATGATCCCTGAAACCAGCTTGCCCAATTATCCGTATAACTTTTTTTGTATTTTAAAGATTCTGTCACTTCCTACGGAATTGCCCCACAGTAGAAGCCCGTAAGAGAAAATAGCATAGAAGTTGCTGTAATAGTACGTTAACGCAGTATCTAGGTTGGCGAGCTCTGTGAGTTTCCTGATTTGGTATGCTACTTTATTTAATTTCTTTGCCGTATAATCGATGTGATTCTTCCAATTTAGTTTACTATCAATGTAAATACCTAACAACTTAACACTGCTTTGTTGGTCTTGATTCAGGAAAGTAAGTCGATTAGTTTTTTCCTCGTTAAGCTTCAAATTGTTTGCTGAGAACCAGTCCAAAGCTTTAGCTTTTATTTCGTTATTTATTTTTGATAGTTCTTTTATGTCTGGGCTGATATTTAAAATTGTGTTTTAGCTCACAACCCCAAAATAACAATTCTCTACTACTCTCGAGTTCCGAGATATTCCCTGTACTAATCTTCGTGGGACAATAAATGAACCCAGAAAATATTTTTGGAGTCAAATTTCAATTATAGCTGTTTCCATATTCGTTTCTGAAAATCAGCAAATTTTATATTCGAAAGTTATCGCAATTTTTTAGAGAAGAAGTCCTCCGACTGAGACTATTTTACTTCGTAATTTTCCATGCCCAAAACCCAAAATTTTAGGACTGAAATTAGTGATTTAGGGTTCATTTAAACCCATGAAAAAATTAACGGCAAGGTTGAAAATTCTGAAAAAAATTCGAGTTATTTTGGCAATCAAATTGAATAATTAGAGATATGTAGATGAAAATCTGATGAATAGTTTTCGAGGAAAAAATAAAAACCTGATTTTTAGAGGGTTTTTTCCCCAAAAACCATTCCGTTCCATTTCAAATATCATGGCACATCAATGTCAAAATGAAAGATAATCACGATTTTTTTCAGAATTTTCAATCTTAACGTTCCCTCACAATTTAAAAAAATTCTGAAAATCTTGTTATAAAATTAAAGACAGTTGAGAAGAATCGCTTCTGCAAGTGATATTTATATGAAATTCAGAAGACTGAACATTGAGGAACTATTCATTTATATTTTTAATAATGATTTTCAAAACCTCGGACAAAAAACGGTGAATCGCTCCAGTAAGTGATTCCTCTGTAGTACATGAACGAAAAGACAAAAATAGTTCTGCTACTGTCCACAAGGTATTGCACAGAATTATTGTCACTGTCATATTTACTGTACAGCGTTGCCAACAGTTCTAGACAGCGGTAACCGATGTAATTTGTTTAATTTTTCGATTTTGCTGACAGATTTTGCTGACTCATTTTCTCCTTTCTGGGATTTTAACCACTGGAAATTATGTCAGTGTTGAGCCCAAAAAATGAAAATTCAGCGATCGGACGTGTGCTAGGCATATAGAAAATTCATTTTCCTTTTGCAGATAAAATGTTTTTTTTTCATTTTCTCGTTTATGGTATTTTAACACATGAATAGGTATAACAATCTAATACTGAAAAACCAAAGCCATAAGGTTTGCACGTGCTTAAAGGGTTGAAATAGGGGCGCGATCTTGTAAAAAAATAGTTGGTTGCTCAAGCATTTTCTCGCTTATGGCAATCAACAGAATGAAATTTAATATCGTTAGGAACCCGAAAAAAATTTCCCATAAGCCGGTCAGCTGTTGAAGTATATTTTCCGGACGGAAAATTTTGTGAAATTTTTTTTCGTTTTCCGGCAAACTTTCTCGTTTATGGCATTTGAACCATATGATTCTGTTGATGGATAAACATCATTATAAAATTCCCATAAGCTTTGCATGTACCTCAAGAAAAGCCGTAAGTTTTAAAGTTGTAGGAAAATTTGTGAAATTTTTTTCATTTTCTCGTTGATGGGAATGTGAGAGGAAAATAGTATTTCAAGACCAGAAAAAAAAAAGCCATAAGTCGGAAACATGATATCGATGTTTTATACAGTGTGGCCCATTTAAAATGGAAGCACCCTTATAAATCATACCTTTTTCAACCGATTGGAATGCTTTTTTTCATTAGGTAGATAATCAAAAAGTCCACTGGGACACCAAATTTCATGAATAAATCTTCATTTTCAGGGCCACTATTCTTTTTTTTTCGAGTTAAAAAACTGAAAAATTTATTAGCAATTTTTTGAGAAGAAATCAGACTACACCACTGGAATTGTGACATTTTCAAATGGTTAATTTTGGAATTTTGTTGAAATTTGTCCATCGATAAAAAAGTTATGGGAGAATTAAATTTAAAAAATATATGCCGTTTAATCAACCCACCATTTCAATTTCTACTCTTATCCAAAATTCAGAATACACCACTGGATTCAGGGAGTTTCAAAATATCACTGATCAGAATTTCAACAAAATCTATTGATAAATAATAATGAAAAATCATTAAATAAAATGATATTTTCATGAAATTCCATCAACATATTTTTCAAATTTTGTTATCGTGTAATTTTTGTAATTTTCTTATTTATGAAAAGATGTTGATGAAATTCTGACCAGTGATATTTCGAGACTTCTTGGTGTATTCCAAATTTTGATAAGAGTTCTGAAATTGAGTTAGTATATATTGAACCGGCATATTTTTAAAATTTCATTTTTTTATTTTTTATAACTTTCTTATTGTAATAGATTTATACTCTAATTGACTGACTAAAATAATTTATTTTAACGAAATACAATGATTCACAATGCTCTAATTTATATAACAATCACTCTACTATTTATATTCTTCACTTCACTGACTGTCTGTCTGTCCGCTGCGTAGTTCTTTTTATATCCGACGTTGACTTCTCTGAATGCTCCAGAATTTTCCATCGAATCGCCCAGACTCACCGAAGCGCCCAGATTCTTCTCGGTGCAAGCGCATCGACAGTCTCCCGCGGTTGGTCGCTAGCTATACGTGAGAGTTCAGGTCCGGCATCGCCCGCAGCTTCGCCACATTATTGATGGACGAGTTTCAACAAAATTTTAACAATGTCGCGAATCCAGTGAATTGGTGAGATTTCTCCTAAAAAAATTATTTTAGATTTTTAACATTGAAAAATGAGAACAGTTGGCCCAGAAAATGAAGAATTACTCATTAAATTTGGTGTCCTGATGGACTTTTTGAATGTCTACCTATTGAAAAAAAATCATTCCAATCGGTTGAAAAAATTAAAGTTTGATATGAGTGCTTCCATTTTAAATAGGCCACACTGCATAAATAAATACAATTATTTGAAAATTTTGCTGCGAGAAATTAGTAAAGATAAAATTGCTCATTTCTTCCTCCATGGGATTTGGCATATGCATTATTTCATTCTTAGGCAATAAAAAAAGTCGGAAGTATGATAGTAATATTGGAACCAAATAATTTATTTTTTTAAATAATTTTTTATAGAGTGAAAGAAAATTGTTATGGGCATTATTGTGACAAACTGATAGGGGTTGTAAAGATAATTCAAGCAATTTTGCCTCAACCCCTATAAGTTAAATATCTTAATTGCGTAATTCCCCCACGCATACTGGCTTGCTGTGTCATAATCGGATGATCGGAACATCAGATTTTTGAAATAATGTGATTATGCCCATTACCTGTTTATTGTGACCATGCGACACGATGTGGCGAATCAAAGTTCACAAAAAAGTAAACACAGCAAGCCAGTGTGCGCAGGAATATAATAAACACTAGTTCGTTTCCCCATCACTTTAGAGGCAGAGCTTTCGGCGCGTTTTTTTTCATAGTGGCCTGCCCTTCAGGCCTAGTTCACCTTTTAGAAGTGAAAGTTCCAGAATAATAAATTGTTTCTATGTCTAAATGAAAAATCGAACTCATTTCCAGATTAGAAGCAGTTCTGGACCATAGGTTGAAATCGATTTGCAGTGTCTTCGGTACAATTCAAATGGTGAACAGAAGGGTTTAAAAGCAGCTTTAATAGCTGAACCCCGCCCATTCATCATACTTGTTAACCCTTGCAATTGTTAACCGTTGTATGTGATGAATAAAGGCATGTTATTATTATTATTATTATTATAAGGAAATATAATATTTTGTTGGTTCCTGCGTATCCTAGGAACCATATCACACTGGATATGTGTGCACAAGTCTCTCATGTTCTAGCACAGGACTTACAAGTACCGTTGTAACCTAAGATGGGCTGATCTTCTAGATTATCATTCTCGGTTTCTCTAAAAACTACCCATAACATAGGTTCCTTGGAATTTCTGAAAATATTTGAAACCCAAAAAAATTCTGTTCTTCAATGGATTGTTGAATCTCAAGGGTTTTCAACTGAGATCCTGCTCCATTAAAAAAATTGGGTGAATGACTGTCACTCTGAGGGGGGGGCAGGAGGGGTGATTTTTTTATGTCACAGAGTGTCTTTTCAAACACATAACTCGACGTTTTTCTTAAAAAATAATGACGTAGAAAATTAATGTATCCGTTACTCCAGGACCTCACTGTATAAACATCGTTATCATGTTTCCGACTTATGGCTTTTTTTTTCTAGTCTTGAAATCAGTTTTTCTTCCTACAGGCCAATTCCCATAAACGACAAAATGAACAAAATTTCCTGTGTTTTTCTGCAAGTTTTCCAGTTTCATATAGTATGATAAACACGAACTAGACTTATGGCTTTTTATATGACAGACTTTTACATTAATAATTTTCTATTGCACATTATTTCGTTCACGAGAAAGTTTGCCGGAAAACGAATACAATTTTCACAAAATTCTCCGTCTGGAAAATATACTTCAACAGCTGACCGGTTTATGGGAATTTTTTTTCGGGTTCCTAACGGTATTAAATTTCATTCTGTTGATTGCCATAAGCGAGAAAATGCATCAGCAACCAACTATTTTTTCACAAATTTGCGCCCCTATTTCAACCCTTTAAGCACATGCAAATCTTATGGCTTTGGTTCTTCACTATTAAATTGTTCTACTTATTCATGTGTTAAAATGCCATAAACGAGAAAATAAAAAAAAAACAATTTTTTTCTGCAAAAGGAAAATGAATTTTTTATATGCCTAGTACACGTCCGATCGCTTAATTTTCAATTTTTTGGCTCAACACTGACATAATTTCCAGTGGTTAAAATCCCAGAAGAGAGAAAATGAGTCAGCAAAATCTGTCGTTATCTGACGGTCTATAAAGCCTAGGAGTCTTTGGACACAATTGAAGAAGTATGTAAGTTTTCTGTTCTGCAATTCAAAATATCAGTTTTGGAAATAAAACAGGACCCAAAACAGAATTGAAAAAAAATGATAATAATCATAATAGCGTCTTTATTGTCTATTCCAGTTGTTTTTAAATACCATTATATTATATACATAAAAAATAACGGCATAATAGGCGGAGCAGCTCACAGAGTTGAAAAATATTGACAAAAATAAATTATAGTGAGTTGTTCATATTAGCTGCTCTTTTTGAATTTTACCAACAATATTGGTGTTTGTGCTAAAAGCAAATCTAATCTAAGCAAGATCAACGACGGACTGACTACATCTACAACAAACCCATGGGCACTGCAACCCCGAATATCAGAAAAACAAACGAAATGAATACAATGAATAATATACAGGAGAACCAGAAAAAAGGGGCAATACCAAAGATTCCCAAGATCTCCTCCCACAGGAAAACCGACGGCACAAGAATCATCAATAAACCAAAATCTAAGAAAAAGAATGAACCAGCTTTGAAGAAAATGGTCCTTACCTAAAAACGATAGAAAAGATTACCCCTTTTAGAACAAAAGGAGGTCTCTATCCATGGTAAGCCTGGATGTTCTGCAAGTCAACCGAAATTTGCAAACAAGGAAAATACATCACTGTTTCTGAAAAATGTGTACACCCATTACAAAACTGAAGACTGAAGCGAGGTCTCTACCCAATACAAATCTGAGGGCGCTGCAAATTTCCTGAAATTTTCAGACAGGACACAGCAAGGAACACTGAATTCGAATAATAAAGTCTCCGAGGTCTCCATCCTGCTAAAACCAGAGGCACTGCAACTCTCACCAAATTTACGGACTCAGCAGAGGCCACTAAATTCGAATAACGAGGTCACCGAGGTCTCCACCCAACAAAATTATGAAGGAACTGTAAATTCCATCAAATTCACAGACAGGACTCAGCAGAGGCCATACTAAATTCGAATAACGAGGTCACCGAGTTCTCCACCCAACAAAATTAAGGAGGAACTGTAAATTCCATCAAATTCACAGACAGGACTCAGCAGAGGCCACTGAATTCGAATAACGAGGTCACCGAGGTCTCCAGCCAACAAAAGAGCGAATAAACTACAAATCAATCAAAATCGTAAACAGGACTCAGCAGAGGCCCACAGTATTCGAAAAACGAGGTCTCCACCCAACAAAATCATGGAGGCACTGTGAACTCCACCAAATTCACAGACAGGACTCAACTGATCTCGAAAAATTATTTCCCCAAGGTTTCCACCCAACAAAAAACTGAAGGCCCTGTTAGTTTCACTAATATTAGCTGACAAGGCTCTGTAAAGGTCGCTAATCCAGTAATGAGGCCCGCGAAGTCTACATTCACGAAAAAGAACGGAGATGCTGCAAAACTGAAATATTTTGTTGACCACTGAACAATGGCCTATACGAAGACCTGGAAAAGAGAAGCAAAGAAAGAACCTTGAAAACGAATTCAATGGCCTCTGAAGAGTATTGTCCGCGAATTTGGTGAAAGGTGCAGTGCTTGCGGTTTTGGTTGGATGGAGACCTCGGGGGCCTCATATAATTCGGTTTCAATATCTCTTGCTGTGTTCTGTTAACAAATTTCAGGAAATTTGTTGCGCGCGCCCTCAGATTTGTCTTGGATGGAGACCTCATTGTTCAAACTCAACACCCCGTACTGAGTTATGTGTGCAAGTTTAAAAAAATATACTAGGAAAGTTTGAACCGAATTTATTATAATAATTATTGAAATAGGAATTGGATGTTTTTCACCATCATGAATCATGACTTTGTATGTGTCTCATCAATGTTGACTTTTTACTATAAAACTCATGTTTAATGTCTTGATAAAGAAAAAAAACATTTCCGAAAGCTCGAATAAATAACAAAGAGTATTCTTTCTCAAATAGCCCAGTATATTGTCTGCATCCCCAAGATCCATCCGCATGTTCCTCAAATAGTCAGTCAAAACTACCCTTCGCCTTATACATATTATATACAGGGTGAGTCAGGCTGAACGCCTCGGACTCTCGTGGCCATATGGTATTTTATTTCAGTAAACGGCCTGAGGGAGTATATGTATGTGGATCTGAAGCACATTTTAAAAATAATGATTTTTATACAAGGTGTTTGAACACCCTGTATTTTCTTACAATTTTTAATTCTTTGAGAAAAAATAAGCTGACTTTGCTAATGTTTCCCTATACCTAACTCTCTCCATTTATGAGATATTCAACTTTTTCTCAAAATGTAACGTTGTCAAAAAAATTCAATATCGTTGCAATTATCCACTGCATGTGTACGAAATTTTTACCGGTCACTCTTATCCCTTTCAGCTAGTTACTGCAACTTCAGACGACGATCAATATCATACAGTGTGTTTTATATTGTCAGGAACACTTACCGCAAATTTGAACTCCAATAACTTGGTTATTTCAAATGGAACACCCTGTATTTTTCCACGTGAAAAGATTCACCATTTCATTTTCTTTCGACCATGTAATATGTCCCTATACCTACATATGGTGTTTCAGGAGTTTTCAAAGCCTTTTTGTAAACCAATATAAGTTTCAAAATAATAAAATTCCATCAACCGGCTGATGTCAAATACTGAAAAAAGTAGTTCTCCATCATCTTTAGTGAATTGAATTTGAACACTCTCTACTTACAGTTGATTTTCTTTGGAGCATTTGTTATATCGGTCCATCTGTATCTACTAATTTTGGGGTTACTGGTTAAAAAAAAACAATATTTAGCAATTAAAGTTTAAGTGAAAATTTAAAAAATTATAAGGAATGTTCGACGTGACCACCATCTACTTCAATACAGCATCTAATTCTTTTTTCGAATGAGTTTCTGACATTGGTATATCGGTCCATCTGTATCTACTAATTTTGGGGTTACTGGTTAAAAAAAAAACAATATTTAGCAATTAAAGTTTAAGTGAAAATTTAAAAAATTATAAGGATTGTTCGACGTGACCACCATCTACTTCAATACAGCATCTAATTCGTTTTTCGAATGAGCTTCTGACATTGTTCAACATATTTGGAGTTATTGTTTGGAGGACATTTCTAATCCTCACTTTCATATCATCAGGAGTAGTGGGTGGTGTACTGTAAACAATATTCTTGATATATCCCCATAAAAAAGTCCAAAGGTGTAAGATCGGGGGATCTTGCTGGCCAGTTATAAGGACCACCTCTCCCTATCCATTTATCTGGAAATTTTCTGTCCAGATAGTTCCTGACAACACGTTTGAAATGTGCCGGAGCATCATCTAATTGTAGCCACATCTTCTCTCTCAAATTCAAAGGAATATTTTCCAGATGATTCCAAAAATCTCTTTTCATGAATCTTAAAAATTTCCTTCCATCCAGATTCCCGTCAAAGAAATAAGGACCAATTATGGTGTCTCCTATGATTCCACCGAATGAGTTAACACTCCACCGGTTCTGGCGATCGACGGTTCCAAATAAATGTCTATTTTCGGTGTCATAATAATGAAAATTATGTCGATTCACCAGACCATTGTTATGGAATGTTGATTCGTCAGTGAATAAAATATTCTCAAAAAAGTTCATATCTTCGCCAACTCGTTCAAGATACCATAAACAGAAATGTATCCTGCGTTCAAAGTCCCTTTCATACAAATGTTGATGCAGCTGAATGTGGTATGGATGATATGTGTTTTCTAATAATTCTGCTAACGCTCGATTGACTTATACCTGTGGCATTTGCAATGGCTCTGGTACTGGTATTGGGATCTTCAATCACATGTTGTAAAACTTCGAAATTGTGTTCCTCATTCCCAGTAACTGGTTTCGATATCTCTCGAACAGTGTACTCGATACTACCTGTTTCTCGAAATCTGGCTAATAATCTTTCGAATACATTTTTATCAGGATGCTCTTGATCTGCATAAACCCTCGACGCTAATAAGCAATTTTCGTAACACTCTCCAATGGTTATTATCAGATTGATTCTTTCTTGAAGTGTGAAACTTATCATTTTACTCCTCAAATTTGAGAACACTTGAACAAAACGATTTCAACACAAACTTATGAGAAAATATGACGCTATTTGTCAGAAGCCCGCTTGGAACAACGCAATTGAACACAGTTGAACGCATTACTCAAGTATTCATGGCATCAGCCTACTTGATGAAATAATGTCAATGCAAAAAGTTCATCGGATTTTGAAAATGCTTCGATAACTTCTGAAGCACCACATTTAGCTATAGGGAAATATTATATGGTTTGAAAGGGAATGGAAATGTGAATATTGTTACGTGGAAAAATATAGGCTGTTCAATTTGAAATAACAAAGTTATTGGAGTTCAAATATGCGGTAAGTGTTCCTGACAATATAAAACACACTGTATAATATTGATCGTCGTCTGAAGTTGCAGTAACTAGCTGAAAGAGATAAGAGTGACCGGTAAAAATTTCGTACACATGCAGTGGATAATTGCAATGTTAATGAATTTTTTTGACAACGTTACATTTTGAGAAAAAGTTGAATATCTCATAAATGGAGAGAGTTAGGTATAGGGAAACATTAGCAAAGTCAGCTTATTTTTTCTCAAAGAATTAAAAATTGTAAGAAAATACAGGGTGTTCCATTAAAAAAAAAACATAACTTTGATATGTTACGCTTATTTCAAACACCTTGTATAAAAATCATTATTTTTAAAATGTGCTTCAGATCGACATACATGTACTACTCCCCCAGGCCGTTTACTGAAAAAAAATACCATATGGCCACGAGAGTCCGAGGCGTTCAGCCTGACTCACCCTGTATATTCTATATCTCTAATGTAGGTAATACAGTGTATAAATGATTCATTATTGAAGAGAAAGAAATTACAAAATCATCTCCACAACGAACAAGAAATGTAATAATTATTATTATTATTAGTAATCCGGCTATCCGTAATAATTCATTGAACCACATTACCACAATTATCTATTTCGCTATTTCGCAGTACTCTGAATAATGTTGAGATTTGGCAACAATGCATTATCAGTATATGGTTGACCATTGGATATTCGGTTATTCCAGCAGAAAACTGTAATTTAGAAATATTATAAAAGATCGCTGTCACTATGGCACAGCTTAATAAACACAATTAAGCTGTGACTATGGTATGAAAAACATATCTTGTCATTGCTATTCAACTTTTTTCGATAGGAGGTCCACTTTCATTGCAATTTTCGAAAACCCGTGAAATATCACTTTCAACCCCTAAAAGTTCACCCCGTTCCACCCGTCTCAATTTTTTCGACTCCAATTTATTTTTCCCGTCATTCGAACAATATTTTGCTTCACTTCCAGTAGGTCTCATGCTGGTAATAATTTTTTATATAATTATAGACGCACCTCCCCCCCCCCCCTCGAAAAAAGCTGGGTTCGCCTCTGACTCACCCTTAGACAAACACCCCGTCGCTCCAGCATCCCAGAAAAGTAAATACGAATTCAAATTGGTTGCCTATGTAACACAAACCAAGAATAAATCAAAGCGGTACATCCGTTTCAGTTCAACCGATCAACGATCCATCGCTCTTTATTTTTAGTTCTCTACAGTGTACCAGTGAACATCTATAATCTGCATGAGGATTGAGGAATTAGTCTGAAGAGTACCGTCGTCGAGGTACAAACCAGAAATTGCTCTCAAAGCCAACGCGATATGTGATAGTGTTGATTATTCTTCATCCACCTGGAAGCTAAATATATACACCAAGGTAGGATATCTTTTCTCAGTTAGTAAAAAAAACAGAATATCATTTGTGAGATGCACCCAAAACAATTCGCATTTAGAATCCATTTCGAAATTCCGAGTTAACAAACAAGAGCGAGTATAAAATGGATTTTTTTAATTTTTCAAACCTTCACTCTACAAGGTACTACCTGTACCCATTCTTCAAAATGTAGCATTGCAATTTTTCGCATCCTTTGGTTTAGGCTTACATCTGCCAACCGCTTGATCAAGTATATCAGGTCAATCATTTCAAAAGTTTTGTTAACATGTTATCAAATTTTTTTCGAAGAATTACGAAAAAACAAACTCCCGCAGTAATTTCTTTGTTAGTTCACTCGATCGAGAATCTGGGTTTTCCTCTCTTCTGTAACTAAATGTTATATTTTCGAGAGTTACTCGTGTATAAACAAAAGGTCAAGTTAGATAAATTTATCTTTTTTTTTCAATTTGTTGACACCATTAGCATAAACTATTAAGATTACTCTTCAATCAATAATAGTATGCTTATTTCATTATTGGAGTATTGGTATAATATGACCATTCATTTGCAGATATTGAAAAATGATACCAAGTGCAGTATTTATTTTTTTGGTTCTTGCTGGATTCCACGAAACAAATGCAGCTGTCACGTGAGTATTCATTATTTTCTCTCATCCATTGTAGCAATGAAACAAGAGTTTTCACGTCATTTCGTTAATGATGCCTTGAAAATAACATTAAAAGCTATTTTCACAGACTAGATCAAAGAATCTTTAATTATCAAAAATTCTAAAGTTCAGAATGTTTTTCATTATAAATTGGAGTTTTTATGAATTTGAAATATATTTTCAGTTTCTACACTCCTAATAAACAAACGTGTTCAAGGGCCACTTTCCAACGTTTCTGCCTATCAAACACCTTGACTGTCAAAAAACTGACTTACTCTTGGTGCCACAACAAATAGGTACCGTGTAACAATTAGACCGTCAGATAGTGACAGATTTATATAGGTGCCCCATTTTCACATACAAGCCTCGAATAGGGTTGAGAAGTACATCGATGTTGAGTAAAATGGAGGGAAATTTACGAGTGGCTCCATATGTTATCCATATGGAAAATTCGATTTTCCATGGAAAATTCGATTTTCCATATTTTAACGCGAGCCGTGTTCACCTAATCATTAATTAATAGAACCTGGCTTCAGAAGAGCAAAGGCTTGAGTGTTGAAGATGGCTAAAGGGTTAAAATGAGGCTGTAATCTTGTAAAGAAAAATCGAGATTTTAACAGGTTTTCCCACGCAAGCCCATCGAAACTATGAAAACCTACATCGTCACTACACCGAAAAACATAATGGCTTGAGTGGCGTGAATGGAAAAGTAGATTTTGTCGTCGGAAAATTTAATGGAAATTCTTTTTGATTTTTCCATATGTTTTCCCCACGAGCCACTCGTAAATTTCCCTTAATTTTACTCAACATCGACTTACTTTTCAACCCTATTCGAGGCTTGTATGTGAAAATGGGGCACCTAAATCTGTCACTATCTGACGGTCTAAATGCTATGTGAGATCAGCCTAACATTCAGTTATCGGTTCACATAGAGATTTCAAGAACCCCGCACTTTCCTCATGGAAAATGGCTTTCGGTTAAATTCCCTGAATATTTGGTATGTTGTAGATTTCGACTTCCTCGGCAAAAGTGTCCACAGGCACAAAAAAATCGGCAGACTAGTTTTCGAGATACAGGGTGTCAAAAATTAAAAGTGAAGCTTTCTGCTCATAATTTTTAACAACACCGAGAATTGACAAAACGCGTTATTCATGGAATAACATGCCTGAACGATCGTAGAATACCATCTAGATCTCGTATCCATTGTATTTTTACGTTTCGTGCTCTACAACAGGGTGAACAAAGAAAAATCCAATTCGATTAAGTTTGAACCAACCAGTGTAAGTTCGTTCATGAGAATTAAAGATCCAATTGAGCCTGGATGAACTTCCACAATCTCGATCAAAGTTTACTGACATTTTTTCTTATATACAGGGTGGTTCGAAAATAGGGGAGCCCTAGTTTTTTTAATCGGATAGGGGAGAGCATGCCATATATATCAAACATTCTTTAATGTTAAGAACGTCGCATAGTCATTTCATATATATAGAGTGAGTAAAAAGGTACAGTCCAAGTTTCTTGCAAAAATGCGGTTTTTTTCAATGAATACCCTGTATTTCGAAAAAGAATCGGTTAATTTTCTTGAATTTTTGATATTATGTTTGATTTGAGGAGTCCGAGATATTGTCATCAATCTCAGCATAGGTCTCCGGACTCGTTTGTCGGCTATATACTTTTGAATGTACGGATTTTATTGATACCCGATATACTCCATTGGAGACCGAAATGGGCTATTTTCCAACAATTCTTTTCTACAAAATTAGGATAATTGGTACACAATGAACAAATGAAAACTAATATAGAAACACGTATTGATTGAAAGTTTGATTTTATCGTGGAAATTTGTTTCTTGACATGGTACTTATGGGTATGTAACCTTCCACAATCTGATAATGAAAAAATTGAAAATCAAGAAAGTCTATACAAGTGTATAACTGCAAATAAGTACATCAATTTCTCCGATTATTTCACTTATGCTAAAATAGCGTGTTAGGATTGGTTGAAATTCTTGCGTTGATAAATGAAAACATCATGTTTTAGATTTTGTAGTTCGGCTCTTGATTGGCTACTGGATATGTATATGATGTGTTTTCGATTTTGTAGTTCGATTCCTGATTGGTTATTATCAAAACACAAACTTACCACTAGCAAGCTGCTATAATGACACAACACCAAACTTTGACCAAAACTAAATAAGCACTCACTATTAATTCATATCAACTTCACAATTTTCGACAAATTTTGCATACTCGTTGATTAATCAAATCACTAATCACCGTTTTCCAGATAATGAGCATTTTTTTAATTTCTGGAAAATCACTACCTCACCTTCGATTTTTGAGTTCCATGTCTACAAATTGAGACCAATTCAAATATCTTTGTTCTTGAAGATTACTGATGAGTGATGCTTTCAGACAAATAAAACAGTTTTTCAGAAAACGATACAATTTTGACATTACTGTTTGAAAAAAAAACATAACCAAGTGGAAGTGGATATTCATTACAAAATAATGCCCATTTTGTCCAGACTCTACCATGGTATAAAACATACGATAATTATTTTTGGAAGGAATAGAATTTCGATTATATTAGTGTGCTGTTATTCTGAGCTAAAACAACTCCATTAGACTTGTCAGTGATGTCTATTATTTTTATCCTATCAAGATGAAATGATTAAATAATTATCAGTAATAACGAATCAACTGTTTAGAAGCATTCAATGAGATGTAAAGAAGTAATTACTAATTCAACGTTTTTTCGAATCAACATACACTGTAAGCCACAATAACGATTATTCAACATCGCACTAAATACTATTACAAATGTTATTTTCCATCCACTCGTACGCAGAGACGACATCTTTTCAAGAAGAAAGCGCTGCTGCAGCAGTAGTACTACCTCCACCTTCACCATAAATTTGCGAATATTCTCGGGGAGTATTAAGTGTGTACGGCATGACAAAGAAATAAATACCACTGAATGAAACAAGAGGAATAATTTCAAAAAACTACGACAGTTATCAAAATGGGACAGCCACCTACTAGATTTTTGAATTCTATTTACAGAAGATCCGTTCATGCACAACTTTTTCATCAGGAAACTATTGCTTCTACGGACTCAACACAGGAGTTAGAAAAGTTTTTAATTTTCGACAAGGATTCACCCCCTAATTAATTTTGCACTTATTTGGTTACACCCTGTATATCTGACGGTCTCTGAAACTTCGTTTGAATCTGGATGTTGGACAATTACGACATTTATCACAAGAAATCGTTTAAATCGGTGCCATGTCGGATGATCGACATTTCATTTCGATAATTTTATCAGGCTTAATTACATGAAGAGTTGATTTTATAGACATACTATTTAATGCTACCAAGCAGTCTATTCTTTATCATTAATAATCATTTCCACATTTTATCTTGATAAAATCGAAATAAAATAATTTTTGGGGGTAAGTATAAAAGTTGATGGGAGCCTAGAATAAAACCACGCCTAATTCAATGGAAATCACTTCCTCCAAAAATAATTATAGTTTGTTTGATACCACAGTAAAGTATGGACAAAATGAGCATTCTTTTGAAATGAATGTCCACTTCCAATTGGTAATGTTTCTTTCAGACAATAATGTCAAACTTTTTTTCAAAAAATTGATGAAACTCAAATCTGTCATTTTACCCTCATTTCTTGGAATTTTTTTTCAATTTCTGAAAAACTATTCTGTACGTCTAAAAGCATCACTCGTCAGTAATCTTCAGCAGCAAAGATATTTGAATTTGTCTCAATTTGTATACATGACACTCAAAAATCCAAGGTGAGGTAGCGATTTTCCAAAAATTCTTAAAATGCCCATTATCTCGACAACGGTGATATTTTTACTGAGGTGAAATTCCGATATCACCAGTTTCAATATTGTACAAGGTTTACCGGACACCCTGTATGTATTTTATTTAACATCATGTTTCTAGAGTAACTATTTGAAATCGCCTTATCAACAAAACCCTATTGTTGTTATTCGCAGTAACTTACTGTTGTTCGCAGTATAATTCTGAAGTCATTTCAACTATAATGAATTGTAACTTTCACTTCAACTAATTGTTATTAGCACTACCTCCTGATATTATACTATCTACTTTGGTATATTTATAGTCTGATTCACTTTAAAATAATTTATTTAACGAAATACAATGATTCACAATACTCTAATTTATATAACAATCACTCTACTATTTATATTCGACTTTCACTTCGCTGACTGTCTGTCTCCGCTGCGTGGTTCTTCTTTTTATATTCACCGTTAATTTCGTGGAAATTTCTCGTAAGCCCTCGAATCGTCCAGATTCTTCTCGGTGCATAGCGCCTCGAAGGTCATATGCGGCCTGCGTGAGCGTTCAGGCCCGGCATCGCCCATAGCTTCGCCACATTCCACAGCTTCGCCACAATAGCATAGAATATGGAGGACTGAATGAGGCCGTGAAAGGCTGTAAGTACTCAGATTCACGATTTTCGAAAGACTTCGTAGTAAGAAAGTAAGGCTCGACAATCTCTTACATAGAAATTCACAGTGTTCTTGCCAGGTCAGTTTTTTGTCAATGTAAACTCCTAAAAATTTGGTACACTTGGATGTGAATCTAATTTCGCCAGTATTTCTCATACTGAAAAGCATATGTTCTGTTTTCGATTCATTGATTTTCAGTTCATTTGATAGGAACCATCGTTCTATTTGTTCTTTTTCAGTTTCAACAGTGGAAATCCTGAAATAGTATAAACTTTGATTGTGGAGATGAATAGGGCAAGTCATTTATAAATACAAGAAAAAGCAGTGGTCCTAAATCGGATCCTTGGGGGACACCATATTGTAAATTGAGTAGAGGAGATTTTTTATTTTGCAAAAGAACGACCTAGACTCAGTTTTCTAGGTAAGATTTTATCAAGTTGATACTTTCTTCTTGGATATTATAATATTGAAGTTTTTTGAGTGAAATATCATGAGAAACGCAATCGAACGCCAAGTCCAGGTAATTTGCATAAATGAAATCATTGTTTTCGAAACCTTTATTCACTGTTTGTGTCAATCTGCCAATAGCCGATGTGGTTGAATGATTTTTTCTGAATCCAAATTGTTCTTGAAGAAAGAGATTTTCTGATTCACATAGACCGAAATGAAAAAAAAAACACCAGATCAATTGTTCGTGGAAGATAAGGGCATTTTTTTGAAAAAAGTACTTACATATAACTCAAAAACTAGTTGTCCTCTCAATTGCGAAAAAAAACTTGATTATTCGACACCAAAAAAGAGATACGTTTACCAATTTTCATGTAAATTAAGTCATTTATACGCAAGAAAAAAATTAAATACTGAAAATTCGGGTTTTCACCATTTTTACGGTTGATTTGAGGTTATGCCGAAAAGTGTTGAAAACAAAAGATTTTAAATTTTTTTTATCTACAACTTTGCCATTGAACGTTTTCTACTAAGAGGTCACGTTTCGCCGCAAATCGCAAAAAACCGTTTTCAAGCCCTTAACTACATCCCCATTTTGAGTTTATTCGTGTTTAATCTTGTTTTTTCCACAAAGTTAGAACCTCATCAACATTTTCCACCTGGTCCATGCCTGTTACTTTTTTTCTTATTTTAAGCGTTCAAAATTCGTTTTGGCACCAGCCAATCAAACCAAACGTCCTATTCAGTTGATGGTTCCATTGACCATTCTAAACCCATTAAAAAAACACGTGTTCTATATCTGAAATAATATACACAATAAATAGTAGGTAGGTAGTTGCATCCTCTGCCAATTGTATTTGGAAGAGACAAGTGGTCTTTGGGAATGAATAGTGTACATTCAATCTCAAAGCTATTTCGATAAAACTAAAACCAGACATCTGTGTCGGTCCATCTAACATCTTACAGAGAGGGTAAACGAACTGTGGGTTATTTATAAATCATATGCATCTGTTCTCGTTCTCTAATGAGCGGTGTGTTAGTATCCCAGAATAGGGTACTTTTTTAAATTGAAAAAGCGAAATTATTTGAATTTTATAAGGTGTCTAGAACTAAGTATTGAGTTTTCATATGAATTTTCGAAAAATTATATACATTACTCTGCAATCACCAAGTTCTTTTCCTTTTTTTGTGTTTTCCCCTACTCATAATACTAATTTGTATGATATGAATTTATATTATATTTTGTCTTACTCTGTTTAGTATTCAACATAAAAATGTACGATAAGGAAATGACCCACAATACAAGCTGAGCTCAGGTGGCCTCTCTTATCGAAAAAAAACAAATTTTTGAAGATCTAACTGAATAAAACGTTACTTACTTACTAGTTCACAATTACACAGCAGTTAAGAAATTTTCTTGGTGAAACGTTTACAGGTAGAATAATTGGTAATAATTGGGAACATCATTGGCCACCTCATTCTCCTACTGGATTTTTTCATGTGGGGTTATCTGAAGCAGCAAGTATACAAGCACCAGCCGTATAACGATATTGACCATTTGTAGCATACCATTCGGGAATGTGTTGCGAATTTACATCCACAGTTCATCAGAAATTTTATTTATTCATTTATTACACGGGAAGAAATACCCATTTACAATACAATACAAAATAAAACACCAAGAAAAATATGTAAAAACATATAAAAAATTATAACTACCTATATCTAACAGTTTTGCACAATAACTAGACAAAAACAAAACAAATCAAATTGTTGAAAAAGTCCATATCTTGAAGTGGAGTGGATAGTTTTTATGTAAGAATAAATCTCGAAGTCATCTACACAAGTTTATTAAATTTAAAATTTAAAAAATGTTTGGATTCACAAACAGGCGAAACATGTTTCGGGTTCAGAAAAACCCATCTTCAGTCGAAGAGAATCTATAATAAATTGAATAATTGTTAAAATTTGAAGTGAAATATAAATAATGGAAGTTTAACAAAATGGTATGGTATTACTTACATTTAGTTATACAAGTTGGAGATACATTAAAAAATTGAAATATTGTTCGTAAACCAAACTACATTGGCTACGCTAGTGAGCACGCCCTTAAGGAGGGAATTTCCACTCATTTAGGCTCAAAGACTGAGAAATTATAAAAATGATCATGACAAAACCCACCATCTTACTTGGTTTGTTTTACAGACGCTTAAGAAAGAAATTTGATTGGTTGGGTAAAAGTTTGACGTGAATGATTGAAGATCTAGCGCCATCTATCGGCTGAAAAATTATTCTCGTTAAAACGGTAAGCAGATAACTGTTTTACAATTAGACACATGTGACAGTGACCTCTATGGGACGAAAGCTTAAAGATTATAAGAAATAATGCGTGATATCTGGTAAGAAGGAACACCAATGTCAGTTAAACAAATCTGAAAAATTATTGTAGCAATCTAGAAGCTTAGTGAATTGAAAAAAGGGATACAATCAAAGTTAATTTGTTCATTTAAAGATATAAAAGAGTTATTATTTGTTAAGGAATTGATTTCGAAAATTTCTAAAATATTCATTAAGCAGCCTTTCTTCACATGGTGGAGGACCTTTAAATTATCGTCAATATTAAAAAAATGTTGGGAATTAATAATATGGTTAGCGAAAGTACTACTCGAATTAACTTCTTCAAAGGGGAAGTTTTGGAATTTATCAGTATATTTATCTATAATTTTTTTGTGTTCTTTAACTCTAGTGATAATTTTTCTCCCACTTTGTCCAATATATTTGGCATTGCAAGTTGGTTGTGAACAAGATATCTCGTATATACCTGATTTCTTGAAAGGATTAAGTTTATCTTTGTTATTAACTAGTTTTTTAGAAAGTGTGTTAATAGTATAGAAACTTATATTTAGGTCATCGCTGTATTGTTGAAAAATATTCTTTATTGAGTATGAACGTTGCCTAGATATGGAACTGAAACATACTTATTCCTGGAAGAGGAATTAGTGAGATTTATATTGAGAGATTTTGTTAAATGTTGGTTGTAAATTCTGTTGATTAAATGTAAAGGATAATTATAATTAATGCCAATTTGTCTTATAATGTTCAATTCATTTTTGAAATTTTCATTGTTCATGGGGATAGTATCTGTGAAAAAGAGAGTGAAACGATGCTAATTTATGTGAAATGGGAGAGCAAGATGAAAATGGTATAATTGAATCGGTGTGAGTTGGTTTTCGGTAGATTGAAAATTCAAATTTGTTATTATTTTTAGTGATCTGTAAATCTAAAAAGAATAGGCTATTGTTATATTCCTTTTCCATAGTAAAAGTAATGGAGGGGTGTAAGGAATTTAAGAAGTTCAAAACATTGTCCAATTCATTCGAATTACCCTTGAACAAAACTATACAATCATTAACATATCTGTAATAGAATACTATATAATTATAAGCATTGAAATTAATAAACTGTTTTTCTAGATTTTGTAAAAATATTTCTGCTAGTAGTGGAGACAAATTACATCCCATGGCAAGTCCTGAAAGTTGGCGGAAAATTTCATTATTGAATTTTAAAAAAAATTGTTTTAAAACTGTATCTAAAAGGTGGCAAATATTGAGACAATGGAAACTTGAAATACCAGAGTTGAATAAGAGTTCTCTGACTAATTTGATACAATCCTCTGGGGGGACACTGGGAAACAAATTAGTTACATCAAAGGATACTAAGGTTGAACCTTCCGGAATAATAATATTTTAGAAATTTTCGAAATCAATTCCTTAACAAATAATAACTCTTTTATATCTTTAAATGAACAAATTAACTTTGATTGTATCCCTTTTTTCAATTCACTAACCTTCTAGATTGTTACAATAATTTTTCAGATTTGTTTAACTGGCATTGGTGTTCCTTACCAGATATCACGCATTATTTCTCATAATCTTTAAGCTTTCGTCCCATAGAGGTCACTGTCACATGTGTCTAATTGTAAAACAGTTATCTGCTTACCGTTTTAACGAGAATAATTTTTTAGCCGATAGATGGCGCTAGATCTTCAATCTTTCACGTCAAACTTTTACCGTTGTATGAGGATTGAGGATTACATAGTAATATCGTTGTATGAGGATTACATAGTAGGATAACGCCTGTGTATCATCTATTGGAGCCCATTTTCAGCGCCATCTGCCAGGAACATGTGGAAACTTCGAATTTTTCAATCCGTGCAGTAGTGACCCCTACACGGTCCTAATTCCAACTTGATGGAACGTAATTTAAACAGGGACGGATTGAGGGGTTGAACATTATTCACGTTCAGACGTATGAAATAGCTAACAGAATTTTATATTCGGATACTTGGGTTCAAAATTTCGATAAATCGCATTAGGTGATAATATTTTGATATTATACGTGATTGGAAACTCCCTGAGTTGTCTTGTGGAATATCAATTTGCTCCAACTTACTAAATTGTCGCTGCTGTCCTATTGACGTATCCGTTCATTTAAACAAATATGAACTGACTGACATCCAAGAGATTTACTAGTCGAGCAAGGTCGAGCTGTATAAACTACAGTCGATAAAATTTTCTGTCATTAACACATTCAGGAATGATGATTTTTAAAGAATGAACATGATGAAATGGAAACAAACCTACGATAAAAATTAAGCTATTTTTTGTAATATCTAACAGGAAACAACTACTTCCCCGGCTAATGCATTCATTCATTTTTATTGTAGGTTTGTTTCCATTTGCTTAGGAGTTGTTTCTCTATGTTCAATTGAGAATATTACCCTTGTCAACATTCAGGAATTTTATTCAAGCTAAAAAATTTAACTCATTGGAATTTGTGAGTCAAGTTTCTTTAAGTACCTGTCTGACAGAATCTAATCATCAATGGACTTAAAATATGACAGTTGATCGTCATTCAGGTGAGGATGCTTTATGACATTTTTATAAGGGAAAAACATGGCGGGCGATCAATTTGAAATTGGTATGTGGGGGTTTTTGGGATCGGAAATGTGTTTTTTGATAAAATTTGGGATGGTGGTTCCAAAATCGATATGGTAGATGATGAGAATATGCATATTTTACGCGCATTTATTCAAATAAGACTGTATGTCTGTCTGCGTTAAATCTTGGAAGTGGATTTTGACTTACTAGCAGTTTTCGAATTAACTCAAAATTTGGCAGGTGTTCATATTTCTGGCGAAAATGTAAATTCATAACATCAAAATAGCGGACGAGTTTCATCCCTTGCCCCAATCTTGGGTTAAATATAGCCATAAAGTTCCTCTAGCTCTACAAATGATAAACTATAATTTCACAGTGACCACTTCAATGAAATCGATAATACAAGTATTTTATATATTTATTCAACGGGTAATCCCAATTACAATTTGTTGCAATAAAAATGAATGTATAGAATCTTAAAACTAAGAATAGATAAATACCGAATAAAGTACATGAAACAATAATAATAATACCGAAAACGAAACAGAGCGAATATCTTCAAAACGCATGCGTTGTGAATGAAATGCAAAAACACATCGATTTTCATTTCAAGGGGGACATCTTCCTATCAGAACCTCAACTGTCATACCTCTTCCCCCACCTCTTGGTCGCTACCACCCAAACAATTTGAATAGGGAAAGTAGTGAGTGTGACACACAATTAAAAAGGTAATTTCATAAGGAATTTAGCCTTGTCAATTTTTGCTACCTAACTTTTTATTTTGGCGCCATCTTGCGGGAAAATCAACTGTTCCGTATTCCAAATTATGATACTTCATTTGCAAGCTAATTCGACATAAATTCGGTGAAAATGCATTATGTTATTTTTCTAAAAGAAAAAACAAAATGGCGGCTCCAAAATGGCGGACAAGATTTGCAATTATGGTCCGAATCGATTCAAAATTGATATGTGGTGGTTTCCATGGTCAGAAATTACGATTTCTCTGTCATTGCAATGAAAAAAGATGGTCGCTCCAAGATGGCGGACGGAATTTGTAATTATGGTCCGATTCGAATCAAAATTAGTATCTGTGGATTTTCAGGGTCGGAAATTATGTTTTTTTTTTGTTGATGCAAAAAACAAGATGGTGGGTGAAATTTGTAATTGTGGTTCGATTCGACCAGGCATCGAAAACGAATTCTTCAAAACACATGTATTGTGAAAAAAATGCAAAAACACGTAGATTTTTAATCCAAGGGGAAAATCTTCCTATCATAACCTCAACTTTCACACAACTCCCCCCACCCCTTCGTCACTCATACAATTTGAATAGGGAAAGTACTAAGTGTGACACTGCATTGAAAAAGTTATTCCATAAGGCATTCAGACATGTGAGTGTTCGCTATCTAACTTTTCATTTTGGCACCCTCTCTCGGGAAAAACAACTGTTTCGTATTCCAACTTATGATATTCAATTTGAAAGCTAATATAAGCAATTCACGAAAACAACAACAATTAATAAATTACCATTGTATGAACTTAGAAATTGGAATTTTTTTCATACATTACTCAAAAACGTCAGACAGCGTTTCGATACTAACTTTAACTCATGTATGGTAGTCCATGGCAAAGTCTTTGAGCATCTACTGTGAATTGATGCAGTTTGGAATGATTGGATTCGAATTTATTCAAGGTTTTCTAATCCTCAAGTTCATTCAATGTTCAATTTTTTTATTCTTCAAAAGATTTCATTCAACTTGCCCTGTTAGTTAGTTAGTATGTTAAATTACCTTGCAAATGAAGTATCATAATTTGGAATACGAAACAGTTGTTTTTCCCGCAAGAGGGCGCCAAAATGAAAAGTTAGGTAGCGAAAATTGATATGACTCAATTCCTCCTGAAATTACCTCTTCAATGATGTGTCACACTTACTACTTTCCCAATTCAAATTGTTTGGGTGATAGTGACCAAGGGGGGTGGAGGGAGAGGTATGACAGTTAAGGTTATGATAGAAAGATGTCTCCTTTGAATTAAAAATCGACTTGTTTTTGCATTTTTTTCACAACACATGCATTTTGAAGATATTTGATCTGTTTCGTTTTCGGTGCCCCACCCTGTATATGTGACTCAGTCCTTTTTTGATAGCATTTATTCAGCTGCTAAAGATATCAACTTGTTGAAACATATTTCCATTTTCAAGCATTCGAGCGACAAGAGAGAAAAATCCTCACAGCGAATGCTGCCTTATAAAATTTTGTTCAAGAAACATCTATTACTATATAGACTATATAGACCAGACACAAATTTCGAAATACAGTGACCGCCAAAAAAAGAATGTACCATATGGAAAAAAAGTTTATTACAAGTTTGTGCATGTCAGATATCCTGAAAATTAATTTTGACAAATGTCACGTGACCACTAGTATGGCGGCAAATTGGGAAAAAATGCCATGTAGGGGCCAAAAGTGGGGTAAGATGGCAAGATATCGATGAAAGTAATTGGAAAAAGTTACTAGGAATTTAATTCTATACTCACACACAGAGTTTCAAGCAATAAATCTCTTTACGAAAATAAAAGTTTTTTCTTCTGAATGGCTTGACTAATGGAATATTTATATTTCAATGATAATGACAAAACTGTCTCATGTTCTCCGCACCAGATATGACACTAAATTGGAAAAATTGGTTTTTGCCAGAACCCTCGCTGTTACATTAGGAACCTTTACATTTACACGCAATCACACGCGATTGGCACCACGTTCCAATCGCTCGTGTTTTCGCGTGGCTAAGAGTGTCGCGTTGTCCAATTTGCTTCCTTAAAATTGCAACATTTCAATCGCGTGGTTTTGGCCTGTAGCGTTAATCGTAGAGGATAAAAATGCTAGTGCCACTCAAAAAGTGTCAAGTTTCACTCGAGCTAGTCGTGGCTCGTGGGGTGTTAAAAAGTTCAACAGTTTTATAGACGGTTTCACCAAAATGAACAAAATTAAAGACCGAAAACGAAAGATACAGGTAGCTCTGTGGCTGGCCTATCTGAATACTTTGAATAATCGTCAAAAAATGAGTTATCGGGTAAAAGCATGGATGGAAAATTGGAACAAATATGGGCATATGCCTTTGATGAATGAGTTGCGTGATAAATTTCCAATGGATTTCGAACATTATTTGCGAATGGATACAGAATAATTTCGTATATTTTGATGAATTTGGTTTCTCCCTTAAACATACTGACCACGTGGAAGTGAAAACAACTTAAAAAAATCAACTGCAGAAAATCACTTGGGAAAGAAAGTGCATTATCATGCAGGTTTTAACACGTCTAAGAACCGAATGATTATTTAAGCATTTAGACTGATGTTCTTTCGCGCGCGATTGGAACGTGGTGCTCCAATCGCGCGAGGTTGCGCGTGAATGTAAAGATACCTATTGGTTCATATCTAACAGTTATATTAGAATTCCAAGACTATTGTGATGATATGGCAATCTAGAAACATTCTGGTTCCCTGATTACAATCAAGTTTTCATGATAATCGTACATGAGCGTTTCACTTCGCACATAAACTTGAAAATAGTGCGTCAAATTTAAGAGGCTTAAATATTACGTGCAAAGTAAAACACTCATGCACAATAAAATTATCATTGAAACTTGATTATAATTAAGAAACATGATATATCCAGATTGCATATAATCACACTAGTCTTGAAATTCTGTTAGATAGAACTGTTAGATATAAACCAATGAAAAAAAATGTGAAAGTTTTATCATTATCATCGTTATACAAATGTTCCACTATAGTCAAGCCATTCATATAAAAACTTTGATTTTTGCAAAGAGATCGGAAAATATTCCAAAAAAATGCAATTTTAAATTTTTTCAATTCATTGCTTGAAAATCGACTGTGAGTATAACATTAAATTCCAAGCAACTTTTCCAAATAATTTTTCTCGATATCTTGCCCACTTTTGGCCTCTTCATGGTATTTTTTTCCATTTTGCTGCCATACTAGTGGTCACGTAACATGTGTCAAAATCGGTTTTAGGTTATTGGACATGCACAAACTTTTCCCCAGAAATGTTTTTCCCACACTCTAATAACAAACTTTTTTCCCATATAGTACATACTTTTTGGCGGTCACTGTATAACAATAATACATAATATCACTGTTTTGCGATTTTAATAGTTTGACATTTTTTGTTTGCTTACAAGATTTCATATACTTTGACATTTTCTACAGTATTTGAATATCAATGTTTTTATCAATAATTTCCAAATTGTAATATATCTGTATTATTTGCATGAGTTACCAAAATTTTCCCAGCCTTTTACATAAACTTTTATTCAATCGTTTGAAAATCTTCATGGTCCGAAATTTTTAAATATTGTTACCTACGAAGTGTTGTGTGCATAAAAAAGTCGCTAGACCGTCCCTATAAATAATTCAGCAAAGATTTGCAATCAGTTTGAAATCTATACAATCGTCACTATTGAACTGTATAAACACAAACGCCTGATCACACCAATTCATCATGAATACTGCGAATTCGTCCAACAAGTAAATAAATACGACTGGAACTGAAACATGAAAATCTGTGACTGCGGACCTGCAAAACAATAATTTTACCCAAGCGCGGTGAGTCGTGGCAAGCGAATCTCGACTTAAATGGCTGTTCGAGCTGACCAATGAAACTCCATAGTCTCCCTCGACGATGCTGCCATCTACACGCAGTCTCCTTTTGGCTCCAATGAAACGTCCATAAGGTGATATTACTATACGTAGTAGTACTATACGTAGTAGATGGCAGCATCGTCGAGGGAGACTATGGAGTTTCATTGGTCAGCTCGAACAGCCATTTAAGTCGAGATTCGCTTGCCACGACTCACCGCGATTGGGTAAAATTATTGTTTTGCAGGTCCGCAGTCACAGATTTTCATGTTTCAGTTCCAGTCGTATTTATTTACTTGTTGGACGAATTCGCAGTATTCATGGTGAATTGGTGTGATCAGGCGTTTGTGTTTATACAGTTCAATAGTGACGATTGTGTAGATTTCAAACTGATTGCAAATCTTTGCTGAATTATTTATAGGGACGGTCTAAGCGCCATTTTCAGTTTAAGTTGTTATTGAAAGTGCCGAAGTATAACTGAAAGCAATTTGTTTTGATGATGAATTATTTCTATAAAAACTTAGATTTGGATAATGAAAACAGGATTAAAACCCCTACAGAATTAATGACAAATTTCATCAAAAGTTGTGTGCACAGTTGTATTCATAAAAAGGTCGTACAGCAGTTATAGAATATTGTGAGTCTGGCTCGTCAATCTCGATTATTAAACTTCTTATCGACTTTGACAAATAGTGACAAAATTCAAACAATTTTTGTCAGTAACGCGCTTTTATAATTTTTCTAGTGCAATTAGTGCAATGCCTCTATTAGTGATCGTACCTATTTTACTGACTGAACAATCCCTGGCGGAATGGGTAGTGAATGATGAAATATTTTTCTCAAATTACATATTTGATTTGAACTAAGGACAACAAATATGCCTATATAATTTTTTTTTTCGAAAAAACTTCCTTTGACACCACTCTAATACTCTTGTGATTTTTCTGAGATATTTGCGGAATGGGTAGTAAATGACAAAATATTTTTCTCAAATTGCATATTTCATTCAAACTAATGACAACAAATATGCCTATATAATTTTTTTTTTCGAAAAAACTTCCTTTGACCCCACTCTACTCTTGTGATTTTCTGAGATATTTGCGGAATGGGTAGTAAATGACAAAATATTTTTCTCAAATTGCATATTTCATTCAAACTAAGGACAACAAATATTCTTTTATATTTTTTTTCCGAAAAAAACCCCCTTGACCCCACTTTACTCCTGTGATTTTTCGGAAATATTTGCGGAATGGGTAGTAGATGACAAAATATTTTACTCAAATTGCATATTTGATTCAAACTGAGGGCAACGAATATTCCTATATATTTTTTTTTAAGAAAAAAACCCTCTTGGCCCCACGTTACTCTTGTGATTTTTCGGAAAAATTTGCGGAATTGGTAGTAAATGACAAAATATTTCCTTCAAATTGCATATTTGATCCATACTGAGGACAACAAATATGCCTATATAATTTTTTTTTCGAAAAAAAAACACGTTACTATTGTGATTTTTCGGAAAAATTTGCGGAATTGGTAGTATGACAAAATATTTTCCTCAAATTGCATATTTGATTCAAACTAAGGAACTAAGAAATTTTTCCGAAAAATCACAGGAGTAAAGTGGAGTCAAGGGTTTTTTTGGGAAAAAATTATAAAGGCATATTCGTTGTCCTTGGTTTGAATCAAATATGCATTTGAGAAAAATATTTTGTCATTTGCTACCCATTCAGCAAATTTTTCCGAAAAATCATAAGAGTGAAGTAGGGTCAAAGGGGGCTTCTTTCGAAAAAAAATTATATCGTCATTTCGTTGTCCTTAGTTTGAATCAAATATGCAAGTTGAGGAGGATATTTTGTCATTTACTACCCATTCCGAAATTTTTTCCGAAAAATCACAAGAGTAAAGTGGGGTCAAGGGGGTTTTTTCGGAAAGAAAATTGCAAAGGCACATTCGTTGTCCTTAGTTTGAATCAAATATGCAAGTTGAGGAAAATATTTTGTTATTTACAAACCATTCCGCAAATTTTTCCGATAAATTACAAGAGTAAAGTGGGGTCAAGGGGGGTTTTTTCGGGAAAAAATCGAATAGGCGTATTTGTTGCCCTTGGTTTGAATCAAATATGTAATTTTAGGAAAATATTTTGTCATTTACTACCCATTCCGCAAATTTTTCCGAAAAATCACAAGAGTAGAGTGGGGTCAAGGGGTTTTTTTCTAGAAAAAGAAATTATGTAGGCATATTCCTTGTTCTTAGTTTGAATCAAATATGCAATTCGAGAAAAATATTTTGTCATTTACTACCTATTCCGCAAATTTTTCCGAAAAATCACAAGAGTAAAGAGGGGTCAAGGGGGGTTTTTCAGAAAAAAAATATATAGGCATATTTGTTGTTCCTAGTTTGCATTTTGAGAAACATATTGTGTCATTTACTACTCATTCCGCAAATTTTTCCGAAAAATCACAAGAGTAAAAGTGGTGTCAAGGGGGTTTTTTTCGGAAAAAAATTATAAGCATATTCGTTGTTCTTGGTTGGAATCAAATATGCATTAGAGAAAAATATTTTGTCATTTACTACCCATTCTGCAAATTTTTCCGAAAAATCATAAGAGTGAATTGGGGTCAAAGGGGGCTTTTTTCGAAAAAAAATTATATCGTCGTATTCGTTGTCCTCAATTTGAATCAAATATGCAATTTGAGGAGAATATATTGTCATTTACTACCCATTCCGCAAATTTTTCCGAAAAATCACAAGAGTAAAGTGGGGTCAAGGGGGGTTTTGTCGGAAAGAAAAATTACAAAAGCACATCCGTTGTCCTCAGTTTGAATCAAATATGCAACTTGAGGAAAATATTTTGTCATTTACTACCCATTCCGCAAATTTTTCCGAAAAACCACAAGAGTAAAGTGAGATCAAGGGGGGTTTTTTCGAGAAAAAATTATATAGGCGTATTTGTTGTCCTTAGTTTGAATCAAATATGCAATTTTAAGAAAATATTTACTACCCATTCCGCAAGAAATCCTTCAGTCAGTAAAATAGATTCTCCCTCTATTAGTGTCGTACCTACCTTGTACGACTTTTTTATGCACACAACTACACTTCGTAGGTAACAATATTTAAAAATTTCGGACCATGAAGATTTTCAAACGATTGAATAAAAGTTTATGTAAAAGGCTGGGAAAATGTTGGTAACTCATGCAAAGAACACAGATATTACATTTTGAAATTATTGATAAGAACATTGATATTCAAATACTGTAAAAAATGTCAAAGTATATGAAATCTTGTAAGCAAACAAAAAATGTTAAACTATTAAAATCGCAAAACAGTGATATTATTATGTATTATTGTTATACAGTGACCGCCAAAAAGTATGTACTATATGGGAAAAAAGTTTGTTATTAGAGTGTGGGAAAAACATTTCTGGGGAAAAGTTTGTGCATGTCCAATAACCTAAAACCGATTTTGACACATGTTACGTGACCACTAGTATGGCAGCAAAATGGATAAAAATACCATGAAGAGGCCAAAAGTGGGCAAGATATCGAGAAAAGTAATTTGGAAAAGTTGCTTGGAATTTAATGTTATACTCACAGTCGAGTTTAAAGCAATAAATTGAAAAAATTCAAAATTGCATTTTTTTGGACTATTTTCCGATCTCTTTGCAAAAATCAAAGTTTTTATATGAATGGCTTGACTATAGTGGAACATTTGTATATCGATGATAGGTAATGATAAAACTTTCACATTTTTTTTTTCATTAGTTTATATCTTACAGTTATATCAGAATTATTTCAAGACTAGTGTGATTATATGCAATCTGGATACATCATGTTTCCTGATTATAATCAAGTTTTAATGATAATTTTATTGTGCATGAGTATTTTACTTTGCACGTAATATTTAAGCCTCTTAAATTTGACGCACTATTTTCAAGTTTATGTGCGAAGTGAAACGCTCATGTACGATTATCATGAAAACTTGATTGTAATCAGGGAACCAGAATGTTTCTAGATTGCCATATCATCACAATAGTCTTGTAATTCTAATATAACTGTTAGATATGAACCAATAGGTAGCTTTACATTCACGCGCAACCTCGCGCGATTGGATCAGTCTAAATGCTTAAATAATCATTCGGTTCTTAGACGTGTTAAAACCTGCATGATAACGCACGTTCTTTCACAAGTGATTTTCTGCAGTTGATTTTTTAAAGTTGTTTTCACTTCCACGTGGTCAGTATGTTTAAGGGAGAAACCAAATTCATCAAAATATACGAAATTATTCTGTATCCATTCGCAAATAATGTTCGAAATCCATTGGAAATTTATCACGCAACTCATTCATCAAAGGCATATGCCCATATTTGTTCCAATTTTCCATCCATGCTTTTACCCGATAACTCATTTTTTGACGATTATTCAAAGTATTCAGATAGGCCAGGCACAGTGCTACCTGTATCTTTCGTTTTCGGTCTTTAATTTTGTTCATTTTGGTGAAACCGTCTATAAAACTGTTGAACTTTTTAACACCCCACGAGCCACGACTAGCACGAGTGAAACTTGACACTTTTTGAGTTACACTAACATTTTTATCCTCTACGGTACAGGCTTTCTCTATAAACAATGGTACAGGCCAAAACCACGCGATTGAAATGTTGCAATTTTAAGGAAACAAATTGGACAACGCGACACTCTTAGCCACGCGAAAACACGAGCGATTGGAACGTGGTGCCAATCGCGTGTGATTGCGTGTAAATGTAAAGGTACCATATCTGGTGCGGAGAACATGAGACAGTTTTGTCATTATCACTGAAATATAAATATTCCATTAGTCAAGCCATTCAGAAGAAAAAACTTTTATTTTCTTAAAGAGATCGGAAAATATTAAAGAAAATGGCAATCTTCGATTTTTTCGATTTATTGCTTGAAACCTGTGTGTGAGTATAGAATTAAATTCCTAGTAACTTTTTCAAATTACTTTCATCGATATCTTGCCATCTTACCCCACTTTTGGCCCCTACATGTCATTTTTTCCCAATTTGCCGCCATACTAGTGGTCACGTGACATTTGTCAAAATTAATTTTCAGGATATCTGACATGAACAAACTTTTTCCCAGAAATATTTTTTCAATACTCTGGTAACAAACTTTTTTTCCATATGGTACATTCTTTTTGGCGGTCACTGTATTTCGAAATTTGTGTCTGGTGGCGTAGAAGAATTACTATATAGATTGTTTCTTGAACAAAATTTTATAAGGCAGCATTCGCTGTGAGGATTTTTCTCTCTTGTCACTCGAATGCTTGAAAATGGAAATATGTTTCAACAAGTTGATATCTTTAACAGCTGAATAAATGCTATCAAAAAAGGACACATATATAGGGTGGGGCACCGAAAACGAAACAGATCGAATATCTTCAAAATGCATGTGTTGTGAAAAAAATGCAAAAACACGTCGATTTTTAATTCAAAGGGGACATCTTCCTATCATAACCTTAACTGTCATACCTCTCCCCCCACCCCCCTTGGTCACTATCACCCATACAATTTGAATTGGGAAAGTAGTAAGTGTGACACATCATTGAAGAGGTAATTTCAGAAGGAATTCATTCATGTCAATTTTTGCTACCTAACCATTTTAGCGCCCTTTTACGGGAAAAACAACAGTTCCGTATTCCAAATTATGATACTTCATTTGCAAGGTAATTTGTCATAAATTTGGTGACAATGCATTATATATTTTTTCTAAAGGAAAAAACAAAATGGCGACTCCAAAATGGCGGACAAGATTTGCAATTATGGTCCGATTCGATTCACAATTGATATATGTTGGTTCAGGGTCATAAATTATGATTTGTTCGTCAATGCAAAAAAAACAAGATAGTGGCTCCAAGATGGCGGACGAAATTTGTAATTATTGTCCGATTCGAATCAAAATCAGTGTGAGAATTTTTAGGGTCGGAAATTATGATTATATTGTCAATGCAAAAAACCAAGACGGTGGACGGAATTTGTAATTGTGGTTTGATTCGATTCAAAATTGGCATATAGGGATTTTACAGATTTGTTTTGTCCCACACATACATACCTACTAACTAACTAACAGGGCAAGTTGAATGAAAGCTTTTGAAGAATAAAAAAAATTGAACATTGAATAAACTTGAGGATTGGAAAACCTTGAATAAATTCGAATCCAATCATTTCAAACTGCATCAATTCATAGTAGATGCTCAAAGACTTTGCCATGGACTACCATACATAAGTAAAAGTTAGTCTCGAAACGCTGTCTGACGTTTTTGAGTAATGTATGAAAAAAATTCCAATTTCTAAGTTCATACAATGGTAATTTTTTTAATTTTTGTTGTTTTCGTGAATTGCTTACATTAGCTTTCAAATTGAATATCATAAGTTGGAATACGAAACAGTTGTTTTTCCCGAAAGAGGGTGCCAAAATGAAAAGTTAGATAGCGAACACTCACATGTCTTAATTCCTTATGGAATAACCTTTTCAATGCAGTGTCACACTTAGTACTTTCCCTATTCAAATTGTATGAGTGACGAAGGGTTGGGGGGAGTGGTGCGAAAGTTGAGGTTATGATAGGAAGATTTCCCCCTTGGATTAAAAATCTACGTGCTTTTGCATTTTTTTTCACAATACATGTGTTTTGAAGAATTCGTTTTCGATGCCTGGTCGAATCGAACCACAATTACAAATTTCACCCACCATCTTGTTTTTTGCATCAACAAAAAAAAACATAATTTCCGACCCTGAAAATCCACAGATACTAATTTTGATTCGAATCGGACCATAATTACAAATTCCGTCCGCCATCTTGGAGCGACCATCTTTTTTCATTGCAATGACAGAGAAATCGTAATTTCTGACCATGGAAACCACCACATATCAATTTTGAATCGATTCGGACCATAATTGCAAATCTTGTCCGCCATTTTGGAGCCGCCATTTTGTTTTTTCTTTTAGAAAAATAACATAATGCATTTTCACCGAATTTATGTCGAATTAGCTTGCAAATGAAGTATCATAATTTGGAATACGGAACAGTTGATTTTCCCGCAAGATGGCGCCAAAATAAAAAGTTAGGTAGCAAAAATTGACAAGGCTAAATTCCTTATGAAATTACCTTTTTAATTGTGTGTCACACTCACTACTTTCCCTATTCAAATTGTTTGGGTGGTAGCGACCAAGAGGTGGGGGAAGAGGTATGACAGTTGAGGTTCTGATAGGAAGATGTCCCCCTTGGATTCAAAATCGACGTGTTTTCGCATTTCATTCACAACGGATGCGTTTTGAAGATATTCGCTGTTTCGTTTTCGGTGCCCCACCATGTACACTTCCTTAAAAAACTAATGCTGCCGTATGATTGATATTGTATTGTATTATTATTATTGTATCATGTACTTTATTGGGTATTTATCTATTCTTAGTTTTAAGATGTTATACATTCATTTTTATTGCAACAAATTGTAATTGGGATTACCCGTTGAATAAATATATAAAATACTTGTATTATCGATTTAATTGAATTGGTCACTGTGAAATTATAGTTTATCATTTGTAGAGCTAGAGGAACTTTATGGCTATATTTAAATCAAGATTGGGGCAAGGGAAACTCGTCCGCTATTTTGATGTTATGAATTTACATTTTCGCCAGAAATATGAACACCTGCCAAATTTTGAGTTAATTCGAAAACTGCTAGTGAGTCAAAATCCACTTCCAAGATTTTACGCAGACAGACATACAAACAGTCTTATTTGAATAAATGCGCGTAAAATATGCATATTCTCATCATCTACCATATCGATTTTGGAACCACCATCCCAAATTTTATCAAAAAACACATTTCCGACCCCAAAAACCCCCACATACCAATTTCAAATTGATCGCCCGCCAAAACCCTTATTAAAATGTCATAAAGCATCCTCATGACGATTAACTGTCATATTTTAAGTCCATTGATTAGATTCTGTCAGACAGGTACTTACAGAAACTTGACTCACAAATTCCAATCAATTACATTTTTTATTACTGAATGTTGACAAGGGTAATATTCTCAATTGAAAATAGAGAAACAGCTCCTAAGCAAATGGAAACAAACCTACAATAAAAATGAATGAATGCATTAGCCGGGGAAGTAGTTGTTTCCTGTTAGATATTACAAAAAATAGCTTAATTTTTATCGTAGGTTTGTTTCCATTTCATCATGTTCATAATTTCTTTAAAAATCATCATTCCTGAATGTGTTAGTGACAGAAAAATTTATCGACTGTAGTTTATACAGCTCGACCATGCTCGCCTGGTAAATCTCCTGGATGTCAGTCAGTTCATATTTGTTTAAATGAACGGATACGTCAATAGGACAGCAGCGACAATTTAGTAAGTTGGAGCAGATTTCTATTCCACAAGACAACTCAGGGAGTTTCCAATCACTTATAATATCAAAATATTATCACCTAATGCGATTTATCAAAATTTTGAACCCAAGTATCCGAATATGAAATTCTGTTAGCTATTTCATACGTCTGAACGTGAATAATGTTCAACCCCTCAATCCGTCCCTGTTTAAATTACGTTCCAACAAGTTGGAATTAGGACCGTGTAGGGGTCACTACTGCACGGATTGAAAAATTCGAAGTTTCCACATCTTCCTGGCAGATGGCGCTGAAAATCGGCTCCAATAGATGATACACAGGCGTTATCCTACTATATAATCCTCATACAACGCTTTTACCATTGTCTAAAGAAGAATAGTCAAACAATCCCTGTGCAAAATGCATTGGATGGCCGTCACCTGAGACATCTATACTATTTTACTGGAAACATTGAAAATGTATCCAGTAATGTGGCGCCGTTATAGGATGGCACGCAAAACTATACTTCTGTCTCTTTTTAAAATAGAACGCCAGTTTTCATTCGCTTCATTCAGAAATGTGCAGAATATTGTCATTGGTGAGATGTTTAGAAGAATAAAAGACGAGTCAAAGTTTGCATTCGGATGTTTCGAATATCAGATGATGATCAGTGGTAAAATTTTATATTGCTGCAATTAAGCCTAATATAATGAAACACTTAGCAATATTCTTACTGAAAAATTATCCCTTAGTATAGGTACAAAAAAATGTTTTATTACGATATTATATCGCAGTTGATATGTTTTGAAAACACATAAAGAATATTCATTAGTGCTTGAAGGCACCCAATAAGTAGGTAAATAATAATATATCAGTCTTATTTGTCCAAGTTTTTGTTTAGTTTCACTCACACGTAACAGGTATGGTATCTACTGTCTAGGTATAACGGGGTCAAAACTTCAGTGGAAATTTTGAGCCAATTTCACTGATCCAATCATCTTTAAATTTGGCAGGTGTCCATTAAATTCATTCAGGTTCGTTACGACATTCACAAGAGAAAAAACAAGATAGCGAACAGTTTTTGTGATTTATTGTCCAACTATTCATAATGCGAATCTCGAGTAGTTTTGTATTTTTCCAAAATTCGAAATGGCGAATACGATTTTTGATTAGATTCTTTCAAAATTGGTACCTATACAAGGGCTTGTGTTGGAGACCAATACGAACATTCAAGATGGAGGACAAATTTTGTGATTCATGTCCGAATCCGTCCATGATAGATCTAGAATTATTTGGGTAGGACAGTTCAAGGACAATTCAAGGAAAATTCAAGTGTTGGCTGACAGGTGTTCTTTAATTGATGGTTCGATGTTATCAACAATGTATATGGACATATAAGGAGAGTTTCAAAGGAGGTTGTCACCAGAAATCATTTATCTCCTACACGGGCCTAAAATACATTTTTTGTTGTACAATATAGTTATTTGTGTATTTAGAGCGAGAGGAGCGCGGCAATGGCACTTTGTTCTCGAAATAAACACATGTTTTTTTCTTCAAACGCAACTTTTAAACATAGAAACGATTGACAATTCATTCAACATAGGCACCTAACATTACCCATGAGAAAATAAACACAAATGAATAAGCTAACCAAATATCCAATAATTCACATCTCTAACAAAACAAGATAACTTGCTTGGAAAAAAAAGTATGTCGAGATCGAATCACAGGCCTTCAGCTTGATAGCAGCTACGCTCTCAACACCACCACAGTTCCTAAGAGTGTTATGAATTTATTGTCTATACTAAACATCATGCAAGAATAGGTTCGTTTTCAACGAAAGCTATGAAGATCGACCGTTTCTTCAATATTTTCGCACTAGAGCGAAAAAGCTGTCACAAAACATTTCTGTAAAAACATCAGCTTTGCGTTGAGATCTAAAAGCATCAAAGGCTACCTACTTTGGTAAGCGGTTGTAGAAAAAAATATAGTTTACTGACCATGCACGATCATCGGGGAAATGGAAATATTTATGGTTTTACGCAGTGTCCACGTACAGTGCCTAAAGTGATACTTTTCAGGACACGTAAGTGAAAAAATCAAATATGCGTAAAGTTATGTTTTACGCATCGTTCATATAATTCCAAAAGACAGTATTTTGCGTCAGATTTTACTCGAAAGTCATCAAATGAAAACTTCATAGAATAAAATATACTCAACAATTGCTACAATTTGCCAATATAATAACAGGCGTAGAAATAAAATTGTAGATACATTTTCATAAAGAGCTTTTTTGTACTCACGTGTTTCCACGCTCATAAAAAAGTCCTAATTTTCTGTGCGTATTGGTCATGAAGTCATAAAGTTTCATTTTTAATAAGGATATCCACTTATAGAGGTTATTTCGAACGATCGACTGAAACTTCAAATTCAGTCGCAGATAATGCCATTATATCAGTACCAAATTTTAAAAAAAAACCCTTATTAGGTTTTACAACTTTGACTTCATGGTAAATAAATAAACTTGAAAAAAAACATTTTAGAGAAAAGTTTCTATTTAAATGTACTAAAAAGAAGAAAATAAATTTTAAAGTGAATAAACGCATCATTTTGTTACATTATAAAATTTTAAATGATATAAAAGCTTGTCGCGAGAAGTATATATGTAATTCTTATAGTATATAAAATTCAAAAATTACCTCAAGATTTATTCACACGAGCTTTTATATCATTTGAAATTTTATAATGTAACAAAATTATGGGTTTTTCGCTTTAGTGCATTTAAATAAAATCTTTTATCTGAAAAGGTTTTTTAAGTTTTTTTATTTGTTTTTTTAGTTTTCTGTGAATATGTTTCTTAGTCTGTTCATTTCAATCAATGCGCCATTGTTGCACGGTCGCTTGCCTGTTAATTTACAGTTGGAAATTTTTCCTAATTTCTACGTGTTCTCTAAATAGCTTTAAAGGGGGGCAGAGGGGGGAATTTTTTAAAAACCGTTTTGTTCAATGGCCATTATATCAGAATTTTCACTATTTTTACGGATTTTTTTATTTCTATTCCGCGAGTTTTCCTATTTTTTTGTGACAGGACGATCTATTTTTGTTTTCATCATTATTTTCCATGTCCGAAACTGTTGAAACATTTTCCGAATTCCTTATCGTTCTCTTCCTAGGTTTTGAGGGGGGAAAGGGGAGGCGAAATTTTTTTAAACATAATTTCCGACGGTCAGATATTTTTCACTATTTATACAGATTTTTCCGATTATAATTTCGCGTTTTTTCCATTTTTTTTTTCGAGAAAAGAGGGAGGCGAGTACCCCCCTAATTAATTTTTTCTTGCTGTAATTCTTGACGTCCAATTCCGTCAAAAAAACGTCCGAAAACTTTCGCGTTCTCTATCTAGCTTTCGGAGGACGGGGGGGGGGGCAATTCCTTTTTATAAACCATAACATTCGATTGTCAGATATTTTTCACGATTTTTAGAGATTTTTAAGATTTTAATTTCACGAGTTAGTTTTCCAACTTTTCGAGAGAAGGGGGCATCCCCCTCCCTACTTATTTTTTTCGTTGTTATTTCTGACGTCCAAATCCGCAAATAAAACTTCCGAAACCCTACGCGTTCTCTATCTAACTTTCGGGGAGCAAGGGGGACAATTTCTTCGACATTAATATTTTGTCATCGGAACTGAACCAACAAGAAAAATTTCAATTCCATAGAATAAGAGGAAGTGGTTCTAATTCAGCTTGCAAGATTTGTACCTATCTAACACACACAGAGCAAGTTAAATAAAAGCTTTCAATAAAAACAGAAAATAATATGGTAACTGTCGGAAATAACTTGAAACCAATCATCGGTTGTCATCAAGAACGTTGGACATCTTCCCCCAAACATTAGTTAAGAGAAATCACCCTGAAAATATCTATGTGAATTCGAAAACTGACTGATACCTAACAAGACAAAAACAATGAAATGCCAAACACCACGAAAGTTCGCTACTTTGCTCTCTCGTTTACATGCAAATTGCAAGTGGCAGGTGGAACGGACACTGAGCCAATCAAAAACACGAAATAATGCCCATTCATTATTCACTTTACGCGATTACTACGACACTTTCCATCTCATTCGTTTGTCTTCTTTTTGGGGGCAATCGTGCTGGCGCCATCTACTAATAAACCCCATCGTCATCCAATAATAATCCCATAAGGTTGACTGACTATACTTCTTTAGACAATGCTTAAAGCATTTCAAGAAAGTTATCTTGTTTTGTTAGAGATGTAAATTATTGGATATCTGGATAGCTTATTCATTTGGGATTACTATTGAGTGTTTATTTTCTCATGGGTAATATTAGGTGCCTATGTTGAATGAAGTGTCGATCGCTTCTAAGCTGCGTTTGAAGAAAAAAAAAACATGTGTTTATTTCGAGAACAAAGTGTCATTGCCGCGCTCCTCGCGCTCTAAATACACAAATAACTATATTGTGAGATGAATGATTTCTGGTGACAACCTCCTTTGAAACTCTCCTTATATGTTCATAAATTGTTGATAACATCGAACCATCAATTAAAGAACATCCGCCAACACTTGAATTTTCAAATTTTCCAGTGTCGTACCCAAATAATTCTGGATATCTATCATAGACGGATTCGGACATGAATCACAAAATTTGTTCTCCTTCTTGAATGTTCGTATTGGTCTCCAACACAACAAGCCCCTATAGGTACCAATTTTGAAAGAATCTAATCAAAAATCGTATTCGCCATTTCCAATTTTGAAAAAATACAAAATCTACTCGAGATTCTATGAATAGTTGGACAATAAATCACAAAAACTGTTCGCTATCTTGTTTTTTCTTAATCATCACAAGTACCATAATATTTTACTAAAACCGGGCCTGTTAGAAAAATCTCTGATGACGCGCATGCGCATTGCGGACTAGCCTGAACTTTTTACATGTGAATGTCGTAACGAACCTGAATGAATTTAATGGACACCTGCCAAATTTAAAGATGATTGGATCAGTGGAATTGGCTCAAAATTTCCACTGAAATTTTGACCCCGTTATACACAGTAGATACCACACCTGTTACGTGTGAGTGAAACTAAACAAAAGCTTGTACAAATATTACTGATATATTATTATTTACCTACTTATTAGGTACCTTCAAGCACTAATGAATATTCTTTATGTGTTTTCAAAACATATCAACTGCGATAGAATATCGTAATAGAACATTTTTTTCAGTAAGAATATTGCTACATAACGTGTTTTATTATATTAGGCTTAATTGCAGCAATATAAAATTACCACTGATCATCATCTGATATTCGAAACATCCGAATGCAAACTTTGACTCGTCTTTTATTCTGCTAAACATCTCACCAATGACAATATTCTGCACATTTCTGAATGAAGCGAATGAAAACTGGCGTTCTATTTTAAAAGGAGACAGAAGTATAGTTTTGCGTGCCATCCGATGAAGGCGCCACATTACTGGATACATTTTCGATGTTTCCAGTAAAATAGTATAGATGTCTTAGGTGACGGCCATCCAATGCATTTTACACAGGGATTGTTTGACTATTCTTCTTTAGGCAATGCTTTTACCCAACCAATCAAATTTCTTTCTTAAGCGTCTGTAAAACAAACCAAGTAAGATAGTGGGTTTTGTCATGATCATTTTTATAATTTCTCAGTCTTTGAGCCTAAATGAGTGGAAATTCCCTCTTTAAGGGCGTGCTCACTAGCGTAGCCAATGTAGTTTGGTTTACGAACAATATTTCAATTTTTTAATGTATCTCCAACTTGTATAACTAAATGTAAGTAATACCATACACCATTTTGTTAAACTTCCATTATTTATATTTCACTTCAAATTTTAACAATTATTCAATTTATTGTAGATTCTCTTCGACTGAAGATGGGTTTTTCTGAACCCGAAACATGTTTCACCTGTTTGTGAAACCAAACATTTTTTAAATTTTAAATTTAATAAACTTGTGGAGCTGACTTCGAGATTTATTCTTACATAAAAAAAAAACAAATTAAAATGAAATGAGCAATCAAAGCTATAGAACTTGAACTACATAGTACCTCTCTTCATTTGCCAAAGCGAAGATGAGAAAATATCTATAGCCCTTGAGTGAACATTTGCCTGTCGCAGTAATCTAATCATCCCTATGTTTGCACCATAATTCGATCGATGTGCAACCAAGGAAAATGTGCTATATTCACGTAGTGCCCTAGGAGGTACATATATTTTCACTTCTTCTAATAATTCAGGAGCATCTATCAGACCGTTCAAAATTTTATAAATAAACAAGGTGTCAAACCCTTGCCTTCTGTGGATCAGAGGACTCAAATTCATTACTGACAGCATGTTGGTGTAAGAGTGAGGAATGTTCAGCCTAATGGAGCAGTACATAAAAAATCTGCGTTGAACTCTTTCACATTTTTCGATGTGGACTTGAGCATAAGGGCTCCAAATAATCGAAGCATATTCAAAATGAGATCTAACCAATGAGAGGAATAAGATTTTCACTGTACTCATATGAACAAAATCTCTAGAATGTCTCTTTATGAAACCCAACTGCTTGAGTGCTCTATTACAGATGTACTCAATATGCGAAGAAAATCAGAGGTTAGATTGGAAGATGACTCCAAGATCTTTGATAGAATTTGTTCACCGCGTGCAGCCCATGAAAGCGGATCCAAACAGACCCAAAAATATAGTATTAGGTCTCAACTCCAGGAGAACAAGAGACGAAATTCTAGCTTTAGCAAAGCAATCTCGTCAAAAAAGTACTAATCCTAATATAAGAACGGTGTCAGCATTGATGAAGATTTGACAAATTTATACTTCAATGAACATCTTACACCGCAGAACAAGTTACTCTTCAAAGAAGCACGCGATGCATCAAAAGCTAAAAACTATAAATTTGTATGGATAAAAAATGGGACAATTTTCATGCGGAAAGATGAGAGATCTCGTGTGATTGTTATCCGAGAGTTGCAGGATACTTCATCTCTGTTGTGAATTCTTACCATATAATATATAATACTAAATTTAATCACTCATGGAACTGTTGTTATACTACCAAAACGTGCGCGGACTCAACAAAAACAAACGAATGTAAAATTAAGTCCCCTGGAATTGACGCTGATTTATTTTTGCTAACTGAAACGAATCTTAACGACAGTGTGTTCAGTAATGAACTCTTTGATCCCACACAATATAATGTTTTTCGGCGAGATAGAGAAACAACCCTAAGCTCCAAAATGGATGGTGGTGGCGTAATGATAGCAGTACGAAGTAAATTCAATGTTGTTCAACAAGCTAAGTGGCATAGCGATGCCGAAGACGTCTGGGTCACCTTATACTCCGACGTTAACCATAAGAAATTACACATATGCTGCGTCTACTTGCCACCCAACGATGACATTGCTAGGATGCGTTTCACCAGTAAACTTAATTTATCAAATGACTTAGTTATAATTTGTGGAGATTTCAATATGCCAAATATTAAATGGATGCCTCAATACAACTGCACCTACTATTATCCCTTGAATGTAGATGATAAGAATTCCAATTTAGTTGATTTGTTATCATCTGGAGAGTTTCTGCACTATAATTTTGTAAAAAATCATAACGACAGAACTCTAGACCTAGTGTTTTGTAATATTGACAATTCAATTCATAAATTGTATAAGAGTGACTCATTACTAGTACCAATAGATAGTCATCATCCAGCAATCGAGTTCTATGTAAAGAGCCCTCAGATTAATAATATGAACAGAAATCATAGGGAATTTTATAACTTCAAATTAGCCAGTTACATAGAAGTCAATGCGTATTTAAACGAGACAAACCGGTATGAGTTATTTGCTCATCATAGTGTTGATAGCGCTTTGGGTATTTTTTATGAGAAATTGGAAATAGCTATAAATCGCTTTGTATCAAAAATATTCGTGAGGAATAAAAAATATCCCATGTACTTCACCACACCCACAATAGATTGCATAAAACGAAAAACCAAAGTTCACAAAAAATGGAAACTGTTTCAAGACTTGGCTTATTACAATGAGTTTACATTTTTGAGAAGTCGTAGTAAACAGATGATAAGACTTGATTATGAAACATATATTAAAAATGTAGAGAATGATATACAAGTAGATGTGAAAAAATTCTGGCAATTCGCTTCGAACTCAAAACATGGTACAGGAATCCCTTCACTAGTAACTTATAATGATGAGCAGGTATCAAAAGGCGATGACATTTGTAATATGTTCGCAAAGTACTTTCAGAGCGTTTATGAGCCATATCAACAGATACCTACCAAATTGTCGCCGAATTCAAACAATATGCTTATAAATAAATTTCACCTCGAGAAGCAACTAGTTCTGAGCAGGATCACTTCTTTAGACGAGAATAAAGGGGGTGGTTTCGATAACATTCCGGCTTATTTTGTGAAAAAATGTGCAAATAGCTTGTACATCTCTCTCACTTTATTATTCAAACTATCTATAGCCGAGGGTGAATTTCCTAAAATATGGAAAACCGCGTATTTGGTTCCTATATATAAAAATTCAGGAGCGAAAAACTCAGCCACCAACTATAGAGGCATTAGTAAATTATGTATATTTAGTAAACTAGAAAGCCTGATTTATGATCATGTTTGTAACAACCTTCACTTTTGTAAATCAAACACTCGTTTTCACTAATACTTTTATTACTCGTTCTTCACGGTACAGGTGTCTTACATCAACTGAACTCTCCCGTCCCACACACATTCCTTAGTCATCGTTGATAACAGATATTTCTTATATTAGTCGTACATTACATCCTCTCCCTTTTTCCTGAATCACAAATTATAACGTTACATACATATTTGCTTCCCTACGGCACAGTCCTGTCACGGTTCCCAACATTGAACAACTTACACGCTTACAAAATAACATTAGGTTAAATATAACATTTTTTCCATAACAGTTTAACATACATTGTAAATATAATATGATACATGAAATCAATATGCTCATAAGCACTTACTTATTTACATTCTAATACATAATACAATGCACATATATACTATTCCTTTTCTCTTTTTTTCTTTTTTTTTTTTTTTTTTTTTTTTTTTTTCCTTTTAATATCTTTTTTTTTTTTATGCATATATAGTTATTTTACACTTATTCACTAATTGGATTAGCAACTGTCCATTCGCCACTAATTTTCTTTAAATGGACTACATTTTTCCTATAGTTCTGACCCGTCTCATCATTCTCAACTTGAACGTCCCCCCCCGTTTTTTCTAGTCACTGTGTGTGGTGTGGGATCAAAAGTGGGAGTTAGCTTATTTTCTTTGATAATATTTTTTTTACAAACACCTTGTCTCCACATTCCAGTTCAGAGTTTTGTGCTTTTCTCTTCCGATCTGCGTATTGTTTACCTTTCTGTTTTTCCCATCGGTCGCGGTCTTGAATTTCTTCTTCAATTATTTCATACGAATTGTGACTAGGCAAACTAGGTAATTTATCACGAAATTTACGTCGAAAGAATAGTTCAGACGGAGTCTTTCCTGTCGTTGTATGCGGAGTACTGTTATACATTACAAGATATTCGAGTAATTCACGCTTCCAGTCTTTCTTACACGCTTGACTTATTTTCAGCCTTTTGAGTATGTCACGGTTTTGGCGCTCCACCTGTCCATTTTGTTGCGGCCAGTATGGTATTGTATGGAATAGTATGATATTACTTGATTTGCAAAATGTTTTGAACTCGTGACTGGTAAACTGTTTGCCATTGTCAGAGGTAATTGATTCCGGAAATCCTAGGCGTGAAAAACTTCTTCCAAAATAAATATAGTCTTAGCAGACGTTATTTCTCTCATTATTTTAATTTCTTTATATCTACTATAATAATCAACGATTACTAGAAGATAATCGTTACTAGGAAGAGGTCCCATGAAGTCGATGGCTATGTCAACCCATGGATTTGTTGGCAACTGACGTCGTTTCATTGGATGTGGTGGGTTGGGCGCTGAAATTAATGTACATCCTTTGCAATTTGACACAATTTTTTCGGCTTCACTGTCTACTTTTGGCCACCACACTTTTGTGCGAAGACGTTTTTTCATTGCCACGATTCCTGGATGACCTTCATGAGCAAGTTCTAATACTCTGTTTCTAAGCTTTTCTGGAATGACTATTTTGTCTCCTCGTAGTAAGATGTCAGAATACAAACATAATTCGTTTCCAAAAATTTCATATCGTTCTGTTCCTTTACTCCACTTTCCCCCATTGAGAGCATTTTTCACCAATTGTATTTCCGGATCAAATTTAGAATGTTTTTTCAATTCCTCTAATGTAATTGCTACTGGTTTTGAATATTCGATCAAGAGATGAATGAATTCTTTTTCGAATGGTTGTTCGGCTTTATATGAACACAATCTAGAAAGTGGGTCTGCAATATTTGCTTTACCCGGACGATATATAATTTTAAATTTGAAAGATTGAAGTCTCAGTACCCACCTCTCAATTCGAGCACAAGGTTTAGATTTTGGAGTAAAAATTGCCTCAAGGGGTTTGTGGTCCGTCACGAGTTCAAACTCTTCTTTGCCAAACAGGTAGATGCGAAAATGTTCGACCGCCCACACTAAGGCAAGAGCTTCCTTTTCAGTTTGACAGTACCGTTTTTCACATTCTGTCAAACTCTTATTACCATAGGCTATAATACGAGGACCTTTGTCGTAGAACTGTATTAGTACCGCGCCTAATCCGACAGGACTAGCATCGGCAATCACTTGTGTCCGGTCCTTTGGGTCATAATACCCTAGGACCGACTCACTCGAAAGTGCGTCTTTCAGCTTTGTGAATGATTGCTTCTGCTCTTGCTTCCAAAAACGTTCAATGTTCGTATTTCTTCCTGACTTAAGTCGTAATAATTTTCTTATTGGTTCCGTTAATGTAGCCAAATTAGGGATCCATTTTCCTACGAAATTGATCAGCCCTAAGAAGCTTTGTATTTCTTCCACTGTATTGGGTGAACGAAATATTTTAATTGCGGTGACGTGAGCATCGAGTGGTTTTATGCCACTTTGGATCCTGTGAATCGTGTTTATGGTTGCCGCATCTTGTACAGGCATATTTAGTATGATTTTTTTTGTTAAGGGATTTTGAATATATCTTGTTAATTTCGCGGTGTTTTTGTTGCCCTCTTCAAATCTGTCCATTTGACGGTTCACAGACTCCAAAGCATTAGCTTCTAAAATTATGTTATTTAGAGTTACACCATCACCCAGAGAGAGTATTTTTCGTCTGAGGTCTTTAGATTTACCTTTTTCAGTGATTTGGTCTATCAGGTGCTCCTCCAGATTAGTGAAACTGCATTTACTCGCTTGATGTCTCAAGCGGACTAGAAATTTATCAAATTTTTCATCCTCTGCTTGTTTCATTAATCTGAAGGTGTATCGTTCGAATATTTTACTTTGTTTTGGAAGAAAGTACTCATCCAATTTCTTCAGAGTTATCGCAAAGACATCTCCTTCTTGCCGGTCTTCCACATCTCCAGCCGGTTCAGGTAAACTGTAGAAAATTTCTTGTAAGGCTATGCCTCCAGAATGCAGAAGAACTGCTTGTTTCTTGGTTCCTTCGGTGATGTCAGAGGCTGTCAAGTAGATTTGCAGTGCCCTTTTCAATTTTTCCCATCTTGTAGCAAGAGAGAAAGGGTCTCCTTCGCATTGAAATGATTCAAGACCTGGCATATTTGCCATTTTGCTAAAATTTGAAAACATAATGGGTATAGGCCTTTATTTATCACGAGTGAGGAACTAATCATTCGCTAAATGTATTTCGGTACCATGTCATGAGATTCTTTTCATTACATATGTACACACCTACTTGCATTACATATGCATACATAGGTACATATACATATAGATCAATTCACGGTCCTTTTTCTTGGCACACTGAATTACTTGAAACCTTTAATTTATTAGTCATTTAGTATCCATGAGTACATTTTCTCGTTTTGTAAACCATTTGGTTAGTTAAGCCTTTCAGCTAAGTAGCAACGAGCCGTTTGACTCACTATACCATTAGGTATATTTCGAACCGTTTGGTTCACTAGACCAAAAGTCTATTCCGAGCCGTTTGACTCACTATACCACTAGGTATATTTCGAACCGTTTGGTTCACTAGACCAAAAGTCTATTCCGAGCCTTTTGGCTCACTAAACCATTAGGTCTATTTCTACTTATGGATGAATCCGTGACATATTTCACCATTCACCATATCGATAATTTATTCATTTACTCACCCTTATATCTGAGGGAACACTAGCACTACACACAAATAATAGTGACCTATTATTCCTCGTCGCCAATGTAACAACCTTCACTTTTGTAAATCAAACACTCGTTTTCACTAATACTTTTATTACTCGTTCTTCACGGTACGGGTGTCTTACATCAACTGAACTCTCCCGTCCCACACACATTCCTTAGTCATCGTTGATAACAGATATTTCTTATATTAGTCGTACATTACAATGTTCAATCGCGTAAATGGTTTGATTATCGAGGAGCAACACGGATTTTTTGCCAAAAGAGCAATCGAAACGAACCTGTTGATATATTGTCAGTACATTGCGGATTCAATGGATGAGCGGACCCAAGTAGACTCTATTTACACAGATTTCAGCAAGGCTTTTGACAAAATTGATCATAATATACTCATCTCCAAACTTGCTGAGATTGGTGTACATGGTGATCTTCTGCGCTGGTTCTCCTCCTACGTCTTCAATAGATCGCAGATTGTGACAATAAATGGTTTCAAATCAACACCTATTGCTGTAACGTCGGGAGTACCACAAGGTTCCCACCTGGGTCCTCTATTATTTCTAATCTTTATAAATGACGTAAAAAAATGCTTCAAATTTTCCAAAATATTATTGTACGCTGACGACCTGAAGATATTTTCAAAGATAAAGTCAAACGCAGACTGTTTAAACGTCCAATCTGATCTTTATCGTTTCTCTCAATATTGCAACAATAACAGATTGTTCCTCAACTTGAATAAATGCTCGACAATCTCATTTACAAAAAATCAGTATTCAATTGAATTCGATTACAATCTTCTTGGGAAAAATCTAGACAAGGTCGACCACATTAAGGATTTGACAATAGGCTGAGTTTCAATTTACATTGCGAATATATCGTAAACAAATGCAGCAGGATGTTAGGATTTATTAGTAGGATTTGCAAAACTTTCAACAATCAAAAGGCCATCAAATCATTATATTTTGCTTATGTACATAGTAGATTGAGTTTTGCCAGCGTTATCTGGAGTCCTCGCTATAACCTCTATAAAGTTAGACTTGAGAGAATCCAAAATAGATTTATAAGATTTTTAAACTTCAGAGTAAATGGTGTTTACAATGTTGAAAATTTACATTCAGCAAGATTATCATTCAACATTTTACTATTAGAAAAACGAAGAATTATCTCAGACTTGGTTTTTATGTTTAAAATCCTTAGGAATTATTATGATGCTTCCGAACTACTGTCCTTAGTATCTATCCACGTACCATCCAGAAACACAAGAAATAGGCAATTTCTCAATGTAAGTTTTAAACACACTAACTTGGGTCAAAACGCCCCTATTCCTAGGCTTAGCGATAGTTTCAATAAGTACTGCCCGGAGATTGATATTTCCAGTATATCTTTATTTCGTTTTAAAACAAGAACCAAACAAATTTTCCATAATATGTAATCTATATTTGTAATGTATTTTAAGAATATCTACAATTTAAGTTTTTTTGGTAGTTTTTGTAAACTGAGAGATATGTATATGTATCAGTGGATACTGTTTTGGGTTTATACCTGTTTGTATCCCAAATCTGAATAAATAAATAAATAAATAAATCAAGGTAATTTTCTCAATGACAGTGTTATCAAAACTATAGTTGAAGGTTATCTCTTGCACTGTGCGATGGAAACTGATAACTTTACATTTCAAAGGATTCATGCTCATTTTATTCACCAAACAACCATGTGAAAAAACATTCAAGCTCTTTTGGAGTACAAGACAATCATCTGGATTTTGTATGACATGAAATATTTTGATATCATCGGCATACATGAGGAATTTACAATCGGATAATTCTTTGACAATGTCATCGATGAATATACTGAACAGTAAAGGCCCTAGGTGGGAGCCTTGTGGCACGCCCGAAGTGTCAGTGTATTCATCGGGAATGCACCCGTTCAACTTGACACATAGGAGGCGATCTGATTAATACGTTTTCAACCAGTCCAGAAGAGAACCACGAATGCCAATATACGATAACTTCTGGATGAGAATAGCATGGTCGACTTTATCGAAAGCCTTAGATAGATCTGTATAAACAGAATCAACCTGTAGGCCCTTCTCTAAAGCCGATACAATGGAGTTGGTATAAATCATGAGGTTAGTGCACGTCTATCTTGAAACCCATGTTGACCAACACTTATTTCATTAGCCAAAGTTTAACTGAGGAATCTATTAACCAAGCACTCAACCACCTTGGGAATGGCAGAGAGAATAGTAATAGGTCTATAATTTTCAGTAAGAGCAGGATTTCCAGATTTGAGAAGAGGTTTGACGAATGACTTTTTCCAATAGAAAGGAAAAATATCATTTGACAAAGATTTATTAAACATTAACCACAGCGGTCTACTTAGTGAAAAAGCACATTTCTTCAGAAATACGTTAGGAATGAGATCAGGGCCAGGTCCCTTACCGACATCCAGTGAACACAGACATTCAATCACTTCTGTTATACCAACAGAGAGGCAGTGTGAATTGATTGATTATCTGATTCTTCGACGATATAGGATCTAAATTATCAAAACTTGAACTTTCAGTTTCATATACAGATGAGAAATAATTAGCAAAGGATCCAACAATGCTCATTTTATCAATTAGAGTAGAATTATTATATTTCATTGTACTAGGTATATCACAGTTTATCCTTTTAGAATTTACAAATATCCAAAATGGTTCAGTAGTTTGACCAATTAGGAATTCAGTATTGTCAATGTAGGTACGATAGCATTGTCAAGATAACAATCGGCATTGTGATCTCAAATTTTGAAATTCCGTATAATCAGTATCAGAGAGAGACTGCTTATATTTGATATGAGCATTATGCAGTAGAAGATGAATAGGATAGACCAAATTGGACACTTTCAAAGGGAAAGTCATGTTTTCACACTAGATAGATAAAAACTGATGGTGGAAACCGCATATCGACATCTATCATCGTTTATGAGTTTTTCGAAAATGTGCATTTACGGAAAGTTGCTGTAACTTTTTCCTGTCGAAAATTCCTTGTTTCTATATAAACATTTCCAGAGCACTTTTCAATTTTTTTATTTTTTCAAATAATAATAATAATAATAATAATTTATTTGCAGTTCAAATGATAATACAATAAATCTGGGAGTACAAAAGAAAAAAAAATCATTATTGAACTACAAAAAAGATAACTAACAACATAGCTCAAGAGCCTGCTGATCTTAGTAGTTACCTCAGAAAATCATAATGATAATAATAATAAATAAAAAAAAATAAATAAAAAGGTGAAAAAAATCAGTTTTTTTCCTTTTTTTCAACATGTATAGTTAACTTTCCACAACAATTTAAAAGTAGTAATCAATTATACAACTAAGGATGATTTAGGCTTAGCCTACTAAAAATTTTAATATACCATTGTATATCTACAAAATAAATGAATAACTCAAGTATGTTCAAGGAGGTGTTGTTTATATTTAGATTTGAATGTGCCTATTGTAGAGAGAGTAGACGTTATAAGTAAATGACCTTCGGAAAAACGCTGTTTTATGTTTCGGGGGTGAGATAAGACCTTTATGTCTCAAGTTAAGGGAGTGTACGTCTGTCCTAAATTTTATTTTGTTATAAAGATATGGAGGACATTTATCAAATATAATCTTGTGAAACAGTGTTACCGTGTGAAGCTTACGCCTGTTAGACATGTTCAGCCATTTGGCTTCTCTTGGTTTGTGAGTTACACGATGAAACTTTCTTACGCCGTAAATGAATCTCAAACATGATCTTTGAATGCGCTCAATTCGAGTTTGTTCTCTCACTGTAATACATGGGCCATACAAAATATCTCCATAGTTGAAGTGGGACAGCACAAGTGCATCACATAATTTGATTTTTTGTTGAATGTTCAGGAACTTTCGATGTGGAAATAATAATTTTAGATTCAAAAATGCTTTTTGTATAGGTACACTTATTCACATGCTTTCGGAATCTCAAGTCGACATCAATTTCAACACCTAGGTTTTTTGTAGACTTAGAACAGGTTAGAGCGCTGTTATTGATGCGAATAGATAAATTGCTTTCAAGATTATCCCGATCTCTGCCAAATACCATGATTGATGATTTCGAGGAGTTTAAGTGAAGGTCATGGATCTGTGAGGCTTTTTCAAGTTTATCAAGTTCATTGTTTATGTTTATATTGGCTGAGTTTACTGTATTTGGGTCAAAGGAAAATGTTAGTTGAGTGTCATCTGCATATTGATAGATCTTACAATTACACAATTCGTTATTGATATGGCAGACATATATACAAAATAGTGAAGGGCCCAAAATTGAGCCTTGTGGGACCCCTCTTTTCACATCGGACATCCTTGATTTGCCAACAACTGTTTCAACATATTGTTTTCTATCGGACAGATAATCTCTTATAAGATTACTTGCACTGGCCGAGAAACCAATGAAATGTAAGATCGACAAGAGAATTTCATGGTTGATTGTATCAAACGCTTTTGAATAATCAATTAATGCCATTACTGTTGCTTTTCCGTTATCTGTTTCTCTAATAATATCGTCAGTCACTTCAAGTAATATAGTGGAAGTACCATATCCAGAACGAAACCCTGACTGATGTGTGGGAAGAATATTGTATTTCTCTAAATGTTGTTTAATTTGATAAATGACGATTTTTTCGAATACTTTTGATGAGGCATTCAAGATGCTAATTGGACGTAAATCATCAAATGATGAAGCGTCAGACTTTTTTGGTAAAGGAATAACCTTAGAGATCTTCCAATCATCAGGAACTACATTATTAATAAGACAAGTATTGATTATATGTGTCAAATATACTAGTATTTTTGGGCAGAATAATAAGAGCAGGTCAATACTCAATTCATCTGACACAGTGGCTTCAGACTTTATTTCTAGTAAATACTTATAGACTTCGTTTTCGGATACTAAATTGAAGATGAAAGGATCATCAAAGTTTCTCAAGACATTATTTTCATAAAAGAGGACGAGTTTTGGATTAGGTGTAAAAGTTTTGCCTGTGTGCTTCAAGAAGTTCTCATTAACTATTTCAGGATCACTCAATACATCAATAGTTATTAATGGAAAAAAATGTCTTAATGAGAGACCCTGTATATTCCTGCAGGTATATTTCAATAGAGCTTAAAATTACTTTTCCAAAAATATAGCACACTTGATATTTTGCTAGAGTAATCTTTGAAATACAGAGCTTTTATATTTTTTCATCTAGACTTTGAAACACACATTTTGAACAAGTAGGCTTTGGACGACGCGGCGATAAAACAAATCAAATCAAATCAAAAATTACTTTATTGTCTGAAGAATGATAATTCCTATTGACAAAGTGAAAAACAGAACAGTAAAAAACAAACATCAATAACAATTGAATATATGCATATTTTTCATACATACCTCGTTACATATTCAAAATATATTAAACATTTACCATGTCATTCATAACATAAAATTTGTAGAGCGGTTACTACGTCAAATTATTCATATAAGTAAAAGTCTATAAATATATACAAAATAAATTTCAGACACTAGTACTGTTTGTTACTAGACGTCAGTTTCAGAATTCAGAATTCTGATCTTTTCAATTAATTAAAATGTGATGATATAAAATAGAAATAAAATAGAATACAACAGAGCACATACAAAGTGAATACCATTACGTATCAGTCGATTTAAATCGCCCAACAAAAAAAAATCTAAAATTTCACGGAATAAAATTCGTCCAACGAGTAGAATGCTCTGCAGAGTAAAATATTTCTCACATAAACTTTGAATTTTTTTGTATTCATAATCGTTTTAATTTCGTTAGGTAAGTGATTGAACATTTTTATGCCATTATATATAATGGAGTTTTTTATTTGTGCAAATCTTGGAATTGGTAAAGTTATATTAAGGGTTTGTCTTGTGATATATTGTGCAGTGCTATAAACTCGATCCCTAAACTTACTGTGAATTAGGCATACTGTTTCTAATATATAGATACAAGGTAAGGTCAAGATTCGTTGTTCTATGAATGAAGGCTTACAAGAATCACTGAATTTACCTCTGCACAAGTATCTAATTGCCCTTTTCTGCAATATGAAAATAGTTTTGAATAAAAATCCACTACAGGAACCCCAAAAGCAGATTCCATATCTCAGATGAGAATCAATTACCGCATAGTATACCTTTTTGGCCATATCCCTACCAAGTTCCCACGAGGTCGTTCTCACTGCAAAACATCCAGAGGCTATTTTTCCACCCAGCTTTTTTATATGGTCCTCAAACTTTAACTTTTCGTCAATGTACAAGCCAAGAAACTTCGGTGTTCTTGTACTGCTTCATTACCCAGATACAGTTCTGGCAGATGACCTTTAAAAGTGAGGATATTCGTTTTCGATATGTTTAACGATAATAAATTGACATCACACCACTGTTTTACCTTGATAACATCATTATTGATTTGTTGATGCAGATCAACGTCATTTCTATTATTCCAAATTAAGGTACTTTCATCAGCGAACTGAGTAAACTTTCTCATAATCTTTATTGAGGCTAGGTCGTTTATGTAGATTAAAAAGAGAATTGGGCCAAGCACTGATCCTTGAGGTACTCCCCATTTGATCAATAATTGTTGCGATAATTTGTTCTGAAGAGACACGCACAGAAAGCAGATAGCTGTAAAATTTTGATTTGAGCAGTAAAGACGCTCCTCAATTCGTGGATTTTCAAACACATTCGCAATGAAGTGTGAGAATTATGAAAAATGGGAATGATAGTCTGTTTTATACAAACCGGGGAAAATGCAGATGCAGCAAGCAATTTGTACCACGAGAGGTATCCAGAGAGAAGACAACCTTTTAGAGACATTTTCGGAAGATTGCGACACAACTTAATTGATGGTGGTCAATAGAGGACTTCGGATAAGGAAGAAGGATGCCACCACACAACTTTTGGCATTAAAACTACTGGCACGTTTTTCGGCATTTTTTCTTCTTGTCAGCGTTCCTGGCAGCCTCAAGAAACCCGTAATATGATTAAAATTGTTCATAACTACGGGAATATTGAGATTTTCCATAAAATACAAAACACTAGGGGCTTTAATTTTGTTTAGGGATTTTTCTTTCAAAATGGCGCTAATTTCAAAATATATCATTTTCCTGAATTAAAAAAAAATGCGTATTTCACGTTTCCTAGTTGCCAAATAGTTGATCGATCTAGAAAATATTCTGAGTGGTAACTTTCACGGATAAACAAACTTATTACCTTTCTGATTAAAATGCTCTTGGCCTGAATAATTTGAGGTTACATCACAGAATTTGTATTTTGTTTCAGTTTTGTGGGTATGTGTTACATTTTATCATACCAAAAATGGTTGAATATCATTCCTACTTTTGAACTTTTTCATGGAACGAATGTGCACTGACAAAGAAATAACCCTACACTCAGTGCCGCATTTGCCAGCTAGCATGCTACCAAGTACTAGTTAGCAAATTAACCAGTAAGCAAATGCTACGGGCCCCGCGCCTGGGGGGCCTCGCGCCTGTGCGCGAAGTAAAAAAACTATCAAGTAAGATATGTTTTTTATATCACCTACAGAAAATGAATAAAGTTAGAAATGAAAATAATGACTGTAGCGTGGAATGAAAATCTAGAACACTTGCAAGTGCCTAACGCTTCGTTGCAGTCGTCCGATCAAGATCTTAACACGGGATAGGTACGCTCTTTATAAATCATTACAAGGCTACTTCCAAGCAATACGATCCAAATTTTCAGATATAGAGGCAAAAGCCAAAGCACTAATTGGCTGTGAAGAATATCAGCAATCGATTTCAAGAAAACCCAAGCGAAATACAAAGTACGACCATTTCAGCAGCAGCTCTACTCACAGACCTCATAAAAGAAGGCTACTACACTCGAAGAAGTTGTAGAACATCAAACACCCGGACAACATTTTGAAATTCATGTTTTTATTGTTGTAATTGTCTGCATTAGCTAAAAGCATGAAAGCTCACCATCAAGTGACTAGTGTATTTGGAAAACTTCGGCAGAAAAGATCTCAAAAAGAACTATCGTCGATTATTTCCTAGACGATGTGGAAGACAGTCTGGGCAATGAACTGGTGCAGTTTGCGAAGCTGCTGAAAACAGATGTGGCTGCTGATATTGACAGCAGAAAGAAAATGCACTAGGCTCAGGAACTTCAAGTTTATAAACTGTTGACATAAAATTCATTGGAATCGTGTTTCCCAAATGTTGGAATAGTGTTTCGCATTCACTTGATTTTGATAATCACCAACTACAGCGGAGAACTTTCTTTTTCAACGTTAAAACGTTTTAAAAATGTGTTAAGGAGCACAATGGGACAAGAACATCAAACGAGCTCAATATAATGAACATATCGAAAGTGATTAACTTAGAAATATTGATTTGACGAGTGTTATCTCCAAATTTGCTCGGATTAAATCACGGAAAGTCTTTTTGTAAATGTGCTGTTTTATTTCATATTCTATACTTTAATACTTAATGCAAATCAAGGGCCTCTTGTTCACATTTGCTACGGACCCCACGGTGGCTTTATCCGGCACTTCCTAGACTACACAATACCTCTTTCAATAACAAAACTCTAGCTCTAGTTTTGAATTCAGCGCCATTTTGAAAGAAAAATCCCTAAACAAAATTAAAGTCCCTAGTGTTTTGTATTTTATGGAAAATCTCAATATTTCCGTCGTTATGAACAATTTCAATCATATTACGGGGTTTCTGAGGGTGCCAGGAACCCTGTCATGAAGAAAAAATGCCGAAAAACGTGCCAGTAGTTTTAAAGCCAAAAGTTGTGTGGTGGTATCACTGAATCCTTATCCGAAGTCTTCTATTTGAAAAGAAAAGACCAAAATTATATGCATCACATAGGGATACGGAGTTGGAAGAAATAGTCGTTTTGTCGTGTGGAAATCTATATTAATTATCTCCCCGCGAATGATATGTCAACTTTATCGAAATATAAAATCACTCAGTAAGCATTTCACACGCATTTTTAAACCGTTACCAATTTCGTCCGAATCTCGGTGCTGGTTTATGGCCACCCTAGGGAGAATGGACACCGAGAACACGAAATGGGTTGCTTAGAAAAAAAGAGACTAAGACATCTGTTAGCTATTCCAGGCGGGCAAACAATACTTGAGTTTGATTCGGACTAAAAGATATACTCACAGAGGGTCTGAAAGTACCGACATGTTCTATAGAATATCATTTTCATGTACGGTCGAAACTGTGTGACTCTTGAACGAATGTTGAAGGTTTTTAAGAAAAGTAATGTTTTTGAATGCAGATCTGTGGAAAAGTGAGACATATGGTAGGCGGACAAAAACGGTTTTTTTATGCCTGGCAGAAAGTTCTGGGAAATTAGTGTGGGAGAGGTCATAGTTTTCGAAAAGAGGAGGAGAGACTTTTGGAGTAGTGAAAAAGGACACTTAGCGTCGGGCTTCGGTACGAACGAGACGCGAATATAGTAGACTTAGCGTCGAACGTCGGTATGGACGAGACGCGGGCATAAGAGACTATCGCGACGATACGCGAGTCGGCGATTTTTTTAAAGTGATTGGATAAGTCAATGAGACAGAGTTGTTGCCACGGCTTAATTATTGTGCAGTGTTATTGCGGTTTGCTATTATTGCAGTGCAGTGTTGCGTATTTCCTTGAGGGTTTTTATGGCACTATTGGTTGTGCCACTAGTGTCTGTGTACAGGTCGTATAACATAACTATACCTTTTATTTTTAACAATTATTTGAGGGTATTTTTTATGTATATAAAGCGTTCCTGGCACTAGCGTTCCCGAGTACAGAGCGGATAATATAACCATACCTTTATTTTCAGCAATTATTTGAGGTTATTGTTTCATAAAGCGTTCCTGCATAAGTGCCTGTGTGCGAATTCCGTACAGGTGATATTAACCCATTTTTTTTTCAGGGATTATTTGAATATAGGGTTTAGCATTGTACGCGTTGTTTAGTTCTGTCTTAGGGGAATTTACTAAGTATAAATCACGGTACGCGATTTTTTTTTCTTCACTTTTGACATTTCCCCAATGTCCTACAATTTACGTCCGAGGACTCGCAGACAAACAAAAGTTCAACCAACTTCATGTGTACTTCACCTCTCTGAAAATTTCACAAGTATTATATCCAACCAAGCTCTTGATTGTTCTCTGTTTGAGAAACATCCGGCCTTACAGCCCATCCTAACTGCTCCTATAAGTGGTACATTTTCTGTTGAAAATAATTTTTCTTTTGGCTCTAGTTTGGAGAGCCCCACAATCAATAGAAACCCAAGGGTTTCACCAAGCGTGGCCGTCAAGGAAGGCGAGCCCCACGCATTTCTCCCGAAGCGCTCACAAGTAGTTGTTGAAACGCGTCGCGTCGAAAATAACGCCACAGAATCTAGTCACCACCTGGATTCTCAAAAAGCGGTTCATTTAAATTATTTGCATCTCCTAGGTTAAACTCTGCGCGTTGTAGTATGGATGTTGTGAATGTGGATAATAGTCACGTTGTGGACTGTCCTGATGAAGACAATGATGATGAATGAATCTCGATACAATTTTTCTGTTGATCAGAATACAAGGCGTGATCTGAGTCTGAGGGAAATTTCAGCTCAAAATTTTGATAACAGGCCTTTGAGGGCCTCACCTAGTTTTTTTACTTTCGGCGGTCAATCCGCTGGGGAATTTGAAACCCCGAAAAATACCGGTACTCCAAGCCGAATTTTGGAAGCATTCCAGAATTCAGAGCGTGATGCATTACGTTCAGGGACCTCCAGTCCACTCAATATTTCTGCAGACTCGCAAATAGAGTCGAGAATGAATGAAGCGAGAATGTTTGAACAAAACCGCCCCCGAACTCCTGACAATATTTCAGCAATTTCGGGTCTCAATGTCTCTCGACCTAGCACCGGGAATAGCCTTGAAGGGGGTCCACTTGCACACGGAAACATTCAGAAAACGGCCCGCACGAATAGTGAAATCCCTGTGGAATGAATTCAAACAAATGAGAAAAGCTCGTGAAAACAGCCAAACTCAAGTAGTATTTCCATCTTCCCCTCCTCTTCAGGCTAATGCCTGTTTGCCCAGACGTGACTCATATTTTTCAAGACATGGCGCGGAACGTGAGGTACAACAGACATTTTCTGACCCCCATTTTTCAAGACAGTTTTAGGAGCTGTTGAAAATAATCCCAAACCGTCAACGCGAAATTTGAAAATATCAACAGGTTTACCAAGAACTAACGTTAGGCGGATTTTGAGAAAGCACAAATTCAAGCCATGAAAGACCAGAAAAGTTCACAAACTCGGACCACGTGATTTTGAACGCCGCATTGATTTTTGCCAGTGGTTCCTGGAAAATTGTAACCAAGAGCGTGATTTTTCGTTAAATTGTATTTGGACAGACGAAGCTCATGTAACCGCTACAATTCTTATACTTCGGCAATACAAAATCCTCATTCAATTGTGAAGCAGAGAAGTCAAGGAAGATTTGGATTTAGTGTGGGGGCAGGTGTTTTGAGAGGTGAAATTATTGGCCCATCCATTTATAATGGCACTCTCACATCTCAGAGGTATTTAGAAATTTTATGGCAAAATATTGAACCCCTTGTTGATGAATTGTCACTAATGGAGCTCAGGAAAATATATTTTCAACAAGACGGGGCTTTGCCTCACAACACTGCAATTGTCAAAAATTTGTTGGATGCAAATTTTGGTAATAATTGGATAGCCAACCAAGGACCCAACCGTTGGCCGGCCAGGTCACCGGACCTAACGCCTATGGACTTTTACCTTTGGGGAAGGTTGGAAGATCTTATTTTTAAATTGCCGACCAACTCTAGATACGAACTGAAAGCGGCAGCGATGCAAAGTTTTGCTTCTCTCACTCCTATTGAACTAATTAATTCGACAAAAAGCGTTCAGAAAAGGTGTCTCCTGTGTGTAGGAGAAGCTCGTAGACATTTCGAACACCTGTGAAGAAATATATTTCGTTGTTTGTTCTTTATCATTATTATTATTATTGTTGGAGTTTCATTTATTAGTAGTAAATATAATATATGAGTTTCAATTACTGCTGTGAAAAGCTTTCTCAACATTTGATAGCTACTAGCGAACAATGGCTTTTTGTTTTATCGCCGCGTCGTCCAGAGCGTGCTATATTTTTGGAAAGGTAATTTTAAGCTCTATTGAAATATACAGGAATATACAGGGTGTCTCATTAAATTTGTTTTCAATCAATAACTATGGAAATGTTATTTGAAAAAATAAATCAGCAACTTTTCGTAAATGCACATTTTCGAAAAACACGCTGTAACTCGTTAACGATGATAGATATTGATATGCGGTTTTCACCATTAAGTTTGTCGTAAAATTCGATCCTCAGACACAGCCATCAGTTTTCATCTATCTAGTGTAAAAACAGGACTTTACCTTTATAAAAGTGTCCAATTCAGCCCTTTCTGTACATAAAAGAACCATGCTATGTATTGTCGTTTTGAAAGAGAAGGAAGAGAAAGTTGAGTTTGGCGAAGAAAATTCTTACTAACAATATGTGATTTGTTATTGAATTAGTTTATGATTTTTTTGTACTCTAGAATTCTTGAGTAAGGCTGACAATATAATTTTTTGTAAGTTTGATGAAAATTATTTAATTTTCATCATAGATTATGCATTCAATTTGTCTGCATAACTTCACAAAATTGATTAAAGTTTCATAGCCAGACTAGTAAGAATTAAATTTGAGATTTGTATTGTAAAAACTCGTAAACTTTTGGTTGTTTTGAACTATGATTCTTGGTATTATTTTAATAAAACGAAAAATACCATTAGAAAGTTCATATTTCCTTCTTGAAAATAGAGTATTTGAAATTCCTATTTAAGATCTCGTAAGTACGTATCAGATTATAATGTAATACGTCCGGTTCTAAAAAACAGGTCCTCATGCGGCTGACTAGGCATCCCGTGCGTAGTATGCATAAGTTCCTAAGGGCCAGTTGTACATTTCAAGTTCACCAACAGTTCAACGTTGACTGTGGTTTAATGACAAAATTAAGTTGTACCAACATCGTTCACTGTTGATCCGCAGTTCATAACAGAGATCAGTTGAACGCTGATACCTTGTCGGTTCAACGGTGGTTCTAGCTTGATTCTTGTCATTTTGTTGACATCTTTGGCATAAATATATATATATATATATATATATATATATATATATATATATATATATATATATATATATATATATATATATATATATATATATATATATATATATATATATATATATATATATATATATGTATATATATATATCGTCTTTGAAGCGTAATTTCATAGAATTGCCCAATGATGAAGAAGAACTCATTGCAACAAGGCAAGGTTTTTACGACATTGCAAGATTTCCAACGTGCATTGGGGCCATAGATTGCACACACATCAAATTGCAAAGTCCTGGTGGGCCTTATACAGAAACCTACAGAAATAGGAAAGGTTTCTTTTCTTTGAATATACAAGTTGTAGGCGACTCGAAATGTGCAATTAGAAATATTGTCGCTAGATGGCCAGGATCCACCGAAATTGTGAAAATCGAAAAATTGGAGTATCGAGCTATCATCAAGAACCTGTATTTAAAGGGGTTAAGAGGTAAGCAGATTTACGAAGATATGCTTAATACCCTTGGTGATCAATGTCCTTCGTATGCGACCGTGAAAAATTGGACTGCAAGCTTCAAAAGAGGTAAATTTTCCATTGAAGATGATGACCGATCGGACAGTTTCTGTGTCAGTCCCCGAAAATATTGATGCAGTTCAGACATTATTTTAACAGACCAGACCGTCGAATTGGGCTAAATCGGATATCTGAAGCACTGAATATTTCATACGAATGCGTTCATCATATAGTTCATGTCAATTTGGACATGAGAAAAATTGCTGCAAAATGGATCCCCAAATGTTTGAATGTTGACCAAAAGCGTGCAAGGGTGCTCGATTTGAAAACGATGTAGACTTCTTAAACCGAATTGTTACTATGGATGAGACTTGGGTACATTTCTACGATCCATAAACAAAGCAACAATCGATGGAATGGCGACACTCCGCTTCTCCAAGACCTAAGAAGTTTCGTGTCCAAAAATCTGCTGGAAAAGTTCTTGCTTCAGTTTTCTGGGATTGCCATGGAGTAATCATGATTGATTTTTTGGATAAGGGTAGAACAATAACTGGAAATTACTATTCGACATTACTGACCACTCTACGGGAAAAAATTAAAGAGAAAAGACGCGGAAAGCTATCCAAAGGTGTTTTGTTTTTTCAGGACTTCGCCCCTGAACACAAATCTCATGTTGCCTTGCAAAAAATTCGTGATTTAGGGTTTGAATTACTAGAACACCCCCCTTTTTCACCAGAATTGGCTCCGTCCGACTATCATCTCTTTCCTCAACCGACAAAAAGTTTAAACGGTCTTAAATTTTCTTCCAACGAGGAGGTAATAAAAGCTGTGGAGGTCTGGTTTGCAGAGCAAGGAGAAATATTTTTTTTGAAAGGTCTAGAGACTTTGCAGGATCGCTGTAATAAATGTATCCAATTAAGAGGAGAATATGTTGAGTAATAAAATATTTTGACATTGAAATTTTGTTTGGTTCTAAGAATTTTTCAATATATTCTCGTAACTCTAACAAAACTTTCCCTACAAGATGATATTTTTCATTTTATTTATCCCAGCTCAAAATATTCTAGGTTTTTGAAAATAAAAATGTTTTCGAATTTTGTTTTTCACTTTAGGAAATCGATGGACTAGTGAACTCATTCTTATACTAATCAATATACTATAAACTGATTATTGAAAGAAAATCAGCGAGATTGATAATTACTTGTGCTTTCAGTGTAAACTTTACTCCACGAACTGGGCTATAAAATAATAGCAACGTCAATAGGTTTGGGTACAAGTAGGATAATTTTCAAAAATAGGTATAAATGAAACAAATTATAAACTATTGGTATAAATAAAACAGTATGAAATGTAGATATAAATAAAATATAGTAGTGTCGTAGGAGCAGAAGCAATTGAGCACAATTTGAATACAAATGTAAAATCCACTATTCGCTTACACATATATACAGGGTGTTATTTAAGTACGTGGCCAAACTTAAAGGGGTGATTCTTTGAGTGATTCTAAGACGAAAAGTTCATATAAATATAGGTCCGGTAATGCTTCGTTTTCAAGATACAGGGTGTCAAAATTTTTAAAAGAAATCGTTTTTGTCGTAAATATCTTAATAACCCTTCAACCGATTTTATTGAAATTTGGCAGTGTTATTGAAGGTCGTAAAGGGCGAATTTAACCCTAACTATATTAAAATTATCATGTCCAGTGGCGTCCCGGAAGGCACTGTAACCAATATTTTTGACAGAAAACATGTGCGCCACTGATTTTTTTGCAATTTTTGTATTTGTTTCACATTGAGCAACTGAAATTACAACTTTTTTATATCTAGAATTTCTTTCGTATCTTGCTTTGTTTTTGAGAAAAAACATAAAAATCACTTCATTGCACATCCCTGTGACAACACAATAAAACATTTCAACTACTAAACCATCAAAAACTGGGGTCTTACTAATATTTTTTCATATCAATACTCTATTCTACTCTTAGAATTTTCTATCAAAATTAATGCAATGAAAAAAAAAATATGTATGTATGAATTGCAGCACTTGCCTTCGGCTCGTGCTGCAAAATGGGCTCATTGTTGTCCATGGACATGCAATAAAGACATTTTTATTTATGATTAAACAATTAATATTACATGGAAGTCATCTTTTAATTTTTTTCGCTCATATTACCTGTTTTCGATGAAACAAATAATGTTGTTATGTATTACTGCAGTGTTTTGAAACTAAAGTAAGAGGGCCATGGAAGGAACAACAAAATGTTCAAACAAATTTAACTTCATAACTGTCACAAATTGAAACGGTACATACGTAATTATTTGATAGTAATTATTTGAAGTGTTTTCAAGAGTTTTGAGATATAAAATTTGTTACTGATACCTGAAAATGGTTCGGTTTACAAACTCGGAAATGGCCGATATGCATTTTGTCTATGGAATGGCCTAAGGCAATTCCAGAGCGGCTAGACGCATTTATCAAGAAAGATATCCTCATCGAAATGTTCCAAATAGGCAAACATTTGTGAGAATACATGAAAGGCTGTGCGAATCAGGCACCTTTCAAAGTTCGGCTACTCTTATTGGGAGACCTGCAACGGTAAGAACAGTGGCGCTGGAGGAAGAAGTTTTACATGAAGTTGAGTGTTGCCCCGATACAAGCACACGCAAAATTGCACAACAATTAAACATTTCTCACTTTACTGTATGGAAGATTTTGAAAGAGTACCAACTGTATCCTTACCACATACAGCGTGTTCAAGCGTTATTTCCTGCGGATTTTCCCAAGCGAGTTGTTTATACTACGTGGCTTTTGCAACAACAGGTTGTATCTCCGACAATTTTATCCAGTATATTATTTACCGATGAAGCGTTTTTTTCCCACAATTCAATTATGAACTTTCATAACAACCATATCTAGGCAGAAGAAAATCCCCATGCGGTTATAGAAAATAATTATCAACAGCAGTTTTCCGTGAATGTCTGGGTTGGTATTGTTGGCGATTATCTCAATGGACCTCATTTTTTACCCCCCGAGATTAAATGGTCAAGAGTATCGTCATTTTTTGGAATTTGTATTACCTGTACTACTAGAAAATGTCCCACTGGCAGTAAGAGGAGCAATGTGGTTCATGCACGATGGGGCTCCACCTCACTTCAGCATAGTAGCACGTCAATTTCTGGATGAAACTTATGGAGAAAACTGGATCGGTCGCGCAGGTCCACAGTCATGGTCGCTCAGGTCACCGGATTTAAATCCCTTGGATTTTTTCCTTTGGGGACATTTAAAGTCCCTCGTTTATAAAACTCCAGTCAACACTGAAGAAGAATTATTAATCCAACGAATACGGGATTCATGTGATCAGATAAGACATACGCCGGAAATATTTCAACGTGTTCGGGAATCGATGTTAAGACGAGTTAATGCTTGCATTGAAGTTGAAGGAGGACATTTTGAGCAACTATTGTAAGTTTTGTGTTAGTTATTATTTAATGTATTCTTACAGAAACAAATTGCCTAGGTACCATTTTTGTTTCAGTGTGGTTTTAATAAAGGGTGTTTCTTGTTTGATGTTGCTTTGGCATTTCCGGCGTTACCACTATGCACGCACTGGCCAAATGAAACAAACAATTTTTAAGCATAACAGATTCACCTGTAATCATTAAAAACCCTATAAAAACAATTTTTTATTGTGTTGTGCCAGGGACGTGCAATGAAGTGATTTTTATGTTTTTTCTCAAAAACAAAGCAAGATACGAAAAAAATTCTAGATATAAAAAAGTTGTAATTTCAGTTGTTCAATGTGAAACAAATACAAAAATTGCAAAAAAATCAGTGGCGCACATGTTTTCTGTCAAAAATATTGGTTACAGTGCCTTCCGGGACGCTACTGGACATGATAATTTTGATATAGTTAGGGTTATATTCGCCTTTTACGACCTTCAATAACACTGCCAAATTTCAATAAAATCGGTTGAAGGGTTATTAAGATATTTACGACAAAAACGATTTCTTTTAAAAATTTTGACACCCTGTATCTTGAAAACGAAGCATTACCGGACCTATGTTTATATGAACTTTTCTTCTTAGAATCACTCAAAGAATCACCCCTTTAAGTTTGGCCACGTACTTAAATAACACCCTGTATATGTATATACACACTCATGCACACCTACACTTAGGTACATTGTATTGAGATTCATCTCTTACCAGCTGTTAAAATTATAAATTACTTTTTGTTTCAAGTAGTCAGTGACTGAAATTTTAAATCGTCCTGTGTTTGCGATATTTCGAATTTCAATATACAGGGTGTTTCATAATAAATGCGCAGAACTTCCGGATGTGATAGCTTGTTAAAAAATATGAAGAAAAGTTTCTATTAACTTACACTCTGAAATTCAACATTTTCGAGATACAGGGTATTGAAATGTAAAAAAAATTATAGTTTTTTGCGAATATATCTGGAACCGTTTATCGCACAAAAAACAGATTTTAAATGTATTTTCTACGCATAATAAGCTATGTTTTGTGCAGATTTTTTATTCTTTAAAAGTATGATTTTGAGCCGCCTACTTGAACCGCCAATGTTTTCTACACAAAAAAGGCACTCCTGGTCATAAGCTCTAAAGTTGACCGTTTTCAAGAAAAATTATTTTTCATGTTGAAAAACATGGTAAATTTTTTTAAATAATTTTTTTTCCTAATTATCCAATTTTATTTAAACGTTAGAACAAGTAACAAATCCAAACATTGACTTCTTAATGTTGGAAATATCTTTGTTTAGTCAACTTCTTACATTGCTACTGTGATATTTTGATTTATATATGGGTTTTATGTTTCCATAGATGTTGTAACAAAATATAGTTTGAATAATAAACAAGTTTAGTTTCAACGTTATCCAATTTATTTTCTCAAAAGAAAGTATATTTTCACTGCAAATTATCAATAGGTTATGGGCCCAGATCACGAGTAATAAGTGGGGCATATTAGTGAAACGTTAGCCGCATTAAAGTTCCAGAAAAGCTACTGTACCAGATCCAGTTACTTTGTCAGTGTCACATCAAAGTTTACATCCAGAGCCAGGAAAAGTAAAGGTCCGATGGACAAAATCAGGAGCTTTAATATTCAAAAGTTCAACGGCGAAAATATTCAACTATGGAAATATCAAATGGGTCTTCAAAGCGGAAGGTTTAATCGACTTGATCAACGCCAAAAACAGCCTGTCCAATGAATGCAAGTCAAGAGAAAGAAAAGAAAGAATGGGAAGATCTCAATGCTAAAGCGATGCTTCTTATTTCTACATCCATGGAATTTACCCAGTTGCAGACCGTAATGTCTTGTGAAAATGCTCATGAAATGTGGAAACGGCTGAAGATTATACACGAGCAAAGATCTGCAGTTAACAAAGTGATGCTGAAGCAACATTTCTTCAACTACCGTATGTCCGAGAGTGATTCCATTGCACAACATATCAGCAAAGTAGAATCAATGGCACAAGCTTTAGCCGATGTAGACGAAAAAGTACCAGATATCGACAAAGTTGCGAAGATTTTAGGTAGTTTACCTCCTAAATTTGGACCCTTCGTAACAGCTTGGGATTCTTATGATGAAACGAAGCAAACCTTCGACAATTTAACAGCCAGACTCCTGAAAGAAGAACTGATACTTGATCAAGCAGATGACAATTCAACCGCATTTGCTGCAGTTAAACAATTCCCGAAATCAGACTGTTCAACAGCAAATGAAATCAGAAATCCTACTGGCAAACAGAAAAGTAGTGTAACATGCTTCTTTTGCCACAAGAAGGGCCACGTGAAAGCAGATTGCAGAAAACGGCTTCAGAAATATGGAACGAGTACTTGTCGACGAAATGACAAAAGTTATCATCATGACTTCAACAATCAAGCTCTGAGTGCAGAAACGAAGAACATTATTGCCACTGGATGTCAAGATATTTGGCTAGCTGATAGTGCCGCATCTAGTCATATGACTTTCCATAAAGAATGGTTTACTAATCTGAAACCATTGAAATATTTGACAACTATTCAGATTGGAGACAACTCTTTGAAACATGCAGAAGGTGTTGGGTCAGTGCAAGTAACAGCAATAGTGAATAGTAGAAAGGTACCCTAGAGAACACCCTCTATGTTCCTAAGTTAAAGAAAAATCTCTTCTCAGTGGGAGCCGTTACTCAGAAAGACTTCAAAGTAGTTTTTGATTGTATCAGAATGGAGGTGCGGAACTCAAATGGTTTGGTTGTTGGTTGAAGCGACCCCATTCAGTTCTTTGGAAACCAGGAGAATGTATTCACTCTGACGTCTGTGAAAAAATATCTATTTCCTCAATTGGTGGTGCGAATTATTTTGTGTTATTCAAAGACGATTGCACATCCTATCGCTTTGTATACTTCATAAGAAATAAAAGCGATGTTTTCTCAAAATTTTTGGAATTTCAAAGAATGATTGAGAGACAATCTGGAAACAAAATCAGAGTTCTGAAATCTGACAACGGTACGGAATATGTCAATCAACTTTTTCAAGTTCACTTTCGAAAAAAGGAATAATTCACGAGAAAAGTGCTCCGTATACACCAGAGCAGAACGGAAAAGCTGAACAAGACATCAGGACAGTCGTCGAGAGCGCTCGAGCTATGTTAGACAGCAGCGGTTTACCAGGAAATCTGTGGATAGAAGCAGTCAATATGGTTGTATATGTTTTAAATCGTCGTTTCTGTAAGTCTGATGGTTTGAAATCTCCATACGAAGAATGGACGAGAAAATTTGGAGCAGAAGCGTTTGTGTTAGTACCAGAACAGTTCAGACGGAAATTCGACAAGAAGTCAAGTAAACAAGTACTGGTAGGATATGATGGGTATAGTTCCAATTACCGAGTATACGATTTAACCACAAGAAAAGTCAGTATTGCCCGAGAACGAAAATGTTCATGGTTCCACACAAAATTTGTTTCCAAATTATGCTTCTTTTGAAGTTCAAAATGTGCCTCTACTGGACACTATCGCAGAGCAAAGCAGCGATGTGAGTAAACTAGATATTGAAACAACAAATGATATTGATCAAGGAGTTGCAGAAAAGTACCCTTTGAGAAATCGTAACACAATTAAACTTCCAATACGTTTTGGTTTTGAAGAAAACCAGAAAATAGCCTATGCAGCAGTTATCAATGAGCCGCAAACCTATGCAGAAGCTCACAGAAGTACGCAGAGACTGGAGTGGCAGAAAGCGATGGAGGAAGAAATTGATTCCCTGCAGAAAAATGAAACTTGGACACTAGTGCCACTACCAGAAAATCGCAAAGCAATAGGTTGTAAATGGGTCTTCAAGGTTAAATGCAACTCAGAAGGCGAGATCGTTCGATATAAAGCACGACTCTGTGCGAAAGGTTTTTCACAAATTCATGGGATCGATTACACAGAAACTTTTTCCCCTGTCGTGAGATACGTTTCCATCAGAATATTATTAGTGTTAGCAGCTGTCAGAGAGTTGAAAATTTGTCAGTTTGACGTGAAAACTGCATTTCTTAACGGAGATCTGTCCGAAGAAATATATATGAATCAACCCGAGGGCTTCAGTGAAGGAACTAACGTATATTGCAAATTACAGAAAAGTCTTTATGGATTGAAGCAGTCGCCCCGATGTTGGAATCAAAAGTTTATTGATTTTCTAACGGACTATCAATTCAAACAATTGCAATCTGATAAATGTGTTTTTACTGCAACATTCCAAGTTGAAGAACTATTTCTTGCTTTATACGTAGATGACGGATTAGTTTTGTGTAAATCTGTCATGGTACTGAAGACTTTCATCCAGAAACTTTCAGACAGATTCGAAATAACCACATCCGATCTTGAGTGTTAAGCCGGGAATACACATGCATGTACCTTGCACGCTTGCATACCAGCTCCTTGCATGTGCAAGCTACTTTCATGTGTATACGTTAAATGGCATGCCAGTACTTGGCAAACAAGTAGATTGCACAACATTTGATTTACTGGCATGCAATATGATTGAGGGGTCGCGGGGGGCTGCAAAACTTGCACGTGTGAACTTACGCGACAGCTACGGGCATGCCAGTAGCTGACGAGTCGCCTTCGGTGCACGTGCGTTTGATGATTGCTTTTTTGTGTTTGTAGTTTCAAGTTGTTATCAATATGTCACGATGGGGAGATGAAAAGACTATACAGTTTATTCTTGTGTACAGAGAATACGAATGTCTGTGGAATCCGAGTTGCTCTTTATATAAAAATAAAATAGCCCGAGACAATGCCTACACCAAAATCCAAGAGGAATTCAATTTGACTGTTAAAGAGATTAAAAATAAAATAAAAAGTCTAAGAAGTACTTACCATCAAGAATTGAATAAAGTGGAAAAATCAAAACGATCCGGAGCCGGATTGAGTGACGTTTATAAACCCAGTTTGACTTGGTTTAAGGAAATGGATTTTTTAAAGGATACATTTGAGTATAGAAAGTCAATTCATACTGAAACAGAAGTAAGTACCTATATCTACCTACGTTATCTTTATTTTCTGTTATCATTATAAAAAAAAGAACGAACGAATAGGCATGGACAAAAGTTTTATTAAAAATTATATAAAGTAGTTATATTCATTAACCTGAAATATTGATCATACGATCTTGCCAAGCCAACGCTCCTGTTGTAATGAAATGATCAGCATAATTATTTCGAATAAGTATTGCTTCTCTAGATGAATGATTACTGCGTGTTGCTGGTAAATCCTGTAATGAACGTTGTAATTGATGACGCCAAGAGCCGTCAATCGTATTACCGACTTGAATATCTTCATAATCTACACATCGTTGAGTGATATAAGTATGAGTAGTTTTTCGCAACCAATTGTGTAAAGAACATGCCGCTAATACTATGATATCAACTTTTTCCGGTTTTAGGGCTATTGTCGATTGAAAAACTCGAAATCTTGATACAAGGATACCAAACGCATTTTCGACGATTCGCCTAGCCCTTGATAACCTATAGTTAAAAACTTTTTCTCTTTGAGTTGTCATGGTAGGAAACGGTTTCATAAGATATTTTTTTAATGGAAAAGCTGCATCTCCAACTATAATGGAATTTTCAGGAATATCCAAAGAATTATTCGCTAGTGCTTGTCCCAAGCTTGATCTTTTAAATACTCCTCCATCTGAAGCTCTACCGTTGCATCCTACATCAATATAAGAAAAGCAGTAATCATCATCCACCAATGCTAATAGTACTATGCTGTTGTTTCCTTTATAATTAAAATAATCTGAACTATCATCAGGAGCAATTATATTTATGTGTTTGCCATCGATAGCTCCAATACAGCCAGGAAAATTCCATTTAGTTCGAAAGCCATGTTCTATCACCTTCCATTCCTGCCTCGTTGGAATCTGAAAAACGAAATTTATGTTATGTACCTATAGACATACACCTGCCACACTCGATAACAAATTACTTTTTGTAGGTACAACCGTCCTCGCAAACAAGCACTGCAACAGTCGGGCAATCACAGTCATCCTCTCAAGCAAGCACTGCATCAGTCGAGCAATCACAGTCATCGCCTGAAACAAGCACTGCAACAGTCGAGCAACCACAGTCATCCACTCAAACAAGCACTGCAGCAGTCGAGCAACCACAGTCATCCTCTCAAACAAGCACTGCAACAGTCGAGCAACCACAGTCATCCTCTCAAACAAGCACTGCAACAGTCGAGCAACCACAGTCATCCTCTCAAACAGTTATGAAAAAAACTGTTCAGAATAAGAGAAAACGTGTAGAACAAACTGAAACCTTAACTACTGCACTTCAACGCCTGGAAAATATTTCTAGTGTAGTTAATAATCCAAGATCCAATGAAGATGAGTTTTATTATTTTGGACAAAGTGTTGCTGCCCAGTTAAGATCATTACCATTAAACAACGCACTGGATATCCAATCCAAAATTCAAATTTTGTTATCCACAGAGAGGTCTCGGTTGTCCGCTTCATATTCGCAGCCTTCTACTCCGTTTTCTATACAGTCTGACGATACAACAGCATCATCTTCTGCCAGTTATCAAGTGATACACACAATACCATACGTAGACTCTGACAAAGTAGAAGGTAACACGGTTACAATATACCAAGCTAATTCAGAACAAGGACAGAACATTTTTAGTGAAGCTTGGAATGATGCACAAGTTTTTCAATAGCTGACACAAAAGTTAAGACGTATCGCCGAAAACGATGACAGTGCGGTCAATTTTAGATCTTGTGTGCGTGAAGTGTATTTAAGTACCTAAATAAAGAATAAATATTATATAACAATTTGCTTTACTCACTTTAATAAAATCCTTTAATGCAGTAGCTATTTCACCACAAACAACTGGAACAAATTGTGAAATCGTCGATTTTCCTACTCTATACAGTGCTTCTAGAGATGCAAATGAATCACCAGTAGCTAAAAATCTTAAAGTTATTTCCAATTTAGTCCTGGCCGGGATTGCATTTCGCATATGAGTATCATTTTTTTAAATTTTATCCCCAATTTTTGCTAACAATTCATCCGATTTTTCTGGAAGCATTCTTAAATGGTTTCTGTAACCAGCTACATCTTCTTGTCGCATTTCTGTAAGCAGACAACTACTTGCTCCAAAATTTTCCCTTCTGCTAATCCAATCTTTCACCCAAATCCGTCTTCTTCTTCTCTTTTTTTCTCTCATTAATTTAGCCACACATTCTATTGCTAAAAGCAATACAATACGATTTAGTTCACTTCGAATGTTTTCCATTGCGAAAAAATGTGGGACTGGCACGTACTGTCTCGTGAACACTGGCTTGTGTGTACAGTCTTGCAATAACAGGCATGCAAGGACGCAAATTGCATGCAAGTTTACTTGCAAATGTAACCGCAGTATGCCAGTTACTTCTACATGCCGTTAACTAGCATGCACGCTACTGTCCCGTTTTACAGGCATGTGTATCCCAGGCTTTATGTTGGCATCGAAATAAAACGAAATCGAAGTCAGAGAAAACTATGTTTTTGAGGCAACAAGGATATGTGAAGAGAGTTTTAGAAAAGTTCAATATGAGTGAATCAAATCCAAATGTTATACCAACCGATCCTAATGCTGATTTGTATTCCGGTGATAGTGTATCTGATGAAGAAATGTGTAACGTACCATACCGAGAGGCAGTTGGGTGTCCGATGTTTTTGGCCGTGGTATCCCGTCCAGATATTAAGTTCGCAGTGAGTCAAGCTAGCAGATTTTTATGTAACCCTGCTATAGAACACTGGCGAGCAGTCAAACGCATCTTCAGGTATTTGAAGGGAACAATTAAATATGGCATCGAGTATTCCGGAGAGAAATTTGAATTCATTGCTTATTCTGATGCGGATTTCGCTCAAGATTTGGACACTAGACGATCTACTACAGGATATGTGACAATGTTGATGGGAGCACGTCACTTGGACATCAAAACGTCAGAAATGTGTTTCCCGATCCACAAGCGAATCAGAATATATTGCAGCTTCAGATGCAGCTCAAGAAGTCGTGTGGTTGCGCACATTTATTCAAGAGCTTGGTAGTTCTTTAGATGAACCTACTAAACTATTCGTTGACAATAAAAGTGCTATTCGATTGGTTAAAAATGCAGAATTCCACAATCGCACGAAACACATCGACATTAAATACCATTTCATCAGAGAACAAGTAGAAGAGGGTTCTTTGGTTGTTTGTTACGTTCCTTCAGGAGATCAGCGTGCAGATATTTTAACAAAACCGCTACCAAAGGATTCGTTTTTGAAGAACAGAAATGCTCTTTGTATTTTTGAAGTTGGGTAAACAAAGAGTGGGAGTGTTGGAAATATCTTTGTTTAGTCAACTTCTTACATTGCTACTGTGATATTTTGATTTATATATGGGTTTTATGTTTCCATAGATGTTGTAACAAAATATAGTTTGAATAATAAACAAGTTTAGTTTCAACGTTTTCCAATTTATTTTCTTGAAAGAAAGTATATTTTCACTGCAAATCATCAATACTTAATTACAAAATAAAAATAAAACAATAGCAATCATACTCAGTTGAATTGTTGGAAATGTCCGCTGTTATCTTCAATGCACGCAGCAATTTTTCGAGGAAAAAACATTATTTAAACAACATGAAAGTTGATTTTTCTTGAAAACGGTCAACTTTAGAGCTTATGACGAAGAATACCTTTTTTGTGTAGAAAACATTGGCGGTTCATATAGGAGGCTCAAAACTTTACTTTTTCCAGTGGCGTAGAAGTTGGAGAAAAAAACACCCACTACCCCTTCAAAATTTTCATCAATTATGAATTTGAAAAAATAAAAAATCCGCACAAAACATAGCTTATTATGAGTAGAAAATGCCTACGAAATCTGTTTTATGTGCGATAAACGGTTCCAGAGATATTCGCAAAAAACGATAATTTTTTTTTTTAATTTCAACACCCTGTATCTCGAAAATGGTTCATTTTAGAGGGTAAGTTAATAGAAACTTTTTTTCGTATTTTTAGACGAGCTGAAGCTTGCAGTTTGCAAAATGGAAATGTGCGTTTTACTTGAAAACGTGTCAGCTATAGGAATGTATACTAGTATTTGATAGACAGTTAAATTTGACATATGCTCTTGACATAAAATACAGAGCGATCCATTTAAATTAAACAAGTTATTAGATTGTGATTAGATTGTGATTATTTCGCCTTAATTTTTACACACCTTGTATAAGTTAGTAAATATTTCACAACTGCTACATGAAAGTTATTCAGTTAGTAGCCTTTAGCATTAATTCGGTTGAAAACAAGAAAACACTGTTTGAGAATTTAAGCATTAAAGCTGATGCTGCATTTTCACAAAATAAGAGATATTTCAAAAACCACAAGGTTTAGGTGAATTAAACCTCATTGAAACTTACCTTTATTTTGATCGTAAAATCCGAAAATGAAATAATATACAGGGTATTCCTTTTAAAAAATAACAACTTTGATATGTTTCGTGTTTTTGGCACACCCTGTACAACATGAAAATATTTTTAAAATGTAGGGCCAATAGGTCCCTATCCATCGTAAAGAAAAAACTTTCAAAATATCAAATGCTTTAGCCATACTGCTTCGTGTCGAATAACGTGAATAACCCTGTATAGCTACACATTATATATCATATTTATTTATATTCTCTTGCAGGAATGAAGATATCAGAACAGCCATTCTTCAAATAGTCAACGTTGTTCGTTCCACAGATGATAAATTAGAACGACACGAGTTCCGAGATAGAGTGGTAGGAGAACAACTGAAAAAAGGAATGATAAATATAGACAAAAGAATCAAAATGTTGGATCCTCTCAAGGGAACTGTCGGCAGATTAGATGAAAGGCTGGCGGCAGTAGAAACGATTCTAATGCAAAAAAATGAACGAGAGAAGATGCAGCTACAAAGAACTTATGAAGCAGTTATTGACATACAACGAAACTTGCCACTCGTAATGGAGCAACTGAAGAATGATATCATCTCAAAGGTAAAGTATAAAAAGTATTCAGAACCAGTATTTGAATTCTTTGATGATTATAGCTAGTTATTTGTTCTTCGTAAGTGTAAAAAAGCATATAATCCTGTTGGTTGTCTACCCGAAGTCATCAGAACGACCTTTCATTTTATAAAATCCTGGGACAGGTCATTCTTATTTTTGAATATCTAATAAAAGTTTTCAACCTCCTGCCCTACAGATCAAACCCTTTAAAATTTTATAATGAAAATGGGGGTTGGGCATCGAAATTTCACGACGAAAAGCATGCCGCGTATGTAGTCCAAGCAAAAGGGAAAAGTGCGTGCAAAAATTAATATCCGAAAACAAAAAATATGAGCGTATAGGAAATTGAAATTCAGCATGAGTTTCTATTTCATTTGACTTGATCGTGATTACCGAACATTACCTAAAAAATTGGCAAAGTTGCGAAAAGCGGTTTTTTGTTGATAACTAAAAAACCACAGCTCCGATCGAAAAAAGTCAAATTAGAAAATTGTAGGTATCAAAAAGATCTATCAAGGGAATCACTTATAATTTTCCGATATCATTGATACTTTTCGAGTTATATCGGAAAAACCGGGAAAAATCGGGTTTTCTATAACTCGTTGACTGTAAGGTATTCAAACTTGTTACTTACCGTTATGTGTAGCCTATGACAAGCCAGAAAAGCATTTTTTCCGCAAACGTCAAAAAAAGTAGACATTATTAACGTCAATTCATGATGTTGAAGTATGATTTCACAGACGCCACTTTTTTGTACGGCCGTGAGCGGACAAAAAAGTACTTTTTTGTACGCTGACGGCCGTACAAAAAAGTAGAATTTTTAACAGGGAAAATAATTATTAGTTGAACTTTTAAACTTTATTAACGATAATATACAACAAACGAAATTTTGATGCTCAAGTACTTACCAAAAATGCACAGTCCAATTGTTGCTTTAAATCACTTACAATATTTCTGACATTATAAAATATTATTGAACTGTCAAATTTGTTTTTGACTTGGCAATCACAAAACCAGTAACCACGGAAATGTAGTGCGCAGTTTTATAATTATTATTCTCTGAATTTATCAACTTCGTTGCAATCGTTTTGAATTTTTATTTAAATATTAATTAGTTCTATAGTCTGGATGCCGTTTGCGGAAAAAATAGCATGTTTCATTCGGAGCAAAGGCACTTTTTGTGGCTCGTCTGAAATTGTCGGCCTCACTAACGTTCGGCCATCAAACATTCAGACTCGCCACAAAAAGTTATACTTTTACTCCTAATAAAACAATATACTATTTTCTACAAACGTCAAAAAATGACAAGGTTCGCGCATTGACAACAGTATGCGAAGTGGCACTTTTTTTCATTTTCATTCGTTACCATGACACCGTGCGCGAAGTAATGTGCGAAATATATTTCGCACACTGCATGTAAACTATATGGGATTTTCATATTCTAACCTATATGGTCCTCAACTCCTCAATCAAGCAAAAAACAAGAAATCGTTTATTTATTAATGTAGAACAATAATTAAGGCTTTCAAATTGTGAGAGATATTTTTCTGGCTTTATTTGCTTCACACCACTCTTTAAATTGCTTAAATGCATTTTCATACTGCCGCCTCGATTTCTCCGGTAAAAGGTTGGAAATTACGGAAATGGCCGCATCTATCAAGTTAGGTGGGGTACTGCTTAGTTCATCGTCGCTCGAAATTTCCATTCTTTTACAATGATAAATATCACGCACGAAATTGACGCGAATAAAAAGTCACTCCAAAATAATTGTCAACAAATGCCATTTTATTTCCATAGTTACAGTAATTACTTGATTTGGAAAAATTATTTAAGCCAGTTCAATACTATTTTTCATAGTTATTACTTATTTTAGAACAATATTTTTGACGTTTGTAGAAAAAATTTTGTTTGCATCTCATGCGCGAAATACTTTGGTAATCTCGACTATTTTTTTTAACTCGGCTGCGCCTCGTTAAAAAAAATCAGTTCTCGATCACCAAAGTAGCATTTCGCGCACTAGATACAAAAATAACTATCTTTGTAAAATTGATAAATATTGATTATTTTTCAAAATATATGAAGTTTTCTCAAAAAAGATGCTCTCTCAATATGGCTACTCATGCTCGGGGAATGATGCTACAGTAACGATTCATGGCTTATTTTTTCCAGTAAGAGTTGTTCTTTCATATTATCGAATGAGTATATTGTTTTTTTGAATTTTAAGGGTCAAAAAATGACTAAAAAAATTGCACAATTTTTTTACATGTTTTTTTTAATACATTGCTCAATTTTGTTTTTATATGAATGACTTTCATGAAAATGGATTCCTAGCATGATTTCAAGCATTCAGAAAAAAAATTGATATCCTACGATCACTAGGAGCCGAGATAATTTTTTTCTTTCAAATGAATCTGGAAGAAGCAATAATCATCGTACATCAGTCACCTTCATGAATATTGAGGTTGAATACCTATATTTTCAATAAAAAAATACTAGGGTATGTCTAGTTCATTTGTAGTATTATTAATTAATGAATAAAGTGAGGCATGCAGGTGCGGATCGCGATAGCTGTAGCGGGTGGCGGAGTGGGGATAGCACTGAATAGTTATTTGTTTTACTAGGCATAAAAGCACAAGATTTAATGCCGCGGCTGGTGTTTCATATTGAGCGTAGCGAGGCTATGAAACCAGCCAAGGCATTAAATCTGCTTTTCTGCCGTGTGAAACATATAATTTTTTTCTTCAAATTTGTTCCAATTCCACGCAAAATCGACTTTTTCATATTTAAATTGCGTTTCATTATCAATATCCAAATAACTAAATTATTTTATCAAAGGTAACTGGGCCCTGCGTTACTATGTTTACCGCTGATGACGTTTGTTGAATATGTTTGTTTACTGTTTACTTTGTCATAGTCAATTTTGAAAAGTTGTCATGTTAGAAATGGATTTACTGCAAAGTGAGGATGAATTGATGCAATTAACACCACACGGAGAAAACTCGGCTAAGTAAATTGTTTACTTGAAAAAAAGTCATTTGTGGGTGGGTACTAAATTTTCACCTACGGTGGGAATATGAGATACTAACTAATTGTAGGTATAATGATACCTACCACTACTGAATCGTTTGTCTGAAGAAAAAATGAAAGTAGAGGCTGAAAAATTATAGATTGAGTTCACTTGGGGTTACTGATCAACGTACTAATAATAATATATTCTACCCATAAGTGAACAATTCATTTGGCATTAGTAAAGTGGACAATAAAGGGTATTAATCTGAAATGATTCAAAATAGGTTAGTAGTGGTAAGTGTTCATTTCCAGGAACACAATTTTTTCAGTGGTAACTAACTTATTTATTTGTCCCATATAGTATTCAAGTTTTTACTTGTGGATATTCAAGTTTCACTAATGGTTAGTGATTTTTTTCTCCGTGCACCTGAGATAAGAGACCAGGCGCGAGATGTGGAATTTAACCTTTTACCGGAAAAATCAAGAACTGTATATGAACTCACATACTGCAAATTCATGGAATATAGACAGAAGAAAAATATAGGATCTTTCTCTGAAAATGTGCTGATTGTCTATTTTTCCGATCTTTCAAAGAAATTGAACGAACTTTTTCCGCCTAGGCAGTAAATGTGGACTTTTTCTGCCTAGGCATTAAAAGTACTGTGGACTTTTTCTGCCTAGGCATTAAAAGTACAACTTATAAGCCTGCCAAGTGTCATTAAAAGGCCGCTTTTAATGTCATTTGGAGAAAAAATGTATTTCGTGCGTTCAAAGTGGCTTGTGCTTGAAAAATATTGAGTATCTCGGCTTGTTGTTCACGTACGTTTTCTTTTGCAATGTACACTAGTACTTGAAATTGAATCAATAACGACTTTTCAATAACTGTGTCAGGACGAAAGTGTCTTTAATGTCAACAGAATTTGTATCCCCACTACGCCAGCCGCTAGAATTGCATCATGCCTCACTTTGTTCATCAATTAATAATACTGCAAATGAATTAGACATAAATTGATGGATGTAGCCGTTACTATGTGGTAGGAAATCATCACGAAAAATGAGAAATAAAACTTTCTATGTTTTTATTCCACTTCTATTTGTAACCAACGTTACTGCAGTTTCGTCCTATATGGACATTATCAAACAATACAATCTATCAATTGTATTGTTTGATAATGTCCATATAGGACGAAACTGGTATAAAAAATAGAAAGTTTTATTTCTCATTTTTCGTGAATTAGACATACCCTTGTATTTTTTAAATATTGGTATTCAACCTCAATATCCATGAAGGTGACTGCTGTACGATGATTATATTGCACCTTCCAAATTTTTGTGAAATAAAAAAATTACACCGGCTCCTAGTGATCGTAGTAATTCAATTTTTTTATGCTTGAAATCATGCTAAAAATCTATTTTCATAAAAGTCATTTCTATAAAAACAAAATTAAGAAATTTATTTAGAAAAAACATGTAAAAAAATTGTGACACTAAAATAAAAAATCAATATACTTATTCGATAATATGAAAGTATAACTCTTACAGAAAAAAAATAAGCCCTGAATCGTTACTGTAGCATCATTCCCTGAGCAAGAAGCCATATTGAAAGAGCAACTTTTTTGAGAAAATAATCAACATTTACTAATTTTTCAAAAAAACTCTATACCTTCAATACCTTACAATTAACGAGTTATAGAAAACCCGATTTTTCAAGGTTTTTTCGATATAACTCGGTAAATATCAATGATATCAAAGAGTTAGTTATAACCCATCTAATGATAGATCTTTATAATACCTGCAATTTCCTAATTCAACTTTTTTTGATTGGATCTGTAGTTCTTTAATTATCAACAAAAAACAGCTTTTCGCAACTTTGCCATATTATCTTTTGCACATTTAACATTGGGCCTCGTTTCTTGGACTAAGTTAGCATCATCGGGAGCTATACGTTTCTAATTTTGATCAAACTACTTTATATACACTTGGTTCAAACACCTTTATTATCTGCTATATTTACCCGCCCACATAAATTACGTATTCTCAATACTTATCTAGATTTGATTATAACTCAAAATTCCTCATCAGTAACTCAACTACCTGATACATTTAGTCCGCCACCCATGAATTATCAATTCTGAAAATTGATCTCAATCTAGATTTGACACAAAATTTGTTGAATTAATAACAATTTTTGGTAACCAAGCAAAATGGCCGTGGTACTAGAGCAATCGGTTCTAGTACCAGTTGAGTGTAAGAGCAGTTACTGACTGAACTCCGCCTTGAATAAAGATATTGTTGGTTAATTAAACTAACGCAGTTTTGTGGTTGATTTTATTGGTAAAATACAACTTATTATTTGTCGAAAAAGACTGAAAACATACAGACTTGTACAAACAATTATGAAACAAAAACTGAATACTCATAAAAAGTGTAAGGCTATGTCAAGACAACTTCGCGCCCTCGTCTTCTTCTTTCTTCATAGAAATCGTGACTCGGAACAGGTAGTAAGTCCAGAGCCGACCTAAGTTGTCGGTATAAATACCTTTAATACTTTCAACACTCCCACTTATTTTTACCGGCAAGAATGCTTAATTTTTCTCTTATGTGAGAAAACTGTTTCTTTGCTAAAGCCTTTGTAAGGATGTCAGCCAACTGTTCAGATGATTGAACATAGTGTATGTCTATGTCACCCCGCTCGCACACTTCGCGTGTAAAATGGTACCGCACGTCGATGTGTTTAGAACGTTTGTGGTATTCCGGATTGTTCGCTAATTTTATTGCAGACTGGTTGTCCACATACACTGTCACGCAATCAATGTTCACCCCGAGTTCACAGAACATTGTCTTTAACCAAATAGCATTCTTTACTCCATCTGAGAGCGCGATGTACTCGGCCTCCGTAGTTGAAAGAGAAACTATACCTTGCCTCTTGCTTGACCATGTAATGGGGCCGCCGTAATACATAAACACAAAACCACTAGTAGACCGACGAGTATCAACACATCCAGCATAGTCTGCATCAGTGAAGCCGACCAAGTCACTCCCACTGCTTCCATACACTATGCCAAAATCAATGGTTCCCTTCAAGTACCTTATGATTCTCTTCACGGCCTGCCAATGATCTTCTCTAAAATCATTGAGATATTGACTTACTTTATTCACAGAAAATTCGATGTCAGGACGAGTAAGTCGGGCTAAGAAAAGTAAGGAACCTACTGCTTCCCTATAAGGGATTCGAAGAACTTTTCTTTCTTCTTCAACTGTCATTGGACTTGGTCTTTTTGCTAAATGTATCCCAGGATCGGCTGGAACAGCAGAGGACTTTGCTTCATCCATGAAGAAACGATTTATGATTTTCTTTGTATAAGCTTTCTGGGAAATTTTTATTTCTTTTGTTGCCCTATTTCTTTGGATTTCAAGACCTACAAACTGTGTGGCTGGTTCGATTGTTATCTGAAAAATTTGTTTCAGATATGACAAGACTGCATTTATTCCATTTTCTGATTTTGAGATCAGAAGCCCATCGTCCACATACAGGGCCAGAAAAACCAATTCTTGATTCATTTCACCAACAAAAACACAGCTATCACTTTTGATTGGTGCAAAGTTGAAATTCTTCAAAAAATTAACAAACTTCTGATTCCAACAGCGTGGACTTTGCTTTAAACCATACAAACTACGCTGTAGCTTACATACAATATTTTCTCCACAGTCTGATTCATAACCAGGAGGTTGTAGCATATACAACTCCTCTTCAAGGTCACCGTAGAGGAATGCAGTCTTTACATCAAACTTGGCAATTTCTAGGTCATCTTTTGCTGCTAACGTCAACAAAATTCTTAATGATTCGTAGCGGACTACTGGAGCAAAGGTTTCAAAGAAATCAACTCCCTCTTTCTGAGTAAAGCCCGTCGCTACAAGACGGGCTTTAAATTTCTGAATATTTCCTTCAATATCTGTTTTCAGGGTACCTATATACCCATTTACAGCCTATGGGCTTCTTATTTTCTGGAAGTTCAGTTAAATTCCATGTGTGATTTTCACGTAATGCTTCCATTTCCTCATTCATGGCAATTTTCCAGCTTTCCGCTTCTGGACTTGCTATAACCTCTTCATATGTGTAAGGAACAGTTTCACTCAATAAAGCATATGATTCTAGATACGCTGGTCTTCTCAAAGTTCTTCTGTCACGAAGTTCTGGTGGCTCGATATCACCAGGTTCTTCCAGTTGTTGCTGGTCATCATGCAATTCTGACTGCTCCTCAGCATTGATTTCTGCATTATCATATGCTCTACTTCAGAATCAGATTCATCAAGATTCTCAAATGCCAAAACAAAAGTATTTTGGGATGCAGGTATATCCTCTGTTTCATCTTTAGTGCTGGAATTTTCCATAAATGTGACATCACTGCTCACATGTATTCTTTTTGTCAACTTATCATAAAGGCGATAATTTCTTGATTCCCCCTCATACCCCACGAACAGTAATTTCATACTTTTAGCATTAAACTTGGACGTTTGCCTCTCTTTTGGAATATGTAGGTAGGCAGCACTACCAAACACACGTAAATGTTTTACTTCCGGCTTTCTTTTGAACCACTTTTCATATGCAGTGATATTATCGTTTTGCTTTGATAATGTCCTATTTAAAACATAACTGGCTGTTTTGACTGCCTCTGGCCATAAATATTTCTGTATATTTCTTGCAATGAGCATAGACTATTTACAAGTGTGCGTATCTCACGTTCAGCACGACCATTTTGTTGATGAATGTACGGTGAGGATTTTTCATGAATGATGCCCTTTTTTTTAAGAAAATTCTGGAATTCATTTGATAAGTACTCAGTACCATTATCAGACTTCAGAACCTTAATTTTATTTCCTGTCTGCCGATATACTAGTGCTTCAAACTCTTGAAATTTTGTAAACACCTCAGATTTTTCTTTAAGAAAATATACTGTACGAAACTCACTACATTCATCCTTGAACAATAAAAAATATCTGGTTCCGTTTGGTGATTTTATGTCTTTAGGGCCACAGACATCACTGTGTATCATTTCACCAGGCTCGAATGATTTTTGCAGTTTTCGTGAGACATGAGGTTTACAATTTTGCTTAGCAAGAATACATGTTTCACAGACAAAGTCAGACTTCAAATTTGCTATTTGTAATCCTTCAACTGCAGCAGATTTCTCAGTATTTTTTATAGTTTGGATATTAATATGTCCAAGACGCTCATGCCATAATTTTAAAGAATTGTCTTGGGCTATATTGCATATTGCATACAGGCATTTTTACTTTGAAATTCATGCAAAACAAGTTACCTGCTCTGGAACCAAGTGCAGAAAGTGTACCAGTAAAGTCTCTCACTTCACAGTGTTGTCCATAGCAATGAAAAGAAAACTTCTTATCACTCAGCGCTCCCACTGAAAATAAGTTTCTTTTCAAGTCTGGCACATAGAGCACACTCAGCTGTCTATCATACAGTTTGCCACTCAAGTCCACTTGAATGTCAATTTTACCAACACCTGAAGCTGCTAACAGTTTATTATCAGCAATTTTCACAAACCGAACTGTTTCTGGTTCGAATTCACTGAAATATTCAGGATGAGAAGTAATATGCACGCTTGCACCTGAATCAGCTATCCACACATTGTCATCTGCTTCTGATGTGCTTATATAGAATGATGAAACATCACACAGGTAAGTCGACGGCCCTGCATCACTTTCTGCATTTCTCTGCTCTTTCTTCTTGTTTTTCTTTTCCTCTTCTAGTCTCTTCTCACATTCTTTAGCCCAATGTCCCTTTTCTTTACAGTAATTGCACTTAGTTCTTTTCTTCAAAGAATCAATTTTACTCTTCCTAGTTTTGCTTCCACCTTGCTCTGAAATTTTGATAGCGTTTACTTGTAAAGCAACTTGTGACATACTTTCATCAGCTCGTGTTAGTCTATTTTCTTCACGAAGAATCCTAGCAATGAGGTTTTCTTTCTTTCTCTCATCTTTGGGAGTACATTCCCATGCCATAGAGAATGTAGAAAAGCGACTTTGTAGACTGCTTAGTATTTTTGATATAATAGAAGCCTCAGTGAGTTTTTCACCTGCATTTTCAAGCTTCTTGCATAAGCTTTCAAACAATTCCAATTGAGTGGCTATCTTCTCACTGTCTGTAATTTTGAATTCATAAAATTGCTGCCAGGCATTCTGAATAGCATCCTCACTAACGTCACCATATAAAGACTTGATTTTATCACACATTTGTTGTGGTGTATCTCAATTTATCAAATTTGCATGTAACTCTTGCTCGATGGAAGTTAACAGTATTACTGCAGCTTTGGAACTGGCTTTCTTCCACTTTTTCCATTCTTCAAGATGTGTTTCCTTGTTGGGCTCTGACGTTGTACTATCTACAAACTCGGTTAACTCTTGTGACTCTAACACAAAAGTCACGCCGAACTTCCACATCGAAAAGTTCTTGCCGTTCAGTTTAGTTAGATTCTGTACAAGATCTTACCAACGTTTTCAATTCGCTTTGATTGTACTGCAGGAAGATGTATATTTCTGAATTTTTTCTTTTTCGGCTAGCTACCATAACCAACAAACCAGCATCCACGTTATGCGCAGTGGAAGCGTGCTGGGCCCATAACCTGTTGGTTATTTAAACTAACGCAGTTTTGTGCTTGATTTTATTGGTAAACTACAACTTATTATTTGTCGAAAAAGACTGAAAACATACAGACTTGTACAAACATTTATGAAACAAAAACTGAATACTCATAAAAAGTGTAAGGCTATGTCAAGACAACTTCGCGCCCTCGTCTTCTTCTTTCTTCATAGAAATCGTGACTCGGAACAGGTAGTAAGTCCAGAGCCGACCTAAGTTGTCGGTATAAATACCTTTAATACTTTCAACAGATATTATGATTATTATTATTATAACCCAGATGACACGGATTCAATTTGATTGTCTGCAACAGAGAATGGTTTGAAATCCATTCTCATGTTTGTTGTAGACCCTTCTCTCTTGCTCGCACAAGGTTTTGAATGAGCTTCTGATTTCTGTGAACAGAATAAAAACTTGAACAATGGACTTTATGGAATAAGGCCCTTGTTCGCATTCATTTCACTCTGATATTTTGCTGGATCCTGACTGTTCAATCCATTGAACACCCAGTGTATTTAGTTTTGAACTTGTGTCATAAAAGCGGTGATCATTCTCTGAAGCATGTTGGGCAACACTCGATTTTTCTAGTCTCGAGAAGCGATAAACTCTTTGAACCGTGTTTTCACAGTCCTTGTTTGAATCACATACTTCTTTCCGCAATCCTTATCCTTACTATTAATTTCACAATCTCCGACTTTTCCCACTCATCGATTTAATCATTGGGAATTTCTACCCAAGATTTGTTGGAGTTTTTACGTTTTGTATACACTATTAAAAATTATCAAAATGCCTTCGAAACCACAAGTAACTCAAAGTTCGTAGGGACTACGGTTTCTTGGATTTGTATTACCTAAAATTGTCGGGGGTTATACCATGAGTGCTCGCAATACTATCGATGGTAATTCTGTCAGAAATCAACGAGATCAATCATCAAACTGCACGAGTCCGCTAGGACGAGTGGTCTTACCTCAAAGAAATTTAATCGAGTTTAATATTTCCTTTATTTCACGTCCATTGATCACCCATAAGATGTACAATACGAAATGTATAAAGCACATCCAGAATTGGACATCCATAACGAGTCCCTGGACGTTTGGATCAATCTTGGACCCAAAATGGACGTTGAGTGCTATATGGGACCTAGGGATAAACTCCCATCTTCATTTATAATAAACTGTAGTATACAGTCTGTCCATAAAGTAACCCCCCTGTTAACTTTTGAACGGAGTGGAATTTTCCTGTGAAATTTTTTTTGGTCAAATGGTAATTCATAAGCTACTTTTTGACAATGATGAAAAAATTCTATCTTTCAAAATGGCGGCCAGGCGCAATTTTGAAATATTTTTTTAAATGGCATAGGGGGTCGACTGATACCTCATTCAATTCGTTTTTCAATTCTCTATTAGGCAGCAAAATTTCAAACATAAATATTAGTCCAAAACATAATGGCGGTACATTATTTTAGAACTCTCACGAGAGGATCCTGTCGAATAAATGGCTATTAAAGAGCTTTAGTGCAATGATAAAATATTTTTCGTTTCTGCAAGAGCTTCTTGTCACTCAAAATGGCATATGGGTGCCATATTAGAAAAATTCAAATAAGTAGATAAGTAGTGTAATACCTCGTTTTATGAATCTCAGCAAATCTCAGAAATCATGTCCCATATACGATTCCGAGGGACAGAGAACATTTGTCATTTCAATTGAGCTCGTTTAAAGCAATTTATTCAAAGAAATCGCGTATAAAAGTTCCAACTTAATGTGCCGCCATTTTGTTTTGGATGAATATGTTTGTCTGAAATTTTGTAGTCGTATGGAAAATCAAAAGACAATTCGAATGAGGTATCACTCAACCCCCCATGCCATTTAGAAAAATCTTTCTATATGGTGCATTCATTCATTCATTCATTCATTCATTCATTCATTCATTCATTCATTTATTTATTTATTTATTTATTTATTTATTTATTTATTTATTTATTTATTTATTTATTTATTTATTTATTTATTTATTTATTTATTTATTTATTTATTTATTTATTTATTTATTTATTTATTTATTTATTTATTTATTTATTTATTTATTTATTTATTTATTTATTTATTTATTTATTTATTTATTTATTTATTTATTTATTTATTTATTTATTTATTTATTTATTTATTTATTTATTTATTTATTTATTTATTTATTTATTTATTTATTTATTTATTTATTTATTTATTTATTTATTTATTTATTTATTTATTTATTTATTTATTTATTTATTTATTTATTTATTTATTTATTTATTTATTTATTTATTTATTTATTTATTTATTTATTTATTTATTTATTTATTTATTTATTTATTTATTTATTTATTTATTTATTTATTTATTTATTTATTTATTTATTTATTTATTTATTTATTTATTTATTTATTTATTTATTTATTTATTTATTTATTTATTTATTTATTTATTTATTTATTTATTTATTTATTTATTTATTTATTTATTTATTTATTTATTTATTTATTTATTTATTTATTTATTTATTTATTTATTTATTTATTTATTTATTTATTTATTTATTTATTTATTTATTTATTTATTTATTTATTTATTTATTTATTTATTTATTCAGATTTGGGATACAAACAGGTATAAACCCAAAACAATATCCACTGAAAAATACTCATATCTCTCAGTTTACAAAAACTAACAAAAAAAACTTAAATTGTAGATATTCTTAAAATACATTACAAATATGGATTACATATTATGAAAAATTTGTTTGGTTCTTGTTTTAAAACGAAATAAAGATATACAGGAAATATCAATCTCCGAGCAGTACTTATTGAAACTATCGCTAAGCCTAGGAATAGGGGCGTTTTGACCCAGGTTGGTGTGTTTGAAACTTACATTGAGAAATTGCCTATTTCTTGTGTTTCTGGATGGTACGTGGATAGATACTAAGGACAGTAGTTCGAAAGCACCATAATAATTCCTAAAGATTTTGATCATAAAAACCAAGCCTGAGATAATTTTTCGTTTTTTTAATAGTAAAATGTTGAATGTTAATCTTGCTGAATGTAAATTTTCAACATCGTAAACACCATTTACTCTGAAGTTAAAAATCTTATGAATCTATTTTGAATTCTCTCAAGTCTAACTTTATAGAGGTTATAGCGAGGACCCCAGATAACGCTGTCAAAACTCAATCTACTATGTACATAAGCAAAATAAAATGATTTGATGGCCTTTTGAAAGTTGAAAGTTTTGCAAATCCTACTAATAAATCCTAACATCCTGCTGCATTTGTTTACGATATATTCGCAATGTAAATTGAAACTCAGCCTATTGTCAAAGATGACTCCTAAATCCTAAAATGTGGTCGACCTTGTCTAGATTTTTCCCAAGTAGATTGTAATCGAATTCAATTGAATACTGATTTTTTGTAAATGAGATTGTCTAGCACTTATTCAAGTTGAGGAACAATCTGTTATAGTTGCAATATTGAGAGAATCGATAAAGGTCAGATTGGACGTTTAAACAGTCTGCGTTTGACTGATCTTTGAAAATATCTTCAGGTCATCAGCGTACAATAATATTTTGGAAAATTTGAAGCATCTTTTTACGTCATTTATAAAGATTGAAAATAATAGAGGACCCAGGTGGGAACCTTGTGGTACTCCCGACGTTACAGCAATAGGTGTTGATTTGAAACCATTTATTGTCACAATCTGCGATCTATTGAAGATGTAGGAGGAGAACCAGCGCAGAAGATCACCATGTACACCAATCTCAGATCACGTTGGCTTAAATTTAAAATGAAGTAATTGTAATCCTCGGCACTTAACAAAGAAAATTTCTTACAGACCTATTTCCGACTTAGGCTTATTTCAACTGAACAGTTATTTACAAATGATGGACTGGATGTTTATCGATGATTCCTTTTTTGATATAGATTCAAAATCTCAATTTTTCTTTGATGTAATTACATCGGCTCTAGATACTGTGAGCGAATAGTGAGCGAGAATGGACGTGCTTGTGAACGCTCTCTGTAGAAAATGTAAAGTTAAAGTAGTTAACGGCATTAAATGTTTAAATTGTGATTCAGTTTTCCATAATAGCTGTGCCAGAAGTAAAGGAATCAAACACACTGATGACAAAAAGCATATACTTTGCTGTGGCGTAAAGGGTGAAAAAGTCACCGTAAATGAAGATAAGTGTGCTACCGAAAGTGACAAGGAGTTCCACGATGCATTGGAAGTTTCAGATGAGAAGGTAGATTCACGTATTGTAAGTTATTTATTGAAACAAAAAGACCTTATCATAGTCGAATTGAGGGATAAAATCCACTTACTGAATATTCAAATCGACCTACTCAATAAAACGAATAGTAACCAAAAAAGAAAAAGTGATGATGTTTCACAAAAACTAATAACAAATCAATCAGAAATAATTAGGGCCAGTACCAGTGAAGATAAGTCAGGCATACAAGAACACATCAACAAAAACCAACCCAAATTTGTTAATGTCCCAATAAATAAGCAACAAGTGAATGCCGAGATACATAAAATTAGTACGGTACAAAAATGCAAGGAAATTATTAATCTGGTGAATTCTCAACCAACAAACTCGTATATTGACATGAATACCATGGTATCCAATAGTGCCCCCACGGAATTCGATGAAAGTAATAGTTGGAAAAAGGTTCCCTATAGGAGAAAACCAACAAGAAGGAAGGTAATAGTAGGAAACAACATGGAATCCGTTGTGAAAGGAGTCCCCAAAAGTGTGTTTCTTCATGTATCCAGAGTTGAACATACTACATCTGATGAAGATTTGAAGAAACTATTGAAACCCACTTTTCCAGAGGTAAAATGTGAATTATTAACTTCAAGATACCCAAGTATCTATTCATCGTTTAAAGTGACAATAAATGATAGCAACTTCCGCACAGCTATGAATCCAAATTTGTGGCCAACTGGTGCATGTATTAGTAAGTTTTTTCAGAAACGGAGAGAAACAACTTCAACGGACTAATGTTTAATCCACAAATTCTTCTACTGAATGCACAAAGTCTGAATAATCCAACAATTAATTCATTAGAAGTCGATATTTTTTACTCTAACTTACAGTTTCTCACTTTCACAGAAACTCACTCTACCACTGAGTCTATAGTCTATAAAAATATAAACGGATTTGAATTATCCAGCTACTTCTGCAGAACCTCATTCGAGAAAGGTGGTGTTGCCATATATTCCAAAAAGGGATTGAAATGTAAAAAAATCGATTTGAAAATGTACTGTGTTGAGAAAGATTTTGAAATTTGTGGTCTATCCTGCAAAAAAGACAATAAGAGTACAGTCATTTTAACATGTTACCGTTCACCTAGCGGTAACATGGATGTTTTTATGGAAAATATTTTGAAAGTTTTAGAGGAGGTATATTCACCGCATGTGAATATCACTCTAACTGGAGATTTCAATATTGACTCCACTATCAGTTCAAGAGATTGTGCAACTTTCAGTAAGCTCGCACATATTTTAGATAGTTTTAATATGGCACCAGTAGTGAACTGGCCTACGAGAGTCACATATCATTCAGCGACTATCATTGATCACATATTCACTAACGTAGTTGATCCGGTAGTGTGTGTCATTGACAATGATTTGTCTGATCACCGCACTGTATTACTTGAGATTCCTGAACATGATTCTGAAAATTGTAAAAAACTTTTCAAATTAGAAGAAGCTTCAACCAGCAAGCTATTCTCAATTTTAATAATGATCTCTTAAAAGAAAACTGGAGCGAGATTCTCAGTCACTCAAAACTTGAGCCATCTTACAATTCATTCATGGATATTTTTCTATTTCATTTCAATATACATTTCCCTTTAAAAAAATATTTTGATAATAATGATGACAGTAACAAAAAATGGATTACAGATGAAATTAAGAAATCTAGTATAAAACTGAAAGATTTACACCATCTTAAAAAATATTATCCCCAATTAACCATTCAGTACAAAAAAGCTAAAAAAGAACATGAAGTTTTATTGAGAGATTCAAAGAAAAGATACTACCAAAATAGAATCGCCAATTCCAGTAACGTCAACAAAACGGCCTGGAATGTAATTTCTGAATTCAGCAACAAGAACAAGAAAAGTCGTCATCCTATTATTATAAAAGAAGGTGAAATGACTTACGAAGACCCAACTGATGTATCAAACTTATTCAATGATTTTTTCATAAATGCTCCAGTACCAAGCAAACAAAATGAAAAAAGTAATATTTCCAATGATATCGAGGTAGATATGAATGAGTACTCTTTTTTTCTTGAACCATTTACCAGTCTCGAACTGATAACAATTTTAAAATATAAACTGAAAAATAAGCATTCATCTGGGCATGATGAAATTCCTCTTTTTATAATAAAGGCTTGTTTAGAAAATATTATTGAACCTCTAACACACTTAGTGAATCTGTCCTTTCTGAATGGAGAGTTTCCCCAATGTCTGAAAGTTGGAAAAATTATTCCCATCTTTAAAAAGGCGTGTACAACTACTATGAATAATTATCGTCCAGTTACTATAACATCAAGTTTTTCTAAAATATTTGAGTATTCATTTCTCAACCGTCTTATGACATTTTTTATATAGATTCAATATCTTCACGGAAAATCAACATGGATTTTTAACCAACCGTTCTACTAATACTGCCATTAATGCTTTTTTTGAAAAGGTCATACATTTTATGGAGGCAGGAGAGTGCCCTGCTGGAATTTTTTGTGATCTCAGCAAGGCATTCGACTGTGTCAATCATAATCAGCTAAAATCTAAACTATATAATTATGGAATACGAGGTGTAACATTAGAATGGATTTCCTCATTTTTGGAACACCGTCATCAGTACGTATGTGTACCAAATATTCAATCTCAGAGTGTTGGTTACATCAATTCGAAGAGTAAACTTATTAATGTTGGTGTACCACAAGGTTCCGTCCTAGGGCCTATTTTATTCTTACTTTATACTAACGATCTGGATAAATTCTTGAAAGGTGTTCACGTAACAATGTATGCAGACGACACGTCATTGATAATATCACACAAAAATGAAATTCGTATTCATCAAGAAACAGAAAAAGTCTTAGAGCTGATGCAGGACTGGTGCAGTACCAATTATCTGCATTTGAACGCTCAGAAAACACAAATTATAAGATTTCACAACTATCAAAGAAAGTGCGATCCTGTCAGAATTCAGTTAAATGATGATGTTACCATTGATAGCTTAGACGAAACCAATTTTCTTGGTCTTTCTATCGATAAACACATAAGTTGGAAAGGTCACTGTCAAAATTTGATGAAAAGGTTGAATTCCTTATGTTTCATGTTCAGAAATCTCAAACATATACTTGAAATTCCTCAACTAGTGGCCCAATACCATGCACAGGTTGTTGCACGAATTAGATATGGATTATGTTTGTGGGGCAACTCCACCTTGGCGAAAGATGTTTTCGTAGTACAAAAAAGAATATTAAGAATAGTAGCTGGAGTTCCTAGTACACATTCTTGTAGAGACATTTTCAAACAACTGAGAATATTGACTTTAGTATCTGTTTATATTTATGAATTGTCAATATTTATTTTTAAATATACACACAAATTTTGTTCTCACTGGAGATTTTCACTCCGTTAACACACGTCAAAAAAAATTACCATATTCCATTTACAAAATATAAGGTTTCAGGTAATTCACCTACAATATTGGGATTGTCTGTTTTCAATCATCTACCTGAAAATATAAAAGAAGCCGCATACTTAAAAAAATTCAGTAGTTCACTGAAACAATTCCTGACTGAAAAATGTTTTTATTCATTAGAAGAATATTTTAATATGTAGTTTTAAATTATATTCTAAGTTTACATATGTGTGTATTCGTGTTGACTTTTAAATATTTTTAAATATTTAATTTTTTTTATATTTACAGTGTAGGCTCTGACATTTTGTTACTGCTATTTCTCTTTGACTATTCCTATACATATTCATATGTCTTGTTGGAAAATAAATATTATACATTCTTTCCAGTAAAGTCCAAAATTTAAAAAAACAATAAAAACACCCTGAAATGGTACATAGATGATTTGAGGCAATTGAGGGAGACATTTAATTTTCTCCTAGATGTTATAAGACTTATTCTTGTGATTACCTGACAGAGCTTATTAGGGCCAAAAAACATACCCATAGAAAAGATATAACAAAAGCAAATGATAATTACATTAATCGAAATAGAAATCGACAGAAAGAAATGTGGAATTTATTCAATAAAAATAAAAAGAAGTCTGATAATTCGTCAGATATGATTTCTCCATATGATTTCAATAATTATTTCGGTAACATTGCTAGACAATTAATCAATTCCTTACCTCCCATCGATGATAATCGGGAGAGTTATTTTACAAGTGCCCACGAAACATATGCAGATAATGAATTAAACTTTTGTGAAGTCACATACCGGGTGGCTACGGAAGTATTTCCTACGGAATATCTCAGTTATTGTATGAAGTAGGTTTGTGAAATTTGGAGCGTCGATATAATGACATAAGAGCTAGAATTTGAGCATATTGACATGTCGAAGTTAACTTCCGGTCTGACCGGAAGTAACATCAACTTTCTTATTTTAAATGGAAACCCTATTTTTTTTTCTTTTCGCTTTATTCAGCATTCAATTTCCTTTCTAATGACCTATCACAAGTTGGTATCTAACCAGAAACTAGATCAGAAAAAAATTATTATTGAAATTCACCGAGTAGGCCGTGGAAGCAAAATGAAAGCCAAAAATTGAAAAGTTGGCTATGGAAACCATACGTCACTTGATAACAGTTGCTACTACTGTGATATTTTATTTTTATTCGTCGGCGTTATAAAAAGCCGCCAAAAAAAAAATTGGAAAAATTGGGAAAAAAACAATACTCTGTAGGTCCATAACTTAAATAGGAACATACAACTTTTTCTTGCCTGTACTATTCAGCATAACCATTCCTTTCTAATGATATAATAGAAAGTAATTTTTTGAAATGAAATACCAAAAAATCCAATTAAATCAAATAACGAAAAAACAGATTTATCGAAAAAAAAAAATTCAAATTGATAGGATTAAAGATAAAATAAATTCAAAACAAATGTTCGAAATGCATTCCCTCAGCGTCAATACATTTATTGACTCTGGTTTCATGTAAAACGTTTCTCAACATTTGGGGCGTGATATCTTGGAAAGCTCTACGAATTTTTACTTCTAGCTCATGTAGAGTTGTTGTTGTTGTAGGTTGTGTGGAATACACCCTATTTTTAAGATGCTCTCATAGAAAAAAGTCGCACGGACTAAGATCAGGTGACCTTGGTGGCCACCTGACTGGACCATGGGTTGTTATAAGTCTCTCTTGAAAGCGATTTTGAAGATAATTTCTCGCTATTCTTGAATTATGCGGAGGGGCGCCATCTTGCTAGAAGTACATTCTCTCAGTTATTTCCGCTGGTAGGTTGTTAATGAATTCCGAAATTTCATTCGTTAAAAAATTAAAGTATCTCTCTCCGGTTAGTTGGCCTTGAAAAAGAATGAGGCCAACAATATGAGTTCCAACTATTCCTGCCCAAACATTCACACCAAATCTCTCCTGGAAGCCGCCTTGTCGAAACCGGTGCTCGTTTGCTATAGCCCAGTACCTGGAACAAAAGACCGTTCACACTTTTATCACTTTACACTTCGACTATCGACAATAATCCAAATAAAGTACAGTACCTACCTTGTATTATTCCTGTTAAATAATCCATTGTTGGTAAATCTTGACTCGTCCGTAAACAAGATATAATAGTTAAATAGGTGATTCTCAGCATTTTGTCGAAGAAACCAATTACAATATTCCAGGCGCCTTTCACCGTCATTTTCATACAAATGTTGATGCAACTGATACTTGAAGGATTTCAATCGATGTATCTTCAAAATTTTCCTAGCAGAGTCCTTACTTATAGCTAATTCGGCGCCAATCTGCCTTGAGGAAATTGTGCTATCATATTGTACTAAAGCTAATACATTAATTTCAGTTTCCTCATTAATAACAAATGCTTCTTGGTCTTCGTGAACATCAGGCTCAGTTCTTAATTTTTCCTCAAGCCACTGGAAATATCTTCTTGACGGTTGCTGCATAAGAATTTTTTAAACATTCACCATAAATGAGAAGCATGTCAATTTGTTCGGTTCGTGAATAACGGGGCATTTTTTGAATATTCCACTAACTGATTTCGATTTCCAAACCCTTTTAAAATGGCAGAATCAAAAACACTACTTCGAACGTCAAAATAATATGGATAGCAGCGTTCGTGACAGCTCTCATTTCTTTTTTGTTTCATTCCAAAATACATCTTAATCAGCCTACTTGTCAATATTTTGGTTCGAATGATTATTGCAATGGAATGATTATTCTGAATAGCACAAACATCGTCCATAGGTAGATATTAGAATATCTATGGACGATGGCACAGACCAAGTACGTTTATGTTCCTATTTAACCTAGAACCTACAGGATATAATTTATCATTCCACATTATTTTTAATTTTATTTTTGCGTATGGCGATAATCTGTTTTGTTATTTGAAGAATAATAATTGGATTTTTCGGTATCTCAGTTCAAAAAATTATTTTCTATTATATCATTAGAAAGGAATGGTTATGCTGAATAGTACAGACAAGAAAAAGTTATATGTTCCTATTTAAGTTATGGACCTACAGAGTATTGTTTTTTTCCCAATTTTTCCAATATTTTTTTTTGGCGGCTTTTTATAACGCCGACGAATGAAAATAAAATATCACAGTAGTAGCAACTGTTATCAAGTGACGTATGGTTTCCATAGCCAACTTTTCAATTTTTGGCTTTCATTTTGCTTCCACGGCCTACTCGGTGAATTTCAATAATAATTTTTTTCTGATCTAGTTTCTGGTTAGATACCAACTTGTGATATGTCATTAGAAAGGGAATTGAATGCTGAATAAAGCGAAAAGAAAAAAAAAATAGGGTTTCCATTTAAAATATGAAAGTTGATGTTACTTCCGGTCAGACCGGAAGTTAACTTCGACATGTCAATATGCTCAAATTCTAGCTCTTATGTCATTATATCGACGCTCCAAATTTCACAAACCTACTTCATACAATAACTGAGATATTCCGTAGGCAATACTTCCGTAGCCACCCGGTATATCCAAGTTCTGGATATAATCAATAATTTAAAAAAGACGAAAAGTAACGATGCATATGGTATTAATGTAAAAATTCTTAACTGTATTAAACATGTTATTCTCATTCCTCTCACCAAACTCATCAATCAATGTATCAGAAATAATGTTTTCCGAAATATCTGAAATGCTCAAAAGTGTTACCCCTTTTCAAAGGTAATTGCATAGACGACCCAACAAACTATAGACCATTGTGCCCACATTTGCAAACATTTTTGAAGTTATCCTTGAAATTCAAATGACAACTTATTTTGAAAACTTAAATTTATTTAGTAGCTCACAATTTGGTTTCAGGGCTAGTTTATCGACAACCGCGGCAATAAATGCACTGATTGATGTAATAAATGAAGGGTTTGAGACCTATGGGTAGGTCCATGTACAATTCTTAGACCTGAGTAAGGCTTTTGACTATGTACCGCACAATATATTAATTGATAAAGTGAAATTTTACAACTTTTCCGAAAATAACCAAAAAATGATTGGTCCTATTTGAAGGACAGAACTCAATTCGTTAATTTTAAGGACGTCAGCTCTCAATCGATTAATATTGAATATGGGGTACCGCAAGGCTCTGTCCTAGGTCTGGTCCTATTTCTTATTTATGTCAACGACTTGCCTAATAGTGCTCCTTCAGCAAAGTTAACTTTTTTTGCTGACGTCACCTCATTAGCCCATTCAAATAGAGATTTTAATATGCTCTTCTAACTGAGGCCAATAAAAGTCTGTCCTTGACACAATCTTGGCTACATAACAATAAGAGTGCTTAACAAAGAAAAGTCTAAGACATTAATTTTTAGCCTAAAACAGCACACAGACCTAAATAACTCTCATTGCGTTAAGTTTTGAGGTGTCCTCTTGGTCGGTAAACTCACTTGAGAAGAACATACGACTTTTGTCTGCAAGAATTATGTCACGTAAAATCTTTCTAATACGTAACCTGCGAAATTTCTTGTCACAATCATTGTTGGATAGCCGTATAGAGATGATTGTAGGGGTGCTTTCAAACATTTTAAGACACTAACCCTGCCATGTACTTACATACTGCAATGTCTAAAGGTGCATTTAGTCAACATAAACGTAACTTTAGCACAAGCACTAACATAAACATAACCTCAAAAATAATTTTGTATGAGACCTAATATTATACAAATTTTAGATTTAGGCATAAATTTAAGAATAACATGAAACTTTTGGTACACGTGAATTATGGTCTATATTTTTGTCGTAAAAGTGAAATTCTTATATATAGTTGGTATTTTCAAAGTAACATGTTTTTAGCATAAACTTAATATTGTTGCATAAATGGTGCCATTTGATATAACAGATTCAACTTTTGTTTTTAACATTTATTTAAGCACAATTTTAAAATGATATTGACTAAATGCACCTTTATGCATATAAAAGCAAACTTTAAAAACTATAGGACAACTGAAATTTCACATTCATACACAACGCGAAACAAAGATATGATAGTTTGAATGTTTTAGACGATGTAGTAAATTGATTACTTATATTTCGGACGTCCATCATCTTAATGGTTGAAAAATTTTTATCTCTTTCAAATTTTTCACAACGTTTCAATTGCTCGAATCCGCAATCGTCTTCTGGTGAATAATGACAAAATCAGATGCTACGCGACGTTTTATAGGTCTATAATTAAAGTGTAATTACGGTGTAATTACGCGCGGTCTTGTGACGCGCGGTCTTGTGGCGCGCGTGGTTTCGCACTTTTTCTCCCTCCAAAAAGGTCCATGAGCGGTTTCCATACGTTTTTAATTTCCACGCTTGGTTGACTGAAGGCACTATTAGTTTCTATATAAGTAGGTAGTTTCCATAAATTTCCGTTTGAACCAATGTTCCTCTCTATGAAGAACACTAGCTTCGTCCCAAAGAATTAGGTGGTATTTTGTCCAGGCTTGGTCAGCAATTCCCGATTTTGAAGTTTTCCCTCGTTGAGTCCACTTTTTGTGTTTGGCTATTCTTACTGATAATGGCCTCTTGGTCTCTCCCATATAGGAATCTCCACATTCACCTGGGACTTTGTAAATACAGTTTTTGCTGGATTCTGTTGTGTTCTCTGGTTTCGTCTTGGTGAGGAAGCTTCGTAAGGTACTGCCGGATTGAAAGCAACTCTTGATGTTGTATTTATTTCCGATCCTTCTGATCTTCTCGGAGATACCCCTGATATAGGGAAGAATGAGAACGGGGTTTTGTGGTCTTTCTTCGGTTGTCTTGGTCTTTTCGAGTTGTTTCCGAACTTCTCCTATGAGTTTCTCGGAGTATCCGTTTCGGCGTAGGTCCTTTTTGATGTGGTTAATTTCCGCCTCCAATGATTCCTGGTTGTTGCAAATAGACATTGCTCTCTCCACCAACGTTCTTACGATTCCCCTCTTTGTGGAGTTTGGGTGATTAGAGCCGTAGTTGAGGTACTGTCCTGTATGTGTCTTCTTCCTGTGAACAGAGGTGAGGATTCAGTGTCTGTTCTTTCAGCTTTCACATCGAGAAACGATAGGGTACTATTAGTTGTCTTTTCCATTGTGAATTTGATTGAATCCCTCATGTTATTCATTCTGGCAAAGAATTCCCCAAGGTGTTCATCTGCATGGTTCCAAATGATAAAGGTGTCGTCTACGTATCTTAGCCATAGTTTTGGTTTGTATTTTGCCTCTCTGATAGCCAATTCATCGAACCACTCCATGTATATGTTGGCGATTACTGGAAAGAGAGAAGATCCCATCGTCCATCAACTTGGGAGAAGAATCGGCTCTTTTCTTGAAAGTATGAGTTGTGTAGGCAGCACTGCAGTAGTTCCAATATCGCTTGTACGGGGAGGTCAGTCCTTTCATGAAGCTGGATGTCTTCTTCCAGTTTCCTCTTGATGATGTTAAGGGATTATTCTATGGGGACATTGGTGTAAAGGCTCTCCACGTCAAAGCTGATGAAACGATCTTCAGGCCCTAGTTCAACATCTTTGATAATGTCCACGAAGTGTTTAGAATTTTTGACGAACGAACTGCTAGTACCCTGTAAGGGTTGTAGTATCGGTAGGAGGTATTTCGCCAGGTTATAGGTCGGTGAGTTACGGGAGCTGGTGATTGGTCTTAATGGCATGTCGGGTTTGTGAATTTTTGGAAGACCGTAGAGATGAGGAGGTTTACTGTAATGTGGCGTCAAATGTGTCCGTTCTTTGTCTGGAATAAAGGTTTTGTACTTCGTCAGAGTACTGTAGATTTTCTAAGATTCTGTAAGAGTTTGTAGTTTTCTGTTTCGAGTACTGCTTCTAACTTGTCATCATACGTCTGGGTGTCCAATATGACTGTGGCATTTCCTTTGTCTGCAGGGACAATTTTAATGGTGGAGTCCATTTGCAGGGTTTTCAGGGCCTTCTGTTCTCCAGTGTTGATGTTTCTTCGAGGGATTCTTTCCTTCTCTAAAACCTCTTTCACTTTCCATCTAAATTCTTCAGCCTGGACAGGGTTCATTCTGTTGCTTGTTGACTCCACCGAGCTCACGATGTCCAGGATAGGTATCGTTTTTGGTGCAACTGCGAAGTTCAATCCTTTTTCTAGCAGGGACTCCACTACTTGAGTCAGGGGTTTTGATGAGATGTTGATTATGGTACTTTTAATTTCTTCGTCGTTGGTTCGTGGTGGCCGTGTTTCTCTTGCCAGTCGGTTCCATTTCTTCTGATGTCTCTTCTCCTGGTTTTGGCGAAATCTCGTACAGTTGTTGTTAATTTTCGCAAATATAGGTTGGTTGTCCTCCTCCAATGTATACTTTCTGATTTCTTGAAATATAGTCGTTGCATCTTGGAGTAACATTTCTTTCTTCCAACGGTGGTGGTTGATTTGCGACCTAATTAGTGCGAGGCTGGCTCGTGTCTTGATGCGCTGTGCTCGTTCTCCAGGAATGGGTGACTTAAATCTGACACATTTGACGCCACATTACAGTAAACCTCCTATCTCTACGGTCTTCCGAAAATTCACAAACCCGACATGCCATTAAGACCAATCACCAGCTCCCGTAACTCACCGACCTATAACCTGGCGAAATACCGATACTACAACCCTTACAGGGTACTAGCAGTTCGTTCGTCAAGAATTCTATACACTTCGTGGACATTATCAAATATGTTGAACTAGGGCCTGAAGATCGTTTCATCAGCTTTGACGTGGAGAGCCTTTACACCAATGTCCCCATAGAAGAATCCCTTAACATCATCAAGAGGAAACTGGAAGAAGACATCCAGCTTCATGAAAGGACTGACCTCCCTGTACAAGCGATATTGGAACTACTGCAGTGCTGCCTACACAACTCATACTTTCAAGAAAAGAGCCGTTTCTTCTCCCAAGTTGATGGACTGCCGATGGGATCTTCTCTCTCTCCAGTATTCGCCAACATATACTTGGAGTGGTTCGAGGAATTGGCTATCAGAGAGGCAAAATACAAACCAAAACTATGGCCAAGATACGTAGACGACACCTTTATCATTTGGAACCATGGAGATGAACACCTTGGGGAATTCTTCGCCAGAATGAATAACATGAGGGATTCAATCAAATTCACAATGGAGAAGGAAACTAATAGTACCCTATCGTTTCTCGAAAGCTGAAAGAACAGACGCTGGAATCCTCACCTCTGTTTACAGGAAGAAGACACACACAAGACAGTACCTCAACTACGGCTCTAATCACCCAAACTCCACAAAGAGGGGAATCGGAAGAACGTTGGTGGAGAGAGCAATGTCTATTTGCAACAACCACGAGTCATTGGAGGCGGAAATTAACCACATCAAAAAGGACCTACGCCGAAACGGATACTCCGAGAAACTCATAGGAGAAGTTCGGAAACAACTCGAAAAGACCAAGACAACCGAAGGAAGACCACAAAACCCCGTTCTCATTCTTCCCTATATCAGGGGTATCTCCGAGAAGATCAGAAGGATCGGAAATAAATACAACATCAAGAGTTGCTTTCAATCCGGCAGTACCTTACGAAGCTTCCTCACCAAGACGAAACCAGAGAACACAACAGAATCCAGCAAAAACTGTATTTACAAAGTCCCATGTGAATGTGGAGATTCCTATATCGGAGAGGCCAAGAGGCCATTATCAGTAAGAATAGCCGAACACAAAAAGTGGACTCAACGAGGGTAAACATCAAAATCGGGTATTGCTGACCACGCCTGGACAAAACACCACCGAATTCTTTGAGACGAAGCTAGTGTTCTTCATAGAGAGGAACATTGGTTCAAACGGAAATTTATGGAAACCACCTATATAGAAGCCAATAGTGCCTTCAGTCAACCAAGCGTAGAAATTAAAAACGCATGGAAACCGCTCATGGACCGATTTGGAGGGAGAAAAATCGCGAAACCACGCGCGCCACAAGACCGCGCGTAATTACACTTTAATTATAGACCTATAAAAGGTCGCGTAGCATCTGATTTTGTCATTATTCACCAGAAGACGATTGCGGATCCAAGCAATTGAAACGTTGTGAAAAATTTGAAAGAGATAGAAATCTTTCAACCATTAAGATGATGGACGTCCGAAATATAAGTAATCAAAAGATATGATACATCAACACTATTTGAGACTTTCGAAATCGAGAAATGGGACTAGCTATTATGCAATCAAGTTCTTCAATGTTATACCACACAATGTCCAAGTTCTCGAGTGTGTTCAATTCAAATCTGTTATCAAGCGGTTCCTGGCTTCGTTTTATGATTTTGATGAGTTCCTATCTACCATTTTTTCACCACTCACACATTGATTAATGTATCTTATACGTATTGCTGATTGTTAAATTTTATTTTGCAAGTGTTATTAACGACAAAGATTGTTTATCTTGTTTATTTATATTATTATTTAATTTTTTAGTTTTATATTATTACTGACTTGTCAAAGCACTATATTGTGTAATATGACCAATAATCTATCTATCATTGCTATACCGTAATAATTTCTAGGATTTTACTGTTAGACCAAAAGCCACCAATATGAAAACCCTCCCCCTTCCTCCGTGGGAATTTATGACTTATACTTTTTTTTGTTGGTAGTTCCTACCGGATGAAGAATTGAATTGTTTGCCTATCTTAAATTACAGCATATTCCGGAAAATAAAGAAAAACTGAAGAATTAAAAAAAAAAATCGTTTTGTTCAAGTTTAATTTTACAAAAGGGTAGGTACATTAGTTACCATGTTTTTTTATGAACTTATTTGGTATTCATTTAAGGTCTAATAATGAAAAAAAAAATCTCAACAGCATATGATTTTATAATATATTTTATAATCAACTGTCATTTTCTTCATCCTCGTATATTATGCCGTCTAAGTTTTGTACTTCTGGTTCATCTTCATCTTCAAATTCGTCTGGCTCGAAGGTTTCTGGAACGTCAAGCAGTTCGAGTGGCAACGGATCTCCTTTAATCCAATCGAATTTGAGTTCACCATTTTCCAATTTCCACCCATGTCCCACTGGAGTTGGTGTGGAGGGTTTAGCTACATGTGCGTTATTCCATAAGTAACAATGGTAGTTGACACGTTTTATGTGGTTTTCTAATGACGTTTTGTTTGCATGGAGGAAGTAGACTTAAATCCATACCTTGATTGTTGGGCAGAGAAAATGCAGTTGTGGGAGAATACTTTTGTATTTAAAATTATTATTATTTATTTTTCCGGTATATGCTGTAATTCGCAAGTGGCAAACACCTAAAATCTTAAAGTACATGTCAATACAAACAAAAAAATGTATGTGTCGAAAATTCCCACTGGGGGGGAGGGCCTCCGCTCTATGTTCTGATTTTTTGTGATTATGAATTGAACAACTCCCGGAAAAATACAACTGATGCTTTATTTGGGAAATTTCAACATTATCATAATCAAGAATTGCATTTTTTGGAGATTATATTGTATCGCTTGATAAGATAAAATGTATTCAACGTCAAATATTTCAGATTTCTACCAATGAACCTCCTGCACAAATGATGGAACCTGTAATGTCTAAAATAGATTTTGAAAAGGTGGAGAAGGAAGTTATGAAGAAGATGGATAAGGTTACTTCTACAATAACTAAGATGGAAAGCGAACTCACTAAAATACGAGAGGACAACAAAAATTTGAATGACATAAATGACAAATCTTCTGAGAATTTAGACAAAGTTAAAAGGCACCTAGACACTAGCGAACAACTTTTGGCAAAGTATGAAACTAAATTAGCTGAATATAACAAAATTCCCGAGGTTCCTTTGCCGAATTTCAAGGAGCAAGATGAATGGAAGGAAAACTTTCTGAAAGGTGAGATAAACAATGTTCACAAAAAAATATGGATTTAGAGTATAGATTTTAACTACTCTTAATGAAAAAACATTCAGCAGCTCAGTAGATTTTGCAATTTATAAATTTTGCAAAACTTACTCCTTTATAGCAATTTAAACGAAATATATTTTGCAATTTGGTATCGCCAAAAGATGATTTTTTATTCTTTTTGTGAACGGGCGTATTTTTTTGATTCTACAAAATTTCCAAAAATATATACAGGGTATTCATTAAGTACTTGTACAAACTTCAAAAAGTAGATCTTTGAGTAATTTTAAGAAAAAAAGTTCATATGAACATGTGTCCGCAAATGTTTCATTTCAGAGATACAAGGTGTTGAAATTTAAAGTTTATTTTAAATTATTTTGAATAACTTTTGAAAAAATTTTTTTTTCACAAAATTTGTTGAACTGGGTTTTTTAAGGTGAGAAATCAAAATTTTGTATCAATTTGTAACTAGCACTTAGAGGGCGCTGTGCACGTTATCATTATTCATTTTAATTTACCCTAACTTTTTTGACAGTAAACTTTGGGATTTTTTGTATTAAATTCTTTTCCTACACATTTTCTAAGCAAAACAGGTATACCTGCTCAACACAGCTAGGGGCAAGGGTTTTTGAGAAATTTGCCAATCACTGCTTCGATGCAGGTTGATCGGTGTGAAGTTAGCAACGAATTCTCATCCACGAAATTTGTGAAGGTAGCAACGAATTCTCATCCACGAAATCTAACATATAGAAAATGGTAATGAGTCACTCCGTATTAGAGTAGTGACGAAATGATTGTCACCCCCTCGGTTTTTTCTAAGAGGAAGCAAAAATTGAAAATTGAATTTATACACCATAATCTTGACAAACAAATTACCATAAAAACTGAACCGTACATTCTGCCGACTTGCGACAAATACCAAATCATTGCCAATGAGTCACTCCATTACACAGTATCGATGAAATGATTGTCACCTCATTTTTTTTTTTTTAGGGGAGAAGAAAATCGAAAATTGAATGTATCCACCATGATACCGACAAACAAAGTACCATTAAAACTGAACCGTACATTCTGCCGACGAATACCAAATCATTCCATTACACAGTATTGACGAAATGATTGTCACCCCCTCGGTTTTTTCTTAGAGAAGGCGAAAATCGAAAATTTAATTAATCCACTATAATTTTGACAAAGTACCATCAAAAGTGAACCGTACATTCTGCCGACTTGCAACAATACCAAATCATTACCAATGAGTTACTCCATTACACAGTATTGACGAAATGATTGTCACCCCCTCTGTTTTTTTCTCAGAGAAGGTAAAAATGGAAATTTGAATTAATCCACCATAATTTGGACGAACAAAGTACCATAAAAACTGAACCATACATTCTGCCAATTTGCAAAAATTCCAAACCATTACCAATGAGTTACTCCATCACACAGTATTGACGAAATGACTGTCACCCCCTCCCCAAGTAGCAATTTAACGTTGCGACGACGTGTTTAACAAAGTTGCGCAACCAAACACAAGTTGCGTTGCCGACCTTAACACAACGTTGTCACAACCCTGTTTTGCACCAATTTGGTCAATCATTTTTGGGTTTTTACAACGTTTCAGCTTCAACTGTAGGTAGCTGTTGGTCGTTTTCTAAAGTTGCTGAATTTACTTAAAAACAACTACACACCAGCGCCCTCTCGCGTGGCGACGACAGTTTACTTTCCATGCTGTTCAGAAAATAAATTCTTCAACCAAATACTGATGGCAAAAATGGACACTTAAAGAAAACTTATTGGCAACTCCTACCACATGTTAATATCAAAATGTTATATTTTAATGGTCAAGATACCTGAAAAATAATGATTTCGAAACAGAAATTGGCAACGCATTTCATTTTCTTGTCAAATATACTATTGTTTCATGCCAAAAAACACGCGGGCTTTCAAACTAATGCGTATTTTTCGAAACTCAGGATTTAAAAAAAATTTAATAAACAATATTTAATCTTGAGATTGATTCGAGCTCGAACTAAACGGAATACATATGAATTATTTATAGAAAACTAAAATAAGGCTTTATAATACTTTGTTTATGCTTGTTTACGTCCAAAATTTTAATGGCCGATCATGTTTCCGAATAGAATTACACTTCCAACATGGCGTAGGAGTATAAAAGTCGTCAGCGCGACTCTAGGTGTCAGATAACTGAAAATATACTAACTTTTAACGTTAGTCTACCAGACAACTAACTTTATACCGAAGAGCGACTCGAGTTGCTTATCCGACCAAAAACTGAACCAAGGTTAACTAACGAACACACCCAGCTCCACATTTCTGTAGCGCCCCTCACAAAAGACATGTTCTTGTGACTCGCCTTTCCGTGTCTTTCAGCTGTCAGTCAATACTGTCTGAAACTGAACTGAAAAATTAGTTGCTTCCCTTGAAATATCTGTATTCAGGCTGGCACCTGTTCCTGAAATTTTTAAACTTGAGCTCTCCAAAGTGTCTGTGTTCATGTGGGCTTGTGACTGTGGAGTTTCTTCACGATATAATCTTTTTTTGCCTGTAATAGGAGGCAGTGTATTTGAAAGCTCTTCATTTCCGATTTTAAAGTAAGGTTAGGATAATTTCAATTCCAGTTTCTCTCCTTTAGGCTTTAACTACATATTTTCATCACTTAATTTAGCCAACTGTAAGCCCTCGACACTTGAATAAAAAAAATCATAAATTGGGTAAATTATTATCATCTAAATATCGCCGGCACGTCTTCTTGAAAAAAGGTTAGTTGTAAAGATGACTCCAAGAAAACGTTTTATACTCAACTGAAATATTGCCAACTGCTTAGTTGAATCATAAAAGGTCGACTCTACGTCGGGAAAATGTTTAACCTAACTAAAGTTGTCACGTAAACGTTTTTAGAACGTTACTCCCGTTCCCAAAATATTGACTACTTGTAGTCAGTTGGGTAAACGTTATGGCAACGTCGTAGTTTAACTGATGTCGTGCTCAACGTTGAGACAACGTTGTGTGGTGGTTTAGAAAGTGTCGTTTCATAAATGACCAATTTCTACACCAAGTACAACGTTAATATTGGTGTATTATGTGGTTGTCGTCGCCAAAATGCTACTTGGGTCGGTTTTTTCTTAGAGAAAGCGAAAATTTAAATTTGAATTTATCCACCATAATTTTGACAAACAAAGTACCATAAAAACTGAACGGCACATTCTGCCTACTTGCAACAAATCATTGCCAATGAGATACTCCATTACACAGTATTGACGAAATGATTGTTACCCCCTCGGTTTTTTTTTCGTTCAATCAGTACATCGAATACTACAATATACTGAAAATTCAGACAATTTCACCGATAACCATTTTACCTATAAAAAGTGCGGGGTCCTTTGCAAATTTTTCAAAAACGGTTGCCCCTAGCGTTGTTGAGTGGGAATACCTTTTTTCCTTGGAAAAGGTGTAGGAATAGGATTTAAATATAAAAAATCCCTGAAGTTTACTGTCAAAAAGTTTGGGCAAATCAAGATGTATAGAAACTATGGTGTATTCACTTATAGCTGTGAAATTGTCACCCAAAACTGTCGATGTACGGCCAACATGATTTCTTACGAACGAAAGAAAAACAAGAATCAATAAAGAACTAGGTACCCAACAATATTAGTAGAGCAGAAAAAAACATGATAAATACCAAGATGAGATTTAAATTTGAATACGTTGATGCCAATGACAATTAACCAAACAAAATCAATGTCAACATTCGAATACTCCAAAATTTCTCAGTAGGCACTCCTGTTCGAAATATTGGAAACGGCTATTTTCGACGTATGCGCCATCCATTGACGAATAGAACAGTCATGCCCATTGAAATTACAGAATCGATAACTTTGTGTGAAACAATATCGAATCAGTTAACACACCATGGTTTCTACATTGTCTAAAGCAATGGTTTCTATACATCTTGGGGCAAATCAACATAAATAATGACAGCGTACGCAGCGCCCTCTAAATGCTACATAAAAATTAATACCAAATTTTTATACGGGGTGGGGTGTCCAGTAAACCTTGTACAATATTGAAACTGGTGATAGACCAGGTCATAACTGTTCAGAATATCGGAATTTCACCTTAGTAAAAATCTCACTGTTTTCGAGATAATATCTGGAAAATCACTACCTCATCTTGGATTTTTGAGAGCCATGTCTACAAATTGGGACCGATTCAAATATCTTTGCTGCTGAAGGTTACTGATGAGTGATGCTTTTAGATGTACAAAACAGTTTTTCAGAAAACTATACAATTTTTTAAGAAATGGGGGTAAAATGCCAGATTTGAGTTTCACCAATTTTTTTAACAACAGATTTACATTATTGTTTGAAAAAAACATAACCAAGTGGAAGTGGATATTCATTACAAAAGAATGCGCATTTCGTCCAGACTCTATCATGGTATGAAACATACAATAATCATTTTTGGAAGGAGTAGAATTTCGTTTATATTAGAGTTTGATATTATTCTGAGCTAAAATCAACTCCATTAGACTTTATCAGTAATGTCTTTTATTTTTATTCTATCAAGATGAAATGATTAAATAATTATGAGTAATAACGAATCAACTGCTTAGAAGCATTCAATGAGATGTAAAGAAGTAAATACTAATTCAACGTTTTTTTGAATCAACATACACTATAACCACAATAACAATTATTCAACATCGCATTGAATGATATTTCTAAAATGTTATTTTTAGACCGGGATCCCACGCCTATTTTCAAAATTGATTAATAACAGGCTGAATCTTCCTGACTAGCTTCATTTTGCCGAGACGCCCAACTTTTTCCTCTACGAAAATTCTCGATAGTGGTAGCTAATGAAATGCGCAGGCGTCAATCATGTCGATTTGGTGAGTGAAAAAAATTCATTAATACCAGTTAGTTTTTCAGTTGAACCTCAAGATAATTCGATAAAGTACTCGAAAATAGTTTTGTCCTACAAAATGGATGGTAGGACTGAAGTGTCCCCCACTCCCAACATGTACCAATGACGTGGTCATAAAAATTCATTAATAACCAGCGGATGTTTTTACCGTTGCTTGGTTAATATTTGTATAATTGAATGGTCATATTGTCCTACAAATTGAATGGTAGGTGTTCCCAGTCCTACGCTCCGAACATGTCAATTCCATGGTGAAAAAATTTTTATTAATAACTGTAGGACAATGATAACACATGAAAGGTAAGTGTATCCTTCACCTAAATAATACAGTGTCCTACAAAAAAACGGGTAAGTATCGCTAGTCACACAAAAATTATTCAAAATAACGAATTATTCTTAATATGTGGTTTAGCTCATTTAATATAATTTTATTCGAGAAGTAATGTTACTTTCAATGTATAATTGTTTGTTCAATTCAAAAATATCAAAATTTACGTGAAAAGTTTATGAAATAAGTGGAAAATTTTGTTTAGCTTTCATAATTTTTATAAACATATTGAAAACAACAATAACAAAGTAAAAACGTTGAAATAATCAATCTGACCTCCGGGGCGTCTTAAATGAAGTCGCATGCGCTTAAATACATGCAGGGTAACCCGGAAAAACCTTCACCACCACATCGTCATATGAAGAGCAGAAATTTATAATTGAAAACTTTCAAAGAGGTTAGACGAATTGTGAAATTCTGCTCTACAGTAAAATAGGATGTATGGTATATCCAGAGGCCTCAAAAAGTCCAGTTCGAAAGAGATATTATATTTTACGGGGTTCAAGTGGCCAAGTAGTTAAAATACCAATCTTTTATCCACTCTGATAGTCGGTCGTGGGTTCGAAGCCTAGCGACTGCTTATATTTCTCTGATGGCCCGAGAAAGTGGAAAAGCACGTAAAAAGTGAGAATTCGTTAATCCTTGCCTCTCACGAGTTTCGTCTTTTGAAGGCTGTCCTTCGTAAGGATACGACATCTGGTTAACAGAAAAATTAATTTTAAACAACAATGTATGCAACTATCATCAAAGGACTCCGCACACTTTTAATGAAAAATAGTCTTACTGTGAAAATGACTGAATTTTTGGTATTTTGTAGCTGAAGCTATTCTTAGTAAAATTCTCCATTGGCCCTACTCGATCGTATTACCAGATTCGACGCTAGAGGGCGACACATCTTCAATTTTGAGATTTTTGGAAGAATTTGAATGGATAAAAATATATCAATATACCATTCATAATATTGAACTAGTGAGCGACTGATCATTACTGACATTTGTGAGAAATATGTTTCATAATACAGAAAAAAACAAACTGTTTTTCTACAAGGTAGTCAATAATATAATCAATTCTTCTGTGTATGAATAGAATTTGTAAAATAAAAATGATAATTTAATTGATATTCATCTATTCCTTTGAACAGTGTCTTGTCATGCTATGAAATGCAACACCTTTTGTGAAATATAATTTCTCATTCGAATGAAGGGACTTACTTACGAGCTACAAATTAGATTTAATGTGTTTATTTCTAAAAAAATCGATTTCGAATTAAAGCGAAAAAATCAAATCGATTCATAATATCATATCAAAAATGAGGATAAATGTGCCTAATTACAAAATATTTTGATTTTTTATTTCAGAATGTATGATCGAAATATCTGTAAGCTTGTTAAGCCCGTGGCTTACGGTCAAATAGATTGATTTTACTGCCTTGAAATGAAGTTAATTCAATTGGTTTGTTTCACCATGAGCCATGAGCTTCAGATTTGGGTAAAACTAATGGTTTACCATACAATTTTTGCGCTCACCAAATCAACATGACTTATGCCTACGCAGTTCATTAGCTACTAATATCAAGAATTTTCGTGGAATTGACAATTTCGGAGACAGAGAACACCTACCATTCAATTTGTACGACAATATGACCATTCAATTATACAAATATTACCAAAACAATGGTAAAAAAATCCGCTTTGTTATTAATGAATTTTTATGACCACGTCATTGGTACATGTTGGGAGTGGGGGACTCTTCAGTCCTACCATCCATTTTGTAGGACAAAAGTATTTTCGAGTACTTTATCGAATTATCTTGAGGTTCAACTGAAAAACTAACTGTTATTAATGATTTTTTTTCACTCACCAAATCGACATGATTGACGCCTGCGCATTTCATTAGCTACCACTATCGAGAATTTCCGTAGAGGAAAAAGTTGGGCGTCTCGGCAAAATGAAGCTACATGGAATTGACATGTTCGGAGCGTAGGACTGGGAACACCTACCATTCAATTTGTAGGACAATATGGCCATTCAATTATACAAATATTAACCAAGCAACGGTAAAAAAATCCGCTGGTTATTAATGAAGTTTTATGACCACGTCATTGGTACATGTTGGGAGTGGGGGACTCTTCAGTCCTACCATCCATTTTGTAAGACAAAACTATTTTCGAGTACTTTATCGAATTATCTTGAGGTTCAACTGAAAAACTAACTGTTATTAATTAATTTTTTCCACTCACCAAATCGACATGATTGACGCTAGCTACCACTATCGAGAATCTTCGTAGAGGAAGAAGTTGGGCGTCTCGGCAAAATGAAGATTCAGCCTGTTATTAATACGGAGAGACCACATCTTTCAAGAAGAACCTTTTCAAATGCGTTATAGGTTATATCCCCCAAATCAGCGATTCTCTGAGCGGCATTGGGCAATCGGATATCGTTCTGCATAAAGCGCTGCTGCAGCAGTAGCACTACCTCCACATTCACCATAAATTTAGTGCATATGCGCATATTCTCGGGAAGTATAACGTTGTATAAGTATAAGTATAAGTATAACAAGTTGTTCAAACAAAATGTGACAGCCACCTACTAGATTTTTTCAATTCTGCTTACAGAAGGTCCGTTCATGCACAAAGCTGTATTTTTTTTTTTTTTTTCATCAGAAAACTATTGCTTCTACGGACACAACACCGGAGTTAAAAAAGTTTTCAATTTTTGGCAAGGATTCACCTCCTAAAAAATTTTGCACTTATTTGGTTACACCCTGTATGTTTGTCGGTCTCTGAAACTTCGTTGGAATCTGGATGTTGAACAATTGCGACATTCATCACAAGAATTCGCATTAATCGGTGCCATGTCGGATAATCGACATTTCATTTCGATAATTTCCTTAGGCGTAATTACATGAAAAGTTAATTTTATTGACATACTATTTAATGCTACCAAGCAGTCTATTCCTTATTATTAATAATCATTTCCACATTTTATCTTGATTTAATCGAAATAAAATAATTTTTGCGCGTAAGTATAAAAGTTGATGGAAGCCTAGAATAAAACCAAGCCTAATTCAACGAAAATCACTACCTTCAAAAATAATTATAGTTTTTATACCATGGTAGAGTCTGGGCAAAATGAGAATACTTCTGAAATGAATGTCCACTACCAATTAGTTATGTTTCTTTCAGACAATAATGTCAAACTGTTATTAATAAAATTGGTGAAACTCAAATCTGTCATTTTACCCTCATTTCTTGAAAACAATTTTCACTTTCTGAAAAACTGTCTCGTACGTCTAAAAGCATCACTCATCAGTAATCTTCAGCAGCAAAGATATTTGAATTCGTCTCAATTTGTATACATAGCACTCAAAAATCCAAGGTTAGGTAGCGATTTTCCAGAAATTCCTAAAATGCCCATTATACCGAAAACGGTGATATTTTTACTGAGGTGAAATTCCAATATTCTGAACAGTCATGACCTGGTCTATCACCAGTTTCAATATTGTACAAGGTTTACCGGACACCCTGTATATAATACCTCAAAAAAACTATGTTCACCAAGTTTTTTGCAAAAGTTATTCAAAATAATTCATAATGAAATTTCATATGAACTTTCCATCTTAAAATTAGTCAAAGATGTACCCTTTGAAGTTTGTACGAGTACTTAATAAACACCCTGTATATTTTTCATAAACAAGTTTTATTTTACAGAACTCAATATTCAAAAATCACAGGTAAAAGAAGTGCTCTCAGATGTCAAAAATGTCAAGGAAAAACTAAGCGAACTGCCGAGGAAATTCGATTTGAGCGTTCTGCAAAATACCACACTCAATAAATTAGAAGAAATCAAGCAAGAAACAATGAAGCTACCAAATTCTACAGAACAGTTGCTAACAGAAATGCTCGTTGAAATTAACAATAATGTGAATACTAGTCATGAAGATACAATCAGAAATATTAATGTATTGTCCGATATTGCCGCCAACTTAGCCGAAAGTTTTGCAACAAACTATGGAAAAATCAAAGAGGAAATGCAAGCTTTGGGGAGAGTAGACCAGGTCATGGTCCAAACAGCCGACAATGTTTTAGATACGAAACGTCGATTTGAATACGGCGTGCATCAAATTTTAGCAGAAGTTGCTAAACAAATCAAAGAAAGTACCAAGGAAATCAATCAGGGAATTAGTGATAGGTAAGTCACAAAGATAGTTGTGTCGTGGTGCAAGTGCTACTGGTAACCTTGGCAATATAACTGTTCCGATTTCACCTATAATCTAATTGTTAATTGTGTATGTCTGAATGCTTATTTTAAGTTAAAAGTAAATTTCCCATATTTTTCTCGCGATATTGCTGTGTTTTTCTATATTTGAGTCCGAAAATATTGAGCGTTCTCTATACGCGAAGTCAACACACACTAGCCAGGAGAAGCGAGAAATCAGTACAGAAATTGTCGTCAAATGTGCTACAACTCACTCTCGTCATTATAACGAATGCTCATCTCTAACACAAAAATCGCTACACTCCAAGTGACTGACCTAGATGGTTGTACGGACAATAAGCAAGGTAAGGAAAACACAGCTCGTATTATTAATATTATCTTTGATTATTGTTACGTAAGTTGTAACCCGTTTAAATTCTTTCAACCGAACAACCAACAATTTTCAAATTCCAAAAAAATACCGAAAAACCTATATTTACAGTCCACAAAAAAATCGAAACCCCTACATAAATTTGGTCCTTCGAGCCGGATTATATAATTTGAAAATTGGAGGTAAGAAGTTGAAAGTCATTAGTATATTCAGACATACTCAAATCAATTTAAAAATAATATATTCCCATTTCTTATATTCTCTCGAATTACGCGAAATACGTAATTTCTTTATATTCATAAATTCAAGTTTATGAAGTTCAATTTGTTCCACTGATCGGTTAATACTTTTTTTACCGTTTAAAATAAAAACGGCTGGTTTAAATAAAAACGGCTGGTTTGAACTTTTTGTATTTATTCTTCGTCTCGCTCGACTCGATTAGGTTTATGAATCAGTTTAAAAACAAAAAACTCTGAGTGTTCCATTATCACGATATATTACAAAATCAGAAGGAATTTAATTTTAAATAAAATAAAACCATTCAGTATTCTCGTTGAGCCAAATCAGCATTGAATTCCTATTGTTTCCACTCTCGTTTTTTTTGTGTACACTACACTGGAAACAGTTGTTGATTTATCTGATTAAAATTAAAATTGTTTGAATTCGTACGAGGTACGCTCAATAATTATTGAATCAAGTATAATAGTATATACATCATGACTAATCAAAATAACCTCTTTTAGAAAATAATAAATACCAGAGCAATTAAAACTTCCTCCCTTCATGTCATAAATGAAAATAACCAATCATCATGTATCCAAAGGACTATAAAGAATGAGAACCCCCGAATAACCATCAAATTTCATCGCTTACTGAATTTTAGATTCGACAATTTTGAACTATCGATGTTAGATGAAGAAACTGGTGCCTTGACGAATGCAACAACGAAAATAGAGGAAGATATTCAGCAGGTTTGGCGACAGATAGGCATAATGCACCAACAAATGACCGCCAGTACGGATATCTTAAATAAACTGCAGAACCAAACCAATACCTATGTGAATGGCTCTCTAGACGTTATGGACAACATGAAAGGAAAGGTTAGTAGTATCTGCTTCTTGAATTATTTTAGAGTACAATGACGCTCGATATATATGCAAGCCAGGGGCGTTTTATCCATAAGACTGATAAGGCTAAAGCCTCAGGCGCCGCAGATTTTAGGGGCGCCAGCAGATCCTAGGAAAAAGCCAAAAGTTGGAAGCGCTGGAAACGAAATCGGAGGATTCAACCAGTCGTGTTCGTTTACTGAGCAATCACTCTGATTCAAATGAGAACAAAATATCACAACAACTTTACCAAATATTGAGTATTTGAGTAGTTGAGTTCAGGCGAAAGGTAAAAGCTTTAATTAAATATACTAAAAAGAAGAAAATAAATTTCAAAGTAAATTAAACCCTTCATTTGGTTACATTATAAATTTTTAAATGATATAAAAGCTTGTTGAGAGAAGAATCTATGTATATTAAATTTAAAATTACCTCATGATTTATTCTACCGACAAGCTTTTATATCATTTAAAATTTTACAAAATGATGGGTTCAATTCACTTTAAAATTTAATTTCTTCTTTTAATGCATTTAAATGAAAGGTTTTCTCTACAAAGTTTATTTTCAGGTATATTAATTTATTTCTTTCTTAGTTTTCATTGGATATGTTTCTGACCCAGTCAACACACGAACATTCGATGGATATCCACTGGATATTCATTTTGGACATTTGGTATATCCAGAGGACATCCAGTTGATATCCGGTGGATATTTTATGGATGTCCGGTGGATGTTCCGAGAGGAACAAGCTGGACTTCCATGAGATATCCTTCTGGGATATCCATGAGATATCCTTCTGGGATATCCATAAGATATCGTTCAGGAATATCCATAAAATATTTTTCACGAATATTCTTAATATGTTGTTCAGGGACATCTACAAGATATCCACAAGGATATCCATAAGATATTGTTTACAGATATCCAGAAGATATCTTTTAGGGATTTTTTTAAATAAATAAAAATTACAATTATGACAAAACAATAATAATTTCAATTAAATAAAAACGAGAGGATAAAAAATGAATTTTGATACTCTTATTGATAAAATAACAAATTATGATATTAAAAGAATAAAAAATGTGAATATATTATATAGTAATAATAAAATATTTTTTTTGAAACCAAAAATAAATTAAAAACAGGCCACTCAGAGAATGACAATCTCGCTTTCTTCTTGGGGTTTTTCCTGTTTTTTCGAAGCTAGCAGATGTCTTTCTTTGGCCATTCGTAGCCAACTTTTTATTGCCTCTTCAGACATTTTCTTATATTTGCTGCCAGACCATTGGAATTAGCTGCGTCTGAAATTAATTGAGTAAACTCTAATCCTATACCACATAAGTGAAGAAAATTCAAGCCGGAATAAGGAATTAATTTTCTAAAGATTGGGAATAAAATCAAATTCTATTGAAGAATTTACTATGTGTATTCTTCATTATAGGCAGAACTTTATATGAAATATATTCTCATTACCTGGTAAAAGTTCAGCCAATTTGAGTTCAACAAAAACTCTTTTTTTTTTGCCCCATTCCAGCTATATTCCGATGCAAAATCATTTGTTATATTGGAAGAAAGACAACGTTTTATAAAATCATATAATGATGAACCCCCAATTTTTGAAACTTCATCGACCTGAAAAAGATATTTTTGATAAAAAGATAGGGAAAACATTATTCACTCACAACTGCTCTGGATTTCTCCCTGTTGTCCAAATACTCCACCAATTGTTTGATTTTCTCAAGAAATCAATGTGGAAATGATCAAATTCTACAAATATCGATAAAACATCCCTACATGGTGCAGTTATATTCATCTTATCTGTTCACATGTTTCATATCTGTTAGCGATTCTATTAATTTCATGAAAAGTATTTTCAGTAACTGAATTGAATACGAATCCATTATCCAAAGAGGCAACCTCGTCTGCAGAACTATCAAATTCTGTAACAAGGGTTGATGAATAATCAGAATTATTATTTACAATAGACATTTCATTATCAGGAATACATCGCACATGTTCTTTAAAGGTGACACAAGTCAAAAAACTCAGATTTTGAGGTAATATAAAAAAAATGTCCGATGAACACTCTTCCACCCATGCCTCAATAGTGTATTGAATTACCTTCAAAGAGAAATTTTTATAATTTAAAGTTATCGTCAATACTCTAAACTCTGTGAAATCATTATCATGAGAGACAACAGTATTCTGCGGTGTCTGAAAAATTAACTATTTCGAGTTGTGTCACTTTTGATAAACATGTTCGAAATGATGTTGAAGTCGACCATTGACGAGATGGAACAGGCGTCATTAGTGAAGTTTGTAGATTCTTTAGCTAATACTCGTTCGGATTCCAATTTTTATTTTTTATAAGTACATCAACCTTTTTGTTTGATATTTCTTGATGTTATCCATTTTCTCTCACCTAATTGGCACAAATGCATTGATTGAAAATAGTTTAAATATTATATTCCTACCACTTACCATCAAAATGTATTTGAAGGAATGAAAAAAACCAATTGCCCAAAACCAAAATCCTCAAAACCCACGTGAATTAAACCGGGAATCAGAGAATGGAAAACCAGTAAAACCACAAAAGTAAGGAAGTAAGGTTAAGTTTCTCTTTCGCACGAATCGCACAGCCAGCAATCACAGAACTGATGACAAATAAACTGCACGATATACGCGCTCTGTGATTGGTCACTGTCATGGCCGTAAGTTTAAATGACAAGACAAGAAGAAGGCAAACTGAGTTAAAAATGAGTGAATCACCAGTCAACCGAACCTAACCTGACTAATCTTACGTAGATAGAATGTTAGCGATTTATCGAATATTCTTCCAAAATTGTTAATAACAGCAGCGTTGGTCGGAGCTCTCATATAGTGCATTTTAGTACAAACTTAAGAATGCAAAACATTCATTATTTTATATTTGCTTCGGATATTTTATGGCCATCTGTAGAATATCTTCCAACGGATCAGGAAAAAGATTATTTTCATAAAGATACAAAATGTGTACGTTGAAGAGAGAAAAAACATCGATATCCAAAATTCAGCTCGACATTTGAGACTGTTGCACGGTCGCTTATTCCCTGTCAACTTACTACAATCTATGTTTGAAAGTGGTTGAAAATGTATTAGTGTTAGTAGAATTCTTCAGGACTTCCATTGTCTAGAAACAAAGAAAATTATTTTTTTGCATGTGTTTGACATATATCTATTAACTACGAATATGGATAATAAGGATAGCCTATGTGATGCCAAAAAAATGAGCATCGACTTCGAATTGGACGCTGTTGAATTAATGCGCTTGCGCCAGAAATTCCTATTCAAAGACACGATTTTGTTTTTTCTTCTCTTTCTAGCGTGCATGATTCGGCAGCAACAATTATCGAAGATATGAGAAGCATATATCTTTCCAACATAACCTCATAATATGGATAAGTTTACAGAGAGCAAGTGTAGATTGTGCTGATTATTAAAAGAGTGGCACTATATGGGTTTTATTGCTAAGAATATGACACATTTTATAAATTTCTACATTTCAAGATTCATGTCTGAAGGAATTTAAGATCGCCGCGTTTTACTTGGAGTTCGTGTTCAGGAGGCAAAAAATACATCACTACCAGCAAACTATTTCTCTCGGCGGTTTGAGGCCGATGTGGAACGAGATTAGCTTTTCAAACAACTGTCACATACCCAATCCATATTTTTTCAAATTTAGTGAGTTTCTATCCGCTTTTGGCAGAAAATTGATAGATGAAACTGTAGTAGCAGGTGACAGGCATTGTGTTACAAAATCAATGAATCGTTTTTTCAATGACACGAAGTTTAATTGACCGTCTTACATAATTCTCATTCTTCATTTATCCACATTATAAAAATGTTAGCTCATTTTCAATATGGGACGGTTGAAAATGTCAAAAGAAGCATAACCTCAAAAATGTATGACATTTCTCGTTATTCATCAAAATTCGGCATGCGAGGCATGCGCAATAGTTTCCCAGCCCCCGTTTGAGAAAAGGTAAGATAGATATTTTTGGCTTCAATTTGATTACATTGCGTCTTATGGCGTGTTATCAATATTTGTAGTTAATAGATATATGGTGTTTGAGTCACGACGTTTCAACAGTTGACATCTACTGTTGTTAACGACAATGAAAGTCCAGAATAACCTTACTACTTGATTATTGTTTATCAATTATATACATATGGAGCCACAATAGGCCATTGGCCGCAGTGGAGGGCCTGATACAGGCCCACTCACGTTCAAACCTATATACATATGATGTTTTGAGTCTCGCATATTATTTTAGAAAACGTATAAATTAATACAGTGTGTTGCGAACCATAATCTCTAGCTGTTGCAGCTCATTTTTCTTCTTATACCACATGAATTTTATTATGGCTTATATTATTATACAATCGTAAATGTCCATTTTTTAGATCAAATTAAATTAAGATTGAGTATAGATTTTCTGAGTTTATTTTACTGTCCTGAATTACCAAGCATTATAAACACGTTTCGCGAGTACCTCACAATATATTATTTCATTACTCTGCCGCTCGAGTATTGGTTTTGATGCTGATACGTTTCAGGGCTTTTATTTCGACATCAGGTCAGTCTCTTGGCGAAATAAATGTGCGTTGTCTCGTCTGAGTATCGTTACGTATGTAGTGCTCTACAGGGTGTTACATATAGTATACTGCACGTAGTTTACACGGGTCTCCTTTTTTGTTTGGAATTCAGAAGTACAAATATTGTTTTTAATTGGGCGCCAACTAACTCAGACGGTATCAAAGGTGAAAAAGACACTACTCGTGACACTAGATTTAATAATAAGCACAGTTTAGTTGGATAGAGTGGATGCGACAAGTTAACAAAAACAATTCATATGCGGGAGCCATTACATTTTCTGGGAACACCACACGAACCTTTTTACAATGTTGACAAATGTATGCCTGTTGGCCGTGGCTATTGACCCGGCATAGGTAATAATAATAATAATTTTATTCACAAAAAGATTGGTACAGAGATGAATTTGACAAATACAACATGGTTGTGAAAAAAGAATATACCACGAAGCAGTAGACACTGCTTGTTTGTGGACGTATTCAACAGTGGTTTATATAAAAAACTATGCTAGATTAAGTAACTTAATAATATATAAAATAAATCATTTAAGAAATATCGATATGTACATTGATATAAGAATTTCAGGATGTAATGCTATGCAGTGAAGTGAAAGAAAATTTAAATTCTACACTATCTTATGAGACTAATGTAGGGTCTACTAATATGGTTGTAAAATTAACTTATGTGAATATCTCAAAGAGAGAGTTATATTAAAAATGTAACAATACAACATGAAAATCACACAAAAGCGCACAAAAGTGCGTAGAATTAGGAGAAAAAACTTGGAGATAACAAAATGTAAGATGTAAGGAGTGGAAATGTAAAATAAAAAAAACAAAAAATATATGTAAGGGTGAAGGACTGTACAAATGTAAAAATGGTGGAGTGTTAAAAACGTTAGAATTCTTGATTGTCTAAAAGTAAAAAAATGTGTTGTATTAGTAGATATGATGTTCACAAGTGAGAATGTAGATTATAAAGATGTACCTATGATCAGTATAGAGATGTAGGGTTTGAATGTTGAAAAGTTTGAAAGTATAACAAGGTAGAATTATGGGAATATCCTTTTATTTATTTTATGTATCAATGAGTTCATGAATTATTTGCCTAAGATATTCGAGTACAATTTTTTTTTATTTGTGATTGGAATTTTTTCCTTTGTTTCTCGTTTTTCAGACTCTTTGGTAATGCATTGAAAACCTTTGGTCCTAAATAACTATAAGTCCTCTGGCATATCGATTTGTGAACGAAAGGGATTTGGTAGAGGTTACGTCCTCTGGTATTCTGCTGATGATTTTTTCTGATCAATTCTTGTTTATTTAGAAACCTATTTGTTGCTAAGCTCAAGAAGTATATTTGCTTTATGTCCATTATTTTGGTTTCTAGATAAAGAAGTTCTGTGGGATAACGTGTTGGTTTTTTATATATTATTTTCATTATTCTTTTCTGAATAACTTCGATTTTTTTCAAGTGAACATTCGTTCCTGATCCCCAACAGATAATTCCATATTTTAAGTGTGGTTCGAAGAGCGTATAGTACAGCATTTTTAATTGGTTTTCTTCGAGTATTCCTGAAACTTGCTTCATCTTATACGCCATGCATCTTAGTTTCTTGAGGAGAAAGTTAATTTGTTGGTCCCATTTCAGGTGACTGTCTATTTTTATCCCTAAATATTTCATGGAGTTCGAGTTTACTGTAGTTGGGAAGTTGAGAACTATAACTTCAGATAGGCACATATAACGTTTTCTGTACATTAATTGTTTATTATCAAACCATCTGTTGATGAGAGGGAGATCAGATTCTACTTTAATTTTTAATTGCGACCATGATTCTTCTTCATATAGAATGACCGTGTCATCAGCGAAACTTATGATGTTTCCTTCTGATTCCACCAAGAATAAGTTGTTTAGGTATATTGTGAAGAGAACTGACCCCAACACCGTTCCTTGTGGTACTCCACATTCTTCAATTTTTTTGCTGCTGTACGAGTTTTGTATTTTTACTTGGTGTGTTCTGTTTCTAAGGTATGATTCGAAGAGTGATTGTGCCGTACCTCTAACACCTATGCTTTCGAGAGTTTCTAGTAGGATCTGATGGTTTACGGTATCAAAAGCCTTTGTCAAGTCCAGGAATACTCCAATACATGGTTTTTTTATTATCAACTGCCTTATATATCTTTTTGGTTAGGTGAAGAATGGCATCTTGTGTTGATTTTCCTTCTTGAAATCCATACTGTGCGTTTGATATGACTGCACACTTCTTTAAATAGTTGGTTAAACTATTTTTAATGATTTTTTCTAAAATTTTACTGAAGCTAGAAATCAATGCAATTGGACGGTAATTTGTTCTTTCTGTACGTTGTCCTTTCTTAAATATAGGTATGACAGTTGAATTTTTGAAAAGTGTGGGAAACTGTCCTGATCTCAGTGAGTTATTTATAATGTGTGTTAGTGGCTTTATGATTTGTGGTATGATAGCTTTTGCTAATTCTGATTTTTTGCCTCCGGGGCCTGGATATTTGTTGTTTTTAAGTCTCAGTATTGTGTTTATAACTTCTATTTCTTCAGCTGGAAACAGGAAAATTGAATTTTGATTTATGATTTTCTTTTCTTTATAATTTTTATCTAGTTTGGTATCTTTTGACAATTTTTTGCCTATATTTACGAAAAAATCATTAAAAGTTTCCGCAATATTCTCAGGTTTTTCCATTAAGTTGCCCTCCACATTTATTTGGGATATGGAGCTATTATTTTTTGTGGGTTTGAGGAGTTCATTTATTGTTTTCCATGTGTTCTTTGAGTTTCCACATTTTGCCAACCTGGTTTTGTAATAATGAATTTTAGCATTTTCTATTTGTTTTTAAGTGTATTTTTATAAATGTTGTATTCATTTTTTATTATTTCATTGTTTGGGTGTTGTTTCAGGTTTTTGTACAGTTTATTTTTCTCGTTGGTGGATTTGACTAACGAATTCGTTATCCACTCCTTTTTCCTAAATTGTTTATTGTTTATTTTCCTACTCTTTTCTGAGGATTTGAGAGAATCTTGGATAATGTCAATGAAGTTGGATACTGATGTGTCTAGATCTTCGTTGGAAAGTACGTCAGACCAGTTTGCTTCTTTTATTAGTTGTTTAAAATTTTCTTCGTTGATTTGTTTTATTATTTTAGAATTATTTTCGATTTTTATATTAGTGTTTGGAAAGACAATTTGCAATGCTATTGTTAAGTGGTCAGTTATATTAGTTTCTATGGTTGCAGAAAGTACTGTATCATATTCATTATTTTTTTAATTCAGGAAAATATAATCAATGTACGTTCCGGACGAGGGCCGTGTAACAGTGTTGATTGCCGATAAGTAGCCGAGTTCATTTAGGATAGTTGAGTATGTTTTGTTATGACTTCAGCAAACAAATAATAGAATTTCCAACTAGTTTATTGAATAAACGTTACAAATTCTCTGTTGAATTACATTCCGAAGAAAAGTCAAAAGTGACAACAACTAACAGCAAAACTATCTACTTCACGGGTTGCTCCGTGACATCCATAGGAAATATACAGAACGATAAACTGAAGGTTACCTAAGACTACTAACAATAAGTTCTAACAGAACATCTTTCCCTTTTTAGAGAACATAATCTTTCAAATGTGAAGGAGGCTTGATGTTCCTACTAGATTTATGAATTGGCACAGAATTGTTTTTATCAAGAGAGGCACTTGATTCAGCCCGAATTTCTACACTAGCCGGATTTTCATAATCACATGATTCACTGTCATTCTCATTACTTCTAATTTGTTGGCCAAGATCACAATATAAACCTACGGTAGGAGCCGGTGTTTGATTCTGAACATTTGAGTTGTAATAAGGGGCGGGAATCAAATGCCACCTGTTTCTTCTATATTTTCCGGAATTGGTTTCAATCAAATAGGACCTTGGTTGTTCTAAAACAGCTACAACTTTACCGTATTGTCTTATGTCAGTAACCCAAACACTGTCTCCTATAAACAACTTAGATAATTCTTTAGTTCTATGCCGCTTATTATATCTGTGAGCTAATTTCTCCTTTGCCACATTCTCTTTTTCAGGAATGTGATCTGAATTAACAGTTTTATTCAGAATGCTAGGTAGAACTGGCAAGTGAGATCTTAGCTTTCGATTCATAAGAAGTTCAGCTGGACTCAGCCCGCATGCAAGGGGTGTAGAACAATAAGAAAGTAATGCAAGATCAAGATCTTTAGGATTCTTTTTTATCAAGGTTTTTGCTGTTTGGACTGCTGATTCTACTTCACCATTTGAAGCTGGGGATTTTGGACTACTAGTTTCAAAATGAAAGTCATATTTTCGTGCAACTCCCTGAATTCTGACTGAAATTGAGGACCATTGTCCGATCGAATTTGATCAGGAATACCATAACGGCTGAATAATTGCTTCAATTTGATAATGATGACGGACTCGGTCATTTTGATAAGTCTAAATATTTCGAAAAATCTCGAAAAATAATCTGTGACCACTAAGTACCAGATCCCATTACATTTTTCCAAATCTAGAGCTATTTTCTGCCAAGGACGTTCGGGGAAACTTTCCTTTAAGAACGGCTCTCTAGGGTTGATTCTATGTTCAATACATTCAGGACAGTTCTTAATCATATTTTCGATTTGTGTCGAAAGGCCTAGCCACCAAACCGATGCCTTTGCTCTGTCACGACATTTAACAACACCTTGATGACCTTGATGAATAAATTCAATACATTTTAGCTGTAAACTCTGGGGAACTATGATCCTGGAGTTTTTGATCAAGAATCCTTCTTGGAAACTTATGTCAAATCTGTATTGAAAATAAGGCAATAAGTCAAGTTCAAGTTTTCGTTTGTCAGGCCACTCTGACAATGAAAATTGCTTTAATTTTTGACAAATTGGATCACGGTCTTGTTCTTTTCTGATTTCCTCTAAAAATGGAGGTTTTATCTGAACAGACTGTATTGCCATTTTTACATGCGCTTCAGCCTCATGAGCTAGTTCATCATCTTTAGGTTCTCTCAAGTGTTTTGAAAAATTTCTAGATAATGCGTCAGCAACTGTCAAATCTTTACCAGGAACGTAATGTATTTGATAGTCATAACGCATTAACCTGATTCTGAATCTTTTGGAGTCTTGGTGTCAACTCGTCTATGGGTTTTGTTTGCAATATTTGAACCAAAGGTTTATGGTCTGTTTCAAATATAGGAATTCCTATGATATACTCTTTAAACTTATCCGCGGACCAAGCTATAGCAACTGCTTCACGCGCTCTATTTGAGCATAACGGGATTCTGTAGCAGAGAGTAAACGTGATGCATAAGCAATAATTTCTTTTTTACCATCTTTCGAAAGTTGGTATAAACAACTACCTAGACCATAAGACGAAGCGTCTGAGGAAACCACAATTTGTTTCGTCGGATCAAAGTAAGCAAGACAAGGACTATTTTGTAAGAGATGTTTGATTTTCTCAAAGGACTCTTTTGAGCAACATCCCATACAAACTGTACATGTTTTCTCAACAACGATGTCAATGGTTCTAGAACTTGGGACCTGTTTGGTAGAAATCTACTAGAAAAATTTATCAATCCCAAAAACTGTAAAAGTTAATTTTTGTTAGCCGGTTGTGGAAATCTGGAAATGGATTCAATCCTGGATGGATCAATAGAAATCCCTTCATTTGACAAAGAATGGCCAAAGAAATTCAAAGATTGTACACAAAAAATACACTTATCTTTATTTAGAGTAATTCCTTCGGCTTTTATTCTGTCAAGGACTTCATACAAGATACGATTGTGCTCTTCCAATGACTTAGCATGAACGTAAATGTCAGTTGAACAAATATCATTTTGGTGAATGATTTCTACTGGATAAGTGCCTAGGACCTTCAACACATTACCTGAAGGGCCCGATATTGTTTTAAAATTGGGACATAAATTCGTCAACACAGAGTTATCAATGCTACTACTTGGTACACAAGTGATGTCGGCGCCTGAATCTACCAAGAACTCTAGGGTCTTGTTAAACTCAGTAACATGTAGGCCTACAACCCATTCTTTATAATCTAAACTGTTTATAGTAAGTGAGCCCAAGAAATCGTTCTCTTCAGGCGATTCAGGCGTCTCATCTTGTATAGATCTGACCTTTTTCGAAGCTCTACACATTATTGCCCAATGTCCAATTCTCTTGCACCTGTTACATACTGATTTTTTAGCTGGACATTTCTCCCGCTCATGCTTGTGCTGTAATCCACAGTATCCACATTTCTCTGTTTCATTTTTATTCTCTTCAGTTTTCTTACTGTAGTGACGTGTGGGGTCAGCATTCACCTTCGCTACTTGTCTGTGCCCATTCAGCATTTCTTTGCTCTGCTGGACTTGGATTTCTGCCTGCTTTGCCATCCGCACCGCATCTTCCAATGATAAACTAGCTTGCAGTTGCATGCGATACGAAGTTTTCTTGTCTGACATCCCTTCCACAATCCTGTCACGTATTGCCTGACTTTTGTTGAAGGTATCGTACGAGCATGCCTCAACTAGCGAGTATAAACTACGTATGAAGCTATCTACCGTCTCTCCTGGAAGTTGTCTTCTAGAATTAAATTTGAATCTCTCAAATATAACATTATGTTTCGGCACAAAATGGTTTTCGAACTTGGTTAACATGGCATCATAAGTAGTAGGTTCGGGGCTGAAAGTAACCAAAATTTCTTCGGATTCATCCCCCATAATGTACATCAAGAGATCAATTTTCTCAGTCTTTTTATCTTGTCCAGAAACGGACATATACCTTTCAAATCGTCTTCGCCACTGTGCCCATGCTCCTGGATTAGAAAAATCGAACTTATCCGGTTGACTTACTTTCGGGTAAGATCCACTAGCCACTGTAGAAGTGTCATTACTTGTCGTATTTGTAGTCATTTTCTACAACTTCTAAAATCCGCAGATTCCTTTTTCCTGGGTAATTTCAGTCGTTTCGCGGAACGCCTTTCTTAAATTGTTGTTGCCGCAAATCTTTGTCGCTGGCTACTAGGGATAATTTCTCAAAATTTCCGCTACTCGTTGGTTTCAGCCTATTTCCTAGTGCTTCACCGCTGTCACCATGTTTTGTTATGACTTCAGCAAACAAATAATGGAATTTCCAAGTATTTCATTGAATAAACGTTACAAATTCTCTGTTGAATTACATTCCGAAGAAAAGTCAAAAGTGACAACAACTAACAGCAAAACTATCTACTTCACGGGTTGCTCCGTGACATCCATAGGAAATATACAGAACGATAAACTAAAGGTTACCTAAGATTACTAACAATAAGTTCTAACAGAACAGAGTAGTTATGGGATAAGTCAGTTTGTAAAAGATCTATATTCATGTCTCCTATTAAGATACTGTAAAACTTTTCTATAGTATTTCCTAATATATTTTCTAAATCTTCTATAAATTTGTCTGTTTTTTAATTCTATAACAGTAGTTCTGCAGTTGTGCATATGCTGATGAGCAGGTTTTCCTGGCAGCCAGCAACCTCGTCTTTGTCTCTCTATTTGTTTGTCTATATATTCAAGTATATCGAAATCTCAAACGCATAACTTTCCGATAAATAAATCAATTTTAACTAAAAAAAAAAATCTCTGTTTCAGGTCGGTCAAATTACAGGAATGATGGGTGAAGTAGAACAAAACCTGAATTACTTGTTAGGGAGATTATCCTTAGTAACAAAAGAATTCAATCAAATTAAAACAGGACTCGGTAAAGCCTTGGATCAGATAAGGGACAGTTTCCATACAGTTCAAGACAAAATGAAGAATGATGGCCCTGGACCACATACAATTTCGAGTAATGAAGTGGAACCAGTAAAATGATCTGTTTTTCATAATACTTTTGCAGACTACCTTTTGATGATAGTTTTAATTTTATACCTATAAGTAATATGTTACAAAATAAAATATAGTTGAAAATATATTTTTTAAACATTTTTTTTAATGGAAATGTTCAGTTTGAGAAAAAAAATACCTAAATAAACAATGGAAGTAAAAATATAATATCCGGGGCAGGAAATTTCCGAATTTAGCTATTTGACTATCCATAGAAATATAATATATTAGTATATAATACATTATATTATATACTTACTCTAGAATGCTAATCTCATATGGCAAAAGTGTTGTAAAAAGTTCAGATTAGTCTACAATGCGCATGTGCGTCATTAGTGTAACTGGCCCGGTTTTACTAAAATATTATGGTACTGGTGAAGATTAACAAACGTTGGTAATTCTGAATCTCGGCGAAGGTATTGGAAAAGTCAATGTACTTATACCTGCTATTTAACCGATTTGAATAAATCTTTTCACATATTTATGATTCCATATATTCAGCAAAGGCCCTCAGAAAGTAGAGTATGGTTATTATTATTATTTATCGCTCTGAAGCGACTCATTGATTTTTGGTATCGCAATCTCTTTTCAGCTGTAGATAAACTCAACAAAAAATTACGGAACCACCCCAAGTAGTCGGTGCGAATTTCAAGCAGGCACTAGATTGGAAAATAAATTGAAAGTACAAGAAACTATGAAAATTGATTTCAGCTAATATTATGGAATGTGTTTCGGCACAAAATTGACACCGAGGATGCCCGACCGACCAGACAATCATCTAGAAGACTTCCTCTCACCAGAAAGGAAGAGGCTGACAAATTAGTCAGAGATATGGGGAAAGGAGTTATCGAACCATCCAACAGTCCTCTCCAGTCGTACAGGTGACAGATCGGCACGCTTCTGCGTAGACTATCGTTAACTGAACGTGACGAAAGACAGTTACCCTCTCCCGAGAATGAAGAATGTCACTGGGTCTGTTAAATGACTTGATACTTTATGACCGTGTAGCCTAAATGGTCATAAATACACCTGTTTTGTTTTATTTAAATAAAGCAAGTAGTGTTGAAGTTACGACAATTTTAGTTTCCGTCTTATTCAAATATTTCTCGCGAGCGCGCAATGCTGGCGTGACGTCATTTTACAACGCAACGTTCTCACCGTGCACTCATTCATTGTTTTGCTATCGGATAGTCCCTACGCTCAACCACAATAACGTTTTTAACTTAAGTTTTTTTGTGAATCAATGTTAACAATAGTGTTATAAGTATGAAGAAACATTTTAAAATAGAGCAGCCTGGGCCTTATTTTGGACAGCAAATTGTCGGTATTTGGTGTCTCACCTGATAGTCTCACAAATGAGCATGTCAATGAGATAAAGTGTCCATACAAGAAAAAACCTATATATTAGGAAAATGAAAAAATAGACACAAAGTATTATGCTCAAATACAAGCACAAATGCACATGAGTGGAAGGAAAAAGATATATTTTGTACTGCACACATGTATTTTAAGAGTTCAAAGCAGGTTGATGTACATGTGAAGTACTGTACGATATAGATTACTTTAAAAATATATTCATAAAATGTGAGTTATTTTGGAACAACAGCATCTACGATGAACTTTTCAATTAGATATGCAAGAATAAATAATAGACCAAGAGCCCGTGTAACCATTTTTGGTAGTGATAAGTTTACGCCCATCGACCACTGAAACTAGTATTATCGATGTCGACGGTGCTACAGAGATTCTCGCCATACATGATTTCCGGGGCGAAGTTAGGGTAGGGGGCTGACCGATCTGTTACAAAAAAGTGATCAAAATTTATCGTGAGTATGCGACTGAGAGTATTGGGAAAGCAAAGATTTCAGGAAAATAATTCGACGATCGCTGATTGTCAGTCGCCTACATCGTGGCGTTCACCCGCTGCAACCCTCGCAATATGCAAGAAAAGAGAACAACAAAAAAATATTCAGTTTACAACTGACCATTAGCATTTTAATAACACAAATTTCGCGTGCCAGCCGTTTTCAATGGGGCGGAAGGGCGCTGGGTCCACCTGTTTCGGAAAAATGTCTAAGCATTTTTTTATGATAAGCTTACGACTGATTCCTGCACAATTATGTTCAATTCTATCTGTCCAATTGAAAAATGCAATTAACAGTCATCAAACGTGTTGCAAATATTGCCATTATCAAAAACAAGTTCGTGGAATGGGGCTATATAAAGCACGGCTATATTTTTATCAAAAATATCAGGTGTTTATGACTGACAATCAAACATTTAGGTACAACTTAAGCACGTGAAGATGAAAACACCTTTCTCAGCTGTTCATAGTATGGATAATGCTCAGTTGGTGGCTAAACTAATAAGTTCCCTGCATTTGCGAGGTGCAGGTATAATGTGACTATTATTGAAACATCACCTCTAAATTTTTCAATACCGTAATTTGATGACTGACGCTTCCAAACATACCTGAAGTGGACTTGCTTGATCGATTAATTCATGTATCGGTGGAATGTTGTCAGTCAACAAATGCAGCGTCGCGCGAAGCGCCCTGATCTGTATATTCAGAGATTACTTGCAATTTCCGAATGTACGTACCTTCTATGAAATGTTTATGACTGACAATCATGAATGTAGTTTCAACGTAAGCATGTGGGTGTGCAAATACATCTCTCAGTTGTTCTAAGTATGAATAAAGCCCTGTCAATCGATAAAATAGGACGCATGCCACAACATCATATAGTATATCATTCAAAGAACATGGAATTAAAGTCATTTCATACTGTCGCAAATCATATGAATGAGAAATGAGCATTTCGTTTGAAAACATTCTGTCTATGACGTCATTGTTTCAACGCTAAAATGAAAAGTTTTTAAAACGGTCCAAATAATTTTAAAAAAGTGATACGACAAAAAAAACAGCTTAGATGTTCTGAAAAGACCGAACAAGTCAATGCGACAAAGAGACGTTTGCAGGATCTCGCTGCGCGCGCAGTTAGCTTAGTGTGTACAAGGTGGATCGGCGGGTCTATATGCCGATGTGCATATGAACTCCGAGCAGAGAGGCAGGAGATGAAATGCTTGAATTCACTGGTTTACAGAGTGGTCCTTAAGTAATTTTACATACAAAAATGGTAGATTACTCACTTCAAAATATTACGATTGGACCAAACTTGCTCATATAAAATGTTGCTAATGAGGGAGAAAAAGGTTAAAAATTGAGATTTTTTTTCAATAACTTTCTACATAAAAATTTGGAATATGGGGCTGAAGTTTTTTGCTATTCGGGTTAGCGCTATTTTGTAGCGCATTCCCACTGAAATGACGTATGTTTTAAATTTTTAGCGGGCCATTGCCACACTTCACATGATTATAGGTGACAAATTCTTGATTAAGGTAGTACAACTAACGTTGTGTGATTTTTTTGAGCATAAACTTATAATATTGAAGTATACCTGGATATTTGTGTACCTTTCCAAGGGCCCAGAACCTTTTTGCCACGTAGTACGTGACTGACGGTAATAGATTCTCAATTTATACATTATAGATAACATGTCCCCAAATTTTGAAATATAAACTCATCATAAAAAAATACTTAGACAATTTTCCGAAAAAGGTGGGCCCAGCGCCCTTCCGCCCCAATGAAACCGGCTGGCCCGCGAAATTTGTGTTATTAAAATGCTAATGGTAAGATCCCCCCTATTGTCAGTTGTGAACTGAATATTTTTTTGTTGTCTTCTTTTCTTACATATTTCGAGGGCTGCAGCGGGTGAACGCCACGATGTAGGCGACTGACAATAAGCGAGCGTCGAATCATTTTCCTGAAATCTTTGCTTTCCCAATACTCTCAGTCGTATACCTACGATAATATTTGCTCACTTTTTCGGTAAGCCCCCTACCCTAACTTCGCCCCGGAAATCATGTATGGCGAGAATCTCTGTAGCATCGTCGACATCGATAATACTAGTTTCAGTGATCGATGGGCGTAAACTTATCACTACCAAAAATGGTAACACGGGCTCTTAGTCTATAATAAGAAATTCAAGTAAATAAGTTATTTTATTTATTATGTTCTTAAAATACAAAAGTTTGAAAAATAATTTGTACTTTGTACAACTCAAATTTACAATTCCCCATGCAGAAAACAATAAAATTTAAAAGGAATGGGTAGTGTTAGAAAACCCTCTGCAGTTCACGAGGACAGTTGGGAAAATAGAAATGTCAGATTGACACTTATTATTCTAATTTTGGTGTGTTTGATGTGTCGTCGAAATTTGTTTTAAGGCAATAAACCGTTTTTGAAGAAAATCCTGACAATACTCTTAAAAAATTACGAATCTAACATTTCAGAAGTGGCATAACGGATGCCTAATCGCCTTATGTGCCCAGGTAATAGTATATATTAGAGTTTTAGAGAATAGTTTTGAATTGGGTCGGGTGCGCAACAGGAATTCAAAGGGCATTTCTCTAATTGTAGTATAGGTACTGTGGGAAGAAGTTTTAGGCGGATTTTGGCGATTTTATGCAAAATATTTTCCAATAGACAGTATTTTGACATTCGCGTAATTTATCTGAATACAATGGAACGTTACCACGGAAACTCGATGGGAGAAGGTTTTAATGAATTTAGTATACAGGGTGCATCAAGTAATCTTTTTGAGAATTCTGGGAATGGTAAAAGGATTCAGAATACGGGAAATTCGGATGCAACTCAAGTGAATTCATCGGAATTAAATGGAGTTTTACAACAAATGGCGGATTTGATGAAAATGCAAATGAATTTGATGAATTTAAACACTTTTGATAATAATTATACTCGGGTTTTACCCAATATTCCACAAACGTTATGGCATTTTGATGGTGATAAGCCCTAAGGCTATTGAATGGTTGAAGTCTATCAACAATAATGCTTCTTTACAGAGATGGGATGAAGTTAACGGTAGCTTAGTCATATTTAAAAGTTCCTGCCGCGAATTGGTTCCGTAATTTAGAAATGGAAGGATGTACATGGTCTACTTTTGAAATTAAATTTCGTAAAACTTTCGTGGAATCTCTAACTACAGGCAAAAGATGGGAACGGGTGAAAAGACGGGTACAAATCAAGGAGAGTCAGTTGCTTCTTACTTTCATGAAAATCTTAAATTATGCGGGGAGCTAAAGTTGACTTTTGATTAATCTAAAATTGAAATTCTGAAGGGTTTGTCTAGAGCTTGACAGTTAAACATCATTCATCTGATGATGAGTTATGGAATGATTTACTTTTATTAGAAAAGGTGTATGAATCTTCAAATTCGGGAAAATATAAATTTCATAATAAACATGTCGATAATAGAAACGTAGACAGTCGAAATATTGAAAAGGTAGAGGGTAGAGAAATGAACAACTTTAGATGCTATAATTGTGGGGATAAAGGTCATACAAAATTCAAATGTACTAAACCGAAAAGTAATTTATGTTTCAAATATTTCAAACCAGGGCATGTACGACGAGATTGCAAAGAAACCGCGGAAATAATGATCGTGCAAAATACTTCAAACACACTTAGTCGTTTTCTACGACCAGTAAAAGTAAATAGTACTGAGTACAAAGCTGTCATCGATCCAGGTTCTGCAGTTTGCACTATAACTGATAATGCGATAAAGAATGGATATCATGATGTACGAGCATATAAAATGAAGCCCTTTGGTTTTGGTGGTTCCCAAGACGAGACAAATAGTCGAATCCAGAGAAAAGTCGAATGGATGGAATATTCATTGAGAATGTCCCTTTGCTTGTTGTTCCAAGCAGTGTTCAATCCGTTGATGTAATTTTGGGTAGAACGTTCCCTGAACATGATGCCATTGCCTATATCAGAACTGGAAGTCATCTACAGTTCGTTTGGAAAGATGAATTACCGTTTCCTGATTTGCCGTATGAAAGATCAGATTCAAAGAAATCCGTTGTTACGTCAGAAGAGGCAGAAGAAATTCCCCCAAACTCCGTGATGTTTATAAAATCCAGTATTGATGGAGAGACAGCGATGGTGCCGATTGAATATCCTAGTCGTCAGTATTCTGTCAGAGTCAAGGAAGGACAGAAATTAGGAAAAGTTTCCCAGGAAGTTTGCAGAGTTGCCCAGGAAGTTTGCAGAGCTGCCCAGGAAGTTTGCAGAGTCGAAGATGAAGTGGTTGATATCAATATCATTCAGGTTGAGAATGGTACTGAGCAATCAGAAGAAAACGCAAGTCGGAAGGGAAGAAAAGAATCTATCACAGCTGACATGATTCAGGTGGAAGAAAACACGAGCGAAGAAATAATCAAAAGGTTGGTAAGTTTATTCAATTTGTTTCGTAACTGTTTTGAGTTTCATATAGGGGAACTAGGCTGCACAAACGTGATGACAATGAATATAAAAGACTCCAATAAACCAGTGATACATCAACCTTATAAAGCAAGTTTTTCTGAACGCCAAACTATCAAAAACATTATAAAAGAATGGACCATGGTATTGTAACCAGGAGATGCCAAGTTAGATGCCATCAGGAAGTTTCCAGTTCCAACCAATGTTACAGAGGTTCGACGTTTTCTTTCGCTTTTTCAAAGTTGATTCACCTATTGAGTAGTGATGAGCATGTATTGCAATTATTTTCTCCTCATGCAAAAGTAACAGAATTGCACACTGACGCCAGTTCATTGGGTGTAGCTGGAATTCTTCTGCAATCGGATGATAATGGTGAGATACTTCCAGTTTATTACTTGTCCTGAAAAACAAACCCATGCGAATCAAAATCTCATTCATCAAAGCTTGAGCTTATGGCAGTACCATGGTGTACTACTAGATTGAGAGAATTTTTGATTTGCATGTTTTTCACAATATATACAGATTGATGTCAGGCCATTGTATATATGAATTCACATAAGAGGCTGAGCCCTCAAGTAGCCAGATGGTTTAATGTACTCCAAGAATTAAATTACGAGATAAAGTATCGAAATTGCAATAAAAGGAATCATGTTGATGCTTTATCTAGGGGTGCATGTGAAATCGAGGTAGATATTCAAAGGGAACTAGAAGATGAGCAAGAAGTTTTCACAATAAATAACCTCGAAAATAATTGTATCTCAACAGAACTCTGATCCCAACTATAGCGAGCCTTCTAGAGGAAGAAGATCAGTGAGACAATTTGTTACCGAAAGTAGAAAAAAGTCTAAATTTGGCGTTCAACAAAACTATAGGGAAAACCCCATTCGAATGTTTAAATGGTTACCTTCCCAAGTTTGAGGTTGATAAACTGGCTGATATTGTGTCCACCACATGAAATACAAGAAGAGATAAGGAGAACCATAGAGAAGAAACAACAAATTTATAAGGAGAGGTATGATAAACGAAGAAGTAAAGCTGATGAATTCGATGTAGGGGAATTGTATTGTAAAATGTGCGAAGCCATCGACCGGATAATCGAATAAATTGAAATCGCGATATAAAGGACCCTTAATTATATCCGAAAGACTTCCTAATGATATTTATCGTTTATGCAACCTAAACCCCTCGCGTAGTTTCAGTAGTACCTGTCATGTCTCGCAAATTAAACCTTTTAATTATGTACCTGAAGATGACTCGTGTGATGAAGAAATGCATTCAGATTAAGACAGACATTTTGAAGATCAAGAAAGAAACAGAGAAGTCGAGAAAGAAGAATGTCGAGAAACCGAACCGAATATGATGAAAAATGATAATGACAGACCACGAAGACAAAAGAAATTGCCTTCAAGATATAAAGACTTTGATTTAGAGTAGTTTTATTCAGATTTAATTGTTTAGTCCTTTCTTTGATAAGAGTGAGGACACTCTGATAGTCAGGAGTGGCCGAATGTTAGAAAACCCTCTGTAGTTCACAAGGACAGTTGCGAAAATAGAAATGTCGGATTGACACTTATTATTCTAATTTTGGTGTGTTTGATGTGTCGTCGAAATGTGAAGAAAATCCTGACAACATCACTCTTAGAAAATTACGTATCTAACAGTAGGTTTAATCGTACATCTTGTGAAGACAGAACACAGATGAGTGATTTCGTTGAAGGAGCTACGGTTGGAATAATAGGTACGCCTTGATTGTAGCTTGACGCTCAACTAAAATCCAGTGCAAGGAAGGCATCAGAATGATGTAGGCAAAGCAAAGCAATCATTATATTTCTTGGAGTACAGTGTGTGGTTTCAGACAAAATAACTTTGTTGAGGTATTCCTAGTAATAGTTGAGGTTCTTTAGATAAGCAAATAAGAGCTGCTTTTTCCATGTATACTTTAAAAAATGCTTGTTTACATTCTGTTTCATCTGATTCCGAAGGTGATGCACCTTTTCCGTATGTAATATAATCTTTTGTACTTGTGATTGAAGAGGAATCGGTTGAACTGGAAATTGAAACTGTATCCATTAGCAGTTTGTACTTACTGAATCGTTGACTTTTTGACTGTATCATTCAATCTCATGTTCCGATATTACTGAACAGTACTGGCCACAGTAGGTAATTTCGGAACGCCTAACAGTAACAGTTACCTGAAACTGCCCTATAGTCAGACTGTCAAATGTAAGGCGGGAACATTTCTAGTTCAAAATTATAAATTATATCATTACTATTATATGATACTGATGGATGGTTGCAATTAATCAAGTAATAATAGAGAAAATATCAGATGATAGGAATTCTGAATCATCAGAAAATTCGGATAGCTCAAGTACCTCAAGCTCCAGCCGAGCTATGAATATAAGCTAGGTATTATTTCTTTGTTATAATGACCTGTGGATTTATTTTCTTAATAATAATAATAATAATATTTATTCACACACCTGCATGGTACAATACAATTAAATATTAATAATTAACTGTGAATAAATGAATACTCGATAAGTGTGAAACACTTGTTTCGAGAAGAAAACCTAATAAACAATTACATGACAAAATGTGTAAACATAAAAATTTCTAAATTCAATCTAAATATAAAATGTAAAATTATAGTCATCATATTGTCTCATAAAAACAAACATATATATATATATACAAATATACACATACAGATACTTTCACGCATACATACATACATACACATATACACACATAAACTATATAAAAAGTACAAACATATATTATAAAAAAATTTAAAAAGTATATAAAGTTTGATATAAGGAATGAAATGTATGAAAACAAGATCATTTCAAAATACCAAGTGGATAATACAGCACTTTTTTTATTTTTTTGTTTCCTTATCTACTCGAATATTCTATGTAGTTCAATTCTCTTACTTCGAAGTATATGTTTTTTTAGTTCTTTTTTTAAGCGATTGATATTTTGTAATGATTTTATTGTTTCAGGTATACTATTATAAAGTTTGGGAGCGAAGTAAGAGTATGATCTTTGGGCAGCGACCCTAACCATCAGGGGTGTTACATAATGATCTTTTTGGCGAGTGTTATATTGATGAAGGGGGAGCAGTGCTGTGTGCTTATTTGCGTGATAGTTAATACAAGAACATAGAAAATACAATTGTCTTATGTCCAGAATTTGAGTCTCGGAGTACAAAGCATCAGAGGAATATCTACTGTTTTTAGAAAATATCAATTTCAGAAAACGTCTTTGCATTACTTCGATAGGGTGGATATGAGTTTTCAAAGTTCCCCCCCACACTGCTATTCCATAACGAATGTGACTTTCAACTAAAGAGTAATACAATGTTTTAAGGTGCTTCAGTGGTAGTAATTCTTTGAGTTTCCTGAATTTGTATAATATGGTTCTCAATTTGTTTACAGTATATTTTATATGCAAATCCCATTTCATATGAATATCAATTATTATCCCAAGATATTTAATTTTGTTTTCGGGCAGAATGTGGAAGGGGTTTACTGTCCTGATTACCAATTGATCAAATGGAGGTGTTCCAGCTGAATTACAACAAAATGGTAAGTAATGTGTTTTATCTATGTTAACTGTTAATAGTTTCTTATCCAACCAACATTTTATCACAGAAAACTCGGTTTCAACCATAGCTTTCAATGAGTTCCAGTCATCTGCTTTATAGAAGATGGCTGTATCATCCGCAAATCCAATAATGTCTCCGTTGTTACTCAATGAGAAAAGTCCGTTTATCTAAATATTAAATAGTGTTGGTCCCAGCACGGAACCTTGAGGTACTCCACAATCAATCACCTTTTCACTGCTCAGTACATCATCTATTCTTACCGCCTGGCATCTTCCTGTTAGATAACTTTCGAATAATTTCAAAGTGTTACCTCGCATTCCAATATCTTCCAGCGACTGAAGAAGAAGGTGATGACTGACAGTGTCGAAGGCCTTGGACAGGTCTATGAACACACACAAGGACGGTTTCTTCTCATTTAAAGCTTGAGTAATTTTTGAATTCAGTGACAGAACTGCATCCTGTGTCGAAATATTTTCTCTGAATCCGAATTGATTATCTGAAATTATTTTATATTTGTTGAGGAAGGTGACGATCCTTTTTTTAATGATTTTTTCGAATATTTTCGATAGATGTGTAACAAGTGAGATCGGACGATAATTTGTTATGACGGACGTATCCCCTTTTTTCAACAGTGGTGTTATAATCGACTTTTTGAACATAACAGGGTAAACACCTTTTTCCACACATCTATTGAGTATATATGTCAAGGGTTCTAGGATATATACTGTTATAAGTTTAATAGTTTCCGCTTGCAAGTCATCATAGCCTACTGCCTTGTTATTTTTTAATCCAAAAATTATGTTTCTTGTTTCCATTGAGTCAATTGGTTCGAACACAAATGAATTCATAATAGGTGATCTTTTTATCTTGTAATTTTTGTTGTTTTTTATTTGGCTAGCGAGAGTTCTACCTGTTTCAACAAAGGTTGCATTGAATGTATTCGCAATTTCCATTTTGTCAGTCAAGATTTTGTTTTCAGTATGATCTTTAATTTTATCTATAATGTGTTTTCGTTTTTTTGTTCTTGATGTTTGTTGAATAACATCCCACAACATTTTTGAATTATTCTGGTTTTTTCAATTAATTGGTTATAAAACTTGGATTTAGTTTTGTTGATTAATGAAGTTAGCTTATTTCTATAGCTTTTGTATTCTTTCTTCAGATTATCATTGTGTGGCTGTTTCTGCATAAGACGAAACATCCTGTTTTTTTTATTAATAGAATTTAGTAATCCGTTCGTAACCCAGGGAGCTATTTTGTTGTTTTTTCTACGAATCTGACGTCTCTCTGTGCATGCTTCTAATGTTTTTGTAGTTATATTGATGAATTTTTCTGTTGCAGAGTCTGGAGATGATGCAGTGTAGACGTCGATCCAGGAAATATTACCGAACATGTTGTGCATTTTATTGATATTTAAACATTTAATTGATTTGTTTTTGTTTTCTTTTGCCCTAGTGTTTTCTGGAAGTACAATCTGAAGTAGAGTAGTGTAGTGAACTGTTATTGTAGTTTTTAATATGATAGGTAAAATATTTTCATTCAAATTAGGATCTCTGGTTTTGATGAAAATATGATCTAGACAGGTTTTACTACTACCTTGCACTCTGGTAGGTGCGTTTATTGTTGAGATGTACCCAAATTCATTCAACGTGTTCAAGTATTCAGTTGTATCCCTGTCATCTGGATTACACAAATCGATATTAATATCTCCCAAAAACAGAGACACATCTGTGTTTTCGTGATGGTTCTCAAAAAATTTAAAAAGATTGGTATTGAACTCTTGAGTACTGGAGTTTGGTGATCTATATAAAGTTGTAATGACGAATGTATTTTCCATGCCTAGATCAAGTTTTATTTGAAGCGCCTTTAGCTCATTGAAAATCTCAATTATTTCTTAACTAAACTTAAAACACGATTTGATATATGCAACTACCCCATCATTCTGGTTATAACGGCTTTCATTAAATAACATATTATATCCATTTATGTGAAAAATGCTTTGATCGATCACATCTCTAGTTTCGCTTAAAATTATGCAGTCAAAATCGGTATTGAAATTTTGTATTCATTTGCAAGATCTTGAAATTTTTGGAGCTTTTATTAATATTAAGGATTTGACTGCATTCTTCATTGGTATCTAGGCTATAAGTGTCGACATGATCAATTTTGAAGTCCCTTATATACTGATCCATTATATAAAAGAAGCTCTACACTATTAAAAAAGGTGATAAAAAAGTTTAAAAAGTTGTTCGATACATAAACGTTAATTAATGAAAATGTTGCGAAAAAGTCTATGATCTTGTACTGTTCTTTCGTCGTAAGGGTTCGTTTTGTCCTTGTTGGCGAGTAATTGGCTTATTGATCTTACCTTCTGTTAATATGTTATTCGGTGTAATTTTGTCTTGTTTTACCTTAGTTGATTCCTGAATTACTGAATTCTCTGGCTCTGTACCCGGTCCTTTTGCAGTTTTTGGAGTCGCAGGGCAACTATTTGGTTTTGTTGTGGCCTTTATTTCCAGTTCTTCGTCTTTTCGAATCAAATCAGCTACTTCGTATGCTTTTCCGTTAACAAATAATTTATATCTTTTTATGTAACAAATAATTTATCTCTTTTTATGTAACAAGTATTCGCTTCTTGTTCTGATGTTTTGAATTCATTGTCGAATTATCTTTGAAGGCCTGCAAATATCGCCTGGCATGATTTTGATCTGAAATATTTATTTTCATACATCTAGGTAGGTACAGTTGTGTGCATAAAAAGTCGCACAGGAGTTAGTTATAGGCTATTGCGAGCCGGGCTTGTTAATCTTAATTATTAAACTTCTTATCTACTTTGACAAATAGTGTCAAAATTAAAACAATATTTTTCAGTATCGCGCTTTATCATTTTTCTGGTGCAATTATTGCAATGTCTCAATTAGTGCCGACACTTGTACGACTTTTTTGTGCACACAACTGTACATGGACGAGAGGAGAGAGAGAGAGAACAAAGCTAGTAAATCAGCGGCGGTTCCGGCATCAACTTCTACTAGCAAGTCTTCCAATACCACTTGATACATTTGCTCTGCTTTCTTTTCAGATGAGCTAATTGTAATGATATTGCTATCAATAAATTGAATTGATATTAAATAACATATCCTAACCTAACTCATTATCAATTCGGGGAGGGGATACTGGGACTGTGGTATGGTAGGTAACCATGTTGGGTAGAGGACTATCAACACTAATTGTTAGATGCAGAGTAGTTTATTTATTTATTAAGGTAAAAACAGTGAGGTACATGAGAGTTGTATCGCTCGCATTGCTCTTCTTGTTCTGCGCGCGTAGTCATCTTCTTCGTCTTCTTCTTCTTCTACATGTAGTCTATTTAGGCGTTTTTACTACAGGACTACACGACCATTTCTGTAACAGTAACAACCAGTAAATTTCTAGCCTCTAACAAGGTTCCATGAAAATTAGCGCGAAATGTGTACCAGTCAATTTCAGTAAAATCGGAACGACCAAACTTACTGGGCAGTACTGTTCAGGAATATCGGGACATGACCTTTATCTTCTTAAAATATTTTTATTCAGTGATTGTTGCTTTATGGCCAACTCTATTTTTCAATTTTACTTGCACACCTTTGAGATTTATAGACTTTTTTATGCTTCGACTATATTATCTAATGCTAATGGATTAACTATCAGCCTCTTGAAAACAAGCAACAAAAATACTGATTATCTTCGTGTGGAAGTTTCTCAAAATACTTAATTTGGTTCCTTTTATGTACTACAGACCTTTCAGGATTCACGTCAATTGTTTTTTTTTGCATTCAAATTTATGTGGAACAACTTCGTTTTAAAGTTTTATTCTACCTCTAATCTAAATTTCATGTAATTTTCCATGTCACTTTCAATCTGAAAAAAAAAATAATACGTAAAACTTCCATTATTGATCCAAAGTACCTAAAAAGTAAAATTACTCTTTTAAACACTCACTCTAGCGAACAAACACAATAAAAATTAACAATTGTTTACAACCTCTGACCCATATAAATTACTCAATATACCGGGTGTAACAGGATCATGGTACATCCCCCGTATCTCCGTTAGTTTTAAAGGTAATAGATTGAAATTTGAGATATCCCATATACATAATAAGCGGCACTTTTTAATTTATAAATGATTTTTTTTTTCACTTCCGATTTTTAAATAGAACACCCTGTATATTATTACATTTCTGAAATCTGCATAATTTTTTGAATCCAATGATACCACATAAGTGACATTTCAAACGTCGAATTTTTTTATAATTTAATTTTTAGTTTTCCATTTAAGTGTGCCATGATGCGATTTATTCCAATTGACCCGTCTAATACTAGAAAAATCGAAAAATACTAAATTGCGTTTTTTATGAGCAAATGGAACCATATTGGTACCGTGGTACCATTTATTAGTACTATTAATAAGGAATTTATCCATACCTGGTAAAAAAATTACAGCTAAAAAAAATAAGAAAGTACAATTATTTTGTTCTACTTTAATACTAAGAAGTTACTAAGGTGGCTTTGAAAACAATGAAATTATTTCTTCAGATTGTCAAATAAATATTTGTTGGTTAAGAGCAACCATCACCGAAAAGTCCTCATCGCCTCCAGCTAAGGTTGGTTGGCAATGTTGGCATACTTATCAAGAATAGGGGTGAAGATAATGAACTCGCTGAAGATTGGCAACACAGCATCTGTTTGTTCTCGATTATAGCGCCAATCAGATATACATTTCCCGATCATAGAATTCGTTCACTGCAAAAACTATTGATTTCACGGAAGAGATATTTTTTGTATGGGCTTGGTGGTCCCATAAGAATGCCGGAACCTCTCAACTTTTTTTTACTCATCATGTCATTTAATTTTTTTTTATTAAAAATTATCATAACCAAAAATCACTGAAGTTCCGGAATTTTCACAAAAACATTGAGTAATGCAAAAAAAATTAAAAAATTCTCAAACAAAAACTGTGGCCTCAAAACGGATTCCCGTTTTACCAAGGTAGTGTTTGCTCTTAATCGGTGTTTTTATTGTAAACCTATTGGAAAAGTCTTTACATTTGTTGTTAGTTTTGTTCAAAATGCCGCACATTTATACAAGAAATGAAAAAGTGGACATGTTAATTATTTATGGAGAATGTAGGAAAAATGCCGTTGCGGCTAGAAAGCTTTATGCCGACCGATATCCTGATAGTGTCCAGCGAGAAATGATTTTAATCGTCTTGAAAATCAATACCGAAGAGTGCCTAAATGATCCCGAGGAAAACGTTATCATTGACGAAGAAACGGAAATTAATGTTTTAGCTCGAATAGAAGTTGATAAGACGGTCTCTTTAAGGCAAATTGGGTTTGAATTGGAAATTAGTCACCAAACGGTAAGCCGGATCTTGCACAAACATAATCATAAATCTTTCAAATATCAATTGCACCAGCACCTGTACGAAAATGATTATGAACGTAGGATGGAATATTGCAATTGGATCTTGCAGAATAATGTGCAGCCAAACAATGCTTTTTTGGGAAGGATTTTATTTTCGGACGAGTCTAGGTTTACAAATATGGGATTATTTAAGCGACAAAATACAAGGTATTGGTCACAAGAAAATCTAAATTTATTGCGGGAGGGTAACTTTCAAGTGCGGTTCGGTTTCAATGTTTGGCTTGGAATACTCTGTCGTAGAATCATTGGTCCAATAATATTTGAAGGACCCTTGAATGGAGCTAGATACTTAGGATTTCTGCAAAATGAAATTAAGGACAGTTTAACTGAATTTCCTGTCCATTTACGACAGGGAATGTATTTCCAACAAGATGGAGCTCCTCCCCATAATTCAAGAACAGTAAGTGATTCTCTTGAACAGGCATTTGAAGAAAACGTAATTTCGACGAATGGTCCTGTGCAATGGCCTCCAAGGTCACCTGATTTGACACCTCTTGATTTCTTTGTTTGGGGCCATTTAAAAGACATTGTCTATGTAACCGTCGTTACAACCCGCGAAAACCTGGAGTTGCGAGAGTAAGACGCGCAATTAATAGTATAACGGCCCAGCAATTAGCAAACGTTCTTCAAGAAACAGCTAAGCGAGTTCAGAAGTGCATTGACGTTAATGGACAGCATTTCGAACAATTGTTGTAATGTTTTGTGTTAATTTTTTATCAAATCAAATCAAATATACTTTATTGTCAGAAGATTTTGCATCCCATTGACAAAGATTTGTAAGTAACTATAAATATAAACATAACTAATGGTGTATAGATAAAAACTGATGAATTACAAAAAATTAGAATAAAACAAGTACAAAAACAATAAAAAATAAAATAGAATAAGTACACGTATTTTCAAAACGATTCATTAAAATACTCTTGTAGGCTATAATAGGGTCTATCAGCTAGCAAATTTCTCACTGCTTTCTTGAATTGTACGTTGGTCAGATTTGCAGACCTTATATCTACTGGTAAGTGATTGAAAAGCTTTCCACCATTATAAAAAATGGAATCCTTGATTAATGTTGAGTTGGGTATGGGAAGTCTGATATTAAATATGCTATTACGGGTAGCATATGGAGAAGAAACAAAGTCAAACTCCGTTTTATGTTTGTACACCAAGCATACAGTTTCAAGAATATACAGTGCAACTACAGTTAAAATCTTATTGGCAGCAAAATAATGTCTGCACGATTCCCTAGGTTTGACTTTACAGAGACACCTTACCGCCCTTTTCTGTAATATCAACACAGAAGAGAGAAGGGTTGCACTGCATGTTCCCCAAAAAAGGTATTCCATATCTTATTTGGGAGTCAATTAAAGCGTAGTAAACCGTTTTTGCTGTGTGAAAACCCAACTCATTAGAAACCACTCTCACTGCATAACATCTGGAGGAAATTTTACTCTTGAGTTGTCTAACGTGTTCATCAAATTTAAGCCTACTATCAATAAATACACCAAGAAATATTGTGTTCAATTTGTTTTCCAAGATATCATTGCCTATTGAGAGTTCATTTAGCAGACATTTAAATGTTATTATATTTGTTTTGGAGATATTCAAGGATAATAAATTAGCATCACACCAATTTTTCACCTTTTCTACATCTGTTGATATCTTTTTATGTAGCTCTGCTGAGTTCTTTTCTTTCCACAATATTGTTGTATCGTCCGCGAAGAGAGTAAAGCTGCCAGATATATCTATCATAGTCAAGTCATTAATATATAACAAAAACAGAACTGGACCCAACACAGAACCTTGTGGCACACCAGATGTAATTGCTCTGCTTTCTGAGAGTTCCGATGTTCTTACCATTTGACTTCGCCCTGAGAGGTACGATTCAAACCAATTGTACGTCACCCCTCTGCAGCCATACCGGTGAAGTTTTTTGAGTAATATTTCATGATTAACGCAATCGAAAGCCTTCGAAAGGTCACAGAAAATTGCGGCGGCTACTTCACCAGAATTTATTTCTGAATAAATTTTATAAAGGAAAGAGAATATTGCATCACTTGTATCTTTTTCCGTCTGGAACCCAAATTGATTGTTGCTCATGATATTATGCAAATTTAAGAAATCATTCAATCGTTTCTTTACTAATTTTTCAATAATTTTCGCCAAGGTTGGAATAAGAGAAATTTGTATTTCAAAGCCACCTTAGTAACTTCTTAGTATTAAAGTAAAACAAAATAATTGTATTTTCTTATTTTCTTTTAGCTGTAATTTTGATTGTATTGATCGCATATTTTATTACCAGGTATGAATAAATTCCTTATTAATAGTACTAATAAATGGTACCTCGGTACCAATATGGTTCCATTTGAAAAAATTGAGATTTACCGCAAAAAACGATTACGATGAACTTTATTTGCTCATAAAAAACGCAATTTAGTATTTTTGACGGGATTTCATTTTTCTAGTATTACACGGGCCAATTGGAATAAATCGGAACACTTAAATGGAAAACTAAAAATTAAAATACTTATAAAAAATTTCGACTTTTGAAATGTCACTTATGTGGTATCATTGGATTCAGAAAATTATGCAGATTTCAGAAATGTAATAATATACAGGGTATTCTATTTAAAAATCGAAAGTTGATATCACTTCCGGCGAAACCGGAAGTGAAAAAAAACATTTATAGGTCAAAAAGTGCCGCTTATTATGTATATGGGATATTCCAAATTCCAATCTATTACCTTCAAAACTAACAAAGATACAGGGGGTGTACCATGATCCTGTTACACCCGGTATATCCTTCATCAGATATAGTCAGACCTACGTTTATTACGTATTTGAATCTATTTCTCTCGACTTTTAGGTTCGAAAGGAGCCATAAAAAAAACAACTTTTCGGGTGCATTAGTAATTGTATTCAAACACTTTGATACAATACACGATTTTCTAGTTTCTGGATTCGACATTTTTTTTTAAATTTCGACGCAAGTTTCATACACACAGGTTGGGAGCAGAGCATGCACTGACCCACTGTTGTAAAGTGACGTCACAGCGGCCGATGACTCCGCCGATGACTCCGCTAAATAATTAAATATCTCGGAATCTATAAGACGTATCAAAAAATACTTTGACGGTATTTTTTCATTTTTAAGGGTCTTCATCCCTGAAAAAAAGGGAGTCGAAAACGATTTTTTTTTTCTGAGTGGTGAAGGGTTGTATAATTGTATAAAGATAAAAATAACGAAAAAAAAATGCTTTGAGTTTTAAATGAATGAAAAGGACATTTCCCCCCATTTTTGGGAATTTTCGGTCAGTTCCACCATCAAAACGAACGAATATATTGGTGTTGTTTCATTTCAGTATCGAAGTCTATCATTCATTCACTTAAACGACTCTTATTTCTCTCCTAATTATTAATTTTTTTTGTGAATAATTTCACAAAAATGTGTTGTTTTCGCGAAATGGGTTTCCTTGCTATATTCCATTTGAAATGAGAAATCTCCAGCTTTATCAAAGTCAACTAATAAAGGTTTGGTTCAGCCATCGACCAGTGAAAACTAATTATTACTTACAATTCTGGATTCAGAAATGGAACTGAATTTCTTTCAAATGACTCGCCCCTCAGGTTGCTCCTCCCACACGACTGGTGAGGAAAAGAGAGAGTATCACATAGCCAGTATGACATCTGACACAGGGTCAGATGGGAAATGGGGAAAAATTAAACTCATTCGGATCGAAAGAAACTATGGAATATTATAACTTTTACAATTAAACCAGTTTAAAGACAGCAGCCAAAGCCATCTGCCAAAATTACCGATGATACCCGAGTGTCCAGTGGCGTTCGTCAAATGAAAATGCTTATATTTTTTCTTGCTATTGTATATTCGTTTCCTTGAACGAAAATATTAAATGGCTGGATATACTCCAAATTTTTCAATAAACGAACTTGTATTACTGAAATATATGATTACTCATTTCCAAGAAGGATAAATTTCCAGCTTTCAATTATACTGAACACAGCAAATAAAGCTTTGTTTAGTGGGGCCAACGCAGAAATAGAAAAATAACAGGTAGGTATACAGTGTGCCGAGAAAAGTTTTTCCTTTGTTTTTTTTTTTTAATCCTACGCACCAATACATTCAACATTTAGAGCTATATTCAAGGAGAAACTTTTGAGAATATGTTACGAAAGAGATTGTTTCCCAAGAGTTTTGTTTACAGGGTGTAATAATTATGTTCATAACGTGGGAAATAGGGAATGCTACATACCATCTGATTACAATTTTAGAGTTATATCCAAAGAGCAATGATCGAAACAATGACACAATCGGGAATGACATACAGGGCGGAATAAAGAAGATGAAATCGATTTTTCTGGAAACGCTACATACCTACCCACTAATAGATTGAAATTTCAGTGTAATATACAAGAAGAAATGCTCGAATCAATGAAATGAACTAGAATAGCATACAGGGCGAAGTAAATATTCTCTTCCAAATAATAAAATCGTCTATTTTCTGAAAACGCTACGAACTAACATATTCAAATTTTAGAGTAATACAAAGGGAGAAATGTTCGGAATAATAGCGTGAACAAGGATATCTTTTTTAAAACGCTACATACTAACAGATTCAAATTTTGGAGAAATGTACAAATGGTCGAAATAATGGAGTGAACGAGAATGTCTCCCAAGATTTCATACAGGGCTAAATAAAATTTTTTCTCTCAAATGTAGAATCGATTTTTTCTTTAAACGCTACATACTAACAGATTCAGGTTTTGGAGTAATGTACAGATAGTAATGGTCAAAATAATGGAGCGAACGAGAATGTCTCCCAAGACTTCATACAGGGCGAGTTAACATTTTCCTCTCAAATGTAGAATAAATTTTTTCTTTAAACGCTACATACTAACAGATTCAGGTTTTGGAGTAATGTACAGATAGGAATGGTCGAAATAATGGAGTGAACGAGAATGTCTCCCAAGATTTCATACAGGGCGAAATAAATATTTTCCTCTCAAATGTAGAATCGATTTTTTCTTTAAACGCTACATACTAACAGATTCAGGTTTTGGAGTAATGTACAGATAGTAATGGTCAAAATAATGGAGCGAACGAGAATGTCTCCCAAGATTTCATACAGGGCGAAATAAAAATTTTCCTCTCAAATGTAGAATCGATTTTTTCTTTAAACGCTACACACTAACAGATTCAGGTTTTGGAGTAATGTACAGATAGAAATGGTTGAAATAATGGAGTGAACGAGAATGTCTCCCAAGACTTCATACAGGGCTAAATAAAAATTTTTCTCTCAAATGTAGAATCGATTTTTTCTTCAGAAGCTACATACTAACAGATTCAGGTTTTGGAGTAATGTACAGATAGAAATGGTCGAAATAATGGAGTGAACGAGAATGTCTCCCAAGATTTCATACAGGGCGAAATAAATATTTTTCTCTCAAATGTAGAATCGATTTTTTCTTGAAACGCTACATACTAACAGATTCAGGTTTTGGGGTAATGTACAGATAGGAATGGTCAAAATAATGGAGCGAACGAGTATGTCTCCAAAGATTTCATAAAGGGCGAAATAAAAATTTTCCTCTCAAATGTAGAATCGATTTTTTCTTGAAACGCTACATACTAACAGATTCAGGTTTTGGAGAGGTTGTACAGATAGAAATGGTCGAAATAATGGAGCGAACGAGAATGTCTACAAAGATTTCATACAGGGCGAAATAAAAATTTTCCTCTCAAATGTTGAATCGATTTTTTCTTGAAACGCTACATCCTAACAGATTCAGGTATTGGAGTAATGTACAGATAGAAATGGTCGAAATAATGGAGAGAACGAGAATGTCTCCCAAGATTTCATACAGGGCGAAATAGAATTTTCCTCTCATATGTAGAATCGATTTTTTCTTGAAACGCTACATACTAACAGATTCAGGTTTTGTAGTAATGTACAGATAGTAATGGTCAAAATAATGGAGCGAACGAGTATGTCTCCCAAGATTTCATACAGGGCGAAATAAAAATTTTCCTCTCAAATGTAAAATCGATTTTTTCTTGAAACGCTACATACTAGCAGATTCAGGTTTTGGAGAGGTTGTACAGATAGAAATGGTCGAAATAATGGAGTGAACGAGAATGTCTCCCAAGATTTCATACAGGGCGAAATAAAAATTTTCCACTCAAATTTAGCATCGATTTTTTCTTTAAACTCTACATACTAACAGATTCAGATTTTGGAGTAATGTACAGATAGTAATTGTTAAAATAACGGAGCGAACGAGAATGTCTCCCAAGATTTCATACAGGGCGAAATAAAAATTTTCCTCTCAAATGTAGAATCGATTTTTTCTTGAACGCTACATCCTAACAGATTCAGGTATTGGAGTAATGTACAGATAGAAATGGTCGAAATAATGGAGTGAGCAAGAATGTCTCCCAAGATTTCATACAGGGCGAAATAAAAATTTTCCTCTCAAATGTAGCATCGATTTTTTCTTTAAACGCTACATACTAACAGATTCAGGTTTTGGAGTAATGTACAGATAGTAATGGTCAAAATAATGGAGCGAACGAGAATGTCTTCCAAGATTTCATACAGGGCGAAATAAAAATTTTCCTCTCAAATGTACAATCATTTTTTTCTTCAAACGCTACATACTAACAGATTCAGGTTTTGAAGTAATGTACAGATAGAAATGGTCGAAATAATGGAGTGAACAAGATGTTTTCCAAGACTTCATACAGGGCGAGTTGAAATTTTCCTCTCAAATGTAGAATCGATTTTTTCTTTAAACGCTACATACTAACAGATTCAGGTTTTGGAGAAATGTACAGATACAAATGGTCGAAATGATGGAGTGAACCAGAATGTCTCCCAAGACTTCATACAGGGTGAGTTAAAATTTTCCTCTCAAATGTAGAATCGATTTTTTCTTTAAACGCTACATACTAACAGATTCAGGTTTTGGAGAAATGTACAGATACAAATGGTCGAAATGATGGAGTGAACCAGAATGTCTCCCAAGACTTCATACAGGGTGAGTTAAAATTTTCCTCTCAAATGTAGAATCAATTTTTTCTTTAAACGCCACATACTAACAGATTCAGGTTTCCGAGTAATGTACAGATAGAAATGGTCGAAATAATGGAGTGAACGGGAAAGTCTCCCAAGATTTCATAAAGGGCGAAACAAAAATTTTCCTCTCAAATGAAGAATCGATTTTTTCTTGAAACGCTACATACTAACAGATTCAGGTTTTGGGGTAATGTACAGATAGGAATGGTCAAAATAATGGAGCGAACGAGTATGTCTCCAAAGATTTCATAAAGGGCGAAATAAAAATTTTCCTCTCAAATGTAGAATCGATTTTTTCTTGAAACGCTACATACTAACAGATTCAGGTTTTGGAGAGGTTGTACAGATAGAAATGGTCGAAATAATGGAGCGAACGAGAATGTCTACAAAGATTTCATACAGGGCGAAATAAAAATTTTCCTCTCAAATGTACAATCAATTTTTTCTTTAAACGCCACATACTAACAGATTCAGGTTTCCGAGTAATGTACAGATAGAAATGGTCGAAATAATGGAGTGAACGGGAAAGTCTCCCAAGATTTCATAAAGGGCGAAACAAAAATTTTCCTCTCAAATGAAGAATCGATTTTTTCTTCAATCGCTACATACTGTGTAGCGAAGTGGTCGAGGTGTTAGAGCGTTTGGCTTCAACCCAGACGGTCCGGGTTCGATCCCCGGTCGTGTGTCACTGAGCTGAAGTGGTTCGGATTCCACTTTTATTTAAACTGTAGGTCCTGGATCTCCCTTGCTCGCACAAGCTCTGCCTTTGAGGGGTTTTCTCCGAAAACCTGGGAGTTTCGTAAAAACTAATTTTTAAATTTTTTTATACTAACATATTCAGGTATTGGAGGAATGTACAGATAGGAATGGTCAAAAAATGGAGAGAACGAGATTTCATACAGGGCGAAATAAAAATTTTCCTCTCAAATGTACAATCATTTTTTTCTTCAAACGCTACATACTAACAGATTCAGGTTTTGAAGTAATGTTCAGATAGAAATGGTCGAAATAATGGAGAGAACGAGAATGTATCCCAAGATTTCATACAGGGCGAAATAAAAATGTTCCTCTCAAATGTAGAATCGATTTTTTCTTGAAACGCTACATACTAACAGATTCAGATATTGGAATAATGTACAGATAGAAATGGTCAAAAAATGGAGTGAACGAGAATGTCTTCCAAGACTTCATACAGGGCGAGTTAAAATTCTCCACTAAAATGTAGAATCGATTTATTCTTTAGACGCTACATACTAACAGATTCAGGTTTCCTAGTAATGTACAGATAGAAATGGTCGAAATAATGGAGTGAACAAGAATGTCGCGAGTTAAAATTCTCCTCTCAAATGTAGAATCGATTATTTCTTTAAACGCTACATACTAACAGATTCAGGTTTTGGAGTAATGTACAGATAGAAATGGTCGAAATAATGGAGTGAACGAGAATGTCTCCCAAGACTTCATACAGGGTGAGTTAAAATTTTCCTCTCAAATGTAGAATCTATTCTTTCTTTAAACGCTACATACTAAGAGATTCAGGTTTTGGAGTAATGTACAGATAGAATTGGTCGAAATAATGGAGTGAACGAGAATGTCTCCCAAGACTTCATACAGGGCGAGTTAAAATTTTCCTCTCAAATGTAGAATCGATTTTTTCTTTAAACGCTACATACTAACAGATTCAGGTTTCCGAGTAAGGTGCAGATATAGACCGTCAGATAGTTACAGATTTAGGTGCCCCATTTTCACATAAAAGCCTCGAATAGGGTTGAGAAGTACATCAATGTTGAGTGAAATGGAGGGAAATTTACGAGTAGCTCCTGGGGAGAACATATGGAAAATTCGATTTTCCATGGAAAATTTGATTTTCCATATTTTAACGCGAGCCGTGTTCACCTTATCATTAATTAATAGAACCTGGCTTCGGAATACCAAAGGCTTGAGTGTTACAGGTGTCTAAACGGTTAAAATGAGGGCGTTATCTTGTAAGGAAAAATCGAGATTTTGTCAGATTTTCCCATACAAGCCCATCGAAACTGTGAAAACCTACATTGTCACCAGACCGAAAAACATAATGGCTTGAGTGGCGCGAATGGATAAGTAGATTTTGTCGTCGGAAAATTGGATGGAAATTCATTTTGATTTTTCCATATGTTCTCCCCAAGAGCCACTCTTAAATTTCCCTCCATTTTACTCAATATCGATGTACTATTCTACCCATTTCGAGGCTTGTATGTGAAAATGGGGCACCTAAATCTGTCACTATCTGACGGTCTAATAGAAATGGTGGAAATAATGGAGTGAACGAGAATGTCTCCCAAGACTTCATACAGGGCGAGTTAAAATTTTCTTCTCAAATGTAGAATCGATTTCTTCTTTAAATGCTACATACTAACAGATGCAGGCTTTGGAGTACTGTACAGATAGAAATGGTCGTTATAATGGAGTGAACGATGATGTCTCCCAAGATTTCAAACAGGGCAAGTTAAAATTTTCCTCTCAAATGTAGAATCGATTTTTTCTTAAAACGCTACATACAAACAGTTTCAAATTCTGGAGTAATGTACAGATAGAAATGGTAGAAATGATGGAGTGAACGAAAATGTCATACGGGGCGAAATAAAAATATTCCTCTCAAATGAAGAATCGATTTTTTCTTCAGAAGCTACATACTAACAGATTCAGGTTTTGGAGTAATGTACAGATAGAAATGGTAGAAATAAAGGAGTGAACGGGAATGTCTCCCAAGATTTCATACAGGGCAAAATAAAAATTTTCCTCTCAAATGTAGAATCGATTTTTTCTTTAAACGCTACATACCCTAATAGCACACCATGTCCCAGGGACGTCCCTATTTGGTACACATCATGTCCAAATGTCCGGGACTTAAAATCATTGTCCTTGGGACGTCCGATTCAGTGCATTTTCATGAATTTCCTCAAAGGACTTCCTATGGATGTTCCAATCGGTACATCGTATAAAACGTCTCTGAAAGGACGTCTTTGGGGTGTCCTGGGTCGGATATATTTTGTAATGTTTCTTAGGACATCCATCGGACGTCCTTGTTAGTAAGTATTCTGGCATGTCTTTGAAAGGACGTCCCATGGTTGTCCTGGTACGGGACATTTAGGAACATCCCGCATGAGTGAATATTGGACGTCCCAATTGGTTAATCTTAGAATATCTCCCTGCGAGGACTTCCTTGGGATGTCCTGGTTCGGATATATTTTGTAGAATTTTCTGGGATATCCATTGGATGTCCTGGTTGGCATGTATTTGGCATGTCTTCGAAAGGACTTCCTATGGTGGTCCTGGTACGGGGACATTCTGGAACGTCCTTGACGGATGTACATCGGACGTCATCCCAATCGGTGAATTTCAGAAAATGTCCCTGTGAGGACTTCCTTGGGATGTCCTGGATTGAACATTTTTCGGAATGTTTCCTAGGTGCATCCATCCAAAGATGAAGGATGAATGATCATAAAAATTAAACAAAATTCGAAAACAGTTACAATAATTAGGCCCAGTACCCGTGTATACATCCCAGCTAGTGGTTTTACAGAAGATGTATAAAATGGATCGCATATTTACAATAGGGCTGAACATTATAGCGAAAATAACCCATCTGAAATAAAACCCTTTTCACTATCATTATGGTCATCAGGGGCCATATTCTCGAGTTTATGCGTATGCCAATACGATTCACTGTTACACAACAATGAAAATAAAAAATGTATGTTTGTCTCTCTTGTTCGTATACGGATTGAAACCGAACAATTCCTCATGTATGGATTCCGAGCATAAAGTTGTTTTCTGTGTTTTGTGTTCTGTGTTCAAGTGAAGTGTTGACGAATTGACAGACAATTGTTGAGTATTTACCAGCTAATGCGGGTTTTCTATCGTCTTTCGTGATTAATTAGTTTAGTGACTGTTTTGTAAGTTATTTTGTGTTCATTCAGTGTAGTTATATCTTTAAATGAAAATAAAAGTTTTGTTATACTATTCAATAGTTATTACTAACCTATTCAACACTGTTTTGAAAAAGGTGTTTCCGTAAGACAAGTAGAGTTGTGTGTATCCTTTAAACATGTACAAAACCGAATTGAATGACTCTGAGAGAGTGCTGAGCTTATACCTAGTAAGTAAATCTGGTTCCATCCAAATTGGTATCTCCAGTAGGTAATCCACAACAATATCATAATCTTAGTCCTTAAAGAGATATGTAGGAACAAACACATCTGATAATTCTGCACATCCTAAGGACGTCCCAGATGTACTTTCGATTGATGTAATTCGGGGACGTCCAATGAACATCCCAGGTGGATGTCGATTGAATATCCTTATAGAACGTCCAATTTTGGTGAGAAGTCGAAACATTGGTACTTCCCACGGATGTCCAATGGACGTCCGCGGTACCAATACTGCACGTCCTAAGAACGTACCAATATTGCACGTCCCAAGGACGTCCAAGATGTACTTTCGATTGATGTAATTCGGGGACGTCCGATTAACATCCCAGGTGGATGTTCATTGGATATTCTTATAGAACGTCCAATTTTGGTGAGAAGTCGAGACATTGGTGCTTCCCACGGATGTCCAATGGACGTCCGCGGTACCAATTTTGCACATCCTAAGGACGTCCCGAATGTCCTGAGAGGATGTCCTATGGATTACCATCGGACTTCATGGTGCTATTAGGGTAACTAACAGATTCAGGTTTTGGAGTAATGTACAGATAGAAATGGTCGAAATGATGGATTGAACGAGAATGTGTCTCAAGATTTCATACAGGGCGAAATAATTTTTTTTTCTCTCAAATATAGAATCAATTTTTTCTTCAAACGCTACAGACTAACAGATTCAGGTTTTGGAGTAATGTAAAGATAGAAATGGTTGAAATAATGAGGTGAACGAGAATGTCTCTCAAGATTTCATACATTCTCGTTCACTCCATCATTTCGACCATTTCTATCTGTACATTACTCCAAAACCTGAATTTGTTAGTATGTAGCGTTAGAAGAAAAAATTGATTCTACATTTGATAGGAAAATTTTTATTCCGTCCTGTATGAAATCTTGGGGGACATTCTCGTTAACTCCATTATTTCGACCATTTCTATCTGAACATTACTCAAAAACCTGAATCTGTTAGTATGTAGCGTTTGAAGAAAAAATAGATTCAACATTTGAGAGGAAAATTTTTATTTCGCCCTGTATGAAATCTTGGGATACATTCTCGTTCACTCCATTATTTCGACCATTTCTATCTGTACATTACTTCAAAACCTGAATCTGTTAGTATGTAGCGTTTTAAGAAAAAGTCCATTCTACATTTGAGAGGAAAATTTTTATTTCGCCCTGTATGAAATATTGGGAGACATTCTCGTTCACTCCATTAACTCGACCATTTCTATCTGTACATTACTCCAAAACCTGAATCTGTTAGTATGTGGCGTTTGAAGAAAAAATCGATTCTACATTTGAGAGGAAAATTTTTATTTCGCCCTATTTGAAATCTTGGGAGACATTCTTGTTCACTCCATTATTTCGACCATTCCTATCTGTACATTACTCCAAAACCTGAATCTGTTAGTATGTAGCGTTTTAAGAAAAAATTGATTCTACATTTGAGAGGAAAATTTTTATTTTGCACTGTATGAAATCTTGGGAGACATTCTCGTTCGCTCTATTATTCCGACCATTTCTATCTGTACATTACTCCAAAACCTGAATTGTGAGTATGTAGCGTTAGAAGAAAAAATTGATTCTACATTTGATAGGAAAATTTTTATTCCGCCCTGTATGAAATCTTGGGAGACATTCTCGATAACTCCATTATTTCGACCATTTCTATCTGAACATTACTCCAAAACCTGAATCTGTTAGTATGTAGCGTTTGAAGTAAAAATAGATTCAACATTTGAGAGGAAAATTTTTATTTCTGCCTGTATGAAATCTTGGGAGACATTCTCGTTCACTCCATTATTTCGACAATTTCTATCTGTACATTACTCCAAAACCTGAATTTGTTAGTATGTAGCGTTAGAAGAAAAAATTGATTCTACATTTGATAGGAAAATTTTTATTCCGCCCTGTATGAAATCTTGGGAGACATTCTCGATAACTCCATTATTTCGACCATTTCTATCTGAACATTACTCCAAAACCTGAATCTGTTAGTATGTAGCGTTTGAAGTAAAAATAGATTCAACATTTGAGAGGAAAATTTTTATTTCGCCCTGTATGAAATCTTGGGAGACATTCTCGTTCACTTCATTATTTCGACCATTTCTATCTGTACATTACTTCAAAACCTGAATCTGTTAGTATGTAGCGTTTTAAGAAAAAATCGATTCTACATTTGAGAGGAAAATTTTTATTTTGCACTGTATGAAATCTTGGGAGACATTCTCGTTCGCTCTATTATTCCGACCATTTCTATCTGTACATTACTCCAAAACCTGAATTTGTTAGTATGTAGCGTTTGAAGAAAAAATCGATTCTACATTTGATAGGAAAATTTTTATTTCGCCCTGTATGAAATCTTGGGAGACATTCTCGTTCACTCCATTATTTCGACCATTTCTATCTGTACATTACTTCAAAACCTGAATCTGTTAGTATGTCGCGTTTTAAGAAAAAGTCGATTCTACATTTGAGAGGAAAATTTTTATTTCGCCCTGTATGAAATATTGGGAGACATTCTCGTTCACTCCATTATATCGACCATTTCTATCTGTACATTACTCCAAAACCTGAATCTGTTAGTATGTAGCGTTTAAAGAAAAAATCGATTCTACATTTGAGAGGAAAATTTTTATTTTGCCCTGTATGAAATCTTGGGAGACATTCCCGTTCACTCCATTATTTCTACCATTTCTATCTGTACAGTACTCCACAACCTGAATCTGTTAGTATGTAGCGTTTAAAGAAAAAATCGATTGTACATTTGAGAGGAAAATTTTTATTTTGCCATGTATGAAATCTTTGGAGACATTCTCGTTCACTCCATTATTTCGACAATTTCTATCTGTACATTACTCCAAAACCTGAATCTGTTAGTATGTAGCGTTTGAAGAAAAAATCGATTCTACATTTGAAAGGAAAATTTTTATTCCGCCCTGTATGAAATCTTGGGTGACATTTTCGTTCACTCCATTATTTTGACCATTTCTATCTGTACATTACTCCAAAACCTGAATCTGTCAGTATGTAGCGTTTGAAGAAAAAATCGATTCATCATTTGAGAAGAAAATTTTTATTTCGCCCTGTATGAAATCTTGGAAGACATTCTCGTTCACTCCATTATTAATTTCGACCATTTCTATCTGTACATAACTCTAAAACCTGAATCTGTTAGTATGTAGCGTTTGAAGAAAAAATCGATTCTACATTTGAGAGGAAAATTTGTATTCCGCCCTGTATGAAATCTTGGGGACATTCTCGTTCACTCCATTATTTCGACCATTTCTATCTGTACATTACTCCAAAACCGAAATCTGTTAGTATGTAGCGTTTGAAGATAAAATTGATTCTACATTTGAGAGGAAAATTTTTATTTCGCCCTGTATGAAATCTTGGAAGTCATTCTCGTTCACTCCATTATTTCGACCATTTCTATCTGCACATTACTCCAAAACCTGAATCTGTTAGTATGTAGCGTTTGAAGAAAAAATCGATTCAACATTTGAGAGAAATTTTTATTTCGCCCTGTATGAAATCTTGGGAGACATTCCCGTTCGCTCCATTATTTCGACCATTTCTATCTGTACATTACTCCAAAAGCTGAATCTGTTAGTATGTAGCGTTTTAAGAAAAAATCGATTCTACATTTGAGAGGAAAATTTTTATTTTGCACTGTATGAAATCTTGGGAGACATTCTCGTTTGCTCCATTATTCCGACCATCTCTATCTGTACATTACTCCAAAACCTGAATTTGTTAGTATGTAGCGTTTGAAGAAAAAATCGATTCTACATATGTAGCGTTTAAAGAAAAAATCGATTGTACATTTGAGAGGAAAATTTTTATTTTGCCATGAATGAAATCTTGGGAGACATTCTCGTTCACTCCATTATTTCGACAATTTCTATCTGTATATTACTCCAAAACCTGAATCTGTCAGTATGTAGCGTTTGAAGAAAAAATCGATTCATCATTTGAGAGGAAAATTTTTATTTCGCCCTGTATGAAATCTTGGGAGACATTCTCGTTCACTCCATTATTAATTTCGACCATTTCTATCTGTACATAACTCTAAAACCTGAATCTGTTAGTATGTAGCGTTTGAAGAAAAACTCGATTCTACATTTGAGAGGAAAATTTTTATTTCGCCCAGTATGAAATCTTGGAAGTCATTCTCGTTCACTCCATTATTTCGACCATTTCTATCTGCATATTACTCCAAAACCTGAATCTGTTAGTATGTAGCGTTTGAAGAAAAAATCGATTCAACATTTGAGAGAAATTTTTATTTCGCCCTGTATGAAATCTTGGGAGACATTCCCGTTCACTCCATTATTTCGACCATTTCTATCTGTACATTACTTCAAAACCTGAATCTGTTAGTATGTAGCGTTTAAAGAAAAAATCGATTCTACATTTGAGAGGAAAATTTTTATTTTGCACTGTATGAAATCTTGGGAGACATTCTCGTTTGCTCAATTATTCCGACCATTTCTATCTGTACATTACTCCAAAACCTGAATCTGTTAGTATGTAGCGTTTAAAGAAAAAATCGATTCTACATTTGAGAGGAATATTTTTATTTCGCCCTGTATGAAAATTTGGGAGATATTACCAAAAATATATCAAGTAATGTTTCCTCTTCAACATATAGGGACTGAAATATATTTGTCAACAATAGAAGTACACAAAACTGTTCATCTGTCAATTGCCTCGAAATAATCACAACAATTATAATTCGTGTTTCTAACCTTGAAATTACTTTTATCTATTTTCTTACAATAATGACTGAAAAAGGTCTTGCTATTTTTCCAGTTTGCCTGTTTCAGTATAAAGGTCTACTGGTGTATCCCTAGAAAATCGTGAAGATGCTATCGCTGATCTACAGCTACCTGCTGGGGCCTCTTTGAGAATAAACTTAATCCACCCTGCTATCACAGACCTAGAAGCGGATTTCACCTTGCCTCTAGTTGTGATGAATAGAGAAGTGATATTTATAGAACCTTTCCTAATTTTAGCGAGTTCAATTAATTTGTTTATCCAAAAGATTACATCTAAATTCCTATTATTGTGTCTACTGATTTTCCATCCAGATTGTTGGTAATTATCTCTATCAGTTTTAGAGCCAAAAAGTGGCCAGAAGATAATATAATCATTTTCACAAAGAAAATTATCTTCACTCAGATCTAACAATGTCAAGTCATGAACTCTTCTCCCCGAATATAATAATAACAAAGTGGCAACATGCCCAGATACCTGAAAAAAACTCTTCACACTAGGAGAATGATTTGATAACCACTCTGCTACTATGTCTATATCCCAAATAGATTTCTTTCTTATAGGTTTTTGGAGACTAATGGCTTTCAAAATTTGTTTTACAACTGGATGAGAGCTCAAATGTTGACTTTTCAGTGGATTAGCAAAAGTTGCTATTACAGATTTGTGAACTAGTATTGTACTATATGACAGAGACTCACATCTATGTAAATAACTCAAATATACTGCAACATCTTGGGGATTTGGATCATGTACAGACATATTTCTTTCTTTCGCCCAATTAATCCATCTTTTCCATGGTGCTCTGTAAGATTTCAAAGCAGATTCTCGCCAAGCAGATTGCAATAACTGTCTGTCTTCTATACCCCAATCGTGCATTCGACGCCACTGGAACTTCACCTGTGGAATGTTTGTTTACTATCATTTGTTTTGAAAACAAAGCAGTATTTCGACATTGTGTCTCACTAAACCACTGCACTATTTTGAAAAATATTCCAAATGTAACTTTAAGTTGTTTAAGCAGGACAAAAACCACGAAACACTTCATCAACACAAAACACTTGCACTTGCGTTCTCTGATGCTTTGAGGAACGTTGCACAAGTATCTGTTTAATTCAATCCCCGTCGTGGTCTTAGCCAGGAGAGTACTTGTTTTCTGACAGGTACTTGCCATATGAATGAACTGGTCCAAAATTTAGGAAGGATAATACTCAACAGAATGAACAATTTATTTATAGATGTTGGAGAAGGTTTCTTAACTCATAGGGCCAGTTGCATAAAGAATTTAACAGACAAATAAATATTTGATTTGAGGATTACTATGGCAACGCATGTCTAAGCTCACCAGTTATGTTACCTACGTTAACAGAAGGCTTTATGCAACTGGTCCATATTTATTCAAATATTCGTATTGATTCGTTGAAACTTGATCTACACAACATAAACCCCCAGGCACCAAACTTGAAATATAGTCAAGGAACTTGTTAAATCTCTCGAATTAATTTCTTTATACCATAAATAATGTTTTATTTTTGATAGCTGAAAACTCCTAGAATCCAACTAAGGAAAGAATATCATCATAAATCACAAAACTAATCCGCTATCTTGAATCCCCAAATTTTGATAAAAAGTTATTTGCTGCCAACCCCCGGCCTTTTATTGACCCTAGGAATTTTAAGACAAAACCGCGACATAACTTGTTGCAGCTCACAGGTACTGCATTTGCATAAGTAATTTTGACCCCCTTAAAAAAGCACGGCACTGTGCTAGAGGTGTTGTGTTTTGGTTCGAATGTCAAAAACCCGAAACAAAACAGTTTCCGCAAGAATTATCTTCGGTTCAGTGAATATGATGTTTACGTTGCGTCGGGCCAATCTATGTTTACACAGTCTCTACAGCATTACAGAATACGAAACGCTCGTTACGGAAAAGGATGACGTTTTCAGCATTTATACATGAATTTATTTCGAATTGAATAAATATATTTTAAATCAATGACGCTAGAAGATTCACTTCAAAAATTTTAATGTGTTATGTATATGTTTTTTTATATGTCTCAGTATTCTTAATATCTATATAAAACCAATTTCAAGGCAATGATATGAAGCTCTTTATACTGTAATTTGTAATCATAGGTTAGGTTAAGAATTGACTATTCCTATACAATTGTTATTGTCGAAAGAGGAAATAAAAATTATTATTATTATTATCACGAAAACTATCGATATGTGCTGGGGTTTAACGTCGCTAAACCACTAACCAGTCTCACGGAAGGACAAACACAGTTCCGGTAGTACGAGGAATGTCAAGACTCATTCAGGAAGCTGAAAGAAGCTTTGATTAGGGTTCATATAAACCCATGAAAAAATCAACGGCAACGTTAAAAATTCTGAAAAGAATTCGAGTTATTTTGGCATTCAAATTGAATAATGAGAGAGATGTAGAAGACAAGAATCGCTTTTGCAAGTGATAAGTATATGAAGACTGAACATTGAGGAACTATTCATACTATTTTTCAGAAAAAAAATCAAACAATTTATATTTTTAATAATGATTTTCAAAACGCGGACAAAAAACGGTAAATCCCCCCAGTAAGTGATTCCTCTGTAGTACATGAACGAAAAGACAAAAATAGTTCTGCTACTGCCCACAAGGTATTGCACAGAATTATTGTTACTGTCATATTTACTGTACAGCGTTGCCAATAGTTCTATACAGCGGTAACCGATGTAATTTGTTTAAAGTTTCGAAAATAAAAGTTACGTCGATAGAGGTTTGCCAGTTCATCAGTTGAATGTTGGATTGGTCCATTCCAGTTAATTTCAAATAACATTTAATTATATACATAAAAAATAACGGCATAATAGGCGTAGTTTAGCTTAAAAAGTTGAAAAATATTGATAAAAATAAATTATAGTGAGTTGTTCATATTAGCTGCTCTTTTTGAATTTTACCAACAATATTGTTGTTTGTGCTAAAAGCAAATCTAATCTAAACAAGATCAAGGACGGACTGACTATATTTATAACAAACCCATGGGCACTGCAACCACGAATATCAGAAAAACAAACGAAATGAATACAATAAATAATACAGCACAGCACAGGCCTCATCGATAAACCAAAATCTAATGTGGCGAAGCTGCGGGCGATGCCGGACCTGATCTCTTACGTAGCCGGCGCCCGGCCGCGGGTGAACATCTTTGCGCTTGCACCGAGAAGAATCTGGACGATTCGATGAATCTGGACGATTCGATGGAAAATTCTAGAGTATTCGGAGAAGTCAACAGTGAATATAAAAAGAACGACGCAGCAGAGGGACAGTCAGTTAGGAAGTGAAAGTCGAATATAAATAGTAGAGTGATTGTTATATATTGTGAATCATTGTATTTCGTTAAATAAATTATTTTAGAGTGAATTAGAGTTTAAATATACGACATTTGGTGACAGAAGTGCGATGTTTAAATACAGAGTGTTCGAGTAAGTAGACCGTTTGTGTATTTCGGACAATTGTTTTCGCGAAAAATAGACAGTGACTGATAAACATTTTTTCGTCAAGTTGACAGTTGTGTGCATTAACGGAGTATGAACTGATATACTTCTCGCGTGTGAAATAAACAATAATAATAATAATAGACTAGTGGCCGTGGAATAGACTGTGTGAAACAGACAAAATTAATAATAATAAAGACTGGTGACCCGTGAAATAGACTGTGAGACATAGACTAAGACAAAATGTGTTCGAGGAAAGTTCGCCTGGCCGATTTGAAGGTTGCGGAATTGAAGCAAGAACTGGAGGAGAGGGAACTTGATACAAGTGGTAAAAAGGCCGTGCTTCAGGCAAGACTTTCTGAGGGATTAATCCAGAAGGGCGAGGATCCAGAAACATTTTCATTCGAAGTTTCTGGAATTGATTTGGGTTCCATAATGAATAAACTCGACGAAAATTCCAAATCAATGAAAGAAGAGCTGCAACAAAATTCAACTGGAAGAAAAACTTCTAGAAAATTCGAAAAATCTGGAAGAAAAGCTGCTGGAAAATTCGAATAGTCTGAAAGGAGAATTTCAAGAAAGTTCGAGGAATTTGAGAGAAGAGATTCTAGAAAATTCGAAGGGTTTGAGGGAAGAGCTTCTAGAAAACTCGAAGAACATGAAAGAAGAACTTTGTGGCGTGGCGAATCGATTAGAAGAAAGAATGGGAACTGTCGAGACAGAGATGGAGAAAATCAAAGATGGAATTGAGCAAGAGATGGGGAAATTGAAGGAAACCATCAGTGATGAAATAAGAGGCGAATTTTATAAGTCAGGTTGAGTTGAACCAAAATTATATACTTTATTCAAGAAAACTGACACAATAAAAATATGTATGTGTATAAATGAATTCAAAATCAAGACTGAAGAGAATAAAAATATAAAATAATATAGCAGCGTCGAAGATTAAAACTGCTGACGCATTTCCGAGCGACAGCGTAGTTTCTTGGGAGACGTCGAGTTTGCTGATATGGCCACAGAGTAGGAAAGTAAATGTTGTTAACATTTACGAGGGCTCTTGGAGAAGTCCTTATATAATTCCTCCCTCATCAGAGAGATCCATACGGGGGGTGGATGGATCGGCTATTCGACCTCGTCGATATCAGTGGTACTTGTGGGCAGCCGAAGGGGATGGGATCTCTTTTCGTTTGGCTGCATGGTTATGGTTGTACTGGTGGAAGGTAGTACGGCCAGGGGTTGGTCTTCTCTTGGAGATAGACATCTGGTTCTGACGATCCTCGTCAGCCAATATATTGCCAACATGAATAAGGCAATATAAAGTGGTATAGTCCATTTGAATGAAGAATCTTGGGGTGAACTTTTCAACGTGATTTGTTGAATTTCCTCCTGTTCTTATTTACTTGGTCCAGGGGTATATCGTAGAGGTTGAGTTCTTGTAGGTGGCTCAAGCTTGCTCTAGGGGTCTTGACCTCCGGTAGTAGTAGTGGCTGGCCCGGAATGATGTCATCTGTGTTGGCGAATGAGTGCCTTGTGGTCTGAAAATTGCAACCAGTTGGCACTTCCACAAGGTAGGCGCCTTTGAGGGTGGCTAGGTCCGTTTTCTGACAGTGGACCTTGACCTTCGTTTCGTAGGGGAAAACGGCTATGTAGTGGGCATTATTGATTTGCTGAACGATTTCGTGATAAATCCTAATTCGGACCGGTTCACATGTTGACAGTTCATCGACTTCCAGTTGAAGGAATCGAAAGATACAATTGAATTACATTTTGAAATTCGAACGGCTGTCCGGCTGAGAAATCCTCGCTCTTTTCGTACATAGGTGTTTCCGCGAACTCGAATTCATTCTCTGGATCGTATTCTACACTTTCTTGTTGAGAATAATTAGTATATTCTTCGTTAGGGGATATATCAAATTGTTCGGTATAATTTAGTTGTTCTGTATGCCACCTGTGGTTCGATTGATTGGGTTTTGAATTAATTGTAGCTTGGCGGGATGTTGTACTCATAGGAGTAGGTTTTGGAAGTTATAATTTGGATTGGGTTTCCACATGTTTTTTGGGGCTACGAAAACCTCCTGGTTTGTTGGGAACCTTTGAAAATGATTTTGTTTAGGCTGAATATTGATTGGGCCTATTGGAAATGATTGATTTTGGTCAATAGTACTGGGTTGCATGTGGTTTCGTGGTCTCACAAAATTTTGGGTTGGCGAATTAAATTGTTGGTGTGTGTAATTTGGGACTGGTGCAAAATATCGTGATTGTGAATTTCTCTGAACAGAATTATTTGTAATGAAATTCGATGCAGATTGAGGATCATTGAGTGCATTTTTCGGTTGCAAATTTGAATGATTTTGATTCGGGTTTATCGAATTTTGTAAGTACCGGATATTATCTTCGTTTCTTATGAAATTCATAGCCTCGAGTAAAGATTTAGGATCTTTAGTGCGTACCATAATGCCATAGGGATTTTTTAATCTGGCTAAAAATACTTGTAAAGCTTGTTGATTATACATTTGTTGCTTAAACTTTCTAATATTTATATCAATTTCATGAATAGCCAAATAATTAGATATAGTGTTCAAAATTTTTCGAACTTTATCGTGAAATTGGTAAGGGCTTTCGTTATTAGACTGCCTTAGATTGTTCAAGTCTAGTGACAAGCAATTTTCGTTTCGAGGGTCACTGAAATTTAGAATGAGTTGATTTTTTATTTCGTCAATGGTGCTAGAACAGCTGATATTCACAACTTCTCTAGCAGGACCCTTCAATTTACTTATAACTGTTCTCAAAATAACTACATTTTGAAAATTATCCTTATTGGTTTTGTCATAAAAGTGTTTTACTATACTATCTATACTTTCTAGGAAAAACTGCAGTTCATTGACGTCCCCGTCAAAATCTGGGATCGTTTCTGCATGAACTTTAGTGAAATTTGGAAGCGACATCATTACTTTTTCTGTCTCCTCGATCAAACTGATAGAATTTAAACTTTGAGTTAAATTATCTAGTTCTGTATCGATATTTGAAATATCAAGATCACCTAAATCTAACTCTAGATTGTCTGCACGATCACAAAAGGATGAGGATTCACTAGAGGAGTCTGACATGAAAAGCAAAAGAGACTTACAGTACGAGTTTCTCCATTGATCTCTGCTCTGCTCTGTTGAATCTTAGTATTTGGTTCGCCTCGTCTCTGGTCTCGTTCGGTTCTGCACTCCACTTCCAAACTTTCTTCGATAGAGCGATGGAAAGTAGGCACTTTTTCCGGTAGTTGGTTAACTATTGAAATAGATAAAATTTCCTCGATGGATTTTCCCAACTATCCTACTACGACTGCGCCAATTTTATAAGTCAGGTTGAGTTGAACCAAAATTATATACTTTATTCAAGAAAACTGACACAATAAAAATATGTATGTGTATAAATGAATTCAAAATCAAGACTGAAGAGAATAAAAATATAAAATAATATAGCAGCGTCGAAGATTAAAACTGCTGACGCATTTCCGAGCGACAGCGAGGTTTCTTGGGAGACGTCGAGTTTGCTGACATGGTCACAGAGTAGGAAAGTAAATGTTGTTAACATTTACGAGGGCTCTTGGAGAAGTCCTTATATAATTGGCGGCATCAAAGACGAAATTGAGGAAGAGATGGGAAAATTGAAGGAAACAATTAGTGACGAAATCAAAGGCGGACTCGAGGCGGAAATCATCAAAATAAAGGAGAAAATCAGTAAGTTGGAAAACCAGAATGACACTACCCACATCACAGAATCTGTCAATGAAAATTCAATGCTGGAATTGAGTCTGAACTTAGATGATGTTCAAAGAGGTTTGAAAGATGTAAAAATCAGTCCAGAAACAGGAAAACTCTATGAAACCACCTCAGTTTGATGGAAAAACACCATGGGCAAGTTACCGCCGACAGTTTGAAGCTGCAGCAAAGGCGAATGGATGGAATGCAGAAGAAAGAGCTGTGCATTAACACTGGCGTTGCGTGGAGAAGCAATAAATATCTTACAAACCCTCACGGCACAAGAACAAGAGGACTACGAGCAGCTGATTAAACATCTCGAATTACGGTATGGACAGACCCATCTAGAACATGTATACCACTCACAGCTCAAAAACCGCTGCCAGAAATCAAGTGAGTCCCTACAGGAGTTTGAAGCAGACATTGCACGCTTGGTTCGCCTTGCATACCCAGCCACACCGGAAAAGGTAATGGAGCGACTAGCAGTTCAGGCATTCTTAGATGGACTTCGTGATCAGGAAACCAGACAAGCATTGACACTAGCTCGCCCAACACATCTCGTGGATGCACTGGCACGCGCTTTGGAATTTGAGGCGGCGAAGCAATCCTGCAGAAGCCAGAGTAAAGTCCGAGTTATTGAAGAAAACCCACAGGAGCCTATACTAACCTGGAAGCTGCCATAAGAAAGGTCGTGAAGGAGATGTTGCCTGAGAGAAGACTAGTGAGATGCCGGAACTGTAGGAAACTTGGACACGTGCGTAGTCAATGTCCAACCCTCAAGAGATCGAGACCATCGAAGATTGTTGAGAAGAGGCAATCGTCGGCCTATACTCAGAAAGCCCTGGTGAACAACGCATATGTCGCTGTCCTCCAATGACAGAACAAAGGAGCCTTCGTAGACGGTTTCATCAACAACAAGCCTTGCGCAATGCTGCTGGATACAGGTGCGACTAGGACAATCCTTGGGCCTGCTTTTATTAAGACATCAGACAGAATGGAACCATCATCCTGGAAGTTACGCACAGCAACAGGAGAGCCGGCCACTGTACATGGAGAGCTACCGATTGAACTGATTCTAGGCAGCACAAAAGTGAAACATCGGGCATTAGTAGCGGACATTGAGGACGACGCAATTATTGGAATGGACATCATGAATTCCAGAGGGTTTGAATTGAACTTCAAAGATGGCGTCCTACGTGTGAACGGAGAAGAGCTGGTGCTACATGGAAGAAATGAGGAGATGATTCGTATTCTGCTGGCTGAAGATGTAAGTGTACCCGAGAGGGCTGAGACCATACTGGAGGCTCGCTTGGATGGAGGTGCGAGCAATGGAAGCGTGGTTATGTTCGAGCCCAAGCTTCATGATGAGAAAATTGGACGAGGAATTGTACTAGGCAAGACTTTGTTGCGTGCTGATGAAATTGTGCCAGTAAGGGTAATGAATGTCAATTATTACCCAGTGACCTTGAAGAAAGGAACTGTTTTGGGGCACTGCTCGTCAATTTCCTCTGTGATCCGGAGTGTACACGGTACTGTTAGTCAAGACAACAACCTGACAGCGGAACTGGAAAAATTGGTCACCATCTCTTCTAAGGGCATTAAACCAGCCCAACAGCCCAGATTGAGAGAATTAGTCAAGAAGTACCAAGACATCTTCGATACCGGACAAGGAAAAGGGGGTCGAACGAATGTAGTTCAACATAAAATTGATACTGGGGATGCCCGACCGATCCGACAATCAGCTAGAAGACTTCCTCTTGCCAAGAAAGGAAGAGGCTGACAAAATAGTCAGTGATATGGGGAAAGATGCAGTTATTGAACCATCCGACAGTCCATGGTCCTCTCCAGTGGTGCTGGTGAAGAAGAAAGATGGATCAACACGCTTTTGCGTAGACTATCGTCAACTGAACAACGTGACGAAGAAAGACAGTTACCCTCTTCCGAGAATAGACGACACCCTAGACACGTTGGCTGGCTCCACGATTTTCTCGACCCTCGATCTGAAGAGTGGATACTGGCAGGTAGAACTTGCTCCAGAAGATAGAGAATAGACAGCCTTCACCATCGGCTCAGGACTGTGGCATTTCACCGTTATGCCATTCGGACTTTGTAATGCTCCAGCCACATTCGAGAGATTAATGGAAACGGTTCTGAAAGAACTTTCATGGAGGACATGTCTGGTATATCTCGATGACATTATTGTAGTTGGCAAATCGTTCGAAGACCACGTTAAAAACCCGGAGGAGGTATTCCTGCGACTGAGAAATTCTGGACTGAAGCTGAGCCCCAAGAAATGCCACCTGTTCCAAAAAGAAGTACGTTACCTTGGCCATGTTGTCTCTGGGCGCGGAGTAGCAGTGGATGACGAGAAGATCAGAGCAGTGAAGGAGTGGCCTATTCCGAGAGACATACACCAACTACGTAGTTTTCTTGGTTTGTGCACATACTATCGCCGATATGTGCTGGGGTTCGCCAACATCGCTAAACCACTGACCAGGCTCACGGAAGGACAAACAAAGTTTCAGTGGTCTGAAGAATGCCAAGACTCGTTCAGGAAGCTGAAGGGGGCATTGATCAACGCACCGATTCTGAGTTATCCCCTTCCGAGTGGAAAATTCATTTTGGACACGGACGCCAGCAACGTGGGACTTGGAGCTGTCTTGTCCCCGATCCAGGATGGGCAAGAGAATGTCATCGGATACTTCAGTAAAACTCTCAGTAAACCGGAGCGTAACTACTGCGTCACCAGACGAGAACTGTTGGCTGTTATCAAGGGAGTAGAACACTTTTACAAATACGTGTACGGCAGAAGATTCCTGTTAAGGACCGACCACGCAGCCCTTAAATGGCTTCTACAGTTCAAAAACCCCGAGGGCCAAGAAGCACGTTGGATCGAAAGATTCCAAGAATTCGACTTCGAGATCGAACATCGAGCAGGGAGTGGCCACAAGAACGCAGATGCCCTGTCAAGGAGACCATGCCCAGACGACTGCTCACACTGCCGACGAGCAGAAGAGAAGGAAGCAGCGATTTGTAGAACCACGGCAGTTGACAATAACTGGAATGACAACGAGGTCCAGAAAGACCAAGAAAGAGATCCAGATCTTGGTTTAGTCATCGGTTGGAAAAAGAGTAATCAAAGACCGACATGGCAGGAAATCGCAAGATATTCCCCAGCAGTCAAATCCTACTGGGCCCAATGGAACTCCCTTACCTTGGAAAATGGGGTCCTGAAACGTGTATTGGAGACCGAAGATGGTGGGGAGGACAGACGTCAGATAGTGGTACCCAAGAACAGAATACATGAAGTACTCCGAGAGATCCATGATGGAGTTGCTGGAGGACATCTGGGTGTGACAAAGACCCTGCAGAAATTAAGGCAACGGTTCTACTGGGTCAATTGTCAAGTTGATGTCAATGACTGGTGCAGAAAGTGTGCTGTTTGTGCTGCCAGCAATGGACCTCGGACACGACCCAAGGCCCCGATGCGTCAGTATAACGTAGGTAGTCCATTCGAAAGAATCGCCATTGACATCGCCGGACCGTTCCCCGTATCAGTTCACGGAAATAAATACATCCTTGTTGCAATGGACTATTTCAGCAAGTGGGCCGAAGCCTATGCCCTACCCAACCAGGAAGCCATCACCGTCGCGGACGTCTTGGTGAAAGAGTGGATATGTCGATTCGGCGTTCCCTGCACTCGGGCCAAGGCAGAAATTTTGAATCCAATTTGTTCCAAGAAATGTGCCAAATGCTGAACATCCGAAAGACGAGAACCACAGCTCTACATCCACAGTCCGATGGAATGATTGAGCGGATGAACAGGACTATCAATCGCCACTTGTCCAAGGTAGTCTCTGACCATCAAAAACACTGGGACCAGTATCTCTATTTGTTCCTGATGGCCTACCGTTCCGCAGTACACGAGTCGACCGGCCAAACCCCTGCAAGTATCATAATGGGCCGAGAGCTGCGACTTCCCTGTGACCTAAAGTTTGGGATGCCACCAGGACAGGATACCGCGGGAGAGGACTACGTCAGCAAACTCCGGCAGCGAATGGAGGACATCCACGAACGAGTCCGTTTGAACATCCAGAGTGACAGCGACCGAATGAAAGCGACTTATGACATCAATGCCGATGCTGGAGGATTTCAGGTTGGTGACCTAGTTTGGTTGTACAACCCGATGCGTCGCCGTGGCCTGTCACCAAAATTACGGAATTCATGGGAAGGTCCGTACAAGATCATCAAGATGATAAATGACCTGCTTTACCGAATCCACAACTAACCCAGAGGTAAACCCAGGGTCGTTCATTTCAACAGGTTGGCCCCCTACGCTGGAAACCATGACCAAGTCCGCACCCTCAGACCAACAGAGGATGCAATGACGTTCCAGAAATTCATGTCTTTATACTCAAATGGACAGAAAGTGTCACACGGGGTAACTCGAGAGGAGCCACTGGACCTTTTCAAAGTGCCAGTCGATTACGCCCTAGCACACTGCGTCGCAGAAGATCTTCGAATGTCCAGGGGCATCGCTGTGGTGTTCTCCAAGAAATTTGGCCAACTCCTAGGACTACGAAAACAGAATCCAGAAATTGGAGGTGTGCTACAGCTGAAGAAGGGCCAGAGGAACATCTACTACTTGGTGATCAAGAAGCATTCCCAAGACAAACCGTCCTATGAAGATGTCTGGAGGAGCCTCACCCAACTGAGAGATACGATGGTGGACCAGAATCTGGTGGACTTGGCAATCCCAAAATTATCCTGTGGTATTGATGGGCTGGATTGGAGAGTTATAAGAAGTATGTTAGAGACGATATTCCGATCCAGCGGCATCCAGATTTTGGTTTGCTGTAATCCTATTCCACGACCTAACATGAAAACTGTGGAGTGTTATTTCCATCGAACTTCACGATGCAGATATGGGGAATCCTGCAAATATCGACACACTCCAAGGAAGACATTTCGGGACGAAATATCTCTAAGAAGGGGGCAATGTGGCGAAGCTGCGGGCGATGCCGGACCTGAACTCTTACGTAGCCGGCGCCCGGCCGCGGGTGAACATCTTTGCGCTTGCACCGAGAAGAATCTGGACGATTCGATGGAGAATTCTAGAGTATTCGGAGAAGTCAACAGTGAATATAAAAAGAACGACGCAGCAGAGGGACAGTCAGTTAGGAAGTGAAAGTCGAATATAAATAGTAGAGTGATTGTTATATAAATTAGAGTATTGTGAATCATTGTATTTCGTTAAATAAATTATTTTAGAGTGAATTAGAGCTTAAATATACGACACTAAGAAAAAGAATGAACCAACTTTAAAGAAAATGGTCCCTACCTTTGGAAACACGAAAAACGATTGAAAAGATAACCCCTTTTAGAACAAAAGGAGGTCTCTATCCATGGTAAGCTTGGATGTTCTACAAATGAACCGAAATTTGCAGACAAGGCAAATACATCACTGTTTCTGAAAAATGTGGTGTACACCCATTAAAAAACTAAAGAATCCGAAAATTTTCCGAAACTTGCAGGTCACCGAGGTCTCTAGTCAACCAAAGAGCGAAGACACTACAAATTCAACCAAATTCGTAGATAGGACTCAGCAGAGGCACACAGTATTCGAAAAACGAGTTCCCCAAGGTCTCCACCCAACAAAATTATGGATGCACTGTGAATTCCACCAAATTCACAGACATGACTCAACTAAATTCACAGACATGACTCAACTGATCTCGAAAAACTATTTCCCCGAGGTTTCCACCCAACAAAAAACTAGAGGCCCTGTTAGTTTCATTAAATTCACCGGCAAGGCTCTGTAGAGGCCGCTAATCAACAGTATAATGAGGCTCGCGAAGTTTACATTCACGAAAAAGAACGGAGATGCTGCAAAACTGAAATATTTTGTAGACCACTGAACAAAAGCCTATACGAAGAGCTGGAAAAGAGAAGGAAGGAAAAAGAAAAGGAAGAAGGAACCTTGAAAAGGAATTCTATGGCCTCTGAAGAGTATTGTCCGTGAATTTTGTGAAAGGTGCAGTGCTTCCGGTTTTGATTGGATGGAAACCTCGGGGGCCTCATTATTCGGTTTCAATGCCCCTTGCTGTGTTCTGTCAACAAATTTCAGGAAATTTTGTTGCGCGCGCCCTCAGATTTGTCTTGGATGGAGACCTCATTGTTCAAACTCAACAAACCGTACTGATTTGTGTGCAAGTTTAAAAAAATATAATAGGAAAGTTTGAACCGAAATTATTATAATAATTATTAAAAAAGGAATTGGATGTTTTCCACCATCATGAATCATGACTTTGTATGTGTCTCATCAATGTTTACTTTTTACTATAAACTTCATGTTTAATGTCTTGATAAAGAAAATGAACATTTCCGAAAGCTCGACCAAATAACAAAGAGTATTCTTTTCAACAGCCCAGTATTTTGACTGCATCCTCAAGATCCATCCGCATTTTTCCTCAACTGGTCAGTCAAGACTACCCTTCGCTTTATACATATTATATATATTCTACAGTATGTCCATAAAGTAACCCCCCTCCCCCTGTTAACTTTTGAACGGAGGGGAATTTTCATTTGCATTTTTTTTGATGAAATGGTATGTTATAAGCTACTTTTTGACAGTAATAGAAAATGACTATCCTTCAAAATGGCGGCCAGGCGCCATTTTGAAAGATTTTTTTAAATGGCATGGGGGGTCGAGTGATACCTCATTCGAAGTGTCTTTTGATTTTCCATACGACTACAAAATTTCAGACAAATATATTCATCCAAAACAAAATGGCGGCACATTATGTTAGAACTCTTATACGCGATTTCTTTGAATAAATGGCTGTAAACGAGCTCAATTGAAAGGAAAAGATATTTTTTGATATCTACAAATGTTCTCTGTCCCTCAGAATCGTTTATGAGACATGATTTCTGAGATTTGCTGAGATTCAATAAAACGAGGTATTACACTATACTTATCTACTTCTTTGAATTTTTTTTCTAATATGGCACCCATCTGCCATTTTGAGTGACAAGCTCTTGCACAAACGAAAAAATATTTTATCATTGCACTAAAGCTCTTTATAGCCATTCATTCGACAGCATCCTCTCGTGAGAGTTCTCAAATAATGTACCGCCATTTTGTTTTGGACCAATATTTCAGTTTGAAATTTTGCTGCCAAAAAGAGAATTGAAAAATGAATCGAATGAGGTATCACTCGACCCCCCATGCCATTTAAAAATATATCTCAAAATGGCGCCAGGCCGCCACTTTGAAAGTTAGAATTTTTTTATCATTGTCCAAAAGTAGCTTATGTAATACCATTTAATCAAAAAAAATTCAAAGGAAAATTTCACTCCGTTCCAAAGTTAACAGGGAGGGGGGGGTTACTTTATGGACAGACTGTATATCTCTAATTTAGATAATAAAGTAGATAAATAATTCATTATTGAAGAGAAAAAAATCACAAAATCATCTCCACAACGAACAAGAAATGTAATAATAATTACAATTATCAGTAATCCGGCTATCTGTAATATAGCTACATAATGCATTGAACCACATTACCACAATTAATGCCAGATAATTTCGCAGTACTCCGAATAATGTTGAGATTTGGCAACAGTGCATTAGCAGTAGGGTTGACCATTGGACATTCGGTAGAGACTCCAGCAGAAAACTGTAATTTATTTGGATATATTATAAAAGATCGCTGTCATTATGGCATGAAAAACATTAGGGTCACTGAATCCTAGAAGGCTTTGGCCTTCTTACGGGTATGGCTAATGGGTGGAGTCTAAATAGTTCCAATGCTCCTAAAACACCACGAAAATTAGGTCCGATGTTTGAACTAGTGACACATGTCAAAAGTCAATTTTTATGTCATTGCCGTCATTGGAAAAGTTTTCAAAAATAGTTTTAGAAGATTCACAGTAAAGAAAGCAGATTGTCTCAAGTCAAAATCTTCTGATGAGCCCTGCTGTCACTGATCCAACTTAGGAATATGTTGGTTACTTTTTTTATTGATACCGATATTCCTTTCTTCTGAAAGTTAAGTACCTATTGTGCAGTGAAAACCTGCAAGAATACCAATACAAAATTCATAAATTATGTTGTATATTCCAGAGGTGAGTTCAAGATCATTTTGTTTATAAATTGTTAATTAGCAGCTTAAAGAATGAATTTTTCCCATTTTCCTCACTAAAGACAAATACAGATTATATTTTCATTCAAACTTTTTTTTCAGGATTGAAACAGGAAACCTTGAGAAAGAAATGACTATCAATAGTATCAATATTGAATAACTTAGTGTAAAATTGTGACAGAAATCAGGACAACTAAATTAAAAAATTAACTTAAGAAATGTACAGTCATCAGATGATTTCAATTCCTATATAATATAACAATGTTTCACCTTTGACTGTTTTTGCTTTGATATGACTTACTTACTCATTTCAGAAATTATTCTCATCATTCCTTTTCTAATAATTGTTTGATTTCTTCATCAATTTTTATTTCATATGTATTACTGTTAAACAATTTATGTAGAAATGTAATCCCTCTCTAAACAGAAATGTTTCTTGGGATCAATAAATAAAGTGTGTGCAGTGTAAGTATAACAATTTTCGGGTTCACTAGGACTGACAATTTTTTTCTGAAGTATTCAGATTATCAACCCTTTTTACCAATTTTCAGATTCATTTTGGAACAAAAGACCCAAAAATGGTCATTGAAACCAATTCTAATATGCATATAGAATGGAAAAGTTGTAAATTGCAAAAATGAAACCTTTTCTTTCAAACAAGTTTAAAATTTATATTTTGACGTCTATCTTGAGAAAATTGGTTAGACCATAATATAAAAGATAGTGTTAGTATATTGGTAATCTCTTTAGAACAGATGTTTCATTGAAGTGAATGGCTATATTTTCTTGTTTCAACTATACCATATGAAGGTCATAATTTACTATCTCAAGAAACTTCTTATTTATGATAGGAATACTAAAAAAAGAATTCATTAGGCATATAAAGGAACTTTCATAATCATACAAACCAGAATGAACAAAAATGTAAGATTATAAATGGATTTTCAATCATGTCAATATTTTTGTTTGTTTTGTAGTACCTATATGTCTGATAGGTATTAATTTTTGCCTTAAGTTTTTTGCTTAAGCTTGATTTCATCTGAGAGGCATTCAGCAAATATATTTGAAATGTATTATGTTCACTAATGCTAGGCACTTCTGTAAGATTAAAATTCGATATTATTTGGTTTTTGAGTTATTAGCAGTACCTCAAATTGATGCCCAATTTTGAAAATTTGTATCAATAGATCAAACAATGGCATACATTGACTTAGAAGTATTTGAGAGAACAGTTATCTCTAATTTTGAATAATGAACCCATTAATGGAGAAGTTTCAGTGATTTTATAAAGAGTTTGTTAACTCTGTGGATATCTTTAATCAATCATTGGCAACTTTTACACATCATTCTGAAAACTACACTAGGTTCTGCCCTTCTAAAAGAAACTTGTGTCTGCAGCAGATATGGTCGACGGCTGAATCTCCATGTTCCATAATCGCTGGTGGTCGGGCTACAGAATATCGTCGTCCGAAAGTCGACGCCTTTTTGTAATTCGAGACAATTGTACACCTGACAATTTCAATCTATAAAAAAAATTAGAATTGATAGGTATCCATTGAAATTGAACATAATATCCACAATTTAGTAATTTTTGACATTCTGACTTGCAAAAGAAATATAACCCAACTTTTTTTTCAACATGATCAGGCCTCTCTCCTCATAACCCTTGCTTCCTAATTGGCGCTTTTGTGGGTTATTTGGAACATTCGAACTATTTAAAGAGATTGGAACTATTAGACTCCACCCATTGGCCATACCCGTAAGAAGGCCAAAGCCTTCTAGGATTCAGTGACCCTAAAAAACATATCTTGTCAGTGCCATCTTACAGTTCAAAAACGCGAAATATTTGACTTTATATGAACCTTAACGCACCTGTTCTGAGCTATACCCTACCGAACGGGATCAATTAGAAGAATACTGAAAGGTCACTTACTGAGTGCGCTGTAATCAGCTTCATAAAGAAACTGAAATTGTTGAAAGAACTCTAATTGTAGGAGTGACGTACATTAGATTATTTTTTTAATTGATGTAGCAGATGAAAATCCATGTTAAAGTCTATAATGAAACTATAACTGAAATGATTTTCCCTAAAGAGGTTATAAAACAATTGTTTCGCTGTTTCTTCAAGTGGAGAAGTAATTTTTTTGGTTTTCATTCCTTTCCTCACTTCGAGAATAGTCTGAATGCGTTCTAATAATGCTATTTTGTGATCTACAAATTACTTTGGTTTCTTTTTATTGTCATATTAGGCATAAATACTTGTATCAAAATAAATATGATAATAAGGCCATGTGGAAATCATTGAAAGAACTACTGAAGGGAAAAAACAAAATAGTCCTACAATTATCAACTTTGATGGTGTAGTGATTGAAAATGACATCAATATAGCAAATTCCTTCAACGATTTCTTTGTTAATAGCATACAAAAAATTGTTCAAAATATAAAACCGCTTAATGACTTCAATAATGTTATATATCATATTCAACCAGTACAGTCTGTATTTGCTACATTTGAAATGATCAAAATAAGAGATTTGAAACAAATTCTGAAGTTACTCAAGAAAAATAGTCCTGATAATAATGGAATTGATCTTCGTATAGTTAGGATAGCGTTTCAGGCAATTAGAAACTACTTCTTGGATGTTATAAACACATTGTTAAGAACTGGTACTTTTCCAGATGCCTGGAAACTATCAACAGTAATACCAATTCAAAAAGTGACCAATACTTCAAACTGTTATGAAATTCGACCCATAAATACCCTTCCTGTATATGAAAAACTATTGGAAACAGTGGTCAAAGATCAGCTGCTCAAATTTATTGGAAACCACAATATAATCATCAACCAACAATCAGGATTTCGACAATCTCACTCATGTGAAACATCCCTACAATTTTTAATTACCCAGTGGAAAACAAATATTAGCAAAAACCATGTAATAGGCGTTGTTTTTTTGGATTTTAAGCGTGCTTTTGAAACTGTTAACACAGATTTGTTGTTATTGAAACTTAATAGATATGGTATAACTGGCAATGTATTAAATTGGTTCAATAGTTCTACGTCATAGAACACAGAAGGTGAAGTATAACAATGAATTATCTCATGAATTAGAAACACAATATGGAGTTCCTCAAGATTCCATTTTGGGGCCAATATTATTTATTTTGTTTATTAATGATATTATTAGTCAAGTGAAAAAATGCCAACTGAAATTATTCGCTGATGATACATTGATTTACCTTGCTGGTGAACCAGATGAAATAGAATCCTCCATGAATGAAGACTTAAATCGGGTTTCCACATGCTTGTGTGATAATGGGTTAATGTTGAATCTTGAAAAGACCAAGTATATGTTAATAGGGAGCAGAAATAAGCTTGAAAGAGTGAAAGATGAGGATTTTCAAATGACCTTGATGATCAATGACTGTAAAATTGAAAAGGTAAAAACAATCAAGTACTTAGGAGTAATGATAGATGAAGAATTGAATATGAATGCACACTGTGATTATATAAAAAGAAAGGTTGCAAAAAAAGTTCATTTTTTATACAGACTTAACGGTAAAGTTTCTATTTTTTCAAAATTGACAATTTACAAATCAATAATAGCACCTCATTTTGATTACTGTGGAACCCTTTTATTTTTCCTTAAGAATGACCAGTTGAGTACTATTCAGAAAATACAAAATCGAGCCATGAGAGCTATACTCATGTGTAACAGACGTACTTCAATTAAGAAAATGCTAGAGATATTATCACTAATGTCGGTAAAACAAAGAATACACTATAATATGTTGGTCTTTGTATTCAAGCTCAGACATAATATGTTACCGACCTACCTCTGTGATGAATTAAATTATATAGGTAATGTACACACTCATAACACTAGATCTCGTGCTGTGAATGATTTTTACATAAAAACTGAAGACATATTGTGTAACACAATATTCAATAAGGGTCTAACACTTTTTAATGGTTTACCACCAGAGACCAAAAACATCACTTCTTTGAGCCATTTCAAAAAACAATGTAGAGAATATGTATTAAACCAATTCTGAATTTGAATTTCTTGTGGTAGTTTTTAATATGTTGTATTGTATTGTAATGACTTTTGTTGTGTTTTGTATTTTATTTATTGATAGGTACTTTTAATGTGTTGTCTTTGGGTAGTTTTATTTGCTGTTCGTTCCTTCTGTAAAGAGCAAATTGTGCTAATAAAGAGTTATATATATATATACAGGGTGTCAATTTGAAAACTTCCCACCCTTAATATCTTCCTTCCAGTAAACAATATGAGTAATCGAAAAAACAGGTCAATTTTATTGTCAAGGGGGACACTTTCAAGGACTATTTGTAGCCCTCGTGGTTCAACCCCCTAGGAGGGGTAGATGTTACCCTTAGAATTTTAAATGGGAAGGGGGGTCAAGTGGCACATCATTTTGATGGGCGTTCAATTCTTGTTCCAATGGTACCCTGACTTATTATTTTTTGATGAGCATTTTCCGAAAAATTGCGTTCTAAACTAACAGAAGTAGTTATTAGAACGCCTATACTGAGATGCATGGTTTGGCCAGAACTGGTTAGAATATTAGGTGGTACCGTTCTAACCCTTTATTAGGGGTAACACTAGCCATTAGCTCCAAACACTTTACATAAATAAGTAGTCTAATAGTAAAACTTAGATGGTAGTAAAGTTGTGTTTATTAAATGCTGAATTTTTGAGTGTCATCGCAGAAATTGTACAGATAGCCTTCCTTTTTTGCTACTTCTGCTGTAAAAAGTTTCTGTTTTCCGGCAAAAAATTGGTTAGCAAATTTGAACTATGTGGTAGTATTGTGAATACCGTTGTACCTGTTGGGCTGTTTAGGAATTACTTTAATAAGTGTATAAAAGTGTAAAAATGGTTTACATTCTTCAAGACAGAATTGAAATGATTGTAATTTATGGCGAAGTTGGAAAGTGCGCACGAAGGGCGGCATGTCTTTTTAACGAAAGACATCCAAATTGTAATGTAAGTCACCGGTATGTGCTTGATTTGGTGAATAAGTTTTACGAAACTGGTTCAGTGACAAATAAAAAAAGAAATAACCCCAGAGTACTAAATGAAGCAGCTCAAATTGAAGTTTTGGGAACATTTGCTGCAGAGCCCACGAGCTCCTTACGATCAGTATCAGAACAGACGGGAATGTCACGCGAGACTATAAGAAAAGCATTGAAAATGCATAAATTTCATCCATATAAAATGCAGATTCTTCAAGAGCTCCACGAGGATGATTATGATAGAAGAATAGAGTTTTGTGAAATCATGTCTCATCGAGTCAATACCATCCCTAATCTTCTGTTAAACATCTGTTTCAGCGATGAGTGTTCATTTTTTCTGAATGGCAATGTTAATAGACAAAATTGTCGCTATTGGAGTGACGAAAACCCACATATTTTTCGGGAAGGGCATACACAACACCCACAAAAAGTTAATGTTTGGGCTGGTATTCTTGGAAATGCCATTCTTGGTCCATTATTTCTGGAAGAAAACTTGACTGGCAATCTGTACCTTGATATGCTTGAAGAGACTATCGATCCTCTTATAACTCACGAGCTAGAAACTCAAATTGATGCAGAAGGTAATGAACTTTTGCAGGAGGATCTGTTACATTTCCAGCGGGACGGTGCTCCACCTCATTATTTTCTTCCCGTCCGACAGTGGTTAAACGAGAGATTTCCGGGTAGATGGATTGGCAGAAGGGGAGCAGTTGAATGTCCTCCGAGATCACCGGATTTAACACCCTTAGATTTCTTTCTTTGGGGGCATCTTAAATCCGTTGTTTATAAAACACAACCTTCTGATATTGACGAACTTAAAAGACGAATTACAGCAGCATGCCTGTCAATTCCTAGTGAAGTTTTCCGTAATGTTAGAGGGGAGTTCGAAAACAGACTGTATTACTGTTTAGAGCAAAATGGACAACATTTCGAACAGCTAATAAGATAAGCGTAAGTAGATTTTATGTTGGAAATGTCTTTCTCGCAAATTAAATTTTATTATGTAGAAGGAAAATAACCACCAAATAAAAAATCCCATGCGTAATAAATTTATTCCTGTCATTCAAGGGTTGGAGCGGTGCCACCTACTCTTCTAACCATTTTTATTAAAGGGAGTCAATACAATAATGCATCTCAGTATAGGCGTTCTAATAATTACTTCTGTTAGTTTAGAACGCAATTTTTCGGAAAATGCTCATCACAAAATAATAAGTCAGGGTACCATTGGAACAAGAATTGAACGCCCATCAAAATGATGTGCCACTTGACCCCCCTTCCCATTTAAAATTCTAAGGGTAACATCTACCCCTCCTAGGGGGTTGAACCACGAGGGCTACAAATAGTCCGTGAAAGTGTCCCCCTTGACAATAAAATTGACCTGTTTTTTCGATTACTCATATTGTTTACTGGAAGGAAGATATTAAGGGTGGGAAGTTTTCAAATTGACACCCTGTATATCAAGTCAATTACTTATTTTATAATGATTAACAATATTTCTGTGGATACACAGTAATTTTTTTTGTTACAAGTCAATTCTGTAACATTTTTTTTTACCATTCATAGGCCAATTCGGCCCATGAAAAAATTATAATCAATTTGTCCATTCTTTGATAGAATTTTATTTTGAAAAGATTTTATAAATTAGATATACCAAGAATGGACATGATTGAGCAAAACAGAAAAACTAATTAAAAAAAATTTATTTACATTTTGCATTGGCAGTGTACTATTTTATAAATCGATTGGTGAACAACCGATAAATACATCGTTAGACAAGATAGGCAAAAATACAGCTGATAAATGCTATATGAAACTGGGTATAGAATTTTTATGTATTTTACTGCAAATATTCAAAACTAACAGGCGAATAGAATGAGTTATTATCGAAGTGAAACAAGCTAATTATTGATGTAAACATTGACTTTCATATTTGACAGTCAAAATTTTCACATAATTGTTCACTTAGCTGATATAGCCTAATGCTGACACACATTCAATGGTTTTTCAAAAATGTTATACAATGAGGACGGATAGGTATAGTTTGTCTTTGATGGGTATTTATAGTAAGAAGTATTACCTTTGAATCATATGGGTTGAAATACAAAGAGAAAACAATGCCTACAAGCAATATACGAGGGCTGACAATAAAGTAAGGTCTCCAATTTTTTTTTTCATAGAAAATGACATTTATTTACAAAAAGCGATACACCGTTGGAAAGGCCAAGGTCTTGGCTACTTTTCTACATAATCGCCATTTTTTTCCAACACCTTGCGCATCCGCACGATGAACTTGTCTATGCCGGCAGAATACCACTCTCCGTCCGCCTCGCGCAGCCAGGTGTTGACCTCTTTCTGAACCTCCTCGTCACTATCAAACTTCTTCCCTCCGAGATGTTTTTTCAGGGCGGGGAACATGTGGTAGTCACTGGGGGCCACGTCGGGACTATAGGGAGGGTGATCGATGATTTCCCAGCCAAATGTCTTGAGCAGGTCAAGGGTAACGTTGGCTGTGTGCGGGCGCGCGTTGTCGTGGTGAAATTTCACTCCTTTGCTCAGCAATCCCGGGCGTTTGTTTTTTATGGCACGACGAAGCTTTTCCAGGGTCTCACAGTACCTTGCTGCATTGATAGTGGTTCCCCTTGGCATGAAATCCACCAACAATACCCCGTGGCGATCCCAAAACACCGTAGCCATCACCTTGCCGGCTGACAGTGTCGCCTTAAACTTTTTGGGTTTCGGAGAATCGCTATGGCGCCATTGTTTGGACGACTCCTTTGTTTCGGGTGTGTAGTGATGAGCCCACGTTTCATCCCCCGTAACAAACCCTTCCAAAAAATCATCGCCTTCCTCTTCAAAACGGGCCACAACTTTGGTCGCACATTCCACGCGCCGCTTCATGTGGTCTTCGGTCAGCTGTTTCGGCACCCATCGGGCAGAAACTTTGTGGTACTGCAACTTGTTCACAAGGATATGACGGATTGTTTCGCTGCTACACACTCCTCCAAGCTTCTCTTCCAAGTCCCTAATTGTCGCACGGCGGTTTTTGAGCATTTCTGCCTCCACTGCTTGAACAATCGCATCCGAGACCGACGGTCGGCCACTTCTCTCCTCGTCGTGAACATTAGTGCGCCCGGAATTGAACTCGCGGCTCCACTTACGCACGTTTTTTATGTCCATACACTTTTCCCCGTAAACTTCAACTAGTTGACGATGGATTTCAATAGGTGTCACCTTTTTCGCACTCAAAAAACGTATTACAGAACGCAATTCGCACTTGGACGCTGACGCGAGTGGTACCTCCATCGTTGACGGCTGCTCAGCCAAGACTGAGCGGTCGGGGAAGCCTCACCCAGCAGCAAAGTGGTAGTGGGGGAACCAAGGAACACGGCGGTGTTGCCAGATTTCGCCTAGCGCGTGATCCGGCGAAGTTGCAGCGTTGGAGACCTTACTTTATTGTCAGCCCTCGTATTACTACTCTTTTGTGAATTTATAAAAAGATTTGCATTGAAATTAGGTCCTTGTCACATCACCGAGTGAATTTGAAGAAATAGAATTTCATAAAGTAGAAATAGAACTTACTCCAAAATATCCAAAACAAACAATAATTGGGTCCTCAAGTTGTGTAAATACATACAAACTAGTCAGCTATCGAATATCAGTTCAAAATATTCACTAATACAGAAAAAGTTTAAAAAACATATACAGAGTGTCCGGTAAACCTTGTACAATATTTAAACTGGTGATAGATCAGGTCATGACTGTTCAGAATATCGGAATTTTACCTTAGTAAAAATCTCACTGTTTTCGAGATAATGATCATTTTTTTAATTTCTGGAAATTCACTACCTCACCTTGGATTTTTGAATGCCATGTATACAAATTGGGACGAATTCAAATATCTTCGCTGCTGAAGATTACTGATGAGTGATGCTTTCAGATGTACGAAACAGTTTTTCAGAAAACAATACAATTTTTCAAGAAATAAGGGTAAAACGACAGATTTGAGTTTCACCAATTTTTTTAACAACAGTTTGACATTATTGTTTGAAAAAACATAACCAATTGGAACTGGATATTCATTACAAAAGAATACCCATTTTGTCCAGACTTTACTATGGTATTAAACATACGATCATTATTTTTGGAAGGAGTAGAATTTCGATAATATTAGAGTGTGATGTTATTCCGAGCTAAAATCAACTCCATTAGACTTTGTCAGTAATGTCTTTTATTTTTATCCTATCAAGATGAAATGATTAAATAGTTATGAGTAATAACGAATCAACTGCTTAGAAGCATTCAATGAGATGTAATGAAGTAAATACTAATTCAACGTTTTTTTTTAAATCAACATACACTATAAACCACAATAACGATTATTCAACATCGCACTGAATAATATTACAAAAATGTTATTTTCCATCCACTCGTACGCAGAGACGACATATTTTCAAGAATAACCTTTTCAAATGCGTTATAGGTTATAGCCCCCAAATCAGCGATTCTAAGAGCGACATTGTGCAATCGGATATAGTTCTGCATAAAGCGCTGCTGCAGCAGTAGCACTACCTCCGCATTCACCATAAATGTAGTGCATGTGCGCATATTCTCGGGGAGTATAACGTATGTACGGCATGACAAAGAAATAAATACCACTGAATGAAACAAGCGGAATAATTTCAAAAAACTACGACAGAAATCACAAGTTGTTCAAACAAAAGTTTTTAATTTTCGACAAGGATTCATCTCTTAAAAAAGTTTGCACTTATTTGGTTACACCCTGTATATCTGTCGGTCTCTGAAACTTCGTTGGAATCTGGATGTTGGACAATTGCGACATTTATCACAAGAATTCGTATTAATCGGTGCCATGTCGGATAATCGACATTTCATTTCGATAATTTTATTAGGCCTAATTACATGAAAAGTTAATTTCATTGACATACTATTTAATGATACCAAGTAGTCCATTCTTTATTATTAATGATTATTTCCATATTTTATTTTGATAAAATCTAAATAAAATAGTTTTTGGGCGTAAGTATAAAATTTGATCAAATAAATGAATATTTTGGAACCTTTGGTTTGAATACATTTCAAGAAAAAAATAAAATACCCAAACACCAAAACTACGTCACAATCTTAAAAGCTTACTTTTAGCTCCTGAAGATGCTAACTTTGTTGGCGAAACGCGCGTCGAGTGTGATTGTGACGTAGTTTTGGTGTTCGGGTAGTTTCCTTTTTTTCTTGAATAAAAGTTGATGGAAGCCTAGATTAAAACCACGCCTAATTCAATGGAAATCACTTCTTCCAAAAATAATTATAGTTTGTTTTATATCATGGTAGAGTCTGGACAAAATGAGTATTCTTTTGAAATGAATGTCCACTTACAATTGGTTATATTTCTTTCAGATAATAATGTCAAACTTTTTTTTTTAAATTGATGAAACTCAAATCTGTCATTTTACCCCCATTTCTTGAAAAAGGTTTTAACTTTCTGAGAAACTGTTCTGTACGTCTAGAAGCATCACTCATCAGTAATCTTCAGCAGCAAAGATATTTGGATTCGTCCCAATTTGTATACATGGCACTCAAAAATCCAAGGTTAGGTAGCGATTTTCCAGAAATTCTTAAAATGCCCATTATCTCGAAAACGGTGATATTTTTACCGAGGTGAAATCCCGATATTCTGAACAGTCATGACCTGGTCTATTACCAGTTTCAATATTGTACAAGGTTTAACGGACACCCTGTATACATGGTGGATAGTCGAGTTGCCTTTTCAGAATCTAATTTGCTGTGTCTCGCCTGTCAATCAGCTGTTAAGTAAAACTTGGCATTAGCAGCAATGCAAATAAATTAAATCTTGAGATAAACACGATTCTAATGATGCAAACATTCAATCTTACCATTAATTAATCTTGAGTTAAAAAAGGTACCACAAATGGGAAAACTTGACACCTTTAGGATTACCCTAAAGAAATTTTGAAGAAAGCCGTATTTTTGCCAAGAATATATATTCAAATACTCTTATAACAATGGACAAAACTCACTTAACAAAAAATACCCATAAGTTCAAAAATTTAATTCATTACTTCAGTCGAAGCTACTGCACAAAATATTTTTAATAATAGAGGGATTTTTCAATTTTGTAATTTATTGAACTACAAAATTTTACATGGTGGTTCAAAGTATACAGATACTTGAAGAAGGTTGTGATATTTTGAATAAACTCCATACCACTTGGAATATTTCAGTAATATTACCCAATTACTATGAGTTACTAATCTTATTGTTATTACTGTTATTGTATTTCATATATCCAAGACTAATTTCTCATATCCAACTCCATCAAAATACTGCTCTTACAAACTCCACAAGACTGATCCCAACATTTACAAAATGATGAACTTGGTTCAATTGCAGATAAAACAAGTGAGTGTGGAAATCCGCCTTTCGCTCGGAAATTCGGATGTCTATAATACGACACGTGTGAATCCACCTCTACCGGGAATCCACCTCTAACGGCAATGCACCTGTAACGGGAATCCGTCTAGATCGTAGAAATTTGAAGTGCCTATTAAAACTAAAAGCTCGGAAGTTGATACCCATTTTTTAAACTATAATTATTTTACAATAATTATCTGATAATACGACCCGCGTGGATCCACCTATAGCTCGGAAAACTTCAACGATACCCATTTTTTAAACTATAATTATCTTACAATAATTATCTGATAATACGACCCGCGTGGATCCACCTATAGCTCGGAAAACTTCAACGATACCCATTTTTTTAAAACTATTTTAAGTCCCGATCTCAATTTGTTTTTTTTTTCAAAATTTGAAGGAAATTCATTGGAACTTTTTATAGATCAGTTCCAGTACTATGAAACTGTACATATACATTTTTTCGATATCTCGTTTCATTTTCGAATTGTCGGTATTTATCACAAAAAAAAAACAGAAAATTCTCAAATTTTTTTTTTCAAGATATGAAAAAACTCTTCAGACACTTTTTGTTAGTCTGTTTGAGTACAATAAAACTGTTCATATACATTTTTTCGATATCTTGTTTCGTTCTCGACTTTTTGGTGTTTGAAAATCCAAAAAGGGCGATTTTGCTCCCACGTCCAAATTTCAATTTTTTTTTCTTGGAATATGAAAAAATTTCATGAAAACTTTTTGTTCATCTCTTCGAGGACGATAAAATTGTTCAGATACATTTTTTGATATCTTTCAATTTTTTATTTTTTCCATTTTTTTTTTCATGATATCAAAAAATTTCATAAAAACTTTTTGTTAATCTCGTCGAGTACAATGAAGTTTCCGGATTCATTTTTTGATATCTCTCAATTTTTTATTTTTTTTCAAAATTTTTTCTAAGTCCCGTCAAAAAATGGTAACTTTTTTATGTTCATTCGGTTTTCACGACTTTATTTATCGAGATATGGGAAAAGTTGATTGAACTTTTTTGTAGAACCGTTCAAGTTCAACAAAATAGTATTCATCTATTTTTGTGATATCTAGCACCGTTTTCGAGTTTTTGGCGATGATAGACACAAAATACACACTTTTTAAACTTTTTTCAGTTTTTCCATCATTTTTCCACTTTCTAATCGAGTCGGAGAAAAACGGTTTGGAGCGTCTGTAGAGTTCGTAGAGACGTATTCGAGGCGATTTTAAAAATTTCAATTTTATCATTAGTACGGTCAATATATCGATTTTTCCGTTTTTTTGAAATATTTCCTGGGCCATTGATTTTTCCGAAAAAATTTTCTGACATTTTTTGTAGATTTCTTCAAGGCGGTCAAAAAAGTTCTCTTGGTAAATTGTGATGGTATCAACCGTTCGTTGTATATTTTGGTTTTTCAAAAATGCAAGTTTTTTCATTCAGTTTTCTCGGGTTTTCCCAGTTTTCCGATCATTTTATCGAAAACTTCAAAGAGACAAGATTTGTTCGTATATGTTGGTTCTATTCAATGTAACTTTCGAAATTTGATTAAAAAATTTTTTGCGGTTTTTATTCAACTTTTTCACTTTTCGGAAAATCGCCCGGAAAACTTGTACGCATTTTCCGATCTCATCCAAAATCTAATCACTTGATCGTGGCATATAGGAGTATATTTTCAAAAAATATGAAAAGGATCAAATCACTTGCCTGACCTGTATCGTCGAAATTTGAGAAAAACGAAAAAACGCCGTAAAAATTTTCCGGATTTTCCGATCGGAAAAACAAATTAATTTAATAATATTGTCCTCGAGTTATTGACGTAGTTCGAATTTCAAAGCGATATCTCTAAAGGTGCAGAAATGAGAGCGTTTGGCATTGTCTACAGACGTACAGACAGAGGGTTTTCAGAAATTTCAATTTTTTTTCAGATTTTTTTTTCTTCAGCTATGATAACTTTTTGACGCAGCACATTTTTTTGAAATCAATTTTTTTCTATCTCTTCGAATAAAAAAGTTATGGCGTTTTAAAATTTTCTTTTGTCATTTTGACAGGGAAATATTATTATTATTATAATTTTTTTTCCGGCTTCCCTCCTGATTTTCGATAAGGATCATTTTGGTTTTTGTTTCGTGATCCTACGACTTCAAATAAAGATTTTAGGCCCCCTGTGTGGTACGGCTGAGCGGCCGTAGTATAATACTCCTAAAGTCGTATTATAATAACGTGAGTTATTCATTCCCAAACGTTTTTATAATTTTTTATGTATTAAATTTTTTTATTCCTTGTTTGTCTATGTAATAATCTCTTATGTTACTCTCAATATATTCTTTCAGTTATCACCTACTTTTGACTAGATATTTTGTCGATTGAAACGTGGCACATACTGAATAGAAGATATTGACATACGCGAATTCAATAATTTCTTGTAATGAGTTTCAACTGAGGTATTATTGAGCAAATCAATTATGAAAGATATGTAAATGAATTTTGGTTTCTAATATTTGACAGGAATGATCAAAACAATTGCATGCTCTATTAAATATTTAAACCTATGGGTATTTTTCTATTACTTCTTACATTATCCAAGTTGCACTTATTTACAATTTGTTCTCACAAACAAAAATATTTTAGTAACTTTTCAACAATATATGATACTGATTCATATACTTCTTCAGAAAATTATATCATACAATGTGCAGCAATGCACGTGCAAAACTGAGAAACTGCAGTGCAATTTATTGTATGCAATAATTTTTAGTAGAGGTATTGAAAAAGTGTACACAAATACAAAACCATTGAATGATTCATTAGGAAAAGAGGGTGCTCAAGTTATTATTTCTCCAAATATTTTCAAGAAATTATTCAAAAAATATTTGACCTAACCTTATACAATGATATATTCGTATTTAATTTCCTTCACGAAAATCATAAATATATTTATCCGATCGAGTGTGATAATAACAATGTGCTTACATATAAAGTGAATCAAAATCAAATTCTCATTTACTAATCCATGGCAAATTACTGTCTAAAACCACATCTACATACGAAATGAATTTCCAACTTCACCACAACAAACAAAGGCCATTCGGAAGTATTATTTCCACAAATAAAGTAGGGTTTTAACATAAAATATCAATTTTTTAATTTAACAAATAGTAGCAAAAGTCACTTAGCACATAAAATTTGGTAACCATAAAATGGAAAATAAATATCGTTGTGTTCTCAAACGAACAATAGCGAAAATAACAACATACTGAAAGCATTCACACCGCATAATATTCCGTTGAATGTAGATATAAGGTTGCACCTACTATGTTGAGATTTTCGCTTACTGTCCAATATTTAACTAGGATTTAGGGAGGGGGCCTAGATGGATATTGCTACAGGGATAGAGGAAGACAGACATATTCAGTTCATAACAACACACAATATATACAACCCGTATGTTATTTTATACAATAACCAAGTATCCTGCTATATCCATTGAAACACATGAGGAGTAATGAAAACTCTGGATAATTTATTGTCAGACATTAGAGTTGAAAATAAAAATTATAACCATGATGAACTCCAGTCTATCACAAAGTTATCAAACTTTGTAAATTTAGTAATGCGTGATACTCAAATTTAATTGTTTCAATGTACAATGCCGTGGCCTACTTGTGCATTCAACAAATTTTAATATAAATTTTCAAAAACAGCTTGAGAACCTATAACACGCTAGAACACACTTGAATTGTGAATATATTATATATGTATAGTATATATAATTTTATTTTCAACTGACTGACAGTTTCTGACTTCACCTCACATTTCTATATGAACGAATGCACAGCACCTAAATCGTAGAACAGTGTTTCATTCAAAAACTGGAAGGAACACATCAATCCAATTCAAAAACTTAAATAAAACTTACTTAAGTTTTTGATATCTGAAAAGATCTGTGATTTTTTCAATGAAATAATAGCTGAATAATTAAAACAAACAAAAACTCGAAATTCGAATAATAATTTAATGATAAACAAAACCCTGTTCTACGTACAAATGATTAATAAACCATCTAATTTAAATAAAAAGAAAGTATATTACAATGTACAACTATGTACATATTGTCGTAATATTTTATTTTTTTAAGTCTATGTCACTAGGTGTGAAAAGGAAAAACTCGAGGCAATCAATGTTTCGAAAGAGAGTGCCCCGAGTGTTTTCCCTAACTGCTGGTGCTGGCCATCGGGCTGACAGGGGACAATGGAGTGCAGGCATTGTCTCGAAGGCAACCATTCATTGTGATTAGTAGCTTTCGAGATCCTGCATGGTCCCGGTGTTCACAAAGCCATATTCCTTGCCATGTGCCAAGGTTCAGCTTACCTTCTGTTATAGGAATTGATAGAGATGATCCAAGAAAGCATGCTTTGACGTGAGCAGGCTGCAAAAACATATTTTTGTAGTGCTATTTATAGTTCAGGATAGAGTTTGTAGAATGAATACTAACAAAACTGAAAACAAAACTCGGCTTTCGAAATCGAAACCTTGTTAAAGTAATAAGTGGAGTTATAAATACGAATGAATTTTTCATATAAAATATACACAATGGCTCATAAAAATGCGATGCAATGAGGTTTTATAAAATATCCAATACGATTTGTACTTTTAGATCTGTCTTGAAATACCAACTATTTCCCTTTTCATTGGTTAAGTGATCACTGAAAAGACCAATTAGGCCAAGGTAATAGCATTGTTTATATAGAAGTAAGATAGTTTGTGATACCTGCATCCAAATGTCGTACTGACACCGAATATAGTGACGAACGGCAAATGTCTTGGCTAGTTCGATCTTAATCGAAACTAACTCTATTCACATCAAAATAAGGATACAGTGCGAGCGGCTGCACCATACCCTGTCGGTACTTGAAAACACGTATTACTTAATCAAATGAGGGTCGAGTGTAGAAAGAGAAACAAACGAATTTGATTATAAAAATCTATTAAAAATTATTAGATTCAATGAGATTAAATAATGCATGAACGATTCTGGATATACGTTCACATCACATACACTTAAACATACAATATAATTATAATTACAATAACCTCAAGCTTAGCCAACTTTATATACCTCTGTTTTACGCATTACAACCAATAAACCACACATATTAAGCGAAAAATATCAATATGCATAACAATGCACCATGCAAAACGTGTACACAATTCAAGTATTGTACAAGTAAATTCATAATTCAAGGAATACAAGTGTTCGATATTCATAGCACCAGACAGTACAAACCTTCATAAAAACAATCAAGCATATTACAAGCGCAAATATACATTATATTTGCGATATTCAAACTATCGATTCACAAATCAAAAGGAACACTAGTAAATGCTGACACTGTATATCTTTATCAGACATGGTTAAAAATGTAATAATATCTTCGTTGCTACATGAATAACATCTGTTCATTCAAGTGTTTCCTGGATTCACACTTTAAGTCAAAGGGTATATTTTACAACGTAACATTCTTTTATTATTATATGAGATACTCCCTAATCTTCGCGTTCAGAATCAGTACAAGTTTACGACCTATGCCACGCTTTTTCAGTGGAAACATGTGTTCTCGAAGGACAAGACAGCTTTAAAGGCACCGACGACATTTCCGATATATGGGTCAATAGTATAAGATTTATTCGGAGAAAGAGTTTTATCTTTTATTTTCTTTGAGTCAAATTATCATTTCGAGCAGTGTTTTAAAACTATTGGTTTATTATTTTACCAGTGTTTGCACAATCGACTCAACTTACAAGAGTACAACATTATTCCGGTTCAGGCACAAACTTCGGTAATAAAACTCCGGACACTGTACTTGTTACTTAGATCACTTGTTAGAGCACCATACTTGTCAGGAAAACTGTTCTGGTTACGTTTTGAAATCGAGCTTTTATATCTTTTCCACTTCCAGTGGACGGGTTATTGTCCATAGGGGACACGTCATGAATTTCGTGACCCTCTCGAAAACAAGCATTCAGCCAGATTATTGATGGGCTGACAATTTTTACAACGAAAACTACTTAGTTGTACACATTCCACATCATCTTCGCGACTTAATTACTGTTTCTCCTGGAGATTCCAGAGGGCAAGTATCATTGACCTCCCTTCAGGCGCGTGTCACGCTTATAGTTTCATTTTTATACTTGGTTTTGGAATGTTATCGTATTTGCTTTTCGGATGTCAAGTTCAATGACACAGAACTTTAGGGTCCATGAGCCACACCTAATATTATAGTAGACGTGGGTTACCACAAGTTAGCCAACCTTATGGGATTTGTATTGGATTCAAATGGATGCGACATGTAGATGGCGACAGTGATCTCGCATCCAAGTCATGTCGTAACTTCAGTGATCTGGCCTCCAAGTCATGTAACTTGATTCAAACAATGGAAAAGCATTAAAATCAGGGTTTTTTTAAGAAACCTGCATTAAAATGACGTCAAATATTCATGTTTGTAACTAATCACGCTAGATGACACTCGCGTTTGTGACCAATACCTTTTCCACAGGCATTGACTAACTATCTTCTATTTGAACAATGGTAATAGTTAAACCATTCATGTGGGTACATTTTGACTGTTGATATAATTTTCTGTGAGCACTGGGTTGATTACTTCCCAAGTCATATCGAGTGCATTTGGTAAAAAAAATCAAGGAAATCCAAAAAATGTAGATGATTAAAAAGAGAATTGAATTCTCTTTTCAACGATGTATCACTTTAATCCCCATGCCATTTGAAATATTTAAATTAATGTGCCCTCCTTCCCCGCCTATCGGGCAACCACAATGTCTCAATGTATTTCAAAAAGTAGTATCGGTGAAACCATTCAAAATGGTTTTTGTTTCATGTTTTTACGTCAAACCGTTCAAAAGTTAACAGGGGGAGGGGATAAGAAAGGCCGCACTGTATATACATGTTTGGCCAAACTAATTTCTAAAAGTTACTAGTAAAACTAGTCAAATACAAGTGCATTTTATAAACTGCAAATTGGTCTCAAAAATCTTATGAACTTGTATCATAAATAACAATTCTTTCCCACGATCAAATAAATATGGTCCATTAAATACTTTCTTTTTCAATATTTAGTACGTGATACTTTTGGCGACTGAGAATCCAAAAAGTAGCCTTAGAATGGAGATCCAATTTTGAATTTGTATTGAATTACCTATAGGGTTATTTCGATAGAAATAGAGTTATTTATGATACAAGTTCGTAAAAGGCTTTCATGAATGAGGCGAAGCCGAGTTCAATAAAAAAATCGAGTTCAAAAAAGCTCTTTATGAAACGTAGGCAATGTTTTATATGGTTGAACTCTATAATTCACAATAAAAAATATTACTCACTCAAAAAAAGTTGGCATGTAAAATTCTTTGACAAGTAAGACAATGTCGATAATTTTAATTAACCATTCAAACCTGCCCAATAGGGAACGACCAGGGCCCTCACAGGCCCGGGCCAGCGATAGCTATAAGTAGGGTGCGGGTGCCTAAAAATTCCTCAAATCCTTTGCTAAAGCATCGCCGCGGACTAGCTCCCGACTCAAACTGTAAACCCGAGGAAGACCTAATGTCCAGCGGTACGTGTCACAGGAGGCACGGAAGTCCTGACTTAATCGCCCAGACTGCGTGTTGAGGACACTCTAAAATCCTCCCCTAATCTCAAAGTATTGTAGGGATGAATGGACGGGGGGTACTCGTCCACTAGCGAAAACACTCTGGGAATCAGACGCACCCAGTTTTATTCAGCCCTTCGCACGTGAGGGGGCTCCACGTGCGGCGACGTCTTTTCCCCTCAATCTTGGGAACCTCACCCAAAACCCCAGCTCCCCTACCCTTATTGTAGGGCTCCTCGGGGTCCTCCAATACTCCCATGCGGATGGGCTCCATACCGGGGTCCTCCGCAACCCACCTCCCATCAGCGGGCTCCCTCACGGGGTCCCCAATCCCCTCGATCCCAATAGCGGTGGGCTCAACTCCGGGGACCACCCTTCCTCCCACCCAAGCGGGCTCCTTCTTGGGTTCCGCCACTTCCGTTCCGACGGGCTCCTCTTTGGGTAACTCGGAACAGTACAAACCCCGTTCCAAGCAGTGGTGGGTGCAGGCCTACATGCTTATGGTTCCTTCCACCCACAAACCCTAATTCTATCTATCTTAACCATTCAAAAACAATATAAGGTAAATTATGATAAAATTCTTTGGCACAACACTAAGTTGCTGATCATGTCAAATATCTAGAGCCGTTCTTAGACAAGAAACTATCCTGGAACATTCATTGCAACATGTAATCAACAAAATCAAATCATCGTTCTTGATTTAGAGAAGTGCTTTTGGAAAAACATGAGGACTGAAATCGAAAATAATGCATTGGCTATACACCGCAATCATAAGACTCAGAATCACACTTGTGGTGGCTCAAAATATAACACAGACAGACAAAAACTTCACTGGCTTGCCCGTGAATCATGAGCGCAATGAATAGCACTCCACCACTACTATGGAAAGCATCATCAACCTTCCACTTTTGGACATCACAGTCATGGGAGAGACGAGGATAAGTGCATGTAGTCTTATCCAAACAGGTAATTGGAGAACCCAACCACAAACTAGGCACACCAAAATCATTCATGAAGTAAATATTACCGAACTGGATATTATATCAGACTATATGCTACCCAAATAGTCATACGAAAAACAAATTCAGGACACTGCTCAAGCTGAATGAATGGGACTCGAGAGTACAATTACAGGCTCAGAACCAGCGTTTGGAATTAGCAAAACTCGATGAGAAACCTAATAAATGAGTGGAAGAAAACAAAACACCAAAAATATTGGGACCAAATCGAAGGGGATCGACACAGCACAGCTATGATAAGGCACCTAAGCCAAACGCCCAAACACTGACGTCTGCCTCTCTCAACCAAAACATATGAAAAAAAATTACGTTTATTGTCCAAATAGGATCAAGCCCCAATTACAGGACAGCGAAACATTATAATTTATGATTGTGAGTTAAAGATAGAACTAAAACTATAATAATATGTAATATACAGGGTGGTCCACCACATTCGCCTCGGTATTTCTACGAGAAATGAGGAAAGTTAGGGAAAAACATTTAGCACAGTCATATATGGGTACATGAGGAGCATATTCCAAAATTATTTTGAAATATATAGGGTGATCCCCAAAAAAATTACATACCAAAGTTATATTTTTTCTTATGGAACACCCTATATTTTTAGATACTATAGTCAAAATAAAGGTGAGTTACTATTATACAGTGTGTCCATAAAGTAACCCCCCCTGTTAACTTTTGAACGGATTGGAATTTTCGCATGAAATTTTTTTTGGAGGAATGGCAGTTCATAAGCTACTTTCTGACGACAAAAAAGAATGTCTATCTTTCAAAATGGCGGCCCGACGCCATTTTGAAAGAATTTTTTAAATGGCATGGGGGGTTGAAACGTCTTACAATTCTCCATACGTCCCCAAAATTTCAAGCAAAATATACATCCAGAACAAAATGGCGGTACATAATGTTAGAGCTCTGCCATATAAGGATCTTTTCAATTGATATTAATGAGCTCTAGCAAAATCATCAAATCTCTTTTGGTATCATTAAATGAAAGTTATTTTGCTAAAAATGATTAAAGAGTGCCATCTTCGAATGAAATTTAGTGAGAAGGCAGGTGATTGTTTTATTGAATTTCAGCAAAATTAAGAAAACCATCCAGAATAAATAACAATGTTTATTTAACATAAATATCTGAAAAATTGAGAAAGAAAATCAAAATAAATGTTCGAAATGTTCGCCATTGACTTCCTGGCACATGATGAGACGATTCTGAAATTCGCTTCTTACATTTCTGGTGTAAGATTCCTGCATACGTCTCTTATGCGTTCCTCCAATTCATTTATCGTTCCTGAAGCGGTTCTGTACACTTGAGATATCCCCACAAAAAAATCCAAAGGGGTCAAATCAGGAGAGCGAGCTGGCCATTCAATAGGACCCCTACCGATCCATCTTTCCGGAAAATTTTCATTTAAAAAGTTGGTTACTGGCCTGAAATAATGAGGAGGTGCTTCGTCTTGTTGAAAATGAATATTTTCTATATTATTTCCAGCTACCTGAATTATTTCCGGAAATATGTTTTCTTGTAGCATCCTCAAATATCGAACTCCGTTCAAATTTTCTCTCAAGAAATATGGACCTATGATACGGTTGCCCAGTATGCCTGCCCAAACATTAACTTTTTGGATATACTGAGTATGTGTTTCCCTGAACTCGTGAGGATTTTCAGTGCTCCAATGGCGGTGATTATGTCTATTCACATGTCCATTCAAGAAAAACGTGCTCTCATCACTGAAACAAATGTTGCTCACGTGAATTCTATTTTGACGAAGTTTCTCACTCATCAGATCACAGAACTGAATTCTACGATCAGGATCGTCTTCAGAAAGTTCGTGAACCAGTTTCATTTTATAGGGATGTAATTTTTTTTTTTTAGTATTTTATGTACCGTCGAACGTGGCATATCATTTTCATCCGCTAATTCAGTTGTGGATTGTTGAGAGTTTTCTTGAAGATCCAAGATATCAATCTGCTTGTTTGGAGAGACAGATGGTCGTCCACTTTTCTTCATATTACTCAGATTCCCAGTTTGTTCAAATTTCCTAATGAGTTCTCTTAAATATTTTCTGTCAATGGAATTGCCTGGATACATCTCATTGAATAATCGCACAGCTGCATGAGTATTCGCTTGAGAGTTGTAGTAAACTTTAACAGCAAAAACATTTTCCTCTACTGTACGCATTGCTCTCCTCAATTTTAAAAATTGGTGAAGTGCAAGATTGAGTTAACAACTATGAGTTGTGATAAGGAAATGTCTTATTTATACCTTTACACAGGTACCATATTATAATGACTAATTGATGGATTGTTCTAATTTGAGGAATTACTTTTAATTAAGGGATGTTATTATAACTGATTGCCCCGATTACCTGGGTCGATATTAATATTATTCATTTTGCTTGATTATCTGTTTGTTGATAATAAATCAATTACAGAATACTTTTGTAAAAGGGTACCTAGAAGATTTGATGATTTTTCCTGAACTAAAGTATCCGAAGGATCCTCATAGCAGAGCTCTAACATTATGTACCGCTATTTTGTTTTGGACGAATATTTTTGTTTAAAATTTTGTTGTTGTGTAGAGAATTGAAATGCAATTCAAACGATGTATCACTCGACCGCCATAGCCTTAAAAAAAATGGCCGACCGACGTCATTTAAAAAAAAAATTATTTTTTTGTTGTCAAAAAGAAGCTTATGAACTACCATTAAACCAAAAAAAATTCAAAACAGAATTCCAATCCGTTCAAAAGTTAACATGGTTGGGGTTACTCTAAGAGAGTTCTTACATTATGTACCGCCATTTTGTTTTGGAAGTATATTTTTGTTTGAAATTTCTTATGAGGTATCACTCGACCCCCCATGCCATTTGAAAAATTCTTTCAAAATGGCGTCGGGCCGCCATTTTGATAGATAGACAATTTTTTGTCGTCAGAAAGTAGCTTATGAACTGCCATTCCACCAAAAAAAATTTCATGCAAAAATTCCAATCCGTTCAAAAGTTAACAGGGGGGGGGGGTTACTTTATGGACACACTGTATTACCCATACTTAAAACTGACCATTTCTGAGAAATTTTGAAAGATTTAAAAATACAGACCATAATTTGAAAATTGTTTTCACCCTGTAACGTGTAACGAGCTGCTCGTGATTGAATGTACTGCTTAGCTCAAAGGTTAAAGTTAACTACTACATGAAATTTTTAATGCAATATTATACAGAGTGGCGAAAAAAATTGCCTCAAAATTTGGACACACATTTAATTAAATAACTTCTTAAAGTTGAATGGAACACCCCGTATTTAGTGGCGTAATTTGACGCAGAATTTGATTCCCTTCAAAACTATATTAGGGTTCCCTATACCTATCTCTTCTGCTTTTTACACAAAAGGCGTTTTTATATTTTACTTATGAGTAATTTTTTGATCTTAAAAATGAAACATACTGTATTGTAATGAAAGGCAAAAAAGCATTTTTGAAGTCATTTTATCGAAAAATTAAGAATCTTAAATAGTTTTTTATTTTAATAAATGCTCAAAATGGTGTACATTATTCTCAATGCATAGGCGAACTCTTTCTTGAAATGAGTACTGAACTCTGGATAACATATTTTGCGGTATGGAACGAAACGCATTTCTTATTCGTACTTTCATATCCTGAGGTGTCGTTGGCGGTGTATCGTGAACAATACTTTTGATATATCCCAATAGAAAATAGTCGGGACTCGTAAGGTCCGGAGACCTGGCTGGCCAGTTCTGTGGACCTCCTCGTCCTATCCATCTATTTGGATATTGTCGATCTAACTCGTTTCTAACACGCCTATAAAAGTGTGCAGGAGCACCATCTAGCTGCATCCACATCCGTTGACGAATATTAATAGGTATACTTTCCAACAGCACAGGCAAATTATCCCTAATAAATCCGAGAAACATGACGCCGTTTAAGTGACCATCAAAAAAATAAGGACCTACTACTTGTGTTCCAATTATTCTACCCCACACATTAAGAGACCATCTGTGCTGGTGATCAAGGGTTCTAAAAATATTAGGGTTTTCGTCACTGTAATAGTGAAAGTTATGTGTGTTAACTAATCCGTTGTTATGAAAAGTTGACTCATCGGAAAAAAGCACATAATCAAAAAAAAATTCTTCATCACCAAACTTTTCTAAAACCCATAAACAAAAATTCAGTCGTCGATCATAATCTTCTTCAAAAAGCTGTTGATGTAGTAGAATGCGATACGGGTGGAATTTGTACTTTTTAATTATTCTTTGCATACTTTGTCCGTTTATTCCAGTTGTTTCACATACTTTTCGCTGACTTGTGTGAGGGTGTTCAACTAGAGATAACATCACTAAATATTCATTTTCCTCATTTCCAGTAACCGGTTTTTGCCGTTCTTGCATATTATAAGATACACTACCTGTTCTTGGAAAAGCTGCAACAATTTTTCCAATGAACGCTTGTTAGGATGACTCCTGTTAGGATACCTTTGAGCATTTACTCTTGACGCTAATAAACAGTTTTCTTCACACTCACCGATTATCAAAATCATATCAATTCATTCTTCCTGGGGATAAGTTCTCATTTTACAATATTTCAAAAAGACAATAATTTTAAACTAGTTAAAACAATGATAATGGTTTGATCAACAAGTTGTGTCACTGTCAAATACTTTTTGTTTCATAATAATAATTAACGTCATCTAGGCCAGAGCTTACTATTATTGAAAAAATAGTATAATAGGTTTTATAGGAAATCGTAAATGTATGTTTTTATTGACCCCTTATTGTAATTTTGGTATTCATTTCAATATGAAGTCTAATTTGCTAAGAAACAAGCGAATTTAACATATATCGCCTCAATAATTAAGACACGTGCATCTTCTTATTTTGAAGAATGCTTTAATATTTCAGAAATGGCAATAAATTTGAGTTTTTACATTTGCCTGCATTTTACTTTAGATACACCGTATTGTAATAGATTTATACTCTAATTAACTGACTAAAATAATTTATTTAACGAAATACAATGATACAATAACACAATACTCTAATTTACATAACAATTACGGAACTAGGTATTTATATTCGACTTTCACTGACTGACTGCCCGACTGTCCGCTGCGTAGTTCTTTTTATATCCGACGTTGACTTCTCTGAATGCTCCAGAATTTTCCATCGAATCGCCCAGACTCACCGAAGCGCCCAGATTCTTCTCGGTGCAAGCGCATCGACAGTCTCCCGCGGTTGGTCGCTAGCTATACGTGAGAGTTCAGGTCCGGCATCGCCCGCAGCTTCGCCACATTGCCCCCTTCTTAGAGATATTTCGTCCCGAAATGTCATCCTTGGAGTGTGTCGATATTTGCAGGATTCCCCATATCTGCATCGTGAAGTTCGATGAAAATAACACTCCACAGTCTTCATGTTAGGTCGTGGAATAGGATTACAACAAACCAAAATCTGGATACCGCTGGATCGGAATATCGTCTCCAACATACTTCTTATAACTCTCCAATTCAACCCATCAATACCACAGGATAATTTTGGGATTGCCAAGTCCACCAGATTCTGGTCCACCATCGTATCTCTCAGTTGGGTGAGGCTCCTCCAGACATCTTCATATGACGGTTTATCTTGAGAACGCTTCTTGGTCACCAGGTAGTAGATGTTCCTCTGGCCCTTTTTCAGCTGTAGCACACCTCCAATTTCTGGATTCTGTTTTCGTAGTGTTTGGAGTTGGCCAAATTTCTTGGAGAACACCACAGCGATGCCCCTGGACATTCGAAGATCTTCTGCAACGCAGTGTGCTAGGGCGTAATCGACTGGCACTTTGAAAAGGTCCCGTGGCTTCTCTCGAGTTACCCCATGTGACACTTTCTGTCCATTTGAGTATAAGGACATGAATTTCTGGAACGTCATCGCATCCTCTGGTGGTCTGAGGGTGCGGACTTGGTCATGGTTTCCAGCGTAAGGAGCCAACCTGTTGAAATGCACGACCCTGGGTTTACCTCTGGGTGGTTTATGGATTCGGTAAAGCAGGTCATTTATCCTCTTAACGATCTTGTACGGACCTTCCCATGAATTCCGTAGTTTTGGTGACAGGCCACGGCGACGCATCGGGTTGTACAGCCAAACTAGGTCACCAACCTGAAATCCTCCAGCATCGGCATTGATGTCATAAGTCGCTTTCATTCGGTCGCTGGCACTCTGGATGTTCAAACGGACTCGTTCGTGGATGTCCTCCATTCGCTGCCGGAGTTTGCTGACGTAGTCCTCTCCCGCGGTATCCTGTCCTGGTGGCATCCCAAACTTTAGGTCACAGGGAAGTCGCAGCTCTCGGCCCATTATGATACTTGCAGGGGTTTGGCCGGTCGACTCGTGTACTGCGGAACGGTAGGCCATCAGGAACAAATGGAGATACTGGTCCCAGTCTTTTTGATGGTCAGAGACTACCTTGGACAAGTGGCGATTGATAGTCCTGTTCATCCTCTCAACCATTCCATCGGACTGTGGATGTAGAGCTGTGGTTCTCGTCTTTCGGATGTTCAGCATCTGGCACATTTCTTGGAACAAATTGGATTCAAAATTTCTGCCTTGGTCCGAGTGCAGCTCCAAGGGAACGCCGAATCGACATATCCACTCTTTCACCAAGACGTCCGCGACGGTGATGGCTTCCTGGTTGGGCAGGGCATAGGCTTCGGCCCACTTGCTGAAATAGTCCATTGCCACAAGGATGTATTTATTTCCATGATCTGATACGGGGAACGGGCCGGCGATGTCAATGGCGATTCTTTCGAATGGACTACCTACATTATACTGACGCATCGGGGCCTTGGGTCGTGTCCGAGGTCCATTGCTGGCAGCACAAACAGCACACTTTCTGCACCAGTCATTGACATCAACTTGACAATTGACCCAGTAAAACCGTTGTCTTACTTTCTGCAGGGTCTTCGTCACACCCAGATGTCCTCCAGCAACTCCATCATGGATCTCTCGGAGTAATTCCTGTCTTCTGTTCTTGGGCACCACCATCTGACGTCTGTCATCCCCACCATCTTCGGACTCCAATACACGTTTCAGGACCCCATTGTCCAGGGTAAGGGAATTCCATTGGGCCCAGTAGGATTTAACTGCTGGGGAATATCTTGCGATTTCCTGCCATGTCGGTCTTTGATTACTATTTTTCCAACCGATGACTAAACCAAGATCCGGATCTCTTTCTTGGTCTTTCTGGACCTCGTTGTCATTCCAGTTATTGTCAACTGCCGTGGTTCTACAAATCGCTGCTTCCTTCTCTTCTGCTCGTCGGCAGTGTGAGCAGTCGTCTGGGCATGGTCTCCTTGACAGGGCATCTGCGTTCTTGTGGCCACTCCCTGCTCGATGTTCGATCTCGAAGTCAAATTCTTGGAGTCTTTCGATCCAACGTGCTACTTGGCCCTCGGGGTTTTTGAACTGTAGAAGCCACTTAAGGGCTGCGTGGTCGGTTCTTAACAGGAATCTTCTCCCGTACACGTATTTATAAAAGTGTTCTACTCCCTTGACAACAGCCAACAGTTCTCGTCTGGTGACACAGTAGTTACGCTCCGGTTTACTGAGAGTCTTACTGAAGTAACCGATGACCTTCTCTTGCCCATCCTGGATCTGGGACAAGACAGCTCCAAGTCCCACGTTGCTGGCATCCGTGTCCAAAATGAATTTTCCACTCGGAAGGGGATAACTTAGAATCGGTGCATTGATCAATGCCCTCTTCAGTGTCCTGAACGAGTCTTGGCATTCTTCGGACCATTGGAATTTTGTTTGACCTTCCGTGAGCCTGGTCAGTGGTTTAGCGATGTTGGCAAACCCCAGCACATATCGGCGATAGTATGTGCACAAACCAAGGAAACTACGTAGTTGGTGTATGTCTTTCGGGATAGGCCACTCCTTCACTGCTTTAATCTTCTCGTCATCCACTGCTACTCCGCGCCCAGAGACAACATGGCCAAGGTAACGTACTTCTTTTTGGAACAGGTGGCATTTCTTGGGGCTCAGCTTCAATCCAGAGTTTCTCAGTCGCAGGAATACCTCCTCCAGGTTTTTAACGTGGTCTTCGAACGATTTGCCAACTACAATGATGTCATCGAGATATACCAGACACGTCCTCCATGAGAGTCCTTTCAGAACCGTCTCCATTAATCTCTCGAATGTTGCTGGAGCATTACAAAGTCCGAATGGCATGACGGTGAAATGCCAGAGTCCTGAGCCGATGGTGAAGGCTGTCTTTTCTCTATCTTCTGGAGCCAGTTCTACCTGCCAGTATCCAATCTTCAGATCAAGGGTCGAGAAAATCGTGGAGCCGGCCAACGTGTCTAGGGTGTCATCTATTCTCGGAAGAGGGTAACTGTCTTTCTTCGTCACGTTGTACAGTTGACGATAGTCTACGCAAAAGCGTGTTGATCCATCTTTCTTCTTCACCAGAACGACTGGAGAGGACCATGGACTGTCGGACGGTTCAATAACTCCATCTTTCCCCATATCACTGACTATTTTGTCAGCCTCTTCCTTCTTGGCAAGAGGAAGTCTTCTAGCTGATTGTCGGATTGGTCGAGCGTCCCCAGTATCAATTTTATGTTGGACTACATTCGTTCGACCCCCTTTTCCTTGTCCGGTATCGAAGATGTCTTGGTACTTCTTGACTAATTCTCTCAATCTGGGCTGTTGGGCTGGTTTAATGCCCTTGGAAGAGATGGTAACCAATTTTTCCAGTTCCGCTGTCAGGTTGTTATCTTGACTAACAGTACCGTGTACACTCCTGATCACAGAGGAAATTGACGAACAGTGCCCCAAAACAGTTCCTTTCTTCAAGGTCACTGGGTAATAATTGACATTCATTACCCTTACTGGCACAAATTTATCAGCACGCAACAAAGTCTTGCCTAGTGCAATACCTCGTCCAATTTTCTCATCATGAAGCTTGGGCTCGAACATTACCACGCTTCCATAGCTCGCACCTCCGTCCAAGCGAGCCTCTAGTATGGTCTCAGCCCTCTCGGGTACACTTACATCTTCAACCAGCAGAACACGAATCATCACCTCACTTCTTCCATGTAGCACCAGCTCTTCTCCGTTCACACGTAGGACGCCATCTTTGAAGTTCAATTCAAACCCTCTGGAATTCATGATGTCCATTCCAATAATTGCGTCGTCCTCAATGTCCGCTACTAATGCCCGATGTTTCACTTTTGTGTTGCCTAGAATCAGTTCAATCGGTAGCTCACCATGTACAGTGGCCGGCTCTCCTGTTGCTGTGCGTAGCTTCCAGGATGTTGGTTCCATTCTCTCTGGTGTTTTAATAAAAGCAGGTCCAAGGATTGTCCTAGTCGCACCTGTATCCAGCAGCATTGCGCAAGGCTTGTTGTTGATGAAACCGTCTACAAAGGCTCCTTTGTTCTGTCGTTGGAGGACAGCGACATATGCGTTGTTCACCGGGGCTCTCTGAGTAATGGCCGACGATTGCCCCTTCTCAACAACCTTCGTTGGTTTCGACCTCTTGAGGGTTGGACATTGACTACGCACGTGTCCAAGTTTCCTACAGTTCCGGCATCTCACTAGTCTTCTCTCAGGCAACAATTCCTTCACCACCTTCCTTATGGCAGCTTCCAGGTTAGCAGGCTCCTGTGGGTCTTCCTCAATAATCCGGACTTTACTTTGGCTTCTGCAGGATTGTTTCGCTGCCTCAAATTCCAGAGCGCGTGCCAGTGCATCCACGAGATGTGTTGGGCGAGCTAGTGTCAATGCTTGTCTGGTTTCCTGATCACGAAGTCCATCTAAGAATGCCTGAACTGCTAGTCGCTCCATTACCTTTTCCGGTGTGGCTGGGTATGCAAGGCGAACCAAGCGTGCAATGTCTGCTTCAAACTCCTGTAGGGACTCGCTTGATTTCTGGCAGCGGTTTTTCAGCTGAGAGTGGTACACATGTTCTAGATGGGTCTGTCCATACCGTAATTCTAGATGTTTGATCAGCTGCTCGTAGTCCTCTTGTTCTTGAGCCGTGAGGGTTTGTAAGATATTCGTTGCTTCTCCACGCAACGCCAGTGTTAGTGCCACAGCTCTATCTCCTGCATTCCATCCATTCGCCTTTGCTGCAGCTTCAAATTGTCGGCGGTAGTTTGCCCATGGTGTTTTCCCATCAAACTGAGGTGGTTTCATAGAGAGTTTTCCTGTTTCCGAACTGATCTTCACATCTTTCAGACCCTTTTGTACATCATCCAAGTTCAAACTCAGTTCCAGCATTGAATTTTCGTTGACAGATTCTGTGGTGTGGGTAGTATCATTCTGGTTTTCCAACTTACTGATTTTCTCCTTCAATTTGTTGATTTCTTCCTCGATTCCGCCTCTGATTTCATCGCTGATTGTTTCCTTCAATTTTCCCATCTCTTCCTCGATTTCATCTATTCTTCCTTCCAGTCGATTCGCCACCCCGGAAAGTTCTTTTTTTAAGCCCTCTGTATTTTCGAGGAGTTTGTCTTCCAGAATCTTTGAATTTTGTAGAAGCTTTTCTTCTAAATTCTTCGAATTTTCTAGCAGCTTTTCTTCCAGACTCCGAATTCTGTTGCATTTTGTCTTCCATTCCGTCGAGTTTACTCATTATGGAACTCATATCCATTCCAGAAACTTCGAATAGAAATGTTTCTGGGTCCTCGCCCTCCTGAACTAATCCCTCGGCAAGTCTTGTTTGGAGCACGGCCTTTTTACCACTTGTGTCAAGTTCCCTCTCCTCCAGTTCTTGCTTCAATTCCGCAACCTTCAATTCAACCAGGCGAACTTTCCTCGAACACATTTTGTCTTAGTCTATGTCTATTTCACGGGTCACCAGTCTATTATTATTATTATTGTCTATCTCACACAGTCTATTTCCCGGACACTAGTCTATTACTATTATTATTGTCTATTTCACACAGTCTATTCCACGGCCACCAGTCTATTATTATTATTATTGTCTTTTTCACACGCGAAAATAATTGTCCGAAATACACCAACACGAACACTCTGTATTTAAAAATCGCATTTCTAACACCAGATGTAATAGATTTATACTCTAATTAACTGACTAAAATAATTTATTTAACGAAATACAATGATACAATAACACAATACTCTAATTTACATAACAATTACGGAACTAGATATTTATATTCGACTTTCACTGACTGACTGCCCGACTGTCCGCTGCGTAGTTCTTTTTATATCCGACGTTGACTTCTCTGAATGCTCCAGAATTTTCCATCGAATCGCCCAGACTCACCGAAGCGCCCAGATTCTTCTCGGTGCAAGCGCATCGACAGTCTCCCGCGGTTGGTCGCTAGCTATACGTGAGAGTTCAGGTCCGGCATCGCCCGCAGCTTCGCCACAGTATTTTCAAAAATTTAAACTTGTGCTTCTAGCGAATCTACGTATTCCTTAATGAAAAGGTTTTAAAACGTTTTTTAATCTTTTCATTACAATACAGTGTGTTTCATTTTTAAGATAAAAAAATTACTCATAAGGAAAATATAAAAACGCCATTTGTGTAAAAAGCAGAAGAGATAGGTATAGGGAACCCTAATATAGTTGAAATTACTCCACTAAATACGGGGTGTTCCATTCAACTTTAAGAAGTTATTTAATTAAATGTGTGTCCAAATTTTGAGGCAATTTTTTTCGCCACTCTGTATAATATTGCATTAAAAATTTCATGTAGTAGTTAACCTTTGAGCTCAGCAGTACATTTAATCACAAGCAGCTCGTTACATGTTCCAGTTTTCAAATTATGGTCTGTATTTTTAAATTTCTCAAAATTTATCAGAAACGGTGAGTTTTAAGTATGGGAAATATAATAGTAACTCACCTTTATTTTGTCTATAGTATCTAAAAATATAAAAAATATAGGGTGTTCCATAAGAAAAAATATAACTTTGGTATGTAATTTTTTTGGGGATCACCCTATATATTTCAAAATAATTGTGGAATATGCTCCTCATGGACCCACATATGACTGTGCTAAATGTTTTTCCCTGACTTTCCTCATTTCTCGTAGAAATACCGAGGCGAATGTGGTGGGCCACCCTGTATATGTAGTTGGTTTCAAATAATTATTCACAATAAATACACAAGGTAACATTTGTATAGTATTATAGGTTTTCTTCACTCATTTTTGTTTTTGTTACGAAAAATTTGCTTGATCCTTGTTTTGTAAGGGTTTATAGGTTGATTGATACAGGGCAATTCAAATTCGACCCCCACCATTGGGATCAGCTGCATACCAAGTAAAGGATCTTGGAATAGTATTTGACCCCAAACTCAACTTTACTCCACATATTAATAAAATAACATCAGCGGCAACAAAAATGCTTGGATTCATTGATAGGAACTGCAAATACTTCACCAACAAACAATGCTACCTCTCTTTATACACTTCATATGTAAGAGCACGACTTGAATACGGGTACCTATTTTGATCTCCATACTACAAAACTCAAGCAAAACATCTGGAATCTATTCAGCGTGCATTTATGAAGTAAATGGCTTATAAATTGGAAGGACTTTACCCTGAACAAGGGGTAGACAATGACATTTTACTCAACAGATTCAATCTTTTGTCACTCAATGATTGGAGAATATGTCATTCATGTTTATTTGTTTATAAACTTATTAACTATCATATTATAGATTTTCCTGAGCTATTATCAATGTTGAATTTTCGAGTAACTTGTATACACAGCAGAAATGCAAACTGTTTCTAACTTCCAACACTTAGAACTAACTTCTTTGCCAAATCACCTTTATATGCAATATGTAACAAATTTAACAACTTTAGTGAATAAACCGATGTATACAGGACAATTCAAATTCGACCCCCACCATTGGGATTTCCTAAACTACAGGAGATACGTCGAAGCTTACATTGGGGCAAAGTTGCGTATTCTGGTGCTTAACAAAATACTGTTTTGAAACTTGGAAAATTCCGAGTATTTCCGGAAATATCGGGAAAAAACTGAAAATCGGAATTTTCGTTTTTATTTTTTCTATCGTTATTTGACAACATAGCTCAAAACCAAAAGTACATTTTCATTGATACTTTTTTTCAGCTACAATACTCTCCCAAAGAGTACCCCCATACTTCTCAGATATGAACAAAAAGTTAACAAGATTATGGCACTTTAATAATTTGATAATTATATCCGGAAAGACAACAGCCGGATAGAACATTATTCGGAATTTTGGACAAACACTTGGCTGAGTACGGTGCGTTTCAAAAACCAAGAATGAAATATGGAAGCAGAATGGAACAAAATATTAGACGTAACTTATTAGCCGAGGCATTGTTTATATAGAAGTAAGATAGTCAATGCCTGTTTAATTGGTGTTGGACGCAAACGCGAGTGTCATCTAGCGTGATTAGTTACAAACATGAATATTTGACGTCATTTTAATGCAGGTTCCTTCAAAAAACCCTGATTTTAATGCTGTCCCATTGTTTCAATCAAGTTACGACATGACTCGGAGGCCAGATCACTGAAGTTACGGCATGACTTGGATGCGAGCTCACTATCGCCATCTACATGTCGCATCCATTTTAATCCAATTATAATCCCATAAGGTTGACTATGTTCTATATAAACAATGGCCGAGGTAAAATAATTGTTTATTCCATATTCGAAGAAGTATAATTATTTTTGGTACTTTTTTAGATAAATGCAGATCCTTCCAAATCAATACATCAAGTCTCGGCAGAAATGGATGTGCCACAGACGAGCGTTTGGAGGGAATTCAAAAAAAGTGGTTTGAAATGTTATAAGATACATATTTTACAAAAATTACATCCAGGTGATCCTGAGAGAAGGATGGATTTTGTAGCTGGCTCTCGAATAGGGTAGACCCGAGGGGGAAGTAACTCTTTCATTAGGTGTACATCATAACATTTTCATTACTTCATTAATCATTTCATATTCAACTTAAAATCGAAATCTATGTTTCTGGGGATCCGTGATATGATTTTTTTCGGTTCCAAGTTGGCAAATTTATGCCGTCTGACAATCGGTAAGTGATCGCCTCGGTGATCGCTGAGCAGACGCGGATTTTAATCAGTGATTTTCCGATGAATAGTATAACATCATTAATGGTAATTATTTTTCATTAGAGTTAATTACTGCATTATTTTCATTAGGTGTACAAAAAATGGCTAGTTACTTCCCCCTCGGGTAGACCCTACAAACTTCTTGAGAAACATTATATGGACCGACGAAAGTACTTTTTCGAACTGTGGTGTTTTTAATAGAAATAATGAGCACATTTGGAGTGAAAATAATCCACGACACTTCAGAGAAGTCAGACCATAAGTTCGGTTTCGTTTGAATGTGTGGGCTGGAATTTATGACGACCGAATACTTGGACCTCATTTCTACTCTAATACTTTGAACGGGGAAACCTATCATCGGTTCTTAAGAAACGAATTCGAAGAATATATGGATACGTTTCCCCTTGTTAATTATAACAGCTGCTGGTTTCAGCATGACGGGGCTCCTCCACACAATAAAAGAGCAACTTGCGAATATTTACACCAAAGATTTCCTAATAGGTGGTTAGGAAATTCTGGACCAGTGAGGTGGCCGGCAACGTCACCTGACCTTACAGTTTTGTATACTTTCTTGTGGGGCACTTTAAAGAACAGAATCTATGGAGAGCAAGAATATGTCACAGTAGATGAACTTAGAGACAATATCATCACGCAATTCAGGTCTTTCAGAAGAAGGGATATTGTTAGGGCTGTTCTTAATTTGAGACAACGAGCTCGGTTATGTATTCAAGAGGAAGGCCATCATTTCGAACACTTGTTGTAATACTTTTTGTGCATTTTTTACAAGCTCATGATTTCATTCTTGTTTTTTGAAACGCACCGTACTCAGCCAAGTGTTTGCCCAAAATTCCGAATAATGTTCTATCCGGCTGTTGTCTTTCCGGATATAATTCAAAATAAATTTGTGTTGTTTTCGTAATATTCCTATCAAATTTATAATAAAGTTTCAACATACCTCGTTTTTCTTCATTTGAGAATGAGGACATTTCGACTGAAGTATTTGTGCAAACTTATGATGTTTAATGAGTTCTGACAACTAGTGTTTATTAAACAAAATTTTTAGATGGAGTCATGAAGTTGTTTTTTTTAAATATCTGTGGTTTCAGAAGTGCAAATCATAACAAATTATACATCAATGAAATCAGAATGAGAATCACTATTTTTCTGTATAAAAAAACAATATGGCGCCCATAACAGAAAAAAAGTTGATGATGAATGCCAGAAAACGAAACGTCGTATAGTAAATCTGAACATGAAAACGTGTATCTGAAAAAAAGTATCAATGAAAATGTACTTTTGCAAAAAATAAAAACGAAAATTACGATTTTCAGTTTTTTCCCGATATTTCCGGAAATACTCGGAATTTTCCAAGTTTCAAAACAGTATTTTGTTAAGCACCAAAATACGCAACTTTGCCCCAATTTAAGCTTCGACGTATCGCCTGTAGTTTAGGAGATCCCAATGGTGGGGGTCGAATTTGAATTGCCCTGTATACATCGGTTTATTCACTAAAGTTGTTAAATTTGTTACAGATTGCATATAAAGGTGATTTGGCAAAGAAGTTAGTTCTAAGTGTTGGAAGTTAGAAACAGTTTGCATTTCTGCTAGGTATACAAGTTACTCGAAAATTCAACATTGATAATAGCTCAGGAAAATCTATAATATGATAGTTAATAAGTTTATAAACAAATAAACATGAATGACATATTCTCCAATCATTGAGTGACAAAAGATTGAATCTGTTGAGTAAAATGTCATTGTCTATCCCTTGTTCAGGGTAAAGTCCTTCCAATTTATAAGCCATTTACTTCATAAATGCACGCTGAATAGATTCCAGATGTTTTGCTTGAGTTTTGTAGTATGGAGATCAAAATAGGTACCCGTATTCAAGTCGTGCTCTTACATATGAAGTGTATAAAGAGAGGTAGCATTGTTTGTTGGTGAAGTATTTGCAGTTCCTATCAATGAATCCAAGCATTTTTGTTGCCGCTGATGTTATTTTATTAATATGTGGAGTAAAGTTGAGTTTGGGGTCAAATACTATTCCAAGATCCTTTACTTGGTATGCAGCTGATTATTTTTAATCGAGAATTTTGCCAATGCATTTTTGTATATTGAGATGTAGTTTATTGTCTAGGCACCATTTATGCAGGGAATCAATATCACTTTGAATACTTTGTATAATGTAAGATCATCCGCAAAGAGAAGTAAACTGCTGCTTATATTGTCACATATATAGTTTATGAAGAGGTAAAATTAAAGGGGTGCGAGATTGCTTCCTTGTGGGGCTCCACTGGTTGCCATAAATTCATACGATTTGTAGCCTGTATACTGTACAACTTGCGGCCAGTTGGATAAGTAGGATTTTAGTAGGTCCAGCAGATTATTATCAAATCCAAACTGATTAAGTTTTGCCATAAGAATAGTATGGTCTATTTTACCGAATACTTTCGAAAAATCAGTGTATATAGTATCGATTTACAATTGTTGATCAATTGCGTTGCTTATTGCCTGTGTGAAGCACATTAAATTTGTTACTGTTGATCTTTTTGTTACGAAGCCATGTTGGTCAGATCGTTATAATATTTTTAACAAGTGGAAATATTCGGTTGTATATACATATTTCGAAGGCTTTTGCAAACTTGGGAATTACTGATATGGGCCTATAGTTAGATAATATATTATTCTCCAGTCCTGATTTGGAGATTGGGCAAATGGTAGATAGTTTCCATACCTCTGGGAATAAATTTGCTTTTATTAAGATTGAAAATGATTTGGAGGAGTTTTGTACATAGGCAAAGTCCCTGACCAAGTCATTGGGAATTTTATAAATACCACTTGTTTGTTTAGGCTTCAATCTCTTCAATGCAGTAAATTCTTCAGTTTCATCAAATATATTTAATGAAATTTGTGGATTATTGGTCCAGGATTGTGGAGAATTGTAATTGTTTGTTGGTAGTGTATATATACTTCTGTAAAAGTCAACGAATCCATTTACTATGGTTTGCAGGGTAGTCAGTTCGATATCCTGGTATTCTAGAAGTGCCTTTCTAAGACACACACAGTTACAGGCTTACTAACCGGACATTGAGGTCTAAGAAAACACCTGCACACTGTGGTAATAAATAGAGAAACAATGGAGTGTAGATTTTGTGGTAACAAGAAGGAAACAGCCTCTCACATCATCTTCAAATGCAACGCGCTGCAAACAGGGGCAACAGAACATTCGGACCGATCAACCTAGGAACAAGCATTATTCTGAAACATCTAGTAAAAAAGACTACTAAACCTGGTGAAAAATACAGGCCTATTTAACAAGGAAACACTGACGACAGAACAATACAATAGACCTCAGATGGTGTCAGTGTTAAGGGAAACCCCAAAGGTAAACCAGGGATCTTGCTCGTCAGTCTTTAACCAAACAATCATGGATGAATTTATTGTGGCGAACCCTTTTCTCCATCCCCACAAAAATAAAATTCCTAAATCTTATGTAATTTTTTACTTGGCTTCATGTTTTCGTAAATATCCACAATCTACCTCAATCTACCTTAGGTGATCATAAAATAAGTGTTAGGCATCAATAGTACACACCTATTCAACAGTTTGTCACAACGTACCAGAGTTTAGTATGACAAAATTATTCAAAAAATGAGCTTGGTTACCTTACTTAATCGAATTCTACACAAACTTGTTGAGGTGTTAACATAAATTATATTACCATGTCATCCGGGCCCTCACAAGAATGTCTATATGGTAATCCTTCAGGGACAATTTTATTCAACATCATTTCCATGTCATCTCGAACATCTGGATCCCAACTTTCATTCAAAGCTAAACTAGCACTGGTATGCAAAACTGAAATGATGGAAGATAATAAGATAAAGCCATTGGAATGAGCCCAAAAAAAATTTAATTTATATTAAATTGTAGGACAGCTTACTTTGGATATGACATAAACCAATGGCAAATTGGTTCAATTCGGGCAGTTGTCTAAGTATTTCCTCTGTAACTAAATGTACGCCCCTATGCTGTGGTCGTAAATTTATCTTCCTTTGACACCATGCTGTGGGACTTTGAATAAATCTGGCTGAAGAAGCCATGTTTGACTTACTATCACTATCGCTCGCCAGTTTGAACGTTTATTTATCAATTCACTATCAATTAGAACAAACTAACACTACAGATACACGTTTACATCGCAGAAAAATCATTATTATCATGAGCAAATCATGGGAAATTTGTATAAATCAGTTTCAATAAAAATAAAAGGTTACGATGTTCCTACTACAGTACCAGCAGTATGCTCAGTATCCGTAATTCCGTATCGAATCAGCATTCAGCAATCAGCAGCAGTTCCTTTCTGACAAAAGTGACACTAATGACAGATCAGAGATCGGCTAAATTCGAGTATAAACGAATTTACAAATTCTGGGCGGGAACCTCGCAAAGCGCTTATTTCGAGGCAAGGAGACTAAACATTAACAGGAGAGTCTAATAATCCCCACTTATGGTGTGTGCAAGGAGACAAACGTTATTTAACAAGGAGAGTTTAATCCCCATAAGACAATGAAGACACTAGTAGAAAAAGATGTGACGAAATGTGACGTAGTTGGACATGTCATGGCCGCCGTTCTCTATAGACAGTGACGGACTAGATCTTGGTATATGAGAGTTACTGCTGACAGTTGTTGCTTGGTTCGAGTTCGACTCTGTACCACTGAAATGAAATTATAATATGACTGGAACGCTCTTAGTTACTCTGCGCACCAGTATAAAGTGATTACTCTAGGAGATGAAAGGAGAAATACTTTATTGCTTACTTGTATGGGTGCGAGAGAGACATTCATCTGTACGTACGTGTAATTACTTTCCCAATTTAAGGTTTGTAAACACGCCAGTGCAGTGCAGCGCGTCTTTGTATCAGTTTTATATGTTACAACCAACTCAATCTCGATTCCTCTGCCACTGCCAGGAACCACAAAACAAACATGGCGGCCTCCATGAGAAATCCATTCGCGCATGACGAGCATTCCAGCCATCACATTATAATTTCATTTCAGTGCTCTGTACCAAGATGTATAGAAACCATGGTGTTATCACTGATTCGCTTTTGTTTCAACAAAGTTGTTGAGACTGTAATTGCACTGATACCGTTGGCTTCATTCGTCGATGGATGGCGTATAAGTCGAAAATAACCGAGTTTCCAACATTCCGAAGTACTAAGTCATGATTATTTGATTGAAATTTGAATGTTTACAAATTATGGTTAATGAATATCACAACAAATAAAATTCAATGTTGAAAATCACATAACATGACACTTGTCCAAGCCTAATCATGAATCTGTAATTTTGCCGCCATCTGTGTGCTAACGAGGTGAAACGGTATCAACGCAGTAAAAATATCACGAATCAAGTAGGCCGTACCTTAACACTTTTGTATGTCGGTTTCACAGCTATAAGAGATCACACCAGGGTTTCTATGTATCTTGCTCTGTACCATTGTTTATATAGAAGTAAGATAGTTGTCAATGCCTGTGTAATTGGTGTGGTGGTGTTGGTGTTGGACGCAAACGCGAGTGTCATCTAGCGTGATTAGTTACAAACATGAATATTTGACGTCATTTCAATGCAGGTTTCTTCAAAAAACCCTGATTTTACTGCTGTCCCATTGTTTCAATCAAGTTACGACATGACTTGGAGGCCAAATCACTGAAGTTACGACATGACTTGGATGCGAGCTCACTATCGCCATCTACATGTCGCATCCATTTTGATCCAATTATAATCCCATAAGGTTGACTATCTTCTATATAAACAATGTCTGTACTCATGTCCAAGTACGTCACTATGACGCGTTGATGCTACAAGATTCTGATTGGCTAGGGCTTATTCAAAAATATCCCTAGAAATCAAGCATGACGCACAAAATTCCCTAGATTCCCTAGAAAACTGTTTTTGCCCATAAAATAATTATTTGGGACCTTTTGACCAAAATTAAGATATGTAACTAGTGTAGTTTTCATTTATGTACACGAATTTATAGAAATGTTCACTATTGAAGCGATAGAGGTTTCCACGAATAATGTAGGTTGGCAACTTGACGAAACTCTCTCATTTGATAGTGCCTCTGATGGTGGACTTCTGCAGCAGTCATAAAAGTAATAAGCTTTAAGTCATAAGGAAGAATATTCGTCAATGATTGGTTGGTCCGTTTATTCCAACCAATCATTGACGAATATTCTTCCTTATGACTTAAAACTTATGACTGCTGCATAAATCCACCATTAATCTGGTGGACTTGGCAATCCCAAAATTGTATTGATGGACTGGATTGAAGAGTTGGAAGAAAGTATGTTGGAGACGATATTCCGATCCAGCGGCGTCCAGATTTTGGTTTGCTGTAATCCTATTCCTCAACCTAACATGAAGACTGTGGAGTGTTATTTCGGAAAAACTTGCGAATATGGACATTTGGCCGATTTTAACGAAATTTTCACAGATGACTTAAAACAGCAGCGAATAATTAATACTGAGATAATTTTTTTTTTGCTGAAATCATGTTTTTTTTTATCTTTTCGATAAAATGTGTGGCAGTACATCCTACAAATACATAAAATATAACCAGTTTAAATTGAACCAACTGACTACTTCTGTGCTATTTATTCAGTTCCAACAAATGCCAATAACTTTAAAATGGTCATTCTAAGCCATACAAGAAACCATTCATATAGGGAACGGTTTTGATTTATCATTAGTTTCAATTCATTCGAAATTGAAATTCATAACAATAATGGTGGATTTATGCAGCATCAGTCATAAGTTTTAAGTCGTAAGGAAGAATATTCGTCAATGATTCGTTGGAATAAACGAACCAACCAATCATTGACGAATATTCTTCCTTATGACTTAAAACTTATGACTGCTGCAATCCACCATAATATTGATGCAACTGTCAAATGTCAAACAAGCGAAGAGAAAAAGAGAACAATTGCGCCTAAGAGGAAGCAAGAGCCAAAACAAATTAGAGAGAGAAGAGAACAAAGCGACGTTGCCTGTTTTCTTTTAATTCCTGCATACCAGGATCAGTTTGGATGTGATTCTTTTTTGGAAATATATTGAAAATATCTGCACTCATATCTAATCTTTTGAATCGAAGGATTTTAAACGTTTAAAATGTCACTGCGCTCATCGTCATTATGCTCGCATCGCTCGCCCCTATTATGACCCGACCTTACTGCTTACTGTAGACAGATCTAAACTTCTAACGTAAAATAAGGGAAAACAACCTAACCTAACTTTGGCACTTTTGTTACAGATGTTGATTTCGATCCGTTCACTCTTTAGCTTTGAAACCGTTGAAATAGTTGCTCGCTACGCTCGCCGTCATTATGCTCGCTTCGCTCGCCCCTATTCCGCCCCGACAACTGCAAACAGATTCAATCTTTTTACGTAAAAGAAGAGAAAACCACCTAACCAAACTTTAGCATTTTTGTTACAGAACTTGCTTACGATTCGATCACTTTTTAGCGTTGAAAACGTTAACAAAAACAGTTGCTCGCTGCGCTCGCCGTCATATTATGCTCGCTTCGCTCGCCCTTATTTTATTCCGCCCCGACAACTGCACACATGTTCAATTTTCTGACGTCAGAGTAGGAAACACCACCTAACCTAAGTTTGGCACTTTTGTTACAGAAGTTGCTTACTGTCCGATCACTTTTTAGCGTTGAAAAAGATAAAAGTAGTTGGTCGCTACGCTCTCCGTCATTATGCTCGCTTCGCTCGCCCCTATTCCGCTCCGGCAACTGCACACAGATTCAATTTTCTAACGTTAAAGAAGGTAAAACCACCTAACCTAATTTTGACATTTTTGTTATAGAAGCATCTCACGATCCGACGAACACTCGATCCGCGTGAGTTTGACATATGTCAGATTTGAGCAATTATGAAAACCGATACAATCAAAATATAATGCAACTTGAGTTGGTATCAATGGTCTATATGGTAGATATAATTCCATTCTATCTCTATTCAAAGAAATTTCATAATTACGATTTCGTTTCGAATCGAAAACACACATCGTTCTAGCCTACGGATCGTGACAGCTTTCTTATCGAGTGTTCATAATCCCACCCCCCATCACTTTTTAGCGTTGAAAACGTAAATAAAAATACAGTTGCTCGCTGCATTCGCCGTCATTATGCCACAGAACTCGTACTTATATCTTATGACTAGAAGTATAAGTTCTGTGCATTATGCTCGCTTCGCTCGCTCCGGGTCCATACATATTAGCAGAATGTAAAATATCCGACAGGTATTTCGTCAGAATGTATAAACCCAAATTCGTAAACAAACAGATTCGTATTATGTAAGAACCGTACTTTGGCTACCGGACAATTGTCAACTGTACATATGGCGATTGTATCCTGTCAGAAATTACATTTCTAAAATGATAAAATGGAGACTTCATTCTGTAAGAACGATAAAAATGTAAACCAGTAAAAATATAAACTAGTACTGCAAAGAAATGAGAAATTATCAGAAAAGGATTCCATAGAAACAGTATTAAGACAGAAAATGAATATAGCAGAAGTGCATTTGAACAGATTCGAATTTTATCAAATTCGTACTTTGTTAGACCGGATTGTGTAGACCGTGAATCCGTCAGATTGCGCGATCCAAAACCATGCGCCATCAGACAGAATAGCAAGCAACACATAATACATACCCTGGGCGTAGCGGTGTTGCCAAGCTGCACAGTAATGATTACTCGAATCAAAGGAAAATGATTTTGTAATTGTACTACGTTAACTGAGTGAATTGCTGAGTCAGTTTTTAGAAGGAGTACTGGCATAATTTGATGTACTGTTATCGAAGGGATTCAATCATGATTTGGTTAATTTTTTTGGTATGATTCGAGACGTTTGAGGGGACTGGCATACAATTTGTGATTGATTGCATGATTTGATAATGAAGTTTTGAAATCACTTTGACCAGCAGGTTCTGAGCTCAGTGGGAATTTTCAAGAAATATCAATCCACTCAACTGCGGTTATTAATATGTATATATAACTATATATATAACCTTTGTCAGTACAACCAGTGTTCAAGAGTGAGTTATTTTAGAATAGAAGTATCAAATTGTTTCTATGGATCTATTTGAAAGTAGAAAATTTCAACACAATCGAAAAAAAAACTCGTAGAATTTTATATGAAAATAAAATAAATTTTGATAAATTCAGTTGTTTCAGTTAAGTGTATGTTAAATTAAATATATTAATGAGCAAATGAAAAGTATTGAAAACAATCTACGTAAAACATTGTATAGAAAAAAACGCGTATATATGTATATTAGAATCGAAAATTGACTGTTCAGATTATAAATTTTCTCAAGAATAATTATAATTTGGAAAAAAAATTGTTATTTAGGTGACCTAATTAACGAATAAAATTTTCCAGTCATTAATTTTGTCTCGTTATAAAATATGGCTCTTCTGATAATTTTGAATTTTTTCGGAATCCAAATTTCATATCGATATAAATATATAGGCCTCTGCAAAAGGATCAAAAATAAAATTATTTGGCTGAAACTATTTTTAAAATGTAGGTTAAAAAATAGATGTCAAGAATCTTTAAGCATAAATTCATTCAGTGCGGAAATGTTTTCAATTTTAATAATTTTTTGTGTATATCAAGAAAATGGCATTTTTTTGTTCTAATTGTTATCTCTTCGTATTGTTGAAAATTAATTTCGATACTGTTATACCAAACAGATGAACACTGTATAGTGGACAGATAAGAAAAAACTCAGGTAAGAAATGCAATAGAAACGGATGCAGGTATAAAATACGTTAGGCTGCTGATGTCGCAGCTGCTCCGGTTTTCGGGAGTTTCGGTGTGTGCGCGGTCGGCTGCTCAGTCGTCTGCTCTCAGCTGTGTATCATAATGTTCATAACATCATATGATGTTATATCAGAGACAAGTTCTGATGAATCTGATGCTGAAAACAATGACGATGATAACGATAATATACAAAATGTAGATAATTCCATGTAATTTTTTTTTCTAATTTTAATGAAAAACAAAACAAATGAAGACTCTCTAATTTAAATTAATTATTTTATACCCAGAGAAAAATAAAAAATCTAAAAAAAATATTTTCATAATTTTTTTGAAAACTTTGAGAAAAATTTAAAATTTTTACTTACGAATCCTTAGAATAAAGTCCTTTTACATGAATAATGTTATAGATATTTGAGTGGAATGTAATAATTTTGAATTTAAATCGTGAATTTTATCTCTTGTTTCTAGTATGAGATGGCTAATGGTGTATCTAATTTTTTGCGGACAAATATATATCTGACAAAAAAATAGCAGAATTTCTTCTTGATAGAAAAATTCCCTTCTAGATGTTTTTTTTATTCTCCATTATATTTATCCCAGCCCAAAATATTCTAGAATTTTTAAAATAAAAATATTTTTTGAAATTTTTTTGACTTTGGAAATTGACTGACCAGTGAACTTTTTTTATATAAATTAGTATCCCTAAACTACTTATAAAAAAATACCAGCGAGAATGCTAATTACTTGTGCCCTATAACAAATTAGGATTCACCACGCACTAAACAGTCGATTCAATTTTCATTTTTCAGGACAAACTAAAGATGTTTTGGCAATAAAAAAACATTGACTGGAAAGTTAAATGATTCACCAAACACAAACACTGAATAAAACGACGAAAAAATGTTACTAACTGGAAGAAAAACTGCTATCAAAAAGTATAAAAATATACGAGGTCTTATGGTAGACGAACAGTTCTGGAGGCCAGGTGACGTCAAATGACGATGATGAAATTTGACCAATGTACGGAGATAGGAATTGAGCCATCCTTTGTAGTGCATAATCGTTGAGTCATTTTCACAGAAAATTTATTGTGGCGACACTGAATAGGAGTACCTACTGGAATCGTCCACTAACTTTATTCAACGATTATACACTACACAGGATGGCCCATTTCCTGTGTACATTCATTGGTCAAATTTCAAAGCAGGTGCATCGTCATTTAACGTCACCTGGCCTCCAGAACTGTTCGTCTGCCATAAGAGCCCATATATTTTTATACTCTTTCACAACGGTTTTTCTTCCTGTTAGTAAAATTTTTCCATCGTTTTCTTCAGTGTTTGTATTTGGTGAATCATTTTGTCTATCTTAATCTATCTTTAAATGGCATGAACCATGAGCGGTATTTCTCCTTGGGGTTACATAATAAATGATCATGTACATTTGCGAAGTCTAGTTGCGGCTAATTTACTTCTTCAATACTATTGTATTTATTGAGAAATTACTTATCAGTTTTTATTATTGTCATCCCCCAGCTTGAGCTAATTTTATGATCTCCAAACTGAGATATCTCTAAAAGAACAACGATTCATGAATACCTATTAAATGTAAATTTCGACATATATATTTTAATGACGAATGAAAAACACTAGACATCTCTATACAGATGAGTTGATGGCGATAAACTACTTTATTGCATATACAAATAGCAGAGCAAAATAAAAATATACATTTAGTTACGAATTTGAAAATTTTATTTTTTCGTCAGGATACTCTAAAAATTTTCATTTGGAAGGTTAATGCCTTTTTGAAAAACAAAATTTTTCTTATAAAAGAGCAACGAACAAACACCACCACATTTCAAAATATTCAAGCATATTCAAATATCCATCAATCATGAACACTATTATTGTTGCAGATCCATTGTGTGTATGAGCGCTCAAAACAAGATGATCGTTTCAAAAAATAAAAACTTTTGATCAATTAACGCTTCAACTACTCTTGAATTAAAATAAATGAACAATTCCCCAATTTGCTTTCCATTTATAACCACCGGCAACACTGTACGAAAAATCCACAGTCGCCAAATTCTCGGTCTGACAAAGTACGATTCTGCTGTTTTCACTTTCTGATAAAATACGATTCTGACCGAATTCTATTGGCTCATGTATCGGTCGGAGCAAGTCCAGTCCGTGTTAGTACAGTATAGATAATTGTGGGTCTGCTGAGTTGCTGGTTTTGTGAAACACGAATCGGACGATGTACGAATTTGAAGATTTACTTTTCTGTTAAAATTCACTTCTGATACAATAAGTTTCTGTGAAAAGCTCATTCTGATCATTTACATATTTGTCGAAATAACAATCCAGGAAAGTACAGTCGATATTTTTCATTCTGCCGGCGTCCAGTCTGCAGTTGGGATTAGTATGGATCTGTTCATTTCATTTTCTGATCAAGTAGCTATCTGACGGAGTAAAGTTTATCAGTTTCTTTATTTGATATTGTTCGTTCTGACAATATGGGTGTCCCCGCTCGCTCCTATAGACGAGGAAAGTGTGTCGTCACAAATGTCATACTTGTCAAAAACTGATTCAAAACAAAGAATTTTTGGTATTCTCTGTTGATGATTTGCTGCTGTGCGTATTAGTTTGTGTTTGGTTGTTTGGATTTTGTTTTTTCAGGCAAAATAAATTGAAAAACCTTAACGGAGTTATCGGACAAGCTGATTTATATTCGACGGGGGTTTGTTTGGAATCAGTTTTTGACAAGAATGACAGTTGTGACATCATCACTTTCCTCGTCTATTCTGCCCATAGAAATATATTATATACTTACTCTAGAATGCTGATCCCGCCAATTTTCACAGCGAAAAGCATGCCGCGTATGCGACCCGTTTACGATGTGCGCATGCGCGTCATCAGTGTAGTTTGGGCAGATTAGAAAACATACAGATAGGAAGCTCCGCCCATTTCCTTTGATGTTTCGATTGCCGACTCTATGACCTTGGCCCTTTAAATTGGTGTGCACCAATGTTGCCAGATCTATAACGAACATCCCGGGCACAGTGTTGCCATTGCATGGAACGTATACATTTGATTTGTCAATTGTCATTATTGTCAAGAATGAGAGAATTTGACAGTTTTTTTGCAGAAATTACATTAGTAGCTTTAAAATGATTAAATGTTGTGCTAATATTGCTAATCTAAAATGCAGTGTGTTCCAACATTTGGTTAACCCTTTTATACAATTATAAAATTTCATGAGTAAATTTTTTACTGGATAGATTATTAATTTCCAAATAATTTCTCGATTAAAACTGAAATACAATGTTTAAATGTAAATATGTACCCAGCAAAGATGAAACTTCGAGCACTCCAGCTCGTAGAAGAGAACATATACCTCTCCACTCACAAGGAATTCAGATGATAATGGTTTCAGTAGAGAATCAATGTGAGAGTACCATGTGCCAGCGTAAAGATGTCTACAATAAGCAATGTAGCGGTAGATTTGTATTGAGAAATTGTTTGGAGCTTCATTTCAGTTAATGTTTCTCTTCTGTTTTAACAGAACTACTAAAATTATTAGTTTTATCAAAGTAAACTGTTAATACAAAGATTATATGAATCAGTCAAAAGTTTGTGAAACAATAAAGTAAGGAAAGCATTGCATTTGTTTTTCGAGTGAATGCATTTGTAGGTCATCAAAATTTAGCTATTTGATTTCATTGGTATCATCAAAAAATAAAAACTTTGATTGGTACTCATCAAAGTGCGCAGACTTCAGATATCACTAAATGACTTACAGAAACTAAATCTGGAGTAAAGCAGTTTTCTTCGGACCATTTTATATGCAGTAACAAAAAAAATATTGGCAAAAATAATTTCTTTATTATTTCAAAATCAGTCACAATTGTATACCTGGTTTCCTATTACAAATTCATTAAAATAGTAAACTTTGTATCTTTTTAGGCACAGTTCTGAACCTAGCATTGCTATTTTTCATTACATAATATTCTTACTGGAAAAAATAATTTTATGAAATAAATATAGGGAAAGTTTTCACAGGGGTAGATGAATTTTGAGAGACTTTTATAAATATTACATATTTGATTAGCACGACTATTTGTTATATATTTTTCAAATTTGTCTTGATGGACATTTCATCGATGCATACAGTATAAAAGGTACCCTGTAAATGCATTTGTTTTGCCTATAGTTTTAATATCTCAAACAAAACTTCCCCAGCAGAAAACTTAATTTTTTTACAAATAACAAAAGGGATCCTGTAGAAGGCATCAAAAATATATTCTGTAAATATTTATAACAAGGGCCCAAAAAATAAATAGTATGGGCGAATCGTTTGAATTCATCTCTATTTCGCCTGCCAAATTTATTAGTTTTGTTTAAATTTCTCAGGATTCTAATACTTATCCTCAAGTTGAAGAAAGTTTCCTTCAGATGGCTCTACAACTTGGTCTAAATTCTTTTTTCAAATTCTTGTTTTCAGTTTGAAAAGCTTTCATTTTTTAGTTCGAGTTTCCCCATTCTGAGGGTATGGCTGGAAACTGTAGTTCTTTGTGTTTCGACTGGCACCTTAAATGGTTGCTGCACATCAAGGCATTCTACTGTTGAAAGTGTGCCAGTATCACAGATGGAAAGAATTGTGATAACCTGCAATACTTTTATCTTCTTGGATGGTACAGGACTTTCAAAATTTGTATCAAGCTCTCTTCTTCTCGAAGTGCTTGGTACACTTGCAACATCAGTATGAGCTGTAAAAAAGTTTAGTATGTAGTTACAATACCAAAACAATGTTTCTGCTGTTTATATTAAAATAGTTTTCAATGAAATGAAAGAAAATAAGTAGGTACCCACATTGTACTTGACATGCTTCATAATCGATAGGCATTGTATCAGGAAGTAAACGTGACGTTTCAGAAGGGTTATTGTACATACAATTTTCAAAACCCAGGCTACAAACTTTAAACTTCCTATAGAAATTGCTTATAGGTATCTCATCCAGAAGTTCTTTTTGTACACAAGCTTGTACCAGAACGGTGCACCTGAAATGTAACATTACCATTATTTAATATGGAAAGCTGACATGTTTTCATCATAATGCAGTAATCAATTCTTCTATACATTTTCTTGCTAAAGCTCAACTATTTGATCAATTTCATTAATTTATAGAATAGATATCACCTACTAATAGAATGAATACTTACATCGTTTCATCTTTAGGAATCCTATGAAATTTTAATATTTCTGTTCTATCAGAAGATGAACGTCATCCGCAGTTTTTGTACATGCAATGGAATCCGCTTCTTTTTTGTTTATGCATTGTCACTATTGTCAGCTGAACTAATTACAACAAAATCCAAAAATCTAAATACTCAAAAATCGAATAAACCTAACCTTATTAATCTGACAGCAGTGACAGCCTTCAAAGTGGGCTTAAATTGGTGTGCAATTCCATCTCTCTCTAATTTCGTTTGTCTTGTCTAACCTTCCCATCTGTATGTTTTCTAATCTGTGGTTTGGGTAGAAGTTTGAAAATAATTTGATGTTCCAATTCATAGTTTTTTGGTATGAGGCAATAAAACACATGTCATTTGAAAGAGAGAAATTTGACAACGCATTTAGGACTTTTTGAAACCGAGAAGAACCTTTTAGAGAAAGATTACTCCTCCGAATATTAGGCGCGAAAGAAATTTATTTAAAACAATGATGTACCCTATGCTACTGTAATTATAATGATCGTGCAACAGTGCTTTTTCATCAACAGGAAAACTTGTCACTATGATCTGTCACTCTTGTCAGAGACAGAGACGGTTTTTAGAATTTCAGATTTTCTTTTGTCGTTTTGTGTGGTGTTGTCATTGGTTATTCTTTCATCTTTCCTGAATTTGCATTAATCATGTTCCTTTAAAGACAATTTCTAATAAAGCCGTTTCTTTCTAAAAGTAAACAATGAACTGTTTAGTGTTGTGTAAAGGAAAAATACATGAAATAAATCATTTTTGGTAGATAATGAAGTTTTTATGTACCTGTATGCTTTGCTCAAAATAGCTTAAATATTATTTTAGCTTGACAAAAAAGGCATTATTTTTTGTTATGGTTTTTAAGAAGAGACCCCAGCAGAACATATGAGTGAGAAAATTGTAATGGAAACGACAATAGAATAATATGAAACGTAGTGCAGTACCATTGTTTATATAGAAGATAGTTAGTCAACCTTATGGGATTATAATTGGATCAAAATGGATGCGACATGTAGATGGCGATAGTGAGCTCGCATCCAAGTCATGTCGTAACTTCAGTGATCTGGCCTCCAAGTCATGTCGTAACTTGATTGAAACAATGAGACAGCATTAAAATCAGGGTTTTCTGAAGGAACCTGCATTAAAATGACATTAAATATTCATGTTTGTAACTAATCACGCTAGATGACACTCGCGTTTGCGTCTAACACCAACGATTTTATATAGAATAGATAAAGCATTCCTATCTCTACGTGAAAGCTTTGTTTGGCTCAATAATAATGAAAACAATTGACAGTTTTCCTACACAACTAGGGAACACCAGCCCACTAGCTCAAGGTCACAGAGTGTGCTCATGACACCACCAGTGGCGGTTACGTGAAAAGGGGTAATAATAGAAAATTAAAATTTGAAAATTTTGTAATATTTCAACACATACAAAATTACTGAATAATGTTTTGTTCATTGTATTATCATCAATATGTTGTTACTTGTAAATCAAAATTGTATTGTAAATATTATACGATTATCTTATTTAAAAAACTGATTATGTAATAACTTTTCAGTGGACCTGTTTTGTGATAAATTACAGAAGTACAACCAAGTTATCTGTTATGAGATACTGTATCTACTTTAAAAACACTTAGGGCCGGTCTTTTCACCTCACAATAAAGTCTCTGATAACTATCTATCGGATAAACTTCACAGGTTTACATATCCTTATCTGATAGATAGAGTTATCTGGGACTTATCTATAGGTGAAAAGACCGGCCCTTAATCGATCAACTGGTGCAGATATAGCTTTATTAAGTGAACATTTACATTATTTATTATATCCCTACTGAAATAATCCCAATCGGTAAACATGTGTAAGGGCCTATCCCATGACAAGTTCTCTAATGATAAATTTAACTCCTGCAAAATCTAATGAATAAAATGTGAGAAAAGTATCTCCCAAGTTGAATAGTTTTTATTACCTAGTTTGTTTTTGCAGTTTTGCTATATAATTATATAAAATTTTCAAATACAATTATTGTAAATACATACATATTTTACCTACAGTACCTACCTACAGTAATTAACAATATATTGAAATATGATGTTGAGATACATTTCCTTTAGGTCTCACATATAAGTTAGTTATTGTTGATTTTTCGACTGGCAGGACATTTGTATTTGGGTTTATAGCATTGATCCTACCATGAATCATCACTTTTTCCAAATTTGAATTATTTCTTCAAAAATATACAGCATTTGATATGTTCCTTAGTAGCCGATTATATAGTGACCAACATATTTTTGTCGCTGTATAAAATTATTCATGAAAAGAATACTATTTAAATTTGAGTAGTGAGAAATAAAATATCCAATAGTTTAGGAACTTGTATTTAATTAATTAGTGGGTAATATTTGGATAACATTTGTGAAATATATGAACAATCATGATATTTTCATTACAAAACAATATGCAAAATATAAAGAAATAAAGATTACTATTCAGCTTTTCACTAAAACACAACTACAAAGTTGGTGCATGTGTAATAATAGAAACTATTCAAACAACTCCAACGGCAGCAATACAAGCAATTCTCCACTCCATATATATTATGTACGAGGTGAACCCAATAGAGAGGCGCCCATTCAACGCATGGGGAACTTTTAGCTACGATATTCCAAGCAGAGGTACTGACACCTTAAACAGACTAGTGCAACACAATTATAGCGTTACCCTAGTCTGGGTATATACTGGCCTAGAATGAAACGAAATAGCAAACGCCATGGCAAAAGAGAAGGCCATAACAAAATTCACTGAGCCAGCATTGGAACTTGGTTTAGCAGAAGCACCGCCAAGAATGTGATATCACCCTGGGCAGACAATAGATGACTTGAAATATGCATGTACAAGGAAACAACAGTACACTGCCAACTACTAAGAACTCAATAGAGCACATCTCGGTTTTAGCAGGTTTGCTTACAGTTCACTGCAAACTCAAGCCAACACATGTACAGTATACAGACTGCAGTGCAGACTATGCAGGGAGGATGATAAAACAACAAAACATATTTTGTATGTGAGAATCAGCGACCAGAATAAGTTTTTTCATATTTGACAATACAGTAGTAATGCAAGAACAACTGGTAAACTTTTTTCCCAATGTACTTCTCAATTACTATCTGATATTGGATATACAAGGAAAAATATAAATAACTATATGGTCTAAGGTGGAATATCTGATACATGCCCACTCACATATAAACCTAGCACAACCTAAAAAATTCACATCATACCCAAAATTACAAGTACAAACTCGAAATCGTTGCATATTGCAATTGTTCAGTCAACAACTAACATTTGTGCTATAATACAAATACATATCATTTAGATATACTACACAGTGACACAAAAGCCTTATATTTAATTAACTATTGGGCATTGAAAGTTGTTTTTGGTCTGGTGCTATTCTGAGCATTACATTTGTGGATAACGTACAGATTTGTTTTTCGAGCATTCCTATTCATACAATTCATTTATTTAGTTGCATAAACTAAAACAAATACTCATTTGAATAAATGAAATATAAAACAAAAATTATAAACTAATATAAATGTAATCACTGTTTTAATGAATGCATATTCAACTTGGTCTCATCAACTAATTCAAAAACTACAAATTAAAATCAGTCAAAGACAAAAAAGAATAACTATATCTATGCAGAATAGTGATATAAAACATAATAAAAAAAAATAAACAAAAAGAAACATTTTTTTTTCAATCTCCAGCTCTAGTAAAATTTTCTAGGTATCTGACGATTTGATTTCTATGGGCAGCTGACTGAATCTCTTTAGGACACTAAAAAATACAGATATTTGTGTCTGTCTCTTGGCCACCAGTGGAATGTGGAAATCATTTCATGATCTTATATTGTAGGCATGCACATCAGAATTGTAATTAACAATATTTCTTCAATAACTTGGGGCAGTACCTGATTTGATTTTGAATATAAATATATTATATTAAATATATATAAACAAAAGATATAATAGAAATTAGTAAAAATTTGCATCTATTCGTCGGCTTGGTATTACAAGATTGCATCATAATCATGCACACCATTTCAAGAAACAACGAAAAAAACCTTTTTGAAAGTTGCAAAAACCAATCCATTAGTATTTTGACTTTGTGTCAGCATGCTACCATCTATCTGGGACTTGCAGAAAATGCATCCTGTAATACACTTTTCTGAAAACTCAATATCTTATAAATGTTATATGCAACCAAGTCCACGATTTGTAATTGTCCAAAGAACGATATTATATTCTATCTTACACTACAATAAGACTTTGACTGTGGTACTGAGAATTTCCAGTCACTGATTGCTTTGAGCTACCAACCTCATCTGCGACAAGTGACTGTGTAGCTTTTGTTTATTATAAATGACTGTATAATTAGCTGTGATAGAACAAACTGATATTACTATTTCAGCCTTTTAGGTGTTGCCAATGTTTTAGATTAATAGTATAATAATAATACTTCCTCGTGAACACTCATTGAGTGTACCCAAAGGCATAAATTGTGCGGGTAGAGGACGGCTATTATTAGTATTTGCTGTGGCGCTCCGGGGCGAATTACTGATTTTTGGTAGCGTATTCAATTTCAGACGTAGGAAAACCCGGAGAACCAGCAGTTCAATAATGATTATAAACAATTCGAAATATATATGAGTCTATCAAGTCTCAATAATGAACCTATACAATTAACAATGAATACAATACAATGAACCTATACAATTAATTGATTTAGGATACTCAACAATTCGAAATATATATGAGTCTATCAAGTCTCAATAATGAACCTATACAATTAATTGAATTTAGGATACTCAACCAAAGTAGGGAATATTCTTTGGGGATGCAGTCAGAATAAAAGTCCTGGTTGAAGAACAACTCTTTGTTGAATTGTCAAGCTTTCGAAAAACGTTATTTTCATTCTCAAGACATTAACGTGAGGATAGTTTAGAGAAAATAGCCAATGATTTTTTCCTAGTCCTTATACAATCACAATTTTTTTTTTAATAGAACACATGGAAAAATTAACACTGTAAAAGGTACATGTTATCTATCTTGAATCAAAACAAATGTTTCAAAATACTTGAAGTTCATATAGGATTAACTTGATTGATATTTTAAAAAAAAATAACCGACACAGCGTCGGGACATCGTACCAGTGTTACCGGACACAACAGCAATGTAAACAATGTATCAGAGATGACATATCAGATCATTTTGGGTAATTTATCAGTTTCAAAATAAATAGAAAAACTGTTAGGGACAAGAAAAAAATCAGGCAAATAAGTGAAATGGGCATAGCAGAGTTTAAACATTACATGAACAAAATGGACTGGATTATACTCAACCGACCATCCAGATATCCTAGCTATATTTTTGTGTGATAACGTTACCTATGTCATTGAAGTAGCATTTCCTTTAAAAACAATGAATGAAAAATGTCACGAACAAAAGTGGTTCACAGACCATCTGGAAAAGATGGGAAATGAACTGAAACAAAAAAAATAATATCCTTGAAATGACCGGATATCCAAATACAATACACTCCAAGAATTCAACAAAAAAGAACACAGAAAAAATTACAGAGAGAGTTGTATAATAACATCCTCGTAAATAGTTAATATATCTAAAACTGCCTGGAAAATAGTAAATGAGACCCAGAGGGAAACCAGGTTTCAGCAGTGAAAGCACGTGCTTTACTGCATAAAAGTTAAATGAATATAGTTCCACAATGGTTGAAAGTAGTCTTGAAACAATACTTCCATCAAACTGAACATGAAAACCTCGCTATTCTTAAAATCCACAAATGAAAACGAAATTACATCAGTAACCTTAACAAAATAGTAGTAGTATGGATGCATAGAATATCAGTACAAATATAATAAAATTTGTCCGTGAATTTGCAGCTAAACCTCTTACACGTCTGATAAATCCCATTTAAAACTTAGGAGAGCAACCCCTATTCTGAAGAAAAGTGACGCCAATAATGGTGACCTTGTATGACAAAATCAGCAATTTCATGATCCTTTTACTGATTCTTGAATAAAATAGTTTTTGTTAAAATATTGCGAACTCGAACTTTTATAGAATCTTTCATGATGAAGTCTTATATCTAAATATTTGTTGAGAATCATTTTTATTAATGGGATCCCATGATCATCCATTTGTGATCTCAGTGGTTCAAAAATAGTTTCAGGTAAATTCCTAAATGATAAAGCCAGCAATAATTCTTTAGGAGTTTCAGATGTAAAAATCTTATTCCCAATGATAAAAACTTTCAAAGCTTTTTCAGCCGTTTTGCAAATAGTAACAACAAATTTAGATGCGAAAATTAAAGCACCCCGTTTTTTTTGCAGTAGAAGTAATGACAGGCTATAATCATCTTCTAACAAAGTTAAACATTCAGAACATGTTACACATTTTTTCAAACACCTAACAACAAAACCTGCAATGTATGACAACATCTTCAGTGAATGGTGTTAAATGACATGCATTACTTGAAATGAAATCCAATTCTTTTATTTCCTGACAATAATTGAGATACTCTTTAGAATTCAGCAAATCACTACCACAGTTTGTTTTAGTAACAGAAGAAGAACCCACCCAAAGAATTGATGTTGAATCCAGAACAATAGCATTAGCCTTTTCACTGCCTTTTATTTCACTATGAATAAGTAACCTCTTGTAAATGTATTCGAATTGACGAGCTGTAGGATTATTATTATTACCACCTTTATTTCTGACAGCACTGAAAAAAATCTCTAAATGGTCCTGTGAAAACTTATATACACATACATATATATATATATACAGTGACCGGCAGAAAGTACGCATCATATGGGAATTTTTTTTATTAATAAATTTTGACAAATATTGATATTTGCAATCGCTTCTGCATCAAAAGAAACCCCAAAAGACGTTGTACAGTGCCGTTCGTCTTTTCGAGGTTGGCGGGAAATTTAAAAAATTTGAAAATTATTTCTCAAAACACGCTTGTTTGTGAAAATATCGAGAAATGTTAATGAGAAAAGTTGTTCAGATTGACATTTTATAGCTATGTACAAGTTTTGAAAAAGATCTGAGATAAAAAAATAAAAATCAATTTTTTGCCACAAAAAAAAAAATGTTTTTGGAAACATACATTTCTGACGAAGAAACTCATTAGTAAAGCCAACACTAATATTTCAAATAATGTTTTGTGAAGATTCGCAAGCTATTCCTATTTTATTCGGAGAAAATTTGAAATCTGTGATTTTGCAGTGTGATCAGCTGCTTCATAAGAAGTCACTGAAATATCTACAGGACAATCGGGTCAATTCTGTTTCTCAGTAGCAAGATTGTTATCATAGCAAGACAATTTTCACAGCAAAATAAACATCGGCCATTCCATAATATCGACCATTTAGAGGAAATAATACGGCAATGTATTTGTAACATTACACCACAAATGCTGCGAAATGTGTCCAGAGAAATGAAATCTCGAACCAGTACATGTATTGAACGTCAGGGTAGACATGTCGAGTAATGAACAATTACAAAGTTTTGAGTATGTATCGAATTGTTTGGTTCACATAATCATTTCAGCTTCCAATTTTATTATAAAATGTATGAAAATTAAAAGTTAAAGTTGTGTAAGTTCTAGTTATTTCAAAATATTAATTAATATTTTGTTCTATTAAGAATTTCAAATTGAAATTGTGTAGATACTTGGTTCTTAGTTAATAATAAAAAGTATCGGAATTATAATGTCCTGTAGATATTTCAGTGACTTCTTATGAAGCAGCTGATCACACTGCAAAATCACAGATTTCAAATTTTCTCCGAATAAAATAGGAATAGCTTGCGAATCTTCACAAAACATTATTTGAAATATTAGTGTTGGCTTTACTAATGAGTTTCTTCGTCAAAAATGTATGTTTCCAAAAAGATTTTTTTTTTGTGGCAAAAAATTGATTTTTATTTTTTTATCTCAGATCTTTTTCAAAACTTGTACATAGCTATAAAATGTCAATCTGAACAACTTTTCTTATTAACATTTCTCGATATTTTCACAAACAAGTGTGTTTTGAGAAATAATTTTCAATTTTTTTAAATTTCTCGCCAACCTCGAAAAGACGAACGGCACTGTACAACGTCTTTTGGGGTTTCTTTTGATGCAGAAGCGATTGCAAGTATCAATATTTGTCAAAATTTATTAATAAAAAAAATTCCCATATGATGCGTACTTTCTGCCGGTCACTGTATATATATATATATATATATATATATATATATATATATATGTATATATATATATATATATATATATATATATATACATATACATATACACATACTTCAAAATCGGAATTTTCACAAGATATTTTGAATAAAAATCTTGCAAACTCTTGATACACATTAAAAATCCAACAAAGCCAGTTTTGCGCTTAGATTGAACAATTGGATTATCCTGATATCTTAAACCTAAAATACAACTTCGACATTTTTCCAAATAGGAGAATATGATGGAAGCGTTTTCAGGTGATAAACCTCTCCTTAATGGAGCTTTACAAAACTTATTCCTAGAATTAAAAATGTCAAACAAATTATTAGCTACCCTTGCAAACTCTGCTGTTGCTCCAGCCATTTTGAAACTATCAAGCTTCAAATCACGTTCACAAAAAACTAAAGCATCTGCAACACTTGTACTGAAAGTTTGAGCAGCAAGGCTGACTTTCATTTTTTCTCTTTCCCACATCATGTGCCTATTTTTCAACCTGGTGGCAGCCTGCAACCCTTCTTGGTTTTGCAAATCAACCAAACTTTGAAAAAAATTCCAACTAATTTTCTCCCCTTCACCATCATACAATGTTCCAAGAGTAGCCAAACAATTTCTCAACAATTTCAGCATATGGCAAGGGTCCAAATAAATAAAAATTGGCTCATTAGTGATAGGATGACAAAAATTTGTTTTTAACTCATCAGGGCTATCAAAATTAGCTCCCAAAGCACCGGCCATACAGAGATTAGCAGTGGTGCCATCAAAAGTAAAAGATGTCACAATGACACACGTTTCATTCAAAAACTCTAACAACTTCAGAACCAAGTTAGCCTTTTCATTTCCGCAAAGTCCATCAACCAAAAAATAACCTACTGGCACTATCCAATGACCGTTCACAGCAACTATCATGAACACAAGTGCTTCTTTAGCTTCAGGAATGACGTCACCATGCACTTCAGTGCCAAAGTCCACATAACCTGTAAATCTTTTACCATTCCATTCCACACGTTACATTATGGCCATCTCATCCATTACCAGATTGCACAGTACTTTTCCACCATTGATTGAAGCTTCTGAGACCTTCGCTTTCAGTGCAGACAACGCCTCTTCGGAAAATCCTGAGGAACCATCAACGGACCTGAACCATTTTGTTATGGTACTTGGATGTGGAAGAGATTTATAGAATTTCTCTCTCACATAGCTATATGCCCTGGCAGAGTAAAAACTCAAAGTCAGAGCAAACGATCTTAATTCAGGGGAATATTTTTGGCGGGATGGTCCTCTCAATACCCTCTTCATTATATCAGCTGCTGATCCAGATAATGAGGCCTAGAAAACAAAATAATTCAATAAGTAACCAATTAAATAAAAGTAAAGTATTTCTATAGTATTGACATTCAATGTGTGACTGATGAATAGAGGAAACCGAAACTTCCAATATACAAAAAATTATATAGAGTTATAATGCTAATGCTGGACTTATTTTAAATTCCAGTTTAATCTACTAGTGAACCGTGAACCCTAGCTGATACTTGTTCACAATTTTTAATCCCTGTGATAATTTATATTGTGGATCAAGATAATAAATCTATCTATCTGAATAAGTAATATTTGGTAGACAAACTGAAGAATGTATTTCTTATATTTTTTATTATTGAAAATAGAATTCGGATACTTAAATTAAATTTAAATATTACTTCACACTTACTTGGATGACTGATTGAGCACTTTCAGTCAAACTGAATTTCTTGTTCAGAAATCTCAGAAGAGATTTCAGAGAGTTGACTCTGTTCTTCAGTCTCCTTTGTGACCTCTTTATATTTTTGATTTGATTGGCTTGCCGAAGCAGGGTTTTCTTCGCAATCGTTAAACATATTCTGGCCTTATGTGGATCATCCATATCAGAAGAGCTGAAATCTCCAACAAAACGTAATGGTCTCTTCCTGGAAAGTTTTATTGAAGTTTTGTAACAGGTTAAGATAGCAAACATATAACACAGTGTAGCTATTTGTCAATTCTTTTTTTTTATCTTATAACTTGAACCAAAAAAAAAACTGCAAGTCACTTACAATTACAATTTATATAATATATAAATATATATAATATAAAAATATAAATGGAAAATTTATTGGGTATAGCCCACAAATTGTTGTGCAACCGTAGACACGTGTTTCGAGCTTAAGGTACGGTTCCTTCCATGCGGCCGCCGCATACGGCGGCCGCAGTGCGGCGGCCGCAACCTACTGCTACACGTGTTTTTGAATGTACATGTTTCCTTCCAAGCGGCGGCCGGACGCGTCAGCCGTGAACGACTGCGATCGTTGCGACGGTACTGCTCCAGGAGCAGTGTAGTCGCAGCCGCAAGAGAGTTTTCCTATTCTTCTGGGGTTATTACGTACCAAATTCGGTTGTATGACTCTGATTTTACACAATCTTTCATCAAGTTGAAGACGTACTCAAACTGCACCTTTTCAATCTGAAATATTCTCTAAATTTGACTTAATTCCCGAGTAGATGTCGATTAATTAATAAAAAACACGCCTTTTTTAATATTGGATTTATATCCGTATTGCTCTTTTCCAAGTCGATTAACTGCAGGATTTCCTCATTGTCATTTTCTTCCAATAACAAATAAAGTCGAAAAGATCATCCATCTTCACTTCAACTACTGTGAACTAGCATTAGTAGCACCATCGGCGGAAAACCGGCTCCGTCCGCCGTACACGACATCCGCATGGAAGAAACCATGAGATCGACCGGCTGACGCATCCGGTCGACGCTCTGCGGCCGCCGCGTACGACGGCCGCATGGAAGGAACCGTACCTTTAAGCTCTCATCAGTACGGTAAAATCAAGTGCGAAGATGTACAACACTTGGATGTAAGAATAGAAACAAAGGAAGTCAACAACAGGAAACATTAAAGTTAACAGAGACATTAAAGTTTGACTGATGCAATGCCATTTGAATGTGTCATAGTAAAGGACCCTGCACAAAATGAATGTAAATTGGGTTCCGCTAGATATGGCTGAAATTATGATATGTTATAGTTCTCTACACTCTGATCAAAAGTTGTCATTGGCGCAAAGTGATCCTATGGATAGTTTCAAAGATATAGAGGGGGATATGTGTGAAATTGACTATGGGATTGAGTCAGGTTAACACCAGAAAATCCAAATTAGTGAAAAATTGTTCAATTATGTGATGAAGTTATGCTTATTATTTGATGATATACAATGGGTATGTTAGACTAGATCCCCAGAAAAACACCTAAAGGCCAAGTCGAGTAATTTCATCAGCATACTAAAAATCATCAAGATTAAAACCAGTGAATTATTTTGTTACCGGATTAGCTTTAATTAATCGGTGATTATCAAATAATATGCATAACATAGAATTCATCATATAATTGAACAATTTTTCACTTATTTGGATTTTCTGGTGGTAGGTAACCTGACTCAAGCCCATAGCCAATATCACACACATCCTCCTCTATATCTTTGAAACTATCCATAGGACCACTTTGGGCCAATGAGAACTTATGGTCAGAGGGTCCCAATTTACATTCATTTGTGCGGGGTCCTTTCATAGCACAATATAGCACTAACCTCTTTCTAGTAGATTTGGCGATTCCATTTGTATCCAAAGACATTGAACATAGGGCTGGTAAAACTTGAGCTGATGTAGTTCTAGAATAATCCAAATTTATTATTCGCAAGTAGAAATAATCAATGGTTATGAATAATGTAAATAAGACAATGGCATTACGGTTCAATCTTCTCTTCCTCTTCAGCACTCTGGCAGGCAGTCTCAGATGCCGTTATTGTTGATTCCGAACTTATTTGAGAATTACTGACAGACCATGCTCTGAGATCAAGACAGCGTCTAGAAAGTTAAAATTATCAAAGTATCAAATAGTATTGATTAAGTTATTTTTGTGGAGCAAATTCAATTTATTGACATGACTTTTTGAATATCCAAGGAAATCTGTACAAATGTAGAAGGGCAAATCAATTAATTCGCCCTGATAAGTTACTGCTTTGACACGACTATTGTCTTGAATGAAATTATAGTTTTTGTCAAAAACAAATCGTACACTGAAATTGCCTATCTAAAATAAATAAGTTCAAATTAACTAAAAAAAAATTCTTTTTCAATAAACGTTGATTATGGAAATACCCAAAAAATCATGTCAAGTATGAAGTAAGAATGAAAAAATTTCATATCAACTTGACTGTTACTTGATGGAAATTTATAGTATATGACTAAACACAGTAGCATGTTTTGCTACACTAGCTGTAGCTTTCCAATACAATTCATTGAATAATCGTGTCATATAAAGTAGGAACAGTTCAGCAACATACCTTTTAGCCTTATATATCTCTGACAATTTAGAACTTTCCCCATCAGCAATTTCCACCTCAGGAACAGAACACACTCTGCACGTGAAACAAATAATATTTTTATCAATTCTACAAACATTGTTATTATTGTACTCACTCATCAAAACTATTATTTTTCAAATAGTTCGTGGCAAATGTGGCTTCTGGGATGTCAGCTTCTTCTTTTGGATCATTGCGAGAACTGTAATAATTTCTATCATATAGGTACCTACCTAACTATCTGCTGGATTATTTCACTGATTTTATAGCCCAACTATATTTTTATAGAAACTTTTTGTAGATAAAAAGCTTCCTTTATGGAGCAAATTGATACTTGTCTGCCATTAAAACAGGGAGTACAATAATTAGTGGAGCATGACGGATTTTAGCCTGATTATACAATAAGCAAAATATCCTTGCTGATATATAATAGGTTCTAATTTCTATACTTACCACTTCAAGTGTGAATTCACATTGGGTATAGCACCATCTCTCAAATATTTCTTCCCAAGCTTTTCTGACAAGAGAATGTCCTCACTCTGAAAATGATCAGAGCAAACATGGCCCACAAACAATTTGCTTGGGTCTTTTTTGATTCCAAGAGCAAGTATCCATGCAGCTCTCTGGGCAACATTGTTTGGAAACCTATAAGGATTTGCAATAGTTGAGTATGCAACATACCTACATGCTATAAAACCTAGACGATTGAGAAGGCATTTTTTCTACATTTTCTTTCTGATATTTTGTTCTACTGAAATAAAAAGTTTATTCTGCAAATGAAAAGGAAAACATCAGCAGGTGCTGGTATTTTTATATTTTGATTTGAGCTATAAGTGGTTAAAGTTGATGAATAAGACCTGAGACAGAACATATGGATTTTTTTCTGTCTGTGACCTATAATGTTGTTGACTACTTGACTAGAGGAATTGTATGAAGTTATCTTTGGTGAATAATTTCTTAACTAAGAACCACAATCAAGTTTTTATAATATTTATCAAATTTTCTATCAAACCTTGGCATATAAATTGAGAAATTTGGCGGTACTCTCACCGATGGAAAGATCTAGTATTAGCTGCCTCTGCTCGAGCTTTACATACAATACAGCACATCACCATATTGTTTATCAAGATGAACAGTCCACAAAAAAGTAAAAGATGAATTTAAACTACAGGAACGCAATAACCACTGTTCACAAAATTCACTGCACTACTGCTGTGTTTAAGGTTATGTCGATGTGCTATACTGATAAAAAACCGTTAAGTTTTTACATTTCCTTCGTGTTTCCCGCCGAGATGTTTATCGGCGAATCACTCAAGCCCAATATTTCTCTCCATCCTGCGAACTTCGCAACTACGGTAACAGTAAACCTCCACGAACCGCCACTGTTGAAAAACAAATTGGTTGCGTTATTTGTGTAGGAATAATAAGCATCATTTTTGTATCAGCCAATGAGCTGCGTTATTTGCGTAGGAAAAATCTGAATAACTTTGCATAAATTTGCATTGTTTAGGGGCCACTTTGGTTTGTTTACTTCTCCCTCTATTCAATAAGAACTCGTTGTCCAACACCAATTACACAGGCATTGACTAACTATCTTACTTCTATACAAACAATGGCAGTACCAGTACTGTGCATGCATGGCGAGTGATACAACTTTCTACCACACCGCTTATATTGTGAGTTCTAGATTCCTAAAAAAAAGTACTTAACATACACAGAATCGCCTCAGAAAATTAATGTCAATACGGAAATGCTTTTCTGTGATGGTAAGGAAAATGCTTCTGGCCTCACTTTTTCATGCACCCCCATTGTGGAAATTACACTAAGGTAATGCAACCAGCAATACTCGTAGAAATAGCATGTTAATCTCTTCAAATGATTTAAATTCAATGCAGTTGCGTATTTTGACATGAATCGTTCTAGAAAAAAAAAACTCAATAAGCTTCCAAGCATCCAATTTTCTAACTCCAATTTGAGTTGAAATTATTCATGATATTAGCTGAAATAAATTTTCATAGTTTTTTGTACTTTTGAAATTCGCACCGACGATTTGGGGTGGTTCCGTAGGTTTTTGTTGATTAACTACAGCTGAAAAGTGAATGTGATACCAAACATCATCAGTCGCTTCAAAGCGGTAAATAATAATAATAACCGTACTCTACTTTCTGATGGCATTTGCTGAATATTCGAGATCATAAATATGGGAAAATATGTATTCAAATCGGCTAAATACAAATAACAGGTATAAGTACAATGAGATTTCCAACCTTATTCTCCGAGATTCAGAATTAACGTTTGTTAATCTTCACAAGTACCATAATAATTTACTAAAACCGGGCCTGTTACAAAAATCACTAACGACGCGCATACGCATTGCGGACTAGCCTGAACTTTTTACAACACTTTTGATATGGTGATTAGCATTCTAGAGTAAGTATATAATATATATTTCTATGATTCTGCCTCGATAACTGCTCACAAATTCAATCTTTTAACACAAAAGAAGGGAAAATCACCTAACCTAAATTTTAACCATACCCTTGGAAATATTCGCATTTTTTTTGCGATTCGACTCATGCGGCCAAAAAATAACTGGTATGTAGTAATATCTAACTCCAGATACTGAAAAATTACATGTTATCATTCATCATTCAGCGCAATTTTTTCGCTGCGTAATCGGGTCCATATATATTTGCAGAAAATCAAAATATCCCACAGATAATTCTCAATAATGTACAAACACAGAAACATAAATGAACAGAATCGAATAATGCTATACCTATCAGAAATCACACTTCTATACCATAAAAATGCGAACTGCATTCTATAAAATCTGTAAAAATGTCTACTGGGAAAGTTCTCTACCAGTAATGCAGACGATTAATAAAATGTCATATTGATATTCCTCCAAATCGTATCATAGCAGAAGAGGACTTCAGCAGATGCGCAATTACACCGATTCGAAATTATCTCAATCCGTACTTTTTCAGAATGTATTCAGATAGACCGGGAGATCTTCAGAACGTACATTGTTTATATAGAAGATAGTTAGTCAACCTTATGTCATTGTCTAAAGAAGAATAGTCAGACAATCCCTGTGCAAAATGCATTGGATGGCCGTCACCTGAGACATCTATACTATTTTACTGGAAACATTGAAAGTGTATCCAGTAATGTGGCGCCGTTATCGGATGGCACGCAAAACTAAACTTCTGTCTCTTTTTAAAATAGAACGCCAGTTTTCATTCACTTCATTCAGAAATGTGCAGAATATTGTCATTGGTGAGATGTTTAGCAGAATAAAAGACGAGTCAAAGTTTGCATTCGGATGTTTCGAATATCAGATGATGATCAGTGGTAAAATTTTATATTGCTGCAATTAAGCCTAATATAATGAAAGACGTAATGTAGCAATATTCTTACTGAAAAATGATCCCTAAGTATAGGTACAAAAAAATGTTCTATTACGATATAATATCGCAGTTGATATGTTTTGAAAACACATAAAAGAATATTCATTAGTGCTTGAGGGCACCCAATATAAGTAGGAAAATAATAATATATCAGTATTATTTGTACAAGCTTTTGTTTAGTTTCACTCACACGTAACAGGTATAGTATCTACTGTCTAGGTATAACCGGGTCAAAACTTCAGTGGAAATTTTGAGCCAATTCCACTGATCCAATCATCTTTAAATTTGGCAGGTGTCCATTAAATTCATTCAGGTTCGTTACGACCTTCACAAGAGAAAAAAACAAGATAGCGAACAGTTTTTGTGATCTATTGTCCAACTATTCATAATGCGAATCTCGAGTAGATTTTGTATTTTTTCAAAATTCGAAATGGCGAATACGATTTTTGATTAGATTCTTTCAAAATTGGTACCTATACAAGGGAGACCAATACGAACATTCAAGATGGAGGACAAATTTTGTGATTAATGTCCGAATCCGTCCATGATAGATTTAGAATTATTTGGGTAGGACAGTTCAAGGACAATTCAAGGAAAATTCAAGTGTTGGTGGACAGGTGTTCTTTAATTGATGGTTCGATGTTATCAGCAATGTATATGGACATATAAGGAGAGTTTCAAAGGAGGTTGTCACCAGAAATCATTCATCTCCTACACGGGCCTAAAATACATTTTTTGTTGTACAATATAGTTATTTGTGTATTTAGAGCGCGAGGAGCGCGGTAATCTTTGGAGAGCGGCAATGGCACTTTGTTCTCGAAATAAACATATGTTTTTTTTATTTATTCACACGACAAGCTTTTATATCATTTAAAATTTTATAATGTAACAAAATTATGGGTTTTTCGCTTTAGTGCAATTAAATAAAAGCTTTTATCTGAAAAGGTTTTTTAAAGTTTATTTATTTCTTATTTTAGTTTTCTGTGAATATGTTTCTTAGTCTGTTCATTTCAATAATTTATCGTTGGAAATTTTTCCTAATTTCTACGTGTTCTCTAAATAGCTTCAGAGAGGGGCAGGGGGGTGAATTTTTTAAAAACCGTTTTGTTCAGTGGCCAGATAATTTTCACTATTTTTACGGATTTTTTTGATTTCTATTACGCGAGTTTTCCTATTTTTTTGTGACAGGAAAGGAGGGCGAACCCCACGATCTATTTTTGTTTTCATCATTATTTTCCATGTCCGAAACTGTTGAAATATTTTCCGAATTACTTTGCGCTCTCTACCTAGCCTTTGAGGGGGGAAAGGGGAGGCGAAATTATTTAAAACATAATTTCCGACGGTCAGATATTTTTCACTATTTTTACAGATTTTTCCGATTATAATTTCGCGTTTTTTCCATTTTTTTTTTTCGAGAAAAGAGGGAGGCGAGTACCTCCTTAATTCATTTTTTCTTGCTGTGATTTTTGACGTCCAAATCCGTCAAAAAAACGTCCGAAAACCTTCGCGTTCTCTATCTAGCTTTCGGAGGACGGGGGGGGGGGACAATTCCTTTTTATAAACCATAACATTCGACTGTCAGATATTTTTCACTATTTTTAGAGATTTTTCCGATTTTAATTTCACGAGTTAGTTTTCCAACTTTTCGAGAGAAGGGGGGCATCCCCCCTCCCTACTTATTTTTTTTTCGTTGTTATTTCTGACGTCCAAATCCGTCAATAAAACTTCCGAAACCCTACGCGTTCTCTATCTAACTTTCGGGGGGCAGGGGGGACAATTTCTTCGACATTAATGTTTTGTCATCGGAACTGAACCAACACGAAAAATTTCAATTCCATAGAATAAGAGGAAGTGGTTCTAATTCAGCTTGCAAGATTTGTACCCATCTAACACACACAGCAAGTTAAATAAAAGCTCTCAATAAAAACAGAAAATAATATGGTAACTGTCGGAAATGGCATTATCACCTTCATAACTTGAAACCAATCATCGGTTGTCATCAAGAACGTTGGACTTCTTCCCCTAAACATTAGTCAAGAGAAATCACCCTGAAAATATCTACTTATGTGAATTCGAAAACTGACTGAGACCTAACAAGACAAAAACAATGAAATGCCAAACACCACGAAAGTTCGCTACTTTGCTCTCTCGTTTACATGCAAATTGCAAGTGGCAGGTGGAACGGACACTGAGCCAATCAAAAACACGAAATAATCTCCATTCATTATTCACTTTACGCGATTACTAGGACACTTTCCATCTCATTCGTTTGTCTCCTTTTTGGGGGCAATCGTGCTGGCGCCATCTACTAATAAACCCCATCGTCATCCAATAATAATCCCATAAGGTTGACTGACTATACTTCTTTAGACAATGCTTATGTCATTGTCTAAAGAAGTATAGTCTGTCAACCTTATGGGATTATTATTGGATGACGATGGGGTTTATTAGTAGATGGCGCCAGCACGATTGCCCCCAAAAAGGAGACAAACGAATGAGATGGAAAGTGTCGTAGTAATCGCGTAAAGTGAATAATGAATGGACATTATTTCGTGTTTTTGATTGGCTCAGTGTCCGTTCCACCTGCCACTTGCAATTTGCATGTAAACGAGAGAGCAAACTAGCGAACTTTCGTGGTGTTTGGCATTTCATTGTTTTTGTCTTGTTAGGTCTCAGTCAGTATTCGAATTCACATAGTAGATATTTTCAGGGTGATTTCTCTTGACTAATGTCCAACGTTCTTGATGACAACCGATGATTGGTTTCATGTTATGAAGGTGATAATGCCATTTCCGACAGTTACCATATTATTTTCTGTTTTTATTGAGAGCTTTTATTTAACTTGCTCGCTGTGTGTGTTAGATGGGTACAAATCTTGCAAGCTGAATTAGAACCACTTCCTCTTATTCTATGGAATTGAAATTTTTCGTGTTGCTTCAGTTCCGATGACAAAACATTAAAGTCGAAGAAATTGTCCCCTCTGCCCCCCGAAAGTTAGATAGAGAACGCGTAGGGTTTCGGAAGTTTTATTGACGGATTTGGACGTCAGAAATAACAACGAAAAAAAAAATAAGTAGGGAGGGGGGATGCCCCCCTTCTCTCGAAAAGTTGGAAAACTAACTCGTGAAATTAAAATCGGAAAAATCTCTAAAAATCGTGAAAAATATCTGACAATCGAATGTTATGGTTTATAAAAAGGAATTGTCTCCCCCCGTCCTCCGAAAGCTAGATAGAGAACGCGAAGGTTTTCGGACGTTTTTTTGACGGATTTGGACGTCAAAAACTACAGCAAAAATAATAAATTAGGGGGGTACTCGCCTTCCTCTTTCCTCGAAAAAAAAAAAATGGAAAAATCGCGAAATTATAATCGGAAAAATCTGTAAAAATAGTGAAAATAATTTTGCCTCCCCTTTCCCCCCTCAAAAGCTAGGTAGAGAACGCAAAGGAATTCGGATAATGTTTCAACAGTTTCGGACATGGAAAATAATGATGAAAACAAAAATAGATCGGGGGGGTTCGCCCTCCTTTCCTGACACAAAAAAATAGGAAAACTCGAAAAGTAGTGAAAATTATCTGGCCATTGAACATAACGGTTTTAAAAAAATTCACCCCTCTGCCCCCCCTCTAAAGCTATTTAGAGAACACGTACAAATTAGGAACAATTTCCAACGGTAAATTAACAGGCAAGCGACCGTGCAACAATGGCGCATTGATTGAAATGAACAGACTAAGAAACATATTCACAGAAAACTAAAATAAGAAATAAATAAACTTAAAAAACCTTTTCAGATGAAAGCTTTTATTTAAATGCACTAAAGCGAAAAACCCATCATTTTGTTACATTATAAAATTTTAAATGATATAAAAGCTTGTCGTGTGAATAAATCTTGAGGTGATTTTTGAATTTTATATACTATAAGAATTACATATATACTTCTCGCGACAAGCTTTTATATCATTTAAAATTTTATAATGTAACAGAATGATGGGTTTATTCTTTAAAATTTATTATCTTCTTTTTAAATAGAAACTTTTCTCTAAAATGTTTTTTTCAAGTTTATTTATTTACCATGAAGTCAAAGTTGTAAAACCTAATAAGGGTTTTTTTTTCGAAATTAGGTACTGATATAATGGCATTATCTGCGACTGAATTTGAAGTTTCAGTCGATCGTTCGAAATAACCTCTATAGGTAAGTGGATATCCTTATCAAAAATGAAACTTTATGACTTCATGACCAATACGCACAGAAAACTCATATAAAGAAGATGAAATAGTTATTTATATATGATACAAAAATTCGTAAATTATGACTTTTTTTATGAGCATGGAAACACGTGAGTACAAAAAAGCTCTTTATGAAAATGTATCTACAATTTTATTTCTACGCCTGTTATTATATTGGCAAATTGTAGCAATTGTTGAGTATATTTTATTCTATGAAGTTTTCATTTGATGACTTTCGAGTAAAATCTGACGCAAAATACTGTCTTTTGGAATTATATGAACGATGCGTAAAACATAACTTTACGCATATTTGATTTTTTCACTTACGTGTCCTGAAAAGTATCACTTTAGGCAGTGTACGTGGACACTGCGTAAAACCATAAATATTTCCATCTCCCCGATGATCGTGCATATGGTCAGTAAACTATATTTTTTTTCTACAACCGCTTACCAAAGTAGGTAGCCTTTGACGCTTTTAGATCTCAACGCAAAGCTAATGTTTTTTCAGAAATGTTTTGTGACAGCTTTTTCGCTCTAGTGCGAAAATATTGAAGAAACGGTCGATCTCTCGATCTCTTTCGTTGAAAACGAACCTATTCTTGCATGATGTTTAGTATAGACAATAAATTCATAACACTCTTAGGAACTGTGGTGGTGTTGAGAGCGTAGCTGCTATCAAGCTGAAGGCCTGTGATTCGATCTCGACATATGTACTTTTTTTTTCAAGCAAGTTATCTTGTTTTGTTAGAGATGTGAATTATTGGATATTTGGATAGCTTATTCATTTGGGATTACTATTGAGTGTTTATTTTCTCATGGGTAATGTTAGGTGCCTATGTTGAATGAATTGTCAATCGTTTCTATGTTTAAAAGCTGCGTTTGAAGAAAAAAAACATGTGTTTATTTCGAGAACAAAGTGCCATTGCCGCTCTCCAAAGATTACCGCGCTCCTCGCGCTCTAAATACTCAAATATTGTACAACAAAAAATGTATTTTTAGGCCCGTGTAGGAGATGAATGATTTCTGGTGACAACCTCCTTTGAAACTCTCCTTATATGTCCATATACATTGCTGATAACATCGAACCATCAATTAAAGAACACCTGTCCACCAACACTTGAATTTTCCTTGAATTGTCCTTGAACTGTCCTACCCAAATAATTCTAGATCAATCATGGACGGATTCGGACATTAATCACAAAATTTGTCCTCCATCTTGAATGCTCGTATTGGTCTCCAACACAACAAGCCCTTGTATAGGTACCAATTTTGAAAGAATCTAATCAAAAATCGTATTCACCATTTCGAATTTTGAAAAAATACAAAATCTACCTACTCGAGATTCGCATTATGAATAGTTGGACAATAAATCACAAAAATTGTTCGCTATCTTGTTTTTTTCTCTTGTGAATGTCGTAACGAACCCGAATGAATTTAATGGACACCTGCCAAATTTAAAGATGATTGGATCAGTAGAATTGGCTCAAAATTTCCACTGAAGTTTTGACCCCGTTATACCTAGACAGTAGATGCTATACCTGTTACGTGTGAGTGAAACTAAACAAAAGCTTGTACAAATAATACTGATATATTATTATTTACCAACTTATTGGGTGCCTTCAAGCACTAATGAATATTCTTTATGTGTTTTCAAAACATATCAACTGCGATATAATATCGTAATAGAACATTTTTTGTACCTATACTTAGGGATCATTTTTCAGTAAGAATATTGCTACATTACGTGTTTCATTATATTAGTCTTAATTACAGCAATATAAAATTTTACCACTGATCATCATCTGATATTCGAAACATCCGAATGCAAACTTTGACTCGTCTTTTATTCTGCTAAACATCTCACCAATGACAATATTCTGCACATTTGTGAATGAAGTGAATGAAAACTGGCGTTCTATTTTAAAAAGAGACAGAAGTATAGTTTTGCGTGCCATCCGATAACGGCGCCACATTACTGGATACATTTTCAATGTTTCCAGTAAAATAGTATAGATGTCTCAGGTGACGGCCATCCAATGCATTTTGCACAGGGATTGTTCGACTATTCTTCTTTAGACAATGCTTATGTACTTTTCTTTAGACAATGCTTATGGGATTATAATTGGATCAATGGATGCGACATGTAGATGGCGATAGTGATCTCGCATCCAAGTCATGTCGTAACTTCAGTGATCTGGCCTCCAAGTCATGTCGTAACTTGATGAAAACAATGGAAAAGCATTAAAATCAGGGTTTTTTGAAGAAACCTGCATTAAAATGACGTCAAATATTCATGTTTGTAACTAATCACGCTAGATGACACTCGCGTTTGTGTCCAATACCTTTTCCACAGGCATTGACTGACTATGTTCTATTTAAACAAAGATGTCACTGTCAAACATAGCAGTAGAAACCTGTAAAACGTCGTAAATGGGTTGCGTCGTTGCCAAGTTGCACAGTAACTTCTCCAATATGATTTTAATGTAAAATTCAAAATTCATGATATCAATAATATGATAGAAGCAAAGAATATCTACGTTGTAGATATTCTTTGATAGAAGTCGGGTGATGTGATGATAATCAAACGACTGAATCAAATAATAAAAAAATACGCTAACACGTAGCAGGTTCTCCATAATTTTTTTTAGAAATAATAAAATTGTTATATCATGCGATAATATTATTTCAACATTGAGTAGCAGGATACAGGTGAAAATTCATAAATTGAATTTATTCAAGTCAAGATCTACAGTTTCAGCCAGGTTAACACTTTACAATGATAGATTATACAAAAAACTACCCCCGTAGACTACAAAATTGAAATTTAAGTGAACAGTGAAAATTGAGTTGAAAACGGATAAATTGAATACATATATTCAATATTTCGAATGAGTTGAACAAGAATGAACCTCTCAGAGTAGAGAATGTTGATTACCTATTTCGAAATGGTTGGGAAAGTTGATGATGAATTGTTCATGTGAATTTTATTACATATTCTTCGAATATATTTCTATTTGCTACCTTGTATAATAGACTACCAAGGCCCTAACGTCACAAGAGATGAAACTAATCAATAAAACCCAGTATAGAACTCTTGTCAAGATTCCTGTCTGATCGAACCTTTCCGATCAAATTGGTAATAGGTAGGTACGTGTTGAAAACCCATAAGAAATTATTGATTTGATATTTTTCCTTTTTTCTGTCTGAAATAATGACGTTCGTGATTATTTTCAGTAAAGTGTCTGAGTTGAAACATCTTACCGAAAATACCTCTAAGGTCTAAGGTAAGCTTTTTAAAGTTTGTTGAGGTTATGTTATTTTGTTTATTTAATGTAATGTATCACTCATTATTTATTGTTTCAGATTTTGATTATAAAATGGCATCAAACCATGTTTTACTTAAATCTATAAATGAATTCCTTAACAATATCAATTTTTTAAAAAAGGGTGGAAATGCACTGGAAACTCATCATGTAGAACATATTCATGCAGTTTGTTGTACACTTTAGACTTCATCATGATCAGAGGAGAAATGCAAGCAAGCACGAAAGAGAAGTTATATCATGCTGAGGCGAGTCATATTTTGTGGAAGTTTTCTATCTTTTGATTTTTCACAGTATTTTTAGTTTAGATCACACTTAAGAAGTTGGGAGATATCGTCTGTGAGAGTTGTGCTGATCTGGAGGAATGAAATGACATCATAATCATATTGAGACACTGGCTCTTTTTGTACACTGCAATATATCCATTATCTTGAATAAACACTTCTGCACAATTGCTAAAAAAATCCACGATAACATTAAATCAGGAATAAATCCACTTGACAATATGATACGCTACAGAATAAATGATTCATTTGTACTACATGACACTGACATTTGTGAGTTGAAACTGGTTATTTCAGAAATTTTAACTAAAAAATCCTCTGGAATTGACGGAATATCGATACGTATAATAGAAAATCTACCTAATGAAGCACTGGAGGCTTTGGTACAATTAATAAACCAATCATTCCAAACAGGGATATTTCCTGATCAACTTAAAACTTCCATTATTATTCCACTACACAAGGGTGGTGATACGGATAATCCCTCTAATTATCGACCCATAGCACTAATACCAACGTTAGCGAAATTAATAGAAAAATTGGTTAAAATGAGAATATTGAGCTTTCTCTCTAAACATAAAATTTTAAGTGATAACCAGTTTGGATTTCAATCCAATAAAAACTCAAATGATGCTATCTTTGATCTCCTGTTTAATATATATACTGTGATAAACGAGGGTGAGGCTGTGGTGACAGTGTTCTGTGACCTGTCGAAAGCTTTCGACTGCGTTGATCACGGAATATTGCTTAAAAAGATTCAATACTATGGTTTCAGGGGTATGTCTTACAAATGGATAGAATCATATTTACACGGTAGAGAGCAAATTGTCAAGACTAATATCCATTCTTCACTGGGGCAGATAACATTCGGGGTTCCTCAGGGCTCGGTCCTTGGACCAGTTCTGTTTTTACTATATTTTAATGATATAACTAATATCAAAATCTCAGGTAGATTCACATTATTTGCTGATGACACTGCTATTACATGGTACAATAAAAACATTGACGAATTAAACGAAGCTGTTAACGAAGATTTAACGAAGGTAACTAATTGGTGTGACTCCAATAAACTATCATTCAACATCGATAAAACAAATTTGATTACGTTTAAATGTGAGCTTGATGACTTAAACCTAGAATCAGGAATCATTGAAAATAAAAACAACACAAAATATTTGGGTATTCACATAGATAATAAATTAAAATTTGTTGATCATGTGATCGCAATGAGAAAAAAACTGTCTTCTGGGTGTTATGCAGTGAAGCTTACTGCACAAGAATTAAATTTCTCAGCTGCAAGGATGGTTTATCACTCCCTAGTCGAATCTCATATCCGTTACGGCATTGCATTTTGGGGAAGTTGCAACAACTACTTATTGTACAGTGTACTCATCCTACAGAAACGAGCCTTAAGATACTTGTGCAAAGCAAAACCTCGAGACTCCTGCAAAGAGTTGTTCAAATCCAACATAATATTAACAGTAATTGCCCTTTTTATCCTGGAAACAGCATCGATAATAAAAAAACATAAAACTAAGTTCGGCTCTCACTCATCTACGCACAATACTCGACAAAACAGAGATGTAGGACTTCTGCTACCCTCGTCAAGTCTCATTAAAGACTCATTTATTTACAATGGCTGTAAAATCTACAATCATCTTCCCAATGATTTGAAAGAAATTGAACCACCAACTAAATTCAGAAAAGAGCTAAAATATAGATTAATGGAAAAAACCTATTATAGTTTGGATGAGTTTTTTATTGACTCAATAATTTAGTTATATACACTTAAATCTTTTGGAATTAATTGTCTCTACTCGTTTGAATTTTTAACCTTAGATGTTTTTATACTAAATTTTGTTGTACATTTATCCTTATGACCATGATTTATTGACGCAATATTTTAGTGATGTATTGACCTGAGTGTTATTTGTAGATTAATTGTCTCTACTCGGTTAAAATATTTTATTGTTGTACCTTATATGTTTATACTGATTTTTATTGTAAGTTTACATTTACATTGTACTGCTTTGTAACCATGATTTCTTCATGAATACAATAAAGTATATATTGATTGATTGATTGATATTGACAAGGAATTTGACAAACGCAAAAATTTAGCAGTAAAAACAGCTGAAGAACTATACAATCCCCAAAATCATATTCTGCCATTTATAGGGCGAGGAATGAGCGAAGAGGAAATGAAAAAATAAAAGGGATAGAAGATACATGATTTGGACAATACTGTGGGTTTTACTTGGCTTCTGCAACCAGAAAGTGACTAGGAATCTTTTAACTGTGGCTCACCGATTATTGGAGTATTATCGAATGAATTCAATAAAAAAAATGGGATAGAGTTCCTTAAAACAACATTAAACCTGGATTTACAACCAACGAGTACCTATTTGGCTGACAAATTCTGGTCTTTTGGGAGCCAACCCTTATGGATTAATTAGTAGGAGCATTGTTTATATAGAATATAGTTAGTCAACCTTATGGGATTATAATTGGATCAAAATGGATGCGACATGTAGATGTCGATAGTGAGCTCGCATCCAAGTCATGTCGTAACTTCAGTGATCTGGCCTCCAAGTCATATCGTAACTTGATTAAAACAATGGAAAAGCATTAAAATCAGGGTTTTTTGAAGAAACCTGCATTAAAATGACGTCAAATATCCATATTGCTAAAATGGCGGACATGTGTGGTAGTTGTGGCAAATCGTGCCGGAATAATTATGCTATTCAATGCGTAAATTGCATAAAATGGTATCATATCAAGTGTGTTAACATGTCTACAACCATATTTAACCAGTATGCCTCTGAATTGAAGAAAGCAAATGGTGAAAGATACAAATGTGAAACGTGTAAAAGGAAAAGTGAGGTTAAAGTCGTGACCCCTGGAAAACCAAATGAATCCATAAATAGTAATTAGAAAGAGTACACCATAAACGACGTTATGGTGAAACTAAATGAGATGGATCAGAAATACACTGATATGCTCCAAAAATATGAGGAACAGTTGGACATAAACAAAACACTAACCTGTGAAATAAACGCCATAAAAAAGCAACTGCATGAAGAAATCAATAAAAATGAACAAAACACAATAAAGAAAAACGTTATCATCAGTGGATTTCCAACAGTGGCAAAGAGTGATGTTTACCAAATTCTAGACAAAGTGAAGGAAGTCCTAGAAATTACAACAACGGGAAACGTGAAATGTTACAAACTAGGTCAAAACGAGAAAAATCAAGTAATCAAGGTAATCTGTGATAACGAAGCTGACAAGGAGAAAATCATGCTGGGAAGAAAAAAGAGGATAGGTAGCAGGGATCTAGGCTATCAAGGAGAAGTGAAACCCATCTACTTCAACCATGAACTAACAAAAACTAATCAAGGAATGTACAAAGCAGCCAGGATACTCAAATCAGAAAATAACTACAAATTTGTCTGGGCAAACAGTAATGGTAACATATTCCTGAGAAAAGATGAAAATAGCAAAATTGAATTAATACAAGATGTCAACGATTTAAAAAACTAACCAGAATAAGAGAAACACAGACTGAATACCACATTGCTTATATGAACATACAAAGTATTAGAAATAAATTAGATGAAGTGAAATGTTATGTTAAAATTAACAAATGTGATATATTAGTGCTCACGGAAACTTGGCTGAACGAAAATGAACTACATATGTATTCTATATCAGGATATGCAGTGACACACTCATGTAGGAATAGCAGAGGCGGAGGTACTTCCATATACATTAAGAACTGCCTGAGATTTCAAGAAATAAAAAATATAGGGGGTAATATGCCATACAATTTAATAGGAATAAATCTATATGAATTAAAATTAAAACTATATTCAGTGTACAAACCTCCAAATTGTGACCTAACTGAATTCTTACCAGATTTCGAAGAAATAATCAGCAGTGAAAAGTCAAAATGTGTAATTGTAGGTGACTTTAATTTAGGTCTACTGAAGGATTCTCAAAAAATCCAACAATACCGAAATAGTATATCATTATTTGGTTATAAAATTGCAAACAAAATCTGTGAAAACAGTGCAACTAGAACTTCACAAACAAGTAAAACAATAATTGATCACGTACTAACCAATAAAATAGAATGTAGCATAAATATAACACCATGTCCATACTCAGATCATAATCAATTAGAGATCACAATCCTAGAAAAACCAAAGATTCATCGACCCAAAACAGATTTGAAAATTATAAAATTAAATGAAATTAGCTTTACAGAAAATTTCTCGATAATTTTGCAAGATACTGAAATAGATTCATTTGAAAAACTTATAGAGGTTATAAAAAAGGCTAAAGATAACGCATCAAAGACAGTAAAGTTTAGGACACAAGAAGGAAATGATTGGATAACATATGAATACATAAATATGATAAAAGAACGGGACAAACTATACAAACTGAAAAAAACAAGTCCAGATAACAAAAACATTGAAAGAGAGTTTAATAAAATAAAAAATAATGCAAACGCCACAAAACGAAAATTGAAAAAAAAACTACTTAAAAAAAAATGGAATTAAGCAGGTAACAACTCAAAAAAACAATGGAAATTTATCAATACACTAATAAAGAATAAAGACGGAAAGAAAATTGAACAAATATCATTAGAAATAAATCGAGAGGCAGTTAGAGATACCGAAAAAATTGTGAATGAATTCAACAATTATTTTGTTAACGTTGGTAAAAACATTGTTGAAAGTATAGAAATGGAAGGAAATACAAATGATTTAAATTTTGAAGAGGTTTATTGTAACCGAAGTATTTACCTAGAAAAAACAAATGAAAAAGAAGTATTGGAGGTACTGTCAGAAATGAACATAAATTCATCAGTTGGTTTTGATGAAATAAATGTAAAAAACCTAATTTCCATTAAGCAAATGGTATTACCGATACTAGTTTCATTAATTAATAAAGTCTTTGAAAGTGGGAAATTTCCCGATATTTTAAAAGTGTCTAGAGTAGTACCAATCCACAAATCAGGCCCAAAAAACCAAGTAGAAAATTACAGACCCATTTCTGTTATAAGTGTCTTATCAAAAATAATTGAAACAATTATTAAGAGAAGAATAACGTGCTTCATTGATAAATATGTAAAGCCAGACAAATATCAATATGGATTTCAACACAAAAGTAACACTCTAAGCGCCTCAATTGATCTAATTAACCACATAACAACCGAACTGGATAAGAAAAAAATCATAATCACAGTATTCATTGATCTCCGGAAGGCTTTTGACATAGTAGACCACAGGATACTACTAGAAAAACTTGAAACAATGGGGTTAAGGGGAAAAATACAGGATCTCCTAAGCAGTTATCTAGGGGACAGAGAACAATATATAACACTAGATAATATCTCAAGCGAAAGGCTGACAAATAATTGTGGAGTACCTCAAGGATCTGTCCTGGGACCATTATTGTACACACTACATGTTCTGAGCCTAAGGCAAGCAAAACTAACTGGTCAATACTATACATTTGCAGATGACACAGTATTGGTATATAGTGGCAAAAACATTGAAACAGTAAAAGATATAATAAATGATGATCTGAATACCTATACATATTGGCTAAAGAAAAACAAACTCAAAATAAATACCAAAAAAACTAAGTACATGCTATTACACCAAAAAAATATGCAAGTCGAAGAGATAACTATAAACATCAATGGAGAACAGATTAACAAAATTGACAACATAAAATACCTAGGGCTTGTAATAGATGATAAATTGAACTGGCAAAAACATATTGACCATCTTATATCAAAAATAGTGCCGATGATTGGTGCACTCTACAGATGTAGGGAATATCTGAATAACCAAAATTGCTTACTAATCTACAATGCGTATTTCCTTTCAAAACTACGATACCTCATCATAATCTGGGGGATATGCACTGTCACAAAATTTAAACAAATACAAATATTACAAAACAAAATAATTAAAATACTTTACAACTACCAATATCGCACCCCAACAGAAATGATCTACGAAGAAACAAAAATAATACCTATAAAGAAAATTCTTGAATTAGAACAAGGCAAATATATTTATAAAGTATTAACAAACCAACAAAAAAGCAATACACACTTTAGTTATATTAATAATATTCACAAACATGAAACAAGACAACTAATTAACAATAACATCTACTTAACAAATATAAGATCACATCTAGCCTTAAATAATCCAGTTAGTAGAAGTATAGAAACATACAACTCTATTCCCATGAATATAAGGAATATTGATAACTACAAACAATACAACAGACAACTTAAAGCACACATCCTAGAAAAACAATGATTTATCTAACATTCTATACCTACCACAAACCCACATCAAACGAAAATAACTCTTATACCAGCATTTCGCTGAACAAGAGTCTCAATAGCCGTACCTTATATCAAGTATATGTACTATACAAGTTATGTAAACTGAATATTACTGTGATTTCTTTCATTACCCACTAAGGCACTTATTCTGTGATATTGTAAATTTTAACTATAGCTAAATTTATAATAATTAGTAAAACTCAAAAAATTGTAACAGCTATTTACTACTACTAAATAAAATTGAATCGCCAAAAGCTACTATAAATCCACACAAATTATAACTACACTCCGTTACCAGCATACTATTGCTGATTAGGAGTCTTTTGTATTTTTTAAAAAAACTATGTATTATGTATTTATATCTGGAAAATATCCAATTTAGTCTGTATGCTTAGACCTAGTCTTAATGTGTTTTTGTTTTATATACCCATTGTACAATTGGTTATGTTTATACATATATTGATATATTTTAATAAATAAATAAATAAAAATATAAAAAAAAAATAAAAAAAAAAAAATGTTTGTAACTAATCACGCTAGATGACACTCGCGTTTGTGTCCAATACCTTTTCCACAGGCATTGACTAACTATGTTCTATTTAAACAATGGTAGGAGATAATTCCATTGTGGAGGTGAAATGACCATATTCATTTAGAAAGGATAATTTGTCACAGAAACTCAAGATTGATTACGAATATATAATTTATTACAATGATAATAATGAAATAGTGTAAATACAAATCACAACTACTTCTGTTGGATCCAAGTAAACCTTTACGTTTTATAACGATCTAAATGTTACTTGTGTATATGCACAATGAAAAAAAAACTTTAGTTACTATTGAATACGACCCATGTGAACAGAAAAGTTTTATATGAATCAGTATTAGCCAACATTTTTAAATAAAGTTATCCTAGCTTAAACTCCTACTTCTGAATATGAAAAATAGCTTTCAAATTTATCAAGATAAAAGTGTGAAATGTGTAATAAATATTTTAAATAATTTATTTTCACCCATGTACCTCTATACCTCATAAAATATTTAAATCTTTTGATAATTAATTTAAATACAATTGGGTATAATTATAACATTTTACTTGCCTTAACTAAATACATTTCACACCTAACTGAAAAATAGTTGATAACTGAGATACTTAAAATTGAAGAATTAATTGCAAAATATTAAAACTTTTTATTCTTCGAATAGCTCTTTCTACATCTACATGGATTCTTCCTTTGACTATCCTTTGTGTCTTGTACACTCTGTAAACTGAGGAGTACTTCAAAACGGAGGAATATCTGAAGAAACCCCTTATCTTGAATCAAAAGCCCTTATCAGCTAATATGAGGTCACCATAGGCATTTGCTTCAAAATTTCAGTTTTCTACAATAGACCATCAGATAGTGACAGATTTGGGTGCCCCATTTTTTCATACAAGCCTCGAATAGGGTTGAAAAGACAAACGTCTAGTCACACCAATTCTACTTTGATGGCGCAGTTCCGCATGACATTATTGACATTTGAGAAAACAGAAAAGAAAACTCAGGTTATGTCTGGTTATGACTGTTATGAGGTTAGGTTGGGATATTTTCATTTCGTGTGTTATGTGTTTGTTAGCACAATAAAAACAAAAAGCTTTACGTGTTAGGTTAGGCTAAGAATAAGAACAAGGGAGGCCCTTTTTCAATGTGTCATTATTAGCTGGATTTATAAATTTGGCGTTCGCCGTTGGTGTTGGCGTTCCCAATTAAAAGTACAGAAACCGTAAGACCTTTTATATCTACCGTCGGCGTTGCGTCGGACGCCAGCGCGAACGCCATCAACTCCAACGGCGAATGGCAAGTTTATAAATCCAGCTTATTAAAGTTATGATTTTTTTCTAGGTTTCTAACCATTGGCTTGGAAAGCCTGAATATACTTTTGAATTGTGAATCCGACAAATTGAATTGATTTTCTTTCCTCCAAAATATCCTGCGACCTTCAGCCTGTTCTCGAGCATTTTCTTCAACATTAAATATTTAATCATCCATCAACTCATCTATTTCAGTATCACATCAAAATAACAGACTTTTCAAATATCTATTCCCTGACGTTTCCCTCGTAAATACCAAGAGAAATGTCATGGAATTATTTCTCTCGACAGGTAAGAGAAAAAAAAATCAAGAATACACTCATAATCGCTAAAAGAGAAAAGTGCCTGTTTTCTCTTGGCTTTTCTACTACCTGAAACTCAAGAATAGCCACCCAGAATGGAAAGTTTTCACATGTTGGATAAAATTTGAATTTGTTGAGAATGATTTTCCACATTCAACACAGATAGCTTCAACGCTTTTCTTTTTTTGGGGGGCTATTTTATCCAGTTCATCTGAAAATATAGGTAGATTTACATTTTTCATAACATTTCATCAGTGCACAGAGAAAAATAATCATGTATACACACTAACCTGGGTGGAAATTTTTTACATGCCCTCAAACTACTAACATCGTAAAACGATTTGTTACAAATAGTGCACAAAGTCATTTTAAACAATTTATTCAACAAAAAAACAAATCAGTTATCAAATAAACACACCTGTGAAGTCTAAAAATCATTCGATTTCTTCACAACAAATAACAATTACTGACAGCTATCAACATGGAAATCGGCATTTAAAATTTGGCGCGGACACAGTGCGCATGCGGAACTACGCCATCAAAGTAGAATTGGTGTGACTAGACGCTTGTGTTGAAAAGTAAGTCGATGTTGAGTAAAATGGAGGGAAATTTACGAGTGGTTCCTGGACAAAACATATGGAAAATTCAATTTTCCAGAATAGAAATAAAAGAGCAGTGTTTTTTGAAACGCACCGTACTCAGCCAAGTGTTTGCCCAAAATTCCGAATAATGTTCTATATAATTCAAAATAAATTTGTATTGTTTTCGTACTATTCCTATCAAATTTATAATAAAGTTTCAACATATTTCGTTTTTCTCCATTTGAGAATGAGGACATTTATTTTAGACTGAAGTATTTGTGCAAACTTATGATGTTTAATGCGTTCTGACAACTAGTGTTTATTAAACAAAATTTATAAAAAAAACAATATGGCGCCCATAACAGAAAAAAAAGTTGATGATGAATGCCAGAAGGCGAAACGTCGGATAGTAAATCTGAACATGAAAACGTGTAGCTGAAAAAAAGTATCAATGAAAATGTACTTTTGGTTTTGAGCTATGTTGTCAAATAACGATAGAAAAAAATAAAAACGAAAATTCCGATTTTCAGTTTTTTCCCGATATTTCCGGAAATACTCGGAATTTTCCAAGTTTCAAAACAGTATTTTGTTAAGCACCAGAATACGCAACTTTGCCCCAATTTAAGCTTCGACGTATCTCCTGTAGTTTAGGAGATCCCAATGGAGGAATTTGAATTGCCCTCTATAGGCAAAAGAAAAATTTCGAAATTTTCGATTTTTCCTGTATAACTCCAGAACTAAAGAAGCTAGGTCAGATTTTTTACATCCATATAATTAACCTCTGAAATACGCTACCTTGCCCCCATTTAACCATCTTACAGTTATAGAAATCCCCATGCATAGACCTTAAGAGGCCATGAGCGCAATTATATTTGTGGCGCTTTTAAGGGTAAAAGAGTCAATTGATAACTCGAAAACGGTTCGTCGTATCGATTCCCAACAAGGACAGGATTCTAGAGGACATTCAATTCTAGGTACGTGCTGTAATGGAAATTGAAATTTCAATCCACTTTTTCACAAAAAAAATCTCAAAAATGTCCCAAAAATGCAGTTACTTTGAAGCAAGTTTTTGGGTAGATGAACAAATAATTTCAAAAAAACATTACAGCACGTACATAGATCAACGTTTTAACTTTCCTCTGATACCAAATTTGTTTCGATTGGATGAAGATTGCTTCAAGTTTTAATGGAAGAGAAATACCATTGCAGCTTCCTCGATAATCTGTAAAAAGCATCGTGAGGTGCTGCCGCAGACGTAGGTACATAAAATCGAACGTCCTCTAGAAGCCTGTCTTTGTTTGAAATCGATACGGTTTTTGAGTTATCGGCTCTTTTACCAAAAAAACCGTCCCTAATATGATCGCGCTCATGGCCTCTTAATTATATAGAATAGAATAGCCCTGTATATATGGCCGGGTCTTGTGATGTGGATGTCACGAGGAATGGATTTTATGAGATTTGGGGATTAATAATAGTAATATATTTGCTTACATAAATCTTTAATATATACAGTGTTGTTACCTACTGAACCATTTGGATCAGTTGTTTAGTTTCATGTTGTCAGTTTGTAGAAGTTGAGGATATTCATATTAAAAAGGGTTCTTGGTAGAATTTTTGACTGTCTCATAACATAATCTAAGAAACTCTAAGAGATTCAAGAAAAAGTAGACATAGAACAATATATATGACACAAACTTCAACTATCATTAGGGAGCCCAATGTTATCAATAAATTCCACTTTATAATTGATATTGAATGTAAAATATCCTCAGATCAATAAGTAATCATATTGATCTGAGGAAATATCTCAATGTTGGGTGACAACTGCATCAGGTCATCGATCGGTTGATCAGAGTGAAGCACTTCATTACATTGGATATACCTAGTTTGATGAAGACGTTAACTGAAAAAATACACTGATTTCAGAACCTCGCTAATATCGAATTTGCCAGTCCTAGGTAATTTTCTCAAACATCTATTCAGTTTTCTTCTAGTCAAGTCCAGTAAAGAACCATCACCGGTCATATCACTGAAAAAAAGACAGATAAGTTGAAATGACCATTTTAATTTAGTAAATCTCACCGTTGATCATAACTGTATTTATTGCATAAAAAATCTGACAAATCTTCCAATATTGGTTGAGAATGAAGTGCTACAAATTGTTCTCGGCATATCTAAAAACAAATAAGTATAATGAATTAGACAAAATTAACTCAAAGGATATTATAACACATAATTGCAATTCACAAATAAAACAATATCACTCTAATAACGGAAATCTTCAATGGTGTTTCCCAGGGATCAATTCTGGGTCCGATATTATTTCTGATATACATCAATGACTTAGTCGCTAATTTTCCGTCTGTGGAATTCTGCTTATTTGCTGACGATACGAGTGTAATAGACTATAGCGATAACCTAGAAGATCTGTCGGTGTCGTCTTCTCAACAACTTACAGAAATTATGCAATGGTTCTCTTCAAATAAGTTATGTATTAATACAGATAAAACTCATAGCATAACCTTTCATCCAAATAATGATACAAGCCAAATCAATATCGATACAGCGTATGGGAAAATACAGGGCACAACAAATGTAAAATTTCTTGGTATTCACATAGACGAAAAGTTGAATTGGAAAGAACATATTCACAACCTGAACAAAAAACTTTGCAGTGCGACATTCGCTATATCTACCGTAAAAAAAACATTGGTATAGAAGCAGCAATAACAGTATATTACGCTTATTTCTACAGCTCAGTCCAATATGGTATAGAGTTTTGGGGACATTCAGTAGATATCAACAGCACATTCATAATACAAAAAAGAGCTGTCAGAGCCATTTGTGGGATAAAACGAACCGAATCATGTAGGAGTCATTTTGAGAGACTGAAAGTACTCACAATTACAAATGTATATCTATATCGCATTTCCCTATTAGCTTTCAAAAAGAAACATGAACTGGAACAATTCACGGATGTTCACAACTATGACACACGCAACAAAAGCAAGTATACACCACCTCAATTTAATTATACAGTGAACAGAAAAGGTCCTTCATATATAGCAATAACAACATTCAATCACCTACCGTCCTCAATAACAGAAATAGTTTCCCTGAACATCTTTAAAAATAAGGTCAAAAAACTTTTTCAAACTCACGTTTATTACGATACCAAAGAATTCTTCAATGACCACATTTAAATTACTTCCATTGTGATATTATTTATTATTTATATTAACATTCGCTAGTCATTACTTCACCAAATACTATTTTCTATGTTATTTATCATTATTATATTTATTAGCTAACCAAAATATTCTAGTTTTGTATGTATTAATTTGATATTATCTTAATTACTGTTTGATTCCTATATTATAGGATTATTTACTAAATATAATTAATTATTGTGTAACTACTTCTGTGTGTAAAAGAAAATTAACTACACTTCTCAATAGCTCGATGAGCTCTAGCATACGTGAATATCATTTACTAGAAATAAGTATACAAAAATTGTATTCTAACATGTATGTGTTCGAGAAATAAATTCTATTTTTTTTCTATTTTCTTAAATTAGAAAACACTCAACAGGAGTATTGAAATTGGTTCAGTACTGCACTTGTGGAGATTTTTCTTATTGTTATTGAGTAATCACTTGATACATAGTTCTGAGAGTCAATGAAAACACCTACATTTTTGTTCTCTTCACAAAGAGTCAGTAAACTGCCTTGGATATTGTATGGATGTTCAATGTGTGTATGTTTTTTAGTATATAACATAACTTTACATTTACAAATATTCAGGTGTAGGTAATTTCTGAAGGGATATACAATATTCTCTCAATCGCTAAGAGATATTTTATATTTTAAACAAAAAGCCCAAAATGAGAAATGAGATGTCCAAAGTGCGGGTGGCATCTATATGATTGCCAAGTCTTAGATTTTATACACGAACAGCAACTAAAGAATTTACTATTCTCTAAATGATAAACAGCCAAGTTCAGTGACTGAAGTTCTATAATCTTATACCTGCATATAAGTTGAAATGGGCTGTTGTTTTTTTTTGATTTATTTATCCCAAGAAACATTTCTCTTTATAGAGGGATTACATTTTAACCTAAATTGTATTACGACAATTATAGTTACAATTATTAAAAAAGGAATGATACAGATAATCTGTGATATATGAGTAAATTAAGTCATATCAATCAGAAAGAAACAAAAGCAAAAACAGTCAAAGGTGAAACATTGTTATATTATGCGAAATCATCTGTTGAGTATATATTTTTGAGTTCATTTTTGAATTTGGTTTTAGTTCTAATTTCTTTTATTGCCTGTGGTATTTTATTATATATCTCAATTCCTTCGTAAAAAATAGACGTTTTTCCAAATTTTTATTTGAAATGTAATGCGTTTATTTTATTTACATTTCTTGTTTTATGGTAATGGATATTCGAAATATGATCAAAAGTTAAATCCAAATGTTTTTTCCTGTATCAACATAGTGGATGAAAATTGAAATTTTAAATTCATATAATGAACGAAGATTTAGTAAGTTATTAGGTTTATATAATTTTTTTGAAGGTTCTAAAAAGGGCAATTTTTATATGCATTTTATAGCTTTGTTTTGCAAATTTTGTTGTGGTTTCATAATAGAAATTTTGGCTGAGCCCCAAAGAGAAATGAGGTATTGCAATTTTGAATAAATTAAAGTGGGGTATACTGTCTTATTCGAAATAGTATTGCAGTCAAAGGTGAGAGTTGTTTTCTCATATAACCCAACGAAATCATATTTATATGGTATCAGCTATCTTCGGAGGATAATAATTCACTTGAATATACAGGATGTGTACAAAAGAACCAGCCATATATTTCACCAAATTTTCAAATCATCCTGTAAGAAATGTGTGAATTTTGATTAATGATGGAATAAGAATAGTATATTGTATGCAAAAATAATTTTATCAATATTTCATTATTACGTCGAATTTTCAGACATTACTAAAATGTTTTTATTTTTCACTCTGTACAGGGTGTCCCAAATTCGAGCCTCATCATTGGGATCTCGGAAACCAGAAGAGATAGGTAGGTTAAATGGAGGCAAAGTTGCGCAATTTGGTGCTCATTGTAACGCCGCTTTCATATTTGAAAAATTCCGAATACTTCCGAAGATTTTTGGAAAAAAACTTATTATTCGCGATTTCATTTTAATTTTTTTGTGACTCTATTTGAATAGATATAACAAAACAAATTTCACATTCTCATTGCTACTTTTTCTGATCTACAAGATGGTGTTATCAGATTTTCAAACAGACGTTTCGTATTTGAGCTGCCATCATCAACTTTGTTTTTTTAAATACGGCCCTGGATTTTTTATTATAGATTTTAAAAGTTTCTAATGTCCCAAAACAAATGATGAATCGCACTTATCCTAAAAGTTTATATTGATAGCATTTTTCATAAGAACTCATGAGTTAGAGAGAGACAAAAATTAGATTTTTAACAGAGTTAAAACAAACTTTTTTTGCAATAACGCACTGCAAAAAACTCAAAAACTAACATAAAAGTGGGTGGTTAATAAATAATATAATTGAAGTGTCATCCCTCAAACTCTAGGCCCTAGGCTATATTTACAAAAATACTTGCATTTTATCAAAGTGGCTGTGCATCGTGCATTCTGACTATCTTAGTTCATTTGTTAATGTTTAAATTATCCAATATTTTGACAGTTCACTGTTCGTTCACTAATCGTTAACGCTTATTAAACGAAAATGACTTTTTCTAACGAAGAAAAACGAGACATGATAAGGATTTATTATATTTCGAATCGAAATTCAAAAACGGCTTTTGAGCGCTATTTGTTGGAATATCCAGAAAGACGGCAGCCGCATTATAGTTATTTTGCTAATATTGATAATAATTTAGCTCAATACGGAAGTTTTGTTAAGCGAAGGGTTGAATATGGAACATGAATCGATCCAGAAGAGGAACAAATTATCTTGGACACTGTTACAAAGTAGAAAGTAAAATGAATAATTTTAAATTATTTTTTAAGGCCAATAATAATCCTCGAGCTTCAGTTAGAGTTTTCTCAGAAGAAGTAGGATTACCGCGAATGAGAGTTTGGAGAACTTTAAATAAGCGTGGATATAAACCTTACAAAATTCATATTAGTCAAACACTAAGACCTGGCGATGCTGAGAGACGATTAGAATTTTGTAACTGGTTGCAAAATATAATTAATGAAAATGATGACTTCCTAAATAAAACTATATGGACAGATGAATGCAGCTTTTCAACAGATGGACTATTTAACAGACATAACGAACACTATTGGTCAATAGAAAACCCAAGGCAGAATCAGGGACGACAATCATTTAACGTATGGGTCGGTATGTGGCACAATAAAATTATCGGCCCGTTTTTTATTCAAGGAAAATTAAATTCAAATAGATTTGCAGAATTAATAATGACCAATATATTGGATTCCTTAATAAATAGAAGAACCTTTGGGCGTATTACGTCAACTATGGTGGCATCAAGACGGTGCACCACCTCATAATGGGAGATGTGTTAAAAATTTATTAAATGAATTATTCCCTAATAAATGTATTGGAAACCAAGGTCCCGTACGTTGGCCAGCTAGAATCCCGACCTAAACCCTCTAGACTACTTTCTTTGGGGATTTCTCAAAGACCGTCTTTATCGAAACACGCCACAAAATCTTGAAGTATTACGACAAGACCTATTAAGGGAGATCAGGGCTATCCCTGCAAGGACCATTCAGCGTGCCATCCATAAACTTCACAGACTGACACGAGAATGCATTCAAGCAGGTGGATTATAATTTTAATATTTGCTTTAACTTTCATTGGGTATTCAATTTTATAGTTTTTGTTTGACTTCTTTTGGAATAATTAAAACATCATGCCTATTGTTGAACATCACACATTGTTTTTATATCAATTTTTAGGGGCTTCTGAGGTCCTTAAAACAATGATGTATCGTTCTTTTTCGAAAAAATTATTGTAACGATTTCCTGCTAAGATCTTACCAAAAATCTATTCTCTGTCTCTCTCTAACACATGAGTTCTTATGGAAAATGCTATTAATATAAACTTTTCGAATAAGTGCGATACATAATTTGTTTTGGGACATTAGAAGATTTTAAAATCCATAATAAAAAATCCAGGGCCGTATTTAATATAATAATAATAATATTATCTTTATTTTCCTTGTTTGACAAAGTTATAAAATTTGTATAGGAATCGTCTAAGAAAAAGAAAAAGCAGATAAAAATAATCCCTGAAAAATGGAATAAAACTACCTACTTGTACACATAAATTCTTCAAAACTATAACAACACTTTTCGAAAAGAAAATCTTTAAGTTTTCGTTTGAAGATATAAACGGTTTTGGATTTTTTTATTACATCTGGTATCAAATTATAAACACGTGGGGCCATCTGATCAGGAGAATTAAAAGCTAATTTAGTTTTAACAAATTGTACAAAAACATAGTTTTTTTGTCTTGTGTCAATTATTTAAAAAAACAAAGTTGATGATGGCAGCTCAAATACGAAACGTCTGTTTGAAAATCTGATAACACCATCTTGTAGAACAGAAAAAGTAGCAATGAGAATATGAAATTTGTTTTGTTATATCTATTCAAATAGAGTCACAAAAAAATAAAAATGAAATCGCGAATAATCGCCAAAAATCTTCGGAAGTATTCGGAATTTTTCAAATATGAAAGCGGCGTTTCAATGAGCACCAAATTGCGCAACTTTGCCTCCATTTAACCGACCTCGTATCTCTTCTGGTTTCCGAGATCCCAATGATGAGGCTCGAATTTGGGACACCCTGTACATAATGATATAATCTGCACCATCTGAATGATATTTAGAAGAATGAAGGTACGTTGATGATAAGAAAAAAAATGCAGTTGGCACTTTCAAATCCCGAGAATAATTAAATAGAAATTACTGATTTTTAACTTGAACGCCCTGTATTTCAAAATCTATCCATCAACGAACTTTGCGATTCTGCACGTTCAATAAGGACATCGAATACTACAATATACTAAAAATTCAACAATTTCACCGAGAACCATTTTACCTATAAAAAGTGCGGGGTCCATTTCATGCTTCTACGTCAAAAATAACGGAACATAAGAGGATGTTTCTATGAGAAGTGAAACACACTGTATAGAACTAAGAAGTGCAGAAACGACGACAAAATCAAAAGTTATTGCTCCAAAACTCCCAGAGTAAGAAATTGGATGAAAATTAGGAGAAACACAAATGAAGTAATCAAACAAGCTAGAATACTCAGATGATCGCTTGGTTTCAAAATATTTATAACTCGGCTTTGTCTATGAGGTTTTTTTTTTATAAAAATAAAACATATTCTGATTCTCACCTTATTCATAATATGCACAGTCGATGGATGTGTCCAAAAACAATCATGCACTGACACAAATGTTATACCAGCTCTTTCACAATGAAGGGAAGTAAGCATCATGTGACTAGAATCCAAAGAATGGATGAAATTGGGAGGAAAAGCATTTTTTTGCTTCGTTACATTTGGCTTCCTGTAAAATAAAACATTTTAAAATGATAGGCAGGTAGTTAGAGAAGATAAAATAAGTAAAGCTATATCATAAAACTACTTCGGCTACATTTAGTATTTTGACCATTGCAACGATGAGTGTTGAAGACGGTTTGAAGAATGTCAAGACAGTTTGAGGATAGTTTATTTTCTATGAATTCTTTTATTTTATTTCAACCCTCATCATATCATTTTCATCCTATGTTACAAAAACAGTTGAAAATTATTATGAATAATTACAAGTCAAGTTGAAAAACATATTTGTCAATTACTTTGAATAAAGTTTGAATATACTATTTAATTGGCAAATAGCTATTATAATGTGAATAGCCAATAAAGTTTTTCTTAATTTAATTTAATTCGTTATTGAAAGACTTCAAATACACAATAAATAACATTTACAAACAAATGTTTGCCCAACCCAAGAATAAACTATAATGACAAATTGTGAAAGGCTTTCGCGGACATCGTTGAATGAATGATGTTTTTTCGGGTTTTTAGGCCGACGTTTATTTAAAGAATATCTCGACGTTTCGCCAACACGAGTGGTTGGCATTTTCAAGAGAAATGAGAATTTCTCTTGAAAATGCCAACCACTCGTGTTGGCGAACCAAAACCAAACAAAACTTCCGATCCACTCAGGCTTGCAGAATGTATGTCAGGGCGTGCCTTACTGAGGGAACGCATTCACAATACCAGGATATTACTAGCCTGAACAGACGAAGAGTTATTGGACATAAGCTATAATATTGCCAACAACATGCATAGGTGTGACTGGGACAAAATCGATGCTATCACATACAAGAAGATGGAACAAGAACTCATCAGAAACACGGATAGACAGAAGGACAAGTTCGAAAAACTCAGAAGAGTGGACGAGGAATTGACGAGACACCATCATAAGATAGACGACTCGCACGGTGATAAACTTATCGGACCGAACTCTATCTACCAATGAAGTTTCCGTTCTTTCCAAGGGAGGCAACTTCGCTATAACACAAACCCAAATACCCCACGAAGATATAATAGCCAATATAGAAACTGCTATCAGAACGATTCCCGATGAGCAGGCAGAAGAAATTCGCACGGAACGTACACAAATACTACGGAAAGCTAAACCACCCAAGAACAATTTGTAGAAAACCGAAATCCGAGCAATCAGAGACCTGAACAGGGATGAGAAAATTCTAATCCTACCAGCGGACAAAGGAAATGCAACTGTTGTCTTGAACAGAGACGATTACCTGAAAAAGGTATATGATCTACTGGAACCTAGGATATATAAATAATTGAAACGGGACTCAACACAAACAACCATAAAAACCGTGAACCGCTCAATAAAATCATCCTCTCTGGACGACAATACTAAGAAGAGGCTCTTATCCCTAGACTATATGGCCTACCAAAGATTCACAAAACTAACGTGCCGCTCCGTCCAATAGTCAATACCATCGACTAACCAACATATGATCTTGCGAAACATCTAGCTAAACTACTGCAACCACATATTGGCAATACAGTCTCATACGGAAAAGACTCCACGCATTTCATCGAAAAAATCAAAGGTTTGGCCATTGACCCAAGTGACATTATAGTCAGCTTCGATGTGGTGTCCCTATTTACGAAGGTATCATAAGATGAAGCCATGAGGGGAATAGAACTACTGTTCTCAAAACTTTTTGAAATATGTTTAACATCGTCGTACTTTGTTCTCGACAACAAAATATACGAACAATTAGATGGAGTCTCAATGGGAAGCCCACTGAGCCCACTTATTGCAAATTTTGTCATGGAAAAGCTAGAGAAACAAGCAATAGGGACGGCAAAGTACAAACCCAAGGTATGGTTGCGATATGTAGACGACACGTTCATAATTTGGAGTCATGGACTGGGAAAACAAATTCCTTGAGCACATTAACAGCATACACCCGAATATCCAATTCACAATGGGAGTTGAAAAGGATAGGGAACTGCTCTTCTTAGACGTTCTCATTTTTCGAAAAGAAGGACGTTTGGGGCACAAGGTATATAGAAAACCAACACATACTGATCGATACCTCCACAGTACCTCAAATCATCATCCGTGTCAAAAACAAGGAATTATCAAAACACTAGTAGACCGAGCCAGAAGAATATATGAACCCGAATATTTGGAAGCGGAACTGAACCACTTGAAAAGCGCACTTCTTTCAAATGGATATAAGAAAAGCGAAATTGATAGGTGTATAAAACGCAAAAGAAACAACTCTAGCGACAGTGGATCGAATGGCTGCCAGGAACAAAGTAAAGCAATCCTGCCGTATTTTTCTAGGGTCACAGATCGGATTGGCCGTATACTACGGAAGTATGATATCAAAACCATCTATAAACCTTCAAAGAAACTGAAGGATCACTTGAGATCGGCGAAGGATAAACGTGATGCACTAATGCCCATATGCACCGTTTTTGCATTTAATCCAGATCAACTAAACCATATTAAGTGGTCTTGGGTTGAGTTATATTCTCCGACATATGAAAAGTGCGGATTACTTAATCCAAACAACAGTTTGGCATCATTGCAAAAATCTGTACAACTTGACATTTTCAATATCATCTTATCAAACTTTGACATTTCAAGAGAATCGCGCAAACTCAAAATAATTTTGAAAGTTATAAGAATCTGAAATCAAAATTGAGCGAACGGTATGAAGGGATGAAAAGAGTTCGAAATTTATCCATATTGGAGAAACATTGTTTGGTTAATTTAAAAATTGGTGAATATGCGACGGTATTAAAAGATGAGAAAACGAATCGAATATCGCTGGATGATAAGAAAAATGCATGGAAAAACATCGAAAACGAATACAATGCAAGTGGTCCTGGTCTATGCTATCATACTGCAGAGTCGCCCAAAATATTATTCGAAAACAAGGAAAAAGAGTTGAAAAAAAAAATGCAGATGGTACTTAAAGGTAAGTTTATCAGGCTTTTTCCCGAAACAAAAAAAAGTATAGTTACTTAGTTTCATCTCCTGAACACGAATCCGAGGAAATTTCGTGAGGATCTTCAGTACTTTTCGAGTTATGACCTTTTAAATCTTGAAAATCGACCATTTTCAAACACGATTTTTAGAGATCCTAATCAACACGTATTTCATAATTACAAGCACCAAAATCCAACATTTCACAAAAAATCAACCTTCTTGAAAAGTACCCATACATAACCTGACCAACTCATTTCAAGAATGAACCTCTATGAAAAGTGAAGTTGAGTATAGTAATATAGGAAGATTTTATTTGTAAATGGTTTGGTAAAGTGTGGACAAAAGGAAGGAGGCATTTTGTGTTATTTTTCACAGAAAAAATCGTGTTGGGATATGGTTGATTTTCAAGATTCAAAAAGTCATAACTCGTAAAGTATTAGAGACCGCCACGAAATTATTTCGGTTTTGTGTACAGGAGATAAAACAACGTGAGTAACGCCACTTTTCTTTTTCACCAGAAGACGACTTCGGATGGAAGCAGTTAAAACGTTGTGATTTATACAAATCATAAGATGAGGGAAGTCCGAAATGAATATACTCACTTTTCTTTTTGTTTCGAGAAAAAGCCCGATAAACTCACCTTTACCATGAAAGGTAGCAGAGACTTTTGACTGGATGAGGAACGATGCCAAAAAAAGGGAAGGTGAGATTGAAGACAGCTTGAACAACCCAAAAACCATGTTTTCTAGCTATCCTAATCAGATACAACTGAAAAATTAGGCAACATTTCTGAAATTAGATCAGCAAGTTTTTCTTTGTTTTTCTTCTTTACATTAAGAAGATGTATAAATGACTTGATGTTCTGATTGTAGAGTGGAATAAAATTATGTCTTCATGGTGTATTCATTAAACACTATTTCATTTCCTAGAAAGTTAAAATATGTGAATTTCAGATTCGTAGATAGTATGAAGAAAAGCAATTTTCCACATTTTTGTCACAAGTGAAAGATTTTTTGTTACTACAAAACCTTTCACGAGTACAAAATCTTTCACAAGTAGGTATTCATAAAAAGTGCACAGCAGAATTTAGCCAAATATATAACTGAACCTAGTAAAATAATTATTAATTGAATTCTCTCTACGATTTTAAAGAATCCTTTGACATTCCATACGATTGCTCATATCATACATATTAGGTATATTCCCAATTATTCGACCATGTGTTCCGATTCGTGCTATCCTAGATTTTCAGTGGGGGGGGGGCAGAAATCCCTTCATTCATATCTGAGGCGGTGTTATGTAACACTGCAGTTCCTTCTGAATTTGCTGAAGAACCAGAAGAGTTGTCTCCTTTCGAAGTTTGAACTTCCATAAGAAAACATATTGTCCATGTCATATGGAGGTATTCCGCCCGATTATATTATCTTCTAGGAAATCCAAAATTAATAACATCAGTAATATATCCGTCATCTTCTAAAAATATTTCGTATCAACTTCCATTTTTCCTTTTTTATCGAAAAATACAAAGATACATTAATAACCAACCCAACAGTCACACGTGCGTTTGCTAAGCTTAAACTTCGAAAATCATTAGATTAAAGTTAATCGCGATTAAGGCGTTTTTCGATACGGTGCATACAAAAAATAAGAGTTAATCGAGCTCAATTTTTAATCTCGTTTAAACTAATTCGGTGCATACGGCTGTAAGCTCATGCTGTAAACAATTCTAATACCCGATGAAATACATTCCACGTCGGATTTCCTATCATACGGCAACACAAAAATTCATTAACACAGCCCACTCTTCAAAATATCAATTTCCATGGTAGATATTGTCCATGAGCAACTGAAAACACGCAGTAGAACCGTGTGGGATACTGTAAAGAATTCTAATACTCGATGAAATACAGTTCACGTCGGATTTTTTATCATATCGCAACAAAAAAATTTATTAACACAGCCCATTCCTCAAAATCTTGATTACTATGGTTGATATTGTCCATGGGCAACTAATGACAAACAGTAGAAGCGTTTGGTAAACTGTAAATAATTCTAATACTCGATGAAATACATTTCACGTCGGATTTCCTATCTATGACACCACACAAATTTATTAACACATACCACTCTTCAAAATATCAATTTCAATGTTAGATATTGTCCATGAGCAACTGAAGACACGCAGTAGAACCGTGTGGGATACTGTAAAGAATTCTAATACAGTTCAGGTCGGATTTCCTATCAAGTCGCAACAAAAAAATTTATTAATACAGCCCACTCTTCAAAATATTGATTTCTATGGTTGATATTGTCCATGAGCTACTAAAGACACACATTAAAAGCATGTGGGATACTGTAGAAACTTTTGAAACTTTCTATATGGAAACCTGAGTGATTCGTTACAAAAAAAAATATTTAAAAAATAAACACTGCATTTTTCATATTCTAACTCGATAAATCAGTGATGTTATTATGAAAAGTTGGACTCTCTCAACAATAGTTTGATAAAAATAAATAATTTTTACTTACTCAAATTTATCCATAGAATAGGATTCATAAGATGGTCCTATCGATAACTTTTTGTATACGACATATGGTTGCACAACTGGAAAGCCTAAAGGTGTAACCCATTCTACATGTTGACCTCCAACCCCTGAGATCAACCTTGCACATTCTGTAAACCAATCTTGAATTTCCCTTGTTGATGTAAACATAGAACGCAATGAGTCAAAGGTGAGAGCTAAAAAGTGAAGTAAAGTTATATTGTTCGAAAAACAGATATTCATTAATCTCACAAGATCATACAAAATGTGCTTAAAACAAAAAAGGCACGAAAATTATCTAACTAGTAAAAAATTAAAAAAATTTAAAGGTTTGCAATGCAGACGGCAGCTCTTCGTCGGTAGGGTTCATTTATATTTTATAACAGAATCATATAATTGAACAGTTACAGAATGGTCACAAAAATAAAAGGGGGCGCCACAGCAACCAAATAATGACAATTTAGATGTTATACCCAAAACTATAAGAGACTTTACCATGCGATGTTGTCAAGTTGAAGAGTGTTAATCAATAAATAAATAAAACATAAATAAACACACAAACATTTGATCTTCACTGGTCAGAGTAACAGCCTCAGATCAATAAGTAAACATAGATCGGCCCGATGCTACGTAAACATCATATTCACTGAACCGAAGACAACTTTGTTTATTTACGTACACCTCTCATCCCCAATGTTTTCAAATATTGACGCCCTGTTGTCAAATTGGTAAAAAAATATGACTTTGGTAAGAACCTACCAATAAATGCATAATCAATCATATTTTATATTCAGATGTATTATTCTAAAAATTCTAGAGAAATGTTTATGTCCAGAAAGGTGTGAAAAAATTACCAAAAAGAAAGATATATGTCGTTTTGAACTGATGAAATTATAGGCACTTCGAGCGGTAACTAGAATTATTGTACTCTTGGCAACACCGCTTGTGACACCGGCCGTGGCTGCCATTGTACCACAGCTACCTTGTCCTTGTGTTGATGAAGTGTTGTTAGAAATTTTCCTGTGTGTTTTCGTGGTTTTTGTCCTGCTTATACAACTTAAAGTTACATTTGGAATATTTTTCAAAATAGTGTAGTGCTTTAGTGAGTCACAATGTCGAAATACTGCTTTGTTTGCAAAACAAATGATAGTAAACAAACATTCCACAGGTGAGGTTCCAGTGGCGTCGAATGCACGATGCAAATCATGCAATCAAACGTATTCGTCAAATATAATATTGGAGGACAAAGAAACTCTTTCAAAATTACAGATACGAAAAGCCTATGGCAAAGTGGTGAATTCCTCAATGTTTGTTATAAATATCTGTGAGCAGGGGGAAAAACATTGAGGCTTATGAAAGGAAAATTGAATTTATTTTCCAATAATATTGACATTGTTAAAATTCTAACAGTGAGGACAATTAATGATATACCAAAGGTCTTGCTTTAAATTTTTGGAAATCATTTCTTTGAGGAATTTTTTTTCAAAATCTGATTATACCTTGAATTGTCAATAAGCGGAACTGACAAAGTAGAAAGGGTCAGGTCTCGTTTGACAAAGACAGTTCTATTTATAAATCAATAAATACCAAGTGTTGAAATCCTCATGTACTGAGCTTTCTTGAGAATAATTCTTTCACATACACTTTGACACTTTATATTTACACATTTGTAATATTGTATGTTAGGCTTCAAATTAAATAAATAATAGTGATATTTGCCAATTTGTTAGAATAACGTGTGGTATAAGCATATATTTCATTCAATTAATATTTTAATTCCTGTGTTAATGTTGATTTTACCTTATCGTATACCTTGCCATCTTGTGATCACTATATTCCTGTCCAAAATGAATGCGTTAATAAAGAGTTATATTTCTACTTTTGTGTCCAATTACTTTTCCCAGACGTAATCTATATAATATATAATGCAACAAATGTTTCTATAGATTACGTCTGGGAAAAGTAATTGAACACAAAAGTAAAAATAGAACTCTATATTACCGCATTCATTTTGGACAGGAATATAGTGATCACAAGATGGCAAGGTATACGATAAGGTAAAATCAACATCAACACAGGAATTGAAATATTTATTGAATGAAATATATGCTTATACCACACGTTATTGGCACATTGGCAAATATTACAATTATTTATTTAATTTTAAGCCTAATATACAACATTACAAAACAAAATATTACATATCACCAGACATTAGATCAGATCACATTACAAAATCACCAAAAAAAAACAAAAGAAATACTAAAAGAAATACTAAATATCTCAATGAGCTGTCACTATTTTTTCTTAATGATGACACAAGTTTACTGAGTTAGAATTTTTTCAAAATTGTGGTAGTTTATTGAAATCGTACAAGCATTTATGAAACCTACTAATCATTCCAAATTTCGTATTAAGTTTTATTAATGTAAAAATTGCTATGTCAAGAGAGAATACAATATTTCTTAGTTCATTAATTATTGTTAAAGTGTTAAAGTGTATGTGAAAGAATGATTCTCAAGAGGATTTCAACACTTGGTATTTATTGATTTTTGAATAAAACTGTCTTTGTCAAAAGAGACATTACTTTGTCAGTTCCGCTTATTGACAATTCATGGTATATTCGGATTTTGAAAAAAATTTGAAGTATTGCCTTTACCAAGACATAACTATGGTTTGATAAAGGCTCTTCTTCAAAGAAATGATTTCCAAAACTTTTAAGCAAGTCCTTTGGTATATCATTAATTGTCCTCACTGTTAGAATTTTAACAATATCAATATTATTGGAAAATAAATTCAATTTTCCTGTCATAAGCTACAATGTTTTTCCCCCTGCTTACAGATATTTATAACAAACATTGAGGCATTCACCATTTTGCCATAGGCTTTTCTTATCTGTAATTTTGAATGAGTTTCTTTGTCCTCCAATATTATATTTGACGAATACGTTTGATTGCATGATTTGTATCGGGCATTTGACGCCACTGGAACCTCGCCTGTGGAATGTTTGTTTACTATCATTTGTTTTGAAAACAAAGCAGTATTTAGACATTGTGTCTCACTGCACTATTTTGAAAAATATTCCAAATGTAACTTCAAGTTGTTTAAGCAGGACAAAAACCACTAAAACACACAGGAAAATGTTAACAACACTTCATCAACACAAAACACCTGCACTTGCGTTCTCTGATGCTTTGAGGAACGTTGCACAAGTATCTGTTAGATTTAATTCAATCCCCGTCGTGGTCTTAGCCAGGAGAGTAGTTGTTTTCTGACTGGTACTTGCCATATGAATGAACTGGTCCAAAATTTAGGAAGGATAATACTCAACAGAATGAACAATTTATTTATAGATGTTGGAGAAGGTTTCTTAACTCATAGGGCCAGTTGCATAAAGAATTCAACAGACAAATAAATATTTGATTTGATGATTACTATGGCAACGCATGTCTAAGCTCACCAGTTATGTTACCTACGTTAACAGAAGGCTTTATGCAACTGGTCCATATTTATTCAAATATTCGTATTAATTCGTTGAAACTTGATCTACACAACATAAACCCCCAGGTACTAAACTTGAAATATAGCCAAGGAACTTGTTAAATTTCTCGAATTAATTACTTTATACCATAAATACTGCTTTATTTTTGATAGCTGAAAACTCCCAGAATCCAACTAAGGAAAGAATATCATTATAAATCACAAAACTAATCCGCTATCTTGAATCCCCAAATTTTGATAAAAAGTTATTTGCTGCCAACCCCCGGCTATTTATTGACCCTAGGAATTTTAAGACAAAACCGCGAAATAACTTGTTGTAGCTCACAGGTACTGCATTTGCATAAGTAATTTTGACCCCCTTAAAAAAGCACGGCACTGTGCTAGAGGTGTTGTGTTTTGGTTCGAATGTCAAAAACCCGAAACAAAACAGTTTCCGCAAGAATTATCTTCGGTTCAGTGAATATGATATTTACATAGCATCGGGCCAATCTATGTTTACTTATTGATCTGAGGTAACAGCCAAAAATAAGATTGTGATTCTAATAATATTCGATATCTCTTGCATATGAGGTTAAATTCATTACATGTAAGATTGTGGTGGTTTACAGATAGTCGTTGAAAGATATAAACTTCAACCGGAGAATATCAATATTGAATAAGAATTAATAATTAAAATTGAAATGGAAGGATTTCATCCTATATAAGAAATTGTAAGTGAAACCTGCTCCTCTGGTGACACCACCGTGAAAATTTGGTACTCGATCCTAGGCCAATCAGGAATGGAGTGATGATGGAAGGGAATCTACGAAGACTATCAATGAAGAAGGCTTCATCTTATCTGACAGTAATCAGTATTTTCTTAGGCAAAACCAGGTAGTCTACACTTCGGGCAAATGAGCAATAATACCATAAATATCCACAATAGAAAGAGGTGGGGCTTAACCAAAGCTTGGGAGATACCCAACCAGACAGGAACCGTGACAATTCCGTGGGTTAAATTCCTCCGGGTACAACAACCCTATGAACGATTTTTAGTAAATAACTGTTCTAAACAGTCGCTAGCATGAAAACGATGAAAAGAAAAGTTGGAAAACTTACCTTCCGTGAAAGGTTTTTTTTCTTGTAGAAAAAAGGTATTGGCGTGGTACAAAGTTTCCAAACGCCAAATTGTCGTAACTGTCCAAAATAGACATCTATTAGAAGCAGAACAGAATATCCACAAGGGATCACTTTACAAATTCAGGATTCGTAAGCCGAACAAAACCAAGAACTCCTGTATGGCTAGACATCTGTCGCTTTCACGAATTCTCTCATCAAACTCCCATAGAAATATATATTATATACTTACTCTAGAATGCTAATCCCTCCAATTTACACGGCGAAAAGCATGCCGCGTATGCGACCCGTTTACGATGTGCGCATGCGCGGCATCAGTGTAGTTTGGGTAGATCGTTGCCAAGTTTGAAAATAATTTGGTGTTCCAATTCAGAGTTTTTTGTTATGAGGCAATAAAACACGTCATTTGAAAGAGAAAAATTTGACAGCACATTTAGGACTTTTCAAAACCGAAAAGAACCTTTTAGAGATAGATTACTACGAATTTTAGGCGCGAAAGAAACTTATTTAAAACAATAATGAACCCTGTGCTACTGTAATTATAATGACCGTGTAACAGTGCTTTTTTATCAACAGGAAGACTTGTCACTAAGATCTGTCACTCTTGTCAGAGATCAGACACGGTTTTTAAAATTTCAGATTTTCTCTTATCGTTTTGTCTGGTGTTTGTTGTCGTTGGTTATTCTTTCATCATTCGTGAATTTGCATTAAACTTGTTCCTTTAAATACAATTTCTAATAAAGCCGTTTCTGCCTACAAATAAACAATGAACTGTTTAGTGTTGTGTAAAAAAAATACCGGGAATAAATCATTTTTGGTAGATAATGAAATTTTTTATGTACCTATATGCTTTGCTCGAAATAGCTTAAATATTATTTTAGCTTGACAAAAAAGGCATGATTTTTGGTTATTGTTCTTAAGAAGAGACCCCAGCAGAACATTTGAGTGAGAAAATTGTAATTTGTGGCAGACATTTTTCTCATGAAGATTCATGTGAAAACGACAATAGAATAATTTGAAACCTAGTGCAGTACCAATACTGTGTCTGCGTAAACATGCATGGCGAGTGATACAACTTTCTGCCACACCGCTTATATTATGAGTTCTAGATTCCTACAAAAAGTACCAAACATACATAGAATCGCCTCAGAAAATTAATGTCAATATGGAAGTGCTTTTCTTTGATGGTAAGGAAAATGCTTCTGGCCTCACTTTTCATGCATCCTCATTGTGGAAATTGCACCAAGGCAATGCAACCAGAAATACTCGTAGAAATAGCACGTTCATCTCTTCAAATGATTTAATTAAATACAGTTGCATATTTTTACATGAATCGTTCTAGAAAAAAAACTCGAGCTTCCAAGCATCCAACTTTACAAATCCAATTTGAGTTAAAATTATTCATGATATTAGCTGAAATAAATTTTCATAGTTTTTTTACTTTCAATTTATTTTCCAATCCAGTGCTTCCTTGAAATTCGCACCGACGATTTGGGGTGGTTCCGTAGGTTTTTGCTGGTTAACTACAGCTGAAAAGTGAATGTGATACCAAAAATCAGTCGCTTCAGAGCGATTAATAATAATAATAACCGTACCCTACTTTCTAATGGCATTTGCTGAATATTTGGGATCATAAATATGTGAAATAATGTATGCAAATCGGCTGAATACAAATAACAGGTATAAGTACAATGAGGTTTCCAACCTTATTCTCCGAGTTTCAGAATTAACGTTTTAATCTTCACAAGTACCATAATATTTTACTAAAACCGGGCCTGTTACAAAAATCACCAATGACGCGCATGCGCATTGCGGACTAGACTGAACTTTTTACAACACTTTTGACCTGGGGATTAGCATTCCAGAGTAAGTATTTAATTTATATTTCTATGCAAACTCCTCTTCTCTCAGTCGGAAACAAAATCCACCTTGAAGATTTTTTCATCCTGGAAGTTAGGTACCAACATTCAGATAATTCAATATTCGCTTGTTCCATGCATAACCGACCAATCTGATCAGCTTAAAAATAATGATGTGTTTGGTTGTCTCTGGTGAGACACCCCAAAAGCTAATTTGGCTACACTGATAGCTCGAAAAATGAAACAGTTGACAGATGACAGTTGAAATATCATCGGACAGCTGACAAATAGAACTAAACAAAAACAACCAAATATTTGGGTTATAATCACATTAAACCCAAAGAATTAAAACAGGGACAATAATTCGAAGACACTCCTTATGAACCTCCTCAATAACCAGAACTCAGACATACATATGAAGCACTCGAAAATTCGGTTGAAGAACATTGGATGCGAAAGTGAGTAGGATATATTTTCTTTGGAAGTCATTCTTTATTCATAATTTTTAGATCGACCCTTGCAAAGCGTAAAACAGATCACACTTTTGTAATAAGCAGAAATACAAGCCGCTACTTTGAAAACCAAACAGGACCACATGCAGTTTCAATGAGAACAAGTCAAAAATAGAAAAGTTATGATTTATTCTGATGGTGCATCCAGAACTTAATTATTCTCCTTGTAGTGACAACTTGTAAAATGTGAATTGATCTTTGAATGTGGCTTTTGAATCGAAATTTGCACGGGATTGTTGATGAGGTTTCTATGAATGACGTTAGACAACCAACTTTGAACATATATGTATGTTGTGTTAAGGTTCATTGAAAGTAGGTCACCACAGGGTGAAGTCTGCATTGCTCTAAAGCTTTCTAAAAATTAAAAAAATAGAAAATTTACAAGCTGCAGGTTTCTGAAAACTGGCACATCATGTATTTTTCAATAATTTCATGAGTCAAGAAATTTCTTCAAGCCTTGTCACATGAGAACAACTGTAAGCTGTACCCCAACACTGCTGTAACTAATGTCTATGAGTGTTTTAGCATTATTGAAACGCGTTTATGGTTTGTGAAGTGGGCACATGAACTCCCACTGTACTTATCATGACAAACTGTTGCTCAAACTACAACATTGTGGAATACAAAGTTTAGCAAACAAATGAATAGAAATATTTTTGATAAACCGACACCAGTCTATCGAAATCAAAAATATTAGTAACAACACGAAATGTGAATTTAGGTCCTCAGCAGTTGACATATACATTGGAGTACCACAGGATAATGACTTAAACAGGTTTATATGACATTCCTTTTAATGTTTCGCAGATTAGGAGGGTAACAAGTTTCAGCTAGGACACACTGTATGAGACACTTAAGCTGGATTTATAAACTTGTCGTTCGCCGTTGGAGTTGGCGTTCGCGCTGGCGTTCCCAATTAAAAGTACAGAAACCCATAAGACCTTTTATATCTACAGTCGGCGTTGCCGTTCGCCGTTGGGCTGACGTTCGAGTTAAATGAATTTTAAGTCGGACGCCAGCGCGAACGCCAACTCCAACGGCGAACGGCAAGTTTATAAATCCAGCTTCAATGATAAAATCAAACAAATAGAGTGATAAGAATATCCTGTGAAGTGAATAAGTCATATCAAAGCAAAAACAAAAAAAAAAGGGAAAGATGATGAGAGTGTAAAAGAAATTCAATGCTCACCAGTTAAATATGAACCTGCAGCCCAAATTGATTCTTTGGGAAAACTAGGAATATCCTTCAACTGGCGGACAATTTGGAGCCTTGATCCAAATCTTGTTACTCCATAAACTGTTGTCATTACAGTTTGTTTTATTACTTTGCGTTTTACAAAACCTTCTAGGATTTTAGCAATCTAAAATATAGTAAAAACTAGACGTTATAGTAGTTTTTCTACGCCCATGTCTATAAACGTCAAAAATCGCACTGTCAACATTCCTTGTAAATTACATATAACAATAACATGCACGTGATGAGATCTCATAACATACACGTGCGTTTTGAGAGGAAAACTTAAACTTCTTGGTTTAATTAAATTACAATCAAATTTTTATTTACGTAAGACTTTATTTGGTCTATTTACACAAATTAAGTCAATTAAAAACCATAAAAACTTTTAGCATTAGCGAGATATATTTAGGATTGAAAGAGTGATGCCCCTAAATGTAGACAGCACGTCATGCAATTTCTTTAAAAATAGGACACGTTTTCTTAACTAGCATGCTATGAAAATAAATGTCATTTATATTGTCAATTTCTTGAACAAAATATAATTGTATCCGAACATTTTCTCAACTTTATCTACGAATATGTCTGATAGTAGTGAAAGTGATGAAATTATGAGCATTCCACCGAAGATTTTAGAAAAGGCTCAAGCTGCCACACCTAATTTGTTACCGCTAAAATCCAAAGAAAGTACGAAATTACCTATCAAAAATTTATGGATTGGCGACACAAGCAAAACGTTAAAATGAATGGGCGTAGAAAAAGTAGAGTAAGTAAGTACTCATGAAATTTATGCAATCGCGTGCAGGAAAAGTCACTTTAAGCACGTGTTAGGTACACAATTTTTTCTACTAGCGTGCGGAAAATACCCAAAAGTTAACATAAAGAAACATTTATCATTAAGTACATATCAAAAAATTAATTATTATTAATATAAATATTGAATGTGCAATTTGTAGCATTCTGTAAATTAATTGCAGAGGCTAAAATTTTATCCAATGAAGTCGGAGATTTGAAGGTTGGGTTTCCGACGTTTTGGTTTTCCACTGCTTTGTCGCAAGCACTAATTGTTGCAAACGTGGCCATTGGAGTAACTTGGCTAGAAGAGGTCATTTTTGAAGGCTGCTGTACTGGTGAAAGTTGTTGACAAGTGGTAGGGCCAGCGACAGCGTCACTGAAGTTTAATATTTTATTGGAAACTTGGTGAGCTCTATACAAAACCTTCTGCGACGCTGGAAGATTTTCAATCTCCAATGCGTTTAATATTTGTTATTCCTTCTCCGGAATATGCAAGCATTGTGGCGGCAGAACGTGGGAAACTGTGGCCCGTATATAATTCAGGATTTGGAAGCTTCAGATAACTTGCAATCTCTGATGGTATTTTTCCGAAGGTGTTTATTCCGATACATTGAACAGTGCAAGTTCCTTTCTTATATTTCGCCAAAAATCGCTAATGTGGGGTTTCAGGCTTTCTTAAACTTACATACTTTCTGACCAAATTGAGCAATTTTCCATTTTCAGCTTCCTCAGAAATCGCAAAGCTTCTGAAAGAGTGGTTTTTTGTGTCTGGGATATTTATCAATAAAATATTTCCTTTGTCATCAATATGATCTAAAGACGTCTTTGTTAATTCTTCTCGCCTACATGCGCCCGCCAAACCAAAAATCGTAGCGACTTTTTTGGTCTGAATCCAATGTTTTGTTTTTTTAAATATGCCGTGACCTTGAAAAACTTGCTTAAACCGACGACTTTTTTAAAATTAAAATTCCGTTAACCGGGCGCTACAAGCTATCGGGACTTACGTAGTTTGACGTCCTGAACAAAATATCCAAATGAAATTTTTGGCGTTCTCAAGTAATTTCGGAGATACGGGCCTTTTTTTAATGAAAATTGGCATTTTCTAGCACACGTTTCTTCTTTGAAAAACACTCAAATGCCTCCTCATTTTCACCAGCACATTATACACACCCTAATTCACCAGTTTTACACTATTTTTTTTTTTTTTTGAAAACAGTTTTTATCAACAAATTCTAGCCTTTTTAGCGATAACAAAATCAACAAATTCATGCTGTTTTGTTTAGTGAATATCTGTCATGTCAGATGTCATTTGTTGATTTTGTTATCGCTAAAAAGGCTAGAATTTGTTGATGAAAAACTGTTTTCAATGAAAAAAAAAGTGTAAAACTGGTGAATTAGGGTGTGTATAATGTGCTAGTGAAAATGAGGAGGCATTTGAGTGTTTTTCAAATAAGAAACGTGTGCTAGAAAATGCCAATTTTCATTAAAAAAAGGCCCGTATCTCCGAAATTACTCGAGTCGGCCAAAAATTTCAATTTGATTTTTTGTTCAGGTCAAACTAAGTAAGTCCCAAAAAAATTTCTTTGATAGCTTGTAGCGCCCGGTTAACGGAATTTTACCAAAAAAAGTCTTCTTTAAAAGTTTTAATTCCCTTATTCTGGCTCCAGTTTTCAAACAAAATATACTCCTTTTCATACCTATAACGGGATTTTGATGGTAGTAGATCCAAGTTTGCAGTTCTAGCCGCTTCCAAAACTGACTCTGGCAAATCTTCGTCTGAAGAATCCATGAAAAATTATCTTACTACAAAAAGCTGCGACGGTAAAATTGGTTTTGACAAGGTAGTGTTCTGACTGACTGGTTTATTTTTTCTTTGTTGCTACGGTGATTCAAAGTGACAAATAAAAAATGTTAGATGTTTATTACTATTTGACATTCATACCAGGGCCATTAAAAAATTATTAAAACATACTTTTCTTTTCATTAAAAATTATAGCACAATTCTAATAAACTTCATTTTTCAGTTATTTTGTAAACTACAACCATATATATATATATATATATATATATATATATATATATATATTTTAAATATTCAATTATTAGTATAGTCTCCAAAAACTTAACAAACTCACTTTTCCGCACTAGTCTCTCTTTCAACACTAAAATGAGTGCGGAAAAGTGGACTTTTCCGCACGCTAGTAGAAAAAAATGTTATTGGTTGAAAATCATAACTATGAGAACTAAATAGACAACTATAAAGAAAAATGGAGAAAGATACAATACCTCAATGCCATTTTCCGCATCGTTGGCCCTTCGTTCTTCAACCAAGGATACTACTGTGCTATAAACATCTTGAGGAGTTTCTGAGGGTGTCAAGTTAACGCTGAAAGCCCCACCACTGTCTCTACCCAATGCAGCATAATGTTGTAAACCATTACAACTACCATCTTGGTGAATAGGAAAATGGGAACGGTACTTTTCGGGATGCTGGGACCTAACTACGTCTGCGATCTCCATGCAACAGGCAAGAGTTTGCCAAGGTTCGTCAGACTTCATCCACCAACGTTTGCCAGATAGGGGATCATCGGCTGATTCCAAAATGGAATCCATGTTGTCATTAGCAAATTTCAACCTATTTAATTCAATTAAATCTCAGAAAATAATAAACACAGAGTGACATAAAATTGAAAACCAGCATTTTAAAACACCTTGCCAAAAAATCCGTACTGACTTGTCCATGGTGCCACAATCAATCAATCAACCATTTATTTGTTTCTAAAAAACTATAGTTTTTATAACAGAGGGTTTGGCTGTTACAATTTATTGAATGCTTAGATTAGTAGTAGAATGTAGATTAGTAACAATAATAATAAAAGCATGAAGCAAGTGCCATTCACAGGACAATGTAATTACAAAAAGAAAAATGGAACAGCCTAAATATAACTAAAGAAAAAATTTCGAAAGAACAGCAAATTGTTGATTCTATACTAACTACTAAAACAGATTCATAACATGAGTTAGGTATTAGTATTGTTTGTACGTAGAAACACAGATTGGGAAAAATTCACCACCAATCTAAAATGCAACCTAGAACAGATCAAGTTCAACGGCAACAGTTTTGAATTTGAGCAGACCCTAGAGGCGGTTAACGGGAATCCAGCTGCCCTATAATAGGAAAGAAATCACACAGTGGTACCATTTGGTGGAACGAACTCCTGTCAAACCTGAGATTCGAAGTCCGCTGGCTATTCAACTAAGCCAAGCGAGACAGAGATCGGCAGGAATACAACGAAAGGCTGACAAAATATAATAAAGAAATAAGGAAAGCCAAGAAGAATACAACGAAAGGCTGACAAAATATAATAAAGAAATAAGGAAAGCCAAGAAGAACAGCTTCAGGAGCTTTTGTGAGACAATCACATCAAGCCCAGCAGCAGCCAGATTGCATAAAACTATGGCGAGGGACAGAGAGCAAGGACCAATGTCACTCAGAAGAACAGATGGTAGCTACACAGAGGATGAAGAGGAACGAGCTCTCCTCTTACTGGAGAAGACTTTCCAGGTAGCATACCATTTGAAACCCGATAGATCACTGGAAGAATCAGGCAGAGCCAGACGAGGAGACTGGGAGGTAGCAAACTCATATGCACTCCCCAAAGATTGAAATGGGCAATTGACTCCTTCCAACCATTCAAGTCACCCGGAATTGACGGTATATTTCCGGCCCTTTTACAAATAGGACAAACGTAACTACTGCCATTCTTTATTAAAGCAGCCAGATTCAGTCTAGCGCTCGGGTACATACCGAAGAACTGGAGGAGAGCACGGGTAACCTTCATTCCGAAAGTAGGAAAGAAGGACCCTACCCTCCCGAAGTCATTCAGACCAATCTGTCTCTCATCCTTCTTACTAAAGACACTGGAGAAGATGGTAGATAACTATATTAGAACCGAGATACTGGAGAGGGTACGTTGACGGAGCAGACTTAGAATTGCAGCAAGAGGTGAAGTATCTAGGGCTTACCCTAGACTCAAGACTACTCTGAAACAGACACGTAGAAAAGATCACTAACGAGGCAAAATTATCACTGATGGTGTGCAGGAACATTGCAGGAAAAACGTGGGGCTGTAACCCATCAATACTGTGATGGATGTACACCATGATAGTGAGTCATATGATCACCTACGGAGCAGTAGTGTGGCACAGCAAATCCGAACTCGCCACAACAAAGAAAATCCTGGAGAAAGTGCAAAGACTAGCATGTCTTTGTGTAACAGAAGCAATGAGGTCGACTCCAACAGCAGCTACAGAGTTCATTCTGAACCTCAATCCTTTCCATATCATGGTGAGAACTGCTTGGGGAGCAAACCTCAGGTTGGCTAAAGTCGGACTCAAAGGGACAGCACACAGTGTAAGGGGCTCAACCCCCACCGAAAGTGCACACCTTACCAATCTCTCAACTGACGAAATTACCAGGAAATTTAGTGTCGAGAAATTTTTCGACCGGAATTAAATACCAAGTAAGAATGGAGCACAGAATCCATTCGAGCACTGGGAAGGAATACCATAACATGGTACACCGACGGGTCCAAAACTCCCGACGGAACTGCAGGCTTCTCTCCGAACCCATGCGCCAGTTCCCCAGCATTTTTCAAGCGGAAATTCACGCCATAGAAAGGTGCATTCAGTTCAACCTCGACAGGAAATACCGGAACAAGGAAATCGCAATCCTCTCCGAAAGTCAAGCAGCCATCAAAGCGTTGAGCTCATATAACATCAACTCGAAGATGATCTGGGAATGCCTTTACATATACCCGTTTTTCCAAAATAATAAGAATAATAATAACAATAACATTTATTTACTGTCAAATATAGAAAATGAATAGTTCACAAAAAGAATAAAATTCGATACGTAAATTAATTATTTCAGAGGTATCAAAGATCGGCAGCAAATCAAAATGGAGAGGCCGTTCAAAGGAGTGGAGTACTGGACGAACTGAGTAATCCATATGCTTCCTCCTGAAGACATAAATGGAGGATGGAGAAACGTGAGTTAGACAAGGACGCCAGAAGATTATCCAGGTCGAAAACTCCCAAGCCTACTTAGCATTCTGAACCAGTGGTGCCCAGAAGAGACACCAGATAGTTGCTGTTGATATTCCAGAAACTTCCCCGAAAGATGTTCCAGATGCTGTAATTCCAAAGACTCATAGTCCTAGAATGTGGTTGCGTTGGTGACGCCTACCGTAGCTGCCAGTCCCGCCGATGAATGTTTGTCGATAGCCAGTACCAAGGGATCCAAACAATGCAGTCCCGTTCTGTTTCGAGCTGTGTTACCGGATACGGAATACTGTAGAAATGCCAGAGCTGAAGAAACTTATGGACCAGATCCCGTCGCGGTGTGTGTACCACGTAATAGGATCCAGAAAAATATATTTTTTGTAATTATTTCAGTATTATTAGAATAGGGCACTTGCTTTGTATAAAGGTTTCGTAGGTTCGTGTTTGTATTTTAAAGCTGGGGTCCAGCTTTTTTAGAAGGTGGGCATATGTCGTGATATCGAGCAATGCCCTTTGAATTGTTTTAGTGCACTGATCTAGTGGTTTTGTTATTAATTGATTTGGTCATGACCGCAGGTCATTATCAATTGTTAGTTTGATGACTAGCGAATTGTATGACCGTGACTGTGCACACTACATGAAAACAAAACATTTCTATCGATACATAAATATAAGGTGATTGGAATCAATAGTTGGTAATAGACTCCTGTAGAGGAGAGAGCCCTAGCGCTCAGTTAGCCTTATAGGCTAGGCCCTTTTGGCCTTAGCTGTAAGTATTGGTTAAGTGATGGTTTTAGGTAAGAGTTTTATTTGTTCACTATTATATTATTGAATGTCCCTTACTTTACAATGTGTATATAACTTTCCCCAGTATCCCTGTTGTTCTATAATAAATGTTTATATTCCTTTGCTACCCCTTGAGTTTCAATAGCTACCGTCTGTAGCTACACCCCAGGTCGCATTTAGTATAAGGGAAACAACCCCTTATACGGCTCAGGATGCTACCCTAGTAGCCCTAGTCGCGACACTATTAATTATTATCAATTGAAAGTTTGATTTTATGAGAAAATTCGTCTCTTTACATGGTTTTTGTGGGTTTGTAACTTTCCACAGTATGAAAATCAGAAAATGTAAAATCAAGAAAATCTATACAAGTCTAGAAGGGCAAATGAATCAATTTGCTTCGGTAAGTTACAGCGTTTACAAGCCTGTTGCAATTTTTTCAAGACAAATCTTGTATAATATGCAACTGGAAAATATCCTACTTTGACGTCAACAATCCAAAATTAATGTTTATGATATATAAATTCCAACTTGGATCAAGTCATCAGTTGCTTTTGTTTTGTAGTAGAGTGTTATTATTATTCACAGACACATAAGTTGATTCAATCATTCACAGTTCATTCACAACATTGGTAAAACATGCGTCATTCATCTTGCGAAGAAATAGTGATTTGACAGAATCTGACGATTTTTGGGTAGACTTAGTTTATTTATCAACTCGGAGAACAATTTTCCGGTGTGCCTAATAAATATCTAAAAAAAATCTAAAAACCTAAGAAAAAAATTCGTGTGAAGGGGATTCGACATCAGATTATACCAAGAGAAATGCGAAAAGTGTGGTTGCCATGAATAATGAATTGAAAAATGAAGAAGATTTGTTCAATTTCTAAGATGAAATAATGGACAAATCTAATGATGAAAACATTGCCGATAATGAATATAAAGAAATTTGTCAGTTTGTTACAGTAAATTTGATCTAGTGCCCGATTTTAATACGAATCCTAGATTTTCCGAACCTTAACAATAAACAATAAAAATAATCAGCTGAAGATACGAGTTTGCGTTGGTGTCGTTATAGAGTGCAAATCGCCCTGTATTCAAGTCGATGGAAAGAAAACGCGACAAAAAGCAAATAGGTATCGAGATTCCATGCGAAGGAAATCGACAGACAGAGAAACACAAGAGACTTGTGAAATGTTCGTATAAGAACCAATATGTATATTGCCGAATTGTTAACTAGATGTTTTATGTGAATTTTGTGGGCCATCCAAGTGAGGTAATGTTCATTCTATAGAAATCAAAAACACTCTTTGTGTTTTGTAAATGACTTTCCATAACCAAGTCCATTTCCTTGGTAGAAACCGGTATTTTCTTTTTACAGATTTGTAGGCCTTTTTTATTCCAAGTTTTCATACTGCCTGAGTCTGAGGATCGTTTGATGATAATTTATTATGAGAGATATCCATAGAAATAACAACAAACAACACTACCAAATTGAATGAGGAACGAATTACCTAATTTTGGAAAGCTGGGAGCTATTTGTTATTTCTCACCCTCGAAGGGAGAACACCCACCATCGACTGAACAGAAAATAAGGTCAGGACTTTCCAATTTATTTGACTATCCTGCTGATACCTGCGGACAGTGCTTTTCTCCGAGAAAATTGAAAAACTCTCAATAATATTACAAATTTCGTATAAAAAATTTAATGCTATTGATCACTTTAGATAATCGTAAACTTCATGATAAGTTTAACAAAAACATTTTCCGTGTGAGCCGAAAATAACGTTATTTGAGGTACCCCTAATATTGGTTATTGGAAATATTGAATTTGCGTGATCAATAATGTTGCCCACCTGATTCCTTGAATATAATTTTTCTTGTTACAGTTGTCTTCATTTCATTAAGTGTTTTTTTATTTCAAAAATTATAACTTAGCAAAACTGGATAGCGCCCATTAAACAAAAACACTCAGTAACTATCAGAATTCCACCCCATAGCCTCCATACATAAAGAGCTGCCGGAGCAGACCACCCCAAAAGGGGGTCACAAGTTCCAAAACTAAAAAACATAACAGCTGAATTCTGTTTGGTTGAGATAACTTGGAAAGAAACACCCTTATGAATTCCTCTGTAACTTCTGTTTAGTTCCAAGATGATTTCAGGTATTACCGTTCTATTTATAGACAATTAATTAAACAAGCAAAAGAAAACCATTCTAAGAATAAAATTATTGAAGTAGCGAATAAATCAAATGGAACCTGGAAAATAGTTAATGACCTCAGAGGGAATAAATCCAGAAGACATGAAATTCCTATCTCTTCGAACATCTTGAGTATTCATTTTTGTACAATGGACTAAGTGATGTTGAAAATACTATATTTGATACGATGGAATCAAGGTATAGATCAGAACTAGTAAATCAGTGTTTTTTTTAATCCATCAATAAATGACTGAGATATAGATTATCTAAATTTACGTATTTTAGCGCGGAACGTCTTTGGTCTCCGACTCGTCCGAGACGTCACGCCACATGTCTGAAATCGCCCGCCACACCACAAATAATTACGTATTAGATCCTTAGCCGCGCCAAGGCACACATATGTAGTACTTTTAGGTCCAATTAAGTCAAGCCTCATTAGTTTGCACCACTTCTTCCTTATATTCATGTCATTTGGTACATGAAAAAACAATTTTTTGGGGTTTTTACCAGACGTGCTTTTACTCATACGCACAATACAATATTTGTAGGATATTTTTTTAATTTCAGCCATCGTGTAATGAACAATACACGACACGAACGACGCAAGTGATTGAACACCGATAAGCACTTTGCGAATACCAGTCTCGTTCATATGGCGTGACGTCACACTAGAGCGCTGCGTACTATGAAATTATTCTCCAAGCGCAACTTCAAAGTCCCATAACTTTTTAATTTCTGGAGATATTTCAATGATTCTTTCACATTTTTGTTTCATTTTACCTACATTTTTAGAATTAATCCATAATAAAAAAATGAAAACTAGTCCATTGCAGAAAAAAATCGTGATAATCGTGGACCAGTATTAGATCCGCTCTACAATATGGAACGCTATAGAATAAATGATACATTTATACTTCATACCTTTAAGAATTCAAACTAGTAATTACTATGATTAAAAATAAATAATCCTCTGGGATTGGCGACATATCGATCCATATAATAGAAAACCTTCCTGATGAAGCACTGACAATTTTAGTGCAAATAATAATTCAATCATCTCAAAACAGGGTTGGATTTTAATTGCAATTTTGCCAAAACTAACGATCCGACAGCGCCTGTTTTGTGCACACATAAAGTGGGTTACAACAAATTATAGTTCTCTCTCTCTTCTATGATCAATTTTAAATCTTCCCGGATGTTAGTAAGGATTGGGATCAATTACTCTGAAGAAAATTATAGACAATAGTTTTTCTTCAGAATAATTGATAACTAAGCCCCAACTAACTTAAGGAGGGATAAGCTTTGTTTGGATCACTAACCTACTGAAATAATTTCAATGAATCTAGTCAATTAAGCTTTTTCTATAAATTGTAATACTTCATTAAATCAAAGCGTATTTTGACTTTGAATTATACAGAAATACACATCATTAAAATACAGAAAATATCTACCCTACCACAATGTATAATATTCTAAATTATGAATAAAAAAACAGTACCTTTCATCAATGGAATCCCTCTTTTTCAGTCCTGTCAAATTGACCAAATGAATTTTCAACCAGTCAAGACCTGTTGGACCAAGAGGCCTAGATTCGGCAAAAATTAACATTGATCTAGCCAAATCGGAGCCTAAGTGATTCAAATGGGGTGGAATAGGATAAACTCTTCCCCTAAAGTCCATATTATGCGGAAGCCAAAATACGTCATTGCGAAACTGAAACGTATATATGGTATAACAATTCATAATAACAAACGTTTCTCAACTTACATGGTTAGCTAAAGACAATCGATACAAACAGTCGCACCACAAAGAATACATTTCAGCCTTTTTTCGTCTATATTGCATCCTTTGCTTGAATAGCTGGTATTTTTCAAATTTATCCATTTCATGTAAGGGTGCCGTTGGATTTGGCAGTGATGAGGGTGGCTCTGGGACATCTAAACTAGATGAACCACCATTCCTGAACACCTAAAAATAATAAATATAACCTCAGAATTGAAGATCACTGCTCAATCTTAATGTTGAAACTACTCAGGCTATGGAAGCTGATGAAAAGTAGAAAACTCCACAATAGTCCAAGAGTTAACAAACAATTCTTCAGTTAAGGTGGGAGTCGCAATGAACAATTTTCAATCGTAATCAGCGACTCGCCTTGTCATAGACAGTGAGCGAATGATTAGAGTAAATGAATTGAAATTTGCTACAGAGGTGGATGAATGATTAATATACAGAATTTGCCCATGGCAACTCCCAAAAGTGGATGAGTATTCTGAAAAAAAATCTCAAAAGTGATCAAGTTTGAGGTTATCACAAATCATATTCTTGATTTTATTTCAGGATTATGAATCAGCTAATGCTATCACTCAGATTGTAAAGAATACATCAAACCAAAAAAGTTGGGAAAAACGAACTTATTCTCAAGATGTCTATAACAAATTGAAACTGTGTGTAGGTACGCCATTTACTGCGTTTTCGCCCATTTTTATGAGCACATAGTTCAGCTATTGCCTAACAGAGGAAGATTTTACTACAATCGAAATAATGAATGAAAATTGAAAGCCTAGTAGCATTGTTTAAAGAGAAAGAAGATAGTTAGTCAACCTTACGGGTACAATGGTTTGATCTAAATGGGCACCACCCCTAGATGTCACTAGTTCGATTGTGCCCAAATCAAGGCGCGACGATATTAGTACTAACAAAATTGTCTAGATGGCACTTTTGAGAGTTTTGAGTTCGGAAGAATCTGCAAATGCGTCGTTTGCTTTGTTCATTACTAAGTTCAGTACCGTATTGACTTTTTTAGGTTTTAGCTTGATATGTATGTACCTAACGAAATCTTTGAAATTAATTTTCACCCACTTCCAGACTTCCGAATGACTTGATATTTGGCAAGTGCGTACATAATTCCGGTGACAATGCATTATGAAATTGTTGAGGAAAAAACAGTATGGCGGACGAGTTTTGTGGTTTTACTACTTTTTCCAATAATATAATAAACAAAAATTATTATCAGTCATTATCAGATCATCTCACAGCCCTGCGAACATAGGAGAGGATATGACTAATTAACTATAGTCCAACACCTTCAGTTTTCGCCGTTTTCGGTTTCGCTGTTCACGATGACAATAACTGTCATCGTGACATCCTAATAATTATCTAGCAAAGACACTTATAGGTAGTTCATTTAAAGACGTAATAACAATTGGTATATTCAAGGATCAAGGACGTACATTGCGTCAAATTAAAGTATTATTTGTTGAAAAGTTTGCAAATAGGCCAGACATTTATCAATTGCTCTAACTCTCTACTATATTGATTGCCCTGGGAGAAGTACTGTATAGTCATCAATAAATCTACGAAGTATTCTGCATCGAGTTTTGTTCCGCCGCAAGGAAGGAATGCAGGACTCAAAGCTGCAAAGAATTCTTCCGACACCACGCCTACTACACATGGAGGGGACGTCTGATGGAAATTGGCATAAAAGCAGCACAATTTTGACAGTTGACAATTTAGACTATAGTTACTCAGTTAGTTGAGTCAAGTATCTTGTTCAGTGTGTGAAGTTGGAAGTGCAGTTATTTGTATTTGTGTAAGTAGGGGAGGGTGGGCCACATATGGAGACAATTTTTTATTTTTTGGGGATAGAATTGGCAACTTGAATTTTTTTGCGACAGTTACGTATGCATTATAATCTTTCATCTGATTACACACATTTTTTGAGTAAATTATTAACACAATATTATAATTGTTTTTCAGATAAGGGAATTTAAAAAAATGGATTTTGTCTCAAGGTGTCTCAAGTGGACCACTTTGAGACAAGACAAAAACAAAACAAGAAAGCAAAAAAAAATAAACGTTTTTCTAAAAATATTACACAACTATGTGGAATAGACAATCTAATAAAAATATATCTGAGGTTCTAACATGAAAATAAGGTACTAACGGATATCGATGCCATCAAAATTTACACCGAAGTTTATAAAAGACTGCTGCCGTTTTGTGCTGCCCACTCTACTATTTGCTGAGAGCAAACATTTCATGTCAGTTTTCTTCACATACGCAACATCCCCAACGGCGGGAAAAATAAAGTTTTTTTGTTTGATACTATGCCGAGACACGTCTCAAGGTGGCCCAAAATTCGGGTCTCATTTATTTTGACCATGTAGTATTTTTCATCAATCCAACCTCATTGTCTTACTGAAATATGAAAATAGCATCGTCTGTAATAAGAAAGTTGGGACATATTGCCGGAGTGAAACCGGCCCTGGATACCCGGAAGAAATATTTTGACCATGGTGCTTTATTCTCAACCCAGTGCTATAGTCCTACTGAAATATGAAAATAGCACAGTCTGTAATAAGAAAGTTGGGACGTATTGCCGGAGTGAAACCGGCCCTGGATGCCCGGAAAAAAATATTTTGACCATGGTGCTTTATTCTCAACCCAGTGCTATAGCCCTACTGAAATATGGAAATGCACGGCACGGTACATAATAAGAAAGTTGGGACATATTGCCGGAGTGAAACCGGCCCTGGATACCCGGAAGAAATATTTTGACCATGGTGCTTTATTCTCAACCCAGTGCTATAGTCCTACTGAAATATGAAAATAGCACAGTCTGTAATAAGAAAGTTGGGACATATTGCCGGAGTGAAACCGGCCCTGGATACCCGGAAGAAATATTTTGACCATGGTGCTTTATTCTCAACCCAGTGCTATAGTCCTACTGAAATATGAAAATAGCACAGTCTGTAATAAGAAAGTTGGGACGTATTGCCGGAGTGAAACCGGCCCTGGATGCCCGGAAAAAAATATTTTGACCATGGTGCTTTATTCTCAACCCAGTGCTATAGCCCTACTGAAATATGGAAATGCACGGCACGGTACATAATAAGAAAGTTGGGATATATTGCCGGGGTGAAACCGGCCCTGGGCACCCGGAAAAAATATTTTGACCATGGTGCTTTATTCTTCAACCCATTGCTATTGTCCTACTGAAATATGGAAATAGCACGGTACATAATAAGAAAGTTGGGATATATTGCCGAGGTAAAACCGGCTCTTAAATGTGAAAATGGCACGGTCCATAATGAGAAAGTTGGGAAATATTACACGGATATTACTAGTACAGTGCCTTAAATTATGCCATTCTTACAAGGTTCTATTGAAAGAGCCTAGGTGTCACGCGCGATTGCATCAAACGCTTTTCCACAGTGACTGACTAACTATCTTCTTTCTCTTTAAACAATGCTAGTAGTAAGAAAACATTATCGTTGCGGAAAAGGAATTCGTGACGTTGCCAAATCTTTCAACTCGTTATTGGATTCAATGAAATTTCTCCAAAATAGTTTTTTGATTTGGTATTTTTGTTCAAATTCTTCTAGTTCTCTGATTACATTGAAATTTAGTAGGTGAAAATGTATTATAGAATTTTTGTTAGAGAAAAAAAAACTAAATGGTGGCTCCAAGAAGTCGAACGAGATTTCGGAATTTGGTCCGTTTCTATTCAAAATTGGTATGTGGCCATGTGGGGGTTTTTGAGGTTGGATATTACGATTTTTAAAAGCTTTCATTCAACTTGCTGTGTGTGGGTGTGTGTGTTCGTTAGATGGGTACAAATCATGCAAGCTGAATGTACGGTATTTAGTTAGCGAAGTCGAAGTGCAATGAAGATCATCCTGTAGAGAAACTGGACTGCCCGATTTGACATTTGTTGTGTGATTGGAAACTGAAATATTATTCTGACAGATGTTAAAAAAGTCAGATGCATAATAGAATTCTTTGTACAATTTTTCAGTAAAAACTTTATAAAACTATAAGCTAGTATCCTATTTACAATTAGAAGTCAATTAATACAGTCCACACGAGTAATTCAACATACAATTTGTTGAGTTCATAACACTTAATTAGAACCACTTCCTCTTGTCCTATGTAATTGAAATAATATTGGTTCAGTTCCGATGACAATACATTAATGTCGAAGAAATTGTCCCCCCTGCCCTCCGAAAGAAGGGGCAAGTTTTCTTAGTGGATTCGGACGAATATCTGACAGTCGAAAATTATGGTTAGAAAAAATGTCCCACCTCTCCCCCCTGTTCCCCACAAAAGCTAGATATAGAACGCGTAGAGTTTCGGAAGTTTTCTTGGCGGATTTTGACGTCAAAAATTACACCGAAAAATTAAATTAGGTAGGGGGGCTCGCCCCCCCGTTTTCTCGAAAAGAGCTGAGTAACTCGCAAAATTAAAATCGGAAAAAACCGAACAAATAGTGAAAAATATCTGACAGTCGAATATTAGGGTTTAAAAAAATTTCTCCTCCCCTGTCCCCCCTCAAAACCTAGATAGAGAGCGCAAAAAAATTTGGGAAATGTTTCAACAGTTTCGGACATGGAAAATAATGATGAAACAAAATCGATCGGGGGGCTCGCCCCCTTCTGACACGAAAAAAAAATGGGAAAACTCGCAAAATAGAAATCGGAAAAATCCGTAGAAATAGTGAAATTTATCTAACCATTGAATAATACTGTTTCAAAAGAATTCACACTCTTCCCTCCTCGAGAGCTAGATAGAGAACGCGTAATTGAAATGAACATACTAAGAAACAAGTCCAAAGAGAACTAAAAAGAAATAAATAAATAAACTTTTAAAAAACTTTTTAGAGAAAAGCTTTTATTTAAATGCACTAAAAAGATGGAAATAAATTTTGAAGTAAATTTAACCCATCGTTTTGTTACATTATAAAATTTGAAATTATATAATAGCTTATCGCGAGAATAAATCTTGAGGTAATTTAAAATGTAATTTATATCAAGAAATACATAAACAAGTTTTTATATCATTTAAATTTTTCAATGTAACAAAGCCATGGTTTCAATTCACTTTGAAACTTATTTTTTTCTTTTTAGTGGTGTTAAATAAGAGCTTTTCTCTAAAAAGTTTTTTTGAAGTTTATTTTTTTCTTCATTTTTAGTTTTCTTTGGAAATGTTTCCCAGTCTGTTCATTTCAATTGAAGTGTCATTGTTGCATGGTCGCTTGCCTGTTAATTTCCGAATTTCTACGCATTCTCTATCTAGCTTTCGAGGGGGGAAGACGGGTAATTTTTTTTGAAACCGTATCATTTGATGGGCAGATAATTTACACTATTTTAACGAATTTTCCCAATTTCCATTTCGCGAGTATTCCTAATTTTTTCCGTGACAGGAAGATCAAGTTTTTTAATCATTATTCTCCAGTTTTTCGAAACTGTTGAAAAAATTTCCGAATTCCTTTGCGTTCTCTATCTACCTGTGAAGGGGGAACAAGGAGGTGAAATTTCTTCAAACCCTAATATTTGACGGTTAGATATTTTTCACTATTTTATTTATCCGATTTTAATTTCACAAGTTTTTTGATTTTTTTCGAGAAGAGGGGGGGGCGAGCACCCCCAGCCTAATTGTTTTTCGCTGTAGTTTCTGACATCCAAATCCGCCAAGAAAACTTCCAAAACCCTACGCGTTATCTATCTAGCTTTCGGGGGCCACTGAGGGACAATTTCTTTTTTCAACCATAATATTCGACGGTTAGATATTTTTCACTATTGTAACGGATTTTTCAGATTTCAAATTTGCGAGTTTTCCAACTTTTTTCGAGAAAAGAGGGGGTGGCCGAGCCGCCTTCTACCTTTTTTAGTGTAATTTTTGACGTCCAAATCCGTCAAGAAAACATCCGAAACCCTACGCGTTCTCTATCTAGCTTTCGGGGGGCACTGAGGGACAATTTCTTTTTTCAACCATAATATTCGACGGTTAGATATTTTTCACTATTTTTACGGTCAGATTTGAAATTCGCGAGTTTTCCAACTTTTTTCGAGAAAAAAATGGGGTGGCCGAGCCGCCTTCTACCTTTTTTTGTGTAATTTTTGACGTCCAAATCCGTCAAGAAACCTTCCGAAACCCTACGCGTTCTCTATCTAGCTTTCGGGGGCAGGGGGGGCAATTCATTCGACATTAATGTATTGTCATCGGAACTGAACCAACGTGTAATATTTCAATTCCATAGGATGAGAGGAAGTGGTTGTAATTCAGTTTGCAAGATTTGCACCCATCTGACACATACAAACACAGAGCCAGTTAAATAAAAGCTTATAATAATAAAATCACACTCCTGCGAGCTTCGAGAACGATAAAGAGGCAACGTCGCATGTTGTTATTCCTACCAAGTACAGACGAATCTAAAAAAATTCAACTCACCGAAACTGAATGAATAGAGACGCGACAAAGAGTAATGTTTGTTGCATACAATTTTGTTTCCGTGGGGAAGTAAATTGCAGCTATAGCATTGCCATCTAGCGTTTTTAGGTTCTCAAGAATGCGGAAACTCTCATCTTAATGCAAAAGTTTGCGTTGAAAAAATCAATTCGAAATATCAATTCACTAACAATACAGGCCTCCGTGTATAATTACTGGTTTTACATTCGTATAAACCATGGACCTATAAAATATTGTTCTGGACCTAGCTGTTTACATCCTGGTCTGAAGTTGTAAATGGTATTTTTTTTATGTTATTGTTGTGAACTAGTATGTAATTTTTTTTTTTGTATATTAGGACATCCTATTTCAAATAAACTACTTCTACTACTTCTACAATCTGTAGTCGTGATATTGAGTTGGGCGTTGTCACATCTCGTAGGTGAAAAGTCGTTATCATAGACAAAATTGTTTCACTATACGTATTCCATTCGATAACAATCGAAGAATGAAGGATGGTAATAGTGCCATTATCATGCAACTCAAATCTGTATTACTTATATTGTATTTGATTAACAACGTCTATTCAGTGAACGAAGGAAAACGTATATTGTCACTGTTTGTCAACTTGACAAACATGCCCCAAAATTAATATACAATATGATATGAATATCAAAATATATAACAATTCTCCCCCACGCTGTAAATATTCACTATCGGGAGGTTTTCTGGTACGAGTAGACCTCCGGACTGGATCGGAATCATTTAGTCGTTCTCTTGTAGTGATTAAGGTAGATTCTTCTGGATCATTCTGAACATCAATATCCATTGAACAACCTTCTTACACTTACACTTACACTAGATTCGGATTCGGGTTGTACATCATTGGTGATTTCTTGATCAGAAACAACGATATTATCAGTAATCGGTACATTCACGTAAGATACACTTGGAATTTGACCATAGTTATCAATTGAACTCTCCATAGGTACTTCCGATTCATATCCATATTTGTTCGACAAGTTTGATGATCTACTCGAACCAGATGGAAGTAATTGATCAATATGCCTCATATATTTATTTCCATTTACCAATATTTCATACATAACATCACCAACCGTGGCTGAAATAATCCCATTTTTCCATTTGGTATCCTTATTGGAATAGAATCGAGCTCGTACCTCGTCACCAACATGGAATTTTCTTGAAAGACCACGGATTCGAGTACCATCTTCATGTGAAACATGTTTTTTACCAAATCTAGCCGAGTTCTATACATGCCTTTGATCATCATCTCCGCAGGGCTCAACTCAGTAGATGACCTTGGTGTTTTCCTATATTGCATAAGAAACCTGCACAATTTAGTTTCAAAATCTCCATCTTCATTTGCCATTGCGCGAAGTCCTCGTTTAACAGTTTGCACATATCTTTCGGCTTGGCCGTTCGATGATGGATGGTATGGGGGACTGAATTTGTGAACGATTCCATTTGAAATAAGGAATTGTTCAAACTCATCAGATCGTAGTTGAGCAGCATTGTCTGTAACCAGTGTAGCCGGAAGGCCGAACTGAGAAAAAATATTACGCAATATTTTGATGGTATGAGCTGACGATAGAACTTTTGTTGGTATAACTTCGATCCACTTGGTATACGCATCAACTACTAGAAGAAAATAGTGCTCCATGAATGGTCCGGCGAAGTCTAGATGAAGTAGTTGCCAGGGAGCATTTGGAGGTACCCAGGGATGTAAAGAACATTTAGGAGGATTGTTCTGAATACTAGTACATCCTGGACAATTACGACAAAGTTCCTCGATATCTTTATCAATGCCGTTCCACCACACATAACTCCTGGCTAAAGCTTTCATATGGGTCATTCCAGAGTGTGCAATATGTAATTCTTTGAGTATCTTTTTCTGCAATGTTTTGGGAATAATCACTCTTATACCTTTGAATAAACACCCATCTTGTAATGAATATTCACAAAGATCATTTCTCTTGGATTCTTTTCCAGGCACGATTTCATCGAGAATTGATTTGTATTCTGGATCATTGAGTGTTTCCTTACAGATATCAGCCTGAGTCACTGGTAACATACTGATTTGCTAAATATGAAATGAATCATCATCATCGATTTTCCTTGGTTCTGCATTGAGCACAGGAAATCAAGACAAAAAAAATCGGCATTCGCATGTTCAGTCGTTTTTCTGTATCTGATATCGTATTTGAACCCAGAAAGAAAACTCGCATAATGTAAGAGTCGCGTTGCAGACATAACTGGTAAATTCTTGGCAGGATGCAGAATAGATGAAAGTGGCTTGTTGTCAGTAATCAAGGTGAATTTTCTTCCATAACAGTATTGGTAGAACTTCTTCAATGCCCAGACAATTGCTGTTGCCTCTTTATCAATTTGGGAATAGTTAGCCTCTGCTTTTGTTAGTGACCTTGAGGCAAATGCTATTGGTTTCTCTGTACCGTCAGATAGAATATGTGATATGACGGCTCCCAAACCTCTGGGTGATGCATCAGCAGCTAACGTCAAAGGCAGGTGTAGACTGAATGGTATAAGAACTCTTGGACTAGTAATTGTTTCCTTCAACTGTTGAAAAGTACGCTCGCATATTTTTGACCAGTGGAAACTGACTCCTTTTTGTAATAATTCATGGAATGGTTTCAACTGACTCGACAAATTGGGTATGAATTTTTGATAATAATTCACCAATCCTAAGAATGTTCTTAAACTTTATACATCGTGCGGTGACGAACTCGAAATTATTGCATCGATTTTGTCTTTCATTGGATGTAAACCGTCCTCATCAATGACGTGCCCCAGATATGAAATTGATTTTTGTAAGAATTTACATTTTGATTTATTCAAATGCAAACCTTTATCGAGCAAACAGTCGAATACTTCTCTCAGACGTTGCAGTAATTCCTCGTATGATTTTCCTTGAACAATGATATCATCGAAAAAACATCCAACTCCTTGTATACCCTGAAGCGTCTGGTCCATAAACCTCTGCCAAGTGTTAGGAGCCACCTTGTCGCCAAACATCAGTCGTTTCACCATGTATATACCTTGATGGGTACTGATAGATTGCATTAAGGCACTTTCTCCGTCCATTTCCATATGAAGATAGGCTTGACTTATATCAAGTGTGCAACACAACTGACATTTTAACGAAGATATCTTCAACTTTAGGAATCGGGTAATTGTCATCCACAAGAACAGGATTGAGTGTTATCTTGTAATCGGCACATAGACGCAATTCACCATTTTTCTTTATAACTGGCACAACTGGTGTTCCCCACCACAGTTGTTGCATCTTAAATTTCTTTCTTGGCATTCATTTGCTTTATGAGCTTTTCCACATTTATAGCATTTTATATGCTGGGTCGATTTTCTGAATGGAATTTTAGATCGTTCTACCTTATTGACTGCATTATTTCCTGAAGATTCCATTTGCGGATTGAACTTCTTCGAAGCTTCTACAGATAATGCTATTCCAACAGCCTTTTCAAACGGATATCAGCCTCTCTAATTCCACGAATGAATTGTGAACGGAGATGGGTATCGGTAGTTGGTTTTTTACATGCCTCGCAGAAGAAATTACAATTAGTTGTAAGTTTTCGGAGTCCTGCTACGTAGTTTGCAATGCTTTCACCTTCTCCTTGCATACGCATTGAAAAATTATGTTGTTCAGCAAGTTCATTGGGCACAGGACACAAGTGATTCCTCAAAGCTAAGATGAGATCATCATATGTTTTCTCCCGAGGAAGCATCGGCGCAGTCAGACTAGCAAGAACTTGATATATCTTCGGACTCAAACAAGATATAAGTATTTGTACGCATTTCTTATCTCCTGTCGGTGTAGCATTGTTAAGTTCCTTCAATTCGAAATAATTTTCAAGGCGTTGTAGGTATAGATCAAACGTCTCATTCAATTCGTCATATGGATACAGCTGAACCGCTGTGGTTGAATTTGACGAAGTTATGCTGGATGTAGATGGCTGCCTGGATTCTGTTTGTAGATTCTTGAGTACATTGGTAAGTTGTGTAATTGCTTCTTCCATTACTGATATGGTATAAGTATCCCATCCTCGACGCCAATATTGTATTTGATTAACAACGTTGGATAAAATATTGCCACATCAAGGTTTGTCAACTTGACAAACATGCCCCAAAATTAATATACAATATGATATGAATATCAAAATATATAACAACTTACAAGTTTCAAAATCCAAACTATCGAAAAAAAAAAAAACATTACTTGCGTCTTCAAATGGTCGTTTGTCAACGCTGTTGAATATCAATGTTTGTTTTCCACAAAGTAAACTTCTAACAGTTCTGTCATATTTTGTTATTGCTTTTTTTGTGAGATTATTGTTGAAATAGTGTTTTTCGAACTCATTTGTGTTTTATAGTGGCAGTGTAATAGACAAAGACTCATAATGGTACAATCTTGTTGGGTTTGCAAACAATTCTCTGTATCTCATCTAATAAAAAAGTTATAACGATTTTAAACTTGTTTTTGCCATTTTATTATTATTATTATTATTATAATGTTTTCTCTCTTTCCTCCTCACTTTCAATGAAGATCATTTTGTTTTTTGTTTCGTGGCTCTATGACTTCAAAAAAAAAAGTTAGGCCCCCTGTGTGGTGCGGCTGAGGAGCCGTAGGATACTACTCCTAAAGGTCTTAGTAATATAATAATTGTATTAACCACTTTGGTACAATAGTGTACATATGGTAGGTCAAGTATTATACAAATATATAAAAAAAAGTTTAAAATAACAATATAAATACAACGTAGAGGTGAAAAACACCAGACACAGTAATTGAATAAAAATTCAACGTCACAGCTTTACATACAGAATTATAAAATAAGTACACAAAATTTAATAATTAATTAGATAGTGTCATTCAGATACTCTTGCAGAGTATAGTAGCACCTGTCAATCAATAAACATATAACTTTATTACAAAAAATGTTGTCTCTGGGAGAATTTATTATCTCTCTCGGCAATTTGTTATAGAGAGACAAAGCATTGTAAGAAAGGGAGTTTTTGTATTTAGAAGTTTTTCGACTTGGCATCCGCAGCTGTCCTCCGAATCTTGTATGTGTTGATGCAATTGTTTCGAATGACTCAAGGTTGGTTCTAGCAAATTTAAAACATTTAAAAATATAAATATATGGAACAGATAGCAGTTTTTCTCTTATAAAAACCAGTTTGCAAGTATCTCGATAATCCATGTCGAAGATGAGTCTTAAAATACGCTTTTGGCTCACAAAAACTCTATTTAAATCTGTACCGCACCCCCATGCCATTATGTTAGTGATATAAGTGAAAATGCCATGGCAAAATAAATGCTTAATAAACTTTCTTTTGTTACACAGGATTTCATTTGTTTCATTGCAAAGAATGCTGAATTGAGTTTATTGAAAACACTATTGATGTGCTGATCAAAATTCAGACGTTCGTCTAACAGAGTTCCCAAGAATTTTACCTCTTGCGTCATAACTATTTCCTCACTGAAGACTATTTCATTTTTTGGTATATTATCTTTCTTATTGAAAAATTTCATAGAGACAGATTTCTTAGGGTTCAGGATGAGTTGTTACGGTCACACCAAGATGCAAATGTATCAATGATTTTGGTAACCTTAACAAGTAAATTGTCGATATTAGAACTTGTGTGGTATCATCAGCAAACATAGTTAAGTGGCAGTCTTTTATGTATTCAGGCAAGTCATTAGCAAATAGCACAAATAATAATGGACCTAAAACCGAACCTTGTGGAACACCCATTTTAACATTTTGTTCACTCGACGTTACAGTATCATACTTGACAGTCATACAACGTTTTCCATATATGATCTCAACCAAGTTGAAATATTTTCTGGAAAACCAAGTACAGCTATCTTATGGGTTGATATTTCAAAAAAAAAACTGATAACAAGGTTATTTGCGTCAATTTCCGTATTGTGGCGAAGCTGCGGGCGATGCCGGACCTGATCAATCACGTAATCAGCGAATGACCTCGAATAACTGTCGATGCGCTTGCACCGAAAAGAATCTGGACGATTCGAGAATTATTCGAAATTTCTAGGAAGATGAATTGTGTATATAAACAGAACCACACAGACAGTCGGACAGTCAGTGAAGTGAAAGTCGAATATAAATACCTAGTTCCGTGATTGTTATGTAAATTAGAGTATTGTGTTATTGTATCATTGTATTTCGTTAAATAAATTATTTTAGTCAGTTAATTAGAGTATAAATATATTACAGTATAAATGAAATTGAGAAAATGGTTGGTTGCTGTTTCGACAGAATGGCTTTTCCTGAAGCCATGTTGATTATTACTTAAGAGTTTGTTTGCTTCCAAATAATCCACCAACCTATTAGCTACTGCTTTCTCAAATAGCTTGGACAAGGAACAAATCAAAGAAATTTGTCAGAAATTATCAATCTCATTTTTATCACCTTTTTTATAGAGAGGTATCACTAAAGCCTTTTTGAACTCAATCGGAAAATATCCTTGCACGTAGGACTGATTCATCAGATAAGTGAGAGGACCAATTATAAGGTCAATTACATTTTTGATGATGATTATAGATAGTTCGTCTATACCGGTTGATTTTTTATTTTTAATTGTTTTCAATATGAAAGTATAGCAGAGATGAATGAAACATACGATGGCGCTTTCTACCCGAAAACTACCGAACTAAGAAATCAGTTAGAAAGCTGGTAAAAAAGGAACTATTTCCCGCTATTTATTTGAATTTGGCAATTCACCGCCCATTTCTCACTTCAAGTTAATCTTCCAAACGATATCGTCTGGAGATTCGATTTTTATTGAAAGTTGCACTATTTTTATGGGTCACGAAAAATGAGAAATAAAACTTTCTATGTTTTTATATCACTTCTATTTGTAACCAACGTTACTGCAGTTTCGTCCTATATGGACATTATCAAACAATACAATAATCTGAAATAATAAATAACACTCGTTAAATACCCTTAATTTTACCCGAGGCCTGTCTTAATGACTAACGGTCATTAATGACTTTTACCTGTTCCTTGTTTATTTGCGACAATGTGACTGCGCTGCTTTAAAAACCGGTGAATAGACCAAATCCAGTTGATCATTCAGTAGGTTACATCCACAATATTTGTGTTTATGAATTTCTAGCGATTCTAAATAATTCAGTTTCCAACCCTTGCTTGCATAGTGCAAAATTTCCGTATCGTTCAGACTCGGAAACTTGTGGTTGCATTCCAAGGAATGGTTTGAAAACGTCGAATCATTTTTTCCTAGTCTGAAGGACCTTTCATGTTCAGCGTATCTTTTTGAAAAATTATGTCCACATTGTCCTACATAAACACCGTTACACTCTGGATTCTTAAACTTATAAACTCCAGATTTTTTCATATTTGCTATTCTATCTTTGGCATTGAAAAGAAAATTAGACAACCTGGCATGCGGCCTGTATGCTACTTCTATATTATTCTTTCTAAAGAATCCCGCAATAGCCTCTGTTCTTTTCCCGAAGTACGTTAAGGTTACAAACTTAGTTTCTGATTGTTTGACCTGGGGGTATATTAATTTGTGCGAAAATTTAAGGCGATGTTTTCTGACTAACTTTTGAATTGTGGCCGCTTGGAAACCATTATTTTGTCCTATCTGTATGATTGTTTTAATTTCTCTATCTAGATTATTAGCAGACAAAGGTAACGAGAACGCTCTATGTAACATTGAATTATATGCTGCTAATTTTTGACTATCGGGATGGAAAGAATCACTTGGCATTGTAATGTCCGTGTAGCTCGGTTTTCTGAATACATTGAACTCAAATTTATTATGATTATGTGTGACGGTTAGGTCTAAGAAATTAATTTGTTTCTCTGTCTCAAGTGTGAATTGTATGTTACTATTTAGATTATTTATAAATATCAGAAACTGGTGTAGCTGTCGTGTGGTACCTCTGAAACAGGCAAGAATATCGTCAACATATCTATACCAGAAATGAATATGTTTTTTACCAAGTTCGAAATTTAGAATAGTGGTCTCCAAGTTGTTCATAAATATATCTGCTAAAAGTGGACTAAGGGGGGAACCCATTGGTAAACCTGAATCCTGTTTATAAAATTTGTTATTGAATTGCAAATAATTCTGATCTAGGCATACGTCAAAAGCTGTCGAAATTTCAAAAGGTCTACTTTGGCTTGATCTAATATATTTAAAATGAGAGATTTACATTCGTTATATGGTATGTTGGAGAACATACTTTTCACATCGAATGAAACTAAAATTGAATTACAGTAGAACCTCGATTATCCGGGCCTGCCGGGGCCGGACCTTTGCCGGATAATTGAAAACACGGATAATCCAAAAACTTCATTTTTATTTCTTTAATAATTTATTTACACAAATGCATATCAAAAGAATAAAAGAAACGTAATACATACATGTAACAAAAAACAAAAGTTTTAATATTTAAACATAATACAACGTATATGAACAGTAACAACTAAAAACGTTAATAAAATTAATAACAAAAAAAATCAGTATTTTTTTTTTGTTTTTGGGCTTCGTAAATTCTATCCCTTATAATTTCCTTCATTTCTCTAAGTTGAAGTAGATGAATGTCATCAGTTTCAGGTTGTTCTTCAAAGTAATGGATAAGTACATTTACTGCATCTCCTGCTTCTCTATGACTTGTTTTGATGATGACATTATTTTCATCGTCATCACTACTTTTGTCAGAACTTTCTGCAGAGGTCTGGTTATTTAGATAATCTTCGTCAATAATATTCTGATACCCTTTTTCGTCGTGATCACATTCTATCCATTCCTGTATTTTTGCGTTATCTATTTCTTCCAAGCCTTTGATTTGTGAGGCTATAGATGCGATGTCTTCGACTGATAACTCATTTTCATCTTCATCTTCAGTACAATCTTCTTCATCTGCTGTTAAGGTCATAACTTTATCAAATGCTCTTTTAATGTTAGTCTCTTTCACTTCACTCCAAGCGCGAGCTACAGCATAAATTGCTTCTTTCAAATTCAGACGTTTCCAAAATCCCATAAAGTCACATTCTCCCAACAATTGGAGCATAAGGTCTTTCCTATAAAGCCTCTTCATGGTCTCTATAACACCTTGGTCCATGGGCTGGGCAATAGATGTCACATTAGGAGGAAAATATGCTACGAATATGTTCCCATCTGCTGATTTTAGTTGCTCTACATCAGGATGCGATGGAGCATTATCCAGTAACAGTACAGCCTTGGGTGGAAGATTATTTTCTTGCAAATAAGTTTTAACTTGTGGTATAAATTTTTCAAAAACCCACTTTTTAAAAATCACTCGATCCATCCAAGCAGCCTTTTGATTATAATAATCAACTGGCAGTGTTTTTACATTTTTAAAAGCCCTCGGATTTTTTGATTTTCCTATGACAGCTAGCCTAAGCTTATGGCTTCCTGATGCATTAGCACAGCATTACACTGTTAAACGGTCTTACCTTGAAACCTAAATAAAAAAATAACTTAAAAAAAAACAATCAGTACAGTACAAAAATAAAGCTAACCTGGTGCACTAGTTTCTGAGCCTGCAGCAAGTGTTCTCTTCGGCATTGCTTTCCAATGAAGTCCAGTTTCGTCGCCATTATACACTTCCTCGGGTTTTAGGTCATGCTCCGTTATAAGATTTTCCAAATCATAGCAAAATTCAACAATAGCTATATCATCGGCACTTAATTTCTCCCCTTGAATAGCTAATTGTCGTATTCCATGACGTTTTTTAAATCTGTATAGCCAACCGGAAGAAGCAGAGAAGTTTCCTTTAATTTTCAATTGCTCGTGAAACTTTTGTGCTTGCCTAGCACACATCGATCCTGATATTGGAACCCCTTCCGATCTTTTTTGTAAGAACCACTTGGTCATAGCATCATCAAGTTTAGGAAAAGTAGATCCTTTTAGAGACTTCCTGTCAGAAATAGCTTTTGCACTATCAGCTTTAACTACAAAGCTCTGTAACTTGGCTGTATTCTTCACAATGTCGCGAACCGTTTGTTTTCCAATGTTATATGTTTTAGCCAATAGAGCAACATCTTTCTTTTTTTCAAATTGTTTTAAAATATCCATATTTTGTTCTAAAGATAATACATTGCGTTTACGCTTTTCGTTAGCACCGGTACGCTGCATTTTGTGCGTCTTTAACGAGTCGGGTTGATACTGTTTATAGTTGACGAAAGTAATAAGTAAACACATGTAAATTCGGGATTTCCCGAAACGAACGTCTGTACGAGACGAGCGTCTGCGCGGTGCATTCAATGTTCACGCGCCAACCTCTGGCCAACAGACACGGATGATCCGCGCACGGATGACCAATTTAACATGCCGCACGGAAAATCCGCCGCCCGGATAAAGCGCGCACGGATAATCGGGGTTCTACTGTATGTACCACACGACAGCTACACCAGTTTCTGATATTTATAAATAATCTAAATAGTAACATACAATTCACACTTGAGACAGAGATAGAGAGACAAATTAATTTCTTAGACCTAACCATCACACATAATCATAATAAATTTGAGTTCAATGTATTCACAAAACCGAGCTACAGGGACATTACAATGCCAAGTGATTCTTTCCATCCCGATAGTCAAAAATTAGCAGCATATAATTCAATGTTACATAGAGCGTTATCGTTACCTTTGTCTGCTAATAATCTAGATAGAGAAATTAAAACAATCATACAGATAGGACAAAATAATGGTTTCCAAGCGGCCACAATTCAAAAGTTAGTCAGAAAACATCGCCTTAAATTTTCGCACAAATTAATATACCCCCAGGTCAAACAATCAGAAACTAAGTTTGTAACCTTAACGTACTTCGGGAAAAGAACAGAGGCTATTGCGGGATTCTTTAGAAAGAATAATATAGAAGTAGCATACAGGCCGCATGCCAGGTTGTCTAATTTTCTTTTCAATGCCAAAGATAGAATAGCAAAAATGAAAAAATCTGGAGTTTATAAGGTTAAGAGTCCAAAGTGTAACGGTATTTATGTAGGACAATGTGGACGTAATTTTTCAAAAAGATACGCTGAACATGAAAGGTCCTTCAGACTAGGAGAAAATGATTCGACGTTTTCAAACCATTCCTTGGAATGCAACCACAAGTTTCCGAGTCTGAACGATACGGAAATTTTGCACTAAGCAAGCAAGGGTTGGAAACTGAATTATTTAGAATCGCTAGAAATTCATAAACACAAATATTGTGGATGTAACCTACTGAATGATCAACTGGATTCGGTCTATTCACCGGTTTTTAAGGCAGCTCAGTCACATTGTCGCAAATAAACAAGGTCCAGGTAAAAGTCATTAATGAACGTTAGTCATTAAGACAGGCCTCGGGTAGAATTAAGGGTATTTAAGGAGTGTTATTTATTACTTCAGATTACTGTAGATATTGTTTGATGATGTCCATTTAGGACGAAACTGCATTAACGTTGGTTACAAATAGAAGTGGTATAAAAACATAGATAGTTTTATTTCTCATTTTTCGTGACCCATAAAAATAGTACAACTTTCAATAAAAATCGTATCTCCAGACGATATCGTTTGGAAGATTAACTTGAAGTGAGAAATGAGCGGTGAATTGCCAAATTCAAATAAATAGCGGGAAATAGTTCCTTTTTTACCAGCTTTCTTAGTTCGGTAGTTTTCGGGTAGAAAGCGCCATCGTATGTTGCATTCATCTCTGCTATACTTTCATATTGAAAAAAATTAAAAATTAAACATCAACCGGTATAGACGAACTATCTATAATCATCATCAAAAATGTAATTGACCTCATAATTGATCCTCTCACTTATCTGATGAATCAGTCCTACGTGCAAGGATATTTTCCGATTGAGTTCAAAAAGGCTTTAGTGATACCTCTCTATAAAAAAGGTGATAAAAATGAGATTGATAATTTTAGACAAATTTCTTTGATTTGTTCCTTGTCCAAGCTATTTGAGAAAGTAGTAGCTAATAGGTTGGTGGATTATTTGGAAGCAAACAAACTCTTAAGTAATAATCAACATGGCTTCAGGAAAAGCCATTCTGTAGAAACAGCAACCAACCATTTTCTCAATTTCATTTATACGGAAATTGACGTTAATAACCTTGTTATCAGTCTGTTTTTTGATCTATCGAAGGCTTTCGACGCGGTATCTTCGGATTTCTTAACCCATAAGACAAGCTGTACTTGGTTTTCCAGAAAATATTTCAACTTGGTTGAGATCATATATGAAAAACCGTTGTATGACGGTCAAATATGATACTGTAACGTCGAGTGAACAAAATGTTAAAATGGGTGTTCCACAAGGTTCGGTTTTAGGTCCATTATTATTTGTGCTATTTGCTAATGACTTGCCTGAATACATAAAAAACTGCCACTTAACTATGTTTGCTGATGATATCACGATCACAGTTACAAGTTCTAATATCGACAATTTACTTGTTAAGGTTACCAAAATCATTGATACATTTGCATCTTGGTGTGACCGTAACAACTCATCCTGAACCCTAAGAAGTCTGTCTCTATGAAATTTTTCAATAAGAAAGATAATATACCAAAAAATGAAATAGTCTTCAGTGAGGAAATAGTTACGATGCAAGAGGTAAAATTCTTGGGAACTCTGTTAGACGAACGTCTGAATTTTGATCAGCACTTCAATAAATCTATCGAAGGCTTTCGACACGGTATCTTCGGATTTCTTAACCCATAAGACAGCTGTACGTGGTTTTCCAGAAAATATTTCAACTTGATGATTTCCTACCACGTAGTAACGGCTACATCCATCAATTTATTTTTATGGGTCTTTCCTATGAAATAAAACAGAAGCGAGTATTGGCTAATTTCCTTCAATTGCCGACCAAAAAAATCTCAATTCTCGAAATGAAATCAATCTCAATATATTCAATCCTTTCTGAATTCACCTACTAAATTTCAGTTTTCCAAGTGAAACCATTTCTCAATACAACTGTAAGTATTACAGGATATTGAACGCCCACCTTAATTTAAAAAATCTTGCTATTGCTCTTGAATCATTCATCAACTAATACAGATCTGACATAATTGCAATGTTTCTGATACACTTACATGAAGAATAACATCTAGTATTTTTTTGTTCACTTTCCACGGTGTAGCAGCCAACTGATTCAGAGCATCTAAACTGGGATAGAGCTGCTCAGATCCTACTTCAGAAAGTCTTTGTCTTTGAAATGTTGCATGATACGGTAACCTAACAACTTCGCAAGGAGCTACCAAATAACCACCAGTTTCAGTTGATATCCACGGAACTGGAGGACAAATCATGGGTACTTCATTTGTTGGAAATGATAGAGTTTCAGGAATAGATTGTCGATATAACTTTGACATAACTGGATGCGGTTTAACTTCTTCTTTTAGTAATCTTGCTTGTGTTCTGAAAATGGTATAAAAAGCTGGAAGATAGTTTTTGTGTTTTGTACTGCCCCTCATTGCATTTACATCAACTTTTAAATCATGCATAACAATATGATACAAGAATTTGCCAATGAAGTGCAAAATTGTCGGTACCCATTCTTGATGATCCATTTTCAGAGTGGCACCTTGACTTAACTTACTATGCTCTATCAATTGCCAAATTTGTCTAGGATTTTTTTTTACCTCTTCGCCTGGTAATGCATCTAAATCCTTATGTGATGCTGCATAATCAGAATAGTACGTTTTATGGATATCAGTGATTTTGTCTAGAACTCCTGTTTTTTGTTTGCAGAGTATTTTATACTTGGCATAAACTTTATTTCCCATATTTCTATATAGCATATGAACAGTAGGACTGTAGGTTTCGGAACCTTGGACAAGTTTTTTAGCTTCGTCCAGAATTATTGCTATATAATCTTTCACTGGAATGCATCTCATGTACGGCTCCATATTAATAGCACTTCTTTGAGCAGATAAAGTGGATAGATCTCGGTTGAAAGCATCCAATGCAGCTTTTTCCCACATCTGGTAATGTTCATCTAGGGCTGCCCGATACTTCATTGCCTCATCACTGACGACATCTTTAGATGCAATGTTCTTTACCTGAAACAAAATTGTACCAACAACACATTCCTTGAACAATTGTTGGGATCAATATTGAGAAGTCGCTTTGTACGTTATCCGTTCTATTTATGTTTTAAAAAAATTGAGTAGTATATGTCATGAGTTATTTATAAAAATAGAAATATTTATTAATGAATAAAAAACGAATATTATTTCTTCGTCAAAATTTAAATATACAGGGTGATTCATGACGAATTGTACATATCTGGTACTGAAAAATGCCTTGTTGCGTTTTTGAGGGATATACAGGGTGTTTCAAATTCGATCCTCATCATTGGGATCTCGGAAACTATGAGAAATACGAAGATGGTTAAATTGGGCAAACTCGGTGAAATTTTAATCCAATAACTTGAACATAGTTCGATGTGGTTGTCGTCTTTCGGGATACAATTTTAAATACATTTCCGATGTTCTAACACTATTTCTATTGTATTTGTAATAAAGGACCCCGCAAACTCCTTATGGAAGTTGGGTCCCGGTGGATTTTTTTGAATTTTTGGTATGATGTAGTCCATGTAATTCTCAACCATTGTTACCATTGCGCCAACCCAAAAAAATGAACAGTTTTGCTGCTAGGGGGCGTTGAAATCACCCCTTGCGCAGATTAGACTATTTATTTTTGAACCCGGTAACAATAGTTCGACTTGTTTTATTGTTGCTAATGTTGCACAATATTGTGCTGTTTTATAAAAAAAATTCTTACCCCCTCCCCTTTTTATCCAAATCCTATTACGAAACGCAAAAAAAATATTTCTCGAGTGTCTTCAAATGTATCGTCGAATGTTTAAATATGCCTAAATAAGGAAAATAGCAGTTTTTTATGATTATTCCCCCACCCCCAAAATGACACAAAACGAAAAAATTTCGGTGGATTTTTCTGAATTTTTGATATGATGCAGTTCAAGTTATTTTGAATAGAAATTAATTGGGTTACAAACCATAAAAATGAATAGTTTCGGTCCTAGGGGGCGTCGAAATCATACCTTGCTCAGAATAGACTATTCATTATTATAGGCGGAAACAATATCTCTACATATTTTTGTTTTATTTTATGCCGAACAATTGTGAAAATTTTTAAAAATTGAAAATCTAAAACCTCCCCCTTACCCCCAACCCCTATATCAAAACACGAAAAAAATTCATTCAGACACCACCTCAAATTCAAATTGTGGATGTCTGATTTTTATTTATTTTCAAGATATTCGCCCAATTAATTGATATTCAAAAAACTGAACTACGCCCTACTACTAAGAAGTCAGCGAACTCCACCAATATTTTTCTGAAGGAAGGGAAAGGTGAAATTAAACAACTGTACGATTTCCTTAATTTGAGCCGATTAAAACATTTATTTTCATAGAGCATTTACAAGTAGTCGGGAATTAATTTTTTTCGTGTTTTAGAATAGGGGTAGGGGGTAAGGGGAAGGTTTTACATTTTCAATTTATAAAAAATTAAACAATTGATCAGCATTATCCAAAGTAAAATCCGTAGAGCTATTATTTCCGCCTATAATAATGAATAGTCTATTCTGAGCAAAGTATGATTTCGACGACCCCTAGAACCGAAATTATTCATTTATGGGGTTTGTCACCCAATTAATTTCTATTCAAAATAACTTGAACTGCATCATATCAAAAATTCAGAAAAATCCACCGAAATTTTTTCGTTTTGTGTCATTTTGGGGGTGGGGGGATAATCATAAACAACTGCTATTTTCCTTATTGAGGCATATTTAAACATTCGACGATACATTTGAAGGCACTCGAGAAATATTTTTTTTGCGTTTCGTAATAGGAGTTGGGAGAAAAAGGGGAGGGAGTAAGAATTTTTTTTATAAAACAGCACAGTATTGTGCAACATTAGCAACAATGAAACAAGAACAAGAAAATATTGTTACCGGGTTCAAAAATAGTCTAATCTGCGCAAGGGGTGATTTCAACGCCCCATAGCAGCAAAACTGTTAATTTTTTTGGGTTGGCGCAATGGTAACATTCGTTGAGAATAACATGGACTACATCATACCAAAAATTCAAAAAAATCCACCAGGACCCAAATTCCATAAAGCGTTTGCGGGGTCCTTTGTATCATATCTTTTTTTTTCTTCATTCGTGAAAGCCATTTTTCACTAAAAATTCAATGACTTGGACAATAACAAAATGTCATTGAGTGTAACAAATTGAAAGTCAAATTTAGAAACATCAAAGTCAAAGCCTATTATGATAAGAATTAATTTTTTTCAATATCTCCAATTTTTCGAAAAAGAATGACAACTTGTGATACATCATTGAAAAGGTAAATTCGGGTTCTATAAGCCCATAAGAAAAAATAAAGTTGATGATGGTGGCCGAGAGACGAAACGTCGGATAGCAAATCTGAAAACACCATTATGTAGCAGAGAAAAAGTGGGAATGTGGAAGTGCAATTTATTTTCGAATCCTTCGAAAAATAAAGCCAGAAAAAAATTAAAACCATTTTCCGAAATTTCTGTTTTTTCCGGATATGCTCGGAATTTCAGAACTTTCTCAACGGCATATCGTTAGTCAGGTGAATGCGCAACTTTGCCCCGATTTAACCATCTTCGTATCCCTAATAGTTTCCGAGATCCCAATGGTAAGGATCGAGTTTGAAACACCCTGTATAGGGCGATATTTGAAAATATGTGAATTATTTTACTTTAAATATCTCTAAAAGTAAAAAACTCAGGCATGAAATTTGGCACACTGAGCTCAATAAAACAGGATTCGAAAAAAAAAAAAATTCAGGTCAGTACTTATTTTTTTCAGATTTTTATTGTTTTTTAAAAACAACACCCTGTAAGCCAGATCGGATAATTTTTATTTTTCTCACTTTAAAGCTTAAGGCCAATACTAACCAACGGTTGGAAAAAATTTAACGCGGAAGTTTTTGTTTTTCAAAAATCAAACTTTTAAAATTACTTTAATTTTACTGGATTCACATTCTGCTTATGACTGATGCGGCACTACATCGATGGCAAATCATCATTTTTCAATAAAACTCATAAGAAAAATTCATATTACTCAAGATAAAGTATTATTATCAACCGTTGAAATTCCAGGGCCGTATTTTTTTCACGTTTTTATTGATCCTGTAAAAACAAAATCCTAAAAAGCGGATTGAACAAATTTTACAGATCGACAAGCGTAAGGATGCCTCTGAGATGCGCAAACGATAGAAAGCGTGAGTAGATGTGCGACAAAGATCGACTACATCGGTGTGATTCGTATATTCTTCGGTTAACGTACGTTGATTTTTAAGGTATCCGTGTGAGACCGTTAGGTTACGTATGCCCGTAAACCTATTTTCAACGTTAACGTGAATAGCTGACGAATGCGCATGCGTAGATGTCAATTTGTACGTTGTTTACGTTCATGGCAGCACTTCAACTCTCTATAACGCCACAATAATTTTTATTCCACTGACTGTACACTCACGACGTTAACTGTTTGAATAAGGCAGAGCGATTGAGCTCCTGTCCCACTCCAGGGTATTGTCTACTGCGCAACCAATTCTTGGAGGCATCCTTACGCTTGTCGATCAGTACTAACCGAAATAAAAAAAAAACTGTTTGGCAAAGAAAAACCGTTTACTTTTGAAAACAGTGCAAATGTATGTTTTTCTACTATGGGTAATATAACACTACCTATCGGAAAAAAAAAACATTTATTTAGAATAAAATCGTTAGGAAAGTATTATTTACTCGAATGAAAGAATGATATTATAGGTCCTACCTTAGTTATTTTCAACATTTCAATTGATTCTGTGAAAACGATACCCTGTCACCTTGAATCGTTGAGTCAACTGAAATAAATTTTATTCGCGATCACCACGGAGTGGGCGACATCTACATTTTGAAATTTGTACGTAAAACTCCGGGAAAACAAACATTCTGCCATAAGATCTAGTGTTAACAAATTGTTGATCATTTCTTTGTTGTTCTATTTTTGGTTTGATTTTTCTGAATCAATGCAAAAAGCATAGCTTTGATATGAGTGGTTAGTCAAAAAAAAATTGTTCAGTGCAAGAGTTATTCATCTGCAAATGAGTCCATGCACTTTGTTCCCAGAAACCAGAAATTAGTAAAAACATGGGAAATTAGAATGAAAATCGGAAAGCCGATTAGTAAATATATGTGAATACTTAATTTTGGAATATTTCACATCTAGAATTTTTGTATGTAATTGGTGTGTTACTCCACAATAATATTGGAAAAAATACCCAGTAGTGAATGTTTAACATTATTTATAATTTACAATGGTACATTGGTAACAAATAATAAACTGTAAAACTTTCCGTATATTCAAGAGCTTCGCTCTCTTTGCTCGACTCTCTAATACTGTCGGGTTCATTCTCTTATCTCCATTGAGTCATCTGGTGTTGTAACAGGTCTCCACAATTGACGTAAATCTAATTATCTTCTAGGCACAAGAGGCAAAACATTGAAACGATTGATCAAAAGGGTCATTCCATATCAAAAAAATTCCAGAAACTAGTTCATGAAGGAAACGAAATGAATCTGGTAGACGAGTCCAAAAACTCGTTGCTCAACAACATTCTCCTCCTCACAAAATAAACATGATAACTGCCTCCTCTTTGACAACTCTTTCCGCTTAAATACTGATATATCAGCCAAATACATCTTCACCACAGGCATTTCTAAAGAAGCACTCGACAGTTGAAAGTTAGAAGTAGAAGTTCAATAATAAAATTAATGTTAACAACTGTTAACTCATTGATAAATGACGTTTGCTTTGTTTTCCCGGAGTTTTGGTGCGCCACCTGGTGCTAATGGTGATCGCGAATAGAAAACTTGAAACAATTATGAAAGGTGGGGTCTGACCAAATAAGAGAAGAAGTTGTTGGATCTGTGTAAGTAAACTAAAAACGACTATGTAAATTTCACAAAGTAATCTTGTAGGTTAATGAGACGAGCATAAAAGCCGTTTTGGCTCTTAGAAATAGCTTCCACAAATCAGCGAGGCCGTAGAGTATTTCTCATTCCCAAATGACTACTTTCACGAAAATAATCTAGTTGTGCCTTTTTAATAAAAGATGAGTTTTTGGCCAGCATTTTATTTCCTTATCTTTCATCTTTACAAACACAAAAAAACCCAGTTCAAATTTAGCTACGAAATCCACGAAAGGGACATACCTGCGCCCTCTATCGGATAAATAAGGTCCCTCAAATATGGTTACCTCCTTAAACGACGTTTGTGCTATTAGCCACCAGGAGGAACGCGTTATACAATGTGTGCCATGTTTTATATTTATGATTGAATAGTGGAAATTTCCCAAACAAGCAAATCGACAAGAGCGTTTCAAAGAAACGTGAAATGATTCGTTTCAAACTGAATTGTGTTTGTATGTCTATAATTGCACTTACTCTCCGTTCCATTTTTCATAATAACAGTTGTGGAAGTTGTCCCGTACAAAAATGAAACGGAGTTTACTCCATTTATTAATTAGTTATTAGCCATCCTCCAAAGTAACAGGATATCGTTTTTATAAAACCAATTTAAATGTTAAAAAAAAAACTAAGTTCGAACCTGTAATATCATTCTTTCAATCGAGTGAGTAATACTTTCCCAATGATTTTATTTCAAAAAAAAAAATTCCGATGAGATGCTGTATTAGCCATAGTACAAAAACGTACATTTGCACTGTTTTCAAAAGTAAAAGTTGTTTTATTTATTTATTTATTTAGCGTTGCTAATACAATATCGTTTTATCACATAAATAAAAGATGAAGTATGTTAACGTGTAACAAGACAAAAAAGGAACATTTACATATAAACATTAGTAAATCTATAGATATTATAAAGTCTTATAAAATCCTAGTTGTTAATTGAAATAAAGCAGTGGCGGAGCATAACACAGCTTTGAAAAATATCAGTATACCTACATAAATCCGAACACAACAAATAGAATAAATTGCATTACTGGAATTGATCATGTAAAATATATTGACGGATATTGGATGTTAGGAGACAATTTAATGAAGTCAGGTAAGTTATTATAAATTACCATTCCAGCGTCAAAAATACTTTTTTTCGTACACATCAGATTAGTTTGACGTACGTTTATGTGATTTTTTGGGCGGGTATTATAAGAGTGTATTTCATGCGAAACTGCAAATTTGTGGACAAATATTCTGGCAATATATTATTTATAAGTTTGTGAATAAAGATCATTGTACGAAATGTAATTAAATTTTTTACTGACATCCGATTTAACTTTATTTGCATTCTGTTAATATTTTCATATCTGTTGGTATTTAGTAAGAATCTCATACTCCTATTTTGCAGAATCTGTAGTTTATGAATATCTGAATTATTACACATAAAAAGTAAAGAAGAACAATATTCGAAATGTGGTTTTATTATACTATTATATATTAATTGTCTAGTGTATTGAGTTACTGTTTTGCTAATTCTATATGCAAAACCTATTTTTTAGATATTTTCTTGGAAAGATAATCAATGTGCTCACTAAAAGTGAGGTTTTCATCAATGATTATACCTAAATATTTAATACTGCTCACTTGTTCAAGATCTCTTCCGTCAAATTGGATTTTGCAATCGATTACTTCTTGCATTTTTCGTTTATTTTTAATTATCATATATTTAGATTTATTTACGTTAACAACGATCTCATTATTATTGAACCAGTCGCAAATTTTTGAAAGAATTTGGTTTAATTTTCCTATCAAGTTATTAATATTCTCACCCATAATGTAAATTATAGTATCGTCTGCGAATAAATGTGCTTTGAATTCGCCCAAATCCAGATCTAATATGTCATTAATAAAACATGAAAAGCATAGCACCCAATACACTACCTTGTGGTACTCCAGTTAAAACAGTTCTTTTATGTGATATTTTATTATTGATTTTAGTTTTTTGATACCTATGTTCTAAATATGACTCAAACCATTTGTATGCGGATGCATTTACTCCAAAGTAATATTTTGTATGCTAAACAGGTTTTATTTCAACGTCTGTCTGACTTCCACCGAGAGCAGACGTATTTTTATATCAGTGAAAAAGTTCGAAGTTTAAAACAGTTTAAAAAAGTTCGAAGTTTAAAACAGTTTTAAAAAGCCAAAAAGTGCACACAATGTCCGAGGAAAAAGAAGCAATGCAAGGAACCTCCGATTGGGAAATACAGGGAAGAAGTAAAAAGAGATAATTTTGCAGGGATGATATCCACAATATAATAATCGGTGAATATCTACAGCAAAGACCACACAGCCCACCTCTGAATAAAACAAACAACATAAAAGAAAGTTCTAACACCAACAAAAACATCAGTGCCAACAAAAACGATGATACTGATAAAAACCTACCAATAAATTCAGGCAGCGAAGGAATACTCACAAAAAACTTTTCCCAAAAAAACGCTTATTACTCAGCGAAAATGCGGGACATAGTATACAGGGTGGGTCACGGTCGATGGTACCTTAGACGTTTACGGGGAACGGGACATAGGATCATTCTGAAAATTTGGTTTCTCAAGTAGTCGCTCTCGGTCTATCGATCTAAAATATTTTCAGCAATGCAGCGTTGCCGCTTATACCAGAAAGTAGCAGCATCTTTGTTATTTCAAACGGGCCACATACTCCCCTATACCTATCTCTAACGGTTTTTGAGATATTGGTTATTTTCCATATTTTTTATCCAAAACAGCTCGAATTGAATGTTTATTTCGGCGGTATTTGGATTCTTAGGAAGTTGCAATTTTGTATTTAGTTCATCAACATCATGTACATACATACATACATCATCATTCATCATCATCACATACACATACATCATCATTCTCTATAGGGTATAGGGTCGTTCAAAAGTCATGATCTTACTGCTAGATACGAAAAGGGTTGAAGTGCATTTTTTTAAATTATGAAATATCCTGAAAGATGACTAAATTCCCTTCGAATTGATAAATCATGTTCCTATACCTAAATAGCCAGAATTCCGAGATAATAGCAATTTTCACTTGTAATCTCCCAAGTGCTTGAATTATTGCCGGAAATTTTTCGAGTAAGTACATGAAATTTCAAAGAAAATTCATGTACGAGATAAATTTACGGCAATTAATTCAAGCACTAGGGGATTCGGTAAGAAAATTTCACACCGAGAAATGAAAATCATCCAACAATTCATAAGAAATAACTAACGATGGTTTCACCTGAACTATTTATAATCACTGAAATATTGATATGTAAAATACTTAACAAAATTTTCATCAATAAATGTGTTTAAATTCGGAACAAAAAAAATAAAAAAGTTATGTTCTTATCGTGGATTGAACCATCGACCTAGAGACTCATAGCCCGCAACACTACCGCTGAGCTACGGGACTTGTGATAAAAACTTGTGACAAAAGGTGTATTAAACTTCTTCTGAAATATGATTTCAGAATTGACAATTTCTGCAATAATCGTGGAGAAAATATTTTCAGACACATTCCAAATATCTAGTAAATACATAATTATCTCCTTTCATATGAAAACTAGACCTCCATTTGAACATTAAAGCAAAATATCAACTTGTCACATGTCAAATGTTTGACAGGAAAATTTCCACTTATTAATATCGCCCAGGGTACCCAGGAGGATAAAAATTTCCGGAAATTTTTAGGGTTGCCATGGTATCTAAACAAGAACGAATTTTTTGATTGGCTACAAAAGTGAGGTGTGAAATTTTCTCGTTTTGAAAATTCATGTACTCGAAAAATTTCCGGCAATAATTCAAGCACTTAGGAGATTACAAGTGAAAATTGTTATTATCTCGGAATTCTGGCTATTTAGGTATAGGAACATGATATATCAATTCGAAGGGAATTTAGTCATTTTTCAGGATATTTCATAATATACAGGATGTTCCATTTAAAAAAACGCACTTTCAACCCTTTTAGTATCTAGCAGTAAGATCATGAATTTTGAACGACCTTGTATAACACAGAACAAACTTCTCTATACAGAATCAATGTACATGATCTTGATGAACTGAACACAAAATTGCAACTTCCTAAGTATCCAAATACCGCAGAAATAAACATTCAATTCGAGCTATGTTTTGGAAAAAAAAAAGGAAAATAACCAATATCTCAAAAACCGTTAGAGATAGGTATAGGAGAGTATGAGGCAGAAATAATCAGAAAGGAATGATAAGTTCAAAAATGCGGTAATATACAGGGTGACCCATTTGAAATAACAAAGATGCTGCTACTTTCTGGTATAAGCGGCAACGCTGCATTGCTGAAAATATTTTAGATCGATAGACCAAGAGCAACTACTTGAGAAACCAAATTTTCAGAATGATCCTACTTCCCGTTCTTCGTAAACGTCTAAGGTACCATCGACCGTGACCCACCCTGTATCAGACCTTCAATCATCTGTTCTACATAAATGGAAACCAATCCAACACGAACAGGCTAAAAATGGCAGACATTTGGGAAAATGAAAAACCTAATTCTAAAGATGACCTTCAAACCAAAAAAGGATTTCTCCTATAGTCGGACTCTCCAAGAGTGATCTTAAAAAATCATCTTGATAATTTGAAAAGAAAAAATCTTATAGCAGATTTCTCTGAAACATCCCCTCCCCCCAAAAAAACAGATACCCAACCAATCAACCAGCCATTTTATGCGGCAGTCATTTCTGGAGTCGAACAATTTTTCAATGATGAGACTATCAGCAACCACCTATCGTCAATCGACATAGAACATCGATATTGCCGGAGAATCATTTCTAGGGTAGCAAATATACCTACGTCATATATCAGAGTAATCACCGCCTCACTGACAGATTATAAAAAACTGCTAAATGAGGACATCTTCTTCAAAAGCAAACATTATGTCGTATATACTAGCAACCCCCCTACACCCACACCAATCCCTTGCAAGAAGTGCCTACAATTCACTCATACCACAGACAACTGCAACGAAGTCATGAACAACAACATAGCACAAACAAATGTACCACAAACTTACCGCCCAAATTCTTAGCTTGTAATGCAGAAGATCATCAGGCATGGTCATTCAAATGTCCGAAACGTCCTACAAAACCTACAGAGGGAATACCCAATGCAATCATCAAACCATTGAATAAAATGTCACAAAAAATTAACGAAACAATCAGAGCTAATACCAAAATCCACTCTCCAACAACACTGCATGATCAAATTATCAACACGTATATGACAAAACTGAATAAACCAAAAAACCAAAATAGACCTGAACTCATCCAAAAACTAAAAGTGAGATTCATAAAAGAATACAATGTAGATACTTGCATAGTATTTCCTGGTCAAAATAGGGCTTACATATTTATTTTTGATCTGGATAGACCAAACTCAACTTCACCAACAGAATCTACCCAAGGAGATATTGTACCGGTCAACGTTCAACATCCTTAAATTACTTTATGCCAACATCAATAGCTACATTCCAAAAAAGCATCTATTTAATTACATAGAAAAAAATTATATCAACTGTGGTCTATTCATTGAAACAAAAATCAAAAATGATTGCAGAATTGAATACCGAAAATGGGATGTCTTACAAAAAACAGGAAACATAGTGTGCATGCTCTACTACCTATCGCTACAAATCGCTCAAATTCCTAATTTTTTAAATGGCGTTTTGTTTACTGACAAAGCAAATTTTGGACGAAATTTACATAACAATCACTTCTGGCTGAGGAAAATTCACATGAAGCCCATTTTCAGCATCAATTTTCAGTAAATGTATGGCTTGGGGTAATTGATGATCATTTAGTCGGTCCATATTTCCTCCCACAACGACTAACAGGCGATTCTTGCCTTCATTTCCTACAGGAAGAGTTACCTGCTCTTCTTGAAGAAAGCTGAGACAACATTTATGGTTCATGCATGATGGTGCACCAGCCCATTTTAGCATTAATGTACGTAATCACTTAGATTCAGTATATCCAAATCGTTAGATAGGTAGGGGAGGTAAGGAACATTGGCCTGTTCGATCGCCTGATTTAAATCCTCTAGATTTTTGCATTTCTTAAGTCGTTAGTTTATTCCACTCTCATCGAAAATGTTGAAGACCTGAGGAATCGAATTATAGCCGGCTGTTAGACAATAAGAAATGCACCAGGAATATTTGCGCGAATATCTTCAATCAATGAGGCGAAGAGTTGAATCTTGTATCACGTCTGAGGGAGGTGATTTTGAACATTTGTTGTAGCTTTGCGCCTATTTATTTGTTAGTGTTATTTTCTGTTATTGTTCTGGTTTAATGTTGATGAAGTATTAAAGAAACGAAAAATACGCGTTAAGATATTTTTTTGCATAAAAACGGCGCCCACACAAAAAAAGGCAGGAAAGATTTTTTTCACAAATTGAACGAAGAATCCGAAAATGATTGTTAGTTTGAAATATCTCAGTGGCGTACCATTTCTTTCTTACTCGTATGCACGCCAATGATGAACATAAAATTCTTAATAGCATGTCAGAAAATGCGCAATAACTACCTCTCAAAACCACCAAATTTAATTTGCATGTCTCTGCTGGTTTCAGAGCAATAAATAAATAGTCAGTTTTTAAGAAAAACTTTAACACCCCGTCTCTCGGAACACGAAGCGTTTGCGGACAAAAGCTATATAACAAACTGTCATAATTTTTTCATGCAGAATCACCTCCTGAAGTTTGTCGCACTTATTCACTAACACCCTGTATAGTAGCTGTTTTGGGGAAGATAATGTATATAGACATTGGTAGTGTTTTAAGACTTTCAGTTATTTTCAAAATCTAGTATTTAGAACTATAATCATTCAATATTTTATAAAAACGAAAACTTACAATGACCAAGCCTTCCTTTTCCACCTCAATTTGTTGTTCAATGTTCTTACTGAGGGTAGAATGATTAAACATTTCACTTTTTCCTACTTCAGTTGAAACCCATAATTTTTCTTGATTTTCATTATTCAAATGATCAACCAAATGATTTTGGTACAGTAAGTTTGGAATATTATAGAAAGGAACATAATTCGGATCATACCATCTCATAACTTTCAGGACAATATCTCTCTCGTTATTCAAAAACGAACCTTCATTCATCATTTTATCAAATGTTATACCATTTGACAATGCTTCTTTGGTATAAATTCTTATCTCTTTCAAATGATTATCTTTGATATTGATTTTTTCCAAACATTCAAATATGGTTATATAGCTCTGAGCATTCAAGTTAATCTGCTCCTCTTTCATTATCTTCAAGACTTCTAACAGTTTGTGAAAATCTCCTTTGTGAGCAAAACCTTTCAGCAGGGCATTATACACTTTGATATTTCTAATGGGGACATACGTTGAATTCATAATTTTTTTCGTTTTGAATCTGTGGAAATTAAACGCACCCAAGCCACGTTGCGGATTTTTCAAGTGAGAACAAACTTCTATGTATGCTGCTAAAGTTTTAGTCATGATCTCCTCTCTACGTTCAAAATCGAACGGGATCTTAGCCTTCTTCTGTTCAGGTTCTTTAACTTCCTCTGTGTCAGAAATATGTTCTTCTAATACTTCAGGTTGAAAAGTATTGACTGTTTTCAAGCTGCAAAAAACAATTAAATCATTCGAAAATTGATATTGAAATGCACTACCAAAATACAATTCTCCTTTTGAACATCCAATATGGTAGGAGAGAGATAAAGAGGGGGAGGAGAAAGAGTTCAAGGTAAACAAAATCATACAATAAAATTTGGAAATGATGTCAGGGCATCAAATAATGACCGTTTTTTCAATTATTGTCGAACAGATTCAGAAAGTTTGTTTGAATGTTTTAGACGATGTAGTAACTTGATTACTTATATTTCGGACGTCCATCATCTTAATGGTTGAAAGATTTCTATCTCTTTCAAATTTTTTCACAACGTTTCAATTGCTTGAATCCGCAATCGCCTTCTGGTGAATAGTGACAAAATCAGATGCTACGCGACCTTTTATAGGTCTATAATTAAAGTGTAATTACGCGCGGTCTTGAGGCGCGCGTGGTTTCGCGCTTTTTCTCCCTCCAAAACGGTCCATGAGCGGTTTCCATACGTTTTTAATTTCCACGCTTGGTTGACTGAAGGCACCATTGGCTTCTATGTAGGTGGTTTCCATAAATTTCCGTTTGAACCAATGTTCCTCTCTATGAAGAACACTGGCTTCGTCCCAGAGAATTCGGTGGTGTTTTGTCCAGGCGTGGTCAGCAATTCCCGATTTTGATGTTTCCCCAAGAGGCCATTATCAGTAAGAATAGCCGAACACAAAAAGTGGACTCAACGAGGGGAAACATCAAAATCGGGAATTGCTGACCACGCCTGGACAAAACACCACCGAATTCTCTGGGACGAAACCAGTGTTCTTCATAGAGAGGAACATTGGTTCAAACGGAAATTTATGGAAACCACCTACATAGAAGCCAATGGTGCCTTCAGTCAACCAAGCGTGGAAATTAAAAACGTATGGAAACCGCTCATGGACCGTTTTGGAGGGAGAAAAAGCGCGAAACCACGCGCGCCTCAAGACCGCGCGTAATTACACTTTAATTATAGACCTATAAAAGGTCGCGTAGCATCTGATTTTTTCACTATTCACCAGAAGACGATTGCGGATTCAAGCAATTGAAACGTTGTGAAAAAATTTGAAAGAGATAGAAATCTTTCAACCATTAAGATGATGGACGTCCAAAATATAAGTAATCAGATTCAGAAAGGCTGTTATGAATATTCATTTTCTTAATCACTTGGCGTTGAGTGTTTACGTATTGCTTTATTTGCTGAAAAAGACCATGTGTGGAGGATCTATTTGTCCTATTTGCACGAACAAGACAAATACACAAAGAGGCGTATTCTCCCGCTTGTCGGTTTTTAGCCCCCCTCCCAGTTCAATCAACTTCCGGTTGAAAGCAGTGTTGAAAATTTTATTTAGAAGCAGCTGTACAAATGTATTAGAATAGTCGGGTCTAGCTAAATTAACTGGGGTCTAGCTGAATTAACCGGCCTCTAGCCGATTTGCAAACGTCTAGGTCGGTCCCCAAAACCGACAGTTCCCTCAGATTATAAACGAAGGAATGTCCTTTGGTTCAACCCTTCATTTTGACCCATCATTCAATGTTATAACATTTGCATTGAATTTGGGTTGGCGAATTTAGCAGTATTCCAAAGAAAGGTGACGTCATTGACGCCAGGGAGGGGGCGACCGGGTACCGATCCAACAAACCATTTTTTTTCTCGATAATCCAACTTAATCTTCATGTCCCTTGAAGTGCATACTTTCGTAGATAATTGACCCCCCCTAAAGTGTCTATTAGTCTATTACTCAATCAAAATAAACTGTCTCAGATGCAAAAACTCCAAAATCGCAGAAAGCGTATGATTCTAAAATGCAGTCGCTATACTTCAATTTCTTATATGCTGAATTCTCTTCAGTGGTTACCAGAAAGGAATTTGGCTAAATTCATCTAGTGCGGTATCGGTCTCTAGCGTCCTATATTGATTGAATATTGTGTGCGGTATAGGTCCTCGGGGCCCGATATGTTAAAAAGGTACATCTAAACTAGAATAGATGAATCAAGTCTGTGATTACTGTACAGAAGTCTGTTCATCATTCCCCACAACACAAGTGGCAAGCACAGGGTCGATATCCAGCGACGATAACAGCACAGAATTATTGTTGACATTTTTCATTCAAATTATTCTTATTTATACCAAATTTTCCTACTTTATTTATTACTAAAAACCAGGGTTCGGAGGATATATATCCAGTGATATATATCATGATATATATCACGATATATATCATGATATTTATTACTTGATATATATCTGATATATTCGATAATTTTATTTATTAAATTAAAAATGTTTTCCATCATTCTTCTTTCGGTTTGGTTCAATCGGATTTACGGAATCGCTTGAGAAACCAAAAAGCCAGTTGACTGGTTTTTATGTTCAAGTGTATGAATCAAAATATAGATAAAAAGAAAACCAACCTTGACTGGGCATGGAAACCAGCCATATCTGAAGATTCTGACGTAATTGTCAATAATAGGAATGATATTCATATTAATATTTCATCTGATGAGGATATACCAGTGTTATGCTGTACACCACAAAATATTAAATATACTGGGATCACACCAGCTGACTGTGGAAGAAATACCACAAATGGACCCCCTCAGAATCCTAAAATTCCTGAAGGAATTGAGGCTTGAGGGGCTGCTGTAAACGAGAACACCTTGAGATAGCAGAAGAAGATGGGGCACAATAGATCTAACTAGGTCGCAGCGCATCAGTCACCATCCATACCTACCAATACCAATATCAATGTTGACATAATAATGTTAATAATGTTATTTAAAATTTAAAATCTATTTGTTTTTAGTTTTTTTCTTTTTAATTAGAGTTATCAATGTTAGAAAAAGGTTTTGTTGTTTGGAAAAGGTTTTTAATTGTGTGTTTGTGTTGAAATAATAAAGTAATGTTAAAACATGTTTATTTTATTAATTGTTTTTTCTTTTTAATTAGAGTTAGAATAAACCTTTTTGTTGTTTAGAATATAGGTTTTTGCATTTGTGTTAAACAATAGTTTGTGCTAGAAACAATGATGTTTCTTGATTAAATAATTAAATTTTAAATATTATATATATATATATATATATATATATATATATATATATATATATATATATATATATATATATATATATATATATATATATATCGGATATATATCCGACATATATCAGATATATATCATATGATATGATATTTATATAAATATCATGATATTTTCGAACCCTGCAGTAAAAACATTAGAATACATGTATATATCATGCAAATGCCAATTTTATTATTGAAAATGAAAATCATAGAATACAAGTAGCAGGAATACCGAAATTTTTCGTAGAAAAACTCAGTTTTTGTGTTGATCCCAAACTCATGAACGATACGATGAAATGTACAACTATTCTTTTTCCAAAATATGTACGCAGTAGACAGTCGTTATATTGTAACAATTTGGTATGATTATTCTGTTTACCTAAGGTTATACAGGTCATTTTACGTTGGCTAATATAGTTGTCGTCAAACATATCGGACAAATAAAAAAAGGCGCAAAAAATGGTCGATTAGCACGAAATTGACTCCCATGCCGCCAACCAAGGTCGGACTAGTACATATGCCACTAAATATTGTGATGCGTGCAGATTAATCAAGTTAATTTAACAAGAGCACTGTAACTTTTGTATTCAGAATAATCCAATATTATTTCTGCAGCTTGAAAATTATCATCGTCATCCGAGTCATCATCACTATCGTCTCCTATATTTATGATGAATTTTTTACCATTATTGATATGATAAGCACCAAATTCCTTGTACTGATTTTCACATTTCTTGACTTTTTCTACTACTTCCTGACAACCGCTTGCCTGAATTTGATCCTCATTGATTAATTTTATAACTTCCTTATCAAATTTTGGGGCGACATTTTTTCTGCGAATCCGTTTCTTCAGTTGTCTCCAAATCAGTTCTATGGGGTTGAATAAGCAAAAATAAGGTGGTAGCCTCAGCACTGTATGTCCATTACGACTAGCTATATCATCTATAACAAATCTTTTTTTAAATGATTTGGTACCTAAGACTTCGAGTTCGCGTTCGTATGTGTCTTCAAAATATAAATCATTTTCTAAAAGAAAGTTTTGTATATCAGATTTGCAGCTGAAACTATTTTGAATTTTCAGTGACAGTCTAGAATGATGAAGAAGCATTATCAAGGACGACCCAAAACTAACCTGGGAACCTCACATAAAAATCGTATGCACTAAGTTAAGCATATGCTCATACATGATAAGGAATCTGAGAGAAACAGTGTCTTTAGATGTATTGAGATTGTTGTATTTCGGTCTCGTGCAGTCAATTCTACAGTATGGTCTGATATTCTGGGGATCATCGGCACACTTTGAAAAGGCGATTATTGCCCAAAAAAATACTAAGAACCATGTTCAATGTTCACCCAACAACTACCTGTAAAAATTTGTTTATTAGAGCACAAATAATGACATTACCCAGCTTATATATCTATCGACTAATCCTATACATTCAATCCAACGAACATACGTTTGAGAAAAACGAGGACGTGCAGTTTCACAACACCAGACGAAAAAATGATATTCATCAACCTTATTCCCGATTAAAAATATGCCAAAATTCACCTAACTATATCGGAACCAAGTTGTATAATAAAGTAAAACAAATGTACAAGAACGATAAACATTATAATGAGTCATTTGAGACTAAATTAAAAACAGAAAATGCATTTTATACAATTGAACAATTTTTACAATTTTGAAAAAAAAAATCTTTTTAATCTGTATTATACCACCTACATTTTAATCTGTTTGTTGCATAGTCATGTGTGTTATGAATGTATATATTGTAATGTGATTCAAATTATAATTGTATTTAATATTTCAAATTTACTCTATTTTTCTGACTAGTCCAATAAGTATGTGTTTGTCTTTGGTGTAGATCAAATTCACATGTTATATATTAGTTTTCACTTTGTATGTACTAGTTAGATTGCGGAACAAGGATTGCCATTGCCAGGATACCTTTGTCAATAATATACTTTTTGTCATATATGTCAATCAGAGATTGGAAAAAAGAATAAATAGAGTTATACTCAAGTCATTTGGTATTACTCCAATATTTCACAACATGTATATTTCTGTGATGAATAAATTGATTTTGATTTTTGATTTTGATAACACTATTCTATTTCTGGTATTAAAACTTTCTCGAACCACTCCTCAAATATATCAGAAGTCATATTCTGATGATAGTCTACCTTGCAGTCTGCCAAATTTTTGCCGCACAATTTTAAAGCATTTGGAACCCACCCTTTTTCTGATCCACAATGTAATGTTATCAAGCGAGTTCCCTTGTTAGGAGGTACACTAACTTGGCAGCGTGGTGAATTATCAGTCCATCCTTTTTTCGCAGTATCATGGGTGTTATACCAAGTTTAATCTAAATAATATATAGTTCAATTTTCAATTCGAAAAGAAGTTAATTTCTCCAAATAATCTTCAAGCCATTGAACAATCCGCTGACTTTCCATAATTGATGCCCTCTTATCTATAGTTTTAAATTTAAAACCCAATCGAATCAGTTTTCTTGCATGGTTGTTTCACTAAAATTAATTGGCACTTCCATGGCTTGCAGTTTTTCAAAAATAATTTCAATTGTCGGAATTATATTCAAATGATTTTTCTTCCCCTAATCTGTACGAGTTTTACGTCGTTCACTTCCATCTTAAATCAACTCATAAAGAGTTGATACAGGAATTTCTGTATAAAACGACGGATTTTTAATTTCATTTTCTTTCCCCTCACTGTCCACAATATTCTGGTAAACTTTCATAACAATTTTTTTTGGAATGTTCGCATAAATGTTGACATGTATTATTTCTCACTGGTCTTTCATTTTGCGTCTCTGATATAATACTTGAATCTGATTCTGAACTGGATAAGTAATTTGGCGGATTTGGCCTATTAAAAGACCCATCACTTGATTCCCAAGGCATGAAGAATGTTTCCACATTCAAATAATTATCAATATGCTTAGATTAGGTAAAAAACTGCCCAGTCAAAATCTAATTTGCTAATAGCTACGCTACGCGTACCGCATACAGCCAGAGAACATATACCACAGTCATGTTCTCTGATACAGCTGTGATTTCTATTACAACTACACCCGACCCTGCGTGGAAAAAACATACCTAATTGCTGTGCGGGCCTTTACCAAGAAGACTAAAAACAAGGAGGGTTTAATAAGCTCTAGCCAATCAGAAACTTGTATCATCAACGCGTCATAGTGACGTACTTGGGTATGAGTACAGAGTCGAACTCGAATCAAGCAACAAAACTGTCAGCAGTAACTCTCATATACCAAGAGCTAGTCCGTCACTGTCTATAGAGAACGGCGGCCATGACATGTATAACTACGTCACATTTCGTCACAAATGTTCTTTCATCTCTTTCTTCTAGTGTCCCCATTGTCTTATGGGAATCAAACACTCCTTGTTTTTAGTCTTCTTGGGCCTTTACATCTTCCGCGCCAAGTGTTACGTGGGGGCGATAGGCGGAATAATTTGAATGAATATAGATGTGTCAATAATTCTATTGATTTATTGCAATTTTTGTCTGAAAAACTGTGTTTGGTTATTGACAAAATAGGAATTAATTTCCTAGTAATTTACTGAAGTTATGTAAGCATTGATATTGACTCAAACTGAATTTAGCCTATATTCTCATGTGATTACCATATAAGGTGTGTATGGCGTAGAATATATATTTTGTGATCGATAATTGCTTAATTTTTTTGGAGGAAATGTGAGGACTAGCACAATATTTGCTTATACAGGATGATTCCTAAGGTTTCACATTGCAAGGAAAATAATGTCTATAGGTGAACATGTAAAAGACACCAATTTGTTTTTGAGATACAGGGCGATACAGTTAAAAATTAATATTGAATTTACTTTAATTACTGGAGGATCACCAATCACATACTATTCAAGATATTTTAGGGAGTCACAAAATACTCAAGAGCAGATAAATAAAAATATGATTCTACGAAACAGAATGCCAGTGTCCAATATTGATTATATTCCTGAATTTGATTTTAGGATATGAAAGAACATTCAATTTTATGTAAGAAATAAATTTGATTGCACTAAAACTTGATAGAAATCACCGATAAAAATCGAGAAAACCATATTCGGCACCAAAATTTAATGTAATTATGTCGGATGAAAAGTCCGTTCAAGACACCCATATGATCAATATAATTTTGGTATTTTAACACAATTATTAATCATTGACATACCATACTGAGAGCTTCCATCAGAAAAATTGACACAGGGTGCAAATCACCTATTAGAAAATCTTTAAACGCGAAAGTATTATTCCAGTTCAAAGTGAAGTAATTTTTCGCTATAAAATCTGTATAAATAATGATAACGTGGCAACGCACTATTCGATCTGAAAACATAGGATAAAAATAAAACACAGGGCGATCAATTGGAAAGTTGAATTTATCTTCTTGATTATTTTTAAATTATCTGAACAAAAACATCTGAATTCCTGACATTCCAGATGTTGAGTCGTGAAGAAAGCAGTACTGAATGAACACCCTGTATATACGGGAATGTTTAAAAAAAAAATTATTTGTTATTCTTTTTGTTGAATAACTTTATAATGAATGATAAATCGAATCATTATACTACATATATTTTTTAATTACTTGTATCTATGTACTTAGTATCGATCTCTAGTACACTAGTTTATCTAAACAAAAAGAATTAATTAACCCTCTCTCAATAATGAATTTGATGCAATTGAAAAATTCTTTACCCATGGCGAATTTACCTATAATGCACTAGCTATTTCAAACTCTTGCACCACTTGCCCCCAACATTATGTGGCCCTTTCCAGGCAGAGATCGACCAGATAAGACCATTTTTTGCGACTTTTTAAATTTATTTTATATGTTTGACAACTATAATTTACGCATTTTCAACTCAGTTTGAATGCGGCTGTCTTGACATGGGAAGTCCTCTAAGTTCACCGAAAGACTCGGTATCGTGTGTCCGAAAATTTGTATCTGCTAGAGAAATATGACAGTAAATAATATAAGTCTCTGGGGACCGACAACGCATGTCACTAACAACTATCACTCCAGTGCGGTACCCGTCTCCGGGGACCGATACAAATTCAGTAGTTTGTTGAAAATCTGTATGTTCCAAGTGTCAAAAAGCTATTTTTAACGTTAAAATTCCTTTTTTCTTCGACCGTGCGTTTTAACCCACTTTCCCACACTCATTTTAGTTTAGAAAGTGTCACTTTCCCGCACAAGTGAGGGAAAGTAAAATATGTCAATTTATCGTTATTAAATGTACATTTCACTGATTTTACCTGTATATTACTATTCAAACTAATATAGATTTTAATATTCAATCTAACCCAGACTATTTTTCATTCATTGGAATGAAGAAATTGCGATACTTTTATATATCTACCCTATACATTTCTCAAAATCAATCCACGTAACAATCAAACTAAGCTAAGTCAAGTGGTTTGTGTGGTAACCAAAGATTTGTTATGACGACCAAGTTGTAATCAAGACGTCAAAGTTTAAGTCGAAGCGTTGTCGAAGTGTCCGATTCTGGCATTTTTCAAATTATTTTCAATAAAAGCAATATTTTAATGGATTCGTCAGACGAAGAGCTCCCAGAAGCAATATTAAAGGCCGCAGATGAGGTAAATTCAGACCTGTTACCAAGTAAATCACGAGAAAGGTACGAACAGCAATACAACCAATTTTTAAACTGGTGTAAGGAAAAAGGAGTGAATAGCTTCAGAGAAGAGGTTTTTTGGCGTATTTTTCCGAGCTGAGTAAGGTACTGAAATCCAATACCCTATGGTCGCGTTACTCGATGGTGAAATGTTTAGTTAAAATAAAACAAAACCTAGACATAAGCAAGTTTCATAAATTGACATCGTTCCTAAAAAAGCAAAATGTTGGTTTTCGACCACATAAAGCGCAGATTTTTACCAAAGAAGACATATCCAAGTTTATGCTAGCCCCTGATGAGATATATCTCATGATTAAAGTAAGTACCATTTTTGCTTTAGCCGGTGCTCTTCGCAGAGCGGAGCTTGTGAAAATCACGCTTGACGATATTCAAGATAAAGGAAACCTAATTATTGTGAAAATTTCCGATTTGAAAAACCATCCTTTGTTATATCTGAAGACATGAATAATGGAACCTTTTTGAAGCTCTATAGAAAGTATGCAAATTTACGGCCTCCTACCACCACGCACCGTCGTTTTTTTATCAATTACAAAAAAGGCAAATGTTCTGTTCAGTGCGTAGGCGTAAACATATTTGGTAAAATGCCCGCAGAGATCGCTACCTACCTACCTAACCCAGAACGTTACACAGGTCACAGTTTTAGACGTTCCTCGGCAACGTTTCTAGCAGATTCAGGCGAAGGGATAACCAACATAAAACGTCTTGGAGGCTGGAAGTCAACTGCTGTTGCTGAGAGTTATTTGGAGGACTCCGTAGAACAGAAGAAAACCATCTCGAATAAAATTCTTTCATGTACTGGCAACTTGAAGCCGATGCCGTCTCCGTCATCTTCATGCACTTTGCAATCTACGAGTGTTACTCTTAACAGCCAGTTACCACCAACTAACTACTCTGGACAGGCTATTCTGACGCATTTGCAGAATGCAACAAATTGTGTTTTCAACATTAATATTAATAATAATTAGTGGATTTTCATGGGATGTTTTGTATGTTGAAATAAAATATATATTTTAATGTGCTTTTTGAATCTTTATGCGGTCGTAGAAAAAATAATGTTCCTAATTCATGCGTAAAGTGTCTTTCCCGCCCTTGACTGCTTGCCTTGGGTCAACGGCAGTCGCGTGCGGGAAAGTATCACTTTCCGCACTTGTTAGGAAAATAACTATTTTCGTTTTGAAGATATAGCTCCCGCACCATACGTAATTTTTGTCAGTAGATCAGCCGCACATAACGTAGTTGCGTTTTCGGTCTCCGGGGACCCATAACGCATTCAACGTGTTAAACAAAAACAGTAAAGATGTATGTTTCCCTCTAGATTAGAAAATTAAATTCAATGAAAACAAGTTTTGATTACAAAAAGTGGTAATTAATACATAATTGTAAGAATGTCACATGGAGATAAAATAATTGAGAGTAGGTATACCAAGTGTTCCATTTAAAAATCTAAAGTTTATGTCAATTCGAGTGAAACAGGAAGGTCCATGAAGCTGAATCACTTATCAAAATTCATGAGAACATAATTAATGCTACTTGGCGAAATGCGTTTAATCTAACAATGAAAATGGATTATATAATCCAGTTTTCCGCATTAACCTATACAATAGGTATATTTGTAGGCAAATCTCACAGAACAGAAAACAACTACTGCCCCCTACGACCGTTGAATTATATTTGTTAAATTCTTGGCAAAGTTTTCTACAAGAACTACTTTGCAGTGCTCTTTAAATACCTTAGCTGAAATTATTTTTCTATTAAATTGGGGTAACACCTCCGTACCGGTTGCATGGTTCTTGCCAATCATCAGCGAAGGCTAGTTCTCTCAATTAAACCAAAAGACGACTTCAGCATTTGTTAGGAGTTTGTTGGCAGCCATGGGGCATGACACCAAAACACGTATATTGGTTGTACGTGACCGTCATACGTCCAATGATAACGTATGGCTCTATAGTCTGGTGGAGCAAGGGTCATAGGAAAATGGCCATTGCTAAACTTAACGGACTACAGAGACAAGCGTGCCTGGCGATTACTGGAAGCATTCGCTCCAGGCCAACGGCAGCAATGGAAGTCCTCCTTGGATTACTTCCTCTCCACATAGTTCTGGAGAGAGAGGCAACATACAGACTTTACCAAGCGGCCATTAGTCTACCGCAGGCATGTGTCATGAGAGGCAGCAGCATCCTGGAGGGCATAATAGCTCACAACATTCTAGGAATGCCCTCAGACCTCATGCCTAAAACTATCAACCTTCACACGTCCTACACTGTGGTCTTTACCGACTGGGTCCGGAATGAAACCAACCTATGTAGGGCAAATGAACGTTGGTTCACCGACGGTTCCAAAACTCAGGAAGGCGTCGGAGCAGGAATATATGGGATGAACCCAGTAGTGAAACGCTCGTTCAGTATGGGTAAACTAGCTACGATATTTCAGGCAGAGGTATATGCCATTGAAATGTGTGCCAGGGAGCTGGAAAATCGACACCACACACGAAAAACAATAAAAATATTTTCAGATAGTCAAGCACGAGGGGGAAACATCTCCTTTAAATCTCGTACAACTTGAAATTTTGAGTCATTTGAGTCAATTTTCAGTCATTAAATCTGCGCTTCAGTCATCGGTTTTAGTCTTTCAGTCATCGGCTTGAGTATTTCAGTCACCAGTTTGAGTCTTTCAGTCATTTTAATATTTTAAATCTCGTACACATTTCAGCGAGATGTTTCCCCCGTCAAGCAGCACTTAAAGCGCTTGTATCCAACTGCTTTAAATCTAGGGCAGTATGGAACTGCAGAGACACCTTAAACCGACTGGCGCAACGCAACAACGTTACCCTAGTCTGGATACCAGGTCACACAAGCCTAGAAGGAAACGAAATAGCGGACGCCCTAGCAAAAGGGGGGCCGAAACAACGTTCACTGGACCAGAACCGATAATCGGTTTAGCACATAGCACTGCCAAGAATGTCATAACAGCTTGGACAGACAATAAAAGACTCGAGTACTGGCGTAGTCTATCGGGCCTAGCCCATTCCAAAGCATTTATTGCTTGAACAAGGAAAAAACAGGACTCTGACAAACTACTAGAACTCTGAGTCAGAGTTATAGTAGGTTTGCTTACTGGCCACTGCAAACTCAAACATCACCTGCATAAAATCGGACTTGCACAAGATGCAGAGTGCCGGCTATGCATGGATGATGATGAAACGGCTAAACACATTCTGTGTACATGTCCTGCAGCGGCCAGAACCAGATTCTCAATATTTGGCGATACGACAGTAAGGCCAGAAAACCTGGTAAATTTTTCTCCCAGTACATTCCTCAATTTCGTCAAGAGATTGAATATACTGGGAGAAATATAACCATAGGGTGAGCCACAATAGGCCATTGGCCGCAGTGGAGGGCCTGATACGGGCCCACTCACGTTCAAACCTAAACCTAACCTAACCTAAACCTTGTTGGCAGCCAACAATTTTGTTGTTATGACCAACCCAAGGTTCAATCAAGTTTCTAGTGTGTTATGAGGAACGCAAGCAGAATCTAAGTGAAATAGAGTATTTTTCAGTTCTTTTCAAATTGAGTTTCAACGAGTGACTGTCACAAGTTACTTTTTGTTATATACTGTCATTGCCTATTGGCATTAATTATGAGTGGATTCGGTTTGATTTCAAGAGCTTCCAGAAATTCTTTCTGACGAGTGGGTTACCACGAAACAGCTGCCAAAGGTTGGAACTCTCGGAATCAAATCAAAAAATACTCTATTTCACTTATATTTTTATACCTACTTACCTTTCAATATCCAATTCAGATATTTCATTCAACTCATTATCAATATCTTGGCTCAATTCAGATGAACTTTCAGGAATGTTTCCATAATCTTTGGCAATCTCCTGTTCAGGTATTCTACATGTAAGAACTTTTGCTCCACTTTCTTCAATATGAGAGTTGAGGAAATCATTCTGCGAATTGATATTAACACTAGGAATATCTTCAAAAACTGTCAAATTGTTATATGTATGTTCTTCTACTACATTTATTGATTTGGAAAGATCTTTCAACTTGTACAGTTCACTCAAGTTTAGATTTGTGCTAGCTAATAGTTTCAAATCACTGAATGTTAATTTTTGTATGGGTGCTTTTTGTTGGCAAGAACTCGTTTCTGTAACTGAAAAAGAAATAAAATTTCTGGATTACAAAAACAATAGAATTCATACAGAATAATAATCAATTCAGATCACCTTCATATAATATAAGCATGATGCTGTTTAAGAGTAATGTCCACTCACGAGTAGCCTCGCGATGTTACCTCGAGCGACTATAGTTTAGTTTATTGGTGCCATTTATTCATAGTATTTACACAAGTCAAAAAATACAAAACATAGTGAAGTCAATATTTGAAAATATACTAACATAATATACAGGGTATTCCACATTCGATGGCCTATTAGACGTTTCTGAAGAACGGAACGATAGATCATTTAAAAAATTTGGCTTCTTTCATAACAAAGTAGCCAGTATTAATGTCTTTTATTGAATCAACAACAACAATGAGTCTTAATAACTTTATAAGAATACAATGCGACGTTGTCAGATTCCCTAAAATTCCTGTATACTGAATAACCATGAATATGAAATATTTGTAGTGAATAGTTTTCAGAAGTATTGGCGCCCTAGAGACTGGAAAATTTTTCATCAATAATAATAATGATTAATAATAGTTCCTCATAAACACTCGAAGAGTGAGTGAAGATATTCTGCAAGAAATACGCAAGCAAAGCGAGCACGCGCATTCCTATTATTACTTTTGTAACTTATGTAACTCATGTAACTCATCTCTTACTTCTTGGTGAAGATATCTGCGAGAAAGACACGAGCGCGCGCATTCCCATCACTACTTTGTCGATTTCTGCCAACTTTGAGTAAAAATTTTCATCCCTTATTTGTCAGTGAACAAGACCAGAAATACGCGAGCGCGCGCATTCCCATCAATACTTTGTCGATTTCTGTCAACTCTGAGTAGAAATTTTCATCCCTTATTTGTCAGTGAACAAGACCAGAAATACCAGAAAATTTCTACTCAATGTTGACAGAAATCGACAAAGTATTGATGGGAATGCGCGCGCTCGTGTCTTTCTCGCAGATCCTCACCAAGAAGTAAGAGATAAGTTACATAAGTTACAAAAGTAGTAATAGGAATGCGCGTGCTCGCTTTGCTTGCGTATTTCTTGCTGAATATCTTCACTAAGAATGGTTCACTCTTCGAGTGTTTATGAGGAACTATTATTATTATCATTAATGAAAAAATTGCCAGTCTCTAGGGCGCCAATACTTCCGAAAACTATTCACAACAAACATTTCATGTTCATGAGTATTCAGTATGCAGGAATTTTAGAGAATCTGACAACGTCGCATTGTACTCTTATAAAGTTATTAAGACTCATTGTTGTTGTTGTTGATTCAATTAAAGACATTGATACTGGCTACTTTGTTATGAAAGAAGCCAATCCGTTGTGAGATAACTGGATTGGAAAAAAAATCTTGGTAATAATATTTTGAATGCACAAAAGATATTTTTAAATAGACAGAGCATGTAGCAGGCAGTTTTTGCGAACAAATAATTACTTAAATAAACGTGTCGGATCACAAACATTCATTTTTGGTATGTGCGCATGCGCAAACAGATAGAAAAAACGCAAACCGTCAGTATTGTATAGTCGAATAAGCTCGTTTAGCATTGCATAAGATCGGGCCTGTCGGGTTGATTTATTCGCGATCACCACGGAGTGGGCGACATCTACATTTTGAAATTTGTACGTAAAACTCCGGGAAAACAAACATTCTTCCATAAGATCTAGTGTTAATAAATTGTTGATTATTTCTTTGTTGCTCTACATTTGGTTTGATTTTTTTGATTTAATGCAAAAAGCATAGCTTTGATATGACTAGTAAGTCAAAACAATTTTGTTCAGTGCCGCAGTGCAAGAGTTATTCATCTGCAAATGTGTCCATGCTCTCTTTTTCCAGAAACCAGAAATTAGTAAAAAACATGGGAAATTAGACTGAAAATCAGGAAGCCAATTGGTAAACAAATGTGAACACTTAATTTTGGAATATTTCACAACTGGTAAGAGAATTTTTGTTTGTAATTGGTGTGTTGTGTTTGACACAACAAACTTTACATTATTCATAATTTACAATAGTAACAAATATCAAAATATAACACTTTCCGGATATTCAAGAGAACCGCTCTCTTTGCTCGACTCACTAATACTGTCCGGGTTCATTCTCTTATATCCATTGAGTCATCTAGTGTTGTAACTAACAGGTTTCCAGGCAAGATATTAAAACGATTGATTAAAAGGGGTCATTCCATATCAAAAAATTCCAGAAACTAGTTCATTGAGGAAACCAAATTAATTTTGTAGACAAAGTCCAAAATCTCCTTGCTCAACTTCAACATTATCTACCTCACATGATTAGTGCCTCCCCTTTGACTACTCTTTCCGTTTAACTTCTGAAATATCAGCCAAATAAATCTTCACCACAGGCATTTCTAAAGAAGCACTCGAAAGATGAAAGTTAGAAGTAAAAAATCAATAATAGAATTCACGTCAACAACTGTCAACAGTGTCAACTCATAGATAAATGACGTTTGCTTTGTTTTCCCGGAGTTTTGGTGCGCCACGTGGTGCCAATGGTGACCGCGAATAAAGTAGGTTATTTTATGTGAAAAGTGTTCTTTATTTATTTGCGCACATTTCCGTGATCTGTCTCGTCCTTTGAATTTTGCTAGTCATTTAGAAATAGTACCGTAAAGTGGGGTTACTTTGCCAGACGGGGAAACTTTGCCTGACCACGAGTTTGCAAACAAAACAAAAAATATTTTTAGATATGACAACGTCGCTTTAATGCAGGTGGCGGCAAAACGCTCCCCGATCAACACCTTACCAGTTAGTACCAGTCTGGAGCTTGGCGGAGCGACGTGTTCTTTGAGGCAGTCACGTAAGTAAAAGTGCTATTTTGATGTTCCGAAATCATGTTGCTATGCTAAGAAGCGCGTACTAAAAAGTATTGCAATTTGAATTCTGGTTTTAATATCCATTACATATAATTGTATGTGAGTTCTATTTATGCTATTAGCATATTTCTACATGGAAAATTTCATGTAGTTTTAGTGGTTGGCAAAGTTACCCCATATATTTATTAGCTCTTTTTTTTCAGAATATGGTTCGAAAATATAAGAGGCGTGTGGGTGCGCGCCGTTATTAAGATTATACCGAGCAGCAGTTAGAGAGGGCTGTACTTCTAATTAAGTCTAAGCGAATGGCATATACGGAGGCATCGAAAACCTTCAATATTCTTAGAAGGACCTTAGTGAATAAGGTTAACAAGAAACATGAAGGTGCTGTTGGAGCACCTCAGCTAATCTCTTCAGAAATTGAAAGATCGATTGTGGATATTATAATAGCCAGTTCAGAGTATGGCTGTCCCATAACTATGATGGAATTGAGAATCGTGCTGAAGAGTCATTTGGACAAAGGTGTCCGCCTTAGGAAATTTAAAGACAACTTACCTGGTGTAGATTGGTGCAGAAATTTTATTGCAAGACACAAACACCTACTATCTAACAGGCAGTGTCAAAACATTAAAAAAGCAAGAGCCGAAAAAACCGATGACGAAATGAACAATTACTTCGACAACTTAGAAAATAATGTGGTAGGAATTCCACCTGGTTTAATCCTAAACTACGACGAAACGAACCTGACGGACGACCCGGGATCGTCAAAATGCATTTTTAGAAGAGGTATTAAATACCCGGAAAGAGTTATGAACTCGACCAAGTCCTCAATATCCGTAATGTTTGCTGCCACTGCCGATGGAACTCTACTCGCGCCATACGTTGTATACAAGGCCGAAAGACTATACGAAGCATGGTGTATAGGGGGACCTGAAGGGACTCGTTATAATAGAACGAAATCCGGGTGGTTTGACCAATGCGTATTTAAGGACTGGTTTACAAAAATTATCTTACCGTGGGCTAAGAAAATTGATGGGCCCAAAGCGTTAATTGGGGATAACCTTTCGAGTCATTTGAATATAACCATTATTAGAGAGTGCCAAAGAAACAATATTAGATTCATCTTCCTGCCATCGAATTCAACTCATTTGACTCAGCCGTTAGATGTAAGTTTTTTCAAGCCCTTGAAAGTAGTTTGGCGACGCATAATAACTACATACAAAACAAAAAATCCACGAGACAGTTCAGTAAACAAAATAGCCTTCCCCCACTTATTAAAAAAACTAATTGAAGAGATAAAATTAAAAGATCCACAAATCATACAAAATGGATTCAGAGCAACTGGAATATATCCTTGTAACAGAGAAGAAGTCCTTAGGAGAATGCTGAATAAAAGATTTCAGGAAACGAACACTGATATAAGCGACACTTTATTGGATTTCCTTAAGGAAAGTAGAACACCCTCAAAATCCAGTGCTCCGAAGAGAAAGAAGATGCTGAAAATAGAACCTGGAAAATCGGTTGCAACTGAGGATTTTACGACGAATACTCCGCAAGAAAAGAAACTTAATAAAACTGACAGAAATGAAGAAAATGACTGGGCCGAAACGGAAAGTGAATCTGAAGACGAAGTAGAATTAGATGAAGAACCTTGCCAAAAGACTGATAACAGAAGTGATGAACCCCAGGCTCATTGCTCCCGTGATATAGTAACCCACAAGACTGAAAATAAATCGATATTAGATGGAGTAAAAGAATCAGATTTCATAGTTGTAGCACTTTTAGGAAAAAAACAATACAAGCATTTCGTTGCGCAAGTCATCGAAAAAGAAAACGACTGTTGTCATGTAAAGTTTTTAAGGCCAAAACCACAAAAAAGTTTTATTTTCCTAACATTGATGATACAGGTATTATTGTTGAACAGGATATTGTGACTATTTTAGAATCGCCAAAACTTACGTCAACATCAAGACAAATTTTTTTCTTTGAAAATGTTGATTTTACCAAATTTAACTTGGTTTAGTTCTTTTTTACCTATGTAAAAGTTTTTAAGACTGTTTTTATTTTTTTAATTTCATCTGTGTTTACCTTAGAGTTAAGAATTAAGTTGTTTTTATTTTGTGTTATTTATGAATCAGTATTATTTCCAGAAAAACCTTCTGTGTTGCTCAATGTTCTTAAATATATTGTGGCGAAGCTGCGGGCGATGCCGGACCTGAACTCTCACGTATAGCTAGCGACCAACCGCGGGAGACTGTCGATGCGCTTGCACCGAGAAGAATCTGGGCGCCGCGGTGAGTCTGGGCGATTCGATGGAAAATTCTGGAGCATTCAGAGAAGTCAACGTCGGATATAAAAAGAACTACGCAGCGGACAGACAGGCAGTCAGTGAAGTGAAAGTCGAATATAAATAGTAGAGTGAATGTTATGTAAATTAGAGTATTGTGAATCATTGTATTTCGTTAAATAAATTATTTTTGAGTGAAGTAGACTTTGAATATACAACAGTGGTGATCAGAAGTGCGATTGTTAGAGATAAAATACAGAGTGTTCGTGTAAGTAGATAGCTTATGTATTTCGCGAAAATAGACAGTGACTGATAAACATTTTTCGTGAAGTGACACTTCTCGCGTGTGAAGTAGACAATAATAATAGACTGGTGTCCGGGAAATAGACTGTGTGAAATAGACAATAATAATAATAATAGACTGGTGACCCGTGAAATAGACATATACTAAGACAAAATGTGTTCGAGGAAAGTTCGCCTGGTTGAATTGAAGGTTGCGGAATTGAAGCAAGAACTGGAGGAGAGGGAACTTGACACAAGTGGTAAAAAGGCCGTGCTTCAAACAAGACTTGCCGAGGGATTAGTTCAGGAGGGCGAGGACCCAGAAACATTTCTATTCGAAGTTTCTGGAATGGATATGAGTTCCATAATGAGTAAACTCGACGGAATGGAAGACAAAATGCAAGAAAACTCGAAAAATCTGGAAGAAAAGCTGCTAGAAAATTCGAATACTCTGAAGGAAGAACTTCAAGCAAAACTTCTAGAAAATTCGAATAGTCTGAAAGAAGAATTTCAAGGAAGTTCGAGGAATTTGGAAGAAAAACTTCAAGAAAAACTCCTAGAAAATTCGAAAAATCTGGAAGAAAAGCTGCTAGAAAATTCCAATAGTCTGAGAGAAGAGATTCTAGAAAATTCGAAGGGTTTGAGGGAAGAGCTTCTAGAAAACTCGAAGAACATGAAAGAAGAACTTTGTGGCGTAGCAAACCGATTAGAAGAAAGAATGGGGACTGTCGAGACAGAGATGGAGAAAATCAAGGATGAAATCGAGGAAGAGATGGGAAAATTGAAGGAAACAATCAGCGATGAAATCAGAGGCGGACTCGAGGCGGAAATCATCAAAATAAAGGAGAAACTCAGTAAGTTGGAAAACCAGAATGACACTACCAACACCACAGAATCTGTCAATGAAAATTCAATGCTGGAACTGAGTTTGAACTTAGATGATGTTCAAAGGGGTTTGAAAGATGTAAACATCAGTCCAGAAACAGGAAAACTCTCTATGAAACCACCTCAGTTTGATGGAAAAACACCATGGGCAAACTACCGTCGACAATTTGAAGCTGCAGCAAAGGCGAATGGATGGAATGCAGGAGATAGAGCTGTGGCACTAACACTGGCGTTGCGTGGAGAAGCAACGAATATTCTACAAACCCTCACGGCACAAGAGCAAGAGGACTACGAGCAGCTGATCAAACATCTAGAATTACGGTATGGACAGACTCATCTAGAACATGTATACCACTCACAGCTAAAAAACCGCTGCCAGAAGTCAAGCGAATCCCTACAGGAATTTGAAGCCGACATTGCACGCTTGGTTCGCCTTGCATATCCAGCTACACCAGAAAAGGTAATGGAACGACTAGCAGTTCAGGCATTCTTAGATGGACTTCGTGACCAGGAAACGAGACAAGCATTAACACTAGCTCGTCCAACACATCTCGTGGATGCACTGGCACGCGCTTTGGAATTTGAGGCAGCGAAGCAATCCTGCAGAAGCCAAAGTAAAGTCCAAGTTATTGAAGGAGACCCACAGGAGCCTGCTAACCTGGAAGCTGCCATAAGGAAGGTGGTGAAGGAATTGTTGCCTGAGAGAAGACTAGTGAGATGCCGGAACTGTAGGAAACTTGGACACGTGCGTAGTCAATGTCCAACCCTCAAGAGGTCGAAACCAACGAAGGTTGTTGAGAAGGGGCAATCGTCGGCCATTACTCAGAGAGCCCCGGTGAACAACGCATATGTCGCTGTCCTCCAACGACAGAACAAAGGAGCCTTTGTAGACGGTTTCATCAACAACAAGCCTTGCGCAATGCTGCTGGATACAGGTGCGACTAGGACAATCCTTGGACCTGCTTTTATTAAAACACCAGAGAGAATGGAACCAACATCCTGGAAGCTACGCACAGCAACAGGAGAGCCGGCCACTGTACATGGTGAGCTACCGATTGAACTGATTCTAGGCAGCACAAAAGTGAAACATCGGGCATTAGTAGCGGACATTGAGGACGACGCAATTATTGGAATGGACATCATGAATTCCAGAGGGTTTGAATTGAACTTCAAAGATGGCGTCCTACGTGTGAACGGAGAAGAGCTGGTGCTACATGGAAGAAGTGAAGAGATGATTCGTGTTCTGCTGGTTGAAGATGTAAGTGTACCCGAGAGGGCTGAGACCATACTGGAGGCTCGCTTGGACGGAGGTGCGAGCAATGGAAGCGTGGTGATGTTCGAGCCCAAGCTTCATGATGAGAAAATTGGACGAGGTATTGCACTAGGCAAGACTTTGTTGCGTGCTGATAAATTTGTGCCAGTAAGGGTAATGAATGTCAATTATTACCCAGTGACCTTGAAGAAAGGAACTGTTTTGGGGCACTGTTCGTCAATTTCCTCTGTGATCAGGAGTGTACACGGTACTGTTAGTCAAGACAACAACCTGACAGCGGAACTGGAAAAATTGGTTACCATCTCTTCCAAGGGCATTAAACCAGCCCAACAGCCCAGATTGAGAGAATTAGTCAAGAAGTACCAAGACATCTTCGATACCGGACAAGGAAAAGGGGGTCGAACGAATGTAGTCCAACATAAAATTGATACTGGGGATGCCCGACCAATCCGACAATCAGCTAGAAGACTTCCTCTTGCCAAGAAAGAAGAGGCTGACAAAATAGTCAGTGATATGGGGAAAGATGGAGTTATTGAACCATCCGACAGTCCATGGTCCTCTCCAGTCGTGCTGGTGAAGAAGAAAGACGGATCAACACGCTTTTGCGTAGATTATCGTCAACTGAACAACGTGACGAAGAAAGACAGTTACCCTCTTCCGAGAATAGACGACACCCTAGACACGTTGGCCGGCTCCACGATTTTCTCGACCCTTGATCTGAAGAGTGGATACTGGCAGGTAGAACTGGCTCGAGAAGATAGAGAAAAGACAGCCTTCACCATCGGCTCGGGACTGTGGCATTTCACCGTTATGCCATTCGGACTTTGTAATGCTCCAGCAACATTCGAGAGATTGATGGAGACGGTTCTGAAAGGACTCTCATGGAGGACGTGTCTGGTATATCTCGATGACATTATTGTAGTTGGCAAATCGTTCGAAGACCACGTTAAAAACCTGGAGGAGGTATTCATGCGACTGAGAAACTCTGGATTGAAGCTGAGCCCCAAGAAATGCCACCTGTTCCAAAAAGAAGTACGTTACCTTGGCCATGTTGTCTCTGGGCGCGGAGTAGCAGTGGATGACGAGAAGATTAAAGCAGTGAAGGAGTTGCCTATCCCGAAAGACATACACCAACTACGTAGTTTCCTTGGTTTATGCACATACTATCGCCGATATGTGCTGGGGTTTGCCAACATCGCTAAACCACTGACCAGGCTCACGGAAGGTCAAACAAAATTCCAATGGTCCGAAGAATGCCAAGACTCGTTCAGGAAGCTGAAAGGGGCATTGATCAACGCACCGATTCTGAGTTATCCCCTTCCGAGTGGAAAATTCATTTTGGACACGGACGCCAGCAACGTGGGACTTGGAGCTGTCTTGTCCCAGATCCAGGATGGGCAAGAGAAGGTGATCGGATACTTCAGTAAAACTCTCAGTAAACCGGAGCGTAACTACTGCGTCACCAGACGAGAACTGTTGGCTGTTGTCAAGGGAGTAGAACACTTTTACAAATACGTGTACGGGAGAAGATTTCTGTTGAGGACCGACCACGCAGCCCTTAAATGGCTTCTACAGTTCAAAAATCCCGAGGGCCAAGTAGCACGTTGGATCGAAAGACTCCAAGAATTTGACTTCGAGATCGAACATCGAGCAGGGAGTGGCCACAAGAACGCAGATGCCCTGTCAAGGAGACCATGCCCAGACGACTGCTCACACTGCCGACGAGCAGAAGAGAAGGAAGCAGCGATTTGTAGAACCACGGCAGTTGACAATAACTGGAATGACAACGAGGTCCAGAAAGACCAAGAAAGAGATCCGGATCTTGGTTTAGTCATCGGTTGGAAAAATAGTAATCAAAGACCGACATGGCAGGAAATCGCAAGATATTCCCCAGCAGTTAAATCCTACTGGGCCCAATGGAATTCCCTTACCCTGGACAATGGGGTCCTGAAACGTGTATTGGAGTCCGAAGATGGTGGGGAGGACAGACGTCAGATAGTGGTGCCCAAGAACAGAAGACAGGAAGTACTCCGAGAGATCCATGATGGAGTTGCTGGAGGACATCTGGGTGTGACGAAGACCCTGCAGAAAGTAAGACAACGGTTTTACTGGGTCAATTGTCAAGTTGATGTCAATGACTGGTGCAGAAAGTGTGCTGTTTGTGCTGCCAGCAATGGACCTCGGACACGACCCAAGGCCCCGATGCGTCAGTATAATGTAGGTAGTCCATTCGAAAGAATCGCCATTGACATCGCCGGCCCGTTCCCCGTATCAGATCATGGAAATAAATACATCCTTGTGGCAATGGACTATTTCAGCAAGTGGGCCGAAGCCTATGCCCTGCCCAACCAGGAAGCCATCACCGTCGCGGACGTCTTGGTGAAAGAGTGGATATGTCGATTCGGTGTCCCCTTGGAGCTGCACACGGACCAAGGCAGAAATTTCGAATCCAACCTGTTCCAAGAAATCTGCCACCTGCTGAACATCCGCAAGACGAGAACCACAGCTCTACATCCACAGTCCGATGGAATGGTTGAGCGGATGAACAGGACTATCAATCGCCACTTGTCCAAGGTAGTCTCTGACCATCAAAGAGACTGGGATCAGTATCTCCATTTGTTTCTGATGGCCTACCGTTCCGCAGTACACGAGTCGACCGGCCAAACCCCTGCTAGTATCATAATGGGCCGAGAGCTGCGACTTCCCTGTGACCTAAAGTTTGGGATGCCACCAGGACAGGATACCGCGGGAGAGGACTACGTCAGTAAACTCCGGCAGCGAATGGAGGACATCCACGAACGAGTCCGTTTGAACATCCAGAGTGCCAGCGACCGAATGAAAGCGACTTATGACATCAATGCCGATGCTGGAGGATTTCAGGTTGGTGACCTAGTTTGGCTGTACAACCCGATGCGTCGCCGGGGCCTGTCACCGAAATTACGGAATTCATGGGAAGGTCCGTACAAGATCATCAAGAGGATAAACGACCTGCTTTACCGAATCCACAAGCCACCCAGAGGTAAACCCAGGGTCGTTCATTTCAACAGGTTGGCCCCTTACGCTGGAAATCATGACCAAGTCCGCACCCTCAGACCACCAGAGGATGCGATGACGTTCCAGAAATTCATGTCCTTATACTCAAATGGACAGAAAGTGTCACACGGGGTAACTCGGGAGGAGCCACGGGACCTTTTCAAAGTGCCAGTCGATTACGCCCTAGCACACTGCGTCGCAGAAGATCTTCGAATGTCCAGGGGCATCGCTGTAGTGTTCTCCAAGAAATTTGGCCAACTCCAGACACTACGGAAACAGAATCCAGAAATTGGAGGTGTGCTACAGCTGAAGAAGGGCCAGAGGAACATCTACTACTTGGTGACCAAGAAGCATTCCCAAGACAAACCGTCCTATGAAGATGTCTGGAGGAGCCTCACCCAACTAAGAGATACGATGGTGAACCAGAATCTGGTGGACTTGGCAATCCCAAAATTATCCTGTGGTATTGATGGGCTGGATTGGAGAGTTATAAGAAGTATGTTGGAGACGATATTCCGATCCAGCGGCATCCAGATTTTGGTTTGTTGTAACACCTAACATGAAGACTGTGGAGTGTTATTTTCATCGAACTTCACGATGCAGATATGGGGAATCCTGCAAATATCGACACACTCCAAGGATGACATTTCGGGACGAAATATCTCTAAGAAGGGGGCAATGTGGCGAAGCTGCGGGCGATGCCGGACCTGAACTCTCACGTATAGCTAGCGACCAACCGCGGGAGACTGTCGATGCGCTTGCACCGAGAAGAATCTGGGCGCCGCGGTGAGTCTGGGCGATTCGATGGAAAATTCTGGAGCATTCAGAGAAGTCAACGTCGGATATAAAAAGAACTACGCAGCGGACAGACAGGCAGTCAGTGAAGTGAAAGTCGAATATAAATAGTAGAGTGAATGTTATGTAAATTAGAGTATTGTGAATCATTGTATTTCGTTAAATAAATTATTTTTGAGTGAAGTAGACTTTGAATATACAACAATATTATATATATTAATGTTAAAAAAGTATTTTTAGCCCTTATTAAAATTTTCTTTTTTTAAAATACATTAAAGGAGGGCAAAGTAACCTTTACAGAGGCTTAACATTGCATGTACTCTTCAGAAACACGCAATTAAGGTAGTTGGCAAAGTAACCCCAAAACCGAGGTAACTTTGCCAACTTTTTGAAGTTTTTAAAAAAGCGGTTGTTATAAATTTTATGCCTTCTTAAAACAACACTAAGTAGCCAAAGGGTGAAAATTTCATATATATAGAGCTGGCGGTATAATTCCCAATAAAATCAGAGTTATTTTAAAAAAATCAGAAATTTTATGCAAAGTAACCCCACTTTACGGTATAAGTACCATTGTTTCAAATGTGCAGTCAAAGAATTGATGGGAAAATGTTGTGGTTATATCAACTCATTTTTCATACTCATTCACTAAAATATTCCATGTGATATGTGAATTGAATATTTCTGGAATCACATTGGCAATGTCTCAAAATTAGCTTCGCCCTTCCGTCATTTCCATTGTTACCAACCTGACATCTGACATGACAGATATTCACTAAAAAAAACAGCATGAATTTGTTGATTTTGTATTTGCTAGCAAAAGCTACAATTAGTTGATAAAAAACTGTTTTCAATGAAAAAAAAGTGTAAACCTGGTGAATTAGGGTGTGTATATTGTGCTGGTGAAAATAAGGAGGCATTTGAGTGTGTTTTTCAAAGAAGAAACGTGTACCAGAAAATGCCAATTTTCATTCAAAAAAAGGCCCGTATCTCCGAAATTACTTGAGACCGCCAAAACATTTGGATTTTTTGTTCAAGAGGTCAAACTACGTAAGTCCCAAAAAAAATTTTTTGATAGCTAGTAGCGCCCGGTTAACGGAATTTTACCCATAAAATGATGTAAATATACACTAATGTAGGTAATGTATTATAACAAGCTGAAGGACTCTGGTCGGTAGCCTATTGGGTAACCAATAAAGTACCTCTATTATTATTATTATTTGTAAATATTATAAAAGATCACTGTCACTATGGTATGAAAAACATATCTTGTCATTGCCATCTTACAGTTCAAAAATGCGAAATATTTGACTTTATATGAACCTTAAGCCGCACCAGAGCGCTGATTAAATATTTTGTCAATGTTACTTTGTTTATTGTTGTATTCAAAAAAACTTAGGTAGGCACTTGATCTCTTACAGGATCACAGACAAGAGCTGAATAGGTATAGGTTGAAGGAAAAGACCAGAATATTATTTAATCTATTTTTTATTATTAGATTGATGGTCCTTCTGTCTATTATCAACAATACTATTTCATAAAAATTTGGCTTTGAAATTTACTTACCAACTAGTAATTCAGCAAATTCCTGCTTTGGTTTCTTTTTTTTCTTGGACTTCACTTTCAAGTTTATATTTGTAACTGTTGTCTGACTTCTCATTTGATCTGAAATTAGGATAAACTTGTCAATTGCTAATATCATTTGAAATGTACTGTATTCATACCTGCTCCACCAAACAATGTGTATGGTTGTTTACATAACATGCAGGTTAAACTAGAAATTTTTAAGTCGATATTTTCACTGAATGTACCAAAGGACGCTCTAGGGCATTTATGTAAAGATGATCTATTTAATTTCAATAATCTATACATTATAGACTTGCTCAGTTCACATTACGATTCTTTAAACATTTTCTCATTGTTTTTTCTACATTCCTTCTTCCATTTCAAATGCTAAGATAACCTCAAAAATTTCGTATTTCTCAAAACAAAAAACCTTCATGCTTCATGTGACATGAGCAATGTGAAATTGACTTTGACTGCCAGAGCCGGCTGCTAAAATTTCCGAACATGTCCGAACGACCAGTGGCGGACGCGTTTTTTTGGGAAATCCAGCTGCAATATACTGTTTTTGAGATGAATAAAAAGTAGAATTCAGGACAGTGATATTAATTTTCAAATGAAACGATGCATTTAATATAATACATTTCATGTAAGTGTGATATCAAAACAATTCGGGGAAATTTTTCCGACAGTTGGCGTTGCAGTATCTGTCAAACTTGTAAATGGAATGGGGAAAATAATGTGAACCCCCATTTGATTCAAGGATAAATCAATCATTTCTTTTTTTAATTTTAAGCGATAAAGGTGAAATCTGAAGGATGGTACTTGTTGAGAGATCAATTAAAGGTCATTTCCAAATATATTGGCGATAGAAATCGGCCGAAAGTGAAACGCGAACATGCATTGAAAGCGGACGTATTTTTGTGTCAAGTTAAACATGTGGAGAAATTCGAGATATTTGGGCTTGTTTTACAAACTTCTGCCTCAACATCGGAGCCTCATGAAGTCAATTGAAATTTAAAGAGCATTAAAATTATAGCAAACATTGAACATCAAGACGTTTCCTTGAAATGACTGAAATTGCCTAAATACAGCACCGACATAACCTTTGTATTGAACTACCCTTGAGATCAAAGAGACTAAACTAACAGGAGGGTTTTATAAGCTCAAGCCTTTCAGAATTTTGTAGCATCAACGCGTCATAGTGACGTACTTGGACATGCGTATAGAGTCGAACTCGAACCAAGCAACATAACTGTCAGCAGTAACTCTCATATACCAAGAGCTAGTCCGTCACTGTCTATAGAGAATGGCGGCCATGACATGTCCAACTCACCGACTCAACCTTTAAACTAGACTGCCAATACCATATTATTGAAATTGATCCAATTACGAAATTGACTGGTGGCCATAGGACATGCGCATTGTGTCCGTTATCTGTCAAAATCACATTGGCGTACTTCAGGAAAAATTAATAGGTCTAGTACAAGCCACAGAACTCGAAATTATATCTTATAAGATATAATTTTGAGTTCTGTGGTACAAACACGTGGAATGTTGAAAAATTGAGTTTTCATTTGATGACCAGAATATTTCATAACTGTACATCCATACTTCAACAAGGCACATTTCAGTCGTTGAAAATTAGGGATTTTTACACCAAAGTCCAAAACACTTCATTTTAACAATATCTATTTACTCAATGTAACGCCAATGACCAGATTGTCAAATATCAATTCATTGGTGGCTCCTGCGCATTGCGCAGACACGATTTCAAGATGTTCAATTGGATGAGTTTTTCGAGTGGTGGGCATATGAGTACTAGCAGCCTAGTTTAAATGTTAAGTCGGTGGTCCAACTACGTAACATTTCGTCACAAATGTTCATTCATCTCTTTCTATCAGTGTCCCCGTTGTCCTATGGGGATTAGACTCTCCTTGTTAAATAATGTTCAGTCTCCTTGTCTTGAGATCACTTCAGGATCAATCCAACTGACAGATATACATGTTAATTAATAGGAACACATTCTTTCGTGGTCTGTGAGATCACTTCAGGAGCTTCTCTGAGTTACCCGGAGCGGAGCAACCACTGGGTCTATTGGAAAGCGGCTCAGACGGAAGGTGAGGAAAGAGTGCCACTGCTACCAACATAACTGAATTATTCAGATGTTTTGTATTTAGCTATCCTTGTTATTCTTGAGTGTCCTTGTTCTTCTTGTTTGTAAATTAAGAATGACACTCTTCTGACCAAGAAGACTAAAAACAAGGAGGGTTTAATAAGCTCTAGCCAATCAGAAACTTGTATTATCAATGCGTCATAGTGACGTACTTGGGTATGAGTACAGAGTCGAACTCGAATCAAGCAACAAAACTGTCAGCAGTAACTCTCATGTACCAAGAGCTAGTCCGTCACTGTCTATAGAGAACGGCGGCCATGACATGTATAACTACGTCACATTTCGTCACAAATGTTCTTTCATCTCTTTCTACTAGTGTCCCCATTGTCTTATGGGAATCCTTGTTTTTAGTCTTCTTGTCTTCCGACGACATAAAAATGGAGGTTTCGAGATAACCCTGTCACTCCTGTCAGTATATATAGAGTAACCCTAGAGCTGGTGATATTGCTCAGATTGAGCAACACTAATAACACCATTACTAGTTACTGCTAATAAGGGCATACAGACCCCATTTGACTTTACGGAAATACTCAGAAATCTCAATATACCTCTTATTAAAATTATAATGCAATTTCTTAACTACAATCAGATTAACCTCTAATATAAGAAAAAAAACTTAATCAGTCAATTATATACCTTGGTTTTGGATCAACCGGTAATTTAAAAAAAAAATCTTCATTCCCTCATTTCACCCATTCTTATTCATCAAACCATCCTACCCTATGTCTGTGCCATATGTCCAACATACTAACACCCTTTTAGCACAACCCAATGGAATCGGACAACCAACATTTCACGATCAAGTCACACACCCAGTCTACCAAGATAAATGACTGTGTAGCACGGACAGATAAGAAAAAATAAACCAGAATACAGTTTTGCCAAGAGCAAGACTTCTGTATTCTACGGACGAAGCCCTTATTACCTAACAATAAGGGGAGAGCTGGGTAATAGCACCGGAAGGGAACTACACCCAAGAAAACCGAGAGAGAGAGAGATTTAGAAGAAGAAGAATATAAATAAATAAAAGAATAAAAATATTTATTATTTAGACATTTAGAATTTAGAACTATTTTTATCGTGCTTTTATCAATCACCACAAAATATGATATTTTGTGATAGTATATAACCACAAAATAGGTGGGGATATTTTGTGGTATATTATAACTCTTGTCTTTGAAGTCTTGCCGTCTTGTCTCATAGACAAGAACATAATTTATCTTGTGTATTGATACCATAATTACCATATTCCAGTTCTTCAGTAAATCCGTAAATCGTCAGTCTACTTTTATCATTGTCAGGATTTTGAGGATTGAAGACTAGGTATTCACAATTTATATTTATTGCATTAACAGTTTCTCAGTGATAGTACATATTGATCATATTCCTATCATGAGTTCCTCAACAAAAAATCAAGATGAAACAAATTCTGGGGAAGGTTTGACATTCGCCCAAAAGCAGTCTGAACGCATGAAGAAACTACGGGAACTGCATAGATTACGAAATGAAGCAAGATCCCAGAATCATCAAGAAGTTATTGCTGAGGATGCTCGAAACAAATTGCCAGAGAATTGGGAGAGTAGAAAACGTAGAGCAGAATGGATGTTAAATGATCAAAAAGAAAGGGAGGAAGCTGTTAAACGAGGAGAGAATTACGATCGAACAAAATTGCTGAATGTATCTGCAGTTGAAGCAGAGAGACTGGAAAAAATGAAGAAAAAGAAAAACCCAGATGAAGGCTTTTCTAATTATGAGGCCGCTTCGGTTCGACAGCATAATAGGTAGGTAGCATTTTTATTTCATTTTCAATAGTTATCAGATAAATGAATATTTTGGAACCTTTGGTGTGAATACAATTCAAGCAAAAAGGAAACTACACAAACACCAAAACTACGTCACAATCATACTCGACGCGCGTTTCGCCAACAAAGTTAGCATCTTCATGAGCTAAAAGCTTCCTGAAGATGCTAACTTTGTTGGATAAACGCGCGTCGAGTGTGATTGTGACGTAGTTTTGGTGTTTGGGTAGTTTCCTTTATTCTTGAATAGAGTTTAGTTATGTATTCCTCAGAGTGTCTGAGACGTTAGTATAAAACTTGTATAACTTCTTATTGCCTGTGGATGTAGGATGAGACCACATGTCCTTGAACATACTGTTAGCAAATAGTCTCAGATGCCTCACAGCAGGCCCTGCGTCTAGTGTCAAAAACTGTAGCCATTATGGGACTATGGTAGGCCAGGGTTTCAAAGATGAATGAACAAATTTATTTCCAATAGGTATGCATCCTAATATTCACAATATTAAAGTAGTTACAAAAAACCAGATAACTATAACTAATCTGACACTGCAATGATGTTTCAGGACTACATATTTTCTTAACAAGAGTCTAACGCTGTCTAGATTTGTACTAAGTACTATTCAATGTCATATGCGAAGATAGCTTTGATTCGAATTCACAAATATTATTGGTTTCGTTTACTTCCTCTGGCAATTTGTTATATTCATTTAAACCCTTGTATAAAAATATTTTCGATAATTTACATCTAGGCACATGAAAATTGTTGTTATGTCTTGTTTCATAATCATGTGCACTATTTTGAAATATTCAAAGTCAAAGCATGCTTTATTATCTAAAGAATAGAATTCTTATTGACAAAGCCTCTAAATATAGTAAGCACATTTATCTTAACTGCATCACAGAATATCGGAACTACACAGAAATGAAAGTGAAGTCGTCACCTCTGATGTTGAGTGAAATCATGCTTCGCACACTGAGAAAAGTTACTATGTTCATCATTCTTGAATGTATTTTGAATGATGAACATAGGAACTTTTCTCAGTGTGCGAAGCATGATTTCACTCAACATCAGAGGTGCCGACTTTACTTTCGCTTCTGTGTAGTTCCGATATTCTGTGACTGCATACAATGAGCAGGTGGTAATGGGAATCAAATAAAAATTAAATTAAAATGATGCAAACCAATTAGGATTGTCAGATAATAAAGTAGAACTTATAAATATACATACATATACAGTCATAGTAATATAAAAACAGATTAAATTAAGTAAAACAGATATTAAAATTTTGACAAATATATTCTATATCAGTTGATTAATCAAAGCAACTGGAGAGAATAATTGTCAGATGATAAAAATATTAACATACCACATTTGATTCTCTCGACCATGATATTCTTCTGGGAAAACTTCAATGCTTTGGCATTAGAGGTATACCTTTGCAGTTGTTAAAATACTTCTCGACAGGAAGAACTCAATATGTTGGTTTGAGGTTTGAAGTCAATGGCAGAATTCAGGCATTCAATTCCTCCACTAGAAATATCAGCACTGGTGTTCCTCAGGGATCCATCCTGGGACCCCTATTGTTCATTATGTATGTGAACGACCTACCTGACTGCCTATCAACTCCAGCTGTCTTCCAATATGCCGATGACACCTCATGTTTATTAATGGACAAAAATCTCGTAAACCTCGCAAAAAAGGCAACACAGGTGACACATGAAATGTTGACCTGGTGTAACAATAATAAGCTATACCTAAACACAAAAAAAAACAGTGTCAGTGCAGTTTAGTAACCGCTTCAAACCAAACAGAAGTGTTTTAATAAAACTCAATAATAAATCAGTTCCTGTACATTCTGATACTAAGTTCCTTGGTGTGGAAATTGATTGTAACCTGTCATTTGGTAATCATATCTCCCAAACTGTGAAGAACCTGAATAAAATGTGTTATGCCATACGTAAACTAAACGATACCGTGGACTTTGCTGTGTTGAAAATCTACTACTTTGCTCATGCTCAATCAATCTTAACCTATGGCTTGATTTTTTGGGGAGGATCCCAATTGGCTGATAGAGTTTTCTTGGCACAAAAGCGTGTAATACGGTGTATACTGAAAACACACTTTTTAGAACCGAGCAGACCACTTTTCAAAAAACTCGGTGTACTACCACTTCCCTCTCTTTACATATATAGGCTACTTATTTTTGTTAAAAGTAAACCAAATCTATTCATGACAAATGTAAATGGACGTACTAATAGTGATAGAGTGCTACGTTATTCCGACAGTCTGAGAATTCCAGCACACAGTACAGCCCTATTCAAAAGGGGGGCAGAGTATAGGGGAATAAAAATTTTCAATTCCTTACCTGTCAACCTCCAATCAATCAAGGGTATAAATTTATTTAAACATAAAATTAAGGAATATTTGCTTGAACACTGCTTCTACACTGTTGAAGAGTACCTTAGTTACACCTAACTTTTAACATGTTAATGTAAATAACGTTTGTGCTATGTTTGTTGTTTGATATTGAAAGTTTTTTTTCTTAATTTACTCAAATTGTTTTTAATAGATACTGACCATGTCAATGTCCAAATTGGATCCAATGACAACAATAAATATTATTATTATTATTATTATACATATATCACCATAAAATACTTTGATAAAATATTTTGATTTTTAAAACTGACTAATATTAAGTAAGTACATATACAGGCCGTTTCTTTTATCATGTGGTAACACTTCTGTATTCTAAACCGTAATAGATACAAAGACGATCAGATAGGGAAAACAGAGTAACTATTGAGGTGAGCAGTAAGTTGGTGGAAGAAAATTAGCAGGGACTCCCGCCCTTCCCAAATTTTACAGGGAATACTAAAAATGCTGATTTTGAGTTTTTACGAATAGAATTGTTATTTCAGAAATTATAAAAAATTGAAGGATAGAGTTTTATAGTATTCAAAATGTATTATAACGATTTAACAATAAATCTTCAATTAAACGTTTCGTGCCAACACGGCCACCATCAACTTTTTTTTTCAAATACGGATCTGTCTTTTTTATTACAAATATTGATAAAGCGATAAAATCACAATTCAGTGGTTATCACAATAGATATTTTCATAAAGTTTCATTTAAAATAGCTAGTATCGTCAGTGACAACAATTTTCTATTAAGGTCCTGCCTTTAGTTGTTTTGTAAATTGTTTTGATTTCTTCGAAACTTATTCAACTATTGGCGTCCTTCAGACATTACACAATAATTTCGATAAGAAGATGCCCCAACACATCGAACATTCGTATTTTTCCTTTTTGGAAATTTTTGCATTACATTAATCCTTGTTTCAAGGCTGATTTCTCCTAAATCAATTTTTATACGGAATATTTTTATAATTCTCAGTCCTGGATGTAACGAAAATATTAGTTTTTGGTCAAATTACGATTGTTGTCTAATTTGGTACAATTAACACTCCATCGGACGGGCGGATAGATAGTTACATTAGCGGACGGGTTAAGCCTATCAGAAACAAATTTCAAATATCAAAAAGTTTATTTTTTGATTTTTTTTTTCAACGAAATCTTTTCAGATTGGTTAAATTGATGCTCATTCTCATTTTCATTATATTTATTGTAGGCGATTTAACAAAAAAAATAAAAAATTGCGGATTATAAAGAAAAACACATTTATAACACATCATTTTATTTATGACATTGTTTCACATGAAAAAACTAAAATCAGCTATATTCAGCGGGTACACATGAATAAAAAAGGTATAAATAAGTAGATAAAATAAAAGACAAATAAAAAAATAAATCGACACAAAAAATTTGATGCCTTAAATTCAAAGTTGATTCCGTTCGGCGCATTCACCACAGCAGGCAGTAATGTGCTCCATGCAAAGCCAAGATTTGCAAAACTTACAGAAGTATCTTGTTTGCCGTTTTTTACAATATTTACATTATCCTCGTTTGTTTGGAGGTGGATCCTGTGGTGGTACCATATTCACTCCTGCAAATTTAGCGGCTGTCTGTCGAATATTTCTTGGCAAATTTAACATAGTTGCTCTTTTTGCTATGTTTACTTACACCAACTCTAACCCTAACTGTTTTAAAAATAATCTTCGATTTATTTGGGATTCAGGTTCATTATTACTTCTATGAATGATAAATGCGTTGATACCCGCTAGATTCAGCATGCCATAAAATATCACTAACGGCCATCTTCTTGTATTTCTCGCCACACTATATGACGAAATCATTTTATCAACAACATCGACCCCGCATTTGGTGGTGTTGTAGAATGTAATGATTTCAGGTTTTTGTGCATCACCCGTGCTTTTATCTATTACGCCTTCTCGATGGAAAGAAGATATCATTAGAATATTTTTATTTTTTTTAGGAACATGAGATGCTAAAGTCATATATGTTCCAAATCCAAAAACAGTCGAAGGAATAGGTCGCTTATTTTTCTAAATTCCTGTGGTATACCTTTTGCTCGGGAATTTAGTGTTCCGACAATTGTTAGTCTATGTTGTGTAAAAGCTTCTTCAGTCAGGGCAAAACTGTTGAACCACCTATCCATAGTGATATTTCGTCCCGAATTCGAAATATGTTCAAACATTATAAGAGACACTGCTTTAGTTGAATTGTCTACCTGAAATGGCCCTTCTGGTTGCACACCAGCATAAATTTCCAATTTTGATGTATAATAAGTTCGAGCATCAACTAGTGAAAAAACTTTTATGCCGTACTTACTGGGTTTCTTAGGCATAAACATGCGGAAGGCACATCGACCGCGAAAAGGCAACATCATTTCGTCTAATGTGGCGTACTCCCCTATCGAATAATAACGCTGGCAATTGTTATTGAATATTTCAAATATTTCCCTTATGGGCACCAATTTATCTATAGATTGCCTTTCTGCTCTCGTTGTCGTATCATCAAATCTGATGACTCTCAAAAGAAATCGGAATCTCCTTTGTGACATTGCTGCTACGAATATTTCCGATCCCATTCCATCATTACTCCACTACTCCTCCAAAATTCGTCTAGCTGCTCGTTCAGTGCCGGCAAGATAAAGCAAGCCAAAAAAGCACTTCATCTCTTCTTTTGACGTCAGAGCTGCATCGTTTGGATCCTGGTACTTGCATGCTATTTTTTGAATATATAAATTTGTATACCTCACAACAATATCCAAGATGTCATCAAAAAAGAGATGCCAAATATCAATAAGTTTTTTAACATTTTTTGCTTCCCGAAGAGGCCCAGGTAAATGCGTGACAATATTCTCTCTTCTTGTGCGAACATTGCGTGCACCGCCAAATTTTCTCCATTTGCGTCCATCCTTTGCATGATAATACAAACGCCGACCCTCTGTTGGCTCAGTGTCTGCATTTGTTGCTTCTATTTCATTTTGTTCCCTCTCATTATTTTCAGTTTCAGAGTCAGTGTCAGTGTCATGTTCACTAAATTCTACATGATCTGAGTCCACTATTGAACTGTCTGAATCTGCAGCTCCTTCCTCGTCAGTTGGAACATCTTCATAAAGGTTCATCAAACGTTCAATTTGCTTTTCATAGGTATCCATTTTAATTGAGCACTATAATAAAACGTTTATGTTCTCAAATTATTATAGATATAACAATATGAAAATCACTTACCATGCAACAAGAAGAAATGTTCAGTATTATTGTGCACAAATCACAGTATAAACCACGATCCACACTGATGTATCTGTATACACAAACTAACAGAAACGGGACATGAATTATAATTGAGGGAATCCCCCAAGCACTATCGCATCTCGTATATAGATTCTAAAGTACAATAATTCAATATCTCTACCATAGATGGTGCCTAGAGTATGCTACGTAATTAAATACACATTTGAACGGGTTAAGCCTGTGAGTGCAAACACCGCTATAACGCAAAACATTGGATTCCTTTTTTAACACAATTTAGGCTGTAAACTTCATTTTAAACAGTAAAAAGGTATATAGGATACAAATATCCCAACGCCATAAATTAAAAAGTTATTGCTAATTTTCAAAACCTCATGCACTGATAGGCTTAGCCCGTCCGATGGAGTGTTAAATAGAATCTCACTACATTTACCATTTTTAAACATGTAGGCTTTGCTTGGTTTCTGTGGCAGGAAAAATAAATGAGTTGTTGATATCTGTAAAGAAATGTCAGAAGTTTATGCACTCGGTTACATCATATTGATGTATTCAAATGACGAAAGGACTGATATGCTATTTATTTATGCAAAATCAAATAGAAATCCTCTTTTGGCAAAAATATGTATGGTGAGCTATACCCAAATCGTCGTATTCCAAACATTCAAATGTTTAGACGATTAGAAAGAAATTTGAGAGACTGTGGTGCATTTGACAGAAATAAAACTAGAAAATGTGTTGTTACTGGATGTATGAGGAAGCAAATAAATGTTTTGTGTAGGCAAATATTATCTTACAAAGATTAACAAAGTGAAAGGAAACTTTTTTCTTTTAGGATTGGTCAGTTACAAAAATATTTCAAATCAAGATTGTTCTTTACGAGAAATTGCCCACGAACTAGGGAAATCTGTAAAATCTACCAGAAATATTTAAAAAAAGAACAAATACAAATGCTACAGGATACTTAAAGTTCATCACCTTGATGAAAGGGATTACGGGAGAGTACGATTTGCGATATGGTTAAGACGTAGAAATAGAGAAGTTGAAATATTTAAAAAAAAAATAATATGGACGGACGAATCAAAATTCACCAACATTGTTCGGTTTAACAGAAACATCCATTATAGGAGGAATAATACAAATGAACATTTACAAAGAGAAACCAATTTCCAGGAAAGGTTCGGAATAAATGTTTGATTGGGAATTGTGGGAACAAACATACTAGGTCCTTTCTTTTACGGTGAGCATTTGAATGGTGGAATGTATTTACATGTTTCATCTAATGAGTTTGATGGCTACTTAGATGAAATGCCAATGAACATCCGCCGTGAAATACAATATTTTCAACAAGACGGTGCCCCTCCCCATAATACAGCAATAGTAAGGGAACATTTAGATGCAATATTCCCAACAAAATGGATTGGAAACAATGGACCAATTTCCTGGCCAGCTCGATCCACAGACCTTACTCCCTTACATTTTTTTGTCCAGGAATACCTACCAACCTATTTACAAGAGAAAGTCAAATATAATGAGCAGCAAATCCACGGATACAACACTAGAAATAGAACTGATTTCCACATTCAACAAGTTGGACTAACGCAAACACACAGTTTCAATAATCTCTCACAAGACATTAAAAGCATAACATCTCTAGCTCTCTTTAAAAGGGAATTAAAATCATACCTCTCCATCAATAAAAAACCCAGTAGCCACTATCTGACCATGTATTTATAATTTTAATTTTAATGTGTATATATGTGACAAGTATGTTTATATATGACAATTGTACTTATTTAACTTTTAAGTGTATTATTATAGACATTATCCATCAACCCCAAAAAATGTAAATTAGTCTATGACTACAATAAAGGATTTATATATACATGAAGGATATAGTTTTTTCGACACCTAGCACAGATATCGACCATCTCAAACAAAAAATAAGAGATGCATGCAATAGCATTACAACCATCATGCTAGAAAATTGTCACAGAAATTGTATGGACAGACAACATGTGCATTCAGCCAAGAGGTCGTCAATTCGAGCATTTAATGTAGTTTGACATGTAGAATTTTCTTCCAATAATTCATTATAAAATAAAATATTTTCTGTTTCTTTGATTTCTTCTACTCTTAAGTTTTTTCCGGGGTAAACTGCTTTCGTTCTTCTCTGAAACTACAGATATTTTGGATGTATATAGTGTGAATACAATTTTCATAGAAACATTTATTCAAAACGTCTCTGATATTTATATCGAAGCGTTAGGTTTTGTGGGATTCATAAACGAACTAACGACAGGACAGTAATTGAAAATTGTTGTTACTGAGGATGCTATATTTTTAATGACAGGTAGTTATTTCAAAAAAAAGTTGATGGTGGTCGTGTTGACACGAAATGTTTGATTAAAGAGTTATTGTTACATTGTTATAGTAAATTTTGAATACAATAAAACTTTCCTTTTCCATTTTTTATATTTTCTGAAATAACAATTCTATTTGTAAAAACCAAAAACAGCATTTTTAGTTTTTCCTGTATAACTCGGGAAGGGCGAGAGTCCCTGTAAATTTTCTTTGACGAACTTATTACTCACCACAATAGTAACCGCTTTCTCTATTTAATCGTCTTTGTATCTATTAGGGTTTAGAATATAGCAATGTTACCACATGATAAAAGAAACGACCTGTATAGTATAAAGGAAAGAAGGAAGGAAGATGTAAAGGATATCCACAGATATACCTCACACTTGTTGGTGTAAAGGAACAGTATCAATCAGTGCATGGATACATCATATTTTGTACTACTGTTCAAAAAAACTCCCTCAAATTGTAAAAGGGTCTTGTGAGTAAGAACTTTTTTACAGCTCTTCTGAATTTCGGAGCGCTATGAATATTTTTAATTTTCTTCGGTAGGTGGTTGAACATTTTTGTACCATTGTAAACAATTGAATTTTGTCATAGGGTGGTTCTGGGGATTAATAAAGGTATATTTTGACCATTTGCCCTAGTATTGTGTACAGCGTCTGATTTTAATAATTCTAGTTTATGTTTATGAACTATATATACTATACAGGGTGGGTCACGGTCGATGGTACCTTAGACGTTTACGGAGAACGGGACATAGGATCATTCTGAAAATTTGGTTTCTCAAGTAGTTGCTCTTGGTCTGTCGATCTAAAATATTTTCAGCAATGCAGCGTTGCCGCTTATAACAGAAAGTAGCAGCATCTTTGTTATTTCAAACGGGTTACCCTATATATTACCGCATTTTTGAACTTGTCATTCCTTTCTGATTATTTCTGCCTCATACTCCCCTATACCTATCTCTAACGGTTTTTGAGATATTGCTTATTTTCCATATTTTTTATCCAAAACATAGCTCGAATGGAATGTTTATTTTTTTCTGCGGTATTTGGATTCTTAGGAAGTTGCAATTTTGTGTTTAGTTCATCAAGATCATGTACAATGATTCTGTATAGAGAAGTTTGTTCTGCGTTATACAGGGTCGTTCAAAATTCATGATCTTACTGCTAGATACGAAAAGGGTTGAAAGTGCGTTTTTTTAAATGGAACATCCTGTATATTATGAAATATCCTGAAAGATGACTAAATTCCCTTCGAATTGATATATCATGTTCCTATATATACCTAAATAGCCAGAATTCCGAGATAATAGCAATTTTCACTTGTAATCTCCCAAGTGCTTGAATTATTGCCGGAAATTTTTCGAGTACATGAATTTTTTGAAAATTACCCGAGTCGCGAAGCGACGAGAGTAATTTTCTTTGAAAATTCATCTACGAGATAAATTTACGGCAATTAATTTAATTCAAGCACGAGGGGGATTCGGTAAGAAAATTTCACACCGAGAAATTAAAATCATACAACTATATAAGAAATAACTAACGATGGTTTCACCTGAACTATTTATAACCACTGAAATATTGATATGTAAAATACTTAACATAATTTTCATCAATAAATGTGTTTGAATTTGGCTCATAGGCCGCAACACTACCGCTGAGCTACGGGACTGGTGATAAAAACTTGTGACAAATGGTGTATTGAACTTCTTCTGGAATACAATTTCAGAATTGACAGTTTCTGCAATAATCGTGGAGAAAATATTTTCAGACACATTCCAAATATCTAGTAAATACATAATTATCTCCTTTCATATGAAGACTAGACCTCCATTTGTACATTAGAGCAAAATATCAACTTGTCACATGTCAAATGTTTGACAGAAAAATTTCCATTTATTAATTTCGCCCAGGGTACCCAGGAGGATAAAAATTTTCGGAAATTTTTAGGGTTGCCATGGTATCTAAACAAGAACGAATTTTTTGATTAGCTACAAAAGTGAGGTGTGAAATTTTCAAAAAAAAAATTTGATTTATTTTTCTCATATTCATCTAAGGTGGCTATTGAATGTCATGATGGTACATGACATTATGAAAATTTGACAATTAGTGCACTATGATTAATACCGTAGTGTGTTTCTTAACGAAAGTAACTCAAAAATAATTGAAATGGAGGGAAATAACTATTCGAACGAAGTTCTGATGAAATTGTTTATTCTTCATGGAAAATGCGAGGGAATTATAGCAAGAACGTGCAGAAAATTCAATGGAACGTACCCTGATTTACAACCAATGAACAAAAGGAAGTTTGTACGATTACAACATAATTTCATTAATTATGGATCGAAATTGAAAACGAAACGACATTTACCGAAGCCTATAACTTCAGTTGAAGACAACATAATAAATGTTTTGGCATATTTCCATGGTAATCCCCAAGCTTCCACTAGAAGTGCCGAATATGATTTAGGCTTGGCTCATGCTTCTGTTCGAAGAATCCTTCATGATCATAATATGCACCCATATAAGTTTAGAAAAGTTCAAGCTCTAAAACCAGAAGATCATCAAAGTAGGGTACAATTTTGCGAAACAATCCTTATTCGCACCCAAGAAGATCCTAATTTCTTAAAGAAAATTATTTGGACAGACGAATCAAAATTTTCCAGAGAAGGAATTTTTAATAGAAGGAACGAGCATTTTCAAAAAATTCATGTACTCGAAAAATTTCCGACAATAATTCAAGCACTTGGAATTCTGGCTATTTAGGTATAGGAACATGATATATCAATTCGAAGGGAATTTAGTCATCTTTCAGGATATTTCATAATATACAGGATGTTCCATTTAAAAAAACGCACTTTCAACTCTTTTCGTATCTAGCAGTAAGATCATGAATTTTGAACGACCCTGTATAACGCAGAAGAAACTTCTCTATACAGAATCATTGTACATGATCTTGATGAACTAGACACAAAATTGCAACTTCCTAAGAATCCAAATACCGCAGAAATAAACATTCAATTCGAGCTACATTTTGGATAAAAAATATGGAAAATAAGCAATATCTCAAAAACCGTTAGAGATAGGTATAGGGGAGTATGAGGCAGAAATAATCAGAAAGGAATGACAAGTTCAAAAATGCGGCAATATACAGGGTGACCCATTTGAAATAACAAAGATGCTGCTACTTTCTGGTATAAGCGGCAACGCTGCATTACTGAAAATATTTTAGATCGATAGACCAAGAGCAACTACTTGAGTAGTCAAATTTTCAGGATGATCCTATTTCCCGTTCTTCGTAAACGTCAAAAGGTACCATCGACCGTGACCCACCCTGTATAATATGAATAAGGGTTTACATGAGGTTTGGTAGTTAATATGGCACATGTATCTCAGTGCTCTCTTTTGTAGAGTAAATACCATTGAAAACAATATTTGTGAGCAGGCTACCCAAAATGCTATACCATATCTGATGTGAGATTCCAGAAGAGCAAAGTAGGCTCTTCTCGCATTAAGATGACCAATCTCATTCCGAATAATTCTAATAGCATAACACCCCGATGATAATTTCTTCATCATTGACATAATATGTTCATTGAACTTTAAGTTATGATCCAATACAATGCCTAAGAAGTAAGAACCTGAGATTTTCAGATTTCGTGAGTGTGTCATTATTTAGTTGTATTTCGTCAAGGTTCCACTTAAATGAAAACACCTTAGTTTTCTTAGAGTTCAAAACCATTTGATTGGCAGCGCACCACTTTTTTTATTTCAGCTAGATCTCAGATCAATATGTTTACTTATTGATCTGAGAGCTAGATCTATAGAGATCAATTGGCTGAGAGTATTTTTATCATTGGTGTGCCATTCAATAGTTGCATCATCTGCAAATAAAATGAACCTACCGCTTATATTCAAGTTAGTGAGATTTATAAATTCCTCTGTTTTCCAGTTTTTGTAATGTCCTAATTTTATTTTCGTCCCAACCATATAAAAGAGTACTGCAGTACCTACTCGAAATGGGATTGAATTATGGTAGTATAAATGGTAAATTTTAGCCGAAATTGATTTTTAGAGATTCGTGTGAAGAAGTATAGTTTTTTTTGCGATTTTTTTTGTCATATAATTAAAATGAGCCCCGAAACTAATATTGTTATCCACCATAAAACCGAGGTATTTAAACTCATTCACAAACTCGTTTTTTCGTTATTAACGGTTAGAGCAACAGAATTGAGGTTTAATTGTTTATATTTACAGCATGTAGTCAACACCATTCCTTTTGTTTTTGCAATATTTAAACTTAGTTTAAGTATTTATATTTAAGTATTCTTGGACTTGCAGTAAACATGAATTCTTTTCTAATATAGCTACATTTAAGTTCTTGTCCGCAATAGATAATAACGTATCGTCAGCAAATAGGTTTAGAAAATCACAATTGAGTGTTGAGCTCAGATCGTTTATGTATATTAAGAATAATAGCATGGTGGTACGATAATTTTTGTAAAGGACTTATTGTCGCAAAAATATAAATTCTCTGTAATTGATAGTCAAAATGCCCTACTGGAAGAAAAGGCATTTGAATTCTCACTAGTTTATTGCAAGGAACTTAATACTTATATTATAAGCGTATATAGATCACCCTCATCGGACGTGAATGTACTACTCGAAAAATTGGAAATTTTATTGTCAGACTTATCTTTGAAGTCCTCGATCATAGTAGCGGGTGATCTCAACATAGACTTTAGTGAACCGTACAATAATAACACACAATTGTTAATGAATGTTTTGGAATCCTGTGACATAAAAATGCATGTGTCTGAGCCAACACACATAACTCGGCACAAGGAATCAATAATTGATTATGTTTGTAGCAACCTTGAAAACGTGATAACAGAAGTTGTGCCCTCTGGAATATCGGATCATGAGGCGGTATATAGTTGCGTTACCATAACTAACAAGCAAAACATTAAAAATAAGACCTTTCATTTTGGAAGGCTCTATAGTAAAAATAACTTTAAAAAATTCTATAATCTGTGTACGCTTACAAACTGGTATAGCATATTAGACATGGACTGTCCGTTCGAAATATACTATAATCAACTACAAAAAACCTTTAATAGGGCTTTTCCCATACAAAAGATAAAGCACAAAAGAAGACAAAAACCATGGATTTCATTAGGTATCAAAGTCTCTGCTAATAACCTACGATCATTGCATACTATTAAAAAACTCATGAAAGAAGAATGGTTCAATAATTATTACTTGAAATACAGGAATATTTACCGCAAAATACTGAATAAGGCGAAAGAATTCTATTATAAATCCAGAATTGAAAAGGCTGATAATCCTATAAAAGAAACCTGGAGAGTCATGAATGATCTTAGAGGAAAAACAACTCTACAAACATCAAACTCAATGAATCCTAACATACTCAACTCACACTATTGTACCCTGGCTGAACGTTTAACCAGTAATATAACGACGACTCTTGACCCCCTAAAAATGATGCATCCTATTGACTTGCATCAAGGACTCCAGCTAACAAATACAAGCACTCTGGAATTAAAACGTACTATAAATAGCATGAAAAAAAAAATGCAGCAGGAATTGATGAAATATCAGCTAAAGTATTCCAAAATCTCCCTGATTCAGCTTTAACCGTACTTGTAAGCCTAATAAATGAATCATTTAGAACTGGAATATTCCCGGAGATCTTAAAAATTTCATTAATCATCCCTATATATAAAGGAGGGGACTCTACAGACCCCGGAAACTACCGCCCTATTGCACTTATACCCACTTTAGCAAAATTAATTGAGAAACTGGTAAAAGTTCGAATTCATGAATATTTAAAAGCAAATAATATATTAGGGAAACAACAGTTTGGGTTCCAAAAAAACAAGAATACAAATGATGCTCTCTTCTCCTTCATGGACAAGGTCTACTCGGGCCTAAATAGGGGGTCAGCTGCAGCAGCGGTGTTTTGCGATTTCTCCAAAGCATTCGACTGCGTGAACCACGGAATACTGCTGCAGAAGCTGATCCACTACGGTTTCACAGGCAACACCCTTCGGTGGTTTGAGAGCTATTTAACTGGTCGAGAACAAGCGGTCAAAACTAATACTTTGTCAGAGACCTTGCATATAAGACATGGAGTTCCACAAGGATCAGTCCTTGGACCTCTTTTATTTTTACTTTACGTGAATGATATGGTTTCACTTGATATAAAAGCAACAATTACACTGTTTGCAGATGATGCCACCTTCCTATGGCAAGAAGAAAATAATAGCAAGTTACAGCTAAACATAGAAAAGGATATCCAAGTTATTAGATAGATAGATAGATAGAGTTTATTTAACCACGTTACATACAGTATGTTTGCGGCAGGTCAGAATCAGTACAAAAACAATTTCATGTTAAAATATCAATACAAAACAATTACATGTTAAAATATTAATGGTAGTGGTAAAAAGATTAAAAAATATAAAGATTAAAAAAATATATCAAATATCAATAGGTAATAAAATTGTAACGTGAGATACATTGCTGTTAATTCACTAAAACTCATTAAAATAATACAGGATATATATATATATATATAATCGTATCTATAATATGAAGAACAAAGAAAGAACACGAAACGCAGGATCTTTGCAGTATTTGCATCGTATCTATAATATGACGAACAAAGAAAGAACACGAAACGCAGGATCTTTGCAGTATTTGTAAGTCTAGACTCTAAGAGAGTTGGCTTTTTGGAGGTATTCCGATACACTGTAGAAACAACTTTCGAGAAGAAATCTTTTGATTGTTATTTTAAATTTTTTGAATTCTAGTAATTTTACTGATCTATCGAGAGTATTGTATAAAGTGAGATTTAAAGAGTTTTGGTAGCTTATAGCTAATCTGTGTCTTTGAGGATTTAACAAGTCCGCAGATCTGGTATTGTAATTGTGTATATCGGAGTGCTTAGAAAAATTGCTCCTGTTTTTATGTATTTCCAGCAGAACTGTAAATATATAAAGGGTAGGGAGTGGCATTATACTTAGTTTGATGAAATAGTGTTGACAATGATCTCTATAGCCAAGATTTGCCAAAATTCTTATTGCCCTTTTCTGTGATCTGAAAACCCTTATTGCATTATTAGAGTTACCCCAAAGAAGAATGCCATAGGATATGACAGAGTGAAATAGAGAAAAATATGTGATTTTGAGTACATTCGTGTTAGTGACAGGTTTGAGTTGCCTCAATATGAATAAGACACTTGATAACTTGCTAAGCATATAGTCCACATGGCTGGACCAATTTAATCGATCATCGATTTTAATACCCAGTAGTGAAATATTTTGTCCTTTTTGATAAAGAGGATTTGAGGAGACGATCAAATTCTGAGTTTTGTTTTCATTTAATTTTAATTTATTTCTCGTAAACCAGCTTTTTGCCACGTTCTTATCGTGTTCGGCAGCTTTAGGTAGAGCAGCATATGACTTACCCGAGTATATGAGGGTGGTGTCATCAGCAAATAGGACACATTTTATCGGTGCAATAGACTGACATAAGTCGTTTATGTATACTAGGAACAAAAATGGTCCAAGTATGGACAGTATTAAAGACTGGTGTGAATCAAATCTCCTTTCACTCAATATTAAAAAAACAAATATCATATCTTTTCATTGCAATATCCCCAATGTAGACGTTGGTAGTGAAGTAATTTTAAATAGAACAACAACCAGATTCTTAGGATTACACATAGATAACAAACTGACATTCAGTGATCATGTAATAAGTATGTGTAAGAAATTAGCATCTGGCTGCTATGCTGTCAGAACCATTGCCACTGAATTAGGGTATGCATCCGCTAGAACAGCTTATTTTGCCCTGCTTGAATCCCATCTCAGATATGGAATAGCTTTTTGGGGGGCATGCAGTAATCACCTATTCCAGAGAGGTTTTATTCTGCAAAAACGAGCCATGAGGTACATGTGTAGGGCGAAGCCACGAGACTCTTGCAAGGACTTGTTTAGGAAATGTAGAATCCTCACTATAATTTGTTTATCCGTCCTAGAAACAGCTTGCTTGATTCACAAAAACAGACATACACTACTACTTGTATCTTCCCGATATAACACAAGGCAGACTGGCCAAGTTAAGTTGATAAAACCCCGCACCGCTATGATCAAGGACTCAATTATTTATACCGGGACAAAAATATATAATCATATGCCAGATGACATTAAACAAATTGAATGTAATAAAAAGTTCCGAGCAAAAGCTAAGACAATACTAGCAGAAACACCACTTTACAGTTTGGATGAATATTTTTCACACAGATTCTAATTTATAAGCAGTGGGAAATCTGGTATTTGTATTTGTAAACTCAAAATACTTGGGTCATAAGGACTATAATTTTGAGTGAACCTCGCAATATTTTAATAACTTGTAGTGCTCTTTTTTTCTATCTTATTGTTATACTGATATATTCTAACTAACATGGTTTATCATGTAAATAATTTATAGTTATATTTATATTACTCTTTTTATAGATTTCTACATATTTTTACTTAAAGTTTATCTAGATTTAACAAGCTTTGTCAACAAGTGATATCCTGCTTACGACAATAAAGCATATTTTGATTGATTGATTGAAAGGTCTCAGAACACTTCCCTGTGGTACTCCAGATTTAGTATTTATGGTTTTTTTTTGTGATGAGGTGGAGAAAATCTTTTATAGAGAGGAAAGGAGCCTCCGGCTCAAGACTCCAGACCTACTGTGAGACTCCACTGATCACAGGGTTACTCACTAAAACCTCCACCTCTAGGCCCGTCAGGTTGTTGCCCCCGGTGACACTTAGGCTTATTGGCCCATTGTATCTTGCCTGTGTGTTGTACTTTCACAGTACCCAATCCAGTAATTTCGTGCCTTGTACGAGTTTGTACAAGTCCTTTACTGGGTGCGATCTGTATAGTTCTGGATCGCCAGATGGCTGCCCGAAGATTGCCTGTTTTTTGCGGTCTAGTGCCTCGCAACAGCACAGTATGTGTGTCACTGTTTCTGGATCCTTACCACATAGTCTGCAGGTCAGGTCTCCATTATACAGTCCCATTTTGTTGAGGTGCTCCTTCACTGGTGCATGACCAGTCAGGAGTCCCGTAACGATTCTAAGCTGGCTCCTGTTCATCGCCAACAGGTCTGCCGATTTTTTCTGGCACGGTCCTTTAATGTATTTCTTCCCGTGTTTGTTTCCTGGTATGCTTTCCCAGTAGTTTTTGTGACTGTCCCCAATCCACTCTCTTACAGACGCTCTTACCGTGCACTTCGGTACCCCTAGTGTCTGCCCTTGGTTTGGGGGATTTTCCGAACCTTTCCTGGGACCCATATCAGTTTGACTTGATTCCGGTCTGCCAGCACTCCTAGTTCTTCTTTGCAGTCCAATACCAGCTTGGACGTCACTTCCTTGTTGCACAAGGCCTTAAGTGCCGCTTGGCTGTCTGACAGGAGGTTGATATGCGCGTTTTCAACGTTTCTCCTGTTGTTCTCCCTCGCGCATTGGCGAATGGCATACACCTCTGCCTGAAAGACAGAGGTGTGTTTGCCCAGTGAGTAGCTGATGCCAGTACTCGGATTCCTGGAGAACACTCCTGAGCCCAACCCATTCCCAGTCTTGAATCCATCTGTGTACCAGATTTTCCCCTGTAGAGTGTCCTTGAGCTGCGAGCCGTCCCACTCCGTTCTGTCTGGAATCAGCACTCTGATTTGGTTGTTGAAGCAGTATCGTTTCGGAATGTGGTCCGTTCTCGTTTCCAGCACGTCCCCGATCACGATTCTAACGATGCTCATGTGTCCCGTTCCAACGTTCAAGTTGGGTGTATTCTGCAGTCTGGAGACACCAAGCCTTGCCTCCCCTTGCACCACTAAGTGGAGAGGAGGCAGTCCCATAAGTGTCTCCATGGCTGCAGTTGATGTTGAAGCCTTTGCACCTTGTTTAGTCTTGTTATGGCTCCTCTTTGTTGTGTCTTGGGCCACCACACCAAAGAGGCATATGTGATGGAAGGCATGACCACCGTGCTATACAACCAGTGCAGCATATGTGGTTTCAGCCCCCATTTTTTCCAAATGATCGTCTGACCATCACTAGTGAGGTCACCGCTTTTTTTGTTGTTTTTTCTATATGCTGGTTCCATGTCAACTTGGAGTCGAGAATCACTCCAAGATATTTGACTTCTCCCTTTATCTGTAAATTCTCTCCTCGAAGTCGTATAGGTTCTAGGCCCTCTGTTTTTCGTCTTCGGGTGAATGCTACTATGGTTGCCTTGTTAGGGTTGACGTTCAACCCCTCCAAGTCCGTCCATCTCGTGACCAGGTTAAGAGCCTCCTGCATGCGATCTCTAGCCGTTGTGTTAAATTTCCCTTGTGCTAAGACTACTATGTCGTCAGCATATCCAAGGACTCTATGTCCTGCGTCGTTTAGTGTTTCCAACAGCGAGTCTGCGATCAGATTCCACAGAAGCGGAGATAGTACTCCACCTTGCGGGCATCCTCTGGTCGCCCTTGCTACTATGGTCTCCTCCAATACTGTAATATGTATCAACCGATTCCTTAGCATTGAATCTATCCAGGCAACACATGGTTCCTCGACATCTCTGTGTCTAAGAGCTCTGGTGATTGACTTTATAGAGGTATTATCGAAAGCCCCTTCTATGTCTAGAAAGGCCGCTAGCAGTACCTCTTTATTTTCCAGCGTATTTTCCACCCTCGTTACTACTTGGTGAAGGGCTGATTCCGTTGAACAGCCAGTCCTGTAGGCATATTGTTCACGGTGCAGTGGTCTTTCCACCAGCACGCCGCCCCTAATATGTCTATCCACTAGCTTCTCCAAAGTCTTGAGTACAAATGACATAAGACTGATTGGTCTTAGGGATTTTGCCGAATCCTGTCCAGCTTTTCCAGGTTTCGGTATAAAAGTAACCCTAACGTGCCTCCAAGGTTTTGGTATGTACCCGAGGGCCAGACTATTTATGGGATTGGAAAAGGCATTATCTATTTTTGTTATTTGTTTCCTCTCTGTTAAGTAGTCTTTAAACCAAAGTAAGACAGTTCCTTAATACCTACGGCTTCTAATTTTCTGATCAATATATTACGGTCTATTGTCTCTGTGGCAGTTGCGATTGCTTTCCTTTGTATTTATATTTTTTGGTTGTTTTTTGGAAATTACATTAAGATTGGAATTTTGAAGGTTGTCATTTTTTGGAGATAATAAATCTAATACATTCTATAAAAGTTATCTTGTTATTACATACAAGAGAACAGTTACCGGATTCCATAGTCTCAAATGCTCTTCTCAGATCTAAGAAAACTGTAACAACGTAGTCTCCCCTGTCAATAGATTGTACCCATTTAGTGATAGTTGATTGAGTTGCTGATTCAAAAGAGTGATTCTGACGGAGTTCCGATTGGTTATCTATGAGTATCTTATTAGTTTCCACGTATTCTAGAAGTTGATTGTATACCGCCATTTCTAGCAATTTCTCAATCCCCGGCAGGGTGTTGACTGGGCGAAATTCGTTAGATTTTTTTTAGTGTTTTTTATCTTAGGCACCGGTATAATTATGCTAGTTTTTAATTGCCTAGGAAATTTACTATATTCCAATGAAATATTAATGAAATGCAACAAAGCATGCCCTATAACTCCAAAAATATTTTTTATTAACTTTATATCTAATATTTCGGAACTTGACTCTAATTTATTAATAATTTGCCATTCTGGAAAGCCATTAAGTAACTTCGGTCTTAGTCTTTATCCCGCCTGACCTGAGGAAGGCAAAGGTCAGCTACTGGCATGACATTTTGTGATTCTGAAAACTTTCAGTGCCTAGTAATATGAGTGGTATACAGATACAAAAAAATGTATTGCACAGCATACCCTATCAGTCTAGTCAACAGAATTTTGACCGTATAAGGTCCTACAGAAGTTGTATATATTAGTCTTCCTAAGATATTAAATTGTACACATTAAAAGGACCCTGCACGTAATCCATGGGATTTTGTTTGATTTCGGAATTCAATTAAACTCTGGTATGTTGTGGATCATGATCTGCTGCTAACACTTTAAATGGACCAAAATCAAATGGTTTGATTAGTTTCGGAGCAACAGGGTGATTTTTGAAGTAGTTACAAAAACAGAAAATTAAGGCACTTTATCACAAATTGAGACTATTTCTAGTTTATTCCCGTGATTTGGCCTGAATATGTCATGCATTTGGAAAAGCAACATTATTATGATCCAAAACAGTATTTAGGTTACCAGGGTCAAAAAAAGCTGCACTAATGGACCTTTACATTTATGAAAAATAAATTGCAAAACTCTTTTAAATCGATAGATTCTAGTCTGAAACGTCCATTTAACAAAGAGTTCCATTATATTTTTTTCATTTTGAAAGAATATCTCATTTGAAAGTGTGCCGCTGACGTCACGTTCATCAGAAACAACCCCCACCATAATCCATGTTCCGAAACATTTAATACCGTTCTCCTCAAAAATAGAGATTCTAGCAATTGAGAAATAATTGAAACTTCGTCACTTGATCAACTAATAGAAAAAAATCCGCATATTAGCTACTTTTTATTGTATTTGTAACTTTCAAATTTCCTGAACGAATCATCCTTTCGATGAAGAACGAGCACTGACAACACCGCAAATCATTATGACAGTTATCATGCAACAAAAGTGATCTCGAGGTGTTATTATGACCGATCTGGTGTGAATTAATTTGTGTATTAAATGGATGGTGGTGGATTGGAATCACCAAAGTGTTTACAATAAGCAAAAATGATTCAACCCGCAATTGTAAGTGGGCTTCATCCACTGACGATAGTATTATGCCACATTCCATCATTCCATGATCTGCTAACCTATTTTGGTATTTTTTTACGAAACTAGCTGACTATGGCTTGACCCATTATTGCATAACATCATCCAAATATGGAAAGGCTTCGTGAAGGGAAGTTCGGATAATTTACCGAGAGTAGATTATGAGATGATTGACACTTTCTATTGAACAATATGAATTTATTTTTTGCAATTACTAAAATTTAAATTTAAAATCGTTTCTTGAACGTTGCTTTAATACAGTAATATTCAGTTGGAAATGTTCTTCACAAAATAGTTATTTATGCAACAAGTGCAAAAAGTGAATGTTTATTGCACTCGACGTGAAATCGTCCGACGAGGCCGTTAGGCCGAGTTGGACAACACGTCGAGTGCAATAAACAATTTTTGCACGAGTTGCATACAACATTTTTTCTACGTTCATGCAAAAAGCAAAAAATGATTTATTGAGGTGCGGCACTAGGTGTAGGAAAATGAAAAGCGCAACTTGAATACTTTATTATTAATATCGATTTGCATTGAAACAGGAACTAATACGTTACGAACAATTTAACTGAATGAACAATTGGTGCAATTTTCAATATGAATATTTCGTAGTGAAGTACCTATTGCCAATCTCACAGAATATCTGCTAAATATGTAGTAGGTTTAAACGTTTATGTTTGTCATGATGACAGCACGTAGAATGACAGATGAGTGCAATAAAAACTTTATTGCACTAGTGCAATAAAGAACTTCTTTTTCCACTGAATATATTTCAATAAAGTTTTGCTTTTTGCATGAATGTAGAAAAACATAATTATATTTCCGCCGTTTACACAAGGTTTATTCATTACTTCGAACCACATTTTATAATGTGCTTCACAGGCATTTAGGAGCATAAAAAATTGTTTATTAGAATATTCACTGGTATTCAGACAAACAGGTGCGAAGCACCTTTTCGACATGTTCACAGTTATTGCAGGGATACAGATACAGGAATTGGGAAAAAAATTTAGAGCACAAACAACAAACACATTCCAAAACTTTGAAAACCGCATTAACAAGTCGTTTGCAGCATACATATTTGATGGAACTGCTCTACTTGTATTAAATATTAAAATAGGCAAACGAGTTAAACAGACAAACGATTCTTATTGATGCTCCGTGAAACAGACGAACGGACCCATCTGGTATCAAATGACAATTGTCATACGACACATTATATTCAAATGAGAATTTGACATTTTACGGTGCACAACTTTTACAACGTTGCCAAGTTTTGATGAACGTGACGTCACGAAACCACTTTTCTTCTGATTATAGATGAACTAGCGGTCAGAAAAAGTAAATAAAAATTCCCGAGTGATATTAGCGTACACACTTTCTAATTACAGTGTTCTCTCATATGTTGTGGAAAGGTCCATTCAGAACCCCAAAATTACAATTTTCTACTACTTTCGAGTTCCGAGATAATCCCTGTCCTAATCTTCGTAGAATACCCTGTATAACAAAAGCAAAGGCATCGGATCCATGCAAACGACTTTTTGTCTTATACAGGGTGTTTCAAATTCTATCCTCACCATTAGGATCTCGGAAACTATGAGAGATACGAAGAAGGTTAAATTGGGGAAAAGTTACGCATTTATCTGATTAACAATATGCCGTTGAGAAAGTTCTGAAATTCCGAGTATATCCGGAGATATCCGAACAGGAATTTCGGAAAATGATTTCAATTTTTTTCTGGCATTATTTTCGAAGGATTCGAAAATAAATTGCACTTCCATATTGCTAATTTTTCCCTGCTACATAATGGTGTTTTCAGAGTTGCTATCCGACGTTTCGTCTTCCGGCCACCATCGTCAACTTTATTTTATCTTATGGGCGCTACAATGCCATTCTTTCTGTTTTGAATAGAACCAGATTTTACCTTTTCAATGATGTATCATAAGTTATTATTATTTTTCGAAAAATTGGAGATATTGAAAAAAAATTGTTCTCATCATAATAGGCTTTGACTTTGATGTTTCTAAATTTGACTTTCAATTTGTTACACTCAATGACATTTTGTTATTGTACAAGTCATTGAATTTTTGGCTTTCACGAATGAAGAAAAAAGAGATATGATACAAATTTATTACAAATACAATAGAAACAGTGTTAGGATATCGGAAATGTATTTAAATGTATCCCGAAAGACGACAACCACATCGAACTATGTTCAAGTTATTGGATCAAAATCTCACCGAGTTTGGTTCATTTGAAAAGACAATGAAAAAATACGGAGACAGAATCAACAATCAAAATTTGATAAATGAGGTGTGTATGAGGTAAATTAGACATTGTGTCCTTTTCAATGAAAATAGAACTTTGAACAAATAACAATTATTAACTAAAATGTACAGACAAAAGTAAATAACAGCAAATGCTCAAGATGCTGGCCTTGTTCATGATAACACAACTCCGAACTCTCTAACAATGCTGTTTCAGGTCCTCAATATTTTGATATTCCCTCTGACCATAAACTCTATTTTTCAGTGTACCCCATAAGAATGTATCCATAACATTTAAGTCTGGAGACCTTGCTGGCCACCTCACCGGCCCATTATTCCCTATCCATTTATCACCAAACTTTTCAGTCATGTAATGAGATACTCGTCTGGTAGTGTGTGGTGGAGTACCATCATGTTGAAACCAGATGTTGTCCTAGTTAGCCAAAGGTAGATCATCCAAATAGTCTTCGAAAATCGATATTAAAAACTGGTGATAGATTTCTCCATTCAGAATTCCGTCAAATGAATGAGGACACAAAATTCTATCTTTGTAAATTCTTGCCCACACGGAACTGCCTGGGGTTGTTTATGCTCCAAATGTGTTCGTTATTTCGGTTGAATATCCCACAACTCGTAAAAGTGCTTTCATCTGTCCAAATTACATTGTACAGGAAAACAAGAAAATCAGGTCTTCGTATTAGCCAGTTACAAAATTCTAATCGCCTTTTGGGATCACCTGAATGCAATTTTTGAGATATATGTATTTGGTAACATTTTAAATCGCTTTTTTAAGATGTCTCCAAGCACTTGTATGACAAATATTCATATCGGAGGAAATTTGACGTTTAGATTTCCCCGGGTTCATGTTTATCTGCAAATTATTAATTTTTATTGAAAATGACACAATGTCTAATTTACCTCATACATACTTACCTCATTTATCAAATTTTCTTTAGTTTCCTGGTCCATTCCGTCTCCAAATTTTTTCCTCGGCTTTTCAAATGAACCAAACTTGGTGAGATTTTGATCCAATTACTTGAACATAGTTCGATGTGGTTGTCGTCTTTCGGGATACAAGTTTAAATGCACTTCCGATGTCCTAACACTGTTATTGTCGTATTTGTAATAAAGTTGTATCATATCCCTTTTTTCTTCATTCGTGAAAGCCGTTTTTCGCCAAAAATTCAATGTCTTGTACAATAACAAAATGTCATTGAGCGTGACAAATTGAAAGTCAAATTTAGAAACATCAAAGTCAAAGCCTATTATGATAAGAATAATTTTTTTTCAATATCTCCAATTTTTCGAAAAAGAATGATAACTTACGATACATCGTTGATAAGGTAAAATCTGGTTCTATTCAAAACAGAAAGAATCGCATTGTAGCGCCCATAAGATAAAATAAAGTTGATGATGGTGGCCGGAAGACGAAACGTCGGATAGTAAATCTGAAAACACCATTATGTAGCAGGGAAAAAGTGGCAGTATGGAAGTGCAATTTATTTTCGAATCCTTTGAAAAATAAAGCCAAAAAAAAATGAAAACTATTTTCTGAAATTTCTGTTTTTTTCCGGATATCTCCGGATATACTCGGAATTTTAAAACTTTCTCAACGGCATATTGTTAATCAGGTAAATGCGCAACTTTGCCCCAATTTAACCATCTTTATATCTCTCATAGTTTCCGAGATCATTAATAACAGTTAGGGCGGGGATTAGCGCAGTGGTTAATTGCTCGCCTGGTAACCGAGAGGTTGCAGGTTCGATTCCCAGACGGTGCGATCTTTTTTTAATTTTCAGACGTGAAAGTCTGAATGATTGGGCTCGTGTCGGCTGGGTATAATCCTCCACGATTCACTGTTGCGTTAAAAATTAACAGTGCTGCTTCGAAGGTGGCGTATGGAGTTAGTAACAAGGCCTATCCAGAACACATGGCTAATGACCATAGCAGTCGATGCCAAAACACCAAGAAAAAAAATAACAGTTAGTTTTTCAGCTGAACCTCGAGATGATTCGATAAAGTACTCGAAAAAACTTTTGTCCAAAATGGATGGTAGGACTGAAGAGTCCTCCACTCCCAACATGTACCAATGACGTAGTCATAAGAAATCATTAGTAACCACCGGATTTTTTTACCGTTGCTTTGTTAATATTTGTTTAATTGAATGGTCATATCGTCCTATAAATTGAATGGTAGGTGTTCCCAATCCCACGCTCCGAAATTGTCAATTCCATGAAAAAAAAAATTAGTAACTGTAGGACAATGATAACACATGAAAGGTTTGTGTATTCTTCACCTGATACCACAGAGAAGCGACAAAACACGTCGGCTTCTTTGATGTTGGGGGCATAGATTTCGGTGACCTTGGATTAGTTACTTTGACGTGAACACAACTTATTAATACACGGAGAAAAAGTTTTTGTCACGCAGAAACTTCACTACACTGAAAAACATGTCGATCTTTTGCGTAGAGTAAAAAGTATCTGTTATAGGAAGTGATTATAAAAATCGATCGAGCGTCAGAGTATATGATATAATCCTATTTTCTTAAATTTTCAAAAGATGAGCTTCATCATACCCAAGGAGAGTGCAATCGGTATGTAGTTGAAAAAATGACAGTGGAAAAATTATGGGTGGCTGTTGTTTTATAATTTGTATTGTTTCATCCAACTTCTATTATTGGGATTGTTAATGATAATTTTAACAAGTTTACTATTTGAGAAGACAAATAGATACATACCAACTAACAGGACAAGTTGAATGAATTACCATACATGAGTATGAGTTAGTTTCGAAACGCTGTCTGACGTTTTTGAGCAATTTATCAAAAAATTTCCAAGTTTATACAATGTTAATTTTTCAAATTTTCGTTGTTTTCGTAAATTGTTCACATTAGCTTTCAAATTGAAAATCATAAGTTGGAATACGAAACAGTTGTTTTTCCCGCAAGAAGGAGCCAAAATGTAGCGAACACTCACATGTCTGAATTCCTTTCCCCATTCAAATTGTATGAGTGACCAAGGGGAGGGGAGAGTGGTAGGACAGTTGAAGTTATGATAGGAAGATTCCCCCTTAGATTCAAAATTGACGTGTTTTTGCATTTTTTTTCACAACACATGTGTTTCGAATAATTAGTTTTCGGTGCCGGGTCGAATCGAACCATAATTACAAATTTCGCCCGCCATATTGTTTTTTGCATCGACAAAAAAATCATAAGTTCCGATCCTGAAAATCCCCACATACTAATTTTGATTCGAATCGGACCATAATTAAAAATTTCGTCAGCCATCTTGAAGCCACCATCTTGTTTCCTTGCATTGACAAATAAATCATAATTTCCGACCCTGAAAACCACCACATAGGTATCAATTTTGAATCAAATCGGACCATAATTGCAAATCTTGTCCGCCATTTTGTTTTTTCTCTTAGTAAAATTCCATAATGCATTGTCACCGAATTTATGTCAAATTAGCTTGCAAATGAAGTATCATATTTTGGAATACGGAACAGTTGTTTTCCCCGGAAGAGGGCGCCAAAATAAAAAGTTAGCGCAAAAATTGACATGGCTGAATTCCTTATAAACTTAGTTTTTTAATAGTGTTTCGCACTCACTACTTTCCCTATTCAAATAGACGAAGAAAGTGATGATGTCACAAATGTCATTCGTGTCAAAAACCAAACCTCCGTCGAATTTAAATCAGCTTGTCCGATAACTCCGATATTATTTCCGTTAAGGTTTTTCAACTTCTTTTGCCTGAGAAAACAAAATCCAAAGTACCAAACACAAACTAATGAGCAGAGCAGCAAATCATCTACAGAGAACGTCACCTAAAATTCTTTGTTTGGAATCAGTTTTTGACAAGTATGACATTTGTGACGACACACTTTCCTCGTCTATTGTTTGGATGATAGTGACCAAGGGGTCAATCAATCAATCAAAATATACTTTATTGTCTGAAGAAATGTATCCTTATTGACAAAGCGTTAATGAGCATAAAGCGTGAAAAATATCTAGTGGGTGTATATATATATATAAAGTAAATGAATTAAGTTTGGTAAACAAATCATTAAAAACTATTGCATCACAGTTATACTTCCTGGTATTTGTGTAAATATATACATACATTCACAGACAGTTTAAAAAGGTTTAGCAAAAACATTGGTAGGTGATACAATTGTGCTAGTCAATTAATATTTATAAATAATTAAAGTTAGACAACTAAAATAGTTACACAGTCACATTAATAGTAAAATAAGTTAAAGTTTACACTAATATTAATCAAAGTTAAGCCAGTACAATACAGGTGTCACAGACATCACAGTCACATTAATAATAATATAAATAAAAGTTAGACTACTAAAATATATAAAAGGGTTGACTAACAACTTAGCATTGTCACTACTTTGATTATATCAGAAAGTAATCTTGAATGTCGTAAATAACTAGTTCAAGGAGAAATTTTTTTATAGAAGACCTAAACAAATCATATTTTTCAATATTTCTTATGTTTATTGGGAGATGATTGTATATCTTGGCAGCATTATAGATGAGCGAGTTTTTGATCAAACTAGAAGATGGAATCGGGAGTTTTAAATTATTTCTTTGGCGAGTGATTCCATCATTGACTTTATACAACGATTTATTTTTAAAAACCAAACAAGTCGTTTCGAGGATAAACAATGATGGAAGAGTTAAAAGTGCATTATCTTTGAACAGAGTTCTACACGATTCTCTAGGTCCTACTTTACATAAGTAACGAATGGCTCGTTTTTGCATGACGAAAATTGAGTTAAAGTTCTCTTTGTTACAAGTTCCCCAGAATGCTATTCCATATCGAATGTGTGACTCAATCAGTGCATGGTAAACCACTTTAGCCGTTACCATACCCAATTCCCTGGCCACTATACGTATTGCATAACATCCTGAGGCAAGTTTTTTTCCTAGCTGCTTGACATGTTGTTGAAAATTTAAATGTTTGTCAATGTGGACCCCAAGAAATTTAGTTATATCAAGATTGGTTATCAATTCATTTCCTAAAGGAATATGTGGAAGGACACACTGATAAGATAGACAATTGGTTTTGTTAATGTTGAATGAGAGTAAATTGGCATCACACCATTCTTTTATCTTGGATATATCTCGTACCATTTTTAAGTGTAGATTGTCAATATTGTTATCATGCCATAGAATAGTTGTATCATCTGCAAAAAGTGTAAAAAAGCCATCTGATGTAATGGTTGCCAGGTCATTGAAATACAGCAGAAACAAAATAGGACCAAGCACTGAGCCTTGAGGAACACCACAACGAATTACACCAGTGCGTGATAATTTATGTGTTTTCACGATTTGGGTTCTCTGGTTTAAGTACGATTGTACCCACTTAAGACTTTGATTTCTGAGTCCATAAAGTTCTAATTTGCGTAACAATATTTTATGGTTTACGCAGTCAAATGCTTTTGACAAGTCACAAAATACTGCTGCACATACTTCTTTCTGGTTCAGCTCAGTGTACAGTTTATTAAGAAATGTAAATATAGCATCGCCTGTGCTTTTCTGTTGTTGAAACCCAAATTGTTGTGTGTTTAAGATATTGTGTATTTTCATGAAATTTATAAGTCTCATTTTCACTAGTTTCTCTATTATTTTACCAAGAACTGGTATAAGTGATATGGGTCTGTAATTGGAAGGATCGTAATTATCACCTCCTTTATGTATAGGGACCACGATGGTGGTTTTAAGAAAGTCTGGATAGGTGCCTGTAGCGAAAGAATTATTAATTAACTGGACCAGTAATTCTAGTATGTAAATTGGAATATTCTCGAGGATTTTTATTGAAATATTGTCGATTCCACAAGATCTTTTGTTTTTTAAGTTTTTAATTGTTGTCATGACTTCAGATAGGTTCGTGTCGCATAGTGTAAAATTTTGTGAAATGTTTATTTCGTTCAAGTATATTAGTGGATCAGGTGCAGCCGGAATATTGTCTGAAAGTGTTTGCGCTATGGAACAGTAATAGTTATTGATAAGATCCGGATCAATGTTTTCTGGGATAGCCTTAGAGTTGTTCTTTCCGCAAATATCATTAACGACTCGCCAGGTCTCTTTAATCTTATTATCACTTTGTGATATTCTTTTGTGAAAGTAGTTTTTCTTAGCTACTTCAATTACTTTTCTGTAAATCTTTTTATATGTGTTATAGTAATTGTAAAAGAATATATCATTGGTATATCTCCGTATTTGATACAGTGAACGTAAATTTTGAGCAGAAGTACGAATTCCTTTGGTAAGCCATATTTTTTTATTCTTATTTTTCAATTTAATTTTTTGTGTTGGAAATGCATGGTTGAAGCAATCTATCAGGATATTATAATAAGATAGGAAAGGGTCATCAGTTTCCAAGCAAGCATTCCAATCCTTCTGTATGCAAGTTTCATAAAATTTGTTATAATTGGATTTACTGAAAAGTCTTCCCCATTTATATTTATTTTCCTGTTTGGGTTTTGAGATAAGCTTTATTTTACAGTATACAGCTTCATGGTCGGAAATATTGGCCGGTATAACAGAGCAAGATACATTTTCATTCTTTAAATTACTGCAGATATAATCGATTTTAGTTTGTGAGTATTGTGTAATTCTCGTAGGTCCGTTTGTATGCATTATCAAATTGAAGGTTGTAAGTAAATTATCAAGTTGCTGTGTTAGAAATGAATGCCCATCATCATAGTCAATGTTGAAATCACCCGCTATGATTAAATTAGATTTATAAGGTTTATTATTCAATAACTGTTCCAATTTCTCTAGAAATACTTTTTCATTTGAACTCGGAGACCTATATATACATATCAAGTACAAATCATCCTTGCCAGAATAAGCCATTGAAAATTCAAATTGTTTCTCTACTATAATGTTGTTATATTTATTTATGTCGGTGAATACAGAGTTTCTCTGTGTTGATTCTTTCACGAGTATCACTGTACCTCCGCATTTAAACTTACTTCTACAAAATTTTGATACTATCGAGTAATTTGGAATAAACAGAGGTTCTTCTTGTTTGAGCCAATGCTCTGTTAACAGTACTATATCAGGGAATTTTTCATTTTCAAGAAATATATACAATTCATCTAATTTTGAACGAACAGATTGCACATTGAGAGTCATAATCGATACTAATTTATCATTTTGGCCAAACTGATCTATTGATCCGGAGATGTTTGCTACACAGCTATTACTGGAGATGGTTGATTCACTAAAAAAGGATCCAAAATGACCATATTAGATTCTATTTCAAGATTCTCAGATATTTGAATACTTTTTAGAACTGTGTTCCTTATAGGGTTCATTGCTAAATACGTTTTCACACTGTCAAGTATTTTTTGTTTACTACCTTGATGTCTGTTATCAACAAACATTTTTATGTGAGATCCTATATTACGCTTTACAAATTTATTAATCTCCAGTACAATTTTTTTTATAATAATCTCGTCAATTAGATTATTGCGTTCAACAACCAGAATAAAATTGGTAGATTTACAGAGAGGCAATATTTGTTTCAATGATTGGTAGAGGTTTCTAGAGTTACTTATGTTGTTAGTATTACACATTATTATGACATAATCATCAGATCCGGGTGGGGGAAAAGGTATGACAGTTGGGGTTATGATAGGAAGATGTCCCCTTTGGATTAAAAATCAATGTGTTTTTGCATTTTTTTCACAACACATGCATTTTGAAGATATTCGATCTGTTTCATTTTCGGTGCCCCACCCTGTATATCACAACTTCTCAACACTTCAAGACAAATTTGACTTGGGTAGGCAGACACTTCTCTTCGGCATCAGTGAATAAAATCAACCCACAAAAATGGTAGTCGCCTCCGTGACTAAGGCAGTCCAGTTTGTTAGTTGTGGCAATTGACAACAACACAACTTATTTCGCGCAAGCGCACTCCGAAACGAAACGCCCTTTTTGGTCTTATGTCGCTTCTCTGTGGTATAATGTTCTCTGATACAGTGTCCTACAAAAAACGGATATATGCATCGCTAGTCCTACAAAAATTATTCAAAATAACGAATTATTTTAAAATTGTGGTTTAGCTAATTTAATATACTTTTATTCGTAAAGTGATGTTACTCACAATTTATAATTGTTTGTTCAATTCAAAAATATCATAGTTTATGTGAAAAGTTTATGAAAAAAGTGGGAAATTTTGTTTAGTGTTCATAATTTTTATAAACATATGGAAAACAACAATAACAAAGTAAAAACATTGAAATAATCAATCTGCCCTCCGGGGCGGCTTAAATGATAGCGCATTCGCTTTCACAGATGCAGGGAAACCCGGAAAAACCTGCAACACCACATCGTCTGAAGAGCAGAAATTTATAATTGAAAACTTTCAAAGAGGTCAGACGAATTGTGAAAATCTGCTCTACGGTAAAATAGGATGTATGGTGTCTCCAGAGGCCTCAAAAAGTCCAGTTCGAAAGAAGATATTAAATTTCGATTTCCAAACCCTGTTCACCAAATTTTATTCGAAAAGTTATTCAAAATAATTGAATTTAACATTTCAACTTCAATACCCTGTATATCCTAAATGAAACAATTGCGGAAACATGTTCATATGGACTTTTCATTTTTCAATTAGTCAAAGATTCACCATTTGAAGTTTGTACAAGAACATAATGGAGCACCCTGTATACTACGGCTTTTGCACGCAGGACTAGGAAAACCTACCTAAGACAATGTGACCATTTAATTATACAAATATAAAGCAAGCAGCGGTAGAAAAATCCGCTGGGTAATTTCTTATGACCACGTCATTGGTACATGTTGGGAGTGGGGGACTCTTCAGTCCTACCAAGATGCATATAACTCCTGGTGGAATTACTTATAGCTGTGAAATTGTCATCCAAAACTGTTGATGTACGGCCTGCTTGATTCATGACATTTTTATTGCGTCAAGAGAGTTTACTCAATTTTAACATAGATGGCAGGCAAATCATTACCGATCATGATGACTTGACATGTCGTTTTGACAAACGCATGCTGCGTCGTCGACATAACCTCAAATTGAACCATGTCATGATTGTCATGTCGAAGTCGAGACTCACAAAAAAATGCTATACACTACCCTAACTTTTACGAATGACAGAAAAACACAAGAACAAATAAATAACAATAACCCAACAACTAAAAACGTCGCAAAACTACCGAACTGAGCGAAAAGTATTAAAAGAACAGAAAAATCACACGATAAATACCAATATGCAATGTAACTGACATATAACCTCAAAATAATGTTAACGTTCAAAAACTCAAAAAATTTATCGTAGGCACTTTGGATTGTTGGAAACTCCACCATATTCGACTTAAGCGTCATCCATTGACGAATGGAACAAACTCTATTGACGCAATTACAGGATCAAGAACTTTAGTTGAAACAAAAGCGAATCAGTAAACGCACCAGGAGTTATATGCATCTTGAGTCCTACCATCCATTTTGTAGGACAAAAGTTATTTCGAGTACTTTATCGAATTATCTCGAGGTTCAACTGAATAAGTAACTGTTATTAATGACTTTTTTTCACTCACCAAATCGACATGATTGACGCCTGCGCAGTTTATTAGCTACCACTATCAAGAATTTTCGTAGAGGAAAAATTTGGGCGTCTCGGCAAAATGAAGCTGCTCAGGAAGATTCAGCCTGTTATTAATCATTTTTGAAAATAGGCGTGGGATCCTGGTCCAATTCTTTTTTATACGCATCTTTAGATTTTTGCGAGTATTTATGATTTCAAGGTGTACCAATAAAAAAAATAGCGTAAAGCATTCGTGGATAACTGGTCTTTGAAACACTGCTGCGCCGTCGTGCTCGAAAAATCGCGCGTTTTTATCCACTTATACTTTAATATACTATTTATAGGCCATCGTTATTTCCCCTATCTTTAATGTTTCAAAATACTTATCTATATTGACTTTTCAGATTGATCAAAACCTTGCCTCCAAAAGATATGGATCGTTATGAAGAACAGAAAGAAAAATATGGTGATGCATTTTATGCTGCACCAAATACAATAGTCCATGGATTGCATGAAGATAGGCCTAAGGCTATTGACAATTTAGTTAAGAGTGTAGAGGATCAAATAGCCAAGAAAAAGAAATATTCAAGAAGGCGAACTCACAACGATGATGCTGACATTGACTACATCAACGAAAGGAATGCGAAGTTCAATAAGAAGATGGATAGGTTTTATGGAGAACATACAGCTGAGATCAAACAAAATCTAGAAAGGGGTACAGCAGTATGAGGATTTGGAATATTGAAGTATTTGTTATTTTTCCTCATTTATTTTTCAACAAAACAGTGAAATAAATTATATAAAATGTTACTTTTCCTCCAATGGTTGCAATTTTATCAATAAACAAAGGTCACATGCAGATAGGCATACTGTGATACTTCTTGGTTTAGAAAGTTTGTTTTCTTTTCAAATGTTATATAAGATCATTTTCCAGAAGAGTTCTGTCGCCTAATAGTTATTTATGCAACAAGTGCAAAAAGTGAATGTTTATTGCACTCGACGTGAAATTGTCCGACGAGGCCGTTAGGCCGAGTTGGACAACACGTCGAGTGCAATAAACAATTTTTGCACGAGTTGCATACAACATTTTTTCTACGTTCATGCAAAAAGCAAAAAATGATTTATTGAGGTGCGGCACTAGGTGTAGGAAAATGAAAAGCGCAACTTGAATACTTTATTATTAATATCGATTTGCATTGAAACGGGAACTATTACGTTACGAACAATTTAACTCAAACTTTATTTTTACCCTCAATGTTGAAAGTGAATGAACAATTGGTGCAATTTTCAATATGAATATTTCGTAGTAAAGTACTTTTTGACTGACGTTTCTATAACCACAATTGCATTGTAAAAATCGAAATCATAGTAGCCGTGAGCGCGTATGTTATCACTAGGTGTGGTCATAGTACAGACAGTGTGCTCTATGCAGGTAGACGGTTTAGAACAAAGCGGATCGGATTTGATTATGGAGTTATTCTCGGGAAGGCATTGTTTGTTTAACTCTTGCTGCTAACAATAATACAAAATAATATAAAATATGTACTGGTCGACAAGCATAAGGATGCCTCCGAGAATTGGTTGCTCAGTAGACACAACCCTGGAGTGGGGCAGGAGCTCACTCGCTCTGCATTATTCAAACAGTTAACGTCGTGAGTGTACAGTCAGTGGAATAAAAATTATTGTGGCGTTATAGAGAGTTGAAGTGCTGCCATGAACGTAAACAACGTACAAATTGACATCTACGCATGCGCATTCGTCAGCTATTCACGTTAACGTTGAAAATAGGTTTACGGGCATACGTAACCTAACGGTCTCACACGGATACCTTAAAAATCAACGTACGTTAACCGAAGAATATACGAATCACACCGATGAGTTGCGAATGAGCAAATTTTGACTTTAAGAGGGGTTTAACCCTATTAGTGACTATTAGTAAAACAAGGAACGGAAGAAAACAAAATACTCGGAGCTCGCTGAATAAACTCGAGATTTTTTTTCATCATCCGATTTTCGAATGTTGGCTCTAGACATCCCACGAAGTACTTTTTCATATAAAAAAAAGAAAAACGTTGAAAAAATAGGCAGAACATTGACCAGATTCACTAACTTTTATCTCAGGATTTGTTCTTTTTTTCGAAAAAGTACTTCGTGAGATGCCTCACTTATACTTTTATCTATGTTCAAAAAAAAAATTGGAATGATCTATTCAAAATTACATCGTCAAAGCGTTTTCTGTTGAACCTCTACATACTCAATTTTCGAGCATTTATCTTCACTGATTCGAGCGCCCTCACATAACTATGCTCTTTTACATGGACACTATGGATAACTGAATGAATTGCAGATTCATTCATGAGTTGAAAATTTATTCTGAAGCTATTCCGGAAATTTTAGCACTGGAGATAAAACAATAGAAGTTGTAAGTGGGTTTATTGAAGTTGCAAATATGCCGAATTGAGTAGCCTATATAAGAATAATGAAGTTATATATTATCAAATTATAATTCTTATGTATTTCATAATTCAATTTAATTTGAACATTTTCTTTCTGGAAATGGACAAATAATAAGTAATGAGCAGCAGAAATGATTTATTGACGGATCGTGATTACGTTCCAGGTCACTCACACAATCAGTTACTAAAAACTGGTTTTGTTTTGCAAGGGGCTGGCGAGCGACTGGCGGCAAGTGACAAAGGGACCAATTATCCCGAAATGAGTTTCACAGAGAAGGGTCGGGGAGGGGGCTACCGTTAAAGTTTAGTTTGCTCTTGTATTGTGATAGTTACACTTATGTTTTTCAATATTTGTTTGTCAATTAAGCAACATTATGCCCAATTCAAATTATCGAACTGGTAATAAATACCGTAAACGACTATTCTTAAAAAAATTATCAGCCAAAAAGAGGATCTTGAGAATAAATAAGGTAAGTGAATATTTATATTACTGAACCTTTGAATAGTATATTGAGTATAAAAAACGAAAAGCACATTTTACCGATCTAAGACAATTGTTTGGAGAAGGAGCGTAGGAGGTGGTGGTTATAGCGTTTTTTGTACGATTCTAGCAATTTTTCCCTCGATTGAAATAAATTAATTTCCACCTAATTATTGAAAAGTCAAAAGTGACATTTATAGTGATTTACGTAGGTCGTGCATTAGAAGTTTTTCAACTTACAGTTGGACTAGAAACTTGAAATTTGGTATGCTGTCATAATTGATCATGTGCGGTCTACCTCAAGTGTTTTTAGTCCTACGACTATACAGGGTATGACAAAAGTTGGCACCGACTTTCTTATTTTAAATGGAAACCTATTTTTTTGTCATGGTTCGATTGGCCTTCTGATTATGACTTTAGACAACCTTTGTTATGTTGACTTATCTATTAGTTTTTGAGATTTGCTCATTTTTCTGAAAAAAAAATAATTCTGTAGTAGTTTACGAAAACACGTGTAGTCCGCAAACCGTTTAAAATTAGGACACCAAATTCATGGAGCAGTTAGCTGGTAGTCCAGGCTAATACCTGATATCCCTTCGACGGTCCCATTTTGTACCATATGGTCACAGCTGATTTTCGAAAGTCGCATTATAAAATTGTCAAAAACTCAAATTTTTCAAATGGCACCTACCATTTCTTTTTTAACCATTCAAAAGAAAATAGAATTTAAGGATGACTTATTTCAGCTTTTCCTATACCCAAGTTCAACCTCTATCGAGTTTTTCAATAAAAATCAAGAAATGCCTTATCTGGCCGAATGCTTTTGTGTTTATTCAAGTATGCCATGGAAACAAAAAACAACTGTAAATAAGAAGGTGATATTCTGTCAAAGTAAAAATCTTAAATAAAATTGATTCAAATATGGAAAATTATACAAACGCAGTTGTGTTTGAAAATACAAGTATGCCGGATTCTTAGACAACATAATATAGTTTTGTCAGCAGGGAGTTTACAATAGGCGCAATCGACATTTTTGGGCTTCCAAAAATCCACATATTGTGTTCGAAGTTGAAAATCAAGTACAATTTCGAATAAATGTGTTTTGTTTGGTAATGAACGCTATTTTATGAACGATGAAAATTTGAATAGTGAAATTGAAGAAACGGAATAATTATTCCAATGCTCAAGGGATAAAGTCATCACAGTCCTATGGGACCCACTGCGAGAAACCAGACCTGGAAGAGAAGGTATTACAGCAGGCAATTTCTGAGTACCTGAAGGAATTACAGTTAACTTCGACTGAGAAAAAAAAGTATTGAAGAAATAACGAGAAACCAGGCAGATTCGGAAATGTGGAAAAATGAAAGAAGAAAGAGAGTGACAGCATCAAAATTTGCGGAAATTTGCAAAAAAAAACCTGAATCGTCAGAAAAAATTTGATCAAATCAATATTGTATCCAAAAAGAATATTTGCAAAATCTATAAAACATGGCGTGGAAAATGAAAAAAATTCAATAAAGCAATTAGAGGATTATTTGGCGATTAAAGTTTCCAAATGTGGTTTATTCATTGATCAGAACATCGACTTTATCGCTGCAGGCCCTGATGGCGTTATCGAAGGAACCAAAGCTCTTGTCGAAGTAAAGTGCCCTTATTCTGCAAGAGATCTGACTCCTGAGGAAGGCATTGCTAAAGGCTGATGAAATGTTGGAAAACAAATGGGGAATTCAATATAAACCATAATTGATATTTTCAGGTTCAAGGGCAGTTGCATGTCACTGGTTTCGATTTCTGTAACTTCATGGCATGGACATATCAAGGTTTCAAAGTCGAAAAAATTTTTCGCGATGATACATTTTGGCAAGACAATACATGCTTCCTGAAATAGTGGATAGTCGATTCGAGAGGAATATGGAAATTAGGAATGAACGTTGTTTCTGTGGTGTTGATATCGTTAACTTTTATTATTATTATATTAGAGGTTTCATTTTGAGATGAATATATTTTAAATCTATAATATATTTTTTGTGATTTCCTGGATTATCATTAAACTCTTCTATTACTATAGGAATGTTGTATTTTAGTTATAGTAAAAGAAATACAAACGGTTCCCTAACGACCTAATTAAAAGATTTCTCTTACTTGAAAACTAAAAATTAACTAAAAAAATTAAATACTAACTAACTAGTAACTAAATGTAACACTTTATATTCATACAAATTCGTACCTATGTATCTAAACTATCATTGAAACCTTCAATGTTAAGCTACTAGTCTGTAACTATTCTATAATTGAATGACTTGAACTGAATCTACTTTCCTTGCAGTCACCATGTATTATCATGCAGTCACCGAGTGAATCTCATGTATTCACGATGCAATACATGTAATGTTCATGTAATCTTGTTATTAGTGAGGCAGGGATCTCATCAATGGCTAAACCTTCGCCCCGAAAACTGCCAAAAATTATTCAATTCGATGTTTCACTGTACCTACGGTGATTCGCCCAAGTGTTCGCGGCCCTTTTTTTTCAAAGGAGTGCTCATATTTTTTATTGTGAATTATGATAGAGACTGTCATTCCGAGTACAACTATACATTTTCATCATAGTTACATCGAATAGTACTGGGGTTAATTGGCCTGCTAGGTCGCCAAATCTTACCCCACTGGACTTTTTCATCTGGTCCTATCTCAAATAATTTGTTCACTTAGAGCCCTTGCAAATATCGAAGACCTCAAGCACAGAGTTCAGTATTCTGTGCCTCAATTATAATATGCATTGAGTGTCAGACGTTGATCAAAGCCAGTCTCCGAAGAAAACACACTCAGGTTGTTATCAACAGGGTACAGTAGTGTTTTGAAAACAATAAACCGAATATCTGAAAGATTAATATCTGTCTTTGATTGTTTCCACTTTTGTTAATGTTCTATTTTTTTAGAAAACAGATGAACATATATATTTTTTTATTACCTCTATCAATAATTATCAATATGCGAAATATTCATCCAAGGAAGAAAACAATGCATTTTGCATTTTGTCCGCCGCAGTTTGCGGTATCCTTTGATATCCAGGTAACAAAGCCCCGACGAGGATCGCCGTCACGAAGGTCACATTTTTATTTGGTAGGCCGAGTTGTAAAAGTGTTTGGAATTTCAAGCGGCATATACGCGTTCAAGGCCAATTTTACTATAACGTAAATGGGCAATGAGCTGGAGTGAGACGCTATTAGATTTATTTTAATATTAGACTCCGCCTCCGTCGTTCGGGATTCCTATTTCCCCCTTTACACCGCAAATGTACTTTGACCTTTTTCAAAAGGTAAAGCCCTTCTTAAAGCCATAAAATCAAGAAGTGACAAAGCAATATTTACAATTTTACATCAATCATCATTTCTTCAATGTATTTTTGATGATCTTGCTCGGTATTTCGCTTTATTTAAAACAATGAACATTTCGAAAAGCCAATTCCGGAATAATTTGATTTGCATTTGGCAAGGGAGGTATATGGTCAAAATCCCTATTAAGATCCGCAAAGTAGAGTTCATCTTCCAATTGTTCATAGAAAACAGCATAAAAGCGAAATAAACACAAATTAACATGTTAGGGTTAGCGGTTGACATACGTTCAACTTCAACTCAATTTCATAACAACCCGTAAACGTTATATTTCGTACGTTAACGTCTACGTGAAGGTTCACGTACTGTAATCACTTCAACTCTCTGCGATTGTGTGTTGAATTTGAAATCCTTGTGTTGTGTATAGTTTTGAAATATTATTAGATAGGTTATAGTGTAGTTTGTTGTGTTTGAAAATGCCTTCAATGAATAAAGTGAGAAATAAGATTCTGAGTGGACAAAGTAGGGAAATTGTCAGTAGTCATCAAATTTATGCAGGCAGAAGCAATGATAGGTGAAACCAGTATTCCTCTTGTGAAGGTTCAAGAACGAGTTGCTGCCGCAACGGGTGTTTGCGTTAGAAGCATTAGGAAAATTAATTCAGAAATGAATAAAATTGAAAAAGGTGAAATGGAACAATTCTCAACTCCAAATAAAAAGAGAAACAAAAAATCAAAAGTTACCATGGACAATGCTGATTTGGCAGTGGTCAGAGGTCATGTGATATTGTTAGTAAACTTCTGTAAGTATGTTCCTCGTGTTCTTTATTATATTTATTTACCTATTTCTGATATTGTGTGGCGATGCATTCTTTTTCTAGTCGTACTTTATTTACACTTATGGCTTCGGGAAAATTGTGCAATTTTCATAAATGGTCCAGTGATCACAGACAATTGTATTATTCGAACAGTTCATTAGGAATTAATGAAAATTCAGCTAAGAACCTACGTTCCTACGTGTTGCAGAAAAATTTCTCTCCCGATTGTACATTCCGATGATAACCAGCCTTAAACAGTAGTCGATCTTTGTCGCACATCTACTCACGCTTTCTATCGTTTGCGCATCTCAGAGGCATCCTTATGCTTGTCGACCTGTAACTGTTTGAAACCTATTGCCAATCTCACAGAATATCTGCTAAATATGTAGTAGGTTTAAACGTTTATGTTTGTCATGATGACAGCACGTTGAAGTAGAATGACAGATGAGTGCAATAAAAACTGTATTGCACTAGTGCAATAAAGAACTTCTTTTTCCACTGAATATAGTTCAATAAAGTTTTGCTTTTTGCATGAATGTAGAAAAGATTTATTAAACCACTAACTCATTATAGTGTATCTGGTTTTATTATTGACTAATAGGCTGGTGCCAAAACGAATTCTAAACGCCTAAAATAACAAAAAAGTTACAGGCAAGAACCAGGTGGAGAATGTTGTTGAGGTTCCAACTTTAAGGAAAAAGAAAAATTAAACACGAAAACACTCGAAATGGGGATGAAGTTTAGGGGTTGAAAACGGTTTTTATGTGATTTGCGGCGAAACGCGACCTCTTAGCGGAAAATGTTCAATGGAAAAGTTGTAGATAATGAAGTAATCGAAAACTTTTGTATCAAACACTTTTCCACATAACCTCAAATTATCCGTCAAAATGGCGAAAAACTGATTTTTCAGTATTACATTTTTTCTCTCGAGTAAATGATTCAAATCACATAAAAATTTGTAGAAATATGTATTTTTGGTTTCGAATGATATTGATTTTTTTGCAATTCAGAAGACGACTAGTTTTTGAGTTATGTATATTTTTCGAAAAAAAATACCCTTATATTCCAAGAACAATTGTTCTGGTGTTTTTTGTATTTGGAAGATCTTTATGTGATAATTTCAATTGTTGAAACTTGGTGGTTTATTGAATAAATAACAGCAGCCATGAAAGCTGGGTTGGATAATAAGGATAATGTTGCAGTTAAATATGAAACAGAAAATGCAGATTTCACATGTGGACATGTTATTAACCCAGGAATCCCTTTCTTGTCGACGTCCCCTGACAGAGTTGTTCTTAATACCAGTACCAATATCTACCATGTAACAGAATATCACTTGGTATATGGATATGTGTACAGAATCATAATCAATAATCTGTAACCAAGCAATCAATAAGGTTGTTATTGAATAGTTTCAAATGTTCAACTCCATCTCGTAATTTTACCAGAAGATACTTTTTCTGTTGGTGATGGACTTGCTTTATTACTAACACCATTGTTTATATAGAAGTAAGATAGTTAGTCAATGCCTGTGTAATTGGTGTTGGACGAAGTTTTTCAAACGGATTTTTTATTGTCACAACTTGACAAATTTGTAAACAAGTAACTGTTTTTTATAAATTCAAAACTCGGTTCAGTTTTTTCTCAATCTGACAATTTTGGCAAATAATTAAAAACCTATACAGTATGTCTTCAACATTCTCCACCCCGTGAAAGGACTGGGGTTTTCACCGTTGATTAGTTGTAGGTAAAATACATAGCTTCACCACTGGTCTCGTATAGTCACCCATTTTTGTTTTAATTCTCGCTACCCTGACAATTCCATCTTTGCCTGGATACACTTCTTCGACTCTGCCCATCAACCATTCATTTCTCGGAGCTTTCTCATCAACCATAATAACAATATCGTCAACCCATTCTCTCAACTCACGTTCAGCTCCAACAAAATTTGTGCCATTGTCTGTGAAAAACTGCTTTGGTTGACCTCGTATAGACATAAATCGTCGAATTGCCAGAATCGTTGAGCTGGTGTCTAATGAAGCAGCAATCTCTATGTGCACAGCCCTGATGGTGAAGCAGGTAAGCAACACTCTATATCTCTTTTCGATTCTTCGACCAAGAGATACTGTCATTGGGCCAAAGAAATCGATGCCGACATATGAAAATGGGAATACGAAAGATTCCAGTCGCTGAGGAGGCAATATACCCATCTCTGGAGGTATTGGTTTACATTTTCGTAATTTACATGCTTGGCAAAACGAACGTGTAGAATCCAATATTTCATCCTCAGGTTGTTGACTACGGTTTCTATTCCTATATGTTCGGCTTGTTCATGATAATGTTGGATAAGCATTTCGGTAAATCGGTGTTTAGGATCCAGTATTGCAGGATTTCTTGTATCATAGTTTAAGTCAAGTCCATCTGTCTCTGGAAATCTTCCTCTGAGGCGGATAATTCCCTCATTGTCCATAAATGGCGACAAGCTATAAATACGGCTATTCTTCATTAAAGTTTTTTCTCTGTTTAGTGCTGCCAGTTCTTCCTTGAAACAATCCCATTGACTTTTCTTCAACCACATGTTGAGAGCTTCCTCTATGAAATACATTTCCAATTGAAGTTTGTCTGGTCTATCCCTTTTCTTCTTAATAATTACTCTTCTAAACTGTAGAATCCAAGCTGTTGAACGGATCAGTCTATTCTTCTTGGAGAATCTCTTTATGTCAGGGAAGTCTATGAGTTTTATGGTCGGCTGGTTATCCATAAACAGTATCACCTGATCTTCATTTTCAACCAAGTCAGGTTCTGCTGGCCAATGTTCTTTTGGCTGTTTCAAGAATGAAGGCCCATTGAACCGTTCACCATTCAGCTGGAGATTTATAACTTTAAGTTCCTTCGTGGCTTGATCTGCAACATTTTTTTCTGATGGTACCCAATGCCACTGTGACACATCAGTATTCTCGTGAATTTCCCCGATTCGACATGATACAAACATGGGAAATCTTCTCGATTCCGAACGAATTTGTTTAAGAACCACCATAGAATCTGTCCAGTAATGAATTTCTTCAATTTTATATTTCAGTTGACTGCAGAGCGTTTTAGATACTCTGCATGCCAAAACTGCTCCTTGAAGCTCTAATTTTGGAATGGTTTGCTGGTTTATTGGGGCAACTTTGAATTTAGCTGTTACAAAACTGGTGTGGAATTCCTTGTTCTCGGAACTTCGTGCTCTGAAGTAGGCAACGGTTGAATACGCTTTGTCACTTGCATCACAGAACATGTGCAAGTCAACTTTTTCCACATAAGTAACATCGGGAAAATAATATCTGTTGACTTTAATCGGTGCCAACTTTTGGAGCTCTCGTAACCAGTTCTGCCATGTAACAATCAAACTCTCAGGTATCTCAGAGTCCCAATCGATACTACTTCTCCACATGTTCTGCATCAATATCCTTGCCTTGATGATCAGTGGTGCCAAAAATCCAATTGGATCAAAAACTGACATAATTATTCGAAGAACTTCTCGTTTTGTTGGTATTTTTGTTCCAGTTGTGATATCACTTGGAATTTTGTTGAAATTCAGTGGAAAATTGAACTGAAACCAAGAATTCTCTCCAAATTCTGCGAGTCGATTTTCATATCATTCTTTGGTTCAACCCTTAGCCGTTCTGGAATTGATTTTAAAACTGAACTGGAATTACTGATCCATTTCACCATATCAAATCCAGCCTGATTATGTACATGAATCACTTCCTTCACACGTCGAATGGCTTCCTCCTCAGTGTGGCAAGAATCCAAGTAGTCATCGACATAGTGCTGTTTCTCCATAGCTCTAGTGATACCAGGATACTCGAGTTCGAATTTTTCAGCATTCTTATTTTTGATGTACTGAGCAACAGATGGAGAAGAAACAGCACCAAATACCATCACGTTCATTTCGTAAATATCAGGATTTCCATTATCGTTTTCTTTTCCTCGCCAAATAAAACGTTGAGAACATCTGTCTTCTTTCCTAATTAACACTTGATGGAACATTTCCCGGATATCTCCGCTGAAAGCTATTTTTTCTTGTCTAAATCGCCATAATACGAGACCAACGATGGAACAAAATCTGGACCTTGCAGAAGAAAGTCGTTAAGACTATATCCATGGGACTTGGCAGCAGCATCGAAAACAAGTCTTATTTTACCTGGCTTGTTGATATTCCACACTGCGAAATGTGGTAAATACCAGGTTTTAGAATTTTCGGAAACCTCACTCGCTTTTAATTTTCTTGCATAGCCTTTGCTGATATAATCTTGTAGTTTCTCACAGTACTGCTTGGCAATCTCAAGATTGTGGCTCATTTTCCTCTCCATACATATAAGACGTTTCATGGCATTCACCTTACTTTCAGGAAGAATAACATTTTCATTTCTCCAAAGATGACGAACTTCATACCTATTTCCGTTTTTTCCGGCAGTTTTATCCATGATTTCCAAAGCTTTGCGATCTTCTACCGAAATGATGATCTTTTCATCTACTTTCAAGCCGAAAGCTTAAAGTTTGAAAATTTATTTCACCAGATGATGGAGTTCTTCATCACCAGTATGCCGACAGCATAAATTTGCATGGACAGGCTCATTTTCTCCAGAAATATCATTAACAACCCCATGAATAGTTCAGCCCAACTTGGATTTCGACATGATAGGATAGTTTATTCTTGGTTGAATAACTTTGCGTGGATGATGAGGCCGCAGTTGTCCTGACCAATAAGCACCAAAGGTTTGGCATTCTCAACAGATTTTAATACTTCACGGTCTAAGTATGGATGAGATCTGCAGAGTCTTTTCACATCAACTTTTTGATTTGGTAAATTCAGATTTTCGACAGTTCTGACATTTTTCATGCTGTAAAAGGTTGGATTTTTCGTATCTGCAGAAATGTTGAAGGTGACTTTCCTTGACATGTCTTCAAAATGAGTAATATCATTCGTCCACTGGAAACAAAGTGGAGCAACTGGACCAGGGAGGTTTAATTTAGCTGCTAGACTGTTGTCGATCATGGAGCACGTAGAACCTTCGTCGAATAATGCAAACGTTTTAATTTCTCCTACAGGTCCACGTATCCAAACGGGTGCTATTCTCAGAAGAGCGTTTCTTTCTTCATTATTCACCTTAGCACAAAACTCGTTCGTGGAAGTTGCGTTTTCTGCCATGTTCTGATTTGCTGTGTTTAGTTCTTGTCTTGGAATGTGAAGAAGTTTGTTATGTTTTCCTTTACAACCATTCACTCCGCACCTGGACTTCAGGAAACACCTGTTCACAATGTGGCCTACTCGAAGACATAAGAAACATAATTTCAGCTTCAGCACTCCTTCTCTTCTCTCTGCTACAGGCTTGTCGACAAATTTACCACATTCTTCTATCGTGTGATTTGTGTTCGTACAGAATACACAATTTTCAGAGGTTTCTGTGTTTTTGTTGATGGACTTCTTTGATATCATAACCGATTCCTTCTTAACAAAATTTTTAATCTTCTGGAAAGGGTTACTTGTGGAAGTCATTGAATTCACCTCCTCTTCATACCAACTTGCGAAATCTTGATGTCGGTATGCCTTGAGAATCTTTCTGGTATTTATGTTTTCCCCAGTTATATTTTTGGATAGGCGGAAGTTTTTGCACCAAATTGGCCAGTAACTCAGGGTTGAACAAGTACAATGTGGAATTGACATTTTTCATAGTGACAACCATATTATTGACTGCATTCGAAAAGGATATGCATGATTCTAAACTGTCTTCTGTAACATAGCCGATTTTCTTTACCCTTCAAATCCGCGCGCGCGGGTTTGCGAAATGTCGGGCGAGCGCGCTCGCTTCGTTCGCGTATTTCTGGTCTTGTTCACTAACAGATAAGGTATGAAGATTTCTACTCAAAGTTGACAGAAATCGACAAAGTAGTGATGGGAATGCGCGCGTTCGCCCGACATTTCGCAAATCCGCGCGCACGGATTTGCGAAATAAGGTACAAAGTAGTAATAGGAATGCTTTATACAGTCAACGTTAACTCTGGTTTTGGAGTCGATTCTTGCCACTACTACATACTTTAGCCGAGGACAGAATAACAGACTGGTACAAATTTGATGACAGTTGCTCAAATATAGTTTTCTATCGAATTGGAGCCTCTAGAGACCATACTTCCTTTTTACTGAAAAGCAGCTATAATGCTTGTAAAAGCGAATGCGCCACCGAATCAATCTAAGCAGCCCCGGAGCTCAGATACATTCTTTTTTCATTATTTCTTTGTTATTGCTGAATTCAATATTTCAATAATAGTTATTTATGTAACAAGTGTGTAAAGTCGATTTTTTTGACGAATGTGAATATTGTCGCATGAGCCGAAGGCGAATGCGACAATCACATGAGTCAAAAAAAAGCCTTTACACACGAATTACATACAATATTGTTTCTACTACCGTACATAATTTATCACTGAGAAATACAAAATTTACTCAACACACTATGGTAATGAATGTACATTTTACGAACATAAATTTATTTGACGATAAAAATATATTTCACTCGTACATAACAAAATAACATTAACAAACAAAACAATGGTCAATAAATTAGATTTTTAGTTGTTGGAAATATTAATATTGAAGGTGCAACTATTACAGCTTCCAAAATTTATGAATTTGGCCTTTTCCATTACAGAGTTTAAAACATTTTGTGGCCTTATTTCTGTAATATTGGTATCGAGCGGTTCTCCAAATTCTCTATTATCGTCTTCAACGGTAAAACTGTAGTTTCTAGAAACGCTCTGTTTGGAAGTAGATGGCATACTGTCATCCATCAACAGTTTATTAGAAATTTTATTCTTTTTGGTAATTGTGCTATCCACATAGCCTTCTGCAACAGCAGATGACTTCCATCCTCCGTGTTTTTTTACAGTTAGGTCACCTCCAGTAGCTGAAGACCTCTTAAAGCAGTGTCTTGTGAAAGCTGTTCAGATAGGTTGCTATAACATGGCATTTTACCAAATGTATTTATCCCCACAGGCTGTTTAGAACATTTACCATTTGCGTATTTTTTAGGATTTAAAATCGTAAAAATGCGTTCCATTCCATTTTTCGTTTCTGGTATTTCAATAATATACACTGTTTGTTTATCTTCTACATCGTTAATTGTCATTTTACATAATTCTTCTCGACGACAAGCTCCCGAAATTCCAATTATGAAACCAACCTAAAAAATAACATATTGCAGTGGTACAAATAGCTTAATTGAAGAGGAAAACATGAGAAAATATCCTGACGTTTGGAGTGTAAAATTGTAGTTAAAAGGGAATGGTTTTGTAACATTTTGCGTATGATGTGTTGCCTAATTAAGCCGGTGGCCTTTGAGGATCGGCGTAGTTACGCAACACTTCATACGAACACCATACATTGCAATAGCGTTACTCATAACATAAAAAATATTTAGATTTTATACATACTCAAGCGTTTACTTACTTTGATCATCAAAAACTGGGAATCTGGAGCATTCAAGAGAAAATTAATTAAATGTTCTCTTTAAAAAATTTTAGATGTCGGGGCGTGGTGCAGTGGTTAGAGCGTCCGACTTCAAGTCGAAAGGTCCGGAGTTCGAGCCCCATTTGCGGCTGGGACTTTTTAATTTAATTTGACAGATTAAATTATTAAAATCTCGTGGCTCGACTGGGGTGAGTCCTGCACGATTCACTGTTGCGTTCCAATTATCAGTGCTGCTCCTAAGGTGGCGTATGGAGTTAGTAACAAGGCCTACCCAGAACACACGGCTAATGACCATAGCAGTCGATGCCAGAACACCAAGGAAAAAAAAATTAAATTTTCTTGCTTTATATCCTTTATTTTTTTTGTTTGATAAACGCTATTAACTTGTTGAAGTTCGAAATATCAACTTTGTTTTTATATTTTAAGGTGCTTTTCAACATAGAATATATCGACCATAGTGTAAAAGGTTTGCAAGACTTTAATTCCTCAGCGAAATAGGCCAAAATGACGTTTTCTGAGTATTTTGTCACTTTATTCTTCCTGTACCATTCTATAATAGTATATTCTGTAACAAGGTTAGAATGAAAATTCGATGCGAGTGGAAAGTTCCGAACGCGAGCCGAAGTCGAGCGTGAGGAACCACGAGCATCACTAATTTTCATTCTAACCGAGTAGCAGACTATACTTTCTCCACGATCAAAGATAGGAAACGTGACAGCAATAATTTTGACACTCAAATTTTGCCACTACGATGACTGCGTCAAGGGTAATGTTATTATTGCTAACCAGTGTGAGAATATTATTCTATCACAAGAGAGAGAATGTAATAGTATATTGTGTATCTAGTAGTAAAAGCAATATATTCCTGGACGACACAATGTAAATTGCATTGAAGTCTGGGAATGTGCTTTTACTACGAGGTACACATACTATTTTTTCTGAAATCGCAATCAACATTATCAAAAACTAAGGAATTCTACATATTGTTTGCGTGAATTCAATAACTGTCTAAAATGTAAACAAGCCGGCAAAAATATTCCCGTATCGTTTTCGATACGGGAAAGTACTTTTTCGGCAACCATCCCGGAAGTGTTCACTTCCCGGACACTTTTTCTTTGGGAAAGTAGCACTTCCCGCGGCCTAGTCCGGGAAGTACGTACATCCCGGACTAGGCCGGGAAGTGCTCGAATTTTAATACAAATATTAATATAAATAAGAATTAGAATGTTTCTGTTGGTACCTATCTTCTGTTCGAATTTCAATATATAATACAAATAAGAACTGAAATGTTCGAAATAATCAAATTTGGAATCGTTTCATCCGGTTAACAGATGGGTGAAAGTCGACCTCTCTTCGTCTCTTAGACTAAATGCGTCTCATTGATTTGTTATTCTACATGATTGCCGAAAAAATTGTGTACACAACACGTCCGAAAACAGTTTTTTGGACTCGCAGACTTCCAGGACTCGCTAACGCTCGTCCTAGAATTTGGTCTATTCGTCCAAAAAAACAGTATTTTCCGGACTTGATACGTAAATTACTATTCTCGTACCGTTTAGGCCCGAAAACGGTCCGGGAAAGTTCGTTGCTTAAACGGACCAAAAAACTAGATTAGCGTATTTTGAGGCCTGAAGTTGCTCCGAGAAAGTGGGCATTCTTGAACGATTTCAGAAAAAGTACTTTTTCTGAAAAATACATTTAAATTGCATGGGTGCAGAGGTGTTGCAGAATTTTTCTTCAATCTCAAGAGAGAGAATTCCAGCATTCTGTAATCAAATTTGATTTCAGAATTGGCAAATTCTGTGATGATCGTGGAGAAATATATTATATTTCTGTTCATAAATGTGTGCAGATTTTTCTGGTAATTGGTTTTCAGTGGCGTTTTGAGCACTGTAGAGTATATTTGGAGGAGTATATTGTCAAATTCGCCTGATAAAATTTGAATCCATATCGGTTATCAGATAGGTACAAAAATAATATAGCTGCAATAAAATTTGAATGAAGAATTATCAGGTATACAAACATTATTGACAAAATCTTGTTACCTTGTGTAATTAGATTTTAGATAATGTACTAAATAAACTTCATAAATCAATCTATAATAAATACTTTTGCTGTGTTCTGTGATACTAACACAATTTCAGATAGTGATTGTCAGTTCTTCCAATTCTCGTAACCACACAGCCTACTTACTTTTTGAGCAAAATCGACATCCACGGTCTGTTTACATTTAATGAAAGCAATGACATTTGCAGAAAATTATGATCAAAATAAAAAACATGATAATTTGTTACATACTAAAACATAAGCAAAAATTATTTTTAATCGTAGAAGAAGATATACCATAAGTGGCAATTTAAATTGAAACCTTTTATTTGGTTGCTAAACACAATTATTGACATATTTTACTTTACGCACTAGTGCGTATAGTTTTACTTTACGCACTAGTGAAAAAAGTTAAACTTTACGCACTCCAAAGCGTGCGCAAAGTACGTACTTTACGCACGGTAGTAGAAGTTCTTTTTTTAACTTTAGTACCAAACACTGATTTTCTTCAACTCCTGTAGTTAAGTAGTAACACAATTCTTTTCCAGTTTTCATTATTTTTCTACTCATCATGTATCTATGAGTAGAAAAATGTGTGAACTCAGGGCAATGCATATAATATCAAGTCCATGATAATATCGATGTTTCCACAAAACAACAACTGTTTTGTGAATGTTTCTGCAGAAACCGAGGATGGACGATTCCAGCATAAGGAGATTAAACATTATTTAACAGGAGAGTCTAATCCCCATAAGACAATGGGGACACTGATAGAAAGAGATGAAAGAACGTTTGTGACGAAATGTGACGTAGTTGGACATGTCATGGCCGCCGTTCTCTGTAGACAGTGACGGACTAGCTCGTAGTATATATGAGAGTTACTGCTGACAGTTTTGTTGCTTGGTTCGAGTTCGACTCTGTACTCATGTCCAAGTACGTCACTATGACGCATTGATGCTACAAGATTCTGATTGGCTAGAGCTTATTAAACCCTCCTGTTAGTTTGGTCTCTTTGGGAAAGTCCCAAGGAGACTAAAATTTAACAAAGAGGTTTTAATAAGCTCTAGCCAATCAGAATCTTGGATCATCAACGCGTCATAGTGACATGCTTGGATTCAATAAGAGTCGAACTCGAACCAAGCAACAAAACTGTCAGCAGTAACTCTCATATACCAAGAGCTATTCAGTCACTGTCTATAGAGAACGGCGGCCATGACACATCCTATTACGTCACATTTCGTCACAAATGTTCTTTCATCTCTTTCTACTAGTCTCCCCATTAGGCGTTTTCCATTTAGGAGTGTTAAGCCCCAGAACTTCAAGCCCCTGGGATCGGAAATTACGTTATCGCTGACTTTTTCGCCAAAAAACTGTGTATTCGCGTTTTGAGTTTTGTCTACTTGTGCTTCATGCACCAATAAAACGGGTGGTGCTCGAGGGGCAAGACTGGCAAGAGGAATGTCAATCGGTGCTTGAAACCCCACTAAATGGAACGCAGGGTCATACGCTCTGGGTAGCTCTGAGGAGCTCCTTACGTTAAATGGAAAGCAGCTATTGTCTTATGGGGAATAGGGCAGATGCAGATGTCACTTGTCAGATGTCAAACAAGTACATGGGGGGACAAACAAAACAAAGCCATTTCACATAAGACTCTGTGTATCTTTTTACTTAATTTTCTGGAAAACTCGGCATTTAAAGACATTTTTATCGATAACATTGTGATTATTGGTTCATTGTCAATACTGTGAAGTAAGTGTATAGTCTGTAGAGGTGTTATTAACAGGAAATTTCTAGTTTGAAGATACGTTGTCACATGATTCACAAATCAAAATAGGTTTCTTTCTTGGGTTTAATTAGGAAAACCATGAAGTTTTGTGCTGTTGCGGGTCATAGAAACCGATCATCGAAATGAAGACGTAACATTTTTCCGATTTTCTTCAATTCAGTCTATAGGGAGGCAGGTAGTAGTTGCAAGGAAAGAGAGACGGGCAAATTGGATTGCAGCTCTTCATAGGGATGGTTTTACAGAAAACAAAGCAAATAATTATTTTGTGTGTTCCACACATTTCATTACAGGTAATACAATGATAAAAGCTTATGAGCTACGTGTAGATGAATATTTTTACAGGTCAACTGTCTGATGGTCCCGAACATCCAGACTACATTTCTTCTATAAATATGGGGTACAATGGTACAAAACAAATCTTGCAGTATCTGAGGAGGTGCGATTAACAAGGTATAAAAGATTGATGGACAGGAAATAAAAAGGTAACATCTCCGTCAGACATTGTTGTACATCAGCTTTCTTTTTATTCTGAGTAATTTATTACCGGGAGATTTACTGATCGTGTTTTTTTATGAGGTGATATGGTTGGTCTGCATTCTGCCATGGTCAAAACACCTCAGTTTTTGAAATCTGGAAAACAGCTGGAACCATAAGAATTGGAACAAACAAGACACATTGCAAATGTGAGGAAGCTAGTTTAGGGTTTTCACAATATCTATCATTTGTCTAATAGGTATCATTGCTATTTTTTTTTAAATGCACATTGGGTGATTCATTTTTATTATACATATATTTTGTCTTCATGCATTGACTGAATGACAGACTGGAAATTGTAGACGAATAAAAGTCAAAAGAACATTATTATTTGTATAACAATATGTATACCAAATGTATAATTTATAGTTAGAATTTTTGATCTTGTTTTAAATGTACCTGAACTTCTGTGATCAATCTGTTCATTTCAAATACTAGTTTAAGAAACTGTAGTAATGTCAACTTTTTCACCAGTCTGGAAAGAGAAGAAATAAGGCAACTCATAAAATATTATTGTACTTTTTATTATGTATTATTTACTTTTTCCAAATATAGAAATACATATATATGTGTGTGTGTGTTTGTTGAAATTTATATTTTTGTAGAAAATAACATTTGGTAGTACTAGATATATATTTTCCACTGTACATGTTATTAGGTTTTAAAATGTTTGTAATATACATTCTATACATATATGATGTTACTCAATGTTAAGAATCAATAAATAAACAAAATATTTTCATCTCATCATTTTCTGGGGTAAGTTTTGCAAAACCATTTTCCCTTTGATAACCTCTCGATTTCGATGCACCTCCAATGGAACCATTGAATTTTGCAAGATGCATTTTGGCAGTTGATCATCTTTGTTCTTTCATCTAGTGTGTTGCAGTAACACCATAACTTGGTGCCTAAGGAAAAGGAGCTTGGTAATCTATGATTTGGAGTTTGTATCTTCCAATATCATGAAGTTTTTTGATAATACAGCAGCTAATATCTGCCTCTCTTCACATCGTATTGAAGCAAATCGGAAAAATGTTACGTCTTCATTTCGACTTGATCGGTTACTACAACCCACACCAGCACAAAACTTCATAGTTTTACTAATAAAACCTACAAAAGAAACCTATTATGAACTGTGAATCATGTGACAACGTATCTTTTAACTAAAAATTCGATGTTAATAACACCTCTGCAGACTTATGCACTTACTTCACAGTATTCACAATGAACCAATAATTACAATCCTATCGGTAAAAATGTCTTTAAATGCCTCGTTTTCCAGAAAATTAAGTAAAAAGATACACAGAGTCTTATGGGAAATAGCTTTTTCCCCCTATGTCCTGTTTGACAAGTGACACCTGCATCTGCCCTATTAAACACTCCTTGTCAAGATGCATATAACTCCTGGTGGAATTACTTATAGCTGTGAAATTGTCATCCAAAACTGTTGATGTACGGCCTGCTTGATTCATGACATTTTTATTGCGTCAAGAGAGTTTACTCAATTTTAACATAGATGGCAGGCAAATCATTACCGATCATGATGACTTGACATGTCGTTTTGACAAACGCATGCTGCGTCATCGACATAACCTCAAATTGAACCATGTCATGATTGTCATGTCGAAGTCGAGACTCACAAAAAAATGCTATACACTACCCTAACTTTTAAGAATGACAGAAAAACACAAGAACAAATAAATAACAATAACCCAACAACTAAAAACGTCGCAAAACTACCGAACTGAGCGAAAAGTATTAAAAGAACAGAAAAATCATACGATAAATACCAATATGCAATGTAATTGACATATACCCTCAAAATAATGTTAACGTTCAAAAACTCAAAAAATTTATCTAGGAGGCACTTTGGATTGTTGGAAACTCCACTATATTCGACTTAAGCGTCATCCATTGACGAATGGAACAAACTCTATTGACGAAATTACAGGATCAAGAACTTTAGTTGAAACAAAAGCGAATCAGTAAACGCACCAGGAGTTATATGCATCTTGCTCCTTGTTAAATTTTATGGTGGATTTATGCACCGACATAACCTAAGGTTATGTCGGTGGATTTATGCAGCAGTCATAAGTTTTAAGTCATAAGGAAGAATATTCATCAATGATTGGTTGCGTACGTTTATTCCAACCAATCAATAACGAATATTCTTTCTTATGGTGGATTTATGCAGCAATCATAAGTCTTAAGTCATAAGGAAGAATATTCGGCAATGATTGGTTGGTCCGTATATTCCAACCAATCATTGACGAATATTCTTACTTATGACTTATGATTGCTGCATAAATCCACCATTGGTGGATTTATGCAGCAATCATAAGTCTTTAGTCATAAGGAAGAATAGTCGTCAATGATTGGTTGGAATATACGGACCAACCAATCGAATATTCTTCCTTATGACTAAAGACTTATGACTTATGATTGCTGCATAAATCCATCATTAGTCTCCTTGGGAAAGTCCATCCTTTTCACGAGTGAAAACGAAAATACCCGTCAATGCCTCTTCTTAGCATAAAACCAGGTCTGCTGATGACAAAGAGACTGAACGCTATTCGACGTTTACCCTCTTTGTGCTGATGCTGATTGGGTCCAAAGAGACTAACAAGGAGGGTTTAAAAAGCTCTAGCCAATCAGAATATTGTAGTATCTACTCGTCATAGTGACGTACTTGGATATGAGTACAGAGTCGAACTCTAACCAAGCAACAAAACTGTCAGCAGTAACTCTCATATACCAAGAGCTAGTCCGTCACTGTCTATAGAGAACGGCGGCCATGACACGTCCAACTACGTCACATTTCGTCACAAATGTTCTTTCATCTCTTTCAACAATGACATATTATGGATAGACTTCGTTATTTACGTTTCGATCTGCGGTCACATTCTAAGCACAATTTTTATTGCAGCTTGTTTCGCGGAAAATAGTTGCAAATCAACCCAAAATTCGGCAAAGCTAAGTTTCTGCTGAATGTTCTGCTTATTTACAATGTTTATAAGCAGATAATTGCCTCGAAATGAGCGGCAGTAAACACTGTGCTTAGAATGTGACTCTCTGTTGACTGCAGCTACTGATGTAAATAACGGAGTCTATCCGTAACATGTCATTGGATTAAACTCTCCTTGTTAAATTTTAGTCTCCTTGGATTGGGTGGACATCCCCACTTCGAATTTCACGCTTAGCCAAAGCCTACCTACTCCGCAACCAAATCAATTTGAGATTCTCTACCACAGTCCACCGTACGTAAGACCAAGTGACACTGAACAGCTTTACGCTGACCCCTCTGGCACACAGAACTCGAAATTATATCTTGAAATAATCATAAGATATAGTTACTACTTCTGTGCTCTTGCCAAATCAAATAAAGAAAAAAATATCAATCCAATAGGCGAAAAAAGGCAACCGCTAGATGTCGCTGAATAAACCAATATGTATACCAATGAGGGTGAACAACAAACTTTATAGCACAGAGAAATGTAGCAAACCTGTGTTTTTATAAAAGCTTTGTGGTGAAATCTGTAAATTTGATGGATTTTGTAGAATTGAGACTATTGCTAATTGCAGTTTTATTAGTATTTTAGAGACAATTCATGGATCATTCAGTTGTATGAGGTATATAATTACGAGATTCTATTTGTGTTTATGAAAGAACTTTATTTATTTTTGGTGAAAATGTCAATAGTACAAGTGGCCCTTACTCTCTTCATTATTTTCAATTTCAATCTGTCCTTTACTTGACATGATTCTTTCCCCATTGGGTGTTCTTTTTTCAACCTAAAATTTCATACAAAACTCCAATCACATTTTTATGATTACAATATGGTTTCTTAGAAGCAAAATGATTTTTTCAAAAATGAAGCCGAACAAATACATCAGATGAGCTTCATTGAAAATGAGTAATAAGTTTTGTAACGTACATGAAACTTAGAATTAGAAATATCTTGAACCCAGTTTCTAATTCTATTTTTTGACTCTCTATTTTCTCCCACTTCTATTCGATATTCCGATAATGGAATCTTTTGTCTCGGAATAAACTCCTTTTTCTCCTAACTGTTAGAGGAGTATAGCTGTAACAAGTCATCATCTCATCATCATTAAGTTAAAATGTTGACAATAAAACGATTTAGGTATTTCCCATGTAAACAACAGTACTGTTCTTGGAAGTCCAAACTGCAAACATACATATTTTTTTGAATAGAATTTCCAATATATTGAGCACCGTCTTCCATTTGAGTAACAGCTTTCTATCACTACGAAAACATGTATGAAGACTGATATCCGAAGTGCATGATAGGTACACTTGGGTACAGAACAAAATTTCCGCAGTTTGGTAGGTACGGTTTTATGAATATCTTGCATGTTTATATTCACCAATACCAAACAGCCAAACATTACAGTTTACAAATGGTCCATTCTAACCACTTTTAAGTGTTATCTAATCACAAAAACTTGAAAACAAGTCATTTTACACGGCAAACAATGGACTATTGTTTGTTGTTCACCCTTACAGTAGTTTCTCTAGTAATTGTTAGATGGCGTATACTTCGATTTTTTAGCCTGTATATCGAAGGAGTGCACTGTTAACAGTTTATACGGTGTCATTTGTCATTTGTCATGTTCGTCAGTTGTCTTTTTAACAGTTCAACAACTTTAGCATCATTTAAATTTTGTGTACATACAACGGTTTTAATTTAATTATATTTTTATATTATTATTTCACAATGAAGAACGTATTGATTGACGTATTATCGAGTGCACAAGTAACCAAAGCATCCCATCAAAACAAGTTGCGCGTCCTCAAACAATATTATGAAAAGGTAATGAGAATTTAATGGTATTTTTGTTTGTCAAGCATTGAATGTTTCAGGTTCCTCAGGAAGAATTCTTTGAAAAGCTTTATGAGGTTTTGAGGACTATTTTTCATCAAAGATCGGTACCTATTAAGAATGAGTACGTTGAAAGGACATTGGACTTTTTAGCGCAATTTGTTTCACTTGTCACTCCTACCAATGATATTGATGATGATTTTAATTATGATAGTGCCCCTGCTCATCCTTTTTTAACCAGGATCGTTCACGAAACTTTGAAGGTAACAGATATTTTGATAAATATTTCTTGTTCTATTTTGCATGATCATGTTACAAACACCAATACTGAATTACTTGTCAACAATATTTCTAGTAACCAATCTCAGAAATTCTTTGAAATTAAAAAGTTTGTCAATTCCAGTCCCACTACCCTGTAAAAAAGGAAAATTCACCTAAAATTATTGTAAACTTTTCAAACTCAAAATGTTTTGTCAAACCCAAACTGTTGAAATGTTTTTATTGCACCTCATTCTGAATTACTTTTCTGTCACATTTGTTTGTCAAATTGTTCTCACCCTACATTTTAACTTTGTAGCTTGATATAAATGTCAATTTTATTTGTAAAATGTAAATGACTCTTTATGATATTGAAATGAATGAATCATAAGCCTTTTAATGTGTTTGATGCATTTCTATGTATTAAATGTATGACATTGTTGTTGTTAACAAATTGTTCGAATAGTTATTTCCATCAAACGGCTGCACCCTTACAAGCAACCCTCATCAGACATTGAGAGACTTGAGAGCTAGGGAAGACGTGCTACCTAGCAGATAAGGTGTCACATATTATTGCAAATACTTTGTCAGACTATATATTATTATCGTTATCCAAAAAGAGACATTTTATCAAACTAATGAAAATAATATAATTTATTTAGTTTATTGCAAGGTACAATAACAAAGAAAACGTATAGAATATACAATAAATGTAAATTAAATTAAAAACAAAAAATACCAGTGAAAATAAACTATTCCGATTTTACACACGAATTATAAGAGAAAGTCGTCCACAGAGTAGATATTCTTATTTATCAAATGGGTTTTCAATGATTTCTTGAATATACCTACTTAGGTGCGTTTCAATTTAACGTCTGTCGTCCGGTAACGGACGATGTATGACGTCATAGTTGTTTCGTCGGGCGATATCTGTCAGATTGAATTTTGAAACGCTCTCCTAAATCGTGGGGTAAATAGTTGACGGTCGGACGTTCCACTCAAGAATTTTGAAACGATGGAATGAAGGTTTCGGACAAGACGTTCTAATATCGAGTTGTAATATTGTAGTTTGTCAGGCCGTCCAAGGGGGTGGAAAAGGGGTGGGTAAAGAAAATAAACCACCATCTCTGTTAATACGTGTTGTACATGTATTTTGAAGGCGGGAAATTATTCTAGGGGTCAAACTTGAAAGGGAAGTTATGAATTTGTAGTTTCTCAGGCCGTCCAAGGGGGCGGAAAAGGGGTGGACATAGAAAATAAATCATCATCTCTGTTAATACGCGTTGTACATGTATTTTGAAGACGGGAAATCAATCTAGGGGTCAAATTTGATAGTGGAGTTGTGAAATTGTAGTTTGTCAGGCCGTCCAAGAGGGTGGAAAATGGGTGGACATAGAAAATAAATCATTATCTCTGATAATACGCGTTGTACATGTATTTTGAAGACGGAAAATCAATCTAGGGGTCAAATTTGATGGGGGTAATTGTGAAATTGTAGTTTGTCAGGCCGTCCAAGAGGGTGAAAAAGGGGTGAACATACAAAATAAATCATTATCTGTTAATACGCGTTCTATATGTATTTTGAAGACGGAAAATCGATCTAGTGGTCAAATTTAATAAGGGAGTTGTGAAATTATAGTTTGTTAGTTCGTCTGAGGCGGTTAAAGGGTTGGATATCAATTTCTGTGTGTATATTTGTTGAACATGTCATTTGAAGACTGGAAGTCAATCAAGGGATTAATTTTGACGGGAGAGTTATGGAATTTCAGTTTGCCAGGCCGTCTGAAGGGGGTAAAAGAGGTTGATTTAGTAAATGTGACCTGATCAGTACCATAATATTTCACTGAATCCGGGCCTATTAGAAAATTCACAATGACGCACAGTCGCACATACCTATTGCTGACTGTTCTATGCTGACTATTCTATACTCTTTACAACACTTTTGGCCTATGGGATTAGCATTCTAGAGTAACTATATAATATACCGGGTGTCCGCGGAAGGTAGCTCGCACCTATAACTTTTTTGTTCTAAAAATAATCTAATGATATATTTTGAGGAATCTGCATAAGACATGAAACTGTGTTTTTTGACTAACAACTCCGGAACAACACCGGAACAGACTTGAACATTCGATTTTTAAGGGTCTTCATCCCTGAAAAAAGGGAGAAGAGTCAGAAACGATTTTTTTTTTTCTGAGTGGTGAAGGGTTGTATGATTGTATAAAGATAAAAATAACGAAAAAAAATTCTTTTAGTTTTAAATGAATGAAAAGGATATTTTCCCCCATTTTTGGGAATTTTCGTTCAGTTCCACCATCAAAACGAACGAATATTTTGGTGTTGTTTCATTTCAGTATCGAAGTCTATCATTCACTTAGTTAAACGACTTTCTTATTTTTCTCCTAAATATTTAAATTTTTTTGTGAATAATTTCACAAAAATGTGTTGTTTTCGCGAAATGGGTTTCCTTGCTTTATTCCATTTGAAATGAGAAATCTCCAGCTTTATCAAAGTTAACTATTAAAGGTTTGGTCCAGCCGTCGACCAGTGAAAACTAATTATTACTTACAATTCTGGATTCAGAAATATAACTGAATCTTTTAAATGACACGCCCCTCCCACACGACTGGTGAGGAAAAGAGAGAGTATCATATAGCCAGTATGACATCTGGCACAGGACCGGATCGGGAATAGGAAAAAATAAAACTCATTCGGGTCGATCGAAACTATGGAATATTATAACTTTTACAATTAATAGCTTTTTTCAACAACATGTGTTCATCACTTGAGGGACAATACTCCATAACATTTTTATATTAGGAAAAACCAAGAGGCGGCTCCAGAATGTTGGACGAGTTTCGTGATTTCTGATACAATTCCATTCAAAATTGGTATATAGAAGCTTTTGAGTTTGGGAAGTCATAATTTTTTTTAATAATTCAACGTAGCGACTCCAAAATATAGGACAAAATTTCTGATTCTTGGTCTGATTCTATTTTGAGTTGGTATAGTCTTATATTGTTTCACCCTTTATATGGAATAAGACATATGTACCTAAACTATGGACCTTTCCTGCAAAAAATTAATTCAAATCTAGAAAATAGTTTTCAAGAAAATTACGATCCGATCTACCTATAACTAACTTGAAAGTCAAAATCTGGTAACTGATGATTTTTAAATTTTTTATTCCACATCTGATTTTATATTTTCGAATCAATTCAAATTAATGCATTCATTTACACCTAAATAGTAATTTTGAACAGAATACGACCATAACTCACAAAATAAACGGAGTCCATCTTGGAGTTGCCATTTTGAATGATTGAAATTTGATGAAAAATTCATCATCACCAACCCCAAAATACTATTCTTATATAGAATTCAACCATAAATCACAAAACTCGACTGCCATCTTGAATTCCTGAATTTTGACAAAAAATCATTTTCTTAATTCGAACCCAGAAAACATAGGTTATAATCTTAGAACCCGCCCAGAAATTACAAAACTTTTCCGTCATTTTGAATTCACGAATTTTAACAGAAATCATCAGGATCTCTTAACCCAAAAACCAATTTTGAATCGAATCGGACATAATCACAAAACTCGTCCGCCATCTTGGAACCGCCATCTCAAATTCATCAATTTTGACAAGTTTCATCTGAGCTAGAAAACTCTGAGCTAGAAAAACCCACAGACAAATTTTGAATCGAATCGGACTATAATCACAAATCTCGTCCGCCATTTTGAAATTATTAATTTTAACGAAAGATTCATAATCTACGACCCCGAAAACCTGCACCTACTCATTTTGTATCGAATCAGAAACCAAATCACAAATCTCGCTTTTTTGTATTTTCTTTAAAGACATTTATAATGGAGTACCCACCTGCTACTGGAATTATGAACAGTGAACACCTAGGTATCAAATATCAAATCATTCCGACGTCTACAGGTGTAAATTTTGTTCAACGATTCCATTACATACCTACATATAGCATACATGTCAAATTAGCATGAAACGTGTAAAAAGAAAAACAAGTATCCCATAAAAGTAATTTTGGTCCAATACATTTAAAAAAAAATAATAGAATAGACTGTTTACGTTATTTTGTGCTGCATGCATGACATGTTTTATTTGACATATCTGACATTTCAGACGTCATTATCTATTTCTTTTTGCGGTATAACTCATATTAAAATTCAAATTCAAAACATTTCCGAGATAGTTCAAACAGATTTTCCTGAAATATTTTTTCAATTCTTGATACGATGTGTGACTGGATTCCATTATATTTATTCATTTGAAATTTTTGTGCAAACTTTCAGATTACTACGAAAACAAACAGGTTTTAATCTAGATATGTACTTTGGAAGAACGAGCACCGAATTATCTAATTCGGACCTGTATCTTACGAGAATAGCCAAGTTAGAAGTGAGGCGGAGTTTGTATTTATTTCGTCGGGAGAACACGCACTGCCATCTGACGATATACGTTTCTTATTTACGAGGCTAAAGAATCTTAAATGGGACACCTAGTATGTTTTAGCCTCTTTTGTCTCCATATGACATTCTGAATACAACCATGTATCATTTGTCACTTTTTGTAACTAATTCTTCTTTCAAATTTTGAACTTTATTTTTTAATCTATGGGTATGTTCAAATCACTAATAGGCCAAGCTGTAGATACAAATAAGAGGTTCTTTTCACACAAAATAAAAGATGCAAACGGCCAATACTATACAAAAGTTCCATTGACTGTAAAACGATTCCTTGAATAATCTTTGAGATATTTCAAAAAAAAAAACAAAAAAGTTGCAATTTTTTTCACTATTGTTAAAAAAATTCCACAAAACGATTTTGCATTAACGAACTTTGTTAAAAAAAATTGTTAACATTATTATTTCCGTCAACCGATTGCACCCCTACGCGCAACCCTCGGAAGTCTTCGAGAGACTTGTGCGAGCTAGGGAAGACGCAGCCCTTACCTTTTAACGTGTGATGCCATGCACGAGACCGGTGAATCGGTGGATCGAACCCACGACCCCACGCTTGCGAGGCGAACGCTTTACCAGCCGACCACCACGGCCCTTCTACTATCTTATAAACTATCTTATAAAAATTACTATAGGCCATTTCCGTCTTTTATTTTGTAGAGGAAAAAACCTCTATTGCTTGGTCTATAATTATAGTCCTGAAATTTTGGGAAAAATGCAACTTCACTGTTTTCGGTCAAAATGTATGTGCTATGTAAAATTTGATTTTTCAATTGAAATTACTAATTTTCTCAAATGGCAACGTGGTGGCTTGTCGAGTTAGGAAAAAGGACCATTTTATTACGAATAATTTAATATCGCACACCTATAGGTTTTAAACAAAATTCCGCTGAAAAACTTAAAAAAATACGTTATAAGTTTCACAAAATAAAGCATATTTGGTATTAAAATAAGATTAGAATGCATCGAGTAAGTTTAGAAAAACTGATAAAACTTCTCATTTTCCTTCTCTTCTGCAAAATTAAATTTGGTATTTATTTTATATTTATTTAAAGAACATTAATTTTGTTTTATCAGTTGTGTTGGTTACAGGTTTCTGGATGCACTTAAATCTTATTTTAATCTCCTTAAATCCTTCATTTTGAGAAGTTTTAAATGTAATCTTATAAAGTTTTCTGACAGAAGTTTACTTGACAACAACGATTACACAACGGCTCTATCAAATTCGACCCCTACAATGATTTTCCGTCTTCAATGCGTATTAATAGAGAAAATGATTTATTCTCTATATCCACCCCTTTTCCACCCCCGGACGGCCTGACAAACTACAATTTCTCAACTATTCTATCAAATTTCACCCCGAGATGGATTTCCCGTTTTCAAAATACATGTAAAACGCGTATTAACAGAGATAGTGATTTATTCTTCATATCCACCCCACCAGACGGCCTGACAAACTACAATTTCACAACGCCCCTATCAAATTCGACCCCTAGATTGATTTTCCGTCTTCAAAATACATGTACAACGCGTATTAACAGAGATAATGGTTTATTTTTTTATCCATCCTTTTTCCACCCCTTTGAACGGCCTGAAACTATAATTCCACACATCTCTCGTATCAAATTTGAGCCCTAGATGGATTTTCCGTCTTCAAAATACATATAGAACGCGTATTAACAGATAATGATTTATTTTGTATGTCCACCTCTTTTTCATCCTCTTGGACGGCCTGACAAACTACAATTTTACAATTCCCCCTATCAAATTCAACCCCTAGATTGATTTTCCGTCTTCAAAATACATGTACAACGCGTATTAACAGAGAAAATGGTTTATTTTTTTATCCATCCCTTTTCCACCCCTTTGATCGGCCTGAAACTATAATTCCACATCTCTCGTATCAAATTTGAGCCCTAGATGGATTTCCCGCTTTCAAAATACATGTACGACGCGTATTAACAGAGATAGTGATTTATTCTCCATATCCACCCCTTTTCCACCCCACCGGACGGCCTGACAAACTACAATTTGTCAACTATTTTATCAAATTTCACCCCTAGATTGATTTCCCGTTTTCAAAATACATGTACAACGCGTATTAACAGAGATACTGATTTAGTCTCTATATTCTCCCCTTTTCCACCCTCCGGACGGCCTGACAAACTACAATTTCACAACGCCTCTATCAAATTCGTCCCCTAGATTTATTTCTCGTCTTCAAAAGGTACAACGCGTACCAACACAGATAATGATTTATTTTCTAATTTCACCCCCTTTTCACCCCCCCCCCCGGACGGCCTGAAAAACTGCTATTTCACAACTCTATCAAATTCGACCCCTAGATTTATTTCTCGTCTTCAAAAGGCATGTACAACGCGTACCAACACAGATAATGATTTATTTTCGAATTTCAGCCCTTTTTCACCTCCCCCGGACGGCCTGAAAAACTGCTATTTCATAACTCCCCTATCAAATTCGACCCCTAGATTTATTTCCCGTCTTCAAAATACATGTACAACGCGTATGTATTAAAATAGATAATATATTTTTTATCCATCCCTCTTTCAGCCGGCAGCCCCTAGAATAATTTCCTGTCTTCAAAATACATGTACAACGCGTATTAACAGAGACAATGATTCATTTCGTTGGCGATATATTTTTCTCAGTGTATTTTGTGGATGTGGCTAGCTTCACTCCCGTAAAATTTCATTAGCCCTTGTTCTCATTGCAAGCCACTATTCAAAAAATTAAATATTCTATCATTACCCTGCTGCTACATCAACGAGTGCCTTTTAACTATTCATAAAAAATTATTGGCTGATGACGTGACACGGCACAAAAGTACACATACACATTCAACAAGAAAAGGTGATAATATCTGCATACCTTTTTGAAGAATTAAGAAAACCCAAGATTCCTACAGGTATATCAGAGTTATATACCGGGATCCCACGCCTATTTTCAAAAATGATTAATAACAGGCTGAATCTTCCTGAGTAGCTTCATTTTGCCGAGAGCGGTATATTAGAGTTAAGCTTTATAATGCATTACCACACAGCTAAAAAGGGCTAACCTACAATAATTTTAAGAAAAATGTTCATAATATGCTAATTTCTATATCATTTATCATACTAATATAATTTTTCTCTCTTGCCCTACAGTTACTATGAAACATTTTAATATCATTAGTAAGTTCAATATGCGATTTCGCGACTTTCTTTCTAAAGTAAATATTTTCTCAGAGCAATACATATCTCTATTGAACATAAATAATGTCCGTGGCTTTAAAATAGGAAATAATTTGATTGCTGAACGAATTGCTAGTGAAGTTAAACAACTGGAACAATGTCAACTGTCTCACTTTCGTAAAAACGTCTAATACAATCGATCAGCTCCCCACTTCCAATTATTCTGAGATCCCCAAAAAGGCAAATGTAGGTACTCATGATTTTGATGGAAGTAGCAACCCAACTGAAGAAAATCCTTCACTCTCTTTTTTGGAGCAAAGTCAAATAAAGCGAACTTATCCTTAATGTTACTCAACGTACAATCTCTACGTAACAAGGCCGATGAACTAACCATACTTTTAGACAGTCTCAGTTCTCCTAGGCTTGTCTTGCTAACCGAACATTGGCTGATAGCTGACGAAATAATCCACATACCCAATTACCACATGTAACAAGCTTTTGCAGAAAGAACTTCTCTCATGGCGGTACTATGATTCTCGCTCATGAAGAGTTACTTGAAACCTCACATTTTGTTAGCCTTGACAAATACAACGATATGCCTAAAGTTAGGAATTACTTAAATCAAATTTAGGAATTTCCAAGTGCAATTTGCGTTTCACCAAGCATTAAGTAATGCTTAAAAGTGATAGGAAAGTACCTAACGTAGGTATTTCCTATCACTCTTAAGCATCACTCATCGTGTGGTGAAGCGCAAATTGCACTTGGGTATTCCTAAATCCTATTTAGGTATTTCCTAACTTTGGGAATCAGTTGGTGAAATTGGCCATAAATCTTACAATGCATGTACATGCTCCGACAAGATATTCCCAGTATTCTGCCTCTATTATTGATTATGTATGTTCTAATATCGCCAACACGTCCTGCAATGTGGTAAATGCTGGTATATCTGACCACGAGGCAATCCTATTCACATTCCCGGTTTCAGGAACAAAAGCTATAGTGGCGAAACATTTTGGTCGGATTTACTCCACGAGTAACTACAATAAATTCAAAACTTTGAATTGCGCCACCCAATGGAATACATTACTCAATCACAGCGATCCCTTGACTGATTTCCACACCAACTTGGTGCATAACTTTAACAAAGCTTTCCCTTGTCGCCCCATTAAAAATAAAAATCACAGAAAACCTTGGATATCTAAAGGTCTGCGAATCTCCTCTAAAAACCTACGGTCCCTTCATCATATCAGAAAATTTGTTTCGCCAAATAGTTGGTTTCTCCCATACTTCAATAAATACAGAACTTTATATAGAACTACTATTCTTGAAGCTAAAGATACTTTAAAAACAGATTATTAGAATCAAACAATATACAAAAGGAGAGCTGGGCAATAATTAATGATCTAAGAGGAGCAAATTACTATGACATCAAGTTTTTCTAAAATATTTGAGTATTCATTTCTCAACCGTCTTATGACATTTTTATATAGATTCAATATCTTCACGGAAAATCAACATGGATTTTTATTTTAACCAACCGTTCTACTAATACTGCCATTAATGCTTTTTTTGAAAAGGTTATACATTTTATGGAGGCAAAAGAGTGCCCTGATGGAATTTTTTGTGATCTCAGCAAGGCATTCGACTGTGTCAATCATAATCAGCTAAAATCCATGATACTACAAACGAATTAGATATGCTCACGCGCATCTTCCCTCGACGCCCCTCCTATCGATGACGTCAGTAAGTGACAAAAGTAGTGATCAGCTGTATGTTGTCTTATGGGTAACGGGTGTTTTCAAAGTGTTTTTGCCTCATTTTGAACGAAAATGGTTATGTGCGCAGTTGTAAATTGAAATAATAATAACAATTTAAAGGTCAAAACCAAGTGCAGCTATTTTTCGTTTCCTAAAAATACGACTTTATGCGGAATATGGGTGCAAAGGTGTGGTCAGCGATTTAAATTCAATGTCACCAATGCCAGAATTTGCTCGGAGCATTTTCTAAAATAGGACTATAGTTTGAAACATAGGCTGATGGATTTTTCTTCAAGGCCATCTAAATTGAAAACTTGTTGGGTATGCAGCAAGTATAATCTTATAACACTTGTTCTAATATTTCGACAAGGTTTATTGTCATCATCAGGGAATGAGTGTCCGTGCGGTTGTGTGCATAGATATTATAAAATATAAGTTAACAATTGCAATGTACATATTAAAACAATTAGTAAGAGTCTTTAAAGGTTGCCATCACCATTAATTAAACTTTTATAGTCGGAAACAACAATAATAAAATTCAATGTATGCAGACGACACGTTATTGATAATATCACACAAAAATGAAATTCGTATGCATCAAGAAACAGAAAAAGTCTTAGAGCTGATGCAGGACTGGTGCAGTACCAATTATCTGCATTTGAACGCTCAGAAAACACAAATTATAAGATTTCACAACTATCAAAGAAAGTGCGATCCTGTCAGAATTCAGTTAAATGATGATGTTACCAGTGATAGCTTAGACGAAACCAATTTTCTTGGTATTTCTATCGATAAACACATAAGTTGGAAAGGTAACTGTCAAAATTTGATGAAAAGGTTGAATTCCTTATGTTTCATGTTCAGAAATCTCAAACATATACTTGAAATTCCTCAACTAGTGGCCCAATACCATGCACAGGTTGTTGCACGAATTAGATATGGAATATATTTGTGGGGCAACTCCACCTTGGCGAAAGATGTTTTCGTAGTACAAAAAATAATATTAAGAATAGTAGCTGGAGTTCCTAGTACACATTCTTGAAGAGACATTTTCAAACAACTGAGAATATTGACTTTAGTATCTGTTTATATTTATGAATTGTCAATATTTATTTTTAAATATAGACACAAATTTGTTCTCACTGGAGATTTTCACTCCGTTAACGCAAGTCAAAAAAAAAAATTACCATATTCCATTTACAAAATATAAGGTTTCAGGTGATTCACCTACAATATTGGGATTGTTTTTTTTCAATCATCTACCTGAAAATTTAAAAGAAGCCACATACTTAAAAAAATTCAGTAGTTCACTGAAACAATTCCTGACTGAAAAATGTTTTTATTCATTAGAAGAATATTTTAATATGTAGTTTTGAATTATATTCTAAGTTTACTTGTGTGTATTCGTGTTGACTTTTAAATATTTTAATATGTAGTTTTAAATTATATTCTAAGTTTAAATGTGTGTATTCGTATTGACTTTTAAATATTTTTTAATATTTAATTTTTTTTTATATTTACAGTGTAGGCTCTGACATTTTGTTACTGCTATTTCTATTTGACTATTCCTATACAAATTCATATGTCTTGTTGGAAAATAAATATTATTATTATTAAATAGTGCTTCAAACAATACCAACATACCGTCTTGTAATAAATTTTATAGTACAGTCGCCTTGAATCTATCAAAAACCATATCAGTCACGGAAGACCCCATGAACTATATGGGAAATGTAACAGTCCATAACACCTTCTTTTTTACTCCCACAGACCGCCATGAATTGAAAGAAGTATTCGCTGAAATAAAAAACAAAAAGGCATCTGGTTGGGATAAAATATCTATAAAAATTCTACAACTACCGATTAGTGCATTGGATGCTCTAGCGGAGGCAATTAACATTTCTTTTGAGAAAGGCATGTTCCCATGCTGTTTAAAAAACGCTGTCATTTTTCCAGTACATAAAGGGGGCAATCATAATGACCCCAGTAACTTTAGACCTATCTCTCTCCTACCCACTCTCTCCAAAATTATTGAAAGACTTGTTAAAAGAAGAATTCTATAATTCACGAATAAAAACAATACAGGGTGTTATTTAAGTACGTGGCCAAACTTAAAGGGGTGATTCTTTGAGTGGTTCTAAGACGAAAAGTTCATATAAACATAGGTCCGGTAATGCTTCGTTTTCAAGATACAGGGTGTCAAAATTTTTTGTCCTAAATATCTTAATAACCCTTCAACCGATTTTATTGAAATGTTTGGCAGTGTTGTTGAGGGTCGTGAAGGGCAAATTTAACCCTAACTATATCAGAATTATCATGTCCAGTGGCATCCCCGAAGGCACTGTAACCAATATTTTTGACAGAAAACATGTGCGCCACTGATTTTTTGGCAATTTTTGTATTTGTTTCACATTGAACAACTGAAATTACAACTTTTTTATATCCAGATTTTTTTTGGTATCTTGCTTTGTTTTTAAGAAAAAACATAAAAATAACTTCATTGCACATCCCTGTGACAACACAATAAAACATTTCAACTACTAAACCATCAAAAACTGGGGTCTTACTAATATTTTTTCATATCAATACTCTATTCTAGTCTTAGAATTTTCTATCAAAATTAATACAATGAAAAAAAAAAGATGTATGTATGAATTGCAGCACTTGCCTTCGGCTCTTGGCTTCGGCTCGAGCTGCAAAATGGGCTCATTGTTGTCCATGGACATGCAATAAAGACATTTTTATTTATGATTAAACAATTAATATTACATGGAAGTCATCTTTTAATTTTTTTCGCTCATATTACCTGTTTTCGATTAAACAAATAATGTTGTTATGTATTACTGCAGTGTTTTGAAACTAAAGTAAGAGGGCCATGGAAGGAACAACAAATGTTTAAACAAATTTAACTTCATAACTGTCACAAATTGAAACGGTACATACGTAATTATTTGATAGTAATTATTTGAAATGTTTTCAAGAGTTTTGAGATATAAAATTTGTTACTGATATCTGAAAATGGTTCGGTTTACAAACTCGGAAATGGCCGATATGCATTTTGTCTATGGAATGGCCCAAGGCAATTCCAGAGCGGCTAGACGCATTTATCAAGAAAGATATCCTCATCGAAATGTTCCAAATAGGCAGACATTTGTGAGAATACATGAAAGGCTGTGCGAATCAGGCACCTTTCAAAGGTCGGCTGCTCTTATTGGGAGACCTGCAACGGTAAGAACAGTGGCGCTGGAGGAAGAAGTTTTACATGAAGTTGAGCGTTGCCCCGATACAAGCACACGCAAAATTGCACAACAATTAAACATTTCTCACTTTACCGTATGGAAGATGTTGAAAGAGTACCAACTGTATCCTTACCACATACAGCGTGTTCAAGCGTTATTTCCTGCGGATTTTCCCAAGCGAGTTGTTTATACTACGTGGCTTTTGCAACAACAGGTTGCATCTCCGATATTTTTATCCAGTATATTATTTACCGATGAAGCGTGTTTTTCCCACAATTCAATTATGAACTTTCATAACAACCATATCTGGGCAGAAGAAAATCCCCATGCGGTTATAGAAAATAATTATCAACAGCAGTTTTCCGTGAATGTCTGGGTTGGTATTGTTGGCGATTATCTCATTGGACCTCATATTTTACCCCCGAGATTAAATGGTCAAGAGTATCGTCATTTTTTGGAATTTGTAATACCTGTACTACTAGAAAATGTCCCACTGGCAGTAAAAGGAGCAATGTGGTTCATGCACGATGGGGCTCCACCTCACTTCAGCATAGTAGCACGTCAATTTCTGGATGAAACTTAAGGAGAAAACTGGATCGGTCGCGCAGGTCCACAGTCATGGCCGCCCAGGTCACCGGATTTAAATCCCTTGGATTTTTTCCTTTGGGGACATTTAAAGTCCCTCGTTTTTAAAACTCCCTCGTTTTTAAAACTCCAGTCAACACTGAAGAAGAATTAATCCAACGAATACGGGATTCATGTGATCAGATAAGACACACGCCGGAAATATTTCAACGTGTTCGGGAATCGAAGTTAAGACGAGTTAATGCTTGCATTGAAGTTGAAGGAGGACATTTTGAGCAACTATTGTAAGTTTTGTGTTAGTTATTATTGAATGTATTCTTACAGAAACAAATTGCCTAGGTACCATTTTTGTTTCAGTGTGGTTTTAATAAAGGGTGTTTCTTGTTTGATGTTGCTTTGGCATTTCCGGCGTTACCACTATGCACGCACTGGCCAAATGAAACAAACAATTTTTAAGCATAACAGATTCACCTGTAATCATTAAAAACCCTATAAAAACAATTTTTTATTGTGTTGTGCCAGTGACGTGCAATGAAGTGATTTTTATGTTTTTTCTCAAAAACAAAGCAAGATACGAAAAAAATTGTAGATATAAAAAAATTGTAATTTCAGTTGCTCAATGTGAAACAAATACAAAAATTGCAAAAAAATCAGTGGCGCACATGTTTTCTGTCAAAAATATTGGTTACAGTGCCTTCCGGGACGCCACTGGACATGATAATTTTGATATAGTTAGGGTTAAATTCGCCCTTTACGACCTTCAATAACACTGCCAAATTTCAATAAAATCGGTTGAAGGGTTATTAAGATATTTACGACAAAAACGATTTCTTTTAAAAATTTTGACACCCTGTATCTTGAAAACGAAGCATTACCGGACCTATGTTTATATGAACTTTTCGTCTTAGAACCACTCAAAGAATCACCCCTTTAAGTTTGGCCACGTACTTAAATAACACCCTGTATATATTTTAATGATTATTTCTAACACTTTGTCAATAAGAATTTATTCTTGGTATATTGAATTGAAAAATATACAGCTGAGGAGTTTCTCCTACACATGCCCTCCTGTACATGCGAGTTAGATATGACCTTTTGATTTTATCTTCTGTTTTTTTTTATCTACACGCACTATGGGTAGAAGCCCTACTATTTTTATTTTGTCGTCTGTATTTTTTATGTATTTTTATATATTTTCATGTCATAATTTTAAGATAATCTGTAACACACTTCTCAGTGAGAGATTGACTTGTCCTATACATCTTGTAATGTCCCAAAGGATAAATAAATATTTCTATTTCTATGTATTTTGTATTTCTTGTGTTTTGTTTTTTGTATTTTGTATTTTTGTATTTTGTATTTTTTATCCTAATTTTAAGAAGCTGACGATCTATGACCTATCTATCTATCTAACTGATTAGAACATTAGCATTTGGACTAATCTCTTTTTTATTTGGTATATCAAGGGTGTTTAATGATATGTTCAAGTTTGTCGTGAACTGCCCTCTAAATGAGATATCAATTTTGATTGTATTTTAACTTTTTCAGTATCATGACCGCTCCCATGAATCTCTTCGATATAATTCCTGCCTCTTCGTCAGACTCATTTTATTCCACGTTGGTTGTGAAATAACCTTGGATAATGATTTATGTGACATGATTGAAGAAGCGATGCTTGAGCGTACTGCAGTAAGTATAATTTATTCATAAAATTACAACTTATATGACATTCTGATATATTTGCTGATTTTTTTCACTTCTTTTATCTTAGTTGACGAGACAGTAGTTGTGTCCATTTTCATTTGTAGTGCCTTCAATAATAAATAGGGCATTTCAAAACTTATAATTATGAAATTGCTGATTTTCAAAAATATTTCTCTTTCTAATCGCCGGCGCCGTTAGCCTACGTATATGTCTCAATCCGTGTTTGGATCAAATTTTTAAAAACTTTACCATGACAGCTTCATTCTTTAAATGCATCCATGTTAACTTTTTGATTTTAGTTGTTAAAACCTGCGTGACAGATTAGGTCTTGGTCTGTCATTTGAAACTGGCATGACGACTTGAGAGAAATCAACTTAAAAAACAAAATTTTGTTTTTTGTTTTAATATCAGTTTGTAGATAAAGTACGGTATGTAGCACGTTCACAAACTTCGCTAGACATTCATTTATTAAACACTCGCCCTGCTATGCTGCGTTACTGAAAGGACGTTTATTAACGTTTGTTACATATACAGGGTGTTTCTTAAGTACGTGTAGAAACTTTAGGAGCATGTTGCTGACGTCGAAATAAGAAAAAAAGTTCCCATAAACACATGTCTGCAAGTTATTCGTTTCTAAGATACAGAGTGTCGAAGTTTATTTCTTGTTTTTTGTGGATAAATTCCAAAATATTTGTGATATTCGAGTAAAGTTTGTTATCTGGGTTGATTTTTCAATGACAAAATCAAATTTTATGTTAATTGTGAAAAAACTAATTTCTAATTGAATTTATTTTAAATTTAAAAATCTTGTCTTTCAAAATCACTTGCATCGGTTATTTCAAATCTCAATAACTCGAAAACAGTTGCTCGCAGTGACCTCTACCAAGAATATATTTTTTACACACAGAGTAAATAACGAATATTCCCAGCAAACATTACCCAAATATCAAAATTATTTTGAAATTGTTCACAAAAATTAAAATAAGAATTTAACTTTGACACTCTGTATTTCAGAAACGAATAACTTGCGGACATATGTTTATAGGAACTTCTCTACTTATTTTGATGTCAGCAACACACTCCTAAATTTTCTAAACACCCTGTATAATATAATAATAATAATAATAATGTCGGGGCGTGGCGCAGTGGTTAGAGCGTCCGACTTTGGGTCGAAATCTCGTGGCTGGACTGGGGTGAGTCCTGCACGATTCACTGTTGCGTTCCAATTAACAGTGCTGCTCCTAAGGTGGCGCATGGAGTTAGTAACAAGGCCTATCCAGAACACGTGGCTAATGACCATAGCAGTCGATGCCGAGACACCAAAGAAAAAAAAAATAATAATGATAATAATGACCGTAGCAGTCGATGCCAAAACACCAAAGAAAAAATAATAATAACAATAATATCAGGAGTTTGGATCCCCTTCTCTGCATGGTCCGAGACCATGAAAACGCAGGGATTGGAGCGTTCCTCTTCAAGGCAGCAGCCCGTGCGGCTGATGAACTTGGTCTCAGTTTCGACACCAAACAGCGTGATCCGAACTCTGTCACCGAGTTGGAACCCGTTCGGCAAAAAGCCCATGTAAAGGCCGCAGAAAATGCAGCTTTGCTGCAGCTGCACAGGGATAAGCCTATGCATGGGGTCTTCTTTAGGAACGTCGAAGACCTCGGCTTATCCAAGAACTTGACCTACGCCTTCCTTAGGTCAAGTGGGCTGAAGTCGGAGACCGAGGGATTCATAATGGCCTGCCAAGATTTTGTTTTCAACACCCCTTTCGAATAGGGCTGTTTTATGTACTGGAATTCTCAAGTTATTGGAAGAGTGTAATATTCTATCCCTGGTAATATATCCATCTACATTCCTCATAAAGATATTTGAGTTACTCTTAACACAAATTAGTAGCCTATGTACTGGTCGACAAACGTAAGGATGCCTCCGAGAATTGGTTGCGCAGTAGACAAAACCCTGGAGTGGGGCAGGAGCTCAATCGCTCTGCATTATTCAAGCAGTTAACGTCGTGAGTGTACAGTCAGTGGAATACAATTATTGTGGCGTTATTCTGATTGTGTGTTGAATTTGAAATCCTTGTGTTGTGGTTGTGTTGTGTATAGTTTTGAAATATTATTAGATAGGTTATAGTGTAGTTTGTTGTGTTTGAGAAAATGCCTTCAAAGAGTAAAGTGACAAATAAGATTCTGAGTGGACAAAGTAGGGAAATTGTCAGTAATGTCATCAAATTTATGCAGGCAGAAGCAATGATAGGTGAAACCAGTATTCCTCTTGTGAAGGTTCAAGAACGAGTTGCTGCCGCAACGGGAGTTTGCGTTAGAAGCATTAGGAAAATTCATTCAGAAATGAATAAAATTGAAAAAGTTGAAATGGAACAATTTTCAACTCCAAATAAAAAGAGAAACGAAAAATCAAAAGTTACCATGGACAATGCTGATTTGGGAGTGGTCAGAGGTCATTTCTAGTTCTAGTTTTTCTAGTCGTACTTTATTTACACTTATGGCTTCGGGAAAATTATGCAATTTTCATAAACGGTCCAGTGATCACAGACAATTATATTATTCGAACAGTTCATTAGGAATTAATGAAAATTCAGATAAAAACCTACGTTCCTACGTGTTGCAGAAAAATTTCTCTCCCGATTGTACATTCCGATGATAACCAGCCTTAAACAGTAGTCGATCTTTGTCGCACATCTACTCACGCTTTCTATCGTTTGCGCACCTCAGAGGCATCCTTACGCTTGTCGACCTGTATGTATAGCGATGGAAGTGGTAGTACTCCCAAGTTTTATGAAAAGTGATTTGCAGGGTTCTAAAAAGTGTGTGAAAACGTTGTGAAAAAATTTGAAAGAGATAGAAATCTTTCAACCATTAAGATGATGGACGTCCGAAATATAAGTAATCAAATCTAAAAAGTGTGTTTTCAGAATACATCTTATAACACGCTTATGTGCCACAAAAGCTGTGTCGGCGAGATGGGATCCTCCCCAGAAAATCAGGCCATAGGTTAGGATTGACTGAGCATGGGCAAAGTAATAAGTTTTCAATACATCAATGTCCACAGTTTTAAGTATAGCATAGCACATTTTATTCAGGTTCTTCACAATATGGGAGATATGGTTACCAAAACATAGGTTACTATCAATTTTCACACCTAGAAATTTATTATTATTGAAATGACGTTTATCAACTTTTGTTACATATAGTATAGTAAAATGGCCGAAAGTGAACACATGTTGTCGGATTGCACTCAGAGTTTTTATAAATGTTGCAAAAAGCCTTTGGAATATTATGTGTGAATTAGTGTTTCACCCAAGTTGCATCATGTGGAAGAAAAATATGATAACCTTTATTGGTGAGAATGAAGTAATATAATGTAAAACTGAATGAAAAACTGCAGAAAAAAATCCTGTCTGACAACAGCATTCTCGAACAAAATGTAAAAGATCTTGTGAAAGAAAGTCAATGGAAATGTAATTATATCGCCAAACTGTAAGAAGAAAAAACGTGCTGGTAAATGAAGTGCTCGAAGTGGAATCAGAACTGAACGAACAGTTAGAAGTTCAACGACAATTTGAAAAACTGGAACAACAAATCGTCTCTTACAGACAAAAACTGCCTGAAAAAGGTTATGAAACAAAGACAGTAGAAACCCAAACTGAAGAAAAACAATTGGGTTTACGTAGGGAAGAATATTACTATACCTTCTGAAATAGAATTCCTTATAAATATTCGACCACTTTATCACAGAAGATACGCCTACCATTTGCCTCTCAACGGAAATAAAATAACTTCTAACAAATTTTCACAGACCCTTGACTTATTCTGTATGGATGTAAACAAAACAAGGAAGGTTTTGACAGATATCAGCGTGTAATGTAATATGGCTTTATGTCTAATCGTTCCAGCTTTGGTGCAGTATCATACGTTGTGGAGAGACTGATCCAAGGACTTGAACAGGGAGATCATTTGGGTATAACTCTATGTGACCTGTCCAAAGCTTTCGATTGTGTTTCTCATAATATCCTGCTCAAAAAACTGAATTTGTATGGAATCAAGAGTGGAAGTTTGTATCTCAATAGAGATAGCGATAGCAATACCTATTGCTTTTGCATTTCGTAGTATGTAAGCTGAATCGTGTGCAGACGTGCGAACCGATGAACACCCGATAGTGATTACGATAGCGACGTGAATTTATTTGTCTTTACAAAAGGAGATGTCGTCTATTTCTTATTAACGGACATGTTTCTATATTTTGCTATCCTTTTTCAAATCCGGAATGAAGTAATATGAAATTATTGTCATGATGACATGCCATGTCATGATTGTCATGTGTGTTGTTTAGTTCGATATAATAAATATTACATTTGATTTTGTTACCAATATGAACATTGAATGTTCTGTATCTGGCACTCCCGCAAAGCGGATGAAAACAAATAATGAAATGTGGAATGTGTTGGTAAATTTTTTGCAAGTACACCCGGAAATGGTAACTCATTCATTTATGGGGTTAGAGGGAAGAAAAAATACAACTCCTTATGGGAAGAAATTGCTGGCAAGATCAATAGTATGGGCTATGGTAAAATCATCGAAGAAATGGATTGATGTGAGCTGAGAAGGTCAACACTATGATAATTTCATTCATCACAAAAATTATTTATAGGCATTTACGAAGTGGAAATCCAAAGTGAAAGGTAAAGCACAGGCGATTAAATGTGGGATGAAAAAAAAACAGGAGGTGGTGGCCCTCTACCAGTATTAAATACTGTAGAGGAAAAATTGATATCTATAATTGGCTGGGAATGCATTGAGGGTGATCAAACTGCTGAATTAGGTTTGGTAAGTTGGTTCAATTCCATAAATTTGCGAATATCGCACTAACGATGGCCTAGTAGCTGAAAGACCTTTGCAATTGTAATTTGTGTAAAAGTGTTTTCTATTATGATATCGATGATCTTGTTTCCAGAAAATGCAGACTTCAGTACCCGCCCAAACTGATACTGAACCAGGAATGCCAGAATTGATATTTTTTGATATTTTGGACAAGGAAACAACTATTTCACCGACTGATGCAACTATTTCACCTACAATATAATATCTTTGCCAACGGAAAAAAATTCCACGAACAGAGGAAGGAAATAGCTGGAAATAATGAAACCAGAAAAGAGATGAATAAAACCAGAAAAGAAACATTGAAAACCAGAAGGATTATCAGAAATAAAAAATAAGAAGATACCAATACTCTTCTCACCATGCATAAAGACACAATAGGCGTAATGAATCAATTGAATGGTAACATTTCAAGATTAGCTGATAATGTTGGTAGACAAAATTCCATTTTATCAGAAATCCGAGATTTCATGAAATTGAATCGAGATAATATTGTTAGTGCTACATCAGTACATGATCATGACAGTGCCTTATAACGGACATCACCTAATATTTTTATACAATGAAATGTCTCAAAAAGTTCTTCTTTATTTTTAGTATTAGAATATTGTTTTGTTCACAGAAAATGTACTACTAAACAGTACCACCCAATAAATGTTCATATACTGTCTTTTGGTAATTTTTTCACATTAATTTATAGCAATATCTTCATTGAAAATTTCTGTTGACAACTTGTAACCTCGATACTTCGCCTTCGTTACCATTTTGGCAATTGCCGGCATCATTGTCTGCTGGTACAGCTCTGTCTTCCACGCCAACTAAATTCTCATTTAGTTCCATTCCTGCTCTGATACACATGTTGTGCAGTACAGCACATGGATTAACAATAGCTCCAACTTTTTCAGGAGAGTATCTCAATGTCCGTTCTCCAAGAGGAGATCTGAACCTAGCTTTCAGGTTTCCATTACATCTCTCAATAATACTTCTGGTGATTTTAAGTGACCTGTTGTATCTACCCTCTGGTGTATCAGGTTCTGGATTCTCGAATGGGGTCAACAGCCAAGGTTGCAATGAGTATCCTGAATCACCTATCAACCATGTATTTCTTTCTCCTGCAAATATAAAAGTCATTTGAATGAATATTTCTGGGTTAAGACTCACCTCTTCTATAATTCTGTTCCATATATCTTTTCACATCTGAGTCCCGCCATATAAAAGAGTCATGGGTAGATCCAGGATATCTAGCATTGATGCTCAAGATTTCCAAGTTGAAACTGCATATTATTTGCACATTTTTGGAATGAAATCCCTTCCTGTTGACATAAAGATGTTCGGAGAAGACAGAAATCTTTGGGAGATCGTTTGCTAACGAACAGTCGTTACCGACCGATGATGAACCCTTTACTCCAATAAACACCTAACTATGTAGGCTTATTATGGCAAGAACCTGTCAGAAAACAACTACTCCCCTGGCTAAGACCACGACGGGTATTGAATTAAATCTAACAGCTACTTGTGCAACGTTCCTCAAAACATCAGAGGACGCAATTGCAAGTGACCTCTATGATCATAATAAGCCTACATAGTTAGGTGTTTATGGGAGTAAAGGGTTCATCATCGGTCGGTAACGACTGTTCGTTATAAAGATGTTCATCATCAGGTGGTGCTAAGTTAACCACATGGGTACAATCAATACAACCAATGACTCCGGGGAATCCAGCAACATTCATAAATCCTGTTTTGAAAGCCATTTTTTGTTGTTTTGTTGGGAATCGAATCCACTCCACTGCAAGATGCTGATTTATTTTTTCAATCGCTTCTGTGATGCATTTACTAGCAGCTTCCTGACTAATGGAAAGCGAAAACTCTTCTGCAATACCACGCTGGTAGTGACCAGTAGCAACAAATCTCAAAGATAAAAGGATCCTTAGTTGTTTCGGGATTCTTGTATTCTTTTGTCCGTCTTCCATGGTAGGGAATAATATTCGGAACAGTCCAGCTGTCAGATCTTTATTCAGTCTGAATAATTCCACAAATCTTCAATCCGGCAACGAAAAAGGATCACTTGCATCACGCATTACTCTCTTTTGGATCCGCAACTCTGCTTGCCTATCCCTAGGAACAATCTGGTTTAATAAAAATTGTTGATAAGGAAACATAGTTCACACGTTACTTGAATAAATCAAACAATATAGAATACCGAAAAACCGAAATAATCCCAACTTCTAAGACACAGACGCAGCTCTCAAGACATCTAGCATCTAGGTTAGTTTAGTTTAGTCTTCGTTTTTTTGGTTATAACTTCACGTCAGAACGGATTGAAATGTTTTTTCTATGGAATATTTCATTCATATACACGGCAACAATGTATATCTTTCGTTTAAAAGAGATGATCCGATCTTAACCGAATTCAATCGTCTTAGATAGAGAATTACTTACAGAATACCATTTTTGAAAGAGACATTGTCTCTATCGCCTCGCTATCTCTATGCCTATCGCTATACAAACTTTTTACAAACTCCCACTCCTGGGTGTTACTCTAAATCTCATTATATACTACATGGATGGATGTTTATACCGAAAGCATTGTTTATATAGAAGATAGTTAGTCAACCTTATGGGATTATAATTGGATCAAAATGGATACGACATGTGGATGGCGATAGTGAGCACGCATCCAAGTCATGTCGTAACTTCAGTGATCTGGCCTTCAAGTCATGTCGTAACTTGATTAAAACAATGGAAAAGAATTAAAATCAGGGTTTTTTGAAGAAACCTGCATTAAAATGACGTCAAATATTCATGTTTGTAACTAATCACGCTAGATGACACTCGCGTTTGTGTCCAATACCTTTTCCACAGCCATTGACTAACTATGTTCTATTTAAACAATGCCGAAAGTAATATCAATAATATAACGGATAACTTCATTACACAACTGAACTACCATATAACAAAAAAAAACTAAAGTAGATAAGAAATTTCAAAATAAAAAACCGTGGATTACAAAGGGGCTACTCAAATCAATTAATGAAAAAAATAAATTATACCAGAAAGTGAGAAAATCTCCAAATGATGACCAATTGAAAACAGAATATAAAATTTATAAAACTAAATTATCGAAGTTGATAGAACAATCTAAAAAAAAAACATTAATCAAATGGTAAAAAAGAATAACAATACTTCAAAGAATTTGTGGAAGTGCGTAAATGATATATCTAACAAATCTCGACCAAAAACGGAATTCCAGGGAATCGAACATAATAATCAATATATCAAAGACAACCGGGCTATGAGCAACTTATTCAACGACTACTACAGTGAAATAGGGAAATCTCTTGCAGACAAAATCACAATTGATGAAAATTACTCAGAAAATATCGATTCATTGAATAAAACAATATATTTACATCCAACCAATGAAAATGAAGTCTACAACACGATACATCTATTAAAAAACAAAAAATCGCCAGGTGTAGATAATATAAGAGCTGAAACCCTCAAAATAGTTTCAAATGAAATAAAGATGCCAATTGCCCATATAGTGAACAAAATATTCGAAGATGGAACTTACCCAGATATTCTAAAAGTAGGAATTATAAAACCTCTCTATAAGGCAGGAAGTAAATTGAGAATTTCTAATTACAGACCAGTAACTCTAATATCTAATATTTCAAAAATAATTGAAAAAATTATCAAATCTCGGTTAACATCATTTTTTAAAACAAATAACGTGATTCATGACAGACAGTATGGGTTTCAAGAAGGAAAATCAACAGAAGACGCAATTCTAAAACTAACGTCGGAAATCTATGATGCTCTTGATAAAAAATTACCAAACCTCTGCGTTTTCATTGATCTCTCTAAAGCTTTCGATACTGTCAGCCATGAAAAACTATTGAACAAACTAGAAAAACACGGCATAAGAGGAAACGCACATAGCATTCTAAAGAGCTACTTATCGAATAGATCACAACAGGTAAGTATAAATGGAGTAATCAGCGATATAAAAAGGGTCAAATACGGTGTCCCCCAAGGAACTGTTTTGGGGCCTTTATTGTTCACTATACCGGGTGGCTACGGAAGTATTGCCTACGGAATATCTCAGTTATTGTATGAAGTAGTTTTGTGAAATTTGGAGCGTCGATATAAGAGCTAAAATTTGAGCATATTGACATGTCGAAGTTAACTTCCGGTCTGACCGGAAGTAACATCAACTTTCTTATTTTAAATAGAAACCCTATTTTTTTTCTTTTCGCTTTATTCAGCATTCAATTCCCTTTCTGATGACATATCACAAGTTGGTATCTAACCAGAAACTAGATCAGAAAAAAATTATTATTGAAATTCACCGAGTAGGCCGTGGAAGCAAAATGAAAGCCAAAAATTGAAAAGTTGGCTATGGAAACCATACGTCACTTGATAACAGTTGCTACTACTGTGATATTTTATTTTCATTCGTCGGCGTTATAAAAAGCTGCCAAAAAAAATATTGGAAAAATTGGGAAAAAAAAACAATACTCTGTAGGTCCATAACTTAAATAGGAACATACAACTTTTTCTTGCCTGTACTATTCAGCATAACCATTCCTTTCTAATGATATAATAGAAAGTAATTTTTTGAAATGAAATACCAAAAAATCCAATTATTATTCTTCAAATAACGAAAAAACAGATTTCTCGAAAAAAAAAATTCAAATTGATAGGATTAAAGATAAAATAAATTCAAAACAAATGTTCGAAATGCATTCCCTCAGCGTCAATACATTTATTGACTCTGGTGATATTTTCATGTAAAACGTTTCTCAACATTTGGGGCGTGATATCTTGGAAAGCTCTACGAATTTTTACTTCTAGCTCATGTAGAGTTGTAGGCTGTGTGGAATACACCCTATTTTTAAGATGCCCCCATAGAAAAAAGTCGCACGGAGTAAGATCAGGTGACCTTGGTGGCCACCCGACTGGACCATGGGTTGTTATAAGTCTCTCTTGAAAGCGATTTTGAAGATAATTTCTCGCTATTCTTGAATTATGCGGAGGGGCGCCATCTTGCTGGAAGTACATTCTCTCAGTTATTTCCGCTGGTAGGTTGTTGATGAATTCCGAAATTTCATTCGTTAAAAAATTAAAGTATCTCTCTCCGGTTAGTTGGCCTTGAAAAAGATTGGGGCCAACAATATGATTTCCAACTATTCCTGCCCAAACATTCACACCAAATCTCTCCTGGAAGCCGCCTTGTCGAAACAGGTGCTCGTTTGCTATCGCCCAGTACCTGGAACAAAAGACCGTTCACACTTTTAGCACTTTACACTTCGACTATCGACAATAATCCAAATAAAGTACAGTACCTACCTTGTATTATTCCTGTTAAATAATCCATTGTTGGTAAATCTTGACTCGTCCGTAAACAAGATATAATAGTTAAATAGGTGATTCTCAGCATTTTGTCGAAGAAACCAATTACAATATTCCAGGCGCCTTTCACCGTCATTTTCATACAAATGTTGATGCAACTGATACTTGAAGGATTTCAATCGATGTTTTTTCAAAATTTTCCTAGCAGAGTCCTTACTTATAGTTAATTCGGCGCCAATCTGCCTTGAGGAAATTGTGCTATCATATTGTTCTAAAGCTAATACATTAATTTCAGTTTCCTCATTAATAACAAATGCTTCTTGGTCTTCGTGAATATCAGGCTCAGTTCTTAATTTTTCTTCAAGCCACTGGAAATACCTTCTTGACGGTTGCTGCCTCCCTGGATATCGCTCTAAATACAATTGTTCAGCGGCATAAGAATTTTTTAAACATTCACCATAAATGAGAAGCATGTCAATTTGTTCGGTTCGTGAATAACGGGTCATTTTTTGAATATTCCACTAACTGATTTCGATTTCCAAACCCTTTTAAAATGGCAGAATCAAAAACACTACTTCGAACGTCAAAATAATATGGATAGCAGCGTTCGTGACAGCTCTCATTTCTTTTTTGTTTCATTCCAAAATACATCTTAATCAGCCTACTTATTAATATTTTGGTTCGAATGATTATTGCAATGGAATGATTATTCTGAATAGCACAAACATCGTCCATAGGTAGATATTATAATATCTATGGACGATGGCACAGACCAAGTACGTTTATGTTCCTATTTAACCTAGAACCTACAGGATATAATTTATCATTCCACATTATTTTTAATTTTATTTTTGCGTATGGCGATAATCTGTTTTGTTATTTGAGGAATAATGATTGGATTTTTCGGTATCTCAGTTCAAAAAATTATTTTTTATTATATCATTAGAAAGGAATGGTTATGCTGAATAGTACAGGCAAGAAAAAGTTGTATGTTTCTATTTAATTTATGGACCTACAGAGTATTGTTTTTTTCCCAATTTTTCCAATATTTTTTTTGGCGGCTTTTTATAATGCCGACGAATGAAAATAAAATATCACAGTAGTAGCAACTGTTATCAAGTGACGCATGGTTTCCATAGCCAACTTTTCAATTTTTGGCTTTCATTTTGCTTCCACGGCCTACTCGGTGAATTTCAATAATAATTTTTTTCTGATCTAGTTTCTGGTTAGATACCAACTTGTGATATGTCATTAGAAAGGGAATTGAATGCTGAATAAAGCGAAAAAAAAAAAAATAGGGTTTCTATTTAAAATAAGAAAGTTGATGTTACTTCCGGTCAGACCGGAAGTTAACTTCGACATGTCAATATGCTCAAATTCTAGCTCTTATGTCATTATATCGACGCTCCAAATTTCACAAACCTACTTCATACAATAACTGAGATATTCCGTAGGCAATACTTCCGTAGCCACCCGGTATACATGAACAACTTATTTCAGTTGGATTTGAAGGGCAAGGTCATCAGCTTTGCTGATGATGCAGCAATTATTTTCAAAGGTGAGGAATGGAGTTCGTTGAAAAGTGCTGTAGAATATGATATGAGAAAAATAAAAAAATGGTTTCAAAATAATTTACTTACCCTCAATATAGAGAAAACCAAATATTTGCCATTCTCTTCATACGCAAGCGGCCTACCTGACCTAGGTCCATTACTAATAGACCAAGATACAGCTATCCCAGAAGCTGAATCAATCAAATATTTGGGAGTGATCGTGGATAGACACATGCGGTGGGATTACCATACTACCAGTCTAACCAATAAAGTGCGGGGATTGTTAACGCGACTAAAATACCTCAGAGGATTTTTAGAAATCCCCCAACTCAAAATAATATATTATTCATTGATTCAGAGCCAACTTCAGTATGGTATTCTGGGATGGGGAGGAGTAACAGACAACCATTTGGATAGGTTAAATAATACCCAAAAATGGATCTTGAGGATAATTTTCCGCAGAGATATCAGATATTCTAGTGATGCCCATGACATCAGGCAAATCTTTGTGATGAGGATACTATTAAATATTAAATATTAAAAGTAAAAAAATTATATTGAAATACAGTGATCATAAGTACGAAACCAGGAAAAAGAATGAGAAATCTGTATTATTGAAATGTGAAAAAACTATAGGACAACGAAGTTTGCAATTTTTTGAGTACGAAATTGTATAATATTCTACCAATTCATATTAAAAACGTCAAAAGTAGTGCAAAATTTAAAGTAGAATTAAAACAATGGATTCTACAAACGAATCGATATGTTTTTCACAACATCATCAACAATATTTTTAAATGAAAAAAGAAATGAAATTAAAAACAGAAAATACTGAAACGAGACAAAACTCACCATTATTGTGACTTAATAACCGGGCATGACTATTAATTTCAAAAGAACATCGCCAAAGATTAATTTGTACAAACTCTGTGATTTTTCACCGTTTATTTGTGAATTGTTAAATTCCTTATGAATTTTTTATGAAAATATAAACTATTATTATTATGACATATACACCCCAAATATTGGAAGGAAATGATTATGCATCATGATTAAAACGTCATTGATCAGGATTTTTTGTATTTTGTCTTGATACTAGATACTATATTTGGTTATATTATTTTTGAATTTCTATTACTATTATTATTGTATTTACATTATTTTAGATTTAATTACTTCCTAAGTCACATACAAGCGATAGTTCCATACTTAAGCTTCGTTATTTTTTTCTTGTTTATTCGCTGTTTTTGTATTATTTTTCTTGTATTAACATGAATAAACATTATTATTATTATTATTATTATTATAATAAATCGATTCCAAACAGTATATTATAACAAGGAGTCCCCCAAGGTTCCCACTACTATTCATTATCTATAAATGACTTGACCCCAATTTTAACACCCTCATATATTCGCATAAGGACTATGATTCCCTAATCTTGATGGCTGCAGACGCAGAGGATAAAGCTGAGAACTGGTTTTTGCCAATCGACTCAAATTAAATAATGATTAAACACAAAAGTTGATATTTACCACCAATACATATACCCAAGAAAATCTCAACGTAAAACTACTAGGACTAACTGTTGGAAGCCCCAACTGCATTCAGGCAACAAAAGAAGGCTATTAGAATCCTGGCAAATGCCAAATATCGTGATAATTGCAGACCATTGTTTAAAACGCTGAAAATTATGATCTTCCCATCTTTGTTTAATTTGAGTACTTTACTTGAGATCCATAAGAATTTACCAAACATAATTATTGAATCTGATATTCATGAGCATAATACAAGAGGATCACAAAATCAGAGTACCTAGATATAGACTCTACCTGAATCATTGAAGACGTTAACCATATACTGCTTCAAGAAAGTTATGAAATAATTTCTGGTGAGCCGTTCTTTCTTCTCCGTAGAGGAATATCAGAAATGTGTTGAAGAAGGTTTACCTTCTCATTCTCACCAAACCCAATAATTTTCAATGTGTTGTCTATTTTAATTGTTTTTATTTATACTGACTTTTTATTATAATTTCTATGTGCAATATTATTTGTATCCTAAATTTCTAACTATATACAATTTTTTTTGTGACGTGCTATTATTATGCAACTGTTTTATTATAATTACTATGTGCAATGTTATTTGTATCATAGATTTCTAACTATATGCAATATTTTGTGACGTGCTATTAATATGCAACTGTGTATAACGTAGTTAAATAACAATATTCCATTCTATGTATATTTCTTGTGTGTTATAATATGTAACTTATTTTAATACTCCAATAACCACAGATTAATTTGAGCCAAAAGTGTTGGATGAATTGTAGCCGATGAAACTTGGCATGTGACTTCTTGACTTTATGTATAGTGAGAAAAAAATTGTTTACAAAAAATACGGGGTGAAACTAAAAAAAAAAACTTCATGCTAAAAAAAAAGTTTTTTGTATTTCATCAAAAAGTAAAAGGGCTGTCGTAAAACGGCTTCGATGGAATAAGAGGCGATACAATTATCTACAAAATAGTCCACGAATACTTTGAATAGAATAGGTGTAATTTGACATTAGATCGTATATTAGAGTCGGGACACTCTTTGACAGGACATCGAAAAAACGCGTTTTAGCCTATGTCTACCTTGTAAGGCCGAATGATCACAAGGGCGTATCGTCAGGGAGGGAATATGTAAAAATATGTTTTGAGGTACACGTAACCAAAGTAACTGTGACGGTTTCTTTCAAAATCGAATATTTTTGTCAACTGAAGCTTCCGAAACGAAATACATAATATATTCATACCGAAATGTGTTCGTTACAGAATTGTAAGAGCAATTCCAATAATTTATATCATTTTCCTGGGGATGCAGTTCCATTACAAACATGGAAGTCGGCGGTCAAGAGAGCCGCGTAGAATATAACATCAAAAGCGCGAATTTGTCAGGTGAATTGAGATAGGTCAAGAGTAATATCTATTGAATTGGTAAAACTTTTGGGCAGAAGAGTTTCCTCCGACCGAGAAAAACTCTACTGAATGTATACAAGGTTATTCATAGTTTAAATGATATTTTTCATAAACGTACACTCCAATAAAGGAGATTTTGAGTATGTCGCAAAGAAGTTGAAAACTGGTGCTATTCCTGTTTCAAGAACGATTGAAGAGACTGAATCACTTGGTACTAGATCATTTCAACATTTTCTGTGCATGGGGGAAGATGTATTTTCTAATGTTTTGAAAGAAAACGACGAGTTAAGGTTTCCTCAAACCAACGCGGGAACGCGGGAACGAGATGAATCCGAGACTAAATTCTATAGTAGTACATACCGGTGTGATTATTTGTATTCCGAAATGTATGGAATAAATTCATTATTTCTGCATATAAACATATATTGGAAAATTCCTCGAACACGTCGATTTTCTTTTCCGATTGGCGAATTTTTGAACCCCACCCTAAATATATAGGGTTATTAGCATTCGAGAATTACTTTAGTGATATTGTTAAATGGGACACCCAGTGTATTTTTCCATATTTGGTTAGGGATCGTCATTACAAATCCAGTCATACCAGGTTTGATAGGATTATGTCAAACGGCTGCGGAGATATGAGCACAAAACTTCTCCATATGCCCAATGAGTGCGACAGAGACTTTTGATCTTCCGAATCGTGTGAAGTCTCAGTCATACTCATTGGACATACGAGGCAGTTTTTTGCCCATATCTCCGCAGCCGTTTGACATAATCCCATCAAACCTGGTACTACTGGATTTGTAATGACGATCTCTAACCAAATATGGAAAAATACACTGGGTGTTCCATTCAAAAATATCACTAAAGTAATTTTCACTCGAATGCGGATAACCCTATATATTCAGGGTAGGGTTCAAAAATTGTCCAATCGGAAAAGAAAATCGACGTGTTCGAGGAATTTTCCAAAATATGTTTATATTCTGAAATAATGAAATTATTCTATACATTTGCATCGTACTGTATATGGTTTGCTACGTGTACTGTTTTACAAGCAATTGACACGGTTCCAAAGTTCCGTTCCCGCTTTGGTTTGACGGAACCTTTAAAGTTAAAATTGGTCCAGTATGAAGCTTTCATGGAAGAAAAAAATCTTTTAAATATTTTTTTGGAACAAATCGTAGAACGAGTTCAAATCAGAAATGAAAATTTGCAAACAAAGTTGAATATTTACGGGAAATTTGGTTTCAATTCAGATCAACTTGCAAATAAAAATATAATCCGTGATGGAAAAAGATGGCGACCCGAGACTGTGGAGGAAGCATTAGTTATTAGATCCGCATGTGGTACTTCTGGCTATGAAACCTTATTAAAACTAAATTATCCGTTACCTAGTATAAAAACGTTGAATCGTAAAATAAGTTACATTCAATTTACTCCAGGCATATTACATGAAATACATCATTATTTGAAGATCAAAATTCAAAATTTTTCAGACTGCAAGAAAGATTTCTGTTCATTTTTGGATGAAACAATTATAGAACCTGGAGAACAGTACTGTGGGTAGCTAGTTGCACTAATATGGGAAGGGAAACTTTAGAAAAAGGGACAGAAACAGCTACTCATGTTTTGGCTGTCATGTTAGGTGGAGTTTCAAGTGGATGGAAACAACTCATATCATATCATTTCACATGGAAGAAAATGAAGGGGGAATCTTTGGCAAAACACTCATTAGAAATCATAAACATAATATGTTCATCTATTGGATTCAATATCGTTAATGTCACCACAGATATGGGCCCTTCCAATCAAGCTATGTGGATATTTAGGTCTGAAGTCAACAGATACGAATGTTCTGAATTTTCCAGCAATTTTATAGCCTTCAGCTAATCTTTTTCGGCCTCAGCCTATTGTAATTTTTTTGAAAAGGGAATAAAGTTGTTATTTGTTATCATTTATTGGTTTATATGATATGAGGGAAATTGCCAGACAAATGTCCTTTAATAATGATGCACTGAACAAATTATCAGACAAACAATTTAAAAATCAATTCATTAATGTTTTTGTATATCCTGAAACAGAAGGACAATCTAATGCATGAGTTTGTGAGCGAAGCATCACCGACGAGACCGGTTTTAATACACTTTCCATTTTAATAAAGAATTGTGAAAGAGAAAAATTTTTCGAAAAGACAATCAGGAATATTTTTAAATAAAAATTATGGACCGATGGCCGAAGGGACATGAAGATTAAGTTGGATTGTCGGGAAAAAAGTAGTTTGTTGGATCGGTGTCGCCCCTCTTCCTGACGTCAATGACGCCACCTTTCCTTCGAATACGGCTGAATTTGCCCATCCAAATTGTATGCAAATGTTATAACATTGAATGATGGATCAAAATGAAGGGTTTATTAATCTGAGGGAACTGGGTAACTTCTGGTCCGTATGCCGCCCTTGGCCCGGTTAATTTAGTTAGATCCGACTATTCCAATACATTTGTACAGCTGCTTCTATAATAACATTTTCAACATTGCTTTCAACCGGAAGTTGATTGAACAGGGAGGGGGGCGACCGGGTACCGATCCAACAAACCACTTTTTTCCCGATAATCCAACTTAATCTTCATATCCCTTGAAGGGCATATAGACTGGGAGATCGTGACAGATTTCAGGTGACGATTTTCTTGTTTATGCCTTTGAGACCAGTGAAAGATATGAAACTTCTGACCAACATAATGAAAAATTTGAGCGGTCGCCTTCATACAAAAAATTCAATTACGGCACTCAACCTCACTTCGACATCCGCAAATCTTATGCCACTTTTTTTATGGGACATTTATGATGGAAACTTCCATTATTTCAATTGGCAGCAACGAGAAAATCGTCTAAAAATTTTTTTCACAAGTTTATGCCCCCACCCTTTGGCCACGTGGCCCACGTGTAACCCTTATGCCTATCATTTTTTCGGTGCTATTGTTTATCTTGACATGCCGTTGGTGTACATGACAGCGGCGATGAAATCGTCCCAAAACACATTTATTTTTTAATGAAAATCGAATTTTTTACATGAAAGCCACGCGGCGACTTCTCAAATTTTTCATCTTTCTTGTCAGAATTTTCATGTCTCAGAGGCATAAACTTTGCAACGTTATTACAATCCAATCTCAATACAAATCAGTATTTTAAATAATCCGGTCTGAATTAATAACATTTCCATTTTATCATAGTAGACACTATCGTTGCTAGGTGAATGTTGACAAACGTAAATGTCATAAAATAACAATAATTTTCATATGTGTCAAAGTTAGAAGTCAAAATGAATGAAGATTTTGGAATTCCTGACGAAATTACTTCTCTTTGTGCCCGCGCGGGCCATAAAGTGAACTTTATGCTCGCACGGGCATAAAGTACGACATTAGATAGTTGGTAACTAAGTTATGTATGTACCGCGGGCATAAACAGATGTGTTTACCCTCGGGCGACTTACAAACCCTCAGGCCAGAGGCACTCGGGTTCGTAAAACGTCGTCCTCAGGGCATAAACATCTATTTATACCCTTGGTACATAAATAACTATTCTATACATACACGTTTCATAACGCCTGTTTTTGACATCCAACTTGATTAGTAGTGCTAAGTTCTGATTATAAGTTTTCTGACTCTTCCTATTCAATTATGTTTCTGTGGAAAAATCAGCAAAAAGATCAAAGTGTAAGAAATAGCTAAACTTTATACGGGTGCCCGTATTTCGAGCTCTACCATGGGGATCTCAGTTATTATAAGAGATACGAGGTCGGTTAAATTAGGGCAAAGTTGGGCGTTTTCATGCTGAACAATTATCTGTCATTTTTAGTTTTTAAATTATTGGAAAAAAACGGAAATTTGTAATTTTCGTTTTATTTTTTTTAAGCGAAAGCCAAAAGAACTAGACGTTTTTAACTAGAACATTCTTGAGGCACTTTTTTACAAGGAATCTAAATTTATCATCGTATTTTCCAAGGTGTTTTTGATGCCAGAGTTACAATAATCAACTTTGGTTTTTCTTATGAGCGCCATATTGGATTTTTGTCTTTTTAAAAAGTATTTTTTTCTGATTACAACGATTTATCACACAATATGATCGAATCTTACATGCTGATCAAAATTAGGAAAAAATCGTTTTTGCGAAGAGTGCTTTGGAAAGAACGCCAACAATTTTGTTAAACAAACTAAATTTTGACAGTTCAGTTAAATATTCGGGCAAAACTTTTGAATTCTTTCAAGTTCTAATGCCATTTTCAAATGAAGAAAAGCGTGATATGCTTCAAATTTATTACGCCTCGCATCGAAATGCGCAAATTACGTCCGAAACGTATCTCCAGCGGTATCCAGAGAGAGAGAGAGAGAGAGAGAGAGCAACCAGCACAGAATTATTTTCTATTGCTCCATAGAAATTTAGCCGATTATGGTTCATTTGTAAAGCCTAGACGAAGGTACAACCATTTTTTAAATAGAAGATAGTTAGTCAATGCCTGTGGAAAAGGTATTGGACACAAACGCGAGTGTCATGAATATTTGACGTCATTTTAATGCAGGTTTCTTCAAAAAAACCTGATTTTACTGCTTTTCCATTGTTTTAATCAAGTTACGACATGACTTGGAGGCCAGATCACTGAAGTTACGACATGACTTGGATGCGAGATCACTGTCGCCATCTACATGTCGCATCCATTTGAATCCAATATAAATCCCATATGGTTGGCTAACTATCTTCTATACAGGGCAATTCAAATTCGACCCCCACCATTGGGATCTCCTAAACTACAGGAGATACGTCGAAGCTTAAATTGGGGCAAAGTTGCGTATTCTGGTGCTTAACAAAATACTGTTTTGAAACTTGGAAAATTCCGAGTATTTCCGGAAATATCGGAAAAAAACTGAAAATCGGAATTTTCGTTTTTATTTGTTTCTATCGTTATTTGACAACATAGATCAAAACCAAAGGTACATTTTCATTAATACTTTTTTTCAGCTACACGTTTTCATGTTCAGATTTACTATCCGACGTTTCGTCTTCTGGCATTCATCATCAACTTTTTTTATGTTATGGGCGCCATGTTGTTTTTTATACAGAAAAATAGTGATTATCATTCTGATTTCACTGATGTATAATTTGATATGATTTGCACCTCTGAAACCACAGATATTAAAAAAAAAAACAACTTCATCTGAGATGGTCATGACTCCATCGAAAAATTTTGTTTAATAAACACTAGTTGTCAGAACTCATTAAACATCATAAGTTTGCACAAATAGTTCAGTCTAAAATAAATGTCTTCATTCTCAAATGAAGAAAAACGAGATATGTTGAAACTTTATTATAAATTTGATAGGAAGAGTACGAAAAAAGCACAAATTTATTTTGAATTATATCCGGAAAGACAACAGCCGGATAGAACATTATTCGGAATTTTGGGCAAACACTTGGCTGAGTACGGTGCGTTTCAAAAAACAAGAATGAAATCATGAGCTTGTAAAAAATGCAAAAAAAGTATTACAACAAGTGTTCGAAATGATGGCCTTCCTCTTGAATACATAACTGAGCTCGTCGTCTCAAATTAAGAACAGCCCTAACAATATCCCTTCTTCTGATAGACCTGAATTGCGTGAAGATATTTTCTCTAAGTTCATCTACTGTCATATTCTTGCTCTCCATAGATTCTGTTCTTTAACGTGCCCCACAAGAAAGTATCCAAAACTGTAAGGTCAGGTGACCTTGCCGGTCACCTCACTGGTCCAGAATTTCCTAACCACCTATTAGGAAATCTTTGGTGTAAATATTCGCAAGTTGCTCTTTTATTGTGTGGAGGAGCCCCGTCATGCTGAAACCAGCAGCTGTTATAATTAACAAGGGGAAACGCATCCATATAATCTTCGAATTCGTTTCTTAAGAACCGAAGATAGGTTTCCCCCTTCAAAGTATTAGAGAAGAAATGAGGTCCAAGTATTCGGTCATCATAAATTCCAGCCCACACATTGAAACGAAACCGAACTTGTGGTCTGACTTCTCTGAAGTGTCGTGGATTATTTTCACTCCAAATGTGCTCATTATTTCTATTAAAAACACCACAGTTCGAAAAAGTACTTTCGTCGGTCCAAATAATGTTCTTCAAGAAGTTTGTAGGGTCTACCCTATTCGAGAGCCAGCTACAAAATTCCATCCTTCTCTCAGGATCACCTGGATGTAATTTTTGTGAAATATGTATCTTATAACATTTCAAACCACTTTTTTTGAATTCCCTCCAAACGCTCGTCTGGCACATCCATTTCTGCCGAGACTTGATGTGTTGATTTGGAAGGATCTGCATTTATCTAAAAAAGTACCAAAAATAATTATACTTCTTCGAATATGGAATGAACAATTATTTTACCTCGGCTAATAAGTTACGTGTAATATTTTGTTCCATTCTGCTTCCATATTTCATTCTTGGTTTTTTAAACGCACCGTACTCAGCCAAGTGTTTGTCCAAAATTCCGAATAATGTTCTATCCGGCTGTTGTCTTTCCGGATATAATTCAAAATAAATTTGTGCGGTTTTCGTACTATTCCTATCAAATTTATAATAAAGTTTCAACATATCTCGTTTTTCTTCATTTGAGAATGAGGACATTTCGACTGAAGATTCATAGAATCCCTTTGTATTTTTGTATTTTCAATTTGAAAGATAGTTGACGTTAAGAGATTTTGATTTAGTCTTGTCAGTCTGTGTCATCAGAATAAAAACTTATATTTTTCCTATTTAAAGAGTATTTCATTGACAAAGTTGTGGTCCTTCTAGTCGCATAGTTCCAACACTAGGTGTTCAGTCAGAATTCGCACAGGAAATAACATGTCTTCACACAAATTGGTTCTTCGTGATATACCAGGTTTGGAGGCAAAACTGAAAACTGCTGGCGATAAAAATTTACTGAACAATATTCATTTTGCGTTATATGGAGAAGATGCCAAAGGTAAATCCGCAAGGAGACATATCTCATCGTTTTCTGGGTTTGAATTTTGCGAAAACTCCACAGAATATAACCAGCACTGTGAATTATTGAGTAAATCACTCAGCATTTTCACTTTACAACAATTGTGTGATTTCTTCAAATACAAATACCCGAATGGTGCTAGTGCAAGTAATTTATCGCACATTTTCCTTAAATCTTTTATGGAAGAATTCAATGTTTCAAACGATGATGCAGAAAAGGCGAGTATATCCATGTCAAAAAAAAAGTGGAAAAACAAGATCTCAAATTAGTCATTCCCAGAAAAAACACGAATTGAGATCGAAACTGTTAGAAAAACAGAATGAAATAGATTCTTTCCAAGAAAACCTTTTTTCAAATCAAGAAGAAATAGTCGATTTAGAATGTGAAATTGAAGAGATGAAAAATACTTCAAAACCTATCGAAGAAGTTGAAGCGAAACAGAGAGAACTCATCAGAAAACAGAAGCTGCTCAAGATAGGTGAAGCACGTTTGAAAAGTAAAGAAAATTCACTTTCCAAATACCAAGAATTCCTAGAAGAAGTTGAGTCGAGTTTGGCAGAATGTTCTTCTGAAGAGGAGGTTAGGAGTAGAAAATCAGTACAATCTCGTTCATTTTATGTTCGAGACTGGACAAATAAAGTAAATGAGCACAATGGTGTGCATAATGAAACCGTATCGACACAAAAAAATTAGATTGAATGCCTAACAAGATCAATAAACAATATGCTTTCCCGGCAAACAATAGGAAACCAATTGATGACGTTCGATGGCTCATCGTACTTGAAATGGCCCATTTTTTATTCTCAGTACAAGCTGTCCAATGAAAATTGTTCATTTTCACCAAAAGAAAACGTTTTAAGGTTGAACAAAAGTCTGACCAACGATGCAAAAAATCTGTCGAAATGCTTCTCATAACCGCCCAGAAACCCGATGAAATTTTAGATATTCTGCAAAAGAATTATGGTCGTCCCGAAATGATAATGGAAGAGTTATTATCAGAAGCCTGTAAAATGCCTGTTGTTGATAATTTAGAATCTTTCATGAACTTCAGCAATACCATACGAAATGTAGCAGCGGTTGTAGAAGGGGAGATTGAACAAATTTGCGACCGAAGACAACTATTGGCAAGTTTCGTTTCTAAATTACCTCCTCATTTACTAACGCAATGGGGAAGTTACTTGATTGAGAAGAAAATTCCGTGTAGAAAAGAAACATTGAGAGATTTTTCGGATTGGATACAACAAATGTCTGCAGTTGTTTCCAGAATCACTTTTGTCTCCAATGCAAGCAATGTGAATTTTCTCAATTCAAATGAAACTCAAAATGAAAGTCATGTGGAGGATAGAAAAATGAATAGTACGACAGGTACCACTAGTAAACGATGCAGAATTTGTAACCAGAATCAACATCCTTTAGAGAATTGTAGTCATTTCCAGAAGGCGCAAGTGAAGGAACGTTGGAAAATTGTACAAAAATGTAATGTTTGCTATTGTTGTTTACGTCAGCATCACGGAAAATGCAAGAAAAAGAAAGTATGTGGAGTTAATAACTGCGATCGTTTCCACAACAGTTTACTACACAAAAATGCCGAAAATCCGAGAGCACCTGAAGTTACAACTCACGTAACACATACAAATAGCAATACCTCTGTTGAAAATATTACCGGTCCAACTTAAAGGTCCAAATGGTGTCATGAAAATTATGGCTCTTTTGGATGAAGGAAGTACAACTACACTGCTTGATTCTAACGTAGCAAAACAGTTGGGTTTGACTGGTCCAATATCACCGTTGTGTTGTAAATGGACAGGGGATATTTTTCGGTATGAAGATAATTCTCAAATTGTTCAAGCGGAAATCGCAGGAGAAAGAGCAAAAGTATTTCATGAATTGAAGAATGTCAGAACCGTGGATCATTTAGATCTACCACAGCAAGAGTACGACCTCATAAGCTTGACACAAATGTTTCCTTTCATCCAACAAGCCTTCTCTCCATCTGAAAACCTGAAACCTGAAAAACCTTCATTGTTGATTGGACAAAATAATGGTCATCTTATCGTCTCCAGACAGGTAATTCAGCCCACTCCGAATGCTCCGATTCTATCTAAAACTCAAATTGGGTGGACCATCCATGGTACAGTGGGATGTCCAGACAGAAGAGAGGAACAAATTGAAGTATCTTTTGTATGCTGTGAAGAAGCGGATGAAAAGCTTCATGAGTTGGTGAAGAGTTACATGACTGTAGAAAATTTTGGAGTAGCAATCACAAAAACAGATGAAAGAAAGACCAGGGAAGAAGAGAGGGCAATATTGGTAGCAGAAAATTCCATTCAGCGATATGGGGATCAATATCAAGTAAGATTGCCGTGGAAAGAAAATGACTTTGTGTTGCCTGACTCATTTCCATTAGCGAACTAGAGGCTGAAATGTCTCGAGAAACGTTTGTCTCGTAACGATAAACTTGCGATATCATATCGAGATGAAATCCAAAAGCTGTTGGAGAAAAAATATGCCGTCCCAGTAACCGCAAAACAGCTCGAAAATGCAAAAAATTTATGGTTTTTACCTCATTTCGCAGTTCTAAACCCAAATAAACCGGAAAAAGTTCGTGTTGTGTTTGATGCTGCTGCAAAAATTAATGGTTTATCATTAAATGATTGTCTTTTGCCTGGACCTGATTGGCTGACGTCCCTTTTTGGTATTCTATTGAAATTTCGACTACATAAAATAGCTTTCGCTGGTGACATTCGAGAGATGTTCAATAGAATTCGAATTTCAGATGAAGATAATTTTTCACAGTGTTTTTTATGGCGTAATCTTGACTTCAGTAAATCTCCAGATGTCTATAGGATGACTGCTATGCTGTTTGGTACTACTTCTTCACCGTTCCTGGCTCAGTTTGTAAAAAATTACAATGCAAATCAACATTACCAGAAGTATGAAAAAGCGGCTGAAGCAATCATTCATCATCACTATGTAGACGATTACTTGGATGGGACTGAAAATGAAGAAGAAGCTGTGAAACTTATTAATGACGTTGTATATGTCCATAGTATAGGAGGTTTCGAAATAAGGAATTTCATCTCGAATTCTTCTACAGTCTTGAAACAACTGCCAGAAAATCTAGTAGCCAAACGAATCAACTCGGAGGTAGATAGACGAGCAAATGAAGAAAAAGTTCTGGGTATGCTATGGAATTCAGAGAAAGATTGTTTTACTTTTAGCCTAAAATTTCACAAAATACCCAAGGAAATATTGAATGGTTCCAAAATCCCTACTAAAAGACAAGTTTTAAAAACTGCTATGTCAGTTTATGATCCAATTGGACTTTTATCACCGATAACCATAAAAGTAAGAATACTGTTGCAAGAAATATGGCGTTCGGGCATTGGCTGGGATGATTTCATCACAGAAAATAATTTCAAGAAATGGTCCATTTGGTTACGGGAACTGAAGTATGCTATGAACATAGAAATACCAAGATGTTATTCTTTGGAGTTGAGAAGGACTAGAAGAATGGAACTTCACACATTCTCAGACGCTAGTGAACTTGCATATTCTACTGCGATTTATTTAAGACTAGAATTCAGTAGCTACATCAATTTTGTTCTCATTGCTTCAAAAGCACGGGTGTCACCTCTTAAGACACTAACGATTCCCAAGTTAGAACTGCTAGCTGCAGTGCTGGGAGTGAGATTGTGTACCGAAGTGATGAAACATTTGAAACTGAACATTTCTGCCAAATATTTCTGGTCCGATTCACGAACAGTTATTCAGTGGCTTAGAAGCGAGAAGAAACTGCAAACGTACGTAGCTGCCCGAGTTGGTGAAATTTTAGAGAGCAGTGACATCAACGAATGGAATTGGGTACCATCGACAGACAATGTTGCAGATGATTGTACACGAGACACTCCAAAGGAACAATTGAAAATTGAGAGTCGATGGTTTAGAGGTCCAAAATTTCTCTATGGAGAGAAACAAAGCTGGCCCAAAATTCCACAGCCTTCGAATGAAACCATGGATAGTCTCGACGGTGTACAAGTGATCTTGGTTACCGAAATATTGTCACAGGCTTTACCCGAAATAAAATCCCACTACACATGGGTGAAATTGCTTCGCATAACAGCACGAATTAAACGTTTCATCACAAACGCAAGAGTTTCAAGTATAAAAAACATACCGAATACGTTCTTAACATCCGAGGAACTAGAATGGAGTCAAACGCAATGGTGGAAATTTGTTCAAGCTTTTGGTTTCCCAGTGGATTTGTCAAATTTGAAGAAGAAAATTCCAAATAAAAATGGTCGATTACACAACATGTCTCTCTTTCTTGATGAGAATTGTATAATGAGGGTGTCTAGCAGAATCATCAACATGGAAGAAATAACGGTGATTGAAAAGGAACCCATAATTCTAGATGGAAATCATTCCTATACAAATAAAATGATAATGCATATTCACAAAAAAAATGCTCATCAAGGAACTGAAACAGTAATCAACGAATTGAAGAGGAAATTTTGGATTCCACATGTCAGGACGATTGTCAAGAAGGTAATTCGAGAATGTGTTTACTGTAGGCGCATGAAAGCAAATCCACCACAACCAAAAATGGGTTTATTGCCCGCAGAAAGGCTTTTGAAGTATGAAAAACCATTTTCCGCCACTGGTGTTGATTTTTTTGGTCCATTCGTGGTTAAAATAGGACGAAGAACCGAGAAACGGTATGGAGTCCTTTTTACTTGCCTGACAATGAGGGCAATTCACGTCGAGATTGCTCATTCCTTGAGCACGGACTCTTGTATAATGGCTATTAGGCGATTCTTAGCTAGGAGAGGATCAGTTGATGTATTCTGGTCTGATAACGGCAGCAATTTGAGGGGAGCAAGTCGCGAACTTTTAGAGGCTTTGGATGAACTTCAGATAAAAATGGTGATGGATGATATGGCGAATAGAGGAATCAATTGGAAATTCCTACCACCTCTCAGTCCGAACATGGGAGGTAGTTGGGAACGCCTCATAGGTTGTTTCAAGAGGGCTCTGATGGCTATCATGAAAGATCAACATCCTACTGAAGAAGTTCTTCAAACTTTGTTCTGCGAGGCAGAGTATATCATAAATAGTAGGCCCCTTACTCACGTCTCTACAGATCCACAGGATCTGGTCAGCATTTGTCCGAACGATCTTCTTATTGGTAAATCAGCCACCATTTTGACACCAGGAATTTTTGACGAGAAAGATCTTTTATTGAAAAAACAGTGGAGAATTTCTCAACACTTAGCGGATATGTTCTGGAAACGTTGGCTACGGGAGTACCTTCCAAGTTTGGTGAATCGTTGTAAATGGAATAAAGATAATCCCAATCTTGTAGAAGGGGAATTGGTCATCATAAATGAAAAAGATTTTCCGAGAGGAGCTTGGCCAATGGGTAAAGTGAAGAAAGTATATATGGGACCAGATGGGATCGTTAGAGTTGCTGACGTCCAGACAACACATGGAATCTACAAGCGACCTGTTAGAAAACTCCACCAGCTCAATATTCGTGCTAATCAAGAAGTTAGCACCGAGGGGGAGAATGTTACGGAAGATTCATAGAATCCCTTTGTATTTTTGTATTTTCAATTTGAAAGATAGTTGACGTTAAGAGATTTTGATTTAGTCTTGTCAGTCTGTGTCATCAGAATAAAAACTTATATTTTTCCTATTTAAAGAGTATTTCATTGACACTGACAACTAGTGTTTATTAATCAAAATTTTTCAATGGAGTCATGACCATCTCAGATGAAGTTTTTTTTTTAATATCTGTGGTTTCAGAAGTGCAAATCATAACAAATTATACATCAATGAAATCAGAATGAGAATCACTATTTTTCTGTATAAAAAACAATATAGCGCCCATAACAGAAAAAAAAGTTGATGATGAATGCCAGAAGACGAAACGTCGGATAGTAAATCTGAACATGAAAACGTGTAGCTGAAAAAAAGTATCAATGAAAATGTACTTTTGGTTTTGAGCTATGTTGTCAAATAACGATAAAAAAAAAATAAAAACGAAAATTCCGATTTTCAGTTTTTTTCCGATATTTCCGGAAATACTCGGAATTTTCCAAGTTTCAAAACAGTATTTTGTTAAGCACCAGAATACGCAACTTTGCCACAATTTAAGCTTCGACGTATCTCCTGTAGTTTAGGATCCCAATGGTGGGGGTCGAATTTGAATTGCCCCGTATAAACAATGCTACAACGATAGAGAGAATTTACATTCTCTCTATCGTTGTAGCAGTTTTGCAAGCAGTGAGTGAAATAGAAAAAAAATTACCTAGGATTTGAATAATTTTCCTTTAGGTTCAAGATAATCGGTCCGTTTCCACACGGGAACTTGTAACAAATCTTGGCATATCGCATCAAGTGGTGTGGAGGATACTAAAGAAACACAAATATCGTTCATTCAAAATTCACATCACCCAAGTTCTCCTTCCCGGAGATGCTGGTCGACGGGTAGATTTTTGTAGATTCTTAATGAACCAGTTGGAGCAAAATCCAATTTTTTTAAGTAATGTAATATTCACGGATGAATGCAAATTCACAAACATGGGCATGTTCAATCGACACAATGAACACATTTGGTCCATTGAGAATCCACATGGGCATCAAGAACGGAGGCCGCAAGTACGCTTCGGCGTAAATGAATGGGTCGGTTTATTGGACGACACAATAATTGGCCCATACATTTATGAAGAAAATCTGAATGCCGATCGTTATTTAAATTTTTTGATGATCTTCCTTACGGATTACGTTCACAACAACATTCGTCTCAACCGGCTGAATACCCTCTGGTGTTTGTCAGAAATGTTTCCCGGTGACACACGGAGACACACTTTGGCCAGCGCGGTCACCTGATGTTTCTCCGCTGGATGATTATTTATGGGGAACTATGAAATATTTGGTTTTTAAAACCGTACCCATCGATACTGATGAACTGAGAAGAACCATAATCACCACTATTAGGACTGAGATAAGACGACGGGACATATCGCGAGCTATTCAGAATCTGAGGAAACGAGTAGAATTGTGTTTAGAAGTCGAAGGTCGAGCATCTTTTATAACTTTGTTTTGTTTTGCGAAGAATAAACTTATAACTTATCATGTCGTTCATAATTCAAAATCTAGGTACTTTTAAGTATGTAAGCTTGATGGAAATGTGAACGTTCCAGATCCAAATTCAATTGAACTATCAAGATTTAGTTTGTTTAACAAAATTGTTGGCGTTCTTTCCAAAGCACTCTTCGCAAAAATGATTTTTCCTAATTTTGATCAACATGTAAGATTCGAACATATTGTGTGATACATCGTTGTAATCAGAAAAAAAAATACTTTTTAAAAAGGCAAAAATCCAATATGGCGCTCATAAGAAAAAACAAAGTTGATTGTTGTAACTCTGGCATGAAGAACGCCTTGGAAAATACGATGACAGATTTAGATTCGTTGTAAAAAAGTGCTTCAATAACGTTCTAGTTAAAAACTTCTAGTTCTTTTGGTTTTAGCTTGAAAAAAAAAAAAACGAAAATTAGAAATTTCCGTTTTTTTCCAATAATTTAAAAACTAAAAATGACACATCAAATTTTCTTTCAGATAATTGTTCATCATGAGAACGCCCAACTTTGTCCTAATTTAACCGACCTCGTATCACTTATAATAACTGAGATCCCCATGGTGGAGCTCGAAATACGGGCACCCTGTATACATATGTTTGTTATAAAAATTATTCATACTGTTTTTTTTAGGATCCTAAATCGTCCATTCGACTTCAGGCTGTAATGGCATTATTGAGGTTACAGGAACCTACCAACCCAGATTGTCCTGTTATCAAAGCTTTCCTCTCATTAATAGTTGACGGCAATGCTACTGTAAGTTTTTGAATTTATAAGAAATGAGACTTTTTTTAATACAATAAGTCTGGCAAATATATTTCAGTCTTTCTTCATGAGCCGTAATTGTGTACACCTCTACTAAATTGCATTTTTGCTCTCTATCATAGAAAGCACTTGTAGAATCTTTGGAGGAGGGTGTAACAGATAATTGGATCTTCGTAAGGGACAAAAGATTGGATTTCTGATCTGCTTGTTTACTATTTACCGAGAAATCAAAGGGGGAATTTGTTACAAGGAAAAGTATATTCTGTAAAAAGTTTGAAGTGAAGATTCGATGCAAGTAGAAAGTTCTGAGCGTGAGCTGAAGTGAGCGTGGGGAACCACAAGCATCGAATTTTCGCTTCAAAACCGAGTAACAGACTGCACTTTCTCTACGAGCCACTCAAGATATGAAATGAACCATTACAATTGGAATATTTTGTAATATGTTATAGAATGAAAATACATTCAAAACACAATAATGTATCAGAATAATTACTCTAATTCAAACGGATTTTTTTTTACATTGTAATATCAAAAATTATTTCGGAATTATTACATTTACTAATGGTTGTGCACAAATCTTCTTTTTCATTATCCTCCCATCTGCCTTTCAATTATTGTACTTGCTGAACTCTTCTGCATGTTGAAATATCACTTTATTTTACGCCCATATGCACCGTTTTCATAGAATAATCCCAGTTAGCTAATCTCGCTCAAGTTAATCTTCACCCAGTGCAATGCACCGTAAGCCAATCAGGGTGGATTAGGTAATCTCTTGTGAAGGATTGGCAACATGGCTGGAAAGACGCAAAATTTAGTTTTTTTTCCTTTGTGTTGGTGCAAATGACAAATTGACAAATGTACGTCAGAAAAAACGAATAACTAAGAATATCGTATCGCTGAAAAGTAAAATTTAAAATAGAAGTTTGATTTGAAATTTGTTTACTTCGTGTCAAAGTCACAGAGAATACATCAATACAACCAATTATTTTTGGAAAGCGTGAAATATTGTGAAAATCCGTTGCAGCTCTCAATATTTCACGGTTACTTGACGGCATGGCATAAAATTTGGTATGGTATGGAAGAAATTCAAAACTGTATGTTTTGGTAATCGAAATCAACGAAAAAAAGACAAGTTGTCCATTGTATAGAAGTATATTCAGTTCTTTCATAGTTTTTGTCGTGGAAACCTCCAATGTATAATATCCAGGATATCCTGATCATCTTCCAGAAAAATTTCGTCTCCCACTTCCATTTCTGGACAATACAAAACTTGATTACACACCAAACGCCTTTGCAAATAACCAATTTCTCTTTACAATCCCAAGCACTGCAATGAAATTTTACTTATGATCGTATGACGTGTAATGGACCTTTCCAAGAGATATGAGGTAACACCGAAATTAGAAAGTAAATACGCTAATATCACTCGGGATTTTTTATTTATTTTTTCTGGCCGCTAGTTTATCTATAATCAGAAGAAAAGTGGTTTCGTGACGTCACGTTCATCAAAACTAAACTTGGCAACGTTGTTCAAGTTGTGCACCAAATTCTCATTCAAATATGTGTCGTATGACAGTTGTCATTTGATACCAGATGGGTTCTTTCGTCTGTTTCACGGTGCGATCAATAAGAATAGTTTGTCTCTGTCTAACTCATTTGCCTACCCATTTGATACAAGTGAAGCAGTTCCATCAGATCTAAACTTCAACGAACACTACCTTGATTTATTTTTTGAGGTTCATGCAGTTTTGAAAGGTTTGACAGCTTTTGTTGTTTGTGTTCTAAAATTTGTTATTAATTCCTGTATCTCCAGTACCTGTATCCCTGCAATAACTGAACATGTCAAAAATGTGCTTTGTACCCGGTCGTCTGAACACCAGTGCAAATTCCAATAAAAATTTTTTTTATGCTCCTAAAGATGAAGCGCGTTGGAAAATGTGGTTCGAAACAGTGAATAAAACTTTTGTGAAAAGCGGAAATATATGTTTTTGTGAAGAACATTTCCAAGTGAGTACTTTACGTTATGTTATTATTGTATTCAAAGCAGAGTTCAAGGAATGATTTTAAATCTTAGTCATTGCAAGAAAGACCGTGAACAATTACACAAATAAATTCACACCAAATCGTTTATGATAACACCTCACTACACTATTATCGAATTTATCAGTTGAAGGTTGATTGTTGAATGTAAATAAAATAAACATTAACCTCACATCTCCATATAACTTTTGAGAATTGAGAACTGTCATTACGATTTGCTGTGTTGTCAGTGCTCGTTCTTCATCAAAAGGATGATCCGTTCAGAAAATTTGAAAGTTACAAATACAATAAAAAATAGCTAATATGTGGATTTTTATCTATGAGTTGATCAAGTGACAATGTATTGATTATTTCTCAACGGCTTATATCTTGCTAGAAGTTACATTTGGAGAACGGTATTGCCTGTTTCGGAACGTGGATTATGGTGGGAGGTATTTCCGATGAATGTGACGTCAGCTATCGATTTAAACGAGTTTTGTCATTTATTTTCCGTATATGTAAAGGTCCATTATAATTTCATTTCTGACAAATGTCGAACAATGAGGTTAGGAATTCGGTCAATCCAGCGATTAGATTTGGTAATGCACCCTTCACGGATGGTTTAGTTTTATACTAGCTTAAGCCATTGTTTCACAACGGTGCATTACAATTTCTTCATCTAATCGAGATTAAAGATCTAATCCAGATTAAGTACATACGGTGCATACGGTACAAACGGAATTTTACGTGTAAACAGTCCGACACACAACAAAGTTATGATTCAAAGTTATAGTTAGCAGCAGTAAGAATAGGAGATTGGTTTTTTGCTTGATCGCTTTAAAATTGTGTCCAGTTCTGTATCCAAACATTGTATACTACATGGTAAAAGTTACAGATATGGAGTGAAAAGTGATTTCGCAAATACTTTCACAATCAGAAATATCTTCAACTAGTAATAATAGCAAATTTTTTTACAGGCTTATTTTCTATTGATGGCTTCTCTCTCGTTTTAAATAAGATAATGATATACTTTGTTGCAATATACAAACATTATGTGTACTCTTTTCAGATTAGAGCTGAAGTAGTCAAAACAGTTGCACCATATACCATTTCTATACCACAGATTGTAAACCGTCTCAAAGATGTTGACAGCAATGTTCGTTTGATGGCTTTCAAGCGTTGTGCAGATCTTGGCCCAAAATATTTCAAAATAATAGAACGCCAGCGTATAATGCAATGTGGTTTGAGTGAAACCGTGCCAAAAATAAAGAAAGTGTTCCTTGATAACTTATTGTCCAAATGGCTGAATGTTTATAATGAAAATATTATAACATTCTTGGGTGCTTTGAAATTAGATGCAGATGAAGGCGATATTTTCAATACGGAATCTATCAGTAAGGAAGTGATGAACTTGCTCTTCAGGTGAGCTTACTTTTTGTCTGTTCTAGTGGATTGTATCGGTTTATATTTTGGCCATAATATCAAAGACCATTTTCACTTGTTTTATTGGGATGAGTGTATTCAAATTGATTAACTCATTTATACGTTCATTTTATACCATAGCAGCAACCCAAATGCATTATTAACACAATAATGAAACTATAAAAATTGAAAATTAGTTCAAAACATTGAAAATCTCATTGTCTCGTAATGATATTTTTAAAGATGAATGCAGGAGTATATGCCAGAAATCATTAAAATAAAATAATTCTCAATTTATTGAAGTTGTTCCATTATTATTTTAAGAATCCATTTTGGTGTAGGTATGTTATTTTTTCTACGACCATTAAGAAAAATGAACATTTCAATTGCGTCTTCGATTAAGAAACCTACCACGTTGTAACACCGATTTTCATTTCCCACGGGCTAGCTGTATCGAAATATTTCATTTCCTACGACTTTCATGAACTACTAGACTGTCATTATAGGTAGGTACAAGATACATAGAAGAATTTTATGAACATAAATAATAACGAATCAAGTTTGTTTACGTCTGTCTAATAATTTGACATTTCACATCAGTAGATAATTACAAAATTCGATTAAAAAAATTAAGTTATTTAACACTGACACCGCCAAATATTGCCGAAATGGCTAAGCTCATCTCATTAAATTTATTACCAGAATTGTCAAAGAAGAAATATGAATCTGCTTTCAAATCTTTTATGGATTGGCACTCTAAGCAGCACACATCATCTTTCTCCGAAAGCGTCCTTTTGGTATATTTTGCCGATATATAATCCTCCACCCTTTGGAGTCAATATTCGATGTTAAAAATGATGCTAAGTATCAATTTAGATTTGGACATATCCGATTATAAAAGGCTGAAAGCATTTCTCAAGAAATAGTCCGACGGGTATCAACCAAGGAAATCCAAAACATTTTCAACAGATCAAATTAATGAATTTATATCAGAAGCTCCTGATAATGCCTATCTTCTGACAAAGTTATGATTTTCTTTTCATAAAACCAGAATAATATCAATAAAAAGATTGATTAAAATCGGATTCTATATTTTTGAATAGTTAGTAGGGAGCAAATGAGAGAACAAACGGATTCGAAAAGGATTCGGTGCAAAAACATATGGGAGAATGAGTGGATTTCCATAAAACCCTATGAGAGAACAAACGGATTCGGATAAAACCCTATGAGAGAGCAAATAGATTTAAATGCAATGAGTGCACGTGTCTGATATCAGATTACCTGGAATTTGCTGACGTCATAGTTCCGGTCAGCGGAATTGAATACGGGTTCATTGACTTCTCTCAAGGCCAATAACTCAGATATCAGATTACCTGGAATTTTCTGACGTCACGTTACAGACAAGTCTTGACAAGTAGGAAACACTTGATATGGGCTCAATGACCTGAAATTTGCTGACGCCACATTACAGACAAGTCTCAAAAAGTTGGAACAATTTAATACGGGTTCAACGACCATTTTCAAGGTCAATAAGTGCACGTGTCAGGTATTAGATTACCTGGAATTTTCTGACATCATATTTCTGGTTACAGACAAGTCTCGACAAGTAGGAGACATCTGATTAGGGTTCAATGACCTGGAATTTGCTGACGCCACGTTACAATTAAGTCTCGACAAGTAGGAGACACCTGATACGAGTTTAACGACCTCTCTCAAGGCCAATAAGTCAGATATCAGATTACCTGAAATTTGCTGACGTTATAGCTTCGGTTACAGACAAGTCTCGACAAGTAGGGTAACATGAAACGAGTTCAACGACCTCTTTCAAGGTTAATAAGTTCACATGTCAGATCGGTTACAGGCAGGTTTTGACAAGTACTTAGGAGAAACTTGAAACGAGTTCAACGACTTCTTTCAAGGTTAATAAATTCACACGTTTGCCAGATATCCAGGGTGTCATTAATCTACTAATATTAAGTAAGTTGAAGTGGATAATTTCCCCCACCACTATTGAAAAATATATAAACGGAATACAATATAACATCAAACATTCTCTTGCCAAAATGAGTATTACCGAGTTCAAATTCAACTTGTCTACAAGTGAATATTTCTGTAAATTTCCGACAATTTCAATACAAGGAGTGAAATTCAAATCATATGAAAGATTCACAACAACAAATTTACTTTTAGATTTGTTTAATGGAAATTTTCTTTCACTCAACACTACTTTTGATTTTTCTTTACAGAAATATTCACTTGTAGACAAGTTGAATTTGAACTCGGTAATACTCAGTTTGGCAAGAGAATGTTTGATGTTATATTGTATTCCGTTTATATATTTTTCAATAGTGGTGGGGGAAATTATCCACTTCAACTTACTTAATATTAGTAGATTAATGACACCCTGGATATCTGCCAACCGTGTGAATTTATTAACCTTGAAAGAGGTCGTTGAACTCATTTCAAGTTTCTCCTACTTGTCAAGACCTGCCTGTAACCGATCTGACATGTGAACTTATTAACCTTGAAAGAGGGTTGAACTCGTTTCAAGTTTCTCCTACTTGTCAAGACCTGTCTGTAACCGGAGCTATTACGTCAGCAAATTCTAAGTAATCTGATATCTGACACGTGCACTCATTGGCCTTGAGCGAGGTCGTTGAACTAGTTTCAAATTTCTCCTACTTGTCGAGACTTGTCTATAACGTGGCGTCAGAAAATTCTAGGTAATCTGATATCTGACACGTGCACTCATTGACCTTGAACGAGGTCGTTGAACTAGTTTCAAGTTTCTCCTACTTGTCAAGACTTGTATGTAACTTGGCGTCAGCAAATTCTAGGTAATCTGATATCTGACACGTGCACTCATTGACCAAGAGGTCGTTGAACTAGTTTCAAGTTTCTCCTACTTGTCAAGACTTGTCTGTAACGTGGCGTCAGCAAATTCTAGGTAATCTGATATCTGACACGTGCACTTTAAATCTATTTGCTCTCTCATAGGTTTTTATCCGAATCCGTTTGTTCTCTCATAGGGTTTTATGTAAATCCATTTGTTCTCCCATAGGTTTTTGCACCGAATCCTTTTCGAATCCGTTTGTTCTCTCATTTGCCCCCTACTATAGTTGACAGATACTTTCTATATAGCATTTAATTTGAACAAATTATTATGTGCCCTAGTAAAGACGAGTGCTGATTCAGATGACACATGGTCTTTGGATGGTGGGAGCGAGGGTTCAAATCCACGCAGCCACATTTTTTTTTTCATTTTATGGAATCGATTAGTGTTTGATTTTTATAATAATTTTCACGACGTAGGTAGGTACGTGTACAAAAAGAAAAAATAGATGTTTCATTCAACGGGTGGAGAAAGAAAAAATTATCTAAACCATGTAAAAATGACGGCAGGAGAGTTTATGATAAAAAAGATTATTAAAAATATTACAGATTTGTTATTGATTCAGATGGTCGTAGAAAAAGTATAGTGTACAATGAGCATGAAATGACCCATTTCCCACGAGTAGGTATATGAAATTTTGTAGTACTCGCTACGCTCGTACTACAAAATTTCATATACTCGTGGGAAATGTATGTCATTTCATGCTCATTGTACAATATACTATTTCAATTCAATCAAGATACATTTTCCATCTTTGTTAGTAACTAGTAGCAGTGAGATGGCCTTTGAGTTAGAATAAACATATATTTTCAGCACAATTTCAATGGAAAATGTTATTGGTAATTTATCTATGGATGAAAACAAATTGATTCCCATACAAAAATTGTCTATTGAAGCAGTTATCCTTTGGAATATTACAGTCAATTACTTGAGAAATCATGAAGATATCGGTGAGCATTTAGATGACATAATACCAGAATTGACCGCATTCTGCATTTATATTGAAAGGTAAGCCAGTCCAAGTTAAGCTATGGTATTTCGAGTGGAGAGGTGTCAGACAGATTGAAATGTTATAACCACAATTATTTATATTATTGAGTTTCTAGCTCCCACAACAAAAATTCATATTAGAGATATCTTCTTTCTAATGAAAGCTCGCAAAATAATGACTATAAACTAAAGTTTACGTTTTAGTTGATGACAAACAACAAAGTTACTCAAAATCATCTCATAAACTATCACACAGTCTTCTGAAGCTCAAGATTCCCTCCAATGTTTAGTTTGTGTACAAAAACTTCTTTTGCTGCAGTGTCTCTGGAGTCGCATTGGTATACAGACACTGTGAAAAAAAAAGTACTTCAGTGTTATTTAAGTTTTAGAACAATTCCGGAAATCTGATATAGAAAGTTCCACAATGTTTAACATTATTCTTTTTTGAAATACCATTTTGATCTACCCTTTTCCCTGCCCACATGCAAACGAAATATGACAAACAAATTACCTACCATAGTTGATCGGAAATGAAACAGGCCATCACAAGGTTTCCTCAAGGATTAATTCTGGGGCGACTGTTTTAATAATCTTTGTCAATGACCTCATTTACTTTTGTAAAACAACTAATCAGATGATGATACAAACTTTCTTATGTTTCACGGCAAGATTGAGGATGGTAAAGTTGCATCTTGTGAACTAAATAACTACTGTGTAGTCACAATGGTCTCCCTTAACACAGATGAAACTTATTTTATGCGCTTCTGTTTAAACTTTGACCTTGAACTGAACTGGAAATTACACATAACAAAACTCAGTTCATGATTGAGTACTATGTAATGAGAACTATTAGAGTCACTGTCTCATTTGAGGTCTTGAGAAACCTCTACTTTGGGAGTCGCATCTTGAAAAACGGTTTGTTGTATTAAATCGCCATAGTTTGACAAAACGTTCGAAGTCCAAAAGAAAATCCTGAGATGCATACACAGTACCCACCCATTTTACAAAGCTCCAAGTATTAACTTTACCAAGCCTGTATATTGTTCAAATGATAATGTTCGTGAAAGATAATGGACAAGAGTTTTCCAGAAACTGATACTTACGACTACATTTAAAGTTAAAGTCAAAAGATACTTTAACCTTTTGCGGTACAATTAAATTTTCATAGCCTGTCTTCCTGGGTCCGATTATATTTCCGTAACCTGCCTTCCTTGCTCCGATTTCATTCAACTTGCTTTTTTGACCTAATTTCAATAATATACAGGGTGTCCGGTAAACCTTGTACAATATTGAAACTTGTGATACACCAGGTCATGACTGTTCAGAAAATCGGAATTTTACCTTAGTAAAAATCTCACTGTTTTCGAGATAATGAGCATTTTTTTAATTTCTGGAAAATCATTACCTCACCTTGGATTTTTTAATGCCATGTATACAAATTGGGACGAATTTAAATATCTTTGCTGCTGAAGATTACTGATGAGTGATGCTTTCAGACGTACGAAACAGTTTTTCAGAAAGAAATACAATTTTTCAAAAATTGAGGGTAAAATGACAGATTTGAGTTACACCAATTTTTTTAACAACAGTTTGACATTATTGTTTGAAAAAACATAACCAAGTGGAACTGGATATTCATTACAAAATAATGCCCATTTTGTCCAGGCTTTACTATGGTATAAAATATACGATCATTATTTTTGGAAGGAGTAGAATTTCGATAATATTAGAGTGTGATGTTATTCTGAGCTAAAATCAACTCCATTAGACTTTGTCAGTAATGTCTTTTATTTTTATCCTATCAAGATGAAATGATTAAATAATTATGAGTAATAACGAATCAACTGCTTAGAAGCATTCAATGAAATGTATACTAATTCAACGTTTTTTTAAATCAGCATACACTATAAACCACAATAACGGTTATTCAACATCGCACTGAATAATATTACAAAAATGTTATTTTCCATCCACTCGTACGCATAGACGACATATTTTCAAGAATAATCTTTTCAAATGCGTTATAGGTTATAGCCCCCAAATCAGCGATTCTATGAGCGGCATTGTGCAATTGGATATAGTTCTGCATAAAGCGCTGCTGCAGCAGTAGCACTACCTCCACATTCACCATAAATGTTATGCATTTGCGCATATTCTCGGGGAGTATGACGTATGTACGGCATGACAAAGAAATGAATACCACTGAATGAAACAAGCGGAATAATTTCAAAAAACTACGATAGAAGTCACAAGTTGTTCAAACAAAATATTTTAATTTTCGACAAGGATTCATCTCTTAAAAAAGTTTGCACTTATTTGGTTACACCCTGTATATCTGTCGGTCTCTGAAACTTCGTTGGAATCTGGATGTTGGACAATTGCGACATTTATCACAAGAATTCGTATTAATCGGTGCCATGTCGGATAATCGACATTTCATTTCGATAATTTTATTAGGCCTAATTACATGAAAAGTTAATTTTATTGACATACTATTTAATTCTACCAAGCAGTCTATTCTTTATTATTAATTATTATTTCCTCATTTTATCTTGATAAAATCTAATTAAAATAATTTTTGGGCGTAAGTTTAAAAGTTGATCAAATAAATGAATATTTTGGAACCTTTGGTGTCAATACAATTCAAGAAAAAAATTAAAATATCCAAACACCAAAACTACGTCACAGTCTTAAAATCTTAAAAGCTTACTTTTAGTTCTTGAAGATGCTAACTTGGTTGGCGAAACGCGCGTCGAGTGTGATTGTGACGTAGTTTTGGTGTTGGGTAGTTTCCTTTTTTTCTTGAATAAAAGTTTTTAATAATCAATGACCTCAGCTCTTGTAAAACAACTTATCAGATGATGATACAAACTTTCTTATGTTCCATGGCAAAATTGAGAATAGTAAAGTTGCATCTTGTGAACTAAATAACTACTGTGGTGACAATGGTCTCCCTAAGGTTCATATAAACCCATGAAAAAATTAACGGCAAGGTTAAAAATTCTGAAAAAAATTCAAGTTACTCAGGCATTCAAATTGAATAATTAGAGAGAGGTAGAAGGAAATCTGATGAACAGTTTTTGAGAAAAAAAATGAAAACCTTGAAGTTTTAAAAGTTTTCTCAAAAACCATTCATCAGATTCCATTTCAAATATCATAACATATCAATGTGAAAGTAAAAGATAATCACGCTTTTTTTCAGAATTTTCAACTTCTACGTTCCCTCACAATTTAAAAAAAATCTGAAAATCTTGTAATAAAATCAAAGACAGTTGAGAAGAATGGATTTTGCAAGTGATATTTATATTAAATTTAGAAGATTGAACATTGAGGAACTGTTCATACTATTTTTCAGACATAAAATTGAACGATTTATATTTTTAACACGTTGAATGCCACCGTGGACAAAAAAAAATTGGCCCGTCAGGCCAATTTTTTTTTCGCTTTTCTCCAAAGGAAAATAACCATAAATAACTTATTTTGCTACTAGAAGCAAAAAGAAAAAAAATTGGAAATTTAAATAGAAAAAACAAAAATGGTGACACGTTGGTCTCATGCGGCCACTGAGTTGCAATTTTTGCCCTCGGGCCATATGAGACCAATGTGTCACCATGCCGATTTCATGTATTCACAGGTCTCGACATGTAAGTAGAGGCGGCCGTGGTCGCTCGCACTTTGGTTTACAATTTCAATTCAGTAGTTGTTGCACTTTCGGCGCGTAAACATGTCTCGTTATGAGGAAGAACAGCAAAAATTACAAAAGTTATTGCAGGAATGTTTTTCCTATGAAGAGGAAACGAACGATTTTGAACTCGACGGAACGTCAGATGAATTTGAACTCGAATCAGATATAAATCAATAAATTAGTACTAAAAAACTATTAAAAATTGTTTCTAGTTTAAAACAAAAAAAAAAAAAAGAAATCAGATTGCTGTAGGGTGCCACATCGGTCTCATATCCAGGCCAAATATAGCAATTGGACCATCATGCCATGCTTTTTAAGATCCCATTGATTTAAATGCATACAATGATACCAATGCTGCTTCATGTAACGAAATGTATCGGCGATGCATTTGAGTCCACATTAGTCTCACGAAGCAATTAATGCCCAGATATGCATGAGACCACGTTGGTCTCATCTGGCACTCAACGTGTTAATAATGATTTTCAAAACCTCTGACAAAAAACGGTCAATCGCTCCAGTGAGTGATTCCTCTGTGGTACATGAACGAAAAGACTAAAATAGTTCTGCTACTGTCCACAAGGTATTGCACAGAATTATTGTCACTGTCATATTTACTGTACAGCGTTGCCAATAGTTCTAGACAGCGGTAAAACCGATGTAATTTGTTTAATTTTTCGAAAATGAAAGTTACATCGATAGGGGTTTGTCAGTTCATCAGTTGAATATGTTGGATTGGTCCGTCTAAAGCCTTGGAGTCCTTGGACAAAATTGAGTAATAAGTTTTGCGATTCAAAATATCAGTTTTGGAAATAAAACTAAAACAGGATAATAATAATCATAATAATCATAATAATAATAATAATCATAATAGCGTCTTTATTGCCCATTCCAGTTGTTTCTAAATATCATTATATTATATACATAAAAAATAACGGCATAATAGGCAGAGTTCGGCGCACAAAGTTGAAGAATATTGAATTATAGTGAGTTGTTCATATTAGCTGCTCTTTTTGAATTTTACCAACAATATTGTTTGTGCTAAAAGCAAATCTAATCTAAGCAAGATCAAGGACGGACTGACTATATCTATAACAAACACATGGGCACTGCAACCCCGAATATCAGAAAAACAAACGAAATGAATACAATCAATAATATACAGGAGAACCGGAAAAAAGGGGCAATACCAAAGATTCCCAAGATCTCCTCCCACAGGAAAACCGACGGCACTGTCATCATCAATAAACCAAAATCTAAGAAAAAGAATGAACCAGCTTTAAAGAAAATAGTCCCCACTTTTGGATGGAAACACTAAAAACGATTGAAGAGATAACCCCTTTTAGAACAAAACGAGGTCTCTATCCATGGTAAGCCTGGATGTTCTGCAAATCAACCGAAATTTGCAGACAAAGAAAATACATCACTGTTCTGAAAAATGTGGTGTGCACCCATTACAAAACTGAAGACTACGCAAATTTTCCGAAACTTGCAGACATGATTCGGCACGGGGGTTAAGTTCGAAAAACGAGGTCTCCACCCAATACAAATCTGAGGGCACTGCAAATTTCCTGAAATTTTCCGACAGGACACAGCAAGAAATACTGATTTCGAATAATAAAGTCATCGAGGTCTCCACCCAACAAAAACCAGAAGCACTGCAACTCTCACCAAATTCACGGGCTGAATTCGAATAACGAAGTCACCGAGGTCTCCACCCAACAAAATTATGTAGGCACTGCAAATTCCACCAAATTCACAGACAGGACTCACCAGATACCACTGAATTCGAATAACGAAGTCACCGATGTCTCCATTCAACAAAAGAGCGAAGACACTACAAATTCAACCAAATCCGTAGACAGGACTCAGCAGAGGCGCACAGTATTGGAAAAACGAGGTCCCCGAGGTCTCCACCCAACAAAATTATGGAGGCACTGTGAATTAACTTTTTATCATTATCATCCCCATCATCATTTGGTTGAATTAGTAGTATCTCTGGTTTTTTGTTGGGCGGAGACCTCAGGGGCCTCGTTTTTCGAATTCATTGGCCTCTGCTAAATTCTGTCTACGAATTTGGTTGAATTGGCAGTGTCTCCGATTTTTTTGTTGGGCTTAGACCACAGGGACTTCGTTATTCGAATTCAGTGGCTTTTGTTGAGTCCTGTCGATAGATTTTATTGAATTTGTAGTGTCTCCGGTGGCAACCTGGGAGACCTCGATTTTCGAATTCGGTGGTGTCTCCTGTCTATGAATTTGGTAGATTTTGTAATGTCTTCAGTTTCTTATCGTGTTTAAAATTCAGTGGCCTCTGCTGAGTCCTGTTTATGAATTTGGTTGAATTTGTAGTGTCTCCGGTTTTTTATTGGATGTAGACCTCGGGGATCTCGTTAATAGAATTCAGTGTCTTTTTTCTGACCGCTAGTTTAGCTATAATCAGAAGAAAAGTGGTTTCGTGACGTCACGTTCATCAAAACTATATATCATGCTAGAAGTTATATTTTTAAGGAGAACGGTATTACCTGTTTCGGAACGTGGATTATGGTGGGATGTATTTCCGATGAACGTGACGTCAGCGGCACACTTTCAAATGTGATATTTTTTTAAAATGAAAGAAAAATAATGGAACTTTTTGTTAAATGGACTTTTCAGACCAACAACTATTGATTTAAACGAGTTTTGTAATTTATTTTCCGTAAATGTAAAGGTCCATTGTCCATGAATTTGGTGAACGGTGAAGTGCTTCCGGTTTTGGTAGGATGGAGACCTCAGGGGCCTCATTATTTGGTTTCAATGTCCCTTGCTGTGTTCTGTCAACAAATTTCAGGAAATTCGTTGCCCGCGCCCTCAGATTTGTCTTGGATGGAGACCTCATTGTTCAAACTCAACACCCCGTATTGAGTTATGTGTGCAAGTTTCAAAAAATATAATAGGAAAGTTTGAACCGAAATTATTATTAAAAAAGGAATTGGATGTATTCCACCATCATGAATCATGACTTTGTATGTGTCTCATCAATGTTGACTTTTTACTATAAACCTCATGTTATAAACTAGTCAGTCAAGACTACCCTTCGCCTTATACGTATTATTAGTCCGGTGGCAGGGAGGGTTTTCGTGGCCGATGAAGTGCGACGGGATCACTCAAGTTATTCTTATGTATTTTGACCCGCTGAATCTGAATTTCGAGGGTGATAAGCCGTGAAAGCATCCGGAAAATTGTTATAGACGATTTTCCGAGGAAAATCGACAAATCCATTTTTTCCAAAAACGAATAATGCTATAATGTTCTCCATAAAATTCTCCACAAAAAAGGTCTCTACAAGTTTTTCTCCAAAATTCACCGTTTTCCAGTAAAATTTGCTCAAAATTCGACAAAATGCGATTTTCTCAATTTTCAGTGCTCTCTCATTCAGTCACATAATGATATTTTCAAGATCACCTTGTCCCAAATTATTCATATATGTCTCGACTATGAATAACAAAAAAGATATTCCTGAAAAAATCATTCGTGTGGATTTCCTGGCATTGAATTTCCCGATACGTTTACCTTGCATAAAAGAGGCATTTTTTTATTCGCGAAGCTCACGTCGTGGACGAATTTCTTAGAGTGTCAATTAAAAAGAGTTCAGCACATATTTTGTCATGATCACAAAGCATCTCAGTAGCGGAAAACGGAAAATTTAGCTTGAAAGTGCAACAATTTTCCGAAAAATTCACTTTTTCGTTGAAAAAATTAATCGTACTTAATAATAATAATAAATGATTTTATTGCAATAAATATATAAGTACATGGTGATTATACACATATATAAAAAATAATTGGATTATGTACTAATAAATATGTATGTATATATGCCAGTACATAATATGTATATAAATACATGAACACGACTTACTTTTTGTCAGACACAATTTCTGCCCAAGAATTTTCCAAGGTCTAATGAAAAAATTTAGTTTTATTCAAATCTTATTTTGGCTTGTATTACCGCGGTGACAAAAACAAAATGAGCAGCATGAAATTTTTGCTGCCTTACAAACGCATGTATTCCGGGTACAACTTTTGCAAGTATTCGGTACCAATTCTGTACTTGGGGGGATCAAAATTTCAACCCTTTGCGGTTTAAGCATAGAGTTTTCTTCAATAAACCCAAAATCCAATGGATTCAAAAGAAAAATATCCTCATCCAAACAATGAGTGTGATTTTAAACTATGTAAAAAGCTCTGAGAATATGTAATTTAATAGATGCACTTGTTGGAGGTGAATCTTCTACAAGTGAGCAGTTAGCATGATGATAATACCAAACTGTTTTCTTCTCTTTTCAAATTTTCGTTTTTTGTTCAATTTTTAAAAGTATCGGGAAATTCAGTGTCGGGAAATCCACACAAATGATGTTTTCAGGAATGCTTCCTTTGTTAATCATAGTCGAGACATATATGAATAATTTGGGACAAGGTGATCCTGAAAATATCATTTTGAGACTGTAGGAGAAAGCACTAAAAATTGAGAAAATAGTATTTTTTCGAATTTCGAGCACGTTTTATTGAAAAACGGTGCATTTTAGAGAAAAATTTGTTGGGACTTTTTTAGTGGAGAATTTTATGGAAAATGTTATAGCATTATTTGTTTCAGGAAAAAAATCGATTTTTCGATTTTTCTTGGAAAATTGTCGTAATTTTAAGCAAAATTTTCCGTTTTTCCGCTACTGAGATGCTTTGTGATCATGACAAAATATGTGCTGAACTTTTTTTAATTGACACTCTAAGAAGTTCGTCCACGACGTGAGCTTCGCGAATAAAAAAATGCCTCTTTTATGCAAGGTATCGGGAAATTCAATGCCAGGAAATCCACACGAATGATTTTTTCAGGAATATCTTTTTTGTTATTCATAGTCGAGACATATATGAATAATTTGGGACAAGGTGATCTTGAAAATATAATTATGTGACTGAATGAGAGAGCACTGAAAATTGAGAAAATCGCATTTTGTCGAATTTTGAGCAAGTTTTACTGGAAAACGGTGCCTTTTGGAGAAAAACTTGTAGAGACCTTTTTTGTACAGAATTTTATGCAGAACATTATAGCATCATTCGTTTTTGAAAAAAAATGGCTTTTTCTATTTTCCTCGGAAAATCGTCTATAACAATTTTCCGGATGCTTTCACGGCTTATCACCCTCGAAATTCGGATTCAGCGGGTCAAAATACATAAGAATAACTTGGGTGATCCCGTCGCACTTCATCGGCCACGAAAACCCTCCCTGCCACCTAACTATATATAATATATTCTATATCTCTAATGTGGATAATACAGTAGATAAATGCTTAATTCATTATTGAAGAGAAATCACAAAATCATCTCCACAACGAACAAGAAATGTAATAATTATTATTATTATTATTGGTATTCCGGCTATCCGTAATATAGCTACATAATGCATTGAACCACATTACCACAATTAATACCAGATAATAATTTATAATCCTGGGAGCTATTTCGCAGGACTCCGAATAATGTTGAGATTTGGCAAGAATGAATGAATGAATGAATGCGTTTATTTAGGAAATCCTAATATACATACAATAATAATATAAACCAATATTAATAATAATAATAGATAAATAATAATTATATATAAATGAAGTAATACATATGTCTCTAACATACTACTATTAAAAAATAATAATTTGGAACATAATAATGATAATAAATGTTAATAATTAATTCAATTTTTATTCTACATTAGCAGTAGGGTTGACCGTTGGATATTCGGCAGATATTCTAGCAGAAAACTGTAATTTAATTGGAAATATTATTAAAGATAGCTGTCACTATGGTATGAAAAACATATCTTGTCAGTGCTATCCATAGAAATATATATTATGTACTTACTCTAGAATGCTAATCCCCATGTCAAAAGTGTTGTAAAAAGTTCAGGCTAGTCCGCAATGCGCATGCGCGTCATTAGTGATTTTTGTAACAGGCCCGGTTTTAGTAAAATATTATGGTACTTGTGAAGATTAACAAACATTAATTCTGAATCTCGGAGAATAAGGTGTTGGAAACCTCGTTGTGCTTATACCTGTATTGCGGATAAACTCTACACCAAGGACTGTATTCGTACTTATTTGAAACCTTATGAAGAAAAGCCCAACTACTTTTCATTCAACTATATTTCCCAAATTGTACAGACCAAACTTATTCTGACATAATAATTATTTATCTGTCACGTTGACATTATATTACATACTAGATTAAAACACCCTTTCGTAACAACCTGTTATTTGTATTTAGCCGATTTGAATACATATTTTCACATATTTATGATCCCGAATATTCAGCAAAGGCCATCAGAAAGTAGAGTACGGTTGTTATTATTATTAATCGCTCTGAAGCGACTGATTTTTGGTATCACATTCACTTTTCAGCTGTAGTTAACCAACAAAAACCTACGGAAACACCCCAAATTGTCGGTGCGAATTTCAAGGAAGCACTGGATTAGAAAATAAATTGAAAGTACAAAAAACTATGAAAATTTATTTCAGCTATTATCATGAATAATTTCAACTCAAATTGGATTTATAAAATTGGATGCTTGGAAGCTCGAGATTTTTTTCTAGAACGATTCATGTCAAAATACGCAACTGCATTTAATTTCAATCATTTGAAGAGATTAACATGCTATTTCTATGAGTATTTCTGGCTGTATTACCTTAGTGCAATTTCCACAATGGGGGTGCATGAAAAAGTGAGGCCAGAAGCATTTTCCTTTCCATCAAAGAAAAGCATTTCCATATCGACATTAATTTTCTGAGGCAATTCTGTGTATATATGTTTAGTACTTTTTGTAGGAATCTAGAATATAAGTGGTGTGGTAGAAAGTTGTATCACTCGCCATGCATGCTTATGGAGACACAGTATTGGTACCGCAGTAGGTTTCAAATTATTCTATTGTCGAATTCACATGAATTTTCATGAGAAAATTGTCTGCCACAAATACAATTTTCTCACTCAAATGTTCTCTTCTTGAAAACAATAACCAAAAATCATGCCTTTTTGGTCAAGCTAAAATAATACTTAAGCTATTTTGAGCAAAGTATATAGGTACATAAAAAATTTCATTTTCTACCAAAAATGATTTATTTCAGGTATTTTACCTTTACACAACACTAAACATTTCATTGTTTATTCTTAGGAAGAAACGGGAAGAAACGGGAAGAAACGGCTTTATTAGAAATTGTCTTTAAAGGAATAAGATTAATGCAAATTCACGAAAGATGAAAGAATAACCAATGACAACAAACACCACACAAAACGACAAGAGAAAATCTGAAATTCTAAAAACCGACTCTGTCTCTGACAAGAGTGACAGATCTTAGTCTTAGTCTTCCCGTTGATGAAAAAGCACTGTTGCACTGTCATTATAATTACAGTAGCATAGGGTACATTATTGTTTTAAATACATTTCTTTTGCGCCTAAATTCGGAGTAATCTATCTCTAGAAGGTTCTTTTCGGTTTTAAAAAGTCCTAAATGCGCTGTCAAATTTCTCTCTTTCAAATGGCATGTGTTTTATTGCCTCATAACAAAAAACTCTGAATTGGAACACCAAATTATTTTCAAACTTGGCAATGATCTACCCAAACTACACTGATGACGCTCATGCGCACATCGTAAACTGGTCGCATACGCGGCATGCTTTTCGCCGTGAAAATTGGCGAATTAGCATTCTAGAGTAAGTATATATATTTCTATGGTACTATCTCACAGTTCAGAAACGCGAAATATTTGACTTTAAATGAACCTTAACCCTTAACCAGTGAACGTCTGAGTACGAACGTATTTGCTGAACCAGGGTCAAAGTGACCCTGTTATTTGAATATTTTTTTGTAATTACTAGGCCAAGCTGTAGATAAAAATAAGAGGCTCTTTTCACACAAAATAAAAGACGCAAACGGCCTGTTACTTTTTATAAGACAGTTCGTAAATGAAAACCCCGGTTTTCGCCACAGCAAAATCGCTTTGTGGAATTTTTTAAACAAGAAATAGTGAAAAAAATTTAAAATTTTTTGGTTTTTTAGAAATATCTCAAAAATTATTCGAAGAATCGTTTCACAGTCAATGGAACTTTTGTAGAGTTTTATTAAACCTACAAAATGGTTTTTTATACGCCCAGATTTTTCACTGAGAAAATCCGGGAAAACCTCGAAAAAGAGACCAATTTTCAAAAATTCACAATTTTTATAAATTCGAAGGTGGACAAACAATATTGCGAAAACTGATAAATAATAACATGTGGTTCAACTGTGCGTAAGATGGTTTCTGTCCGAAATGTAGTTTTTGCACAATCTTTCTAAATGCGCCGATTTAAGGGAAATCATCTTATTCAAATTCTGTAAACGGCATTTGGAAGTAGAGATCAATATCTACAATTTGTATTTGATTTTCACCTGAGAGGTGGGAAATGTGTTGAAAATATCACTGAAAGTTACTCTAAATGCTCCAAAGTGCACCCAAAGTCGCCCGAACTGAACACGTATTAACTTCATTTCGACTTCGGGTGACTTCGACGATTTCCCTCAAATCGGCGCATATTGCAAGATGTGCTCTTAGATTGTTTATAACGCGATTGTGCAAAAATTACACACCAGACAGAAAACATCTTGCGTACAGTTGAACCACATATTATTATCATTGTTTATACAGGGCTATTCAAATTCGAGTCTATGCATGGGGATTTCGATAACGGTAAGAGATAGAGGGTTGGTTAAATGGGGGCAAAGTAGCGTATTTCAGAGGTTAATTATATGGATGAAAAAAATCTGACCTAGCTTCTTCAGTTCTGGAGTTATAAAGGAAAAATCGAAAATTTCGAAATTCTTCTTTTGCCTATATCTTTTAATTTTACGAAGATTTTTTTTAAATTTTGCCATAGCAACTTTTTGTAGCCTTTCCAAATATCTGAATAAAAATTATATACAGGGTATCGTATAAATTGGGCCACCCTCAACTTTTAATTTTCAAATACGGACCTGTATTTTTTATTGCATTTTTTTGAATGCCAAGAGTCATGTTTCATATTGACGTAGTATTTTCATCTGAATTACAGAGTGTTTTGGAAATATTGAACTATTACCAGTAAAATTTCAAATTTTTTTTTTAATTCCAGCTGTAATTAAAAAAAATATATCATAGAATAAGGTATAGAATGCATAGGATTTGGAAGAAAATCAACATTATTCGACGAATATTGTCTTCTTCAAGAATTCATCCACATTTCAGTTCACGCAACCCATGATCAATGTGCGAAAATGTGAAAACTTATTCTTCCTAGTACGTGTATGTGCATATAATCATTGGAAAAAAATCTTCGAATGGCAATCTTCATACTTCAGACACCAATTTGGAAATATTTTATTGTTACTCACTTTTTGAACTACCTATATTTTTCAGCAAATTCATGGGCATTCTCTTGCTATATACAACAATCATGATTAAACCATTTGAGTTCTCATAGTATGCTTTGGAAAATAAATATTTAGTTCACCTCACTTGTCAATATTTTGACAGTTTCTTGGAAATTATCGTTGGTATTTGATGAAAAATCTGTTAGTACTGAAAATGGGTTTCCCCACAGAGCAGAAAAGAGATATGGTTAACGTTTTCTACAGAAATAATAGAAACATTCATCTTTCCGCTGAAAATTATTTAGATCTGTACCCTGAAAGACATCAGCCGCATCCCACATATTTCAGACTTTTGGACAGAAACCTTCGCGAATATGGATCTTTCACAAAACCAAGGAGAAAATATGGAAACAAAACTCCTATTGAGTTACAGGAAAACATACTTCAAGCGGTAAGTAGGTAATACTGAAAAAATGTTAATTAGGCTCATCTCCATATTTCAGATCAATACAAATCAATCAAAATCAACAGTACAAATTGCTGAGGAATTGAATATGTCGCAAACTGCAGTATGGCGTACTTTAAGAAAAAACAGATTCAAATGCTATAAAGTTAAAATTGTTCATAAATTGTATCCAGGAGACGCCGAAAGACGGCAAAATTTTTGTAATTGGATGTTGCAAAAATTGGGCGATGACAGAAACTTTTTGAATAGTATTATTTGGTCGGATGAAACTCGTTTCACAAATTGTGGTGTTTTCAACAGGAACAACGAGCATGTTTGGTCACAAACCAATGAACATAATTTTAGAGAAGTGAGACCTCAAGTGCGGTTTGGTCTAAATGTATGGGCTGGAATTTTGAAGGATCGAGTTCTAGGTCCGTACATCTATGCCGGGACGCTCAATGGCGAACGTTATCTAGACTTCCTCAGACAAACTTTCAGTGAATATCTCGATGATATTCCCATTGCTAATTTAAATCGGTTGTGGTTTCAACACGATGGAGCTCGTCCACACTGCACAAGAGACATTAATCAATTTTTACAAGAAACATTTCAAGACAGATGGATAGCAAATAATGGGCCTATAAGATGGCCTGCAAGATCCCCTGATCTCAGTGTACTTGACTTTTTTTTATGGGGTACACTAAAAAATAGAATATATCAAAACGAAATTGAAAATATAGAAGATTTAAGAATTAAAATCATGAACGCTTTCGCATCACTACGGCGAAGAGATATTTTCAGAGCAAATAATAACTTAAAAAAACGACTCCGTAAATGTCTGGAACGAGAAGGTCGTCAATTTCAACATTTATTTTGATTATGATTACTTATAATGGCTGTTATTTCAATTCTTGATAATAATTAAACAAGTTCTTGTGTGATTAGTTATAAAATATGAAAAGCTATGTATATGATCAAATACAATGTTATGTTTGTGACAGATTATGTTTGTGAGTTCTCAGCAGAAACAGTTACATACAACAGATCTTCTTCGTACCTACTGAGGTCAATCGACAAGGGGATGAATAATTATTCTACTAGTGCTACATTATGGTAAAGAAAAATGTCTCTTGGAATTGTTGATTTTATTTTATTGTTATTCCGAACAAGTAGTGAGACTAGATAATCTGAAAATTCTGAAATTGATTATTCTTAAAGAACAAATTTGTCTGACTCACCTCTCATTCTCTGATATTATTCAATTAGAGTTGTTATGGAATAAAAAAATGTTGAAATTTTACTGGTAATAGTTCAATATTTCCAAAACACTCTGTAATTCAGATGAAAATACTACGTCAATATGAAACATGACTCTTGGCATTCAAAAAAATGCAATAAAAAATACAGGTCCGTATTTGAAAATTAAAAGTTGAGGGTGGCCCAATTTATACGATACCCTGTATATAATTTTTATTCAGATATTTGGAAAGGCTACAAAAAGTTGCTATGGCAAAGTGGCAAAATTTAAAAAAAATCTTCGTAAAATAAAAAGATATAGGCAAAAGAAGAATTTCGAAATTTTCGATTTTTTCTGTATAACTCCAGAACTGAAGAAGCTAGGTCAGATTTTTTTCATCCGTATAATTAACCTCTGAAATACGCGACTTTGCCCCCATTTAACCAACCCTCTATCTCTTACCGTTATCGAAATCCCCATGCATAGACTCGAATTTGAATAGCCCTGTATATAAGTAAGATAGTTAGTCAATGCCTGTGTAATTGGTGTTGGACGCAAACGCGAGTGTCATCTAGCGTGATTAGTTACAAACATGAATATTTGACGTCATTTTAATGCAGGTTCCTTAAAAAAAACCTGATTTTAATGCTGTCCCATTGTTTCAATCAAGTTACGACATGACTTGGAGGCCAGATCACTGAAGTTACGACGTGACTTGGGTGCGAGCTCACTATCGCCATCTACATGTCGCATCCATTTTGATCCAATTATAATCCCATAAGGTTGACTAACTATATTCTATATAAACAATGTTATTATCTATCAGTTTCCGCAATATTGTTTGCCCAGCTTCAGATTTATATAAATTATAGATTTTTGAAAAATGGTATATTTTTCGAGGTTTTCCCGGATTTTTTCAGTGGAAAATTCACCGATCCGGTTGTATGTTTTGTAGGTTTCATAAATCTCTACAAAACGATTCCTTGAATAATCTTTGAGATATTTTCAAAAAACCAAAAAAGTTGTAATTTTTTTCACTATTTCTTGTTTAAAAAATTCCACAAAGCGATTTTGCTGGAGCGAAAACTGGGGTTTTCATCAACGAACTATTTTATAAAAATCAGTATAGGCCATTTGCGTCTTTTATTTTGTGGAGAAAAAAAAACCTTTATTGCTTGGTCTACAGTGTGTCTCACTTCTCATGGAAACACCCTCGTATCTTCCGTAACAATAGAGGTAAAATGATGAAACTCTCAGGACTGATGGAAATGCTCAAAATGCACCTACCACCTGAATGGGGTTGGCCTAAGTGATATACACTGCCCGCCACTCGCGATGGAACAACCCATTTTTACGGTAAAACATACTAGGGGGCAGAATAGGCTCAAAACTCCTACAGATTCGTGATCAGGACCACCAACTTACTACAGAGACACGTTTTCCCTGAAAAAATTTCAGTCCTGAAAAATCCGAATTTGTCTCACTTCTCATGGAAAAACCCCCCGTATCTTCCACAATTTTTTATGTAGAACCATGAAATTTCCAGGATCGATAGATACACTGGAAATGAACTCACTGCACGGGAATGGTCAATCTACGTAATATACACTGCACGCCAGCAGCGAAGGAACCACCCATTTTTCCATCGCTGCTGGCGTGCAGTGCACATCATGTAGGATGACCCGTTTTGTGCAGTGAGTTCATTTCTAGTGTATCTGTCGATCCTGAAAATTTCAGGGTTCTACGTATAAAATTACGGAAAATACGGGGGTGTTTCCATGAGAAGTGGACAAATTCGGATTTTTCAGGACTGAAATTTTTTCAGAGAAAAAGTGTATCTGTAGTAAGTTGGTGGTACTGATCACAAATCTGAAGGAATTTTTAGCCTATTTTGCCCCCTAGTATGTTATATCACGTAGGCCAACCCCATTCAGGTGGTAGGTGCATTTTGAGCATATTCATCAGTCCTGAGAGTTTTATCATTCAACCTCAATTATTTTGGAAGATACGGGGGTGTTTCCATGAGAAGTGAGACACACTGTATATGTAATATCGATATTTAGCAATTTGAACTAGTCTATAATGCTAAGTAGTATTTTTTTCCAATGTTACGAAACGCCTCTTTGTTTAAAATGAAATGTATAATATTTTTCAACAAAAAGTTTAAAAAGCGTAGCGTTTCTGCAAGGCATAATTTTAAAAATTGGCAAAATTAAAGTAAAATATTTCAATAACCATCGCTTTGGTAATATAAGAAATGTAAAAATATAAGGCATAATGAAAACTTATTAAAAAAAAATTAAATTATTATCTCAAAAAAAACTGCATTGGCTGTTCTAAAGTTATCAGATCAGATAAGATCAGTGCATCAGATTCATTTATTTCCTCGACCACGTCACTGTTTGATTCCCCCATCCATTATAGAAGTGTGTCTTTATAGTCTGGGTCTGGGAAAGAATGGTCCGAACAGAGAATTTATATCTGTTCGGATAATCAGGCAGCGCCCAGAGCCATCTGCCTAAACCAAGCTCAGTGCTTGTACAGGAATGCGGAGATGCGCTCGAGAAGCTAGCTGAAACGAAGGAAGTTCAGCTGGTATGGGTCTCGAGTCACAGAGGGGTGCGCGGAAACGAGGTGACAGACGGACTTGCCAGATCCCGATCGGCAACGTCGTTCTGTGGACCGGAGAAGCCAAGAAGACTAACCTCTTCAGCTCTCGACGAGTGGGCAGGAGAAGAGCTGAAAAAACTTTGGAGGGATAACACCGGCTGCAGGCAGTCGAAAGACTTCGTCATCGTCCTTAGATATACTAATAAGTCCACTCACTCTCGCAAGTGACCCAAATCATCCCCTCCGGTCCTCACGCGTCCCTTGCCCTGTTTGTTTGGCTTGAGCGCCGGCCTGGTGGGCTAGCCAGTTTAACACAGTGTACAGTTCGTATCGCCGCAACGATGTCCGTATGATTTACGACCGCTCACAAAAAGAGCGGCATTTTTCGACCACATCAAAGGAGTTACCAGACTTATTAGTATATCTATGGACGATGACTTCGTGGTCGGCTCCAATAAGTCAAGGACGACATGGCTCTTAGGCAGAAACCGCCAAGCACTACGCCTCCTTATAGGAATACTAACAGGACATAACAAGTTAGGCAGACACCTATCACTTATAGGTATAGAAGACAGCTCCACTTGCCGCAAATGCGAAAAAGACGAAGAAACTTCATCTCACTTCCTCGGCGAGTGTGAGGCATACGGGAGGCTAAGATTTGGAGCCTTCGGAGTTGAGAAACTCCATCAAGAGGAACTTATTTACTTGAAGTGGTCGGACATACTGACCTTCATTAGAAGGTCACAAAGATTCGGAAAGGAAAACTAGGAGGATGAATGTAGATAAGTGGAGAACAGGGGATGGCAAATAGGGTCCATGAGGGCCTACTTGCCTGGCTGCGGTTGCGGCCTCCCCAAAGAACTACTGCTACTAGTCTGGGCCTGTAAACTTTGCTGTACGTGGAGAACCAGCCATGATACTTTCGATAAATTCCCTGAAAAGAGCGATGAAAAAACGTTATTACCGTACCAGGGTCAAATTGACCCTGAAACGCTTACTTTCGATATTTTCATACGGAATAGAACACCAAACTACTCCTTCACCGTCTATTTAGCAACTGACGGGAAGGTACTGAGGCGACCAAATGAAAATAGTGCACATGCACATAGATAAAACTTATTTTATGCGCTTCTGTCATCTGTATTTGGCTTTGAAGCTAAAATCAATCCCATGTAAAGAAAACATGAAATTTTTGGTAATAAACTTTGACCGTAAACTGAACTGGAAATTACACATAACAAAACTCAGTTCATGATTGAGTACTATGTAATGAGAACTATTAGAGTCACTGTCTCATTTGAGGTCTTGAGAAACGTCTACTTTGGGAGTCATATCTTGAAAAACGGTTTGTTGTATTAGATCGCCATATTTTGACAAAACGTTCGAAGTCCAAAAGAAAATCCTGAGAAGCATACACAGTACCCACCCACTTTACAAAGCTCCAAGTATTAATTTTACCAAGTCTGTATATTGTTCAAATGATAATGTTCGTGAAAGATAATGGACAAGAGTTTTCCAGAAACTGATATTTACGCCTACATTACTCGAAGTTAAAGTCAAAAGATACTTTAACCCTTTGCGGTCCAATTAAATTTTCATAGCTTGTCTTCCTGGGTCCGATTATATTTCCGTAACCTGTCTTCCTTGCTCCGATTTCATTCAACTTGCCTTTTGACCTAATTTTAATAATATAATAATATTAATAAGCATTTTCTATCATAATCAAGATTTTTTTGATGTGTAATCTATTACCCTGAAGATCCCGTCTTCTGTTCCAAGCTAATTTAAATGAAATTTAATGTAACGAGGGGCCATTTATGAACAAAGAGAAACATTTAACGGGTATAACCTTCGAATTGTAGAGCAACCATAGACACGTGTTTCAGCCAAGTAAAAAGATGTGCGACACTTGGTTGCGAAGGAGCCAACAACAGCAAATTTGTTGTTTGTGTTAGAATATCTTGTGTAATCCTACCCAGGAAAATATAAATGAAGTTTAAATTTACTTTAACTTCATTTATATTTTCCTGGATAATGTAATTTAATAAAATATAGTCTATTTTGACATTCTACAACTTCAGCATCATTCTTGTTTCACATTTTTATAAATATTTCTGATTTTTTGTACATAAAAGTGATTGTTTCAAGGATTCTTCAGAACAGGAATATCGATAAGAAATACAAGAGGTCGCCTTTTTCATGAAGTATCTATCCCAGACGTTCGAGTGATATAATGTTATGTCTCATGCTACTCCTTTTTTTTTATTGTATAAACAACTTCCAGTCAGAACAAGTTCTGGTATAAGGAAGTTTGAATGTACATCAATGATAAAATAAAGTAATCTAATTCTAATACATTATCAAATAATACAAATAATTCATAAAGTTTTGTAGTATTCTTACGAACATCATTTCAATAGTAACATTTCTTTCAAATTTTTGGAAAATGAAGTTATCGTTTTTGAATTTTTTATTTGTTCTGGTAATTTATTAAATGTTTCTATAGAGCTGAAAATTGGATTTGCTTTTCCTTTGTTGGAATGGATATTGTCCAAGTGAAAGTGGTTCAAAATCCGAGTGTTATGAATTTTTCTGAATTGTTGTATTACTTTTTTGAATATTTTTGGTTAATTTGAATGCAAATTTAGCTTTTTCAAATTTAATAAGTTGGTTCAATGTCATATTATTGGTGTTTTTGTACAAATCTGAAGATGGTGTATCCCAAGGTTTATCAAATATTACTTTTATTGCTTTTTCTACATTCATGCTAAAAGCAAAACTTTATTGAACTATATTCAGTGCAATAAAGTTTTTATTGCACTCATCTGTCATTCTACTTCAACGTGCTGTCATTATGACAAACATAAACGTTTAAACCTACTACATATTTAGCAGATATTCTGTGAGATTGGCAATAGGTACTTCACTACGAAATATTCATATTGAAAATTGCACCAATTGTTCATTCACTTTCAACATTGAGGGTAAAAATAAAGTTTGAGTTAAATTGTTCGTAACGTATTAGTTCCTGTTTCAATGCAAATCGATATTAATAATAAAGTATTCAAGTTGCGCTTTTCATTTTCCTACACCTAGTGCCGCACCTCAATAAATAATTTTTTGCTTTTTGCATGAACGTAGAAAAAATGTTGTATGCAACTCGTGCAAAACTTGTTTATTGCACTCGACGTGTTGTCCAACTCGGCCTAACAGCCTCGTCGGACAATTTCACGTCGAGTGCAATAAACATTCACATTTTGCACTTGTTGCATAAATAACTATTATTCATCAATCTATAAATAATTTCTTTTTGTTTTTGACTGCATGATGACCACACTGTGATCATATATCTGATTCGAGAGATAATATGTGCGTTATATATTAACAATTGAATATTTTTTCTATATGACTCACAAATTTAATTTTTTGTCAATAATCAGACCCAAATACTTGTGTTTCTCAACTTCAGCAATAGTTCTGTTTTTAATTATAATGTTTAATTTGATGTTTTCCATATTCTTTTGTTTAAATATCATACAGACAGTTTTTTCTGAATTAATAGTTAAATTAAGTTATTTCAACCATATTTCAATTATTTTAATATCTTTTTCCAAATTTGTTTTTAAGGTTTGAACATTTTTAGACTTGTGATAGAGTACAGTATCATCAGCAAAAGAAAAATGCGTACCAATTAGGTTGATATTCATCATGCTATTAACATAAATCAAATAAAGAATTGGTGCCAAAATAGAACCCTGCGGAACTCCAAATGTTGATACTTTTTCGTAACTTTTATATTGGTCAATAAGTGCATATTGTACACGATTTCGGAAATGATATTGAAATATATTCAATGCATGTCCCCTTATACCCAGGTTATTTAAGATGTCTAATAGAATTGTATGATTGACAGTGTCGAAAGCTTTTTTAAGATCAAAGAATATTGCAACACCATAATTACTTGAATTTAAAGTTTCATGGATACATAAAGTCAGTAACTGCTGCTTGGGTATTGGAATGTTGTTGGAATGCATATTGAAATTTATCAAAACCAATATTAGCATTGATGAAATCAACTAATTGGATTTTCAACGCTTTTTCAGAAATTTTAGCAAACACATTCAAAAGTGCAATTGGACGATAAGTTGAAATGTTTTTTCTGTCACCTCCTTTATAAATAGGTTTCAAAATTGTTCTCTTCAAATAGTCTGGAAAAGTACCATTTTCTGTACAATTATTAATAATTAAGGATAAAGGTAAGCTTACTAGATCAACAATATCTTTTAAATTGTTTGAAGTAATTTGATCTTCACCAGGTGCTGTATGCGATTTGAGAGTCATAATTATTTTATTAATTTCTTCATCTGAAACTGTCTTAAAAAAAATGACTTTTTATATGGGGACAAATTTTTCATTACAGTTTTGAATTGTTTAGATAATGTTAAACCAATTTCTGTGAAGAAGTTAATGAATTCATTACATATATCATTTGCATTATTCAGTTGTACACCGGTCTTACTCATAATTTGGTTGATTGGTATTTGCTTTTTTTTCTTATTAGTTCCAATGTTATTATTAATCACTTTCCATATTTTTTTAGGGTTTGTCCCAGCACTTTCAAATTGTTTATTTAACTTATCTTTCTTTGAATTTTTGCAACAAATATTTATTTAATTTTTTTATTTTTTATACGTATCTTTCAATTCGCTATTATTAGGATCTTTTTTCAATCTTTTATAATAATTATCCCGAATTTTCATTTTGTTTAGAATATTTTGTGTTTTCCAATTATTATTTTCCCTTGTCCTGAATTTTTTTAAAATGCTCGATTTTTCTTTAGATTCTTTTATAATATTAGCGAGTTCTTGAAATGTTGGTGTATCACTAAAGGAATGTAGACTCTCAGAAAAATAATCTCGAAATTTGTTTTTATCCAAAATTTTAATAGACTTTTCGACCATCTTTGGTTTCATCTTGATAATTTTTTTGTTTTTATATTTATTAAATAATTCTCATGAATTTCTTTAGTTTGTATAGTACTAGTTCTTGAATTTTCAGTTTTATAAGTGAAAGGATGAACAATAAAATGGAGGACTGGGAATATCTGAGCTACCAACATATTGTACATAATCTGTTCGAAATTGTGGAGGGTTACGACTTTTCAGATGAGGTAAGTCCTTGTGTAGTATTCCGAAATTAGCTTTATAGACTTTTTACTAATTTTATTATTTGTTTATTTGAAATATTGGAAGAGAAAAGAGTCTAATTATCATCACTAAACCTAAAAGTAAGTAATTCACTATGAATATTCAGTAATGACAAAGTAATATAATTTTACTTACTTTCTTGTTGTCTACATTATAAACATTAAACAATAGACAATGATCACGATTATCTATTTGCCAATAGGGAATATGCAAGTGATTTAAATTTACTTGATATTTTTACCCCCGATACCTTATTGTCTTGACATTACACCTAAACCATTAGTTTATCATTTAGTTTGTATTTAACTCCATAAAACTTTAATCAAAAAGTGCGTAATAAGCGCGCGGAATTCAAATTTGCGAAACGCATCACCATTGGTCGAAACGAAGAATGACGTCACATGGCACGTTATGAAATTTATCTGTGTTGATATTCATACTGTGCTAGTCGTCTTTCATAGAAAATTTGTTTTTATTTATATATTTGTAGTGTTTTTGTTGGTTATTTGATGAAATATGGAAAAAATACTGCAAAGTGAAGTAACTTTTTATTTGACAACTTTTCAGACAGTAAAAGTAAACAAATTCAATATGGTAACCAAAACCTCTACTATTAATTAATCAGGCAGCATAGGTACATAACGGTGCAATATATCCAACACCTCCTCTGAACGTGGAGTACCAATGCCTAGATTCTTCAAATGGTTTTCATAAGCCACCTTTGGAATAGCCTTTGTGAAAATGTCAGCCACCATGTTTTGGGTAGGAATATACTTGACATCAATATCACCACTTTCAAAGACTTGTCTCACATAGTGATATAGAATGTCTATATTTTTCGTTCGTGAATGATACACAGAATTCCTCATCAATTTCCGTGCACTTTGAATGTCACAGAATATTAAGGTTGATTTTTCATGTTCCATAGGGTAGCCAATTTCCTGTAGAAAGTTCCTTAAATATACAGCTTCCTTCGTAGCCTCTGATAAAGCCATATATTCTGCTTCTGTGCTAGATAAAGCTACAGACTTTTGTTTCCTTGATTCCCAACTCACAGCGCCTCCAGAGAGTAGAAAAATGTACCCAGTATAAGATTTTCTATCAGTTGTGTCGCCTCCCCAGTCAGCATCAACATATCCTTGCAAAGGGTTTCTCGTCTTTTGAAATTTCAAACTATAAAATTCGGTTTTCTTCAAATATCTCATAACTCGCTTAACAGCTTTCCAACGAATTTTTCCCGGATTATTGTTAAACTGGCTCAAAATACTAACTGCATGAGTTATATCAGGACGGGTAGAAACTGACAAGTACAGTAAAGATCCAACTGCCTGCCTAAAAGGAATGTCTGACATCTCTTGTTTTTCCTCAGGCGAAGAGGGGCCCATTTCCTTCGATAACTTGGCATTTACTTCTAAAGGAGTGGAAATTGGTTTGCAATCATCCATTTTGTACCTCTTCAATATATCTTTCGTATATTTCCTCTGTGATATTGAAATCGATTTGAGTGATTTATCCTGCTTGAATTCTATACCCAAACAGTAATGGAGGAGTCCAAGATCTTTTATTCGAAATTTTGCTGCTAAATCCTGTACCGAAGCATTTCTATACTTGGTTGTTTGAAACATATTCCGTAAAATATGTTCTCGACTCCCGCCACAAGCGCGGCAACCCGCAATTCTTTCAATGGTATAAAGGGTTATCTACCTTGGAGACTAGTTTGCTACTTGGAACCGCCGTCTATGGCGCCTTTTTTATGAAAAGTGATAAAAAAGGCTCGGGCAGTAAAAAAAACGAAATACGTTGTTGGAATGATTCTTTTATTATCAACTAGACATTATACGCATACTTCCTTCTGAATATTTTCCGTCATAACTAGATGTTGAACCTTTTGGTTTTTACCTTATACTAAATATTTGTGAATATTTTTGGATATTGGTGCCTGGTCAATTTTAGGTAGGTATTGTTTTTGTTTAATCTGGTTCACTCCGGTAATGTAGGTATTGAAGTTTAGGACTAAAGGTACCGTTGTATTTAATAATTTTAGTTATTGTGGAACATCAATAAAATATATGCACTCCTGGTATCCTAGCAGAGTCGAAAGAAGCACTGGTATTTTTCTTTGAAATCAGCTAACCCATAAAATTACCCTGAGAAAGAGTTCTGGCACAATCCTTCATGAGATTTGAATATGTCTCATTTGAATTTGTAGCAATGATCAAGTCATCCACATATACCGCCATGACGAGAATTATATCTTTATCTCTCATAATATAGACGCATCTATCTGAATTTAGTTGTTTCAAACTGATGAACTGGAGATACTGATCAAGCTTTTTATACCATTGCCTTCATAAAGTGACCTTTTTAGGAGACAAACTTTGTCTTCTTCTCCTTCAGATTTGAAGCCCTCGGCTTGATCCATGAAAATTTCTTCATCGAGATCACCGTTGATATAAGCCATCACGATATCCATCTGGTAAAGGATTAGACCGAGCTCGACAGACAAAGCGAGTACAACACGAATGGAACTTTGTCTAGTTACGGGAGATGTCTCATGATAGTCTATGCCGGGTTGTTGAGCATAACCCTTCGCAACCAGACGAGCTTTCCTTCTGTCAATTTCACCATTAGCTTTATATTTGGTTCGTAAAACCCATTTACAATCTATTACTTTCCTATTTTGAGGTCGGTCTACTAGCACCCATGCATTATTCTGGACAAGGGCTCGAAATTCGTCTTTCATTGCTTTTCGCCATTCGAGTACATTTTCTCCTGACATCGCCTCATCTACACTAGGATTTTCTGGTTCTTCAACTGACATTTGAGCTTCTTGTTCTTGCTCTTGACTTGCTTCTATCATATTATATCTCTTTTTCGGTCTCCCTTTCGAACCGTCTCTGATGATTGCTGGTCTTCCAGGTCCTCGCTTGAGTACTATTGATGTATATTCATTTTCCGCAGACATGTTTCCATTTTCTGGCGTTGATTCCCTGATTTCTGGTCTTCCAGGTCCTCTTGTGAGTACTATTGATGTGTATTAATTTTCCAAAGACACATATCCATTTTCTGGCGTTGATTCTCTATTTTCTTCTTCGATTCCACATTCTTGGCCCAATTTACTTTCTTGACTTTTCGACTGTTCATTTGAATCAAAAAACGTAGTATTATTAGTAGTTTGATTATACTCTTTTTCATTTATGTGACAAGTCTCTATGAATTTGACATCTCGAGTTGTCACATTTTTTCTTGATTTCGAATCCCATAAACGATATGCTTTTGATTCGGTCGAATAGCCCACGAAAATACATTCTGTCGATTTTGGATCAAATTTTGATGTTCTCGAACTTTTATTGAGTGTGAATGCTTTGGAACCAAAAATTCTAAAATGGGATATTATCGGCTTTTTGTTGTTCCAAATTTCGAACGGTGTTGTGTTGTTCAAACTGCGTGAAAAGCACCTGTTCCTGATGTATACAGCTTCTGCCCAAAAACTGTGTGGAAGTTTGGATTGTTGCAACATGCACCTAGCCATTTCAACGAGAGTACGATTACAACGTTCGGCTACTCCGTTTTGTTGGGGTGTGTAAGGTGCTGAATATTGCCTTTCTATACCGCTTCTCTCCAAACTTTCCTTGAAATCTCTTCCACTGTACTCCAAACCGTTATCTGTTCTGAGTATTTTGATTTTTCTTCCAGTTTTAGTTTCTACTTGACTTTTGAACTTCAAAAATACTTGTTTCACCCCATCTTTCGATTTCAAAAAATAAATTTGTATCCATCTTGACTTGTCATCAATGAATGTTGCGAAATAAAGTGCATTTCCGAGTGATTTTGTTTTCATGGGTCCACAAATGTCTGAATGGATAAGGTCTAATATATTTTCAGCTCTTGAATTCGATGATTGAGGAAACTTATCAGCTGTTTGTTTACTTGTGATACATACTTCGCAAGGGGATATACATTCAGAAACATTGAATTTCATTCCTTCAACTAGATTTTTAGACATCATCAGTTTTAGATCTCTTTCGTTCAGATGGACATAGCGTTGATGCCATTTCAGGAACTCCTTGGATGTCGACTCCACCAAAGCTGTAGATTCACTCACTGGTTGGATATAATAAAGTTCACCTTTTCGATGAGCTCTTAAAACGATTTCACCATTTGGATTCACTATTTCTGCAGTCTTTCGAAAAATGTGTTTGTCTACCATTGCATGCAGCTTTAGAAATAGATAGCAAAGGACCCCGCAAACTCCTTATGGAATTTGGGTCCCGGTGGATTTTTTTGAATTTTTGGTATGATGTAGTCCATGCAATTCTTAACCAATGTTACCATTGCGCCAACCCAAAAAAATGAGCAGTTTTGCAGCTAGGGGGCGTTGAAATCACCCCTTGCGCAGATTAGACTATTTATTTTTGAGCCCGGTAACAATATTTTCACTTGTTTCATTATTGCTAATGTTGCACAATATTGTGCTGTTTTATAAAAAAAATTCTTACCCCCTCCCCTTTTTCCCCCAACTCCTATTACGGAACGCAAAAAAAATATTTCTCGAGTTCCTTCAAATGTATCGTCGAATGTTTAAATATGCCAACCCCAAAAATGAACAGTTTTGATGCTACGGGGCGTTGAAATCGTACCTTGCCCAGAATATACTATTCATTATTATAGGCGGAAACAATATCTCTACGTATTTTTGTTTTATTTTATGCCGAACAATTGTGTAAACTTTCATAAATTGATAAAACCTCCCCCTTACCCCCAAACCCCTATTTCAAAACACGAAAAAAAATTATTCAGGCACCACCTCAAATTCAAATTGTGGATGTCTAATTTTTATTTATTTTCAAGATATTCGCCCAATTGATTGATATTCAAAAATCATGAACTACGCCCTACTAAGAAGTCAGCAAACTGAGCTGATTAAAACATTTATTTTGATATAGCATTCACAAGTAGTCGGGAATACATTTTTTCGTGTTTTAAATTAAAGGTAGGGGGGTAAGGGGGAGGTTTTAGATTTTCATTTCATGAAAAATTACAGAATTGATCAGCATAATCTAAACTAAAATACGTAGAGCTATTATTTCCGCATATAATAATGAATAGTCCATTCTGAGTAAGGTATGATTTCAACGCCCCCTAGCATCAAAACTATTCATTTTTGAAGTTTGTCACCCAATTTATTTCTATTCAAAATAACTTGAACTGCATCACATCAAAAATTCAGAAAAATCCACCGAATTTTTTTCGTTTTGTGTCATTTGGGGGGTGGGGGGATAATCATAAAAAACTGCTATTTCCCTTATTTAGGCATATTTAAACATTCGACGATACATTTGAAGGCACTCGAGAAATATTTTTTTTGCGTTCCGTAATAGGAGTTGGGGGGAAAAGGGGAGGGGGTAAGATTTTTTTTTATAGAACAGTACAATATTGTGCAACATTAGCAACAATGAAAAAAGTGAAAATATTGTTACCGGGTTCAAAAATAAATAGTCTAATCTGCGCAAGGGGTGATTTCAACGCCCCCTAGCAGCAAAACTGTTAATTTTTTTGGGTTGGCGCAATGGTAACATTGGTTGAGAATTACATGGACTACATCATACCAAAAATTCAAAAAAATCCACCGGGAGCCAAATTCCATAAGGAGTTTGCGGGGTCCTTTGTTTTCAGGTCAGGAACATAAAGAGTATTTTCCAAATTTATTGTTTTCATTCCGAATACACCATCAACAACTATCAGTTTCACTGTACCTTTACCAAGGATATCAGTTGTTTTGTCAACTGCTAGACGAACTTTCTGAAATTTGAGAATATTTCTTTATTATTACACATATGAGAAGTGGCCCCACTGTCTAAACACCATACACCTTTAGGTATTGGTTCCATTTTGAATGTGGACATAACATGTGTTTGTTCACTTTGACAAATCGGCGTATATTCCATCATAAATGCTTCTTCTTCGGCTGTGGATGCTCTCTGTAGTTTGCTACATTCTCTCTTCCTACATTCAGATGCTTTGTGGCCTATAAGGTGACAGAAATTATATTTGTAGGGAAATTTACGATTCGTTGAATCATTCTTCTGCTCAATTTGCCATTTATTCTTCATGCTATTCCTTTTAGATGGTTTCTTCCAATTTGAAGTGGATTTCGCAAGAAAAACACTCTGATCTTCCTGATTTGCCGAACTCTTTCTTGCGTGGGATTCATCCAAAAAAGTTTTATTTTCAAAGCTTCGGGTTTTGGTGAATCATCCCTTGCTTCAATGGCACATCGAAAGTTCTCATAACTGCTTGGAATGCTATACAGCAAGAGAATGGAAAGAAGATCATCTGCAACGTCAATTCCCATTTCTTTCAATTTGTCCACAGTATTGAAGAATTTGTTGAGGTGATCTGCCATGTATTCATTATCAACCATTTTTGTGAACAATAGTTGTTTCAGCAGTGTAGCTTTTCTGGCAGGACCTTCTGACTGATATGTTTGCTGTAATTTCTTCCATACTTCATTGGAAGTTGAGCAATACTTCACGATACATAATTCTGAGAGTTGAATGGATAGAATTATATCAGCTTTTGCCTTCTGATCATTCTTCGTCCAAACCGCAGCTTGTGTTGCATCAGCTGGTTTTGGAGAATCTCCGTTTACATAACCCCAGTGGTAATTCTTGATGAGAATTGCTTCGATCTGGATTTTCCAGGTATCAAAATTTTCTTTTCCCAATTTTTCTACTTGCATTAACGCTGCTGCCATTTCTAATTATAAATTTTACTTTAGATATTACTTAGAGAGGACTGGGTCCATAACCTGTTGGTTATTTGATGAAATATGGGAAAAATACTGCAAAGTGAAGTAACTTTTTATTTCACAACTTTTCAGACAGTAAAAGTAAACAAATTCAATATGGTAACCAAAACCTCAACTATTAATTAATCAGGCAGCATAGGTACATAACGGTGCAATATATCCAACAGTTTTCCATTACATGATTACTGAAATTGGTTTTGTCAAAGCACAATCCGACAATACCTGAACTGATAAGTAGGTAGTAATAGTTTATCAAATGATAGTTTTCCTTTTGTAATTTAGGTGAGGCAGGTATAAACAGGGTTATCTCCCGCTTGATATACAAAACATTTATGCATACAAAACTTACTTCTGATCAATTCACATCATGTTAACTATCGAAATACAATATACTCACATTGAAGTGATCTTCATAACAATGTGATATTGGAGATACTTCGCCTCTTCTCATAACCTTACACCATTGTTTACGTATTTTCGCATCTCTTGGAAAAAAAAAATACTTTATTTGGTGTACTTATAATTGTGTTTTGGCATTCCGGTACTAGACAATACCTATAAAATGGTTTTTTAGCATTTTCCGTTATCGTAATAACGATTAATACTGCAAATCCCTAACCGAATTAATAACTGTCAATAGTGTCAATGGCCATAACTATAGATAGGATTGTTCATTGAAGACTGCTCTGGTTGATCGAGATCACTTTCACATATTATTATGTTCATCTCTCTCTAACACTTGTACTGCATTTGTCTTACTCTTTTATAAAATATCAACTTCAAGCCAGTAGAGCAAGCAGAGTACGTCTCAACGAACGACACTGAAGAAGAACAACACTGATCGCGACATGTGACGTCATCCACTGCGCGCGAAAATGGAGGCGTTCAAATAGGTCAAAATCAATCGGTATTTTATACATTATTTTAAAACTCAATTCCAAGACTTTCAACAGTATTTATATTTTTTACTATGTTGTAACGAAGTGAAAAATTGATTAAACAAATAAAAAAAAAATTATGCATATTCCCTATTGGTATGATTAAAATCGACCGAAAATTGCACCAAACTTGCATGAAAACTGAACAGGAATGGAACATGTTCCATTACCGAGTTATTACACATACACATTTCTTGCAGCAAAGTCCAGGCAGCCAACTTATGGAGAAATGTGCTTCGGTGAAATTTCATGAATTGTTAGTATGTTGTAGTTGACGACTTTCTGAACAATAGTGTCTATGGGCCCAACTCAATCCTATGACTAGTTTCAGAGATACAGGGTATTGAAGTTGGAAAATACCCATTTTTAAAAAGCATGTATTTCTTATTTTCTTTAATGTACCAAGAATTTTTTCCTGTCATGATAGTGTTCTAATGCCAATAAATATCAGTCCCTCATGAGAAAAAGTTTTATTTGCTACAGGGGAACTCAAAAAAAAAACGGAACGTGTAGCAAAACCGTTTGCGATTATCTAACGCGGAATAGTTCGCTCTCAGATTGCGCATTCATTTCAATATTTCTTTTCAATTTGTCGCGTCAATATTTAACCCTCGTCGGGACGACACTGATACCGAATGCTCTACGTTTTTTCGAACCGTACTGTCTAAAAAAGCGAGTTATCTTTTTGTGTGCGCCTCGAGAGATGGGTCGTGACTACTTTGAAGAATTCATTAGAGAGACTGAAACTAGCTAAAGCTTTCTACTGCGGGATTTTACAGTTTGCTCAGAATCTTTGAGTTAAGGCTGCCCTTGAATAAACGTGTTTAAGCATCAGCTTGCCTGATCTGTCAGGTGAGTTAGTCTTGGTCATTAATTTGTTTACACTGGACTCAACTAATTAATTTTTGCAGACCCCTATTTGATTTTCTCTCTTTGTCAGTTTGCAGATTCCACAAGCAGTTTGGGGAGTGAATAGAAAACTGTTAATTATTTGGGTGTTTTTCTTATATCGAAATCCTAGTGTCGACTCTAGACAACCCCTGAGATTAAAGAGTACCATTGCAAAAGTTGCATTGAAATATATTTCAACTTTCAGGAATTTCAATATCTTGCTGGATTCGCTTCTGGTTGGTATATAATAATAAGATATACAAACATTTTTTACCGGGCGAGTCAGAAAGTTGGTCGCCCCTGTTTCCTATATTTAATAAAATTTTATATTCTTTGTACTGCATGTTAGTAGGCGACATTAAATCATTTTGAAAAATATATAGTTTATATATGATATTCAGGGCTATTCAAAAGATATGTATGGAAGAAAATCCGAGAATTGATTCTTTTTTGAAAATCTCCCTGTAATCAAATATTTTCTCGGTGAATTTCTGTGATACTTTCATATTACCTTTACTTTGAGTTTGTTGGTCGGATGTAGAAGTTTTGTCAACTTGCTATGGTTAGGAGAATATTCGGGTGTATGTCATTGATATGGTTAAGGAATTCATTGAGTTTTTCTGGTCCATGGCTCCAAATTATAAACGTATCGTCTACATATCTTAACCATACCTTTGGTTTTAAATTTGCAGTTTCAATTGCCTTTTCTTCTAGTTTTTCCATGAATAAATTAGCAATAACTGGGCTGAGTGGGCTTCCCATTGAAACACCATCTAATTGCTCATATATTTTGTATTGAAAATGAAATATGATGATGTTAAGCATATTTTGAAGAGATTGGATATTTCACTTGGGAAAAGTAGTTCAATTTCCCTCGTGGATTCATTTAACGGAACCTTTGTGAACAGGGATACTACATCAAAGCTGACTTGAACGTCATTTGGATCAATGGTAATCTCTTTGATCTTTTCGATGAAATATGTGGAATCTCTTACATATGAATATGTATTACCAATGTGTGGCTGTAGTAGCGTGGACAAATATTTCGCAAGTTCATAGGTTGGTGTTCCAATGGTGTTGACTATTGGTCGGAGCAGCACGTTGGTTTTGTGTATTTTTGGTAGACCATACAGCCTAGGAATGATAGCCTCACTTCTACACAGTCGTTTTTTGGTGTTGTCATCCAATGAAGAAGATTTGATAGAGCGATTTACAATTGGGACGGTTGCTTGTGTTGGGTCCCGTTTCAGTTCTTTGTATATCAAAGGTTCCAGTAAAACATCTGTCTTATTCAAATAGTCCTCTTTGTTTAAGACAACGGTTGCATTACCTTTGTCAACCGGTAGAATCAGAATTTTCTCATCTCTGTTCAATTCCCTGATGGCCTGCACTTCGGTTTTTAACAAATTACTCTTAGGTGGTTTAGCCTTACGTAGTATTTGTGTACATTCTGTGCGAATTTCTTCTGCCTGTTCTTCGGGAAAGGTTCTAATAGCAGTTTCAATGTTGGCTATTATGTCTTCATTGGGTATTCGTGTTTGTGAAATTGCAAACATCATCATATTTCATTTTCAATAACAAAATATATGAGCAATTAGATGGTGTTTCAATGGGAAGCCCACTTAGCCCAGTTATTGCTAATTTCTTCATGGAAAAACTAGAAGAAAAGGCAATTGAAACTGCAAATTTAAAACCCAAGGTATGGTTAAGATATGTAGACGATACGTTTACAATTCGGAGACATGGACCAGAAAAACTCAATGAATTCCTTAACCATATCAATGACATACACCCGAATATTCGATTCAACATGGAAATTGAAAATGAGAAGAAACTGGCATTCTTAGACGTTCTCGTTTCTCAAAAAGAAAGACGTCTGGGGCATACGGTATATAGAAAACCAACACACACTGATCGATATCTTCACAATACCTCAAACCATCATCCGTGCCAAAAACAAGGTGTAATCAAGACATTAGTTGATCGAGCTAGAAGAATTTGCGAACCTGAATTCCTGGAAGCTGAACTGAAACATCTAAAGAACGCACTTCTTTCTAATGGGTACAAATAAAGAGATATTGAGAGGTGTATGAAAAATAGAAGAGAAATCAGAGACGGAAGAATCAATAGTAGACCAAATGACTGTCCATCCAGTGAACCAAGTAGTAGTCAAACCAACACCGAAAAAAGAAAAGCATTCTTACCATATGTTCCCAGAGTTACAGATCGTATTGGCCGTATTATACGAAAATATGAGATTAAAACCGTTTATAAACCTTCAAAAAAACCGAAAGACCACTTTAGATCAGCGAAGGACAAACGAGACGTACTATGCTCTTCTGGGGTTTATCGCATTTCATGTTCCTGTGGCAGCGTTTATATCGGAACCACGAAACGCTCCGTTAAAACAAGAATCAAAGAGCACAAGGCTTGCTGTCGGTTAGGGCACACACAGAAATCCGCTGTCCCAGAACATACCCTCAACAACGATAACCATAGAGTGAAATTTCAAGAAACCCAAGTCATCTCTTCAACATTTGCCTATTACCCAAGACTCTTCCGGGAAGCAATTGAAATCCAGAAACACCACAGCAACTTCAACAGAACCGAAGAAGGACTACAATTGAGCAAGGTTTGGCTTCCAGTTCTCAAAAATTCTCAATTAGCTCCCTACCCACAAAATAACGGTACGAACGATTCTATGATGTCTGCTAACGCTATGGACCAATCAGATGTAAGAACATCAAATTACAGGTATTTATTGAGACAACGTATAACAAATGTCAAGCATTTGACAGCGTCTTAAGAAAGCAGAAACTTGTAAAATAACTCTTAAAAATGGTAACCACTCGTGTTGGCGAAACGTCGAGATCTTCTCAGAACATACGTCGGCCTTACAACCCGAAGCACCATCATGTAATTTTGAAGGGTATTACCGATACGACTTTTTGAGAGAAGAAACATTGAAATTACTCGACAGTGGCGCAAGGAACAGATCAACTTGAAAATTTCGAAAGGCATATAAATCGATATTGAGAAAAAATGTCTCAACAAAATTCAAAAATATTCAGATGGTTGTGAAGAGAATTGAATTCTCTTTTCAACGATGTGACACTTGACCCCCCATGCCATTAATCCGAGAATTGATTTTTTTTGGAAATCTCCCTGTAATCAAATATTTTCTCGGTGAATTTCTGTGATACTTCCATATTACCTTTACTTTGAGTTTGTTGGTCGGATGTAGAAGTTTTGTCAACTTGCTATGGTTAGTTTTTTTATCTCGACAATATGATGACAAACCTATCATTATTTTCTTCATATATGTATATCGGTATTTTCAATGTTGTTTATGTTATACCATGATCGACATATACATAAAAACAAATAAAATACAAACAAGATAATCTTGATATCGGAAAATACAATAAACATAAACATGTCGAAACGAACTGAAGTTACTGAAGGAATTCAAAGGTCTACATTATCTGGTCTATGATATATGTTTTCTGGTACCATCTTTTCAGCTTCATCAGTTATTTCATTTAGGAGATGAGTAGATGGATATTTCACATTCTGTTCGTATCTGGCATTATCCAAAAACCAAAAAACACTGGCCACATGAGCACATGTACCTAAAGTTCTAGCTCCGGACTTACAAGTACAATAATGGTGAAGTTCCAAAAGTTGATTTTCGATACAAATACCTTTATTCATCTTTGAGACCTTACAAATTCACAAATTTAAAAATTCACAAATACATAGGGACTTATAGCCTATCATCTTCAACAGTGAAAGCTTTCCACCACATATATTTACATGAATTACGAAACCTGGAGTGAACTCGCATTCGTAAAATGGTCGGCTCCTCCACCATTTCATCGATTTGGAGAATATTTGTTTTTTCTCTTTGAAGTTTGTCACGAATATAACTTTTTGCCAAGATAACATGATAAATTTCCGTCAGATGATTCAAATAATGTAAATCCAAACGAAGAAATTCAGGTGCGTGCAAGTGGTTTAATAAAGTTCAAAGATTTGATTTCAGATCCCTTGGCACATCTCATAAATAATATTTTTGAATCAGGAATTTGTCCTGATTCCTTCAAAATAGGCATCATAAAACCGATTTATAAAAATGTCAATAAAAGTGAGATGAAAAATTACAGATCAATTATTTTGATATCAAGTATAGCAAAAAAATTTGAAAAAATTCTAAAATACAGAATTGAAAAATATCTTAATAAGTTAAATTTCCTTTCTTCTAAACAGTTCGGATTTCGAGAAAAAGTTTCAACTGAAAATGCCATATGTCATCTTACGAATCATGTGTATAGCTCATTAGATAGCAACACTCCAAATCTTAGTATATTTCTTGATCTAGCCAAGGCGTTCGATTCCGTTAGTCATGAACGACTACTACAAAAACTAGAACACATCGGTTTCCGAGGAGTGGCTCACAAATTAATGAAAAGTTATATAACTGGTAGAACACAACAAGTACAAATTAACAAAGTGTTTAGTGATCCAATTATTTTTGGTTATGGAGTACCTCAAGGTAGTGTCTTAGGACCACTATTATTTAATATATATATATACACGGTCGATGGTACCTTAGACGTTTACGAAGAACGGGAAATAGGATCATTTTGAAAATTTGGTTTCTCAAGTAGTTGCTCTTGGTCTATCGATCTAAAATATTTTCAGCTATGCAGCGTTGCCGCTTATACCAGAAAGTAGCAGCATCTTTGTTATTTCAAGTAGGTCACCCTGTATATTACCGCATTTTTGAACTTGTCATTCCTTTTTGATTATTTCTGCCTCATACTCCCCTATACCTATCTCTAACGGTTTTTGAGATATTGGTTATTTTCCATATTTTTTATCCAAAACATAGCTCGAATTGAATGTTTATTTCTGCGGTATTTGGATTCTTAGGAAGTTGCAATTTTGTGTTTAGTTCATCAAGATCATGTACATTGATTCTGTATAGAGAAGTTTGTTGTGCGTTATACAGGGTCGTTCAAAATTCATGATCTTACTGCTAGATACGAAAAGGGTTGAAAGTGCGTTTTTTTTAAATGGAACATCCTGTATATTATGAAATATCCTGAAAGATGACTAAATTCCCTTCGAATTGATATATCATGTTCCTATACCTAAATAGCCAGAATTCCGAGATAATAGCAATTTTCACTTGTAATCTCCCAAGTGCTTGAATTATTGCCGGAAATTTTTCGAGTACATTTCAACAATTCATAAGAAATAACTATCGATGGTTTTACCTGAACTATTTATAACCACTAAAATATTGATATGTAAAATACTTTCATCAATAAATGTGTTTAAATTTGGAACAAAAAAAATAAAAAAGTTTAAACTTGTGTGTATTCCCGGAAAAAGTACTTTCGGCAAAAAACCGGGTTTCGGTAGTAAGATCTCTCATTGAGAGATTACTGGATGGCAACACTACCGCTGAGCTACGGGACTTGTGATAAAAACTTGTGACAAATGGTGTATTGAACTTCTTCTGAAATATGATTTCAGAATTGACAATTTCTGCAATAATCATGGAGAAAATATTTTCAGACACATTCCAAATATCTAGTAAATACATAATTATCTCCTTTCATATGAAAACTATTCCTCCATTTGTACATTAAAGCAAAACATCAACTTGTCACATGTCAAATGTTTGACAGAAAAATTTCCACTTATTAATTTTACCCAGGGTACCCAGGAGGCTAAAAATTTCTGGAAATTTTTCGGGTTGCCATGGTATCTAAACAAGAACGAATTTTTTGATTGGCTACAAAAGTGAGGTGTGAAATTTTCAAAAAAAATCGATTTATTTTTCTCATATTCATCTAAGGTGGCTATTAAATGTCATGATGGTACATGACATTATGAAAAATTGACAATTAGTGCACTATTAATAATACCTTTGTGTATTAGTTAACGAAAGTAAGTAACTCAAAAATAATTGAAATGGAGGGAAATAACTATTCAAACAAAGTTCTGATGAAATTGTTTATTCTTCATGGAAAATGTGAGGGAATTATAGCAAGAACGTGCAGAAAATTCAATGAAACTTACCCTGATTTACAACCAATGAACAAAAGGAAGTTTGTACGATTATAACATAATTTCATTAATAAAGATACTTTTGTTTGTTTGTTTGTTTGTTTGGTAGTGTTGCGGCCTATGAGTCGCTAGGTCGATGGTTCAATCCACGATAAGAACAAAACTTTTTTATATTTTTTTGTTCCAAATTTAAACACATTTATTGATGAAAATTTTGTTAAGTATTTTACATATCAATATTTCAGTGGTTATAATTACTTCAGGTGAAACCATCGTTAGTAATTTCTTATGAATTGTTGGATGATTTTCATTTCTCGGTGTGAAATTTTCTTACCGAATCCCCCTCGTGCTTGAATTAATTGCCATAAATTTATCTCGTACATGAATTTTCAAAGAAAATTCAAAAATTCATGTACTCGAAAAATATCCGGCAATAATTCAAGCACTTGGGAGATTACAAGTGAAAATTGCTATTATCTCGGAATTGCTACTTAGGTATAGGAACATGATATATCAATTCGAAGGGAATTAAGTCATCTTTCAGAATATTTCATAATATACAGGATGTTCCATTTGAAAAAACGCACTTTCAACCCTTTTCGTATCTAGCAGTAAGATCATGAATTTTGAATGACCCTGTATAACGCAGAACAAACTTATCTATACAAAATCAATGTACATGATCTTGATGAACTAAACACAAAATTGCAACTTCCTAAGAATCCAAATACCGCAGAAATAAACATTCAATTCGAGCTATGTTTTGGATAAAAAATATGGAAAATAACCAATATCTCAAAAACCGTTAGAGGTAGGTATAGGGGAGTATGGAACAGAAATAATCAGAAAGGAATGACAAGTTCAAAAATGCGGTAATATACAGGGTGACCTACTTGAAATAACAAAGATGCTGCTACTTTCTGGTATAAGCGGTAACGCTGCATTGCTGAAAATATTTTAGATCGATAGACCAAGAGCAACTACTTGAGAAACCAAATTTTTAGAATAATCCTATGTCCCGTTCTCCGTAAACGTCTAAGGTACCATCGACCGTGACCCACCCTGTATATTAATGATTTATTCAATTTAGACTGTATTGGAAAAATTCATGTTTTTGCTGATGATACTGTGATTTCTTACAGTGCTTCAACTTGGGATAAACTGAAAGAAATAATCAATGAAGACTTAGGAAATATAAAAAATTGGTTTGATCGGAATTTATTGACTATAAATTTTGATAAAACGAATTATCTTCCTTTCACCTGTTATCAGAATTCTTTCCCAAATTTAGGTCCACTCAAAATTGGTAGCGAGTTTAAAATTAATGAAACCAAATGTGTCAAATACTTAGGAATAATGATTGACAATCATTTGAGGTGGGACCATCATATTTTTTTTGTCATTAAAAAACTGAGATATCTGTTACCCAAATTCAAGTTTCTAAAACAATTTCTCTCATTGAAGCACCTTGAAATGTTGTACTTTTCCTTAGTACAATCTCAGTTGAGTTTGGCATTCTGGGATGGGGTGGTGTTAAAAAAAGTTCTTTATAACTTGGAAGTGATTCAAAAAAAAAATTAAAAATAATATATGGTCAAAATCATTTGTTTCCTTCCGATCTTCTATATAAAAAAAGTAGAAAATTTGATATTGTGCAATTGTTTATGTATAGAATTCTAATCCACATTTTCAAAAATAAAAAAAATTATGGTGATCATCTTTATGAGACGAGGTATAAAAGGGCAGTCACAGATAAAACTAGATTGAATAAAATAATAGGCACAAGAAATTTCATTCACATTATCCCAAAATTGTTTGACATATTTTTCATAATTTGATAAATAGGATTAATGAATGGGTGAGTTTCGACATAATTTTTTTTTTTTAAATATTCAGATTAGAAAAGGAAATTATACATAAATAAGATTGAAAATGAAAAAAAAATATTGTCATTTTTGAAATAGTTCTTTAGTAGAATAGTTTTTTACCTTACAACAAGGTTACTTAGTAAGGTTTATTTTCAGTTTATTCATACAATGTATTCTACACTTTATAGTTATGTATGTATTTATTTATGAATAAACTTATATTATTATCAGGGTTCGGAGGATATATATCCAGTGATATACAGTGACCGCCAAAAAGTATGTACCATTTGGGAAAAAATTTTATTATTGGAGTATTGGAAAAAATATTCTGGGGAAAAGTTTGTGCATGTCCGATAACCTAAAAATCGATTTTGACACATGTCACGTGATCGCTAGAATGGCGGCAAAATGAAAAAAATTGTAATGCAAAGGCAAAAAAAGGGGTAAGATGGCAAGATATCAAAAAAAGTTATTTGAAAAAGTCACTTAGAATTCAATTTTATACACATAAACGAAGTTTCAAGAGATAATTCAAAAAAATTGAAAATTGCAATTTTTTAAAAATATTTTCCCATCTATTTAAAAATATTATTTTTTTTCTTATGAATAGCTTGACTATACTGAAACATTTGCATTTTAATGATAATGACAAAACTTTCTCATTTTCTCCACACCAGAGGGCACTAGATTGAAAAAATGGGAATTTGTCAGAACCCTTGCTGTTACATCGGTTCGTATCTAACAGTTATATCCGAATTCCACGACCATTGTGATGACATGACACTCCAAAAACATGGTAATTTCCAGATTATAATCAAGTTCCGATGATAATCGTGCATGAGCGTTTCACTTCGCACATAAACTTGAAAATAGTGCGTCAAATTAAAGATTCTTAAAGTTTATGTGCAAAGTAAAACGCTCATACAGCATTATTATTGAAACTTGATTAAAATCAGGAAACATGGTGTTTCTAGATTGCCATATCAACACAATAGTCTTGGAATTCTGATATAACTGTTAGATAAGAACCAATGTAACAGCGAGGGTTCTGGCAAAAACCAATTTTTTTAATGTAGTGCCCTCTGGTGTGGAGAAAATGAGAAAGTTTTGTCATTATCATTAAAATGCAAATGTTTCAGTATAGTCAAGCTATTCATAAGAAAAAAAAATATTTTTAAATAGATGGGAAAATATTTTAAAAAAATTGCTATTGAATTCTAAGTGACTTTTTCAAATAACTTTTTTTGATATCTTGCCATCTTACCCCTTTTTTTGCCTTTGCATTGCAATTTTTTTCATTTTGCCGCCATTCTAGCGATCACGTGACATGTGTCAAAATCAATTTTTAGGTTATCGGACATGCACAAACTTTCCCCAGAATATTTTTTCCAATACTCCAATAATAAAAAAATTTCCCATATGGTACATACTTTTTGGCGGTCACTGTATATCATGATATATATCACGATATATATCATGATATTTATTATTTGATATATATATATATCTGATATATTCGATAATTTTATTTATTAAATTAAAAATGTTTTCCATCATTCTAAACATCCGAAAATATCTTGAAAGGACCTTTTCTTCTTTCGGTTTGGTTCACCAGCCATATCTGAAGATTCTGACGTAATTGTCAATAATAGGAATGATATTCATATTAATATTTCATCTGATGAGGATATACCAATATCAATGTTGACATAATAGTGTTAATAATGTTATTTAAAATTTAAAATCTATTTGTTTTTAGTTTTTTCTTTTTAATTAGAGTTATCAATGTTAGAAAAAGGTTTTGTTGTTTGGAAAAGGTTTTTAATTGTGTGTTTGTGTTGAAATAATAAAGTAATGTTAAAACATGTTTATTTTATTAATTGTTTTTGTTTTTTCTTTTTAATTAGAGTTAGAATAAACCTTTTTGTTGTTTAGAATATAGGTTTTTGTTAATGTATTTGTGTTAAACAATAGTTTGTGCTAGAAACAATTATGTTTCTTGATTAAATAATTAAATTTTAAATATGATAAATATCGGATATATATCCGATATATATATATCGGATATATATCATATGATATGATATTTATATAAATATCATGATATTTTCGAACCCTGATTATTATTATTATTCCTTAAATGTAGGTTTTAGCTTGAACTCTTATTTGCATAATATTAACTTCTTCTAATTGATCTAATATTTCCTGCGCTGTTTGTAATGTACTAGGCATGGTTATTGGGGGATGGAGTTTATTTATTAGAGCTCCAGCGATCTGATAAAATTCCTTTGTATTAGCAGCATGATGTATCGAAATTGTATTTTTCAAGAATTTGAATGTTGACTTTAAATGTCCATTATCTTTTTTCACGATTACAAATCTCTTGTTTTATCCAATTTTGTAATCACCTTAAATAAAGGAATTCAATGATGCAGTGTGCAGCAGTAGCCCAGTACATTTTGTTTTCACTACTTCATGAAGAAAAATCTACTCCCAAAACATCTAATAAAAACATCTCTCACGTAGAAGGTAAAATAATTATTTAACAACATTTTACCGAGTAAATGAATCTGAAAAGTGCAAAATTGTACCAACAGCACAAAAAACTACTAAGAGAGTCAAAAATTCATAATTTGTATAAAAATTAAATGTCTCGAAAACGGTGTGACTTTTATACGGCGGATTTTTTCATAGCAAGTATGGCACCCTTTGATCTACATTCTCCTTCAGTTTGAAGGAAATAATGATAGGGATAAAAAAATGTATCATAGTCAAAGTCAAAAATAGCTTTAAGCATGTCAAAATAATATAAATAAAAACATAATTAAAGCATAGAACATATAAATAAAAACCTAATTAAGACACAATACCATTTCGTATTCACTTAAACACATATAAATGTATATTATATTATATAAATCTATATTTTATAAAAAAAAAACAAACAACAGAAATAAATTTCAGAGAGAAGAAGATTAAAACTTTTCGACAGAATAAAACGGCCGTTCAACAAGTATTTTTTTTTTTTGCCCTCCTGAACCTACCATAGGCTTCAGTACTTTTTATTGATTCTGGCAAGTGGTTAAACATTTTTAAACCATTATAAATAACGGAAAAGAAATCTGTAGTTCACAATGAGCTTATGACAAAATGCATAAGATGTCCGGAGGACTGCTCATTGCTAATATCCTATACAATAGGAAAAGTTGGATCGAAAATCCATCAGAAAACAACTACTCTCCTGGCTAATGCCACGACGAACATTGAATTACATCTGATGAAATAAAAGAATTCTTAACAAGAGTTGATGTTGGAATTGGCAGTCTTATGTTGTTATCCTGTCGTGTGTTATAAACATGAACTCTAGAAGGGAATGAACTTTTATATTTATGAATGACGCAGACTGTTTCAAAAATAAAATGAGCTGGAAGGGTCAATATTTTATTTTTAACAAAAAGGGGCTTACATGATTGTCTGTAGTTTGCTCTGCAGAGATATCTGAGAGCTCTCTTCTGCAGAACAAATATCATGTTGAAATGATATCGACTACATGCTCCCCAAAAAGGTATACCATATACAAGGTGAGATTCTACAAGTGAAAAATACACGGGTCTAGCTGCTACTGTACCTAGCTCACTCACAATAACTCTTACAGCATAGGCAAGTTGACAAAACTTCTTCATCCGACTAACAAACTCAAAGTGAAGGTAATATGAGAGTATCAAAGAAATTCACCGGGAAAATATTTAATTACTGGGAGATTTCCAAAAAAAAACTCCTGTCTCGGATTTTCTTCCATACATATCTTTTGAATAGCTCTGTATATCATATATAAACTATATATATATATATATATATATATATATATATATATATATATATATATATATATATATATATATATATATATATGTCAAAACGAGTTAATGTCACCTACTAACATGCAGTAGAAAGTATATGAAATTTTATTAAAATTGGGGTACATGGGCGATCAATTTTCTGACTCGCCCTGTAAAAGTGTTCGAATACCTTATTATTATAAACCAACCAGAAGAAAATCCAGCCAAATATTTAAATTCCTGCAAATCCAGCCAAATATTTAAATTCCTGAAAGTTGAATTATATTTCAAGTCAACGCTCCGTTTTTTTAAATTTTTGAATACCCCTGTAGCAAATAAAACTGTTTCTCATGAGGGACTGATATTTACTGGCATTAGAACACTATCACAACAGGAAAAATTCTTGATACACTGAAGAAAATAAGAAATACATGCTTTAAAAAAAATGGCCATTTTCCAACTTCAACACTCTTTATCTCTGAAACTAGTCATAGGAAAGAGTTGGGGCCATGGACACTATTGTTCAGAAAGTCGTCAACTACAATATACTAACAATTCATGAAATTTCACCGAAGCCCATTTCTCCATAAGTTGGCTGCCTGGACCTTTACTGCAAGAAATGTGTATGTGTAATAACTCGGTAATGGAACATGTTTCATTCCTGTTCAGTTTTCATGCAAGTTTGGTGCAATTTTCGGTCGATTTTAATCATACCAATTGGCAAATAGATAATCTTGATCATTGTCTATTGTTTAATGTTTATAATGTAGACAACAAGAAAGTAAGTAAAATTATATTACTTTATTTATCTTTACTGAATTTTTGAATTGATGTCGCCGATGCTTGATGAAAATTCATATTAATATCCATAATAAAACTATTTTTAAAAGATTTTCACATAAATAGGTCAACTACAATATACTAACAATTCATGAAATTTCACCGAAGTCCATTTCTCCATAAGCCGGCTGCCTGGTCCTTTGCATAACATGAAACTTGCAACAAACTTTCACCGTGAAAAGCGACCTTTACAAACTGTTTATCCAAATAGTTGGATTGGCCGAGTTTCCTTCAACAACAAGGAAAACGTCAGTGTACAAGTAAAACTATTGTGGCGAAGCTGCGGGCGATGCCGGGCCTGAACACTCCCGTACACCATGAGTGACCGCCAATCATTTCCGATGCGCTTTGCTCGCGAAGGATCTGGTCTAATCGAAGAACGTTCCTATAGAATTACTCGAAATTTCTAGGAAAATGAACGGTGTATATAAACAGAACCACGCAGACAGTCGGACAGTTAGTGAAGTGAAAGTCGAATATAAATCGTTCAGTGGTTGTTATATAAATTAGAGTATTGTGTTATTGAATCATTGCATTTCGTTAAATAAATTATTTTAGTCAGTGAATTAGAGTTTAAATATACGACACTATCATATAAAAACAACCAAACAACAAATAAATTATCAAAACAAGAGAGATAAGAGAGTTTTTATAAAAAGTAATCACGAGGATATATTGAAAAATTCTTAGCCTACTGTAGAACCAAACAAAATTTCAATGTCAAAATATTTTTTTACTCAACATATTCTCCTCTTAATTGGATACATTTATTACAGCGAACCTGCAACGTTTCTAGACCTTTCAAAAAAATGATTCTTCTTTCTCTGCAAACCAGACCTCCACAGCTTTTATTACCTCCTCGTTGGAACAAAATTTACGACCTTTTAAACTTTTTTTCAGTTGAGGAAAGAGATGATAGTCAGATGGAGCCAAATCTGGTGAATAAAGGGGGTGTTCTAGTAATTCAAACCCTAAATCGCGTTTTTTTGCATGGCAACATGAGATTTGTGTGCAGGGGCGTTGTCCTGCTAAAACAAAACACCTTTGGATAGCTTTCCGCGTCTTTTCTCTTTAATTTTTTCCCGTAGAGTGGTCATTAATGTCGAATAGTAATCTCCAGTTATTGTTTTACCCTTATCCAAAAAATCAATCATCCAAAAAATCCATGGCAATCCCAGAACACTGAAGCAAGAACTTTCCCAGCAGATTTTTGGATACGAAACTTCTTAGGTCTTGGAGAACCGGAGTGTCGCCATTCCATCGACTGTTGCTTTGTTTCTGGATCGTAGAAATGTTCCCAAGTCTCATCCATAGCAACAATTCGGTTTAAGAAGTCTACATCGTTTTCAAATCGAGCACAGATCGAACGCGATGTTACTACCCTTGCACGCTTTTGGTCAACATTCAAACATTTGGGGGTCCATTTTGCAGCAATTTTTCTCATGTCCAAATTGACGTTAACTATATGATGAACGCGTTCGTATGAAGTATTCAGTGCTTCAGATATCCGTTTTAGCTCAATTCGACGGTAAAATCATGTCATGAACTGCATCGATATTTTCGGGGACTGACACAGAAACTGGCCTTCCCGATCGGTCATCATCTTCAATGGAAAATTTACCTCTTTTGAGGCTTGCAGTCCAATTTTTCACGGTCGCATACGATTGATCACCAAGGGTATTAAGCATATCTTCGTAAATCTGCTTACCTCTTAACCCTTTTAAATACAGGTACTTGATGATGGCTCGATACTCCAATTTTTCGATTTTCACAATTTCGGTGGACATATTTTTTCTTTTAATTTATTGCGTAACTCTGGTTTACTTTTTTGACGTCAAACTTTACACTGACACTTCTAACAAATTATTGTTTGCTGCTATGGTAACGCAATATTTTGTTTGTGCAGGGAACTGGTCTAGGCTAATCCTCGCTCTTTATACAGGGTGTTAATTAAATACGTTGACAAACTTCGGGAGGTGATTCTTTGAAGGTTTTCAGGACGAAAAGTTCATATAAACATATGTCCCAAACGGCTTGGTTTTCGAGATACAGGGCGATAAAAATACATTTTTTTCAAGATTTTTTAGAGTTAACTTCGACATTTTCGACAATAATCAGTTCAAATTAGGCAAGTACAATCCATTCAATAGGGCGCACGATACAAAATAATGCATATCTTAAATAATTCACAGGGTCCTCCTTTTTTCAGAGTCAAGCTTTGTTCAACCCTTCAGAATTTTTTTTTCCGCCGCCACTGACATATTATGAGAAGGGAATAATCAATGTTGTTTCATTTAACATCTTTTTGATATCTTGCATTTTTTCATTTACTTGTACGGTTCAGGGGCTATAATGAAAATATTAATTTAAACATTTTCCAGTGTGGCATAACATTAGAAAATTTGAAAATTAAACATTTTCAATTATTGTAAATTGATGGAAATATTTTTTCAGAATTAGAAAAATCTACGATGAATAAAAATTATACAATAAAAAATATAAAGACAAGCTTTTATACAAATGCACTGAAAATGAAAAAATAATTTGTTTCATTTTTTGTAGGTTATTCTGTGAGTATCAAAATCTTTCTGTACAAGATTACCTAGATCAAACAATGAAATGAATTATTTTTTCCTTTTCAGTGTATTGTATAAAAACTTTAAAATGTTTTCTTTTTATAATTTTCATTTTTAACATTTTAGTTTATTTTTTATGTGAAACTGAAAATCTCCAGTTTTCAATTGAACGTTTCCTTTTCAACATAAAAAACTTCCGAAAGGTAATCCTGTAATGGAAGATAGTTAATAGGGTTTATCTAATAGTCGCAGATCATTACACATTTGATTTTCATTTATGAATCTCTGGTCATAACTCCGAAAAACTAAATCAAACAAATTTTTGTTTCCGTACGGAGTACATTATTTTATCAGAAATTTCGGTTTGTTTTTTCTTCTGCAGTAACGCAGAAATTTTGTAATCAATTTGAATTCATAAAAATAGCAAAGTGGGCTTTGATATTAATTCATTTATTTAAATATCAACAACTTGACAGTTATCGAAAGTTGAGAAAATGTCTCATTGTTAATTCTTCATTAGTGCAAGCTATAAAGCAGATTCATTCAATATTCCTTTGGATAAAATGGTTGAATATACAAATTCAGAAATGGCAGACATGCACTTAATGTATGGAATGGCTGATGGTAACGCTCGTGCCGCCAGACGAATGTATCTAGAAAGATTTCCACAACGTCATATTCCCAGCACACAAATGTTCATCAAGATTCACTCCCGTCTTCGTGAAACGGGTACTTTCAAGAGGTCTGCTGTTCTCATAGGAAGACCCGGGAGAGTTAGAACAGTTCAGATAGAAGAAGCTGTACTTAACGAAATTGAGCAGCATCCAGACACCAGTACAAGACAAATTGCGGCACAGTTTAACGTAACCCATGTATTGGTATGACAAATTTTAAAAGAGCAACAACTTTATCCCTATCACATACAGCGTGTTCAAGCTCTTCTGCCAAGGGATTTTCCAAAGAGTTTAACTTTTTGCACTTGGATTCGAAATAAATTGTTGGAAAATCCATGGTTTTTATCTCAAGTGTTATTCACCGATGAGGCATGCTTTTCCCGTAAAGCCATTATTAATTTTCACAACAGTCATATGTGGGCTGATGAAAACCCACACGCCGTGATTGAAAACCATTTTCAAGAGACGTTTTCTGTGAATGTTTGGGTTGGAATTGTAGGGAATTTCCTTATGGGGCCACATTTTCTGCCTCATAGACTCAATGGTGACCATTATCGACATTTTCTTGAATTCATCTTACCTGGACTCCTAGAAGAGATCCCACTGAGGGAAAGAATTGGAATTTGGTTTATGCATGATGGTGCTCCAGTACACTTCAGATTGGTTGCACGCCAATATTCAGATGAGAATTATTCTGATCGCTGGATTGGGCGTGGTGGGCCACAACTTTGGCCACCAAGGTCACCCGATATGAATCCACTTGATTTTTTCCTCTGGGGGCACCTTAAATCATTAGTGTACCGAACTCCAGTTCAAAGTGAAGAAGACCTGAGGAATCGCATACAGGAGTCATGCGGAATTATAAGAAACACTCCTGGTATTTTTGAGCGTGTCCTCCAGTCTATGGTTAGGCGCATAAACGCATGCATTGAAGTTGGCGGTGGCCATTTCCAGCAGCTGCTCTGACATATCAATTTCAATAATGGTCCTTTTCTGAACTTAATTTTATTCCTAGGGAATTTATGTTACTTTGCTCTAGTATTTGATAATGAAGTTATTCACTATTGAAAATGTCCAAAATTATTTTGCCATAATTAACTTTGTGCAATATATATTCAACCTGAGTTATGGTAAAAAATGTATGGGAGCTCCATAACATTACATTTTCTCTACACGATCAGAAAATAGCTATTTGTGTAATGAGAACAAAATGACGTATTGCGTCACGCGCTAATCTTTGGAGAGTGGCAATGACACTTCGAGAAATGAATTATTTTATATCATGCGCACTATTGAATGGATTGTACTTGTCCAATTTGAACTAATTTGGATCGATTATTGTCGAAAATTTCGAAGTAAACTCCAAAAACTCCTAAAAAATGTATTTTGATCACCCTGTACTTCGAAAACCAAGCCGCTTGGGACATGTTTATATGAACTTTTCATCTTGAAAGCTTTCAAAGAATCACCCTTCAAGTTTGTTAGACTATTTGCTTCTCAAATTTCTTTATGTTATGCGTTACTGGAAAATGTTTGCGTTAATATTTTCATTGTAACTCCTGAACCGTACAAGTAAATGAAAAACATCAAGAGAGCAAAAAGATGTTAAATGAAACAACATTCATTATTCCTTTCTCATAATATGTCAGTGGCGGCGGAAAAAAAAATTCTGAAGGGTTGAACAAAGGAGGACCCTGTGAATTATTTGAGAAATGCATTATTTTGTATCGTGCGTACTATTGAATGGATTGTACTTGCCTAATTTGAACTGATTATTGTAGAAAATGTCGAAGTTAACTCTAAAAAATCTTGAAAAAAATGTATTTTTATCACCCTGTATCTTGAAAACCAAGCCGTTTGGGACATATGTTTATATGAACATTTCGTCCTGAAAACCTTCAAAGAATCACCTCCCGAAGTTTGTCAACGTACTTAATTAACACCCTGTATGTTAAAATTTTAGTGATGAATAATTTATCTATCTACTATTAATATTGTAAACATAGTAGTATCGTGTATAAAACTAAACTAAAACTAAATTATAATGAGTCTTCTTCAGAAGCAAACTTTTGACCATTTTTGTTTAAAGACTTTATTTTTACAAACATATTTGAGATCTTTTGGCAGATGGTTATATAATTTGAGGCTCTTATACATTATCAACTTCTTTTCAAGGACAATCTCATTATGAGTAGGCAAGTTTGCACTACTTTTCTGTTTTCTGGGTTCTTGCGTCGAAGTAGAATTCCTTCCAAAATAACTACTAATTTGTCTTCCGTTGAAGAAAATTGGAATATGGTTTACACGGTCACTTTTATTGTCTATGATCTTGTTTTAAAATTTTGATAGTTTACCAATTTCAGGCCAATATGCATGTTTTGCCTTTGTGTTCATTTATTGCTTCATATGTCTGAATCCATTTATGTTGTTCTATTTCTGTCTTTTTGATCTATTACAGGTTGGCCGTAAAAGGTTGTATGAGCTAGTTATGAAAATTCTTAGAGAAGAAGACTGCCAATTCAAAGTGAAAAAGAAACTGATTTCTCTAGCATCCCAACTTACACCAAAAACTGAAGACCTCACTAGCATTATTTGTTACATTATATCCGAAATTCGCGAACCATTGATTGAAAAAATCATTGAAGAACCTGCGATGGATACAAATTTGGAGTGTCAAAAAGCTGAAGTGAAGGTGAAAATCATAATGTTAGGCTCTGAACTTGAAGATGCTACTGACAGGCAAGAGTTTCTAAAAGCAGATGCTATTAAAAAAGACCTTGACAAACTGAAGATGAAATTGAAAGAGTTTGACGTATCTCAACAACCAGTAGTTGAGTTAGCCAAAGTTTCGAAAGATGATCCTAAAACACTCTGCAATTGTCTGGACATTCTAATAGCTCTGTTGGAATTACCACGTGTTGAAACTTTAACTCCTTCTCTGGTCACAGTTAAGGATGAATTCATAATGCCTTTGTTAGATAGTAATATTGCAGAAATTAACTGGAGAGTCATCAATTGTCTGGCTCTGATTTGTATTCTGGATGAAAACCTTGCTGAACAGTATATCAAGATTATCTGCATTCCGGTAAGAAACTTTACGTTCATATTTTTATGGAAACATGAACATTTGGTATATCGAAGCTAAGTAAAACTGAAAGTCGTCTCCACAACATATACAGGGTGTCAATTTGAAAACTTCCCACCCTTAATATCTTCCTTCCAGTAAACAATATGAGTAATCGAAAAAACATGTCAATTTTATTGTCAAGGGGGACACTTTCAAGGACTATTTGTAGCCCTCGTGGTTCAACCCCCTAGGAGGGGTAGATGTTACCCTTAGAATTTTAAATGGGAAGGGGGGTCAAGCGGCACATCATTTTGATGGGCGTTCAATTCTTGTTCCAATGGTACCCTGACTTATTATTTTTTGATGAGCATTTTCCGGAAAATTGCGTTCTAAACTAACAGAAGTAATTATTAGAACGCCTATACTGAGATGCATTATTGTATTGACTCCCTTTAATAAAAATGGTTAGAAGAGTAGGTGGCACCGCTCCAACCCTTGAATGACAGGAATAAATTTATTACGCATGGGATTTTTTATTTGGTGGTTATTTTCCTTCTACACAATAAAATTTAATTTGCGAGAAAGACATTTCCAACATAAAATCTACTTACGCTTATCTTATTAGCTGTTCGAAATGTTGTCCATTTTGCTCTAAACAGTAATACAGTCTGTTTTCGAACTCCCCTCTAACATTACGGAAAACTTCACTAGGAATTGACCGGCATGCTGCTGTAATTCGTCTTTTAAGTTCGTCAATATCAGAAGGTTGTGTTTTATAAACAACGGATTTAAGATGCCCCCAAAGAAAGAAATCTAAGGGTGTTAAATCCGGTGATCTCGGAGGCCATTCAACTGCTCCCCTTCTGCCAATCCATCTACCCGGAAATCTCTCGTTTAACCACTGTCGGACGGGAAGAAAATAATGAGGTGGAGCACCGTCCTGCTGGAAATGTAACAGATCCTCCTGCAAAAGTTCATTACCTTCTGCATCAATTTGAGTTTCTAGCTCGTGAGTTATAAGAGGATCGATAGTCTCTTCAAGCATATCAAGGTACAGATTGCCAGTCAAGTTTTCTTCCAGAAATAATGGACCAAGAATGGCATTTCCAAGAATACCAGCCCAAACATTAACTTTTTGTGGGTGTTGTGTATGCCCTTCCCGAAAAATATGTGGGTTTTCGTCACTCCTATAGCGACAATTTTGTCTATTAACATTGCCATTCAGAAAAAATGAACACTCATCGCTGAAACAGATTTTTAACAGAAGATTAGGGATGGTATTGACTCGATGAGACATGATTTCACAAAACTCTATTCTTCTATCATAATCATCCTCGTGGAGCTCTTGAAGAATCTGCATTTTATATGGATGAAATTTATGCATTTTCAATAATTTTCTTATAGTCTCGCGTGACATTCCCGTCTGTTCTGATACTGATCGTAAGGAGCTCGTGGGCTCTGCAGCAAATGTTCCCAAAACTTCAATTTGAGCTGCTTCATTTAGTACTCTGGGGTTATTTCTTTTTTTATTTGTCACTGAACCAGTTTCGTAAAACTTATTCACCAAATCAAGCACATACCGGTGACTTACATTACTATTTGGATGTCTTTCGTTGAAAAGACATGCCGCCCTTCGTGCGCACTTTCCAACTTCGCCATAAATTACAATCATTTCAATTCTGTCGTGAAGAATGTAAACCATTTTTACACTTTTATACACTTATTAAAGTAATTCCTAAACAGCCCAACAGGTACAACGGTATTCACAATACTACCACATAGTTCAAATTTGCTAACCAATTTTTTGCCGGAAAACAGAAACTTTTTACAGCAGAAGTAGCAAAAAAGGAAGGCTATCTGTACAATTTCTGCGATGACACTTAAAAATTCAGCATTTAATAAACACAACTTTACTACCATCTACGTTTTACTATTAGACTACTTTTTTATGTAAAGTGTTTGGAGCTAATGGCTAATGTTACCCCTAATAAAGGGTTGGAACGGTACCACCTAATATTCTAACCAGTTCTGGCCAAACCATGCATCTCAGTATAGGCGTTCTAATAATTACTTCTGTTAGTTTAGAACGCAATTTTTCGGAAAATGCTCATCAAAAAATAATGAGTCAGGGTACCATTGGAACAAGAATTGAACGCCCATCAAAATGATGTGCCACTTGACCCCCCTTCCCATTTAAAATTCTAAGGGTAACATCTACCCCTCCTAGGGGGTTGAACCACGAGGGCTACAAATAGTCCTTGAAAGTGTCCCCCTTGACAATAAAATTGAGCTGTTTTTTCGATTACTCATATTGTTTACTGGAAGGAAGATATGAAGGGTGGGAAGTTTTCAAATTGACACCCTGTATTTCACCCCAATGGGAAAGGGGAAAACTTGTCAACGCAGCTTTGGCAAAAAATTTGTCAAAAGATTTGTATCGCCAGTAAATCACATGTTTTCGAGCATAGTAATGCCATAGAAATAAATACATAGAACGCCAATTAGTTCGGAATAACGTGGTCCCCCTATGGCAGATAAACCAACCCATGAATATGCGCAATAGAGCACAAGTGTCGCTAGGGGCGGTCTTAGGATTTTTGAGTTCCTGTACCTGATCTGGTATAAGTTGTCGGTAATAGCATTTGAAATATTACATTTTTCCTTTAATAATATATACTTTTGGATTGACGTGGCCTTTACTTGATGGAAATTCATAGTATATGACACTAAGGTAAACACGATTAAATTTCCACAGATTTATTGTCTTCGCGACATGTTTTGATACACTGTATGTTTTTCAAGCGAATGTTATACATTAAATTATTCTACCTTGAACATTACTTAAATACCCTTCTTAACAATTGAGGTAATTAGGAGCTACCTATGATAAAAATAAAATTGACAATACAATGTAGGAAGGTACCTGTAAATCTCAAAACATATCTACTACTTAATTAGTTGAAAAGGTTTAACAAAGGGGAACTATTAAGGTCCAATTGATCATTTAGTAAACAATTCGAATTTTTCAATTTATTAATTTCCAAGAATTCTAAATAATTAAGTCTAATACCTTTATTTTCAACATGAAGGATTTCAAAGTTTTCATCGAAGTCATGGTCTTCTTCCAAAATATGATTGGCATATGTTGAATGTGTTTTATTATTTACATAATTCATACGGTGCTCACGTACGCGGCTTTTGAATGGTCTACCAGTCTGGCCTACATATACTTTGGAACAAGATCCACAATTCAATTTATAAACTCCTTATTTTTTAGATTTTTGTGTTTTATCTTTATTATTTTTAATAAACCTTCCCAACGTGTTATCTGTTCTGAATGCTACTCTTAAATTTTGTTTTTTCAAAAATGACGCTATTTTTTCTGAAACGGGCCCTGAATATGTTAAAGTTCTGTAATTATTGTCAAGGTTCCTCATAGTGGGGTACACTTCTTGGATAGCCTTTCTATGTAATTTTTTAACAAGAATATTCTCTATTAATTTGACTTGATATCCATTGTTAACTGCTATCTGTTTTATAATATTCAATTCTTTGCAGAAATTTTCTTCAGAAAGAGGAATATTAACTAATCTATGTATCATACTATGGTATGCTGATATTTTATGTATATATGGAGTATCGAATTATTATGAATGGTGATGTCAGTATGGGAAGGTTTATGAAAAATAGAAAAATGGTGTTTGTTGTTGGTTTTACCTATTGTCAGATCTAAAAAATTTAATGATTTTTCTACTTCTATTTCTATTGTGAATTTAATGTTTGGGTGAATAGTGTTAATATATTTATGAAAGGTGTCTAACTGTCTGTTGGTACCTTTAAAACTCTAAATCAATTTTTAATGAAGCCGAGAAGTTCAGACTAACTCTTATGAATCCACAAACTCCGAAATTATATTCTTTGATAAAATTGCATAAACAAAACTACCCTGTCCGGCCAGTAGTATCATTCGTAACAGCACCATCAGTTAAATTATCAAGAAAGTTAATACATTTAATAACAAACTATTCTAAATTTGTACCGAAATTCAGCCTTAAAAATTCTTATGAATTGATAAAGAAAATCCAGGATATTTCTGTTCCAGATAACGCGAAATTAATTTCTTTTGACGTTCAAAATCTTTTCCCTAGTATACCTCCTCAAGATACCATAGTCTTGGTTGAAGGTTTACTAGATAGAAGTCATGTCAACCCAGTTATTAAACAAGAGATATTAGACCTTTTGTCGATATGTCTTGAACAAAATAACTTTCAATTTGACAATAAAATATATTCTTCATCTGAAGGTTTGATTGATCATGGGAAATCCGCTGAGTCCTCTACTGGCAGATATCTTCATGGACAACCTTGAAGGAATAATTCACAAGCACCCACTCTCGCAACAGTTTTTGTATTGGTACAGATATGTAGATGACATTATAGTTTGTTTTAAAGGTACCAACAGGCAGTTAGACACCTTTCATAAATATATTAACACTATTCACCCAAACATTAAATTCACAATAGAAATAGAAGTAGAAAAATCATTAAATTTTTTAGATCTGACAATAGGTAAAACCAACAACAAACACCATTTTTCTATTTTTCATACACCTTCCCATACTGACATCACCATTCATAATAATTCGATACATCCATATACAGGGTGGCCCATCGAAAACTTGACATGGGGGTTTTGGGTACTAATGTCGTAGATCTGGAAAAACGCTCGGACAGGTCGATTTTAGTTTCGAGGGGGACATTGTACCCTCCTACAGGCAGCACCGTCAGGTCAACCCCCGAGCAGTGGGGTGAACAACCCTTGAAATTTGAATAGGGAATAGGAGTCGAGTGGCACATCGTTGGAAAGCCCGTTGAATTCTCGAAACAAAACGGTCGGCAGTTTTTCTAACGGAAATGAGCCATAATTAAGTTAAGAGTAAAATTCACTTACATTAGTCTCATCGTAACAAATGCTCGAAATGCGCACCTCCAACTTCCATGCAATGATACATATTTTGTTGAAAACGTTCTCGTACATTAAGGAGCATGTCTGGAGTGATTTGGCGACATTCTAATGTGATTCGTTGCCGTAAATCTGCTAGTGAAGCTGGTGGTGTAGCATAAATTCTGCTTTTTAAATGACCCCACAGAAAGAAATCTAAGGGAGACAGGTCTGGTGATCGTTGGGGCCATTCAATAGAACCTCGCCTACCAATTCAATGACCAGGGAAGTGGTGATCTAAATATCGCCGAACAGGCATAGCATAATGCGGAGGAGCACCATCTTGTTGAAATATCAACTGATCTTCCTGATAATGATGGTCATTTTCAATAATGTTAGTTAACATTGGTTCAATTGTGTCTTCAAGCAGTTCCAGATACATTTCCCCTGTTAGATTGCCTTCTAAGAAGAGGGGGCCCACGACACGATCCCCAAAAATACCAGCCCATACGTTTAATTTTTGAGGATATTGCGTATGTACCTCATGAAATATATGGGGATTTGAATCAGCCCAATATCGACAATTATGGCGATTAACTATACCATTTAAAAAAAAAGAACATTCATCACTAAAACAAATGTTGAACAGACACTGAGGATTTGCAATCGCCTGCTCACTTAGTACCTCACAGAATTGTAAACGCCGATCAATATAATCTTCATTCAGTTCGTGTGTTAATTTAATTTTGTAAGGATGGAATTTATGTAGTTTTAAAATACGCTGAATGCTAGTTCTTGAGATACCGGAAACAGTTGCTAGCTGTCTTGTACTCAACGTATGATCAACCTCAACATGGCCCAAAATTGCCACTTTTGTCGCCTCATTTCTTACTGGCGGTTCGATTTGCCGTTTTTTATTTGCTACCGATCCCGTTTCTAGGAATTTTGATACTAATTCAGACACATACTGCCGCGACACAGTCCTGCCATATTGTTGATTGAACCGTTCCGCAGCCCTTTTCGCACATCTATTGTTTTCATAATACAATTCAATCAACGCAACCCTCTCTGCCACTGTATACACCATTGTTTCGTTTTAATTTCGACGTACGATACCACACACGAATGAAACTCACTTGTAGTACACACGTGAAAAACAGAAACTGCATGCTCTATCTGTTTGTACTATTTTATTAAAAAAAAATTCATGGGTACCGCGAAAAAAATTGAGCAAAAACATTCACAGTATCGTAGCAAATAAATGATAGATTGCAAAAACTAGCAAATGAGTTTTCCAGAGACTTACAAGTAAGCTCTTAACTTTCGTACAGGTTTATTCCTGAATAAATTTTTTCCCAAACGGTTCATCCCAACTTCAAAATCGGGACGCCGTTGGATAGAGAACTTAACGGGCTTTCAAAAGATGTGCCACTCCACCATTATTCCCTATTCAAATTTTAGGGGTTGTTCACCCCACACCTCGAGTGTTGCCGTGACGGTGGTGCATGTAGGAGAACAAACTGTCCCCCTCGAAACTAAAATCGACCTGTCCGAGGGTTTTTCCACATCTGCGATATTATCACCCAAAACCCCGATGTCAAGTTTTCGATGGGCCACCCTGTATACATAAAATATCAGCATACCATAGTATGATACTTAGATTAGTTAATATTCCTCTTTCTGAAGAAAATTTCTGCAAAGAATTAAATATTATAAAACGGATAGCAGTTAACAATGGATATCAAGTCAAATTAATAGAGAATATTCTTGCTAAAAAATTACATAGAAAGGCTATCCAAGAAGTGTACCCCACTATGAGGAACCTTGACAATAATTACAGAACTTTAACATATTCAGGGCCCGTTTCAGAAAAAATAGCGTCATTTTTGAAAAAACAAAATTTAAGAGTAGCATTCAGAACAGATAACACGTTGGGAAGGTTTATTAAAAATAATAAAGATAAAACACAAAAATCTAAAAAATAAGGAGTTTATAAATTGAATTGTGGATCTTGTTCCAAAGTATATGTAGGCCAGACTGGTAGACCATTCAAAAGCCGCGAACGTGAGCACCGTATGAATTATGTAAAGAATAAAACACATTCAACATATGCCAATCATATTTTGGAAGAAGACCATGACTTCGATGAAAACTTTGAAATCCTTCATGTTGAAAATAAAGGTATTAGACTTAATTATTTAGAATTCTTGGAAATTAATAAATTGAAAAATTCGAAATGTTTACTAAATGATCAATTGGACCTTAATAGTTCCCCTTTGTTAAACCTTTTCAACTAATTAAGTAGTAGATATGTTTTGAGATTTACAGGTATCTTCCTACATTGTATTGTCAATTTTATTTTTATCATAGGTAGCTCCTAATTACCTCAATTGTTAAGAAGGGTATTTAAGTAATGTTCAAGGTAGAATAATTTAATGTATAACATTCGCTTGAAAAAGATACAGTGTATCGAAACATGTCGCGAAGACAATAAATCTGTGGAAATTTAATCGTGTTTACCTTAGTGTCAAATAATATATACAGTAAATCAATAATTGACTTCTTGAAAATGGAAATATTGAGTGTAGGTCTTCTATTTTGTGCTTTCTCGCGACCAAGTCGGGAGAAATTATTGTGATCATCAAAAAAATCAAATTTGATATTTTGATGGGAATTGATTCCACTCAGTCTGTGAATCAGAAAAAAACTCAATTTGTGTGTCCATCGGCTTCACGCCTAAACCGATGAGCCTATTATAGTCGAAATCCATATCAGAGTGAGGAAACACTTTCTTTATGTAGTCGTATTTTTGGTTTACGAATTTCTGGATATTGAAGTTGGTTTTCTACTTCTACAAATCGATTGATTAATTAATTAGTTATTAATGCAATATGTAATAATAACAAAAAGTCTTTCATTGACAAGACATTACAAATTTTATTACAGGAGTTCAAACTACTTGTTGACTCTTGTTATCACTTTTTCACAAATATAAAAAGCCAAAAATTCTAATTGTTACAGGATATTTGTTTCTTTTTGTTTTAAATAAGGAGAAATGGTAGGATTGCAGACGAAGGACTACAATAATTCCCAACACATTTTATTTTGTAATGTTACAAACTTATTTCTATCAAACGAAAATTTTGTTTCAAAATCTATTGAAGGGAAAATAAATTTTGTAACTGTTCTTCACTCCAATTCACCTCTAATTTTCTCAGTTTGCGACATTGCAATATTGAAAAATCTAATTCTGGTGTAAATTCTTGTTATTGCTTTTATCATTTTCAATTTGTGACTCGCCTCATAGGGAGATATATCGAAAATGTGGTTTATTATGGAGCTGAATAATTTTTCATCCTGAAATAATATTGATGAAGTTTGGTGTATGAAAGTTTCCAAAAAACTTGTTTCATTTGGCATAAAATTATCAGTAATTGCAAGAACCTGCCGGATTTTTCTCTCATGGAAAATACAAATATCTATAACAGTTTGTGATGGCCTTATGAGACCACCTCTTTTTCTATCCAATAATTTAAAGTTTTATGCATCTGCAGAAGATTCTGTAATGTCTTATATTTTTTTTTATAGATTTAACAACAAATCCTGATATATACGTGTAACCACACATTTTCAGTCAGAGTACTCAAAGAAAAGGGAGAAATGAAATTAAATGATAAAATTCCCCATCTTCGATTAACATGTCGTTGACATCAATGTCATATTTTTTTATAATGGACATATCATCCAAATTCAAATCCGCATAATTTTTTTTTGCCCCTGTTTCGTTGCCAATATATTGGAGTTATCCAGATTCACACAGTTTCCCTGAACAACTGCTAAAACCTAACAATGCCAAAACTCAGAAGCCGACACTGTCGCTTGATACGCCACGATAGGATTTTAAGGCGGTGTTGCCAAGTTTACTGGACTTCCCACAATTACCTGTCCTAACCAAAGATGATGTTCCGAACCTCATTTGGAACACGAAAAAAAAAAAAAAAGAAAACTTGGCAACGACGTGACCAGAAACAGCAATAATGCGCAAGTGCAAGGGTTTGTCATCATTCCCTGTGAGGGGTCATTTAACTGAATCGCTGACAGCGGGTTTGGCATTCTAGTGTTTATTATAATTTCTATGAGTAATGCTCATCTTCAGTTGAAATAAACAGGGGTTCTACTGAAACCGGTAAAAATCACGAATTACAATTTTGAAAAATGTATGACAATGCTATTAGAATAAATGAACTTAGAAACTAAAATGGATACTTACATTGCATAGAAACGTGGAGGAATATCAAACAAAAAATCCATTAAAAATTAAATTATAAATGTGGCGCAAATTAGGGTCAACATATTATTATTAAGGTGGGGTGGTGGGAGACCATTCTAATGATGAAACCACCGTCGACATCATCAAAAAATGCAACGAAATCACAAAATATATTTGGTTATCAGACACCGATAAGTTCGTTGTATGCAGAAGAAGGGAATGGCGTGGATGATTCGATAATAAAGATTTAAATTTACGACTTGATATATTATACTGGTGCCTATAATTTTGAAATCGCAAGCGGCGGACATGATTTGCAATTATGGTCCGATTTTTTGGGTCGCCATTTTGTTTTTTCTCTTAGAAAAATTCCAAAATGCATTGTCCTCAAATTTATGTCAAAATAGCTTGCAAATGGAGTATCATAATTTGGAATACGGAACAGTTGTTTTTCCCGCAAGAGGGAGCCAAAATAAAAAGTTAGGTGGCAAAAATTGACATGTCTGATTTCCTTATGAAATTACCTTTTTAATGATGTGTCACACTTACTACTTTCCCTATTCAAATTGTTTTGCTGATAGTGCCCAAGGGGTGGGGGGAAAGGTATGACAGTTGAGGTTATGATAGAAACATGTCCCCCTTGGATTAAAAATCGACGTGTTTTTGCATTTTATTCACAACACATGCGTTTTGAAGATATTCGATCTGTTTCGTTTTCGGTGCCCCACCCTGAATAGAAAACAAAATTTGCATTTCAAATGAAGAAATTGTTTGTCAAAGAGAGAAACATTTCTGCTAAAAAAATGTATTCAAAAATTAAATCCAGAAACTTTGTGTCCGAATACATAATTTTGAAATCATGACATTTCGTATTAAATACATTATATTGAGAGGTTTAACATTGTCACTAGCAGTAAGCAATATCTAGGTACACTTTAACTCTCTAAAATGTGGGGTATTTTCTGTTCCTAGGGCTCAAAAGTAAAACTTTGATGTCGGATTCTATAAAAAAAAATCACCACATTGGAGTAAATAATAAACACCAGTTTGTTTCCCCACCACCTCAGAGGCAGAGTTTCCGGCGCGTTTTTTTCATAGTGGCATCCCCTTCAGCAAGTCTCCCATCAAGAAAATAATTCCCATTGCACTCAAATTTATGCTCCATGTATTTCAAGCCTTTCGAGTCTGAAGAATTAGAAGAAATAATAAGTGATTTAGATTATCACATAAACTAACATTGAATTTTGAAAAATCTTCGATTATGTTCATCGCAAAAAAAATCTTGTAGTTATCGACTTGAAAGATCCAATTAGATTAAGAAATGAAAGTATACAATACTCTGCCACATTAAAATTTCTGGGACTTTATGTAGATGAAAATATATCGTGGTCAAAACATATACAGCCGTATGCATAGTCAATCGCCAGCGACTCGCCAGAGTTTCGCCGCTCGCTACACAAGAATTATAATGCACAGTCGAGCTCCAAAAAAGTGACAACTACGCGATAAGTCACATTTTTGGCGAAACGCTGGCGATGTGACGGAAGCGGTCAGAAGCATCTCCGTCAAATTTCCAAACCTTACATTCTTAGACAAAAGTCTGTTTATTGAATCAATTAAGGTGTTTCAGTCATGGATCGTGATTTATATATATTGCATAATGCGAATAGAGATATTTGGGATTTAGAAATACACATACCTCGTCGGTGAGTAACCTGAATGATAACGTAGGTATGTCAATTAGAAATAATAATGAATTTAATGTAGGTATATTCGTGATATGGGAAATCCCATGGACAAATACAGCGAAATGGAATTCAAAGCAAGATACCGATTTCGAAAAGATGTGGTACAAAATATCATATTACCAATGTTCGTGAATGGAGAACCAATGACTAACAGAGGGTTACCTGTTCCTATACTAATAGGTGTCCTGTTGACATTGCGATTTTATGCAACTGGCAGTTTTCAAGTGAGCAATCTCAAATTACACCCTAGACAATATTTACTATAATTTCTTTGCAGATAGTTTGTGGAGACCTGAGGGGATTGCATCAATCGACGATTAGCCGTGTAATAAAAAGAATTACTCGACGGATTGCCTCAAATAGCAGAACTTATATAAAATTTCCAGAAACTTTCGAAAATGTACAGGAAAGTCAAAGGCATTTTCGGAGCATTGCTAATTTTCCCAATGTTATGGGGTGCATCGACTGCACCCATATACCTATCACTAGCCCGGTTGTCCTCGCGCAGAACTTTTTAGGAACAGGAAAAGAACATTTTCAATTAATGTACAAGTAGTAGGCGGACCTAATTTGGAAATATTTGATATTGTGGCACGATATCCAGGAAGTTATCATGATAGTAACATTTTCAATAGAAGTTCAGTGAAACGAAAATTTGAAAGAAGAGAACTTCCTGGTTATTTACTTGGAGATGCCGGATATTCCTGCTTGCCATACCTGTTGGCGCCATTTCGGCAAACGCATACTCCAGGTCAAATCAGATATAACCGAGCACAGATACGAACAAGAAATACTGTGGAACGACTTTTCGGAGTTCTGAAGCGTTTATTTCCCTGTTTAGAGCGTGTCCTTGCCACGGAAGTATCTACCTCATGCTCCATAATTGTCGCTTGTGCAGTTCTGTACAATATTGCAATTACTAAGCAGCGCGAATTCGTAGACATAAGTGAACCAGGTAATGATAACATTGATATTGATATACCTGTAATGCTGTTACCTGGAGGCAACGGAGGTTTGGGTACATTGATTAGACAAACTGTAGTTGACAACTATTTTAATTAAAGCAAACGGAAACAATGAATCATATGTAGTATGTTTGTATGAATTTCTATCAATACGCCTGTAACATTAATCTAAAAACTGAAAATAAATAACTTCAATGTTCATTCATTTGTTTCAATTTTGCCTCTTCCTGAAGCATGCGAATTCTTGCAGCCTCTCTTGCGAAATGTGCCTCCTCGATCCTTATTGCATGCAGTTCCTCGATGTGCTCTCTTTCCCGCTGAATTAACTGCAACCTTGCATTTGTGATTGCATCCAAATGACTGTGTTGTCGTTTTTTGGCCTTTTTCGAAGTGGCAATAGTTGGTATAGCTGAATACATAAAAAAAATATTTTTTCTACGGCAGTGCGTAAATTAAGCTTTTACGCACTGCTGACATTGCGTAAAATAATAATTTTTCGCACAAGTGCGTAAAAAAATCACCTGTGCCTAAAATCATCAACTGTGCGTAAAGTAACTTTTTACACACTGTTCATACATTCATGCATTTTTGAAAAATACAGTATTTTGAGTCAAAAATAACTCGGAAGTTTTTATTTGATAATACGACGAGAATTAATATCATTAAACATTCAAATTAATGATATAATTGCTACAATTTGGGAATATAATAACTGCCGAAGAAAAAAACTTTGTATGAAACACTTTCGTAAAGAGCTTTTTTGTACCCGCGTGTCTGTTGAACTCGGCTACGCTTCCTTCAACAAACTTCACGCTCATACAGAAAAGTCATAAAAGTACGGAAATGAAAAGTTTTGGTACATATAATGTTTAATTTTGATACGATGTTGGACAATTGATACAGTATTGCAAGAGCAAAAAGACTTTCGTACTTGTTGTCTAGATGTCGTTATCAGGCAAGTGTTTGACATGTTTATGAAAGAAAAATACACAATGTAACATGTGCAAATTTCTTTCTATTTTTGAAAAGAGTAATAAAAATGTAAGTTTCAAACCAGTATTATGAGATGAGTGAAAAATTGAATGGACACCTATTACTGGAAGTACGTCTTCAGTTACTAGCTGTTCAGTACTCGTTGTTGCAGTTGATGTGTCTGAAAGAAATAAAAACCATTTATTGATAACTGCTATTGCAATAACTGAAAAGCCATGTATATGTTTCATAACATTGCTCTACCCATCCCAACACCATGAGCAACTAAATCGTACCCAAACATAGCTTCATCAATAATACAACACAATGGTACAAAAAATTCGAAAGAGACGGGAGTGTTTCCAAGTGAAGTGAGACACACTGTGTCAATCAATAGCTACTTTCGTAGCACAATCAAATTACCTTTTTCTACATTCACTTCTTGTCTTGCGTTTTGTTCTTCGCCGATTTTTTCAACTGAAACTAAAAAGTTCATTCAATAGTATAGTAAAGACAGACTTTAATATTTATTAATTATTATTACATTGTCTAGTAGGTACCTACCTCCCATATTTCTACTTAGAATTATACCATCGGAATCATCCACATTCTGAATTTCATAATTCAGATTTGGCAAAAGGTCGTCAATTTCAGGTTGTGGTGGAGGTATCGGTGGTGGTGGTCCACCACCGGTAGCCATCAACTCCCGTCTTTCATCAGCTAGTATGCTTTTTCTGTTTCGCTTCATTTTATCCCACAATCTTTTTAACTGAATCACTGTCCTCTACAATATATATCAACCAATAACATTTGGTAAGAATAATTTCTTATTTCATCAACACAATATTATTATACCTGTTCATTTGCTGCAATATTGAATTCAGCTACAATGTTTCCCCATGCTTTCTTTTTTTTCTCGATGCTGTAGGCATCCGTTTGTTTATTTTCAATAATTGGAAATTTCGCAAGTATCTGTAGAAAAAGTTCTTTATCGCCAGCTGTATATTTCACTGCCATTTTATCTTATATATAGTGAAGTTTTAGAAGATTTGGTAACTTTCAAATATTACAATTCAATGCTACAATGCACCCTGTTTTCAAATTATTCACCTGTCATCCTATGTGATGACAGCGCATGATTAATCGGTTCGGCCAGCGACACGCCAGAGAGCTCCACTATGCAAAGCAAAACATGGTCCGTTCGTTCGCCGGCGGCTCGCCGGAGAGATCGCCGGGATTAATCTCCATGGAATCGCTGGCGATTGACTATGCATACGGCTGATAGAGGTTTTAAGGAAACAGATTTCTCCAATTATTGGAATTCTTTTCAAGATAAGAAATTTTTTACCCCTTAAACATCTCAAGAGCATTTATTTTTCGTTAGTTTATTCAAAATTGCAATACATGATTTCTATTTGGGGTGCAGCAACAAATTCTTTGCTCAGGCCACTAAAGACGCTACAGAATAAAATCATCAAATGTATATTCAAACTTGATTATAATGAGTCAACTACTAATTTGTATAAACCAAAAAAGCTTCTGGATATTCATTCATTATATAAAATGAAAGTGTGTACCTTCATTCATTTAGTTAAAAATAATATGAAACATTCTAATTTAATATTCAAAATCAATAGTGATCAACATAATTATTCAACCAGATATTCCAACAATATAACAATGAATAAAAGTAAGACAAATATCGGTCAAAAATCAATACTATGTAACGGAATAAAATTTTATAATGGATTACCCAATGAATTGAAAAATTATGGTAAAATCCGATTCAAAATTAATTTTAAAAAATACTTAATGAGTTAAGTTTAGAACAAATAGAAAATCTTTTCTGATTCCATCATTTTCAGTTTTGAAACTTTGAGATATATCTTGTTAATTTCCATCAATTGTTTAATTCCTTCTTTAATTTGTGTTTCATAAGTATTGTATTATTCAGTGTATAATTTTTACATATCCCTCTATAAGCAGAAATGTTTCTTGGGATCAATAAAGTATTAAAGTTCCAGAATAATAAATTGCTTCTATGTCAAAATGAAAAATCAAACTCTTTTTAAATTTTATTCTGACGCTACTGAACATTCAAAATCTGAATGAAATAGGGAAAGTGTTGAATTTTAGATTCCATTGACAGATATTTATGTGGTTGAGGTGTCTTATAAATAAAATTGTATTGAAGTTGTGTTCATGCGCTAAATTCTCTAATTAATTTTGTCTTCGTTTTTTTTACAAACTTTGTCACTGATTTAAATACTGATGGTCAAAGGAAAATTCTTATCTTTTTGTTTCAGATTATTACCTATCGTGAGATACCAATTCACCATAAACAACCACTAATTATAGCAATAAAATCAATATCGGACCTTTATCGAATATATGGTGCAAATATATTTGGTATCATGGAAGATAATGCCAATATGACAATCCAAGCGAGCCAAACAAGACGGCGGTTGTACCGAAACGACGATACAGATGAAAGCAGTACTTCGTCTCCTAATAGATTTCAACTTGAATCCATTATTGAGATTATGCTGGATATGCTTGACGATGAGGTAACTTATTTATACTTCACTTTTTCCTTCTTTAACATCTTCCCAGGTCTTGTTCTTTCAATGCATGGCAATGCTTTAGGACTCATTGTCTAGGAAGGTGTTCCTTCAGAAATTCGATGAAAAACAGTATTCCTACTTTCTTTTAAGGTTCATGTAAACCCATGAAAAAATTAACGGCAAGGTTAAAAATTCTGAAAAAAATTCGAGTTATTTTGGTATTCAAATTGAATAATTAGAGAGATGTAGGAGAAAATCTGATGAACAGTTTTCGATGAAAAATAAAAACCTAATTTTTCGAGTTTTTTTTTAAGTTTTCCCAAAAACCATTCATCAGATTCCATTTCAAATATCACAACATATCAATGTCAAAGTAAAAGATAATCACGATTTTCTTCAGAATTTTCTACTTCAACGTTCCCTCACAATTTAAAAAAAATCTGAAAATCTTGTTATAATATCGAAGACAGTTGAGAAGAATCGCTTTTGCAAGTGATATTTATATGAAATTTAGAAGACTGAACATTGAGGAACTATTCATCCTATTTTTCAGATATAAAATCAAACGATTTATATTTTTAATAATGATTTTCAAAACCTCGGACAAAAAACGGTATATAATAATAATAATAATAATAATAATAATAATAATAATAATAATAATAATAATAATAATAATAATAATAATAATAATAATAATAATAATAATAATAATAATAATAATAATAATAATAATAATAATGTCGGGGCGTGGCGCAGTGGTTAGAGCGTCCGACTTTGGATCGAAAGGTCCGGAGTTCGAGCCCCAGTTGCGGCTGGGATTTTTTAATTTAATTTGACCGATTAAATTATTCAAATCTCGTGGCTGAACTGGGGTGAGTCCTGCACGATTCACTGTTGCGTTCCAATTAACAGTGCTGCTCCTGAGGTGGCGCATGGAGTTAGTAACAAGGCCTATTCAGAACACGTGGCTAATGACCATAGCAGTCGATGCCAAAACACCAAAGAAAAAAAAAAATAAAAAAAAATAATAATAATAATAATAATAATAATAATAATAATAATAATAATAATAATAATAATAATCAATCAGTCAATCAATCAAAATATGCTTTATTGTCAGAAAATAAACAATCTTATCGACAAAGTCATGTATCGCAAATTCAAAGATGAAGAACAATATTAATAATGGATCATAAAATAAAAAATAAAAAATACAATAAAATACTGGTACTGGTACTAAAGACATTAAAATTTGTATACATAGAATAAATAAGAAGTCCAACAGATGCAAACATATCAGTCGTTTCAAAAAGAACATATTTAACATTATTATTGTCATAAGTTTTCACAACTAAAATATTCTTCCATATTGTAGCAATTCTTTAACTTTTTTTTTAAATAATCCAAATGCTTCAATTTCCCTTACTCGTGGTGGTAAATAATTGTAAATTTTTAGCCCGTTATAGATAATGGATTCTTTAACAAGATTATTTTTTGGCAATGGTAATGGTAAAGTAATTTTTTGTGATGAGCGAGTATTATGTATTGATAACATTGTAATATATTTGTTACGATTTTTGTGAATTAAGCAGGTGGTTTCTAAAATAAATATTGCCGTAACAGTGAGGATTCTGTGGTTTATGAAAAGCTCTCTACAAGAATCTCGCGGATTTCCTTTACAGAGAGCCCTAATGGCCCTTTTTTGAGTGACTTGTACCATCTGCATTAATTGTTTGCTGCACACTCCCCAGAATGCTATACCATAGAGCAGATGTGATTCTATAATAGCATAATAGACTGTCTTAGCAGCAGTATAACCCAGGTGACGCGATATTATCCCAATGGCATAGCATCCGGAAGACAATTTATTGCATAGTTTGGTGACATGCTCGCTGAATTTCAATTTCTTATCAATGTGTAGTCCAATAAATTTGGTGTAGGAGACGTTTTCGATGTTATTAGTGCCTAAGTTCAGGGTCGAAATCTCGCAACGGAAGGAAAGTAAATTTGTTTTAGGGACGTTGAAAACAAGCAAGTTATCATCACACCAGGATTTTATTATTTCTAAGTCTACCTGAATATTATGATGTAATGAGTGCTCATTTTTATCATGCCAAAGTATGGTTGTATCGTCGGCAAATAATGTATACTTCCCAGAAATATTGATCTTTGTAAGATCGTTTATATAAAGTAGGAACAGCGTGGGACCGAGTACTGAACCCTGTGGAACACCACATTGAGTTGCCTCAATTCGAGAAAGGAAGTTAGTTTTTACTAGTTGATTGCGATTTTCTAGGTAGGATTCTAGGCTGCTTCTCCTTCATTAATTTCGTTGTAAACTTTTGTTTAAAAGGAAAATAGTGCTCTTTTGCTTTTGAAAACCAAACTGGTCCTCACTCAAGATTTTATTTTTAATTAAAAATTCAGTAACTCTCTTCTGGACTAATTTTTCAATTATCTTAGCCAAGGTGGGTATTAGTGATATAGGCCGATAATTTGAAGGGTCTGCTGATTCCCCACCCTTGTGTAGAGGTATTATAAATGAGGTTTTCAGGAATTGAGGAAAGACACCTTGTTCGAACGACTGGTTAATAAGAGTTGCCAAAACCTCAAGGGCAGAATCTGGAAGGTTAGCAAATATGTTGATTGAGAGTTCATCCAGCCCTGATGCCTTTTTATTTTTTATTCCTGAGATGATTTCCTTCAATTCAGTGGCATGTGTTGGAACAAAATGGAAGTTTTCTTCAACATAGTGATTTGACATGTAATAATCTAAGTTGTTAATGGGACTCAAATCCGAAGTTAATTTACAGTAATAGTTGTTAAGGGTGTTTGGGCTCAAGGGAATATCACGTGTAGTATTCTGTTTTCCTCTAAGATCATTCATTATTCTCCAGGCTTCTTTAGATTTATTGGGAGATTCATCAATTCTGGACTTGCAATACATGTCTTTTGCTGATTTTGATACTTTTCGATATACATTATGGTACCTAGTATAGTATGTATGAAAGAATGTTTCACTGGTATATTTCCTAATTGAATGAAGAGTTTTCAGATTTTTTGCAGAAGTCTTTATTCCTTTTGTTAGCCATTGTTTCTTTTTTTTTCATTTTTATTTTTTGAATTGGAAATGCTGTATTAAAATTGCTAAGAAGGAGATTATAAAATGAGGAGAAAGGATCTGGAGAGACGAGAATATTCTCCCAGCGAGTGTATAGGCAGTGCTCCTGGAATTTTTTATAGTTTTTTGTACTAAACAGTCGACGATAACTGTTCATAGGTTTAGGAGTTTTTGTGTCAATCAGTATGGTGCCAAGAATGGCGCCGTGATCGGATAGGCCTGAGGGGACAACAGTACATGATAATAATAATAATAGCGTCTTAATATATACAGGGTCGCTGATATGTATGGAAACGGTCGATTATCTCTAAAAGTAAGATAGCTAGCGAAAAATGTTGAGATACAAAAGTTCTAGGGTTTTTCAAAATCCATCATATTAACTAAAAATTAAGTATACAGGGTCGTCAAAAAGTCAGGACGAAATTAAGTTGCTTTTTCTCTAATGGGACACTCTGTATATTTTTCCACATTTCAATTTTGCTCGAAATTCTGAACAAAATTGATACAGCACATCATTTCCTAAACTCAACCGTTTTCGAGATATCGCATTTTGAAAATAAATTGTTACTACTCTCATATTTATTAAAGAAAAAGCACGAAATAATGGATATTTATAATGAAAGTCACACAGGCTGGAGTATGTGGATATGATTACCATTTAATTATAATTTTTTTACAGAAAATAAAAAAAGCATATTTGTTCAGGGTTGATAAAAATGCATGAAACGATGATATGTATTTTTTTTTTATTGAAAAATACATCTTCCAAACAGAACAAGTTCTGGTGTAAGGAAGATAATAATACATTATATATAATTACAAGTGTCAATAATTTTAAAATCAATTAAATATAACAATTATAACAACTTAGCATAATAGTTTGATGAACATCAGTATGATAACAAATTTTGTTCGAGTTTTTTCGAAAAAATATATATTGATTTTGATTTTTTAATATCATTTGAAAGTTCATTGTAACTTTCTATAGAGCTAGATACTGGATTGTTTTTGTCTTTATTTGAATGAACGTTATTCAAATGGAAGTTATTTGCATTTCTGATATTATGGTCATGTAATTTTGATTTTTTTTTGAATTGACTATTACTTTTTTGTAAATTATTTGTTACTTTGTGAGCAAATTTTGCTCTTTCAAATTTTATTAGTTTATCTAATGTGAAATTTCTGGTTTCTTCGTACAATTTTGAAGAAGGAGTTTCCCATGGTTTTTTACAAATTACTTTTATTGCTTTATTTATTTAAACAACAATTTTAAACAATTCATCAAACGATAAATTATACCATTTTGGTTTTTACTACAAGCTGACCATATTGTTATTAAATATCTAATATGTGAGACAATATGGGCATTATAAATGAGATTCTGAATTTGACTATTCAGAAAGTCAATTCTTCTTATTGCTCCAATTAAAGGAATAATCGATTTTTTTATTTTATTCACATGACATTCAAAATTTAAATTCTTATCAATCATCAATCCTAGACACTTGTGTTCTTCAACTTCATTTAATATTTTGTTCTTTATTTTTATTTTTTATTTTATTTTGGTAACATTTTTTTGTTTGAAAATCATATAAACAGTTTTTTCTAAATTAATGGTTAGATTCATTTCATCTATCCATTTTTCAAACAGTTGAATATCTTTTTCAATATTATTTTCTAAAATTACTGTATTTTTGGCCGAATAGTAAAGTACAGTATCATCTGCAAAAGAAAAATGTTTACCTATCAATTTTATTTTCTTTATACTATCTACATAGATCAAATAAAAAATTGGAGCCAATACTGAACCTTGGGGAACTCCAATGATAGATTGTTTTTCAATTCTTTTATTTTCATCTATAACAACATACTGTATACGATTTTCAAAATAATTTTCGAAAAGTTTATAAGAGTCACCTCTTACTCCTAAATTATTTAAAAAGTCTAATAATATTGAATGATTTACTGTATCAAAAGCTTTTTTTATATATAAGAAAATGGCAACGCCATATTTACTTTCATCTAGAGTTTCAAAAATATCATTCATGAAATCAGTTACCGCTGGTTGAGTATTTGAATTTGGCATGAAAGCGTATTGAAATTTATCAAAACCAGAATTACCATTAATGAAATAAATTTATTAGTTGTTCTTTCAATACTTTCTCAAAAATTTTGGAAAAAACATTTAGAAGAGCTATTGGGCGATAATTAGAAACATTATTTTTTTCTCCTCCTTTATAAATTGGTTTTAATATGGTTCTTTTGAGATAATTTGGAAAGACGCCTTCTTCAATACATTTATTAATAATCAGTGATAGGGGTAGGCTAATTAGATCAACTATATCTTTCAAGTTTTTTGAAGTAATTTGATCTTCACCAGGAGCAATGTTGGATTTGAGTGATTCATGAATTTCTTGTTCAGAAACTGGTTTCAAAAACATGGATTTACTACAAAGTGAAGACATTGTTGGTTTGGTTTTGAATTTTTTTGATAAAGTTATTCCAATTTCTGAGAAAACGTTGACGAATTCATTACATATGTCGTTTGTTAGATGTTAGTAGTGTGCCAGATTTACTTTTGATTTGATTTATGGATTTGTACTTTTTTTTCTTTCCTAAATTGCTATTGATAACATCCCAAATTTTTTTGGGGTTTTTATCAGCTTTTTCAAATTGTTTATTAAGTTCTTGTTTCTTCAAATTCCTGCATAATGTATTGACCTGATTTTTAATTTTTTTGTATACATTTTTTAACTCGTCATGATTTGGATTTGGATTTTTTAAAATTGTTTGTATAATTTATCTCGAATTTTCATTTTATCTATCACAGATTTATTTATCCAGTTATTGTTATCTCGTGTTGTGAACTTTTTGGTTTCACTAGATTTTTCTTTGCATTCTTTTATACAGTTTGCAAGTTCTTCAAATGTTAGAACATCACTGAAAGAGTTTAATTGTTTTGAAATATAATCACGAAATTTATTTTTGTCTAGAATTTTAATAATTTTTTTTATCATCTTTGGTTTGTTTTTCATTATTTTTTCAGTTTTTATATTTATTACTTTATGATCAGAAAGATGGTATTATTTAATGAATTTCTAGGATATTATGAAATTTTATAAAACAATAGTTATGCCAGGAGAAAAAGAGAGAAAACAAGTTTTAATAAATAACAAATTTTTCTTTGAACTTCTATTTAATAAGGTGCTCAAAGTGTTTACCATTCACCTCCTGACAGTAATGAACTCGCTGAACAAAATTTTGTAGTGAATCTAAAACCATGTGAGGAATGGTAGAAATTTCATGCCTTATTCTTTCTTGCAACTCTTCGATATTTGGCGGTCTATTTTTGTAGACTACATTTTTTATGTGACCCCATAAAAAAAGTCAAATGGGGTCATATCGGGATACCTAGCTGGCCATTCAATTGCTCCCCTGCGCCCAATCCATTTATCAGGAAAAGTTTCATCTAGATATGCCCGTACCACACGTCCAAAATGTGGAGGAGCCCCATCTTGTTGAAACCATATTTGTTCTGCCAGCAAATTGGGATTGTTATTATTCGAGAATAATCGTCTAAGCTCTGGATTAATATGCTGTTGTAAAAATGACAAATATCGTTCAGAGGTCAAATTTCCGTTAATAAAATAAGGTCCTATGACGTGTCCACCAATAATACCACACCAGACATTTACTTTTTGTGGCCGTTGAGTGTGAACTTCCTCAATCCAATGTGGATTTTGGTCTGACCAATACCTACAGTTGTGTCGATTTACGTGCCCGTTTAAACAAAATGTAGATTCGCCAGAAAACAATATGTGGTTGACAAAGTTGACATTTTCATTTAATTTATCCATAGTAACTTAACAGAACTCGATTCTACGATCAAAATCGTCTTCACTCAATTCTTGTACCAAATGAATTTTATATGGATGGAATTTTTGCAGTTTGCAAATTTTTTGAATGGAATATCGACTCATGTTATGATTCAAAGCACTCTGTTGTGCTGAATTTATTGGATTTTCCACCACATCTAACATGACATTCAAAGAATTTTCTTCATTTGTAACGTTTACTGGTCTTCCACTTTTTGGTCGATCTTTGACACCTCCAGTTTCATGAAAACGCTGCAATATTTTTGATCTTGATTTAGAAATGGGTTCTCGATTGGGATGCAATTCATTATAAATATCCATTACTTGGTCACAACTTCATCTTCTATCACCGTATCCTATGATCATTAAAATTTCAATACGCTCAGTATCAGATAAACGTGCCATTTTTTTATTTACACTAAATGTATTTTTGACATGCGTTGTCAAGATCATCACTGTTAGACAAAAGAAGGACGCGGCGTTGTTATGGAGCTGGAAACTCTCAAAGGTAACTTGATGGACTATGAACTTATTAGACTAAAACATTTTTGGATAATTTATTAGAAACTTATTTTCAAAATTCGATATCTCGAAAACTGTTGAATTTAGGAAATGATGTGCTGAATAAATTTTGTTCAGAAATAATATACAGGGTGTTCCATTAGAGAAAAAGCAACTTTGTTTCGTCCTGACCTTTTGACTGACCCTGTACACTTAATATTTCGTTAATATGATGGATTTTGAAAAACCCTAGAACTTTTGTATCTCAACATTTTTCGCTAGCTATCTTTAGGAAATAATCGACCGTTTCCATACATATCAGAGACCCTGTATATAATATATAATATATAATATATAATATATAATATATAATATATAATATATAATATATAATATATAATATATAATATATAATATATAATATATAATATATAATATATAATATATAATATATAATATATAATATATAATATATAATATATAATATATAATATATAATATATAATATATAATATATAATATACAGGGTGCTTCATAATAAATCCGCTGGACTTCAGGATGTGATAGCTCGTCCAAAAATATGAAAAAAAGTTTTTATTAACTTACCCTCTAAAATTCAACATTTTCGAGATACAAGGTGTTGAAATTTAAAAAAAAATATAGTTTTTTGCGAATATCTCTGGAACCGTTTATCGCACAAAAAACAGATTTTGAACGCATTTTCTACTCATAATAAGCTATGTTTTGTGCAGATTTTTTATTTTTTAAAATTCATAATTGGTGAAGATTTTGAAGGGGTGGTGGGTGTTTTTTCTCCAACTTCTACGCCACTGGAAAAAGTTTGATTTTGAGCCGCCTACTTGAACTGCCAATGTTTTCTACACAAAAAAGGTACTCTTGGTCATAAGCTCTAAAGTTGACCGTTTTCAAGAAAAATCAACTTTCATGTTGAAAAACATGGTAAATTTTTTTAAATAATTTTTTTCCTAATTATATAAAATTTATTTAAACGTTAGAACAAGTAACAAAACCAAACGTTGACATCTTAATTGCAAAAAAAAACAATAACAATCATACTCAGTTGAATTGTTGGAAATGTCCGCCGTTAGCTTCAATGCACGCAGCAATTTTTCGAAAAAAAAACATTATTTAAACAACATGAAAGTTGATTTTTCTTGAAAACGGTCAACTTTAGAGCTTATGACCAAGAATATCTTTTTTGTGCAGAAAACATTGGCGGTTCATACAGGAGGCTCAAAACTGTACTTTTATCAGTGGCGTAGAAGTTGGAGAAAAAAACACCCACTATACCCCTTCAAAATTTTCACCAATTATGAATTTGAAAAAATAAAAAATCCTCACAAAACATAGCTTATTATGAGTAGAAAATGCCTACGAAATTTGTTTTCTGTGCGATAAACGGTTCCAGAGATATTCGCAAAATACGATTATTTTTTTTAAATTTCAACACACTGTATTTCGAAAATGGTGCATTTTAGAGGGTAAGTTGATGGAAATCTTTTTTCATATTTTTGGACGAGCTATCACATCATGAAGTCCTGCGCATATATTATGAAACACCCTGTATAATATATAATATATAATATATAATATATAATATATAATATATAATATATAATATATAATATATAATATATAATATATAATATATAATATATAATATATAATATATAATATATAATATATAATATATAATATATAATATATAATATATAATATATAATATATAATATATAATATATAATATATAATATATAATATATAATATATAATATATAATATACAGGGTGTTATTTAAGTACGTAGCCAAACTTAAAGGGGTGATTCTTTGAGTGAAGGCGAAAAGTTCATATAAACATAGGTCCGGTAATGCTTCGTTTTCAAGATACAGGGTGTCAAAATTAAAAAAAAAATCGTTTTTGTCGTAAATATCTTAATAACCCTTCAACCGATTTTATTGAAATTTGGCAGTGTTATTGAAGGTCGTAAAGGGCGAATTTAACCCTAACTATATCAAAATTATCATGTCCAGTGGCGTCCCGGAAGGCACTGTAACCAATATTTTTGACAGAAAACATGTGCGCCACTGATTTTTTTGCAATTTTTGTATTTGTTTCACATTGAGCAACTGAAATTACAACTTTTTTAAATCTAGAATTTTTTTCGTATCTTGCTTTGTTTTTGAGAAAAAACATAAAAATCTCTTCATTGCACATCCCTGTGACAACACAATAAAACATTTCAGCTACTAAACCATCAAAAACTGGGGTCTTACTAATATTTTTTCATATCAATACTCTATTCTAGTCTTAGAATTTTTTATCAAAATTAATGCAATGAAAAAAAAAATATGTATGTATGAATTGCAGCACTTGCCTTCGGCTCTTATTACCTGTTTTCGATGAAACAAATAATGTTGTTATGTATTACTGCAGTGTTTTGAAACTAAAGTAAGAGGGCCATGGAAGGAACAACAAATGTTCAAACAAATTTAACTTCATATCTGTCACAAATTGAAACGGTACATACATAATTATTAGATAGTAATTATTTGAAGTGTTTTCAAGAGTTTCGAGATATAAAATTTGTTACTGATATCTGAAAATGGTTCGGTTTACAAACTCGGAAATGGCCGATATGCATTTTGTCTATGGAATGGCCCAAGGCAATTCCAGAGCGGCTAGACGCATTTATCAAGAAAGATATCCCCATCGAAATGTTCCAAATAGGCAAACATTTGTGAGAAAACATGAAATGCTGTGCGAATCAGGCACCTTTCAAAGGTCGGCTGCTCTTATTGGGAGACCTGCAACGGTAAGAACAGTGGCGCTGGAGGAAGAAGTTTTACATGAAGTTGAGCGTTGCCCCGATACAAGCACACGCAAAATTGCACAACAATTAAACATTTCTCACTTTATTGTATGGAGGATTTTGAAAGAGTACCAACTGTATCGTTACCACATACAGCGGGTTCAAGCGTTATATCCTGCGGATTTTCCCAAGCGAGTTGTTTATACTCCGTGGCTTTTGCAACAACAGGTTGCATCTCCGACATTTTTATTCAGTATATTATTTACCGATGAAGCGTGTTTTTCCCACAATTCAATTATGAACTTTCATAACAACCATATCTGGGCAGAAGAAAATCCCCATGCGGTTATAGAAAATAATTATCAACAGCAGTTTTCCGTGAATGTCTGGGTTGGTGATTATCTCATTGGACCTCATTTTTTACCCCCGAGATTAAATGGTCAAGAGTATCGTCATTTTTTGGAATTTGTATTACCTGTACTACTAGAAAATGTCCCACTGGCAGTAAGAGGAGCAATGTGGTTCATGCACGATGGGGCTCCACCTCACTTCAGCATAGTAGCACGTCAATTTCTGGATGAAACTTATGGAGAAAACTGGATCGGTCGCGCAGGTCCACAGTCATGGCCGCCCAGGTCACCGGATTTAAATCCCTTGGATTTTTTCCTTTGGGGACATTTAAAGTCCCTCGTTTATAAAACTCCAGTCAACACTGAAGAAGAATTAATCCAACGAATACGGGATTCATGTGATCAGATAAGACATACGCCGGAAATATTTCAACGTGTTCGGGAATCGATGTTGAGACGAGTTAATGCTTGCATTGAAGTTGAAGGAGGACATTTTGAGCAACTATTGTAAGTTTTGTGTTAGTTATTATTGAATGTATTCTTACAGAAACGAATTGCCTAGGTACCATTTTTGTTTCAGTGTGGTTTTAATAAAGGGTGTTTCTTGTTTGATGTTGCTTTGGCATTCCCGGCGTTACCACTATGCACGCACTGGCCAAATGAAACAAACAATTTTTAAGCATAACAGATTCACCTGTAATCATTAAAAACCCTATAAAAACAATTTTTTATTGTGTTGTGCCAGGGACGTGCAATGAAGTGATTTTTATGTTTTTTCTCAAAAACAAAGCAAGATACGAAAAAAATTCTAGATATAAAAAAGTTGTAATTTCAGTTACTCAATGTGAAACAAATACAAAAATTGCAAAAAAATCAGTGGCGCACATGTTTTCTGTCAAAAATATTGGTTACAGTGCCTTCCGGGACGCCACTGGACATGATAATTTTGATATAGTTATGGTTAAATTCGCCATTTACGACCTTCTATAACACTGCCAAATTTCAATAAAATTGCTTGAAGGGTTATTAAGATATTTACGACAAAAACGATTTCTTTTAAAAAATTTGACACCCTGTATCTTGAAAACGAAGCATTACCGGACCTATGTTTATATGAACTTTTCGTCTTAGAATCACCCCTTTAAGTTTGGCCACGTACTTGAATAACACCCTGTATAATATATAATATATAATGTATAATATATAATATATAATATATAATATATAATATATAATATATAATATATAATATATAATATATAATATATAATATATAATATATAATATATAATATATAATATATAATATATAATATATAATATATAATATATAATATATAATATATAATATATAATATATAATATATAATATATAATATATAATATATAATATATAATATATAATATATAATATATAATATATAATATATAAGATATAATATATAATATATAATAATATATAATATAAGTATTTCAATGTATTACTCTGTCATTTATGTGATAAATTTGTATCGAAATTGTTTGTAAAGTCTTGAATAAACAACTTTATATCTACAACTAGCATGTTTTGTTAGTATTTATTTGGTATAAACTATTATAAATAAACTGAAGAGGTTGCATTTTTTTTCAGATCTCCGATATTCGAGATGCCTGTGTTACAGCCATCCTCAAATTAATCTTGAGTGATTTCCCTGTTACACCACTTTTCATCACCAGAATTGTCCTGAAGTGGTTTAATCCATTAACAGGTAAATGCTTTGTTATTTTCATTGAATTCATTATATCTCATACTGAATGTGTGCATTCAAGTTTAATTCTCAGTTATCCATATTTGATAATAATACTTTAATGACCCCAAGAAACATTTCTGTTTATAGAGGGAAATAAAAAAATTATACACTGAATAATAACAATATTTATGAAACACAAATTAAATAAGAAATTAAACAATTGATGGAAATCAACAAGATGTATCTCCAAGTTTCAAAAATGAAAATGATGGAATTAAAAAATATTTATTAATTGTTCTAAACTCAACTTATTAAGAGTCTTTTTTTAAATGAATTTTAAATCGGATTTTACCATAATTTTCCAATTCATTGGGTAATTCATTATGAAATTTTATTCCGTTGGAGAGTATTGATTTTTGACTTTTATTCAATGTTATATTGTTGGAATATCTGGTTGAATAATTATGTTGATCACCATTGATTTGAATATTAAATTAGAATGTTTCACATTATTTTTAACTAAACGAATTTCATTTCATGTAATGAATGAATATCCAGAAGCTTTTTTGGTTTATACAAATTAGCAGTTGACTCATAATAATCAAGTTTGAATATACATTTGATGATTTTATTCTGTAGCGTCTTTAGTGGCCTGAGCAAAGAATTTGTTGCTGCACCCCAAATAGAAATCTGTATTGCAATTTTGAATAAACTAACGAAAAATAAATGCTCTTGAGATGTTTAAGTGGTAAAAAATTTCTTATCTTGAAAAGAATTCCAATAATTGGAGAAATCTGTTTCCTTATGACAGTCAAACTAATCAACTGAGAAAACGTTAGACTTGAAGTCCATTATTTAGTGGGAAAAACTTCGAATAAAATCGCTTTGGCTATTCTCCTGTAATTTTAAGTTACTCTAATCGGATAATCGAAGATAAGCTTGGCTCCAGGTATCGAATTTCAGTTAATTGACCCAAAGTAAGTGAAGTGACATTGTCAAAATGACATTATGAAAAGAACAGTACTTTACAATAGTCCAGGATTCAATGGGAAAAACGAGGAGGGATAAGCTGAAAAACTCATTAGAGGATGAGAAAGATGAAGATGATCAAACCAGTAATTATGAATTGACTCAGGTTGATTATGATAAGTCAATGAGCAGTATAAACAGGATTACCAGTGCTAATTCAGAGTTGAAAACTGAATGTGAAAGACTCAAAAAGGAAAATTTATATTTAATGAAAATTGTTGAAGCTAATGAACTACTTCTTAATGAAAAAGATAAAAATATAAAACAATTATTGATCTAAAATGATAGGCTTGAATATAACTATAAACTTTTAACTTCAAACATAGTGGAGAAAGATACCATAATGGAAAGTCTTGCTAAGATACATAAGGAAATTGCTCTCATTGGAAATATTAGACCTAATCAGGCAGATAACATTATGTCTTACTCTGATGCCGTGAAATCAAGAAATCAGATTGGATCGTCTGAGAATTCTTCATTACAAGATTCAACATTATCTTTGAAACCAAGAAAAAAACAGGACACACATGAGTCTTTATCAAATTTGAAATCAAAAATAGATCCAAGTAAACTGAAGGTGAAAATAAATAAAGTAGATACCCAGAAAGATGGAACAATCAAAATAAAATGTAACAGAAAATCTGATATTGAGCTTTTGAAAAAAGAAATCTCAACTAAAATGAAAGAAGAATACACAATCGATGAAAAAACTTTGAGGAATCCTAAAATAAAAGTTGTTGGTGTGAAACTTGAGCATGAACTTTCAAAGGATGAAATTGGGAAGCAGTTTTGGAACCAGAATAACTTCAGTGAAGATGATACTTTCAAAATTGAGTTTCTAAAATACGTTAAATACAAAAATACTTATACAATATTTGCCGAAGTTAATGGAAAATTGTTTGAAAAAATTCGACAGACTGGATCAAAATTGCATTTTGGCTGGACTTCCTGTTTCGTTTATCAAAATAACTCCTTGACACAGTGTAAAAATTGTTTCAGATTCAATCACTCCACTAAAAATTGTAGGAATGAAAAATCATGCCCTATCTGTGGAGAAAATCATGACCAAGAAAAGTGTAACAAAAGTGATAACGAAAAAAAATGTTCCAATTGTTCGTACTCAAATGAAAAATATAAAAAAACATTTTCCACCAATCACATGGCTGATGACAAAAAGTTCTTGAGAAACTAAATTTAATGAAAATTATTTTTTACAATTGAAATGAATCTGAACGAATATGATACTTTAGAGAATTATAGTATATATCAGTCCAATTATAAAAAGAATAATATTAAAATATTTTATATGAATGCCCGATCTATGGAGAATAAAATTGATCAACTTGAAGTTATTTTTGAAGATATAAAACCGGATATTATAATCATATCTGAAACATGGATCAACGAGGGAGAAGAAATGTACTACAATTTTCAAAATTTCCAGTCAATCTACGCTACGAGATGTACAAGAGGAGGAGGTGTTGGAATATTCCTAAAACATGGTTTGGAGTTTGATATAAAAATGATAGAAGAAAATTTATTATCTTATATTGCAGTTGAAGTGAAATCATTTAATTTATTACTTTGCGGTATGTATCGCTCACCAAAACAAAATGTGAGACTATTTCTAAATTTTATCGATGAACAACTTCAAAAGATTAATGAAGTTAAAATGAACACATTTTTATTTGGTGATGTCAACATAAATATGTTAAACTTAAATTCATACGAAACTAGCCAGCTTCATGATATATATGAATCAAATAATTTTACATTATGTAACACCACAATTCCCACTAGAGACATAAACAAATGCAAATCGCTCATTGATCATATCGTGAAGAATACCAATTGGCCAACATCACTATCTTTCATTAGTTCCCCGCTTAGTGATCATAAGATAATAATAACTGAAATTGAAAACAAGAAGTCTGTGGCAAGAAAAAAATTCATTTATAAAACTATCAACAAATACTATATTGAAGACATACGAAAAAATCTTGAATCAATAAGTTCAAATCTGAACAATTATAAAAATCCAAATGAACTTTATGACGACATCATTAAGGCTTTCACATCTAATTGTTATCAGATATCCATAAAAATTACCGAAAATTCTAAACCTTGGTTCAATTCGAATATTTCAAAATTGATCAACACCAGAGATAAGTATTTTTCTAAAAGAAAACAAGTTTCCTGATATAGAATTATTCCAAACTGAATATAATCATTATAATAAACTGGTAAAAAAAACTGTAAGGGAAGCAAAATATAACTATTACAAAAATGAATTTTTGAATGCTACTCCAAAATCTATGTGGAAAACTATAAATCAGGTATTATATAACAGGAAAAATGATAAGCAAGTTAATGTAAAATATATTGTACAAGATAATGAACATATTGAGGATCCAATGGAAATATGTGAGAAATTTAATCAATATTTTTTTAATGTTGGACCAAATTTAGCATCTGCTATTTTGTTTGAACCATCAAACACCTATGATAATGTATCATTGAGTGAGTCCATGTTCTTAGAAGAGACAACTTGTGAGGAAGTAAAGGATACTATAAAAAATCTTGACAACAAAAAAGCGGCTGGTTTCGATAATATTAGTGTTAAAATTGTAAAAATGGTTGCATCAGAATTATCCCCTTGCATAAGCGCATTGATCAATAAATCATTTGACAGTGGCTATGTTCCCAATAATATGAAAATTGCTAGGGTAACACCTATTTTTAAAAGTGGGAAAAAAGAAATTTTAAGTAACCATCGACCTAAATCAGTATTACCTGTTTTATCCAAAATTATTGAGAAAATCATGAACCGAAGAGTAATGGATTACCTTGATAAAATACATTTTTTGTATAATGGGCAATATGGTTTCCGAAGATCTAGTGACATTGAGTCTGCCGTGTTGGATTTGATTACAAAAATTCAGGTAAACCTAGATAACAACTTCCAATGTTGTTTAGTGTCACTGGATCTATCAAAAGCATTTGAAACGGTAGATCACGAAATTTTATTATGTAAATTATTCGGGATTAGAGGTCATGTACATGAATGGTTCCAAAATTATTTATCTGGGAGAAAACTATATGTTTGTATGGGGAATGGACAAAGTTTGATGGGGAATATAACATGTGGTGTACCACAAGGTTCAATTCTTGGGCCTTTATTATTTCTTATATATTTCAATTCAATATCCAATCTTAGTTTGCATGGTGAGCTCAAATTATTTGCGGATGACACATCATTAATTTATTTTGGGAAAAATGACAATGAATTAATCGACAATATTCAAGCTGATTTAAAAATAATTTCGATTTGGTTGAACAATCATAAAATGACTTTGAATATTGATAAATCTTCCTTCATGTTTTTGTCAAAAAGAAAATCTAGACATATTGCAAATTCATTAGCTTTCAACGGAAGAAATATAAAATATTCAGAAACAACAAAATTTTTGGGATTATACATTGATGAAAACCTTTCTTGGAAAAGCCATATTGAAAATCTTAGAAAAAAAATATCTCCTATAATTGGTATTTTGTTCAAAATTCGATATTACATTCCTTTGAAATATCTAAAAATGATTTACTTCAGTTTAATTTATTCAAAATTACAGTATTTAATATCAGTATGGGGAAGTGCCAATTGTACTATCTTGCGTCCACTCAAATCTTTGCAAAACAAAAGTATCAAATGTATTTTTAAGTTACCATTCCTTGAATCTACATCACATTTATATGCTCCAAAAAATCTTTTGGATATCAATTCTTTGTACAAATTGAAAATATGTATATTCATCCATTCTGTCATCAATAATAGGAAACATTCATCTCTGGAATTTAAGTCAACTGATACCATACACAATCACCAAACTAGACAATCAAATAGTCTCATCACGCGTAGAATAAAGACAAACATTGGGAAAAAATCAATTTTATATAATGGAATTTTGATATTCAATAATATACCCAATAAATTAAAAAGTATTGTACAAAAAGATCGTTTCAAATTTCATTTAAAGAAGTACTTATTACAATGATACTTGAAAAAAAACTGATGCAAACATTTTTAACTTGAAATTTTGTTGTTTATTGTATTAGTTATAGATATAGGTCCCTATTATAAACATTTATGTTTCTTGGGGTCAATAAAGATTATTATTATTATTACCTATGTTTCGACCACGATACATTTTTATCTACATAAAGTCCCAGAAATTTTAATGTGGGAGAGTATTGTATACTTTCATTTTTTAATCTAATAGGATCATTCAAGTCGATACTAGAAGATTTTTTTGAGATGAACATAAATAGACCGGGATACCACGCCTATTTTCAAAAATGATTAATAACAGGCTGAATCTTCCTCGACTCGACTTCTGATGGCTGCCGTTCGTAAGGGGACGACATCTGGTTAACGGAAAAAACAATTTTAAATAATGAGGAAGGGAAGGGAAAGGAGTGGGAGAGCATTTTTCACTAGCTATTCAAGGAGGTATCATAAGAACAGATTTCTGAAAAATGTAATTGGATGCGGGTGGCTGTAAATCAGAGAGTGACGGGGCTTGCTGGAAATAAAGGGAGTTGATAGGAGGATTATTTCATGAGTATAATTTCACTTATTAATACATAAGTTATTAATACATAATAATAATACATCAAAATACAAGGAGTATAAAAAATTATTCATTAGTAAAATAACGTTTCTAAAATGAATACCATAAAACAGTCAGACAGTTACGTAAAACTGGTATGAAGATTGTTTATGAACATTTCAAACAATTTATATTCTATAAATTTAAAGTAGAAAAGTTCAAAACGGACAAAAAAAAAGAAAATAAAATAAAAATAAAATAAGAAACCAGATATACAAAGAATAGTCCTTGGTACGAGGCTTGTTTGGTAAGTCCGTGACTTTTTAAATTTCCCGCGCAGTAACTTTAAATCACTGCTGCTGTCAACCACCATCTTTCAATAGACTACTGTCAAATTTTGAGCAAGCTGCGACATTTGGTTTGTGTTTGACAGCAATTAGAAGCAGACAACCTCGTGAATTTTAACAAAAATGGAAAAAAGTGAATTTCGTGTGTTGATTAAGCATTATTTTTTGCGTAAAAAAACCATAACTGAAACCAAGGAAAGACTTGATAAATACTATGGGAACTCTGCACCATCAATTTCAATGGTTAAGAAGTGGTTTACTGAGTTCCGTTGTGGTCGTACCAGCACAAGTGACGCCGTACGTTCAGGTCGCCCAAAAGAGGTCATCACGCCAGAAATCGTCGATAAAATCCATGGAATGATATTGGACGATCGGAGAATAAAAGTACGTGAGGTAGCTGAGGCTGTAGGCATCTCAACTGAGCGAGTACATCACATTTTACATGAATATTTGGACATGAAGAAGCTATCCGCGAGATGGGTGCCGCGATTGCTCACACTCGACCACAAGCGCAACCGTGTGACCACTTCAAAGGAGTGTTTGGCAAAGTTCAATCGCAATCCGGGCGAGTTTTTACGCCGTTATATAACCGTAGACGAAACATGGATCCATCACAATACCCCAGAGACCAAGGAACAATCAAAACAGTGGGTGTCAACTGGTGAACGTGCACCAAAGAAGGCTAAGGTGCGTCTGTCAACCAACAAGGTTATGGCCACAGTTTTTTGGGATGCACGCGGTGTCATTCATATAGATTACTTAGAGAAGGGTAGAACGATCAACGGCGAATATTATTCAGAGCTTTTAGACAGATTCGATATTGATTTGAGGCAAAAACGACCACATTTAGCGAAAAAAAAAGTGCTGCTTCATCAAGACAATGCACGAGTGCACACGTGTGTAGTCACTATGGCAAAAATTCATAAATTGGGCTACGAACTACTACCCCATCCAGCATATTCTCCAGATTTAGCCCCTTGCGACTATTTTCTTTTCAGAAATGGCTGGGTGGTAAGAGATTTGGGTCGAATGAAGAGGTTATAACCGAAACAAACGCCTATTTTGAGGGCCTTGAGAAAACCTATTATTTGGAAGGAATAAAAAAACTGGAAAAACGCTGGACTAAATGTATTGATCTAAAAGGAGATTATGTTGAAAAATAAAACGCTTATTTGCCAATTTTTTTTTTCTTTATTCAAATAGTCACGGAGTTACCAAACAGCCCTCGTAATTTTAAAGTAAAGGAGGCCTTGACTATGTCACATACTGAAAATCGATATTAATTGAGATTATTTCTTTGTGCAAGCATGTACTTTTTTAATCGATTTTTAAATTGAATGATGTTTCTGGAATTCTTGATCTCAATTGGTAATTTATTAAAATTTGACAGAGCTGAATGTGCAAATCTCTTTTTTCCAAAAATTGAGTTAGCAGGATCAATATGGAACATGTTATGTTGCCTAGTACGATAACTATGTATTTCAGAATTTCTAGTTAATATGAAGTTTGATTTAACTTTTTTATTCACAATATTGAAAGACATTTTGAAAGTTTCTATAGAATAGAGTTCTTCTAAGGAAAATTTTTCTGTAATTGTATAGAGTTGAATTGTTGGCGTATCATATGGCAGACGATACAATACTTTTAAGGCTTTTTATATAAAATGGAAATTTTTGTTGAAATTATTTTTGAAACGTGTTCCCCAAATGTTTATGAGATAAGTCATTCTACTTATTATATGAGAATGTAGAATCATATCTGCAATTTTGGGATTGAGTTTGGGACATCTTCTCAGGGCTCCAATTAAGGAAGACATTTTTTTTATAAGCACTTCAATATGTTTGTCCCACTTCAAATTTTCATCAATCCATATTCCTAGATACCTTATATGTGGATTTTGTTTTAAAACATCATTTTTTATTTTCAAATTCAGATTAATTTTTTGTTTATTTTTTTGTTGAAATATTATATATTCAGATTTACTAGTATTTAATGACAAAAGATTAGAATAAAGCCACTTTTCATATTTTTTCATATCTTCATTGATCATAGTTTCTAAAATTGAAGGATTAGAGTTCTCATATAAAATCACTGTATCATCTGCATAAATGGTATATTTACCCTCTAAATGCATTCTAGAAATATTTTGAATATACAATAAATATAAAATTGGACCTAAAACAGAACCCTGAGGAACTCCTTTATTAATGAAAAGTTTGTTAGTTTCAAAGTTACAAGATTTGGTACTTATTGTTCTATGAGATAGATATGATTTAAGGGGATCATTTACAATGCCTCTGATTCCCATTGACTCCAAATGTTTCAACAGTGTTATGTGATCAACGGTATCAAATGCTTTTTTGAGGTCCATGAAAATCGCAACTACATATTTTCCTTTGTCAAGTCCTTCTCGAATTTTATCACTTGTAATGCTGCTGATTGAGTACCACTGTTTTCTTGAAATCCAAACTGGTTTTCATCAAAACCACATTTTTCATTGATGAAATTAACTATGCGTTTTTTTAATAGTTTTTCAATAATTTTGGAGAAAATGCTCAATAATGCTATTGGTCTATTATTACCGGGATTTTGAGGATCACAACTTTTGTAAATAGCTCTAACAGAAGCGTGTTTCAATTCATCTGGAAATATTCCTCTTGAAAAATATTCATTAATAATTTTTGATAAAGGTTTTGTTATAATATCTTTCAACTCAAAAATGTCTTTGGTTACCAAACCATCTGGATCAGGACAAGTTTTTTTCAAAGTATACATTAAATTCACAGAAGCATTGAAGAATCATTAATTACTGGAGGAAAATCTTCTCTTGGAATATTATTGTAATATGGCAACCATTTCTCTACTTATATTATCACCAATAGTTGAAAAGTGATTATTCATCACCTCAGCAATTTCCAATTCATCCGTTATAATATTACCATTTGAATTTATTACTTGAATATCATTATTTTTATTCAATTTTGAAGTATTTCTAATGCAATAGTTTATTGTATTCCAAATTTTTTTGTTATTACATTGGGAGGACTCAAATTTTCTATTAATATGTTCAGCTTTAGCTCTTTTGATCATAGCATTGACTTTGTTTCTTTGAACTTTATATTCATTGAATAAGTTTTCATCATCAATATTCTGTTTATGTAATTTGAATTTAGTATTTCTCAATTCTGTTTCTCTAATGATGGTTTCTGTTATCTAATCGTTGTTTTCACGAGCTCTAACACGAATTTGTATACTTGACTGATTTTTGGCTTCTGAGATAATTTTTATCAGTTCAAAAAAATTATTATAATCCTCTAAAATTTGTTTTTCAGAAACGAGTTTCCTAAATTTTGGATAATCTGTTTTTATTATTAAATGTTTTTTGAATTTTTTCAAAGTTATATCAGATCTTTTTATGGTTGTGTACATTATTCTATGATCACTTATTGAAGTATCAAATAAAGTAATTTTGAAATTGAAAAAGTAACAATTTGTCACAATGTGATCAAGAATACTCATTGAATTATTTTGTTTCCTAGTATAAGAATTTGTGTTGATGTCATTCATAATTTGGAATCCATTGCTTTCTATAGTATTTTTATAGTTTACAACATCATTAGAGTCTGTTAATAAATTTAAATTGAAATCTCCCATCAAAATTAATTTTTGTTTCGATACCATCAATTTATCCAGGTATTCTAGAAATTCACCAACTTTTGAATTTGGTGGTCTGTATAAAGCAATAATTTTTAGTTTAGTTTGTAATTGACAAATTTCAATTTCAATTGTATTATATTCCTTATTTATATTTTTAATAGTTTTCTGATATTTCAATCCATGTCTCAAATATATCGCAACACCACCTCCCTGCTTATCTTCACGGCAATGATGAATACTTGAAAAGTTGGGAATATTGAAATAAGTACTTTCATTTGATTTGAGCCAAGTCTCTGTCAAGACTAACATATGTGTTTGTTTATATTTTTTTTGTAAAATCTCTACCTCATTTAATTTATTTGATAAACGTCTTATATTCATATAAAGAATATTGAAATTAATGAGTTTTGTGAAGTTCGTTGTTATCGTACTATTCATAATTTGTTCTTTCTTTTGCTAAAGTAATTTTTTTCTGGAAAATTGGACATTTATCACTATTACATATGTGATCAAAGTTAGTTTTCCATTTAAATTTTTCCACGGCTATCTTGCAGTTAATGCAACAAGGATTATTTTTGTTGTTGTACTGATTAGTGAAATGTTTTTCAGCACAAATAGAGCAAGATAGAGTGTTTTTAATTTTTAAGTCTTTGTACGAGGGCTGACAATAAAGTAAGGTCTCCAACGCTGCAACTTCGCCGGATCACTCGCTAGGCGAAATCTGGCAACACCGCCGTGTTCCTTGGTTCCCCCACTACCACTTTGCTGCTGGGTGAGGCTTCCCCGACCGCTCAGTCTTGGCTGAGCAGCCGTCAACGATGGAGGTACCACTCGCGTCAGCGTCCAAGTGCGAATTGCGTTCTGTAATACGTTTTTTGAGTGCGAAAAAGGTGACACCTATTGAAATCCATCGTCAACTAGTTGAAGTTTACGGGGAAAAGTGTATGGACATAAAAAACGTGCGTAAGTGGAGCCGCGAGTTCAATTCCGGGCGCACTAATGTTCACGACGAGGAGAGAAGTGGCCGACCGTCGGTCTCGGATGCGATTGTTCAAGCAGTGGAGGCAGAAATGCTCAAAAACCGCCGTGCGACAATTAGGGACTTGGAAGAGAAGCTTGGAGGAGTGTGTAGCAGCGAAACAATCCGTCATATCCTTGTGAACAAGTTGCAGTACCACAAAGTTTCTGCCCGATGGGTGCCGAAACAGCTGACCGAAGACCACATGAAGCGGCTCGTGGAATGTGCGACCAAAGTTGTGGCCCGTTTTGAAGAGGAAGGCGATGATTTTTTGGAAGGGTTTGTTACGGGGGATGAAACGTGGGCTCATCACTACACACCCGAAACAAAGGAGTCGTCCAAACAATGGCGCCATAGCGATTCTCCGAAACCCAAAAAGTTTAGGGCGACACTGTCAGCCGGCAAGGTGATGGCTACGGTGTTTTGGGATCGCCACGGGGTATTGTTGGTGGATTTCATGCCAAGGGGAACCACTGTCAATGCAGCAAGGTACTGTGAGACCCTGGAAAAGCTTCGTCGTGCCATAAAAAACAAACGCCCGGGATTGCTGAGCAAAGGAGTGAAATTTCACCACGACAACGCGCGCCCGCACACAGCCAACGTTACCCTTGACCTGCTCAAGACATTTGGCTGGGAAATCATCGATCACCCTCCCTATAGTCCCGACGTGGCCCCCAGTGACTACCACATGTTCCCCGCCCTGAAAAAACATCTCGGAGGGAAGAAGTTTGATAGTGACGCGGAGGTTCAGAAAGAGGTCAACACCTGGCTGCGCGAGGCGGACGGAGAGTGGTATTCTGCCGGCATAGACAAGTTCATCGTGCGGATGCGCAAGGTGTTGGAAAAAAATGGCGATTATGTAGAAAAGTAGCCAAGACCTTGGCCTTTCCAACGGTGTATCGCTTTTTGTAAATAAATGTCATTTTCTATGAAAAAAAAAATTGGAGACCTTACTTTATTGTCAGCCCTCGTATATATGACCATAACCATCACATTTAGAACATAAAATTATATTGAAATCCTCCCTTATTCTAAATTTATACCAACCTAGAGCTATATCTTTGTTTACCAATTTATGGAATGTTTTTCCATTAGTTTCAACGTATGTAATACAATTTATTGAGAATTTTGATTGCCTAGAAAATTTCACATTCAGTACATCTTCTCCATCAATATAGTTGTAAACGCTTAGTTCTTCTTTCATTTCCTCAGTATTTTCGAACTTTTTCGGCCCAATGAAAACAATCCTAGGTGATTTCAGTTTGGTTTTTGTGATCTCATAGTCTTTTCCGATTTCCTTTTCAGTAACTTCTAGTAAACGTTTAATTTCTTCTTCAGAATTTGTTTTCAATAACACACCCACTTTTCTTATATCCTGTATTTTGGTAATGCTTGCTTTTGCGAGAATTGGATTGACTTTAGCTTGAATTTCTTCTTTAGTTTTTTGGAATGTCTGTTGGTTTCTGGGTTTTACGATCAATGAAGGAATATTATGTGGAATTTTATTATGTGGAATATCAAATTTCATTGTCGTTTCACTCCTCAGAACCTCAGCGTACGATATAGTTTCACAGTTTTTAGAAAAATTTACTTTTGCTGTGAAGTCGACCACTTTGGATTTAAAAAAAGTTAATTCATTCAGAATTGTTTGACTTACATTGCGTTCCAAAATTAATTTATTGTATTCTTTAGATAAATAGTCCACCTGTCCAGTGAGAGTATTAATTATTTTGTCATTCTTGGATATGATGGTGTCTTTTGCCTTCAAGAGTTCTTGTAGAAGTTCATTTTCTCTTTTCAAGTATGTTATATCATTTGATCTATTCAAATTACTTTCTTGAAATAAACTTGGTCTACTTTGATTGTTGAATACTTCTTTAGTTATTATGGAATTTTCCACTAAAACATCATCATTTTTGGAATAGTTTATCTGTGTGCACTGAAAACCGTCATTGGAATCTTGATCATCTATTATAATTTCTGACTGACTCTGTGACATTTCAAAATTACTTGCCAAGAACTGTCACATGCATAATTTTGAATAAAACTGCTTATCTTTCAAAGAACAGGTTCCCTCCAATGGCACGTGGAGAATACACAACAAATTTGAGGAATACAATATATTATTCTTATATCCTAGATACAGATATGGACATTTCATAATAATTATTTCATTTTGTTCCTGAGAGATAGCCTTTTCATGTATTCAAATTGTCACTGTGTACATGAAAAACTGTTGAACTAGCAATCATAATATGAATCCTCATATAATTGATAAAGACCCATTCTTTTTCAAAGAATTTGTAAAATAAAAATGATAATGGGATTTATATTCATCTATTTCTTTGAAAAGTCTTTTGTCATGCTATGTAATGCAACGCCCTTTGTCACCAAATCGACATGATTGACGCCTTCGCATTTTATTAGCTACCACTATCGAGAATATTCGTAGAGGAAAAAGTTGGGCGTCTCGGCAAAATGAAGCTACTCAGGAAGATTAAGCCTGTTCCTAATGATTTTTTTTACCATAGAATTGACAATTTCGGAGCGTAGGACTGGGAATACCTACCATACAGTTTGTAAGAAAATATGACCATTCAATTTTTTGCACTGTATATCATTGTTATGTCATCCGCAAACATTTTGATTTTTCCTGTCAAATCCAAATCAGCTAGGGAATTTATATATACAGTGTGATTCACTTCTCATGGAAACACCCTGTATCTTCCGTAATTTTTGATGAAGAACCATGAAATTTTCAGGATCGATAGATAAACTAGTAATAAACTCACTGCACAAAAAACAGAATAACCATCCAAAATTGGTGTTTTTTGCTTAGGTCCTCGGCGGCGAATTTACACTCAAACCTAACCTGGTACAGATCATAGTCATTATGCCACACCTCTACGGGATTTTTACTTTTTCAAGCAAATCCCGTGTTCGGGACTCTAGACATTTTCTACTTTTTTATGTCAATGTAGAGAAGTCAATTCAAGTAAACTAGAAATATAAAGAGAATGAAATGTACTAAGCCGAAAAAACGTAGTCTGCTATGTACATTTATGTACATTTCATAGTTATAAATTATTTTAAATTCAGTAATTATTCTTCATTGAACATTTTTGCTTTTATGGTGATTATCACTCTCAAATGGTTTGAAACTTATTTGTCCGAGCGAAATCAAATAGAAAGGAATTCTGGGTATTCAGAATCGAAGATAATTAATTGTGGAGTACCTCAAGGTTCTATACTTGGACCAATTCTCTTTTTATTGTACATAAATGACCTATTGAACATCCAGATATCGGACTCTTTTACAGTTTTTGCTGATGACAGTACTATATTTTGGCATCATAAAAACAAGCACGATCTTGATCAAATGATACGTTATGATCTGAAAAAAGTGAAAGATTGGTGTGATTCGAATTTACTATCATTCAACATAAAAAAAACAACATGGTATCTTTTAGAAATCACCTTGAAAACATTCCGTTAGATAATAGCATAATTTAAAATAAAATTTCATTAAAATGCCTTGGACTTTATCTGGATAATTCGTTGAAATTTGAACAGCATTGAGAGTTGTCTCGAATGAATTAGGATTTTCAATTTCTAAACCAGTTTATCATTCTCTTATTGAATCGCTTCTAAGATATGGTATTGCATTTTGGAGAGTTTACAGACTGTCCCAATTTTGCAAAAGCGTGCTTTGCGGTATTTGTGCAAAGTAAAATATAGGGATTCATGCCGACCTCTCTTTCTTAAACATAAAATTCTTACAGTTATTGCTATTTTTATACTTGAAACTGCTTGTTTGATATACAAACACAAAACAAAGTTCTCTATTGGAAACAGTTCTTCTGATGGTAGTACCAGACAGAGTAATGATTTAAAACTTCCAATTCCAAAAAGTACACTTATCAAAAACTCGAAATTTTATAATGAATGTAAGATGTTTAATCACCTTCCAATAAATATTAAAAGTATCACATCACTTATTCGTTTCAAAAAAGATGTGAAAAGTTATGGTAAGTATATGGTGGTACTGTAGGTTTTTTCCTCCAGTTGAAATAGCAAATGCACCCCATGTTTCTTTTTTATTTCTTAAGTCGCCCCGGAGCGCATACGAGGATATATTGAAAAATTATTAGCCTACTGTAGAACCAAACAAAATTTCAATGTCAAAATATTTTATTACTCAACATATTCTCCTCTTAATTGGGTACATTTATTACAGCGAACTTGCAACGTCTCTAGACCTTTCAAAAAAAATGTTTCTTCTTGCTCTCCACAGCTTTTATTGCCTCCTCGTTGGAAGAAAATTTACGACATTTTGAACTTTTTTTCAGTTGAGGAAAGAGATAATAATAATAACGTTTATTCATAATTCAATGTTACATGTATAAAATAAAGGTATACCCATTTCTTAATTTTAAGAAACAACTGTAAAATTATGAAAGGGTATTTAGTCAATTATTAATTTATGATGGAATAGCATGATCAGTCAAACAGTATCAAACTGGTATGAGACTGATCATGTATTTGTATTTGTATTTACATATATTTTTTAAATGAAACATTCAGAATTAGAAAGAAACAAAAAACACCAAAACAAAGAAGGAATCTTAATAAAGTCCATTTCTTTTTTCGAGAAAATATTTTCTTATTTTGATTTTAAATTCAGTGATATTTCTACAATTTTTTAAGTCTTCGGGTATTTCATTGAATTTTGAAAGACCTTCATGCGTGAATCTTTTCTGGCCAATTACAGAATTTGCAGAATCTAGATGGAACAAGTTATGTTCTCGTGTATGGTAATTGTGAATTTCTGAATTTCTAATTAATACAAAATTAGATTTAATCATTTTATTGATAATAAGGTAGGATGCTTTGAGAGTGTCCATTGCATAATGCTCCTCCAAAGAAAATGTGTTCGTCATTGAATAAAGCTTTCCTGTATACAGCGGATATTTTATTGAAATTATTTTTAGATCACGTTCCCCATATATTAATTAAATATTTGATTCTACTAAGAATATGTGAATATAAAAATATATTAGCTATTTTGGGATTCAATTTGGGACATCTTCTCAGGGCTCCATTAATGGAAGATATTTTTTTAATCAGATTATCAATATGTTTCTCCCACCTTAACCTATCATCAATCCAAATGCCAAGATACTTCATCAGAGAAGTTTGTTTCAATTGTTCATTTTTTATTTTTATATTTAATTTAATATTTTGTTTATTTCTTTGTTGAAAAATCATATATTCAGTTTTTCTTGAATTAACAGAGAGAAGATTGGAATAAAGCCATTTTTCAAATTTTTGTAAGTCTTCATTTATCGTATTTTCTAGAATTAAAGGGTTTTCATTTACATATAAAAGCACTGTATCGTCCGCGTATATAGTATAATGACATGATAAGTTGATTTGAGATAAATTTTGTATATATAATAAGTATAAAATTCGACCTAAAACCGACCCTTGGGGAACACCTTTGTTAATATTCAATCTATCAGTTTCCACGTTATTAGTGTATGTCCTTATAGTTCTTTTTTCAAAATAGGATTTTAAAAGATCATTTACAATTCCTCTGATACCAATCGCCTCTTAAGTTCTTTAGAAGTATTGAGTGGTCAACTGTATCGAAAGCTTTTTTAAGGTCCATGAATACAGCTACCACATAATTACCTTTATCAAGATTTTCTTGAATCAAATCAATAACTTCTAAAACAGCTGCTTGCGATCCACTCTTTTCTTGAAAACCAAATTGATTCAGATCAAATTGATATGTTTTATTGATAAAATCAACAATTCTATTTTTCAAAATTTTTTCGAAAATTTTTGAAAAAATACTCAATAATGCTATGGGTCTGTAATTTTCAGGATCTTGAGCATCCCCACTTTTATAAATAGGTCTAACTGATGCATGTTTCAGTTCGTCTGGAAAAACCCCTTTTGTGAAAAATTTATTAATTAATTTAGTGAGTGGTCCTACCAAAATGTGTTTCAATTCAAAAATATCCCTAGTAATAAAATTATCAGGATCAGGGCATGTTCTTTTAAGAGTTCTAATTATTTCTAATATTTCAGTTTCGTCGGTTGGAAATAGAAGCATTGAGGAATTGTTATGAAGAGAAAAAATATTTTCAGTAGGCATGTTGTTATAGAACATTTTTAAGTCATTTGCTATATTTTCACCAATATGGGAAAAGTGTAAATTCATTAAATCTGCTATTTTCACGTTATTGGTGATAATATTGCCATTCAATTGTAATGATTCAATATCCCTATTTTGATCAAATTTTGATTTTTTTCTCATACAATAATTCAATACATCCCACATTTTCTTTGGACTGCCTTGTGATTCTTCAAACTGTTTATTGATGATAGTCGGACGGAGCCAAATCTGGTGAATAAGGGGGGTGTTCTAAATTCAAACCCTAAATCACGAATTTCTTGCATGGCAACATGAGATTTGTGTGCAGGGTCGTTGTCCTGCATAAACAAAACACCTTTGGATAGCTTTCCGCGTCTTTTCTCTTTAATTTTTTCCCGTATAGTGGTCAGTAATGTCGAATAGTAATCTCCAGTTATTGTCTATCCTTATCCAAAAAATCAATGATGATTACTCCATGGCTATCCCAAAAAACTGAAGCAAGAACTTTTCTAGCAGATTTTTGTACACGAAACTGCTTAGGTCTTGGAGAACCGGTGTGTCGTCATTCCATCGATTGTTGCTTTGTTTCTGGATCGTAGAAATGTACCCAAGTCTCATCCATAGTAACAATTCGGTTTAAGAAGTCTACATCGTTTTCAAATCGAGCACAGATCGAACGCGACGCTACTACCCTTGCACGCTTTTGGTCAACATTCAAACATTTGGGGATCCATTTTGCAGCAATTTTTCTCATGTCCAAATTGACGTGAACTATATGATGGACGCGTTCGTATGAAATATTCAGTGCTTTAGATATCCGTTTTAGCCCAATTCGACGGTCTTTTAAAATCATGTCATGAACTGCATTGATATTTTCAGGGACTAACTCAGAAACTGGCCTTCCCGATCGGTCATCATCTTCAATGGAAAATTTACCTCTTTTGAAGCTTGCAGTCCAATTTTTCACGGTCGCACACGAAGGACATTGATCACCAAGGGTAATAAGCATATCTTCGTAACTTACCTCTTAACCCTTTTAAATACAGGTACTTCATGATGGCTCGATACTCAAATTTTTCGATTTTCACAATTTCTTTTCTTTTCTTTTAATTTATTGCGTAACTCTGGTTTACTTTTTTGACGTCGAACTTTACACTGACACTTCTAATAAGTTATTGTTCGTTGCTATGGTAACGCAATATTTTGTTTATGCAGGGAACTGGTCTAGGCTAACTATATATCAATACATCCTCGATGATAGGGGGTATCACCGTTATACTTTTTAAGTATTAAATTAATCTTTGCTTTGTCAAAAAGTTCATCATTAACTTCCGACAATAAAACATATTTTGACTTTTACTATCATTTAAATGATGTATTCATGTTTTTGTTCCAGTTAAAGCCTCTGATCAGCTTCAGCACATCCTTGGTGTGTTAATAGTATCTTACACAAGTTCTATTACGGGAGCAAGAGAGGTTATAGCTAAGGCAGTCATCCCTATACTAACCAGCATTGCCAGTGCTCCAGTTACCAGTCCTTTAGCTGATGTTGATGTTGATAATCTACTCAATTTTCTCTCAGCTATCACAAACTCTGATGGAAAGAAGGTATGTTTTGAGATTGGCTGTAGGATTGGTAAGTCTCATCTAGTTTTTGAATATAAAGGATATTTTGATTGATTTGACCATGGACGTTTAATATCGTATAAATACAGATGGACTCAGCATTGCCATACCTACGATACGGAGTGATTTGAAGTCGCTCTGTTCTTAGGCGCGCGGGCTGCGGGGAAGAGAGAAGGTAGCGATAGACTGTGATCTTTCCACAACAGACAGGAGCGCACGCATTTGCTGAAAATAGGGTTCAATCACAAGAAAAAAATGCTGAATTTGAAATAAGTATCGATCCTTAGAAAATTAGGTTCACAAATTTTTCAAAAAAAAAGACTTTTAAGACTTTCGTTTTCAATTAATGGAAAGCTGGAGAGAGTCGACTAAAAAAAAAAAAAGAATAAAAAGGCATTTACTAGAAAATGGTAATTTATATATTCAATAAATACATGTTCTTATACATATTAAAATAAATTAATATTGTGAAGAATAAATATTCCAAACAAATTTTCAGTCCATATTATTCAAATTCAGAAATACGAAATTTTAATCAAAAATTTAAAACAAAATTCACAATACAGATAATCAAACTAACAATTTTTTCTAGAAGATATCAAAAATCAAGTACTTACAGAGTTTCACAAAAACAACAATAAAATAAAAATGAAGAATTTGTTTTCTATTCTGAAATGTAATTTCTTGAGTTCCCTCCTCGAGCAATGATAACCGCCTGTTATACTCAATATCAGAGTCCTTATTCAATTATGTATATTCACTAAACTGTCCCTCAGCTCATTCAAAGTAACTTTGGGCTGCTGCAGGGCTCTAATTCATCTCCCAAGAATATCATATATATGTTCGATGGGGTTCGTATCAGGACTTCTCGCGGGCAAGATCGCCCGGAAATACTGGCGGGCCGTGTGGTCTCGTATGGTCGTGCAATCATATGAATTATTCACCAATGAATGGAGCAAAAGAACAGACAACATGGGGTTCAGGAATTTCGGATACACACTGTTGTCAAATTCGCTTCATAAATGACTACCAGTTTCATACGTGCCTCCAAATTCATACAACTCCAAATCATTACCGATTCTCCGCCAAAAGCAATGATTTACAGAGTGTTACATTGATTGTAGCGTTGTGAGGGTGTGCACGAGCAAAATCAAGCCGTGATCTGCAATGTTCTGCAGTCAACGAAGGCCTTGTTGCCTTGTTGTGTTCCTTTAAACTTTGCTTGAAGATATCTTAGATTACTAGACTAGATTAGATTAGCTTAGATTCATTTTTGGCTTCCGCGCTAAAAGCCTTTACACTGCGACCATTTCAGACATATTGTGTGTGCCCTTCGAAATCGTTTAGAGCCCTTGCAGTGTTAAAGTGCGTGTACTGATGTAAAGCAGCATTTGAAAATTCTCATCATTATTATTAATATCACTTTTATATCATGGAATTCTTGTATTGTCGTCAATTCTTGATGTGTGTGCTAAATTTAGGATTATTCAGAGGATTGGAAGTGGGTGAAAATTGAATAAAAAATTCACGTCATTACCATTATTATCATTATCATTAAACTTTTATAATTAAGTCCTTGTATTGCAATCGGTTTATGTGTGCCCAATTTCAGATCATACGGACGATTGAAATCAAATTGGAAAATTCTCATCATCATTATTATTATTATCAAATGCGTTATTATCATAAAATTCTTGTATTGTTGTTGGTTCTGGAAATGTTTGAAAAATTTTAGATAATTCGTAGGATTAATAAAGGGTGAAAGTTGAATTTGAAATTCCAATTATTACTATTCTCATTATTTTTATTACATTAATAGTAGGAAATTCTTGTATTATCGTCGGTCTTTGAATGTGAGCAAATTTTAGATTATGATAAGTGGAAGTGGGTGGAAATAGAATTTAAAAATTCACATCATTATTATTATTATTAGTGGAATCGAGTTTCTTCACGAAAATCGTCTGTATGGAGGAACTTAAAAACTAAAACCTTATATGAATAAAAATTTTGATCCAAATCTTTAAAGCTGTTTCCGAAAATAAATATATCAATATACAAGAATTGCTTTTAAAGATATTAAATAGATTAGATAGATTTGATACTGCTACCAACTAATACTACTCACTTTTTCTTTAGAAAAATCACGGTATTCTATCCTGTTTTTCAAACCAGAAAATATGAAATTGACCTAAATAATATTATCTGTCAGATCGTCAGTATTTCAAAGCCAATCAACCTGGAGTGGATGAAAACTGAGTTGCGAAATTTGAGTTAACAAATTTTACTATGCTCAATTTGTCCTCACCTCTTCAGTGGGGGACTTCACATCTGTACCTGGCGGTGTTTCAGTGGTGTTTCAGTTGACGATTTTTTCTTGCTGAAATCGTTCAATCTGAAAATATGTAATATATTGTTTTTTTTTTATACAAATCTCTGTTATTATTAGAAATAACTCATAGAAAATAACAATTCTGACGGCTGATAATAATTACCCTGAAGTCGAAGCAGCTGAATTTCTTCGTATATACCATTCATCATATATTATAATAAAAGAAGGACCCTTTTCTTCAAAAATATTCTTCCACTTGGGTTTATCTCGAATGCTGCGTCTTTGAAATAAATGGAACAAATCCTAACAGACTTTGGAACACATTCAGTTGAACATTTCATCCCGAATTCTTTCAACCAAGCCGCTTTTACTGTGACATCAGCTGGAAACCTAAAGATAAATCAAAATTTTAATCTTGGACTTTTTGGCAACCTTTTTGTTTTAATGCATCATCCACAAAACTAATGAAGTTAAATGTTTCGTGAGGTATTTATTTCATTACCTTCACATGTAAAGGTTCGAATTTACGTATTAATTTCATTTTATTCGGCGAAAACAGATTGATACCCACTGTAACGCCTATGGTACTTACGAATGGAATCTGATATTCGGGTTCGAACAAATAAACAATTGAATCACCCAACTAGTAACTATAATTTGAGTGGAAACTTAACAGTATTTTTATAATTTCTAATAAGTGTTTTGTCAAAGATTCCCTCTTCATTTTCTCCCATGTGATATGATATTATATAAGTTGTTTCCATCCACTTGAAACTCCACCTAACATGACAGCTAAAACATGAGTAGCTATTTCTGTCCCCTTTTCAAACGTTTCCCTTCCCTCATTATTCCTCATTAGTGCCAGTAGCTACACAGTACTGTTCTCTAGGTTCTATAACTGTTTCATCCAAAAATAAACAGCAATCTTTCTTGCAGTCTGAAAAATTTTGAATTTTGATCTTCAAATAATGAAGTATTTCATGTAATATGCCTGGAGAAAATTGAATGTAATGCTTCCTCCACAGTCTCAGGTCGCCATCTTTTTCCATTACATATTACATTTTTATTTGTAAGTTGATCTGAATTGAAGCCAAATTTTCCGTAAACATTCAACTTTGTTTGAAAATTTTCATTTCTGATTTGAAGTCGTTCTACGATTTGTTCCAAAAACATATTTAAAACATTTTTTTCTTGTATGGAACCTTCATACTGGAGCAGTTTTAACTTTAACTCGTCGTTTTCTTTCAAGACATTAGAAAATACATCTTCCTCCATGCACAGAAAGTTTTGATATGATCTAGTACCAAGTGATTCAGTTCTTGAAACAGGAATAGCACCAGTTTTCAACTTCTTTGCGACATACCACTCAAAATCTTCTTTATTGAAATGTACCTGTTTATGAAAAATATTTTTCAAACTCTGAATAACCTTGTATACATTCAGTCGAGTTTTTTTCGATCGGAAGAAAATTTTCTGTCTAAGGGTTTCACCAATTTAATAGATATTACTCTTGACCTATTATTATTATTATTATTATTATTATTAATTCAATTCACCCGACAAACTCGCGCTTTTGATGTTATATTCCACGCGGCTCTCTTGAGCGCCAACTTGTGATGGAACTGGATCCCCAGGAAAATGATATAAATCATGAATATATTATGTATTTCATTTCGGAAGCTTCAGTTGACAAATATTCGATTTTGAAAGATACTGTCACAGTTACTCGGGTTACGTGTACCTCAAGATATTTTCACATATTCCCTCCCTGACGATACGCCCTTGTACTCATTCGGCCTCACAAGGTAGACATAACTTAAAACGCGTTTTTTCGATGTCCTGTCAAAGAGTGTCCCTACTCTAATATACGATCTAATGTCAAATTGTATATAGGGACTCTAGCACGCGCCTACGACAGGGGCGTGAACACTACACTAGCAGAAAACATAAAATTTCTTGGCGTGTACATTGATCAAAACTTGGATTTCTAAAAACACATTAGGGAAATCAGCACTGAATTGTCATCTATTTGCTATTCATTTAGGGTTACATCGACATATTCCGATGACACAGCAAAGCGAACCATTTACTTTGCCAACTTTCACTCAACGATGGAAAACAGCGACTAATTTCCAACTTTCAGTCGCAGATGATTCCACAACTGACTTTATGAACATCCTGTTCATATTTTCAATGATATCAACATGCCATACCTATGACAGGTTTTATGTCAGAAAAATATTTTCAAAGTTTCACCCCACAAGAAATAGTCCAACAATTCCTCATTACAGTGTGAAATTGCTTCTGAAGAGTATGTTTTCCAATTCTTCCGACCTCCCTGATGATCTTAGAAGAGTGAAATAGATTTTTGTCTACCAAAATGTATTGGAGGCCTAGCGAAAGAGGTGCAATTCAAGCATTAATGAAATGAGCGATTTTCTGTGAGAGATACTTCTGAATAACATTCTCTCTTATCTCATTTTTAGATAAGAATCTCCAATGGAAACTGGACATTTAATAAATAATCAACTATCTGAATGGAAATGCAAATTTTCACTTTCAGATTTTTTTCTCTCAAGTTATATAGGGTCTTTCTCAATATCTATCAGATGTAGTTCGATGTCCAGCCTGGCTTTTGCCGGGGAAGTAGTTGTTTTCTGTTAGATATTACAAAAAAGTAACTTCAATTTTATCGTAGGGTTTTTCCATTTCCAGAGGAGTCATGTATTGATTCAATTTTCAATTGAGAATGTCTCTCTTTAAAATATGGATAATATTCCAATCCAAAGACTGTCATCAACAGAAAATACTCCAGAGTATGCATGTATTGAGTTTTTCAATAAATTACCAACAGAAGTCAAACGAGAAGGTGACATAAAGGTGTTCAAGTGGCTTATAATCAATATTATGGTAGATCTAGAGTCATATTCTATTCACGAATATCTGGAAGGATAATCTAAGTGATCCTGCAGTGAAAATGGGACATATATGTGTATACGTGTGCTTATACATGTATATACCGGGTGAGTGAAATTCGAGTAGATGCATGGGGATCTCGGAAACGGTGAGAGCTACAGAGAGGGTTAAATTAAGGCAAAGTTGCGTATTATATAGCTCATTACTATGATGATGAAAAATCTGAGCTACATCTCTCACTTTCAGAGATATACAGGAAAAAACGTAAAATTTGATTTTTGTTTTTCACTTATATCTGCTTTAATACCAGATACCATCGAAACGACTAAAAATTTCAAGTGGTATTCACAATCATGATAAAATATGACCATTGAGGCGTAAAAAAAGGGATAAAAATCCAGGTCCGTATTTAAAATCTCATAGAGGTGGCCCAAGAAAAACAACATCCTGTAGAACACTTCCGTTTACATATTTTTACAGCCCATTGAAAGTTGCAATGGCAAAGTGCAAACAGTTTCCGGAAATCTATTGTATTAAAGCAGATATAAGTGAAAAACAAAAACCGAAATTTTCGTTTTTTCCTGTATATCTCTGAAAGTGAGAGGGCTAGCTCAGATTTTTACCAGCATAGTAATGAGCTCCTTAATACGCAACTTTGCCTCCATTTAACCCTTTCTGTAGCTCTTACCGTTTCCGAGATCCTCATGCATCTACTCGAATTTCACTCACCCAGTATACCTATGTTTATTTTTTAAATAACAATTATAAACATGTTACCTTATTTATTTTAATATTTTAATGTATACAAATACTTGTCTCTAATTTAGTGTATTGTTTCAAATTGTACCTGACACTATTTTCTTTAATTTCAGTTACTGTGATAATGTATGTTTTAAATGTACTGTTACTGTGATTGCCATTCCTGAGAATAAAGCGCTTTTCTATTCTATTATGCGTTTTGCGGAAATATGCAAGTGATTTAAATTTACTTGATTTTTTTACCTCCGATACTTTATTGTCTTGACAGTACACCATTAGTTTATCATTTAGCTTGTATTCAACAGCATAAAACTTTAATCAAAAAGTGCATAAAAAGCGCGCGGAATTCAAATTTGCGAAACGCATCACCATTGGTCGAAACTAAGAATGACGTCACATGGCACGTTATGACATTTATCTTTTTCATAGAAAATTTGTTTTTATTTATATATTTCTAGTGTTTTCCATTACATAGTGCGATTTTGATCTAGTGACAATTGTAAATTATCAAGAGAAATTGGTTTTGTCAAAGCACAATCCGACAATACCTGAACTGATAAGTAGTAATAGTTTATCAAATGATAGTTTTCCTTTTGTTACTTAGCTGAGGCAGGTATAAACAGAGTTATATCCCGCTTGATATACAAAACATTTATGCATACAAAACTTACTTCTGATCAATTCACTTCTTGTTAACTATCGAAATACAATGTACTCACATTGAAATGATCTTCACAACAATGTAAATGTGATATTGGAGATACTTCGCCTCTTCTCATAACCTTACACCATTGTTTACATTTTTTCGCATCTCTTGGAACAGAAAAAAATACTTTATTTGGTGTACTTATAATTGTGTTTTGGCAATACCTATAAAATGGATTTTTAGCATTTTCCATTATCGCAATAGCGATTAAAACTGCAAATCCCTAACCTAATTAATAACTGTCAATAGTGTCAATGGCCATAACCATAGAAAGGCTTGTTCATTGAAGACTGCTCTGGTTGATCGAGATCACTTTCACATATGTTCATCTCTCTCTAACACTTGTACTGCATTTGTCTTACTCTTTTATAAAATATCAACTTCAAGCAAGTAGAGCAATCAGAGTACGTCTCAACGAACGACACTGAAGAAGAACAACACTGATCGCGCCATGTGACGTCATCCACAGCGCGCGAAAATGGAGGAGTTCAAATAGGTCAAATTCAATCGGTATTTTATATATTATTTTAAAAATTAATTCCAAGACTTTCAACCGTATTTATATTTTTTACTATGTTGTAACGAAGTAAAAAATTAATTAAACAAATAAAAAAAATTATGCATATTCCCTATTATCCACTTCATAGTTCCTTTTCCCACTTCCGTTTTAGTATAGGTATATTAGGAGATGTTGAGCTAAAACCTCAAATTAAATTGGGCCCTTTTGATTTTTCAGATTCTAGGAGGTTTTGGGGTACCGAATAAGTCTAGCAACTCTTCATAAAAGTACGGGCACGGATTTTCGAAATTTTGGGACTTGAAACTCAAAAATATTTTGAATCGCGAATAACTCGAAAACTATGAGGAATTTGAAAAAATGGCTGGAACAAAAAATGTAAATCACAAAATTCTCTACAAAAAAGTATCCTAGGTATTTTTCCTAACCTCAAAATTTTCACCTTAAAACGGGTTTAAATCCTCAATAATAGTTTGAATCGCGAATAACTCGAAAACTACGAGGAATTCGAAAAAAAGACCCGAAGCACAAAATGTAGAGCACAAAATTCTCTACAAATTGGTTCCTAAAAATTTTTCCTAACCTCAAAATTTTCATCGTAGAATGGGTACTCAAAAACACTTTGAATTGCGGATAACTCGAAAACTATGAGGATTTCAACACAAAATGCCGGCACAAAAAATTTAGAGCTCAAAATTCAGTCCTAACCTAGGAAAATATTTTGATTCAATTAGATTTATGATCCACAATTTTTGCACTGGCCCCAGTGAACAATCCAATTTTTTTATGTGAAAAACACCGTGAAGACTACAGAAAGCAGTACGCACTTGACAAATGTTTACTACACAAAACACGTCGTCTGCACCACAGAACTCATAATTATAACTTCTGATATAATCATGAGTTCTGTTGTCTGCACACGTGCGTGGTTATCGGTGATAATGGCTGTGGTTGCCGAATTCTTCGCGGGAAATAGACGAAAAGAAAACTTTCGTATTCTTAAACCAAGTAATTGAATACAATGTAACGACCCGCAATCGATTCTTTGTAACGTGTTTTCACAAATACAACATGAATTTTTCGAAGAAACTTACTCTTGGATAATTAAGGAAATATTTACGGAAAAATGGGACATATTGACCTTTCTATGCATTTTCAAAATCTTCATAATGAGGATACATCATACTAAGAATGTTTTTATATGAACTTGAAGCTGAGATTCTACGCTTCAAAATGAATACCTTCATTTTTGGATAAGAGAAACTATTAAAAAGTATGTGAATATCGAAATAATAATCAATCGAGAACGAAGATCGTGTTCATGATCGCGTTTTTTGAAAGTTAGTTCATTTGAAACCAAGAAGTAACTCATGTATGTTATATACATGAAAATATTGATAATAATACGAACGACAAATCTCTCGTTGGATTTGCTTGTTTATATTGCGAGTGATGGAATATATTCATTGAAATTTCAAATGCTTGTGTGGCCAATATACCTCTTCATCTCGCAAGATTTTCGAAAATTTCCTAAGTCGAAAATTATGCTACCTTACCGGAGTACAAAATATAGAACTTACCCATCATTATGCATTTTGATTCTTTGAAAACGGAGTAGTTTTCAACGAGTTAGAGCAATTTTAATTTGCGCTTGGGATGTAAATTTGCTTGAATTCGCACTGGCGGAAACTCACGAGTTATTCACGATTCAAAATATTTTTGAGTTTCAAGTCCCAAAATTTCGAAAATCCGTGCCCGTACTTTATGAAGAGTTGCTAGACTTATTCGGTACCCCAAAACTTCCCAGAATCTAGAAAATCAAAAGGGCCCAATTTTTTTTGGGTCCTATCCTATTTAGCCTGTACTATTTCAAAGTGTCCGAATCTGTATAAACCAAATTATAATACTGCTCTATTAATTATTTTACTATTGCATTTGCTGACATTTTGTTTCATGGACTCTTTTTTAGGATCTAGTCAATACCCATCTCAGTATGGCTCATATGTCCTGTTACGAAATGATGAAGAAGAAAAATGCACCTATTGTTCATTTCCTATCTAAGTTGCTGCTGTATTTGGACATCCCACCAGAAAATGATTCTTCTATTAAAGAATTAATTTTGCAAGTTGAAATAATTTTACAGGAGGTAAGTTATATTCTTTAATTCTTTATTATTTTATCTTATTTGGTTAGGTAATTTTTAATTGTCAGCGAAGACAATTAAGTAAATCATTTGTCGAGCGGATTTTTGTTGCAGTCGAAATTATTCAATTGCTTAATTCCACTAGGAAAATAAATTGGAGGAAATAAACGAAAAGTTTATATGAAAGTATATAAAAAAAGCTTTTGATACAGTAAATCATTCAATATTATTAGACTTTTTAAATAATTTAGGAGTAAGAGGTCACTCTTATAAACTTTTCGAAAATTATTTTGAAAATCGTATGCAGTATGTTGTTATAGATGAAAATAAAAGTATTGAAAAACAATCTACCATTGGAGTTCCCCAAGGTTCAGTATTGGCTCCAATTTTTTATTTGATCTATGTAGATAGTATAAAGAAAATAAAATTGATGGGTAAACATTTTTCTTTTGCAGATGATACTGTACTTTACTATTCGGCCAAAAATACAGCAATTTTAGAAAATAATATTGAAAAAGATATTCAACTATTTGAAAAATGGATAGATGAAATGAATATAACCATTAATTTAGAAAAAACTGTTTATATGATTTTCAAACAAAAAAATGTTACCAAAATATAATAAAAAATAAAAATAAAGAACAAAATATTAAATGAAGTTGAAGAACACAAGTGTCTAGGATTGATGATTGATAAGAATTTAAATTTTGAATGTCATGTGAATAAAATAAAAAAAATCGATTATTCCTTTAATTGGAGCAATAAGAAGAATTGACTTTCTGAATAGTCAAATTCAGAATCTCATTTATAATGCCCATATTGTCTCACATATTATATATTTAATAACAATATGGTCAGCTTGTAGTAAAAACCAAAAAGGTATCATTTATCGTTTGCTGAATAAAGCAATAAAAGTAATTTAAAAAAAAACATGGGAAACTCCTTCTTCAAAATTGTACGAAGAAACCAGAAATTTCACATTAGATAAACTAATAAAATTTGAAAGAGCAAAATTTGCTTACAAAGTAACAAATAATTTACAAAAAAAAAGTAATAGTCATTTAAAAAAAAAATCAAAATTACATGACCATAATATCAGAAATGCAAATAACTTCCATTTGAATAACGTTCATTCAAATAAAGGCAAAAACAATCCAGTATCTAGCTCTATAGAAAGTTACAATGAACTTTCAGATGATAAAAAAAAATCAAAATCAATATATATTTTTGCGAAAAACTCAAACAAAATTGTTATCGTACTGATGTTCATCAAACTATTGTGCAAAGTTGTTATAATTGTTATATTTAATTGATTTTAAAATTATTGACACTTGTAATTATATACAGGGTGATTCAAAAGTACTTTGACAAACTTCAGGAGGTGATTCCTCACAATATTCTAATATGAATTGCCCAAATAAATAAATGCCCGGAAACGCTTCGTTTCCAAGATACAGGGTGTTGAAGTTTTATTTTTATTTTGGTTTTTTTCAAATAACTCTTGAAATACTGAACTTAATTAAATGAAACTTGGTAATAAGAGGTTTTTGAGGTGTCGAATTCGAACCTGATGTTATTGTTTCTCTTACTCGTAGGGGGCGCCACCTACACGTCTTTTTCTTTTTTGAAGAATCATAACTTTTTTGAGCGCACTTCTAGCACATTTTTCAGTAAAAAAATCGATTCCTCTATCATATCTACGTAAAAAAACTACCCTTGTTAAAAGTCGCTGTAAGCAACCGTTTTCTAAATATTTGGACTTGAAAATTTCAAGTCAATTATTTCATAATCGATGCATGTTGAAGTTATTACCAATATTTTGCATTTTTCACAAGAATGCTTTGGAAAAGAATTTGACGTTTAAGTTAGTAGTTTTGGTAATTACATATTTTGTGACAGTTAAACGTTTTGTTGAAGTTTCCGTAAGTAGAAGTAGAAAACACTAATTTTGAAAAAATGGATTATTTAAAGAATAATGCTCATTTAGCCGATATGCATTTCGTTTATGGCCTTGCGATGGCAATGCTCGCGAAGCAAGACGTATTTACCAGGAGCGATTTCCTAATCGAGTACTGCCTTCAGCTCCAACATTTGCTAGTCTCCACCGTCGTTTGGCAGAAACAGGTAGCTTTAAGAGGGCAGCTGATATTATTGGAAGACCACGAGCAGTCCGAACCCCAGAATTGGAAGAAGCTGTTTTGAACGCTCTCGAGGAGAATCCAGAAACAAGTACAAGAATAATTGCTGAAGCTGTCAATTCTACTCAGTCCACAGTTTGGAGGATTATCCACGATCAACAGTTTTATCCATACCATATTCAAAGGGTACAAGCTCTTTTGCCACGAGACTTTCCCCAACGCATTACTATGTGTCAGTGGTTTTTGAGAAAATTAGCTGGAAATCCTCAATTTTTAAGATATGTACTCTTCACGGACGAGTCAAACTTCTCCCGAAATGCTATCACAAACTTTCATAACAACCATGTTTCTGCTCTCGAAAATCCGCATGCAGTTAGTGAAAGGCATTATCAGTATCAATTTTCTGTAAATGTATGGGCGGCAATAATTGATAATTACTTTCTTTCTTCCGCTCCGACTGAATGGCGCAACTTACAGACACTTTTTAGAAAATGAATTGCCGGGACTACTTGAGAATGTACCATTAGAAATTCGTATCCGCATGTGGTTTATGCATGATGGGGCTCCGGCCCATTTTAGCGTTGTAGCCAGGGAATTCCTTAACACAGTCTATCCAAATCGATGGATCGGTAGGGGTGTAGAAGAACCTAACCAGCCGTGGGCACCAAGGTCCCCAGATCTAAACCCGATAGATTTTTATTTTTGGGGACATTTGAAGTCACTAGTTTATAAAACTCCAGTAGCGAACGAGGAAGATCTTAGAAACCGAATAGTAGACGCATGTGAAACAATAAGGAACACACCAATAATTTTTGAGCGGGTACGAGAATCAATGACTAGACTGCCTGTAACTTCGATGAAGGTGGACACTTTCAACAATTTATTTGAATACAATTTAGTTTCGTTTATTTTAGTTTATTCTACATATTCAAAATTTCCTGAAATAAAATGTTGACATTTCTTGCAAATTTTATTACCATTGATTATTACTATTGAATTATTATTATTAAATTACTATTTCGCTTAAGGATGTCATAAAAGGAACGTACCCAACAGTAATGACCTCTTCAAGCGAGTAAAAAGTAATAGAATAGGTGGCGCCCCTTACAAAAAAACCAAAACTGCTTACTTAAACGCCAAATTAATGCAAATGCAAAATATAGGTTATAATTATTACATGCATAGATTATCAAATAATAATTTTCAAGTCCTAATATCTAGAAAACGGTTGCTTACAGCGACTTGTAACAAGGGTAGCATTTTTACGTAGATATGATAGAGGAATCGATTTTTTTACTGAAAAATGTGCTAGAACACTCAAAAAAGTTATGAATCTTCAAAAAAGAAAAAGACGTGTAGGTGGTGCCCCCTACGAGTAAGAGAAATAACATCAAGTTCGAATTCGACACCTCAAAAACCTCTTATTACCAAGTTTCGTTTAATTAAGTTCAGTATTTCAAGAGTTATTTGAAAAAAAACAAAATAAAAATAAAACTTCAACACCCTGTATCTTGGAAACGAAGCGTTTCCGGACATATATTTATTTGGGCAATTCATATTAGAATATTGTGAGGAATCACCTCCTGAAGTTTGTCAAAGTACTTTTGAATCACCCTGTATAATGTATTATTATCTTCCTTACACCAGAACTTGTTCTGTTTGGAAGATGTATTTTTCAATAAAAAAAAGTAGGCTCACTAGCACCTAATTTTTGAAGTACAAGGTGTTGAAAATTATAAAACAGGGTTTTCTTCAATATGTTTGAGACTGCTTCAGATGGACTCATAACTAACTATTAAATCTTCTAACCCCTTTTAAAAATAATTTTTGCCGAGGTTGGCAGACATACTTCATAAACATGGGCTTGCTGGTGGGAATGCATTTATTTATTTACTTATTTATTTATTCATTGTTAATAATACAATATCGATCTATAATATAAAGAAATAAATTTCTCATGAAAACATGATCAAATAAGTGAAAAACTTGTCCATGATCATGTAAAATTAATTATGAAATAATCCGCATCAAAATACACTTGATAAATATCCATAATATATAAATACAGGGTGTCCGGTAAACCTTGTACAATATTGAAACTGGTGATTGACTAGATCATGACTGTTAAGAATATTGGAATTTTACCTTAGTAAAAATTTCACTGTTTTCGAGATAATGAGCATATTTTTAATTTCTGGAAAATCACTACCTCACCTTGGATTTTTTAATGCCATGTATACAAATTGGGACGAATTTAAATATCTTTGCTGCTGAAGATTACTGATGAGTGATGCTTTCAGACGTACGAAACAGTTTTTCAGAAAACAATACAATTTTTCAAGAAATGAGGGTAAAATGACAGATTTGAGTTACACCAATTTTTTTAACAACAGTTTGACATTATTGTTTGAAAAAACATAACCAAGTGGAATTGGAAATTCACTTCAAAAGAATGCCCATTTTGTCAAGGCTTTACTATAGTATAAAACATACGATCATTATTTTTGGAAGAAGTAGAATTTCGATAATATTAGAGTGTGATGTTATTCTGAGCTAAAATCAACTCCATTAGACTTTGTCAGTAATGTCTTTTATTTTTATCGTATCAAGATGAAATGATTAAATAATTATGAGTAATAACGAATCAACTGCTAGGAAGCATTCAATGAGATGTAATGAAGTAAATACTAATTCAACGTTTTTTTTTAAATCAACATACACACTAAACCACAATAACGATTATTCAACATCTCACTGAATAATATTACAAAAATATTATTTTCTATCCAATAGTACGCAAAGACGACATATTTTCAAGAAGAACCTTTTCAAATGCGTTATAGGTTATAGCCCCCAAATCAGCGATTGTATGAGCGGCATTGTCCAATCGGATATAGTTCTGTATAAAGCGCTGCTGCAGCAGTAGCACTAGCTCCACATTCACCATAAATGTAGTGCATATGCGCATATTCTCGGGGAGTATAACGTATGTACGGCATGACAAAGAAATAAATACCACTCAATGAAACAAGCTGAATAATTTCAAAAAACTACGATAGAAGTCACAAGTTGTTCAAACAAAAGTTTTTAATTTTCGACAAGGATTCATCTCTTAAAAAAGTTTACACTTATTTGGTTACACCCTGTATATCTGTCGGTCTCTGAAACTGCGTTGGAATCTGGATGTTGGACAATTGCGACATTTATCACAAGAATTCGTATTAATCGGTGCCATGTCGGATAATCGATATTTCATTTCGATAATTTTATTAGGCCTAATTACATGAAAAGTTTATTGACATACCATTTATTATTATTTTATTGACATACTATTTAATGCTACCAAGCAGTCTATTCTTTTTTATTAATAATTATTTCCTCATTTTATCTTGATGAAAATCTAAATAAAATAATTTTTGGGCGTAAGTATAAAAGTTGATCAAATAACACGTAACAAGGTAGAGGAGCTTTACCTTCTCCTATGCTCATTACATTTACCACAAGTTGTGTGTATCACAGAGACATGGTGCAATGAAGAAGAAATAAGGAACGTAAGGCTTGAAAACTATTCCCTAGCCAGCTATTTCTGTCGAAAAGAGGATTATGCGGGAGGTGGTGTTGCCATTTTTGTTCACATTAGCTCAAATTTTAAGACTGAGAAAGCTGTAGGTATATCATATCGTGTCTCGGAATCTATTTTTGAATTCACTCATACTACAATTTGTAATAGGTCTGATTCTTTAATCGTGTCTTGTCTATACAAAGCACCAACAGCAAACACTGATATATTCCTTGATTACTTAGATAATATGATTCCAACTATTAATCCTGACAATAATACTATGTTTTTATGTGGAGACTTCAATCTCAACTTTGATAGGGATGTAAGTTGCACAAAAGCCGATAGCGCACGTAACATCCTATTAACATATGGACTTGCACCACACTTTCAGTGCTACAGTCGCATACAGGGTGACTCTCATACAGTCATTGATAATATTTTCAGTAACCTAGAATATGAAACAATTGATGAAACTGTCTATGCAAATATCTCTGATCATCACTTGCAGATCTTGAGTTTTCCATATGATCTACCTGATGACCATAATAAAGTATTTTATAGACGAAATTTTTCAAACCAACAAAATATCGATAAGTTCAAAAGCTCAATACAGGCACAAACCTGGAGCAGTGTATTTGCAGAAGCGAATGCAGAATCAAAATTCAATACCTTCCTGGAAATTTTTCTGGATAGTATGCATAAGTCTTTTCCTATCACTAAATCATCCAATAATAACATACGAAATAGAAAATCCTGGGTCAATAAGGAACTTATAGACCAGGGTAATAATCTACGATTTTTGTCCAAACTGTGCAAGAGCTCTGGAAGTGGTGATCTCCAATCCCAATATAAAGAAAAATTGAGAAATCATAAAAAGGAAATTCGGAAAAGAAAGCGTAACCACTACAACAACTTTCTTCAAGAATCAAATAACTTTAGTAAGTCTGCTTGGAAAATAATAAAGAGTGAAACTTCACATAATGGACATAAACGGTATCCCCAGTCTATTACAGATAACGGAGGGAAAAATTTATCTGAGCCGCAGGATATTGCTGAAGGATTCAATGATTATTTCGTCGAATCTGTGAATATGCTGGCAAAATCAGCGAAAGACAAATTCATTAATAGTGCATTGAGTTTTTCAATCAATGAATCACTATTTCTGACACCAGTCACTGAGTCGGAGGTTTTAGAAATAATTAAGTTAGTTACCAAGAAAAAATCTGCAGGACAGGATGGGATTCCATGCTTATTGGTGTCTAATATAGCGACAGACTTGGTACCCATACTAACCTACCTGGTAAATGAATCGTTCAAGGAAGGGGTATTCCCATACAAATTACAAATGGCACTTGTAGTACCTATACACAAAAAAAGCAGTTTATCTGTAATGTCAAACTATAGGCCTATCTCAATCTTACCTGCATTCTCCAAGATCTATGAGAAACTTTTCCATATTCGCCTAGTCAATTTTTTAACATCATTTAACATAATAAACGACTCTCAATTTGGTTTCCGAAGAGAGATGAATACAGAAGATGCAATTGTACACTTTCTGAACACAGTGTATGTGAAGCTGGACAACAAACAACTGGTTACTGGGTTGTTCTTTGACTTCTCTCGTGCGTTCGATCTTGTAAATCACGAATTACTACTTAAAAAATTATATTTCTATGGAATCAGAGGACAACCCCATAGCTGGTTGAAATCATATTTAGCAGGCAGGACCCAGAGGGTGCAACTAAGGGTTCAAGATGCAACCTACTCTTCATTATTTTTATTAATGATTTACCAAACTATCTTAGTAATAGTCGATCTTCTCTATTTGCTGATGATCTATCGGTGGTTGCATCTGGTACCTCTATGAGCGACCTTAGTCAGACTTCAACTGATTATGTCAGAGCTACTAATGATACAGTATTAAAAATCAACTTGTACTGAATATCTTGAAAACTGACCTATTGCAGTTTTCTGCCTCTAATCTGGACTACAGCTTACTAGTAAGATCTGAAAACTCATCAATTTGTCAATCAAAGGTTGTTAAATTTCTTGGAGTGAGTATGGATTCACATCTAAATTGGTACACTCATATTGAACATGTTGCCAAAAAAGTTTCATCTCACTGCTTTGTAATATGGAGATTAAGAAAGTTTGTAGACAGAAACATCTTACTATTATATTACTATTCATACATAAATTCTACACTATCTTATGCAATAACTATATGGGGAAACTCAAACAAAATTGAGACTCTCTTAATATTACAAAAGAAGGTATTGAGAACAATGACCTTCAAAGATCGAAGGTACTCGTGCAAAAACCTATTTAAAGAATTAGGAATTCTAACTGTCATATCCCTATATATTTTCAAATGTGTAATATTTGTAAAAAAAAATATCTCTAAGTACAATGTATCTGGTGATATTGTTAATTACAATATGAGATCTAAGTCGGTAATTAGACTACCCCCACATAGACTTGCCTTAACTGCAGAAAGTTGTACTGTAATGCCTTTAAAATTATATAACCACTTACCAAATGTACTGAAAAGTGTAACAGATGTCAAAACCTTCAAACGTGAGTCAAAAAAACTACTATTGCAGCACTCGTTATAGTCTTTGGACGAATATTTTAATATTAAATTTTAGACTTTTTTTTTTACATGTGCAAACTGCTGTGTGCTCATATATATTTATATATTATGTGTGTAGATGAAATTGTTTTTCTCTCTTTTAATTTTAATTTTAGATTAATACCTAAATGTTAGTATTAGTGACCTGTCCATATGTCATGTAATTTTGATCTAATTTGGAATGAATGAATAAATAAATAAATATTTCTTTCAGATAATAATGTCAAACTTAAAAAAAAAATTGATGAAACTCAAATCTGTCATTTTACCCTCATTTCTTGAAAAAAATTTTCACTTTCTGAACGTCTAGAAGCATCACTCATCACTAATCTTCAGCAGCAAAAATATTTGGATTTGTCCCAATTTGTATACATGGCACTCAAAAATCCAAGGTTAGGTAGCGATTTTCCAGAAATTCTTAAAATGCCCATTATCTCGAAAACGGTGATATTTTTACCGAGGTGAAATTCCGATATTCTGAACAGTCATGACCTGGTCTATCACCAGTTTCAATATTGTACAAGGTTTACCGGACACCCTGTATAAAGAAAGAAAAAAATAGTAAAATGAACTTGAATGTATGCTTAAATAACATTGGTCACATTTTGTATAAATAAAAACAATAACAAAAAACTAAGTTGGTACTAATTAAAACATCAAAATTTGAAATTATTTTACATACAAATAATTTTCCAATTTCTCAGAATTCTCAATCAACCAGAATTTGATTTTATTTTTAAATCCCAAAAAACTAGCTTTTTTTAGAGAAATTGGCAAATTATAAAAATCTTTTTACCTATGTAAATGGCATGTTGTTGCATCAAAGTTGTAGAGAACTTTTCAGTTGATATCCAACCATCCATTTTATTCTTTGTTTCATATTTATGTTGTATACGATAAAATTTTATATTGTTCAAAGAGAATTTTAGAAGAATAATCAAAGGTTTTTTAAAAATAATTTTCAAGGTATACTTTTGAATTGAAGTATTATACCATAGTCAGGATAGACTGAAAGAGACTATAATAAAAACTTATAATTAATTTACGACTGACAATGTTTCTCAACAATCTAAATTTACAAAGCGTTTTCCTCAGTTTTTTTATCAATTCAGTAATTTGTTTATGCCACTTGAGGTTGCAATCTAAATGAACTCCTAGACACTTTATAACATCAACTTTGAAAATATGTTCGCTACAGTTACACAGTTCTTTATTTTTTAGGCATAAAATAGTATGGATCTTTAATTTTTCAATTCTTTCTGGTTGCATATTCTCATGCAACGTGAATGTCACAAAATGAGACTTTTTCAAATTCAAAGTTAGTAAATCGTGATTGAGATAATTTTTTAAAATTGTAAATCATTCATTGTTTCAAATAATTTGATTTGTTTATTTAACGAAATACTTTTGGATACTCATTTACTTCCCAGGAGTCATCACTGCATAGCAATTTGCAAATAAGTACCTTTTATTTTTATAATCGTCAATCGAAACAAGTCTTGGGACCATTTTTGCTCAAATTATATCTTCAGTGTCAAACATCATATTTATTTTGGATTCTTCTTATATTTTTAGGAGAATTTATTGGAAAAGACTACCAAAAGGAATATGTCAAGGTTTCTGCACAAATTAAGATCATGTTTAGAAGAACACACGGGAATCACAACACTAGAAACAATCAATGAAGAGACTATTGAGACTTCTGATACCAATATTTCTAACAATCACTCAAATGTAAATAATATTGAAAGAAATGTAGATAATAGTGAAGTAGTCACTGAGGACTCCAGTAAGATATCTGTGACTGACACAGCCTATAATAAAGAAAATCACAACTCGAGAGTTAACAAAGTTAACAATCAAATGAATCACTGCCGAACAGAAGCAATATCAGACTTGGTTAATGAAACTAATTCAACTGGTCAAACAATTGAAGGTTCCTCCAATGAAATAATCCAACAGAAAAATAATAAAAAACGAACTAGGACCAAGCCAACACATAGACCGGACGAAATTTTGAGCGATTCATGCACCGATACTGAATCTGAACAAAGTTGTCGAAAACAGGCAGACAAAAAACTTCGAGTTTGTATAACTCGAAATAATTTTGAAGGCATTCGAAATGGTGTCAAGGATCATAACAGACCTGAACAAAACAATGAAAATATACTGAATGGTGAAGCAAATTCACGCAGAACAAGAAAGCAGGCTAATGGGAAAGTCGATGAATCTAATACCAAAAACCATCTTCAGACAGAAGAAAATACTAGTATTTGTTTGTCAAATTCAAACAAAAACATGAATACCAAACCAAAAACTTGTGTGAGTACTGAACATAAAAGAAATAACGGTATTCCACCTGTTTGTAGTGATCTGAATGTTGAAAACTCAAAAAGAAAAAAGAAAGCTAGAAACGTCACCAAAAATCGCCAGATTGACGATAATCATAGAAGTGGAAATGAAAGTGAAAATTCCAGTGATCTTGAGACTGAGCTGAGAAGATTAAGCAAAAGGATTAAATTACATGGGTTGAATTTGAAAACAAATGGAAAAATTTATGAACATGCTGAAAGAATGAAAAGTTCAAAATCGTCTAAAAAAAATGTAAAGAAAAATCTTACTTTGCATAAATCTAAAAAGCCTCCAAATTCTCAAAATTCAGCAGGTTTGTAGTTAAATTTAGCACCTTTTATTTTCTTTTACAGTAACAATACTTACAGATCACAGACTGTCCAGAATCCAAAGTATTTCGTCAGAAACAAAAAGAACAGCCACCGGTAGTAACAAACACAATACAAGGACTTCAAAGGATTTCGAATCAGATGCGGATACCACCCTGCACACAATTTTACAAGAAATATCACAGGTATAATTCATACAGTAAATTTTAATTTGATTTATTTGATCTTGTGTATATATATATATTTTTAAAAGTATAAATAGAAAAGTTATTGGGTATAACCCTCAAAATGTTGTGCAACCGTAGACACGTGTTTCGAGCTTAAGCTCTCTTCAGTACGGTAAAATCAAGTGCGAAAATGTACAACACTTGGATGTAAAAATATAAAATAAATGTAAATATATGAAATAACTTTTCTATTTATACTTTTATATACCGGGTGGCTACGGAAGTATTGCCTACGGAATATCTCAGTTATTGTATGAAGTAGGTTTGTGAAATTTGGAGCGTCGATATAATGACATAAGAGCTAGAATTTGAGCATATTGACATGTCGAAGTTAACTTCCGGTCTGACCGGAAGTAACATCAACTTTCTTATTTTAAATGGAAACCCTATTTTTTTTCTTTTCGCTTTATTCAGCATTCAATTCCCTTTCTAATGACATTTCACAAGTTGGTATCTAACCAGAAACTAGATCAGAAAAAAATTATTATTGAAATTCACCGAGTAGGCCGTGGAAGCAAAATGAAAGCCAAAAATTGAAAAGTTGGCTATGGAAACCATACGTCACTTGATAACAGTTGCTACTACTGTGATATTTTATTTTCATTCGTCGGCGTTATAAAAAGCCGCCAAAAAAATTATTGGAAAAATTGGGAAAAAAACAATACCCTGTAGGTCCATAACTTAAATAGGAACATACAACTTTTTCTTGCCTGTACTATTCAGCATAACCATTCCTTTCTAATGATATAATAGACAATAATTTTTTGAACTGAGATACCGAAAAATCGAATTATTATTCTTCAAATAACAAAAATCGCCATACGCAAAAATAAAATTAAAAATAATGTGGAATGATAAATTATATCCTGTGGGTTCTAGGTTAAATAGGAACATAAACGTACTTGGTCTGTGCCATCGTCCATAGATATTCTAATATCTACTTATGGACGATGTTTGTGCTATTCAGAATAATCATTCCATTGCAATAATCATTCGAACCAAAATATTAACAAGTAGGCTGATTAAGATGTATTTTGGAATGAAATAAAAAAGAAATGAGAGCTGTCACGAACGCTGCTATCCATATTATTTTGACGTTCGAAGTAGTGTTTTTGATTCTGCCATTTTAAAAGGGTTTGGAAATCGAAATCAGTTAGTGGAATATTCAAAAAATGCCCCGTTATTCACGAACCGAACAAATTGACATGCTTCTCATTTATGGTGAATGTTTAAAAAATTCTTATGCCGCTGAACGATTGTATTTAGAGCGATATCCAGGGAGGCAGCAACCGTCAAGAAGGTATTTTCAGTGACTTGAAGAAAAATTAAGAACTGAGCCTGATGTTCACGAAGACCAAGAAGCATTTGTTATTAATGAGGAAACTGAAATTAATGTATTAGCTTTAGTACAATATGATAGCACAATTTCCTCAAGGCAGATTGTCGCCGAATTAGCAATAAGTAAGGACTCTGCTAGGAAAATTTTGAAAAATCATCGATTGAAATCCTTCAAGTATCAGTTGCATCAACATTTGTATGAAAATGACGGTGAAAGGCGCCTGGAATATTGTAATTGGTTTCTTCGACAAAATGCTGAGAATCACCTATTTAACTATTATATCTTGTTTACGGACGAGTCAAGATTTACCAACAATGGATTATTTAACAGGAATAATACAAGGTAGGTACTGTACTTTATTTGGATTATTGTCGATAGTCGAAGTGTAAAGTGCTAAAAGTGTGAACGGTCTTTTGTTCCAGGTACTGGGCGATAGCAAACGAGCACCGGTTTCGACAAGGCGGCTTCCAGGAGAGATTTGGTGTGAATGTTTGGGCAGGAATAGTTGGAACTCATATTGTTGGCCCCATTCTTTTTCAAGGCCAACTAACCGGAGAGAGATACTTTAATTTTTTAACGAATGAAATTTCGGAATTCATCAACAACCTACCAGCGGAAATAACTGAGAGAATGTACTTCCAGCAAGATGGCGCCCCTCCGCATAATTCAAGAATAGCGAGAAATTATCTTCAAAATCGCTTTCAAGAGAGACTTATAACAACCCATGGTCCAGTCGGGTGGCCACCAAGGTCACCTGATCTTACTCCGTGCGACTTTTTTCTATGGGGGCATCTTAAAAATAGGGTGTATTCCACACAGCCTACAACTCTACATGAGCTAGAAGTAAAAATTCGTAGAGCTTTCCAAGATATCACGCCCCAAATGTTGAGAAACGTTTTACATGAAAATATCACCAGAGTCAATAAATGTATTGACGCTGAGGGAATGCATTTCGAACATTTGTTTTGAATTTATTTTATCTTTAATCCTATCAATTTGAATTTTTTTTTTTTCGATTAATCTGTTTTTTCGTTATTTGAAGAATAATAATTGGATTTTTTGGTATTTAATTTCAAAAAATTACTTTCTATTATATCATTAGAAAGGAATGGTTATGCTGAATAGTACAGGCAAGAAAAAGTTGTATGTTCCTATTTAAGTTATGGACCTACAGAGTATTGTTTTTTTCCCAATTTTTCCATTATTTTTTTGGCGGCTTTTTATAACGCCGACGAATGAAAATAAAATATCACAGTAGTAGCAACTGTTATCAAGTGACGTATGGTTTCCATAGCCAACTTTTCAATTTTTGGCTTTCATTTTGCTTCCACGGCCTACTCGGTGAATTTCAATAATAATTTTTTTCTGATCTAGTTTCTGGTTAGATACCAACTTGTGATATGTCATTAGATAGGGAATTGAATGCTGAATAAAGCGAAAAGAAAAAAAAAATAGGGTTTCCATTTAAAATAAGAAAGTTGATGTTACTTCCGGTCAGACCGGAAGTTAACTTCGACATGTCAATATGCTCAAATTCCAGCTCTTATGTCATTATATCGACGCTCCAAATTTCACAAACCTATTTCATACAATAACTGAGATATTCCGTAGGCAATACTTCCGTAGCCACCCGGTATTTCCCCTCGATTAATCCATCCTGATTTATATTCTCCTGGGTTGGATTGTCACGCTGGTAGCTATAGTTACCTCCGTGGCGACGTTAGTTGTTGCCTTGTGAGTACAAGGTCTTCTAACCGATGCTACAAATGTGTGGTTGGCTTCCTGTTGTTGACTTCCTTTGTTTCTATTTTTACATCCAAGTGTTGTACATTTTCGCACTTGATTTTACCGTACTGATGAGAGCTTAAGCTCGAAACACGTGTCTACGGTTGCACAACAATTTGAGGGCTATACCCAGTAACTTTTCTATTTATACTTTTATATATTTCCCCTCGATAAATCCATCCTGTTTTATATATTTTTATTTATTTATTGATCCCAAGTAACATTTCTGTTTATAGAGGGATTAATTTTCAACATAAATTGTATAACGACAATAGGTACATATGAAATTGATGAAGAAATCAAACAATTATTGAAAAAGGAATGATACAGAGAATCTGTGAAATATGGGTAAATAAGGCATATCAATCAAAAAGAAACAAAAACAAATACAGTCAAAGGTGAAACATTGTTCAATTATAGGAAGTCATCTGTTGAGTATACATTTTTTAAGTTCATTTTTGAATTTATTTTTAGTCCTAATTTATTTTATTGCCTTTGGTATTTTATGATATATCTCAATTCCCTAGTAAAAAATAGACGTTTTCTAAAGTTTGATTTGAAACGTAATGCGTTCATTTTATTTACATTTCTTGTTTTGTGGTAATAGATATTCGAAATATGATCAAAAGTAAGAACCGAATGTTTTTTTCCCGTATCAACATATTGGATGAAAATTGAAATTTGAAATTCATATAATGAACGAAGATTTAGTAAGTTATTAGGTTTATTTAATGTTTTTGAGGGTTCTAAAAAAGGCAATTTGTATATGCATTTTATAGCTTTGTTCTGCAAAGTTTGTAGTGGTTTCATAATAGAAATTTTGGCAAGCCCCAAACAGAAATGAGGTATTGCAATTTTGAATAAATTAAACTAAAATATATGATTTTCAAATATTTTAGTGGAGTATACTGTCTTATTCGAAATAGTATTCCAATCAAAGGTGAGAGTTGTTTTCTCAAGATTGTTGATAGATTGGACTAAGAGAGTGTTGTGTCGATATGTAAACCCAAAAATTTTGTATTGTTGGTTTACTGAATTGGTGAATTTTTTAATTTTATTGGTCTTAGAGAATCAGTTGTAATACTTTGTCTAGAAATAAACATAATTGATGATTTCGAAAAATTCAACAATAGTTCATGAGATAGGATTTGAAGATCCTGTTCAATATTAGCCAGAATTTCGAATTCGTTCTCTGCAAAATGTACAATAGTTGTATCATCAGCAAAAAGTTTAATTTGACCTTTTAATTTGAGTTCTGATATCGAGTTTATATACAGGGTGTTTCTTAAGTACGTGTAGAAAATTCAGGAGCGTATTGCTGACATCAAAATAAGAAGAAAAGTTCCTATAAACCTATGTCCACAATTTATTCGTTTTTGAGATACAGAGTGTGAAAGTTGAATTCTTATTTTTATTTTTTGTGAATAATTTCAAAACAATGTTGATATTTGGGTAAAGTTTGGTATTTGGGAATATTTATTATTTAGTTTGTGTAAAAAATATATTATTGATAGAGGTCACTGCGAGCAACTGTTTTCGAGTTATTGAGATTTGAAATAATCGATGCAACTGATTTTGAATGGCATTTATTCACAAAAAAACAAATATAATAATTAAACTTTGACACTCTGTATCTTAGAAACGAATAACTTGCGGACATGTGTTTATGGGAACTTTTTTTCTTATCTCGACGTCAGCAACATGCTCCTGAAGTTTCTACACGTACTTAAGAAACACCCTGTATATTAAAAAAAGAATCGGAGCAAGTATAGATCCCATAGTTTATATTTTTAATTGAACTAAGTGTATTTTTGGTATATACTAGTTGTTTTCTGTCAGCCAAATAATTTTTGAACCAAATGTAAAATTTTTCCCTTATTCCAATATCATACCGGGTGACACAGCAGACATGTAGCAGCCTGTAGTTTTTTTATTTGAATAGATAAAAATTTGAAATTTGCAGAAGTTTCGTAATCAATGATAGCGCTTTATTTGAATCTAACGACAACTTTTTTCAACTACCTGTTTGATCGTCAGTAACTCCAACTTCATTTTTTTGAATGACACCCTGTATATCTTATTTGTCTTGAAATTTTCTATTCAACCGTGTATCACAAAGTGGCATTCGTTTCTCGATTCGCAGATAAATTGCAAATTATTGAAAAACATCAAGTTGGCTGTTACCAGAATTCGATAATCTTTCGATTTTTAGTAGGCGTGGAAATCCAAAGAGTATCAGTTAAACGATATAATTTCAGTTTTTTCCATTCCTGATCACTTCCTACAGATTGTCAATAATTTCTTTAATAAAAAGAAAATCATCTGAAAATAACTCACGATATTGCGAAAACTGAGATAGGAACATATTTTTTTCAATTTGGCTACTTGTGAAGAAATTATCTGTCTTTCTCTTTGGCTATGTAGCCATATCATGATCTTTCCATTTGGAAACATAAAATTAAAATTGTTCCCCTGATCCACCAATTCACAAGTCTATTAGTCTAGATATTTGCAATAATATTTTGCCTAGTAGGCGGTGTACACAAAATGTTTTGTGTTTGACATGATTATCTCCGTCAGTTTTATGCTGATTGAAATTGCATCGTTCAGTTAGATACTAAATATGAATTCAAAGAACGAAAAGGTCGATATGTTGTTGATATTCGGAGAGTGCGAGAGAAATTGTAGACAGGCTGAACAATTGTATGTCGAAAGATTTCCGGAAAGACGCCACCCACCTGATAATTATTTCGCTAGAGTAAAAGAGCAGTTCTCTTCTAGCGGTTTCTCGATTCACGCCGATTTCGTCCTGAATTTGTCTCAGTGATATCGTCGGATCTGCATGTACTATGGCCAAAACGTTTACTTCCATTTCCTCGTCGACAATGTATTGGAGATTGTTTTGATTTTCCGATTCTCTTCTGAACTGCTCTTCTACTCTAGCGAAATAATTATTAGGCGGATGGCGTCTTTTCGGAAATTTTTCGACATACAGTTGTTCAGCCTGTCTACAATTTCTCTTGCACTCTCCGAATATCAACAACATATCGACCTTTTCATTCTTTGAATACATATTTAGTATCTAATTAAACGATTCAATTTTAATCAGCATAAAACTGACGGAGATAACCAGTACAATCAAATGATGTTTACCTGTCAAACACAAAACATTTCTGTGTACACCGCCTACTAGGCAAAATATTATTGCAAATATGTAGACTAATAGACTTGTTAATTGGTGGATCAGGTGAACAATTTTAATTTTATGTTTCCAAATGGAAACTACATGGCCAAAGAGAAAGACAGATAGTTCCTTCACAAGTAGCCAAATTGAAAAAAAAAAGTTCCTTCCTCAGTTTTCGCAATATAGTGAGTTATTTTCAGATGTTTTTTCTTTTTATTAAAGAAATTATTGACAATCTGTAGGAAGTGATCAGGAATGGAAAAAACTGAAATTATATCGTTTAACTGATACTCTTTGGATTTCCAAGCCTACCAAAAATCGAAAGATTATCGAATTCGGATAACAGCCAACTTGATGTTTTTTAATAAAATGCAATTCATCTGCGAATTGAGAAACGAATGCCACTTTGTGATACACGGTTGAATAGAGAATTTCAAGACAAATAAGATAGGATGGATAAATATACTGGGTGTCATTCAAAAAATAGAAGTTGGAGTTACTGCCGATCAAACAGGTAGTTGAAAAAAGTTGTCGTTAGATTCAAATAAAGCGCTATCATTGATTACGTAACTTCTGCAAATTTCAAATCTTCATCTCTTCACAGGCTGCTACATGTCTGCTGTGTCACCCGGTATAATATTCTTAAGAGACTGTTGTGGTTGACCCTATCGAAGGCTTTCCGCAAATCTAGTGATAATAACGCGCATTTTTGTGTCGAATCTAATTTCAGTTTTATTCTTGAAATCATGTCTACTGCCGCAGACTCAGTATCACTAGATTTTCGAAATCCATATTGTTCTGCATACAAAAATTTTGATTTTTTCAGATGTTCTCTTAACCTTCTATCCATTATCTTTTCAATGATTTTAGAAAATATTGGCAGAATTGAAATTGGACGGTCACTTTTTTCCACATTTGAATATTGGTTTGACTTTAGCAGTTTTTGATTCATCTGGGAATATACCTTTGTATTAATTGATTTGTTTAATAATGGTACTATTTCATTTTGAGTAAGGTTATTCTGGACTTTCATTGTCTAAAAAAGAGCAAAGAAAAATTCAATTATCTGCAATTTTTATTCACGACGTTTCAACTGTTAAAATCTACAGTCGTTATCAAGTGTATAAATGCGACAATCTCAAGGATACTTCTTATATATGATATGGCTAATTTTGTGTCATTAGCCTAGGGGTAATTTTGCCGGTGTTCAAGTGAGCTTGTTAATTACAGTGCCGGGCCCCTCCGGTACAGCATTGTTAATTTTTATCGCAATTTCAATCGATCCATGCCACTAATTACGGATTTCTATGCTAGCTTGACCGAAGACTTTGTTGTTCATAATATATGCACTCTCTTTAAACTTCCTTCTATACCAGCCCTCTTCTTTATGGATGACTTCGGCTTCAGCCCATTTTATATTGTGTTGGGTCGTCCAGACATGATCCGCTAATGCTGACTTCGATGTTTCTCCTCGTTGAGTGTTTCTCTTGTGTTCAGCGAGTCTAACGCTAAGCGGTCTCTTAGTTTCTCCAAGATAAGCTTCACCGCATTCACAAGGGATGCGGTAGATGCAGTTTTTGGAGTCAATGTCAGCGTTACGTGGTATCGTCTTTGTGAGATGGTTGCGAATGATGTTACCTGACTTGAAACATGTCCGTATTTTGTATTTCGACCCAATTCGCCGTATTCTTTCCGATAGACATCTAACATACGGATCGCACAGGGTGGCCTGTGTCGGCTCGTCTGGTTTCTTGTTGTTATCCCCCCTGCGGGTTAGAACCTCTTCTATAATATGTTTGTTTGGGTACCCATTTCGTCGCAGATAAAAGTCTTACCATCGAATTGGACAATATCAAGAAAGATCAAGGTGTTCAGCTCTCAATTTTGCTTTACTATCATACTTTTACATAAAACGAAATTCGACAGAGATGACCGAATTTAGAAAAAAACCTCTGTTTTCCCAAGTACTTGGAAAAAACTATGTTTTCCACTAGTTTCAAATCAGGTGCTGAAAATTATAGAGATTTTGAGCATTCCTAAAATTTATGAATTAATACTCACTGATGTATTTTTTGAGACCTATAAACATATTGTTTCTAAACAACATGGTTTTGATAAAGGACGATCAACAACTACGAATTTAGGTGTTTTGCGGAATGAGTTGTGCAATAAACTCAAGAAGAGTTTGGTTCCAGGTGGATGTCATTTACACTGATCTGTCAACGATGAGCTTTTGATATCTAAATTGGAGGGACTTGGTGTAGTTGGCAACTACCTGTATCTTATTGGATCATATATGATTAACCCTTTCTATACGCAGGTGCATTTCATAACGTGTACCGCCTGTACGCACGTTTTTGCATTTGTCGTGTACGTCCGACACTCGTATTCGAAACCAAAAAACCACAAAAAAAATATACTTTATTCCTATACAATATAACGAAAATAACATTTTTTTTTCACAAGATTAATCAAAAAAACATTAAAAAAAACATTTATGGAAATTTCAAATTTTTTTTAAGTAAGATAAAGTTCAAAACATGGAACCACACATACAGCGTATCTCACGGTCGATGGTAGGTTAGACGTTTATGGTAAACGCAAAGCAGGATTTCCCTGAAAATTTCACATCTTACATTTTGTTACCTGATCTATCGATCTAAAATATTTTCAGCTTTGCGGCGTTGCCACGTCTATAAAAAAAAAACTAGCAACTTTATTTTTTTTAATGGAACACCCCGTATATTAACTCATTTTTTGAATCGCTCTTTCATTATAATACTTTTTTGTAAATAATGTCTTATACCTATCTCTATCTGTTTTCGAAATAAAAAATAATTTGTGTTAAATATGGTCCAAAACATAGCCCTAATTGAACTTTAGTACATCAGTACTCTCAATTCATGAAAAGTTGATATTTTGATTATAGGTTGGACAAATTCGAAGTATTTACTTAACACCAAGAAATCGACTCCATATAATACAGGGCGTGCTAAAATTACTGTTATTTCCATAATGCATAAAAGTGGTCAAAAGTTCATTTTTTCAAATGAAACTCCCTGTATATTACTCGATAAATTGAAAGATGATGAAAAATGCTTCAAGATGATATATCATGTCCCTATACCTAAATCATCAACTTTTCTTAATAAAGCCGTTTTTGTGGAAAAATAGTTATTTATGATACCTACAAGTGATGGAAGTGGCATTTTATTTTGTGAGTGGGGAATATTGCGAAACGAACGTCAGCGAGTGGAGCAAATCCATGTATCATACACATTTTTGTGTACAACAGTTACAGCTAGTAATAAAAAAAAAACAAAAAAATTAATGAGGTCCATGGGATTCGAACACACGATCTTTGGATTACAAGGCAGATGCTTCAACTACATACACCAGCGCACATGTTTATTTAAATGTTATTATTGGTTATTCATAAAGGACTTTCTACAGTTGAATTGAATAGTAGGTACTTCGTCAGTTACTTCACAGGGAATAAATATTACCAATTGCACAAACTGCCAAATACATGTGTGAACTTTTCTAAATAATTCTTTCTAAGTAGATGTTCTGATTGTTTCTATTAAAGAGATTTTTAATGACAGTTCGGACAGTTGTATAAAATATTTAAAGAATTTGATTTTAGGTGGCCGTGGAAGTATCAAGCTTATGACAGCTTGGTGACTTTTATAAGTAATTAACTAATGGTTATTGACGGTGTTTTAAAAAATCGCCAAAAATGAATTCTATTGACTATTCAAACGAAGTTCTTATGAAATTATTTATTATACACGGGCAGTGTGATCAAATCATTGCCAGAACTTGCAGAAAATTCAACCAAATGTATCCTGAATTAACACCAATGAACGAGAGGAAGTTTGTAAGATTACAAAATAATTTCCTTAACTATGGCTTAAAGTTAAAAGCGCCTTCAACATTACCAAAACCTGTTACTTTAAATGAGGAAAATACTGTTAACGTCTTGGCATATGTTTATGCATATCCAGAAGCTTCCGTTCGCAGTGCAGAAAAAGATTTGGGTGTATCACATGCTTCAGTACAACGAATTTTGGAAAATCACGAAATGCATCCGTATAAATTTACCAAAGTTCAAGCTCTCAAAGTAGAAGACTTTGAACGCAGAGTGCATTTTTGCGAATCCCTTCTAATACATATACAGGAAGATCGGAAATTTTTGTCAAATATAATTTGGAGCGACGAATCAAAATTTACGAGGGATGGCATTTTTAATAGAAGGAATAAACATTTTTGGGCTGATCATAATCCTCATGTGACAAAAGAAATGGGTTTTCAAGAAAAATTTTCCCTGAATGTGTTTTGTATTTTGAAGAAAAATAAAATTAGCTTTTTTATTTATGAAGACACACTGAATGCAGAGAGATATCTTCATATTTTAAGGACGACTGTTACCGATTTCCTTGAAAACTTGCCTTTAGAGGAATATAGGAATTCGTGGTTTCAACTGGACGGAGCGCCAGCTCATTGCACTCAGGAAGTTTCCAGGAAACTTCACCAAATGTTTGACGATCGTTGGTTTAGGCGTTTAGGGCCGTGGGATTGGCCACCGAGATCACCCGATCTCACGCCACTTGACTTTTTTTTATGAGGTGTTTTAAAAGAAAGGGTGTACAGTACTCCAGTGCCTACCAAAGAAGAACTGCGACGGCGAATAGTGCGGTGTATTGAAGATCTAGATCCCCATGAAATTGAAAAAGCAACGACAAGTCGCGTACAAAAGAATATTTTAAAATGTTTAGAATGTAATGGACAACATTTCCAGCATTTATTGTAAAAATGTGATATTTTGTTTACAATTTTGTTATTTTTAATCCTCCTAATTCTGTTTTTTTCTGTACTTTCACATGTTATATTCCAGAAAATGTACTTTTTACCTAGAAATGCCTGGTTTTTGGACAGTTGTTCCCTGGAAACTTTCAGCCATAGTTAAGAAAATTATTTTGTAATCTTACATACTTCCTCTCGTTCATTGGTGTTAATTCAGGATACCTTTGGTTGAAATTTCTGCAAGTTCTGGCAATGATTTGATCACACTGTCCGTGTATAATAAATAATTTCATAAGAACTTTGTTTGAATAATCGATATTTGCATTCACTTTGGAAGATAATTTGAAACACCGTCGATAACTATTCGTAAATTACTTATAAAAGTTACCAAACTGTTATAAGCTTAACAAATCCACTGTTACCTAAAACCAAATTCTTAAAAAGCAATTTTATTAAGAAAAGTTGATGATTCAATTCAATTTATCGAGTAATATACATGGGGTTTCATTTGAAAAAATGAACTTTCTACCACTTTTATGCATTATGGAAATAACAGTAATTTTAGCACGCCCTGTATGATATGGAGTCGATTTCTTGGTGTTAAGTAAATACTTCGAATTTGTCCAACCTATAATCAAAATATCAACTTTTCATGAATTGAGAGTACTGATGTACTAAAGTTCAATTAGGGCTATGTTTTGGACCATATTTAACACAAATAATTTTTTATTTCGAAAACAGATAGAGATAGGTATAGGAGATTATTAACAAAAAAGTATTATAATGAAAGAGCGATTCAAAAAATGAGTTAATATACGGGGTGTTCTATTTAAAAAAATAAAGTTGCTATTTTTTTTTGATAGACGTGGCAACGCCGCAAAGCTGACAATATTTTAGATCGATAGATCAGGTAACAAAATGTAAGATGTGAAATTTTCAGGGAAATGCTGCTTTGCGTTTACCATAAACGTCTAACCTACCATCGACCGTGAGACACGCTGTAGACCTACATTACAATCACATTACAATCACATTGATAGGTAGTTTCTTTACGTTTTTTTTTCATAGAACATACTGCGCATCTTCTAACTGGAATTTTCGCTGTCGGGTTTGGTTTCGGTATTTTTCTAACGAGGTGTCTAGCTGTAAGCCGTAATGGGTCTTCTGTTTGCCTGTGCCTAGGGAGAGACGTTGTTGCTTCTGGTTCGGTGTATTTCTGGAAAATCTGTCGAGTTATTTCCAGTTGGAAGTCAGCTATACTACTTGTTTTCTTATCTTCTAAATCATAAAGCGCATGAGAATTTATGATAACCATATCATGGAAGTGTAAAAATAACTTTTTATACCATTTGACAGTTTTACGCCCTGAATCTATAGAACTGATCAACATATCCGTTTGATCAACTCCCCCCATATTTTTATTATAATCTAGGATGCAATTGGGTTTCATCACGTCAGGCCCATATTTACATTTCTTGCGGGACATACCATAGTCATGTGCTGTTGTTATCATATAAATTTCTTTTTTATTGCACCATTTCAGAACAAGATGTGGACCACTAGTTCGAAAAGTCATCTCACCTCCAGCCAGTTTGTCTGACATCTTTGGCATGCATTTTCTTTTTTTATTCACTGTTCCACAAACGTTTGTTTTATTGTCATGTAATAATTTTGCCAATCCAGGACTATTGTACCAATTATCCATGTATAGGACGTGATTTTTTCCTAAATAATGCTTCATCATCGTAAGGACAATCTGTCCCGATTTCCCTATTATTTCAATGTTTTTTTCTAAGGGATCCAGATCAGTACCAGACCCAGTATAAACAATAACACTTAGGCAGTATTTTGTTGTAGAATCGCACAACATAAATAATTTCACACCAAAGCGATGTCTCTTACTTTTTATGCATTGCCAAATGACAATCGACCTCTGAAAAGAACCAGACTTTCATCCAAACATAAATTTTGGAAAGGCAAAAAAACTTCACGAAATCTTGTATTCAGGTGGTCTACGACGAATCTTATCTTATACAGCTTATCGTTATTTGGATGTATTGAATTATCACAAAAATGAAGAATCTTCATGATAAAGAAAAATCTATCCCTTTTCATCACTCTCGCAAAATAAGGCGTTTGTAGCAATGGGTCAGTGGACCAATACTCATGAATTCTCAATTTCTTGCACCTAGTCATAAGCAGTGTAAGACCAAGAAAGGAATAAAATTCATTTATTGAAATTTGCTTAGGATTCCGGTGTTTCTTAGTAAAATTTTCATCAGCATTGCTCAAGTACATTTGTCTATTACTTTCGTCTACGATTCTCTGAACAAAATCTTGAGAAAAGAATAATTCATAAAGATCCAGTGGTTTTGACAATGCTGAATGAATCAAAAATATTGAAATCCGAATACAATAAATAAATTTGGATATCTTACCTATTTCTGGGATCTGACAACCACTATTGTTCTCTACAAATGAACCATGAATGATAGGTTCAAATTCAGGATTGTGTGTCCAGTTGAATGAAAATGTTGAATGTTCAGGTTCATCACGTTCTGCTACTTCATCAGTTTCCAATTGGTCTCTGTCATCATCTGAGTCACTTTTCTCATTATCATTTGGCTGAAAATCTTCGTCATCTGGCGGAAAAACTTCATCTTCGGGCGGAAAATCTTCGTCTTCACTTTCCCCACTGGAGAATACTATCTCCACATCACTATAATCAGCTAAAATAAGTCTATCTGCAATTTCCTCCAATTGTTTTTGAGTAAGAAACTGCCGCCATATTGACAGTACCAAAAAATGCACAAAACTGAAGCACGTGTCGCGATGTTACCGCCACCCAAGATGTATAGAAACCATCAGAGAAGTTAAGTAAAACTCGAAGTCGTCTCCACAATATATATTTCAACCCAATGTTGAGGGGAGGTATGTAAACGCAAGTTTCACAAGAAACTTAAGGGTTTGCGTTACATAAAATTGAAAAACATGTTTTCATGCATAGTAATGCTCATCTTCAGTTGAAGTAATACAGGGTTAAACTGAAATCGGTAAAGAACAATAATTACAATTTTGAAAAAGTATGAGACCAGCAAAAAGATAAAACTTGGATTCAAAATGGATACACACATGGCATGGAGAACTGAAGTGTAAAACTTAATATAAATGTATAAAAACTTGAAGATGTGTGGCGCAAATTAGGGCCAACACATTATTATTAAGGGGGAATGGTTGGGGACCATTCTAATAGTGGAACCACCATCAGTAACATTCGTTATAATTATTGAAACAATTTGTCGAATATCAAACACCAATTTCGTGTAGCGCAGAATGAAGAAGAAAGAATAAGCTTGAAAAGGTCGATAATAAAGACTTGATTTTAAACCGTAGCGTCCTCTATCGGCGAATAGAAGAAGCTGTTAAGAAATGAAATAATATCAAAATAATTTAGTGTAGGTAACTACCTGACTAAGAAACAAAATCAGTAAGAGAAAACACAAAAGTTGGGATAGAAAACTGCAATTTAAAGTAGATAACCACTTGATTAATGGTAAAATTGTAAGGTATTGAAGAAGGAAATACAATCAAAATTAATTTGTTCATTCAACGATTCCGAATTCCGGTCCTTATTAACTCTATTGATTTAAAAAATCTCCAGAATATTAAGTTTAGGGCCTTTATTGCAAACATGTAAAATTTTTAGATCTGAAACAATATCAAAACTTTTGTGTTTTCTCTTACTGATTTTGTTTCTTAGTCAGGTAGTTACCTACACTAAATTATTTTGATATTATTTCATTTCTTAACAGCTTCTTCTATTCGCCGATAGAGGACGCTACGGTTTAAAATCAAGTCTTTATTATCGACCTTTTCAAGCTTATTCTTTCTTCTTCATTCTGCGCTACACGAAATTGGTGTTTGATATTCGACAAATTGTTTCAATAATTATAACGAATGTTACTGATGGTGGTTCCACTATTAGAATGGTCCCCAACCATTCCCCCTTAATAATAATGTGTTGGCCCTAATTTGCGCCACACATCTTCAAGTTTTTATACATTTATATTAAGTTTTACACTTCAGTTCTCCATGCCATGTGAGTATCCACTTTGAATCCAAGTTTTATCTTTTTGCTGGTCTCATACTTTTTCAAAATTGTAATTATTGTTCTTTACCGATTTCAGTTTAACCATTGTTTATATAGAAGATAGTTAGTCAACCTTATGGGATTATAATTGGATCAAAATGGATGCGACATGTAGATGGCGATAGTGAGCTCGCATCCAAGTCATGTCGTAACTTCAGTGATCTGGCCTCCAAGTCATGTCGTAACTTGATTAAAACAATGGAAAAGCATTAAAATCAGGGTTTTTTGAAGAAACCTGCATTAAAATGACGTCAAATATTCATGTTTGTAACTAATCACGCTAGATGACACTCGCGTTTGTGTCCAATACCTTTTCCACAGGCATTGACTATGTTCTATTTAAACAATGGTTTAACCCTGTATTACTTCAACTGAAGATGAGCATTACTATGCTTGAAAACATGTTTTTGAATTTTATGTAACGCAAACCCTTAAGTTTCTTGTGAAACTTGCGTTTACATACCTCCCCTCAACATTGGGTTGAAATATATATTGTGGAGACGACTTCGAGTTTTACTTAACTTCTCTGACATTGAAACTCCACTTTGAGTATGGGCTACTTCCTTCAAAAGAAACCATGGTGTTATCACTGATTCGCTTTTGTTTCAACAAAGTTGTTGAGACTGTAATTGCACTGATACCGTTGGCTTCATTCGTCGATGGATTAGCATAAGTCATTATGATAGAGAGTACTACCACCATATGCGCTTAGGGGCGACTGAACAAAAAAGGTGGCGTATTTGCTATTCCAACTGCAGGAAAACCCCGAAAAAACTTACAGTACCATCAGAGGAGTCACTGAGGCGATAATGAGCGATAACGAGATTAAAAATACTAACACTTACGCTCATCATTACACCAATGACCCCTTCATGTGGCAGTCATATAAAAAAATACAACTCAAAAAGTGACTTAGATGGAAACAATAAAAAGCATTTGAATTCTAGTATGTTCGATTCATGCTTGAATTATGAGTTTCAAACCCCATCATTATAGAACTCTTGCAAACTGTACACTCTTTCAGACGACAAACACTTTACATCCTTTCTAAACCAAAAAAGTGATTTGATACTTCTAATGTTTGATGGAAGGTGAATAAACGTTATGAATTATTGAATTTTTGTTAGGGGTACTTTTAGAGATTGGCAATTTCAATTAATTATTTTGTCATATTATATGATCAAAAGAACTACCAATAGTAAATTTTATTTTATGCTTGTATATCATACAGAAAGTTTTAATTATGAAAATTGCAACAATCGTTGAAATTTTATGTTTTAAAAACAGTGGCCGACATAAATCCCAATACTTTGCATAAATATCGTAGAACACGCTTCTGCAAAATTAGAACATTTTGAAATCGATAACCACAACAAACTCCCCAAAATGTTATTCTATACCGGAAATGTGATTCAATAAGATAATGCTTGGATTCATAAAGAGACAAACTCAAAACATGAGTGACTGATGCAACAAGGAAAGGTTGAAAATAATTCAGGGTAGAAAATTTATTATTTATAAAATAAAAATATCTTTTCATAGATTTGGTTCTTATAGAGAAAACCTATGGTAAAACTTCAAATTCTTTATGATAGACGCAAACTTGCATTGGATTTCTTTTTGCACAAAATTATAAATAATGCTATAAATCTAGCTACATTGTATATACATGCTCATCCCCGGAACACTTTCTACACCCAATATCGCTGAACTAATTATGGTAGCACTTCGTTCACATCTAGACTTCAAAACATTTACAATAAAATAGTATATTGTACAATGAGCATGAAATGACATACACTCGTACTACAAAATTTCATATACCTACTCGTGGGAAATGTATGTCATTTCATGCTCATTGTACACTATACTTTTTCTACGACCATTTGAATCATTAACAAATCTGTAATATTTTTAATAATCCTTTTTATCATAAACTCTCCTGCCGTCATTTTTACATGGTTTAGATAATTTTTTCTTTCTTCACCCGTTGAATGAAACATCTGGTTTTTCCTTTTTGTACACGTACCTACCTACGTCGTGAAACAAATAACATTCAAAATTTTCAAATTTTGACGACTTGGAAATAAAAAAACTTTATGCAGAAAAAATCAAACACTAATCGATTTCATAAAATGAAAAAAAAAATGTGGCTGCGTGGATTTGAACCCTCGCTCCCACCATCCAAAGTCCATGTGTAATCAATCTTTTACTGAAATTATTCTGGTTTTATGAAAAGAAAATCATGCCTTTATCAGAGGATAGGCATTATCAGGAGCTTCTGATATACATTTATTAATTTGATCTGTAGAAAATGATTTGGATTTCCTTGGTTGATACCCGTCGGATTTTTTCTTGAGAAATGCTTTCAGCTTTTTATAATCGGATATGTCCAAATCTTGATTGATACTTAGCATCATTTTTAACATCGAATATTGACTCCAAAGGGTGGAAGATTTGAATTTCTTCGATATATCGGCAAAATATACCAAAAGGACGCTTTCGTAGAAAGATGATGTGTGCTGCGAGTACCAATTAATAAAAGATTTGAAAGCAGATTCATATTTCTTGTTTGAAAATTCTGTTAATAAATTTGATGAGGTGAGCTTAGCCATTTCGGTAATATTTGGCGGTGTCAATGTTAAATCATCCTCACTATCGCTAATCATTTTTAATGACTTAATTTTTTCAATCGAATTTTGTAATTATCTACTGATGTGAAATGTCAAATTATTAGACAAACGTAAACAAACTTGATTCGATATTATTTATGTTCATAAAATAGGGATATTCACAAAAATATAAAACTGCGCATAAATGCAATAAAACCATCCATTATGTCCTTATAATTAGATCTGTAAAGTTTAATGAAATTCCAGAGAGGCGTTAGCCCAAAATCTTCATTTGAAATGGCCGCATTCGTTTGAATGCACGAAACGCTCTCCGATTGGCCTGACGTCAGCGATTCGGTCGTGAGTCCCGCGCGAAAACGAAAACAGGTGCATTCGCTTCACATTGAACGCTGGCATTTCTGTCGAAGTAAAGCCCTGACCTTGTGTTTCGTGTGTTATTTGTTCTACTGGAAACAGCATAATGGAAGAGAGGTTTCAGAAGGCTTATTCCCATAATTTGCCCACAGTAGATGTTGTTATGGTGTCTGACTTTTTAACACAATGCAAAAACCTGAATCAACCGCAAACAAAAGGAGTAAAGGCTAAACAGAGAGTGTATACGTGCATATTTTGATAATTCATTGTATGGCAGAGACTATATAGTGATCCTGCTAACAATAATAGTGATGGTAATATGCACATTTGTTCAAAATCATGTTAAACTTTTATATAAGATTTGTCAGGTGAAAATAGCGGCAATAAAATAAGTTAGGTGAAGTATCGCAATTTCTGAATAAAAATACCTACCTATATGGCACTGTCGTGTTTATTAAAATAACATATTTATCAAATTCAGTAGCTAATGACAATGTTTGGTTTACTTCGATAATAAGACTAAACGAACTTCTGGTTTCCAAAAGCTCTAGAAACATTTCTTTTTGTTTGGAAACGCCCGTGTACATTCGCAATTTTTTTTTACAATGTCCATAAACATATCTCTGAACTTAACCTGCTTATTTTGTTCATCACTCAACTTATTACTACTATCACTGATACCGTCACTTGAATGAAAACTTTCTGATAACGAAGGACTACCTGTAGTAACGTCTGCGACCTCTGATGTATTACTGTCACTCTTGAAACACAAATGTTATTGTTTGTCGCTGCTCGGAACGACGGGATTCGCTAACGTAATAAGCGATGTTCCAAATTTTTTTACAGCTTTTGGCAATGTTACCTGGATGGCTTTGCTACGATAGTGAATTACGTGAGCCTGGCAAGAAAAATCCATCTTAAACATTGAGTTATCGGTGACTTCGAGTAAATTTGATGTACTCGGTAGTATTAGCATTGTTGAATCATCATTATCAATTGAGCTCTTGCGTATATTCAGTTCAGATTCATTCAAAATTTCAGAAATTTTCCTTTTTCTTGATCTTATTTCGCTACTCAAACGGTGAGTGTTTTTTTTTATCCGCCTGCCAACTGAAAATATGCGGTACTACTTCCGGTTCGAGCTTTAACTTTACTAAACTTATATTCATAATAGTTTTCCATATCTTCTGCAAGCTGTAAACATCAAATTGTTTAATATTTCGTTAGTAATACTTACAAAGACCCTGATTCACGTTGAAATGATCTTCACAACAAAAAAATACTGTTTTTACGAACACATCTTTTATATTCCTTCTTACAGTAGTAAACCATTTCTTTTTTTTTTCGAAAGATTTCGTGGAACTGTTGTGAATATTTTTGGATGTGTCTACACATCCAGGAACAAAACACCACTTATTAACATTCATTTTGAAACATTAATACAGACGAAATCCATCGAAACCCACTGCTGTAAATCATCAACACATAAAAGCGCGCGGCATTATGATGCACTTCGCTGAGCGGATCGCTACACTATCAAAGATGTGACGTCATCGCTGCTAGCCTCGTGTAGGGTACGTTTTCTAGCTTCGCTGAGTTCAACCTTCTTGTTTTGCGTTTATTTAATCACATTTACATTAATAATAATAATTAATAATAAAGTTTATTCATAATGGATTACAATTTTTTTTATAATACAATATATAAGGTATGAATAAACTAGAAAATTTCCTTACGAAGTGGAACTTGTAGTGAGGTGAGAAATATACATATATATATATATATATATATATATATATATATATATATGAATATAAAAACATTAAATTAAACAATTTCTTCAAATTAAATTATTGAAATGAAATTATTGAGTTGAAAGATTCATACATTTATCATGTTGTGAAAAAAATTACGATCTTTTTTGAATATCCAATCCTTCACTTTAATTTTGTATGAATAAAAAGATTATGTTTTTATAATCTCTTTTGGAACTATATCGAAAACTTTTCCTATAATATTTGTATAATTTCTAGTGGATTTATTTTTATTGAGTTTATTTTTTAAAGTTATATCATTTTTATATCTAGTGTTATATGAATGATAATTAAAATTGATGCAATTTTTGTTTTTGAAGATATAAATCAACATTCTATATACAAATAACTGAACAATATCAAATTTTCTTCTTATTTTATAAAGAACATCGGAAGAAAACATAAAATTTCGATTATAAATCACTTCCAAATTATACATTAAAGGACCCCGCAAACACCTTATTGGATTTGGGTCCCGGTGGATTTTTTTGAATTTTTGGTATGATGTAGTCCATGTTATTCTCAACCAATGTTACCATTGCGCCAACTCAAAAAAATTAACAGTTTTGCTGCTAGGGGGCGTTGAAATCACCCCTAGCGCAGATTAGACTATTTATTTTTGAATCCGGTAACAATATGTTCACTTGTTTCATTATTGCTAACGTTGCACAATATTGTGCTGTTTTATAAAAAAAATGTTACCCCCCTCCTTCTTCCCCCCAACTCCTATTACGTAACGAAAAAGAAAATATTTCTTGGGTGCTTTTAAATGTATCGTCGAACGTTTAAATATGCCTTAATAAGGGAAATAGCAGTTTTGTATGATTATCCCCCCTCCCCCAGAAAGCGCAAAATGAAAAAATTTCGGTGGATTTTTCTGAATTTTTAATATGATGTAGTTCAAGTTATTTTGAATCGAAAATAATTGGGTGACAAACCCCGAAAATGAATAGTTTTGATGCTAGGGGGCGTTGAAATCTCATTTTGCTCAGAATAGACTATTTATTAATATAGGCTGAAACAATATCTCTACGTATTGTAGTTTAGATTATGCTGAACAATTGTGTGATTTCTTATTAAAAAAAAATCTGAAACCTCCCCCTTACCCCCAACCCCTATTTTAAAACACGATATTTATTGTAAATGCTTTATCAAAATAAATGTTTAAATCAGCTAAAATTAGGGAAACTGTACAGTGGTTCAATTTTACCTTTTCCTCCATTCAAAAAAAATATTGGTGGATTCAAAGGAAGAGGGGAGAGATTAAATTAAACAACTGTACGATTTCCTTCATTATTTGAACTGATTAAAACATTTATTTTGATAAAACATTTATTTTGATAAAGCATTTACAAGTAGTCAAGAATAATTTTTTTTGTGTTTTAAAATAGGGGTTGGGGGTAAGGGGGAGGTTTCAGATTTTTTTATAAGAAATCACACAATTGTTCAGCATAATCTAAACTACAATACATAGAGAAATTGTTTCAGCCTATAATAATAAATAGTCTATTCTGAGCAAAATGAGATTTCAACGCCCCCTAGCATCAAAACTATTCATTTTCGGGGTTTGTCACCCAATTATTCTCGATTCAAAATAACTTGAACTACATCATATTAAAAATTCAGAAAAATCCACCGAAATTTTTTCATTTTGTGTCTTTCGGGGGGAGGGGGGATAATCATACAAAACTGCTATTTCCCTTATTAAGGCATATTTAAACGTTCGACGATACATTTAAAAGCACCCAAGAAATATTTTCTTTTTCGTTACGTAATAGGAGTTGGGGGGAAGAAGGAGGGGGGTAACATTTTTTTTATAAAACAGCACAATATTGTGCAACTTTGGCAACAATGAAACAAGTGAACATATTGTTACCGGATTCAAAAATAAATAGTCTAATATGCGCTAGGGGTGATTTCCACGCACCCTAGCAGCAAAACTGTTCATTATTTTGAGTTGGCGCAATGGTAACATTAGTTGAGAATAACATGGACTACATCATACCAAAAATTCAAAAAAATCCACCGGGACCCAAATCCCATAAGGTGTTTGCGGGGTCCTTTTGTTTTACTCCACCCCATCCAAGAATGCCATAGGTCAATTGAGACTGTATCAATGAAAAGTATAACATCTCAAGATGTTTCATTGCAAGAAATTTTTTTAAAAACTTGAATTTGGGAAGAAGACATCTCAATTTTTTCACAAGGAAGGAAATTTGATGGTTCCATCTCAAATGTCTGTCAAATTTGATTCCTAGATATTTTATACATTCAGTTTCATGAATTTTAAAGTTACTGTCAATTTTAAGTGGGCCTAAATTTGGTAAAGAATTTTCAAAGCAGGTGAATGGGAGATAATAACTTTTATCAAAATTTATTGTAAGTGAATTTTGGTCAAACCAGCATTTAATTATTTTTAAATCTCCTTGTACAGTTTGTTTCAATGCAATCCAGGTAGAATCATTATAAAAAATAACAGTATCATCCGCAAATGCATGAATTTTTCCATTACACTTTAATTTAAAAAGATCATTGAGAAAGATATTGAATAGTAATGGACCTAAAACACTGCCTTGCGGTACTCCATAACAAAGTGAGGTGACAAATTGCATGTTCAGTGGAAACATTTTGCCGAAATCCGAACTGATTTAGAGACAAAAAATTTATATGATTTAGATATTTTTCAATTCTCACTTTTAATATTTTTTCAAAAATTTTTGCTATGCTTGAAATCAAAGTGATTGGCCTATAATTTTCCATTTTATTTTTATTACCATTTTTATATATTGGTTATAATACCAATTTTGAAAGAACTGGGACATACTCCAGATTTAAAAATAACGTTTAAAAGATGTACTAAGGGATCAGAAATTTGAGACTTTTTGTGCTGGTAATGTGTTTTTAGACAGAAATAACTGTCGAAATGCATTATAATTAAAAATTAGTAGACAAACCTATTCGTTAAAACTTACCTATAATGACAGTCTAGTAGTTCATGAAAGTCGTAGGAAATGAAATATTTCGATACAGCTAGCCCGTGGGAAATGAAAATCGGTGTTACTACGTGGTAGGTTTCTTAATCGAAGACGCAATTGAAATGTTCATTTTTCTTAAAGATCGTAGAAAAAAATTATTTCTAGGGATTTTTTATAAGACACCAAAATTAGGAAATGAAAGAAGGCTAGATATCTGTAACAAATAGCTGCAATATAAATGCTTATGTTATTGATACCCCAAAAATCACTGATCACTCTGTTATTACAATAAGTTGTTTCAAATCTAAACTTAAAAATATTGCAAAAATAATAAAAACAAGGAAATATTCAGATGACACTTACAAGAACATAAATATGGAACTGCTTTCTCAAAACTGGTTATTAAATTCAATAGACGTTAATAATATTTTGGATGACATTATTTCAAAAACTACAATCACTGTTGACAAACTATTTCTTATATTTCTTATATGCTGAATTCCCTTCAGTGGTTACCAGTAAAGAAAAGGTTATACTTTTTAACAATGGTTTTTATTTTTAAGATTGTCAAGGGTTTGCAACCAGCTTATTTTAATGATTATGTGATTTTAAATAGAGATATTCATCATCATAACACCAGAAACAATAACAACTTCCATATTAGTAGAACAAATTCAAGAAGATGCATGAATAACCTATTTTTTAAAGGTTTGAATGAATTCAACAAACTCCCAATATATCTGAAAAATTCTAATAATGTTGTTAATTTTAAGAAGAGTCTAGTGTCATTTTTAGATGATTTGTAATGTGATACTTTTTAATGTTATTTATATTTTTATTATTTCAAGTTTTAATATTATCTTTATAAAATTATAAAATTGTGTATATCTTTGATGATCATATGAATGTTTGTAAATTAGATTTTTATCTATTTCAAATAAAACTACTACTACTATTAAGTATAATTGATAATCACTAGGAGAATATATTTCCAAAGTTATGTAATTTATTACCTCAACGTGCATGCTAATCTTTCAGATGCAGATATAGGTTCTCGAAAAGTGGTCCTTTGTTTTTCTAGTAACGGTCCAACTTTGCTTAGGAGTAAATCGAAATGCTCTGCGCTCATTCACATATAATTAAAATGTAGCTGTGGGTCACTTCTCTTTTCCCGTATCAAACAATGAAAATGGCCACTTTCACTCCTATGTTTAAAAATCTCCCTTATCCAAAATCTGTGTTGCCTTTTTCTTTTTTTCATTAATAAAACACATAAATTGATCGATTTTTTCCAATGATCATATTGGAGTAGGTAATTGTAATAATCTTTGGTACGGGCTATGTCCATATTTTTTCAATATTTCGAGATTATAATTTATAAATCTAGTGGAATCCGCCAAAAGTTGAAGTGATGGCAACTTATTTGCGTATCCGCAATTGGGCAAAATCTTTCAGTTTCAAATCATCCAATAGAATCCTGACACTGAAAATCCGCTTCTGATTTTCCGCCTAGTGGAAACCCGTCTTTACGAACGAGTGCGGAAATATTTCATACGAGTGTGACTAGATGATAAACTACGAGCCATAGTTGAGTGGTTTGTCATCTTGTCTAGTTTCCGCACGAGCTTTACACTATGCAGTAAAACAAAATACTACAGAATTCTACTCAGAACATTATCCCATAGCCCCATTATACCTATCTGAAAACACTATATTTACATGCTTATTTAGCATACTGAAAAAGGGTTTTTTCCGTGCACTGGTGTCTTTATATCTGCCTATTTACATGTCAAAATTAAATAATATGTTGTTGGCAGTTCTCTAGAAGTCGCAAATTGTTTGAATATATCCTCACCAACAGGGTAAATAATGCTTGTTTTGTGGCAATTTCAGGATATTTTTGTACCATAAATATTTCTATAATTAAGGTTTTTGTTCCTTCATCATTGAAAATAAATTTCTCTTAACAATCTGTGTTTTTCAGGTAGATATAATGAAAAATATCGTTCATTACTCATCCAGAAATGCTTTTCCCGTGCTTGCACATGTCGCGCACGCACGGAAAAAGCCTATTTTCTGAACTCGTAATAAAATATACTATTTTACCTATGTACATCTGGAATTTCATGTTATTATGTGTTGTACCATTATGAATAAATAAACATTTACAGTTTATGAGAAAAATACAAAGAACCGATGATTTTTTTTGCAGAAATAAATCAGTGGGGTCTTTTGATATTTCATTTGTAATAGTCTAGGTACTGAAGTAGTAAACATAAACATTCAAAAAAGTAATACAAAGTATTTTTCTTGAAATGACCATCGCATCCAACATCATTTCAGTATGCTATGAGAAACTCTCCATCTATTTTGTGAAATATTCTGTTTCAGATCTCATTGATGCGTGATTCATCATCTAGTTCACCAAATGAAAGCTTTAGTTCTCAAAGAAGTTTGAGATCTAATGGCCCAGCTTCTTTGAATGGAAATACAAAGGGAATAATTTCCTCAAATAAGTCATCACCATCATCAAAGTAAGTATGTTTTTTAATATACATGGTAACCTAAATTGATTGAGCTGTTAGGAAATTGGTAAAGCTCGAATTATTATGATATCTTTTAGGCGTGTAAAATATTTCTCTGCTCTTTTTTCGAAATTATTTCATTATCTTAACCATTTCTAGATTGGAAAAGGGTATTATATTGAATGAACATACAGGAAAATTTACTAATGAAACTTTGATGGTTACTTTTGTCAACTTGAATCCTCTCAAACTTATCGAAATACAAATATTTTTAGAAAAATGTTTTTTTTTATTGTATAAATAATTTCCAGTCAGAACAAGTTCTGGTATAAGGAAGTTTGAATGTACATCAATGATAAAATAAAGTAATCTAATTCTAATACATTATCAAATAATACAAATAATTCATAAATTCATAAAGTTTTGTACTATTCTTATGAACATCATTTTAATAGTAACATTTCTTTCAAATTTTTGGAAAATGAAATTATCGTTTTTGAATTTTTTATTTGTTCTGGTAATTTATTAAATGTTTCTATAGAGCTGAAAATTGGAATTGATTTTCCTTTGTTGGAATGGATATTGTCCAAGTGAAAGTGGTTCAAAATCCGAGTATTATGACTATGTAATTTGGAATTTTTCTGAATTGTTGTATTACTCTTTTGAATATTTTTGGTTAATTTGAATGCAAATTTAGCTTTTTCAAATTTAATAAGTTGGTTCAATGTCACATTATTGGTGTTTTTGTACAAATCTGAAGATGGTGTATCCCAAGGTTTACAAAATATTACTTTTATTGCGTTATTCATCAATCTATAAATAATTTCTTTTTGTTTTTGACTGCATGATGACCACACTGTGATCATATATCTGATTCGAGAGATAATATGTGCGTTGTATATTAACAATTGAATATTTTTTCTTAGAAATTGTATTCTTCTGATAGCTCCTATCAGAGGAATAATAGAATTTTTTATTTTCTCTATATGACTCACAAAATTAAAATTTTTGTCAATAATCAGACCCAAATACTTGTGTTTCTCAACTTCAGCAATAGTTTTGTTTTTAATTATGTTTAATTTGATGTTTTCCATATTCTTTTGTTTAAATATCATATAGACAGTTTTTTTCTGAATTAATAGCTAAATTAAGTTCATTCAACCATATTTCAATTGTTTTAATATCTTTTTCCAAATTTGTTTTTAAGGTTTGAACATTTTTAGATTTGTGATAGAGTACAGTATCATCAGCAAAAGAAAAATGCGTACCAATTAGTCATAATGCTATTAACATAAATCAAAAAAAGAATTGGCGCCAAAACAGAACCCTGCGGAACTCCAAATGTTGATACTTTTTCGTAACTTTTATATTGGTCAATAAGTGCATATTGTACACGATTTCGGAAATAATTTTGAAATATATTCAATGCATGTCCTCTTATACAGTGTTGTAATTTGGGGTATGAAGATCAGAAATAAAACTTGTTCAGCTATCTTCACTTTAGGTCGTCTATTGATAACTCAGAATTTAGCAAGTTACAAAAATGCCGGTAGGCAAAAATAACAGAAGTACACATGTACGGTATCGATAATGTAATAATCCTCGTTTCAACGAAGAAATTCTATTTTATAGCTGACGCTCAAGAGACGCATGTTCGTCATTAGGACGCTGTCGCGTGGTGATTCTTACCAATAGAAACTTGACATGCCTAGTAATATATGTAGCACAATAATAGTCAGCAGTTTGAAGTTCGTTTTGAAAATATAAGTAGAAAAATAGGATTGTTTGCAATATGACATCATGATTGAAAATATAATATTTAAACAGTAATAACAGTAGCACCTCGTAGAGGGTGTGAAGGATACTTCACAACACCAGGTTATTTAAGATGTGTCTAATAGAATTGTATGATTGACAGTGTCAAAAGCTTTTTTAAGATCAATGAATATTGCAACACCATAATTACTTGAATCCAAAGTTTCATGGATACTACTTATAAAGTCAGTAACTGCTGCTTGGGTATTGGAATGTTGTTGGAATGCATATTGAAATTTATCAAAACCAATATTAGCATTGATGAAATCAACTAATTGGATTTTCAACACTTTTTCAAAAATGCAATTGGACGATAATTTGAAATGTTTTTTCTGTCACCTCCTTTATAAATAGGTTTCAAAATTGTTCTCTTCAAATAGTCTGGAAAAATACCATTTTCTAGACAATTATTAATAATTAAGGATAAAGGTAAGCTTACTAGATCAACATTATCCTTTAAATTGTTTGAAGTAATTTGATCTTCACCAGGTGCTGTATGCGATTTGAGAGTCATAATTATTTTATTAATTTCTTCATCTGAAACTGGCTTCAAAAAAATTTACTTTTTATATGGTGACAAATTTTTCAATACAGTTTTGAATTGTTTAGATAATGTTAAACCAATTTCTGTGAAGAAGTTAATGAATTCATTACATATATCATTTGCATTATTCAGTAGTACACCGGTCTTACTCATAATTTGGTTGATTGGTATTTGCTTTTTTTTCTTATTAGTTCCAATGTTATTATTAATCACTTTCCATATTTTTTTAGGGTTTGTCCCAGCACTTTCAAATTGTTTATTTAACTTATCTTTCTTTGAATTTTTGCAACAAATATTTATTTAATTTTTTTATTTTTTATACGTATCTTTCAATTCGCTATTATTAGGATCTTTTTTCAATCTTTTATAATAATTATCCCGAATTTTCATTTTGTTTAGAATATTTTGTGTTATCCAGTTATTATTTCCCCTTGTCCTGAATTTTTTTAAAATGCTCGATTTTTCTTTAGATTCTTTTATAATATTAGGGAGTTCTTGAAATGTTGGTGTATCACATAAGAAATGTAGACTCTCAGAAAAATAATCTCGAAATTTGTTTTTATCCAAAATTTTTATAGTCTTTTCGACCATCTTTGGTTTCATCTTGATAATTTTTTTTGTTTTTATATTTATTAATTTATGATCTGACAGATGAAAATCCTCATAGTCAATAAGAAATGTAGAATGATCTGTTGAGATATTTGTTAGAATATGATCCAAAATTGATTTTGCATTATTATGATTTTTTCTAGTAAAATGGTGTTCATCGACTATGTTGAGTAATTTGTAACCATTAGTTATATATATGCTTTTGTATTCATCGACAACACAATTTTTCTGCAATAAATTTAAATTCATGTCACCTAATAAAATGAGGCTCTTATAAATCCCTGTAATGTGATTGATAATTTTGAAAAATTCTAAATAGTTTACATTGGGTGGTCGATAAATAATACCAATTTTAGGTTTTGGGTTCAAAGAAAGTATTTCAATGATAATGTAATTACAATTTTCTATCGTTTTCTTCTCGATGATGTCAAACTTGAAATCTTCTTTAATGAATATAGATACTCCACCTCTACGACCAGGTTTTCTGCATTCGTGAATTTCTAAATATCCTGGAATTTTTATGAAATGTATTTCATTCGGATATAGCCATGTTTCAGTTATTGTTTAAATATCAACATCTTCTTTTTTCATATATAGTTCAACATCTGTTAATTTGTTTCTCAAGCTTCTTATGTTTAGGTAGGATATTGACAGTTGTTTACTCGTATTAATTTGGGGGTTGTGAGCCATAATCAATTTGGGATTGATATTTGTTTTGATAAAATTTCATAACTGCACAGTTTTTATCATAAGCTGAATGTTTCGTGGGGTGATCTGTTTTGAAATTCAGGTTAGAAAAAGTACAATTTGTACATTTCAGTTCACTGATTTCACAATTAGTCTCTTCATGATTGTTTCCGCATCGAGGGCATTTCACAGTATTTCTACAATTCTTTGAAGAGTGATGAAAACGACAACATTTGAAACATTGTGTGATTTGCTTATTTTCATATACATGCAAATTTTGCCAACTGATGAATAATTTTCCATTATTTTTTTCATATATTTTTCTTAGCAAATTTCCATTTACTTCAGCATGAATAGTATAATAATTTTTATGACTGATGTATTTAACAAAATTCACTTGTAATTTATCATTTTCATTGATAAATTGGTTTTGTGTTCTAATCATCTCTCATACATTTTCTTTATCTGGTGGTGTTTTTTGCTTCAGACCAACAATTTTAATCCTTGGGTTTAGTAGCTTTTTTTCTCCAATTGTATAATTATTTTCAAGTTTGTTTTGAATTTCGTCTTTCAGTTTATTAAAATCATTTTTTTCTTTAAAATTTATTTCTATTCCTCCATTTCTTGTTTTTCTTATGGCAGTAACACCAATTTTGAGTTTGCCAAGATCAATATTTTTAAAAATGTCTTTTTTCGTAGATATTGAGTCTTGATTTGATTTCGGATTGATCACTACGGTTTCAGGAAGCTGGTGATTTTTAATTTCTTTCATCTGACTCAACACTATTTGGGAATATGTAGGAGTGGGAATATTTGGCTTCACATGTATTTTCTCCAACTCTTCAATTTTCTTATTAATTTCATACAGACTATCCATAATTGTATGTTTATCAACAATATTTGTGGTGATCAAATCATAATTATACTGTAACCTCTCATTTTCTTTCTGAAGTTGACTTATTGTTTATCTTTTTCTATTATTAAAAGTTCTTTATTTTCTATTAGGTTCCATAAATGCCGGTTTTCTTCTTTCAGAATTGTTACTGATTCATTTATTTCTTTTTCTTCATTGTTACATTTTTTATTTTCATCCGTATATGAACAGGATCCTTCTTCATAATCAATTTGCATGCACTGGAAGCCTTCACATTTCTCTTGATTTTCTGCATGTGTGCTGTTTCTTTTTTATGTCTAGTCATTTTTCTGTTTCACACGATTGTCTATTTGTGTCGTACTAATGTCACTTCACTTTTCAAAATGACATTTTTATGAAATGTCAGACTTACATATTCAATATATTTTCTTCTGGAATATTGATAATTTCGATGAAACCCAGTCTGTACACTGTCACTTGAATGTTGTTCTTCTTGGAGATACTGTTTCAAAAATATTTTGTATTATATTTGAAGAACAAATCAAATGTCTCTTCACTGCTCAAAATAATGATCAGTGAGCTTAACAACAAATATTGCTAGTCAAACCGTATAAGATGTTCAACAATTTGAAATAAAACGTGTGGTTTCCAAACTAAATCACGACAGAAATAAAAATGATCAAACAAAAATAATTGAAACAACTGGGCACAGGAGAGAAAATCGAAATATATAAGGAACAAATTGATCAATACAAGAAGAACCAAAAACTGTGTCTCAAGAAAGTTTTAATTATTAATTGAACAAAATTTATAGCATGTTACAAGTTTGTGCTTATCGAGAAACTAATACTGGGTGATCGAAAAGTCATGTTAGTTTGTGAAAAAATAAATTTTTTTGGAAAGTCATCTAGAGTTAAGTACCCCTATTTTTCAAAATAGCGAAACAATATTACAACAATTTTGTTGTGATATAATTAAATAATTAGATTATGAATATCAGAGAGCTACCCATGAAATTTATTTTTCAGAATTTTGCGAAAGTATGACTCTATTTACACATAAATATAGTGCATTTATTGTGCGACTTTTATGTCATTTCAGGATCATGATTTCACTAATGAGATGTGTTCCTTGACGAATTCGGCAGAGAATCAATAAATGTGATACAACAACATACACCTAATTGAAATTGGTAATGACGAATTCATTGAAGTATCGAATGTCACTTTTGTACACATCGAGAAAGAAACTGGTTGTGGAAGAGAATACTTTCAGATAATAGACCGTCAGATAACGACAGATTTTGCTGACTCATTTTCTATCTTCTAGGATTTTAACCACTGGAAATTATGTCAGTGTTGAGCCCAAAAAATTAAAATTCAGCGATCGGACGTGTGCTAGGCATATAGAAAAATCATTTTCCTTTTGCAGAAAAAAATTGTTTTTTTTTTATTTTCTCATTTATGGCATTTTAAAACATGAATAGGTATAGCAATTTAATAGTGAAGAACCAAAGCTTGTAAAAAAATTGTTGGTCGCTGATGCATTTTTTCGCTTATGGCAATCAACAGAATGAAATTTAATGTCGTTAGGAACCCGAAAAAAATTTCCCATAAACCGGTCAGCTGTTGAAGTATATTTTGCGGGCGGAAAATTTTGTGAAAATTTTTTGTTTTCCGGCAAACTTTCTCGTGAACGAAATAATGTGGAATAGAAATTTTGTTAATTTTCTCGTTTATGGGAATTGGCATGTAGGAAGAAAAACTGATTTCAAGACTAGAAAAAAAAGCCATAAGTCGGAAACATGATTACGATGTTTTATACAGTGAGGTCCTGAAGTAACGGATACATTAATTTTCTACGTTATTATTTTTTAAGAAAAATGTCGAGTTATGTTTTTGAAAAGACACTCTGTGACATAAAAAAATCACCCCTCCTGCCCCCCCCCCCCTCAGAGTGACAGTCATTCATCCAATTTTTTTAATGGAGCAGGGGATCAGTTGAAAACCTTTGAGATTCACCAATCCATTGAAGAACAGAATTTTTTGGAGTTTCAAATATTTTCAGAAATTCCAAGGAACCTTTGTTATGGGTAGTTTTTAGAGAAACCGAGAATGATAATCTAGAAGATTAGCCCATCTTAGGTCACAACGGTACTTGTAAGTCCAGTGCTATGACATGAGAGACTTGTGCACACATATCCAGTGTGATATGTGTGCTACTGCAGATTGAATTTCATTAACTGATACACCGAATAGCACAAAATATTTATTATTCAATATCACAACTTCTCAATACAATAATTCTCGTACAACATATGAAACGTTCCGTACTCTTCACTTATCAAATAACTACTAACTAAAAATATCTATTACAAAGGCATTGATTCATCAGGCGATGTCTCATTGGATCCGTCAGCTCGGATAACTCAAGTCAGCGTTCTCCACATTCCCTCCATTTTTCTTAGCTTCAAAGGTGGCAACTTCTCGGTCGTTGTTGGCTCTCCTCGATCTGGTTCGGATGCCTCTTGGGATGGTGGTGGTGGTGGTGGTGTTGCTTGAGGGATAGGGCTGGGTCGTTTTTGTGGCATTGTATCTAGTATATCTGTGAGTGAGCCTGTATTTGTAGCTGGCTCATGAAGCTTTTTCAGATGACTCACATGTCTCCTTAAAATCTGACCATCTTGTGTGATGGTAACTTCATTTCCATCTTTCCGGATAACTGTATATTCTTCCTTGTCAAATCGCGTGGTGAGCTTATGTGGAATATTCATATTCCGTATCAAAACTTTATCACCTTGTTTAACCTCTGTATCTTTTGCATGCCTGTTTCTATCCTCCCTTTCTTTCCCTTTTTGGTTATTCATAGTGTCATAATCTCGTGCTTCTTCGTCTCCGGGTTCATTTACCAAGTCAGTTATCGATGGTATCTTGTCACGGATGTTCCTATTGAAAATCAATTAGGTTGGAGATTTTCCCGTAGTTCCATGTGGTGTGACTTTGTACATCATTGTAAACTTCTGTAGTTCAGATCGATAGTTTGATTTATTGGCATGGCAGATTTTGAGCCTCTTTAGGATTGCCCTATTCATATTCTCGACTTCCCCATTTGCTTGAGGCCAATATGGTGGGGTCTGTATCAAATCGATGTTGTGCTGGAAACAGAATTCTTTGAACTCCCTACTAGCAAATTGAGGTCCATTGTCCGCTCTGATGGATTTTGGAATACCAAGTCGCGAAAATATCTCCAACAATCGGTCGATGATCACGCTTGAAGTGGTTGTTTTGAGAAATTTTGCCTCTTGGTATCTTGAATAATAATCAATGACTACTAGCAATTGTTCCTGGTTAGGTAATGGTCCCATGAGATCTATGGCTATGCACTGCCAAGGTCCATCTAGAAATCTGTGTCTTTTCATAGGTGGGGGTTTGTCGGGTAGTGTAACTAACAAACAATCGCGACAAGCTTTAACACATTTTTCAGTTTGCTTGTCTATGAGTGGCCACCACACTTTAGCTCTCAGCCTTCTTTTCATGGCTGTTTCTCCAGGATGACCTTCGTGAGCTAATTTTAACACTTCTGTTCGCAGCGTCTCTGGAATAATAAGTTTATTTCCACGAAGCAGAACTGGTCCCATGGTTGTTAGTTCTTCTCTAAATGGAGAGAAAATGTTTTCATCTGTTAGCTCCCATGAATTTTGATTCAGTTTCATTACGGCTTCTGCTATTTGTTCGTCACGTTGGCTTTCGGAAATAATTTGGGAAATATGCATAGCTTTGGGGGAACTTCTTTCGATGACAGTAAATACATGATGTTCTGTCTCCTTATCAAAACATGGTTCGTCTTTGAGTTTGCAGAGTCTCGACATGGAATCTGCGATATTTTGTTTTCCAGATTGGTAAATTATTTTGAATTTGAATGACTGCAGTAGCAGGACCCACCTCTCGATTCGTGCTGGAGGTTTAGAAGTGGGTTTAAATATGGCTTCTAGCGGTTTATGGTCCGTAACTAACTCGAATTCTAATCCAGATAGATAGTAATAATATCGTTCTACGGCCCAAACCAATGCTAAACTTTCTTTTTCAGTTTGAGAGTACCGACGTTCCACTGCAGAGAGACTTTTGCTGGCAAATGATATCACCTGAGGGATATCTGTATCGTCGAACTGCAGTAAAACAGCTCCTAGCGCTACCGGGCTGGCATCGGCTATGAGCCGAGTTCTTCTTTTCGGATCAAAATACGACAACTTTGCAAGAGATGCTGAGGAATCTTTGAGGTTATTGAAATGTTGTTGGTGTTCGTCTGTCCATTGGAATTTTTCATCTTTTCTCGTCAGTTGCCTCAGAGAATCAGTTAACGTTCCCAAATCTGGAATAAACTTTCCAAGATATGTAACAAGTCCCAGAAAACTTCGTACTTCTTCTTTTGTAGTTGGTCGACGGAATTCGAGTACTGTTTTTATCTTTCTTTCATCTGCTTCAATACCCATGCTGGATAGTTTGTGTCCTAGGAAATAAACTTCTTGAACTTTACGAACACATTTGGTTTGGTTTAAAAATACGTTGTTTGTCTTTAATGTTTCCATTACTTTATTCAAGCATGCATCATGTTCTTCTTCCGATTTCCCATAAACAATTATGTCATCTAAGTAGTTTAAGCCATTTTTGCATTTCTACGAAAACCCTTTGAAATATTTCTGGTGCTGAGTTAACGCCAAACATCAAGCGTTTGTAACGGAACATTCCTTTATGCGTTATAAACGTTGTTATAGGACGACTATCTTCGTGAAGTTCCAGTTGATGGTAAGCGTTAACCAGGTCTAGTCGAGAAAAGTATTTCACATCCCGAAGTTTGGTCATAAAAAACTCAAAAGTTGGAAGGGGGTAGTTTTCCCTCAGAATTGCCTCATTTGCTCTGCGCATGTCTATACAAATTCGAATATCGTCGTTCGGTTTGAAAATTACAACGATAGGTGAAATCCATTCATTAGGCTCGGTTACTTTTTCGATAATGTCTGATTCTAATGCTTCCTGCAATTTCCTTTCCACAAGTGTTTCCACTGAAACAGGCACTCTTCTAACTGGTTGTCTGACAGGTCTCACTTGGCGGTTGATAGTTAGCTTGATACTAATATTTTTGATTTTTGGAAATACAGTTTTTGTTTCAATACAATTTATGTGCAGGCCTAATTTTAAGATCCCTAAACGTTTGGCTGTATCTTTACCCAAAATAGAGATTTCAACTTGATCTACAACATAGAATGATGTTATGACTTCTTCTCGACCTTGTAGATTGATGGTTGTCTGAAAACTATTTCTCATCTTCAAGGCCTGTACTGATGCATAACCTTTGAGACTATGTGGTGTTTGTGGATCTATGTTCCATATTGTGGCGTTTTCCTTCATTAAAGTTTTCCAATCCTCCCCCGTTGTTATATTTGCTTTTGAACCAGAGTCAATCAGTAGAGTTATGGGTACTCCTCCTATTTGGCATATCATTATGTCGTCATCCTTAGTTCCTTCTGATGGGTTAGAAATACTGAAGCATTCAAAGTTTCTCATGCCGTCGGCATCAATTCCTTCTGTTAATTCTGAATCAGCACCTTCATTTTCTACGAAATTTATGTTAGATCCTAGTCGCCTTTGTTTGTTGGTATTATCGTAAGATGCCCTAGTGGTGGGATACGGGCGGTTTCCACGTGATGTTCTGCACATGAACGCAAAATGTCCCTGGGATCCACACTTGTGACATCTGGAATGTTTAGCGGGTCAATCCTTTGAATTTACGCTATGTTGAAATTTACCACATCTGGTACATTGGCCACCATTGTTTTTGTTGCAAACTTGTACCTTGTTTACGCCCACTGACCAACTTGGCCATGCATTGAGATGATCCATCGCTTCAGACTGGGTTCCAATTTGTTCGTGGATTTGACATAGTTCTATGACTTCACTCAGAGGTCTTCCTTTTTCTAAAAGCTTTCTCTTCAGCTCTGTGGGTGCCCAATTGTCAATGATTTTATCCTTAATATTTATTTCAGCTGCTTCTTGCGCTGAATTACCGAAGGAGCATTTGGCAGCTTGATTTCGAACTTTTATAAGGAATTTGTTGAAACTTTTCGATTCCTATTTTTTTATATCTCTGAAAATGTGACGCTCAAATGTCGAATTTTGTTTTGGGGAGAAATATTCGGAAAGTTTATCAATGAGAGTCTTGAAAATATCATTTTTACTTTGAACATCATAGTTCTCAATGGCACCTGGAAGATTGTTGGCAACCTCCTGTAGTTGCGTTCCACCTAAGTGCAACAATTTATTTCTCTTTCTTGTTACATCTGTGATGTCTTCGGAAGCTAGATATAATTCCAATGACCGCACCCATTTTTTCCATTCTCCCCTAATCAAAGCCTTATTGATATGATCACACAAAAATGTCTTTATACCACAATCTGACATCTCGTTTCTGCAATGAAAATTATTTGTCGCTGATTATCAGTTCAGTTTCAGTTTCATAAAAAAAATTAATACGTTTTGTTTTTTTTTTTGTTTTTTTTTAACTGTGTATGTGGCTCGCAGCCTCCTCTGCGGTTCTAAACCGTCCTCTAATGGCTCACAGCCTTCCTTTACTGTTATGTGGCTCCCAGCCCTCTCTTCGGCTTTAAGCCTGGTCTTATGGCTCACAGCCTTCCTTCAACGTTATATGGCTCCCAGCCTACTGCACTGCCCTGAAAATAGGGTAACAGTGTAATAAATAACATCATAACACACTGCCAATAATTTATGTACACATGTATTTACAGGTATACATACACACACACCTACATCAGTGTTGCAAAAAAATTTTTTTTTCTCAAACTTGGCTATAATTTCTTTTCAGAGTTTAAATAGATTCATAGTACATTTCACTCACCTCTATAACTGGCCTAATGGATAATCCTTTGTTTATTCGATCCCATCCTCGTCGCCTCTTGTGCTACTGCAGATTGAACTTCATTAACTGATACACCGAATAGCACAAAATATTTATTATTCAATATCACAACTTCTCAATACAATAATTCTCGTACAACATATGAAACGTTCCGTACTCTTCACTTATCAAATATCTACTCACTAAAAATATCTATTACAAAGGCATTGATTCATCAGGCGATGTCTCATTGGATCCGTCAGCTCGGATAACTCAAGTCAGCGTTCTCCACAATATGGTTCCTAGGATAGGCAGGAACCAACAAAATATTACATTTCTTTCTGTTCACCATTTGAATTGTACCGAAGACACTGCAAATATATTTCAACCTATGGTCCAGAACTGGTTCTAATCTGGAAATGAGTTCGATTTGTCATTTAGACACAGAAGCAATTTATTATTCTGGAACTTTCACTTCTTAAGAGTCAACTGGGCCTGAAGGGCAGGCCACTATGAAAAAAATCGCGCCGGAAGTTCTGCCTCTAAGGTGGTGGAAACGAACTAGTGTTTATTATATTCCTGCGCACACTGGCTTGCTGTGTTTACTTTTTTGTGAACTTTGATTCTCCAGATCATGTCACATAGTCACAATAAACAGGTAATGGGCATAATCACATTATTTAAAAAATCTGATGTTTCGTATTGAAATTCGAATAATCATCCGATTATGACACAGCAAGCCAGTAGGCGTGGGGGAATTACGCAGTTATGATTTTTAACTTTTAGGGGTTGAGGCAAAATTGCTTGAATTATCTTTACAACCCCTATCAGTTTGTCACAATAATGTACATAACTATTTTTTTTCACTCTATAAAAAATTATTTAAAAAAATAAATTATTTGGTTCCAATATTACTATCATACTTCCAACTTGTTTATGGCCTAAGAATGAAGTTTGCAATGCATATTTTAACTTATCAAAGGGATCTTCAGAACTATTTTTTAAACTTATCAAAAAACCAAATTGAGGTTTTCATTGGCGACGTTAACATTAATTTACTTGAAAATTCGAACAATGTACAGAACTATTTAAATATAATGGATGAAAATGGATTCTTATCATATATTAATGTCCCCACTAGATCATTTAACGAATCTAATAGTATAATAGATCATATTTTCGTAAATAAAAAAAATAAATGCAAAAACATAAATATTGAGTCGTCTGTCATACATACAAATTTGTCAGATCATTACACGACCGCGCTTATCATACGATTACCGAACAAAAATGAACCTACAAAAACGAATACCTCAATTAATGACACGACAAACTTCTATGAGAGAATTGATTATAAAAAACTAGATTCCCTTCTGGAAAAAGAAACGTGGCAAGAAACCCATAATTGCAAAGAGATACAGACCGCATATAACAGCTTCATTGGCAAACTTAAAACATATATAAACAAATCAACCAAAATAATAAAAATACCATATAAAAAAAGGAAACTCAAACCCTGGATAACAAAGGGACTGGTAATATCAATACGTAAAAGAGATAAATTGAAAAAAAATCATGCTAAAACACAAAACAGTACAATTAATAATAGAATACACAGATTATAAAAACAAACTAAACAATTTAATTAAAAATACTAAAAACGAATACTATAAACAGAAACTTAATGCCACCGAAGGAAACTCTAAACAAACGTGGAAAATAATAAACGAGATATCAAATAACAATAAGGATAAAAAGAATGCTGCAGAGATTCCTCTGAAACTGCCAAACGGAGAACTAACGTATGAGAATAAAAAAAAGCTGAAATTTTAAATGAGTACTTCACATCCGTAGGCATAAATATGGCAGAAAAAATTGAAAAACCAGATGTTCCCAATACATTTTTAAAAGAACCGTTTGTCCATAATAACTTCTTTTTGCAGCCTGTTGAAAAAAATGAATTGATTGAGATAATTTCTGAATTAAAAAATAATTGTTCACCAGGTCCAGATAGAATAACTACAAAAACAATCAAACAAATTCATAGACACATTCTTGAACCGCTCACATACATAATAAATCTCGCATATAGTGAAGGTAAAATTCCTTCCCAATGGAAAGAATCTACCGTAACTCCCGTTCACAAAACAGGGGATAGAGGTGATCCAGGAAATTATAGGCCAATATCTGTGATAGATAATTTCGCAAAAATATTCGAACAAAGTATTAAAAAGAGACTAATTGGATTTTTCAATATACACAATGTAATAACCAACAGACAGTTTGGTTTTATACAAAATTCCAATACAGAATATGCTGTACTTGATTTCACAAAAAAATGTGTTGATGCCCTGGATAGGTCGGAAAAATGCTTAGCAATTTTTCTTGACCTGCCAAGGCTTTCGACACAGTATCTCACGACATACTTCTAGATAAACTATTCAGGTATGGAGTACGAGGCATATCACTAAGTATCTTGGGGGATTATCTGTCACAGAGAAGACAAAGGGTCAAAGTAGGTGATCAGTTAAGTGAATGGTCTACAGTGACTCTTGGTGTGCCCCAAGGGACGGTGTTAGGGTCAATACTGTTTCTGGTGTACATCAACAGCATCACAAATATAAAAAACTTCCAGGGTCACCTTGTCTCATATGCAGATGACACCGCCTTAGTTTTCACTAAAGATACTTGGTCAGAGGTTTTTACAGCAGCTGAAAAAGGAATGAAAGATATAAAATTATGGCTTGATCTTAACCTCTTGAGCTTGAATATTGGCAAAACAAAATGTATGACTGTAAAGTTCACTATTTGCTCGTTGGGAAATAGAAATAAAACACTTTATTTAACTGCACACTTTAGTCTCGACTCCACAAACGTCTCGCATCTACTGACTCCCTAGTCATCGATGATAGCTATCGCTTATGTAATCGACCACCAATTCTTTATTAGTAATCAGTATACGGGGCCATACACTACATCTCTTCCTTTTTCTAATGTAACTTATATGTGAAAATAACACGAACATTTATACGTTTTCACAACCTGATATTACCATGGCTAACTTAATATAAATACAAAGCATATATAAGTATTCTATTCATATAAGTATGTATCAAAGAACAACAATTAAAATAGCAAATAATAATAATCATGAAAGTAATAAGTAATAGTGACCTGAACAATATTGTAACGACAAAGATGTTATAACAATAACAATTCATATAAGTATGCATCAAAGACCAATAATAAAAATAGCTTATAATAATAATAATGAAAGAAATAAATATTAGTGACCTGAACAATAATCTGAAAACAATAAAGTTTTAACAATTTGAATCGTCACACACACTCCATTTTCCTTCTATTTTCTTCAGCTGGACGATGTTTCTTCTACATTCCTGACCAGAGTCGTCATTTCGAATCACAACATCCCCACCTGTTTTATCGACCACTGTGTGTGTGCTTGGGTCGAATTCTGGCATTGTTTTATTTTCTCTAATCAATATTTTCTTGTAGACTTTATCGCCCAATTCCAAGTCCGTTTCTCCAGCCCTCCTTTTTCTATCACCATATTCTTTTCCTATTTGTTTTTGTGTTTGGTCTTTTTCTCTGGCATGTTCTTCAAATATGCTATTTTCGGTATCACCAGAACTAGGGATCTTATCTCTGAATTGGCGTCGAAAGAATAACTCACTTGGTGTTTTTCCAGTTGTTGAGTGCGGAGTACTATTGTACATCATTTGGTAATCTACCAGTTCTTGTCGCCAATTTTTCTTGAGTGCTTGACTAATTTTAAGCCTCTTTAAGATATCCCGGTTTTGTCTTTCAACCTCTCCATTCATCTGGGGCCAGTATGGAATGGAGTTGAATATTTTTATGCCGTTTTCTTCAAAATACGTTTTTATTTCCTCACTTATAAATTGTTTGCCGTTGTCGCATGTGATAGTCATGGAAAACCCCAATCTTGAAAATATATCTTTCAAGATGTTTATTGTGCTCATAGAGGTGATGCTCCTCATTATTTTTATTTCTTTGTAGCGACTAAAATAGTCAACTATTACAAACAAATGTTCTCCTGTAGGCAAAGGGCCCATGAAGTCCATGGCTACGTCTATCCAAGGCCCTGTTGGCAGTTGCCTCCTTTTCATTGGTTGAGGGATAGTGGGTGTTGAAACTAACAGGCACCCTTTACATGTTTTCACGATCTTTTCAGCATGTTCATCTATCTTTCGTTCTGAGCATACCCTTCATAGCTACTATTCCCGGATGACCTTCATGCGCTGCGTCTAGTACACGCTGTCGCAAGTTCTTTGGAATCACCATTCTTGTACCCCTCAGGAGAATATCACCACACAGACAAAATTCCTCCTGGAAGATTTGGCACCGCTTCACAGACTCAGACCAGTTGTTGTTTTGAATGCCATCTTTGAGTTCTAATATCTCTTCATCAGTTTGTGACGATTCTTGTATTTCCTGCATCGTTACTGCTACGGGGCGAGCCAGTTCGACAATTTGGCTAACCTGATCGTATGCCTCGAAGGATGTGCTAGGATTTGTTTGGCACAATCGAGATAGAGGATCAGCGATGTTTGTTTTACCCGGCTTATAAATGATTTTGAAGTTGAAAGATTGTAATCGTTAAACCCATCGTTCTATTCTTGCGCACGGACGAGATCTAGGTGAGAATATAACTTCAAGTGGTTTGTGGTCTGTGACCAGTTCAAATTCATCTTTTCCATATAAATAGATACCAAAATGCTCTACTGCCCATACCAAAGCTAGAGCTTCTTTTTCAGTCTGGCAATACCTTTTTTCGCAATCTGTGAGGCTTTTATTGCCGTACGCGATGATTCTGGGGCCTTCCTTATCAAACTGTATAAGGACTGCTATTCCGCATTTCTTTAGGGATCTCCAAGTGTAATCATTTATGATATTGGATTTACATCCAGAATCTATCAACATCTTAATTACAATACCTCCTACCTTACAATCTACCACATCGTCATCGTCAATGTGAAATACATACTCCACATCTTCTTGGTTTTCTACGTAGTCCACTTCTTCATTTCTTGGCTGTCTTTGCTTGAATTTCTTTGGTGGCGGTCCCCTCTGGTTCTTATTAATTTTTTTTTGAGCGGCAACACTTTTCATAATGGCCTCTAAAGTTACATTTCCGACATACTTTATTGACTGCTGGACAATCGTGTACTTGGCCCTTTTCTATTCCAGATCCGCATCTCATACATTTTGCTGTTGAGAGTATGTTCTTCTGACGAAGTAGATTGACGGTTGTAGCTGAACTACAACCCGGCTTCTCGGTGAACTCCGATATTTGCCTATCAACAGTTTCTGACGAGATTGCTTCGGCGATAATTTTTTCCAAAGTAATTGAATCCCCAGTAGCCAAGATTTTCTTTTTAAGTTCAACGGAGAGGCACTTCTCGGTAATTCGCTCTCTTTTTCTTCGGATCAGTTATAGAGGCAGCTTCCAAGTATATTTCGAGGGCTCTTATCCACTTTCTCCATCGGAGTCCAACAGAACTGACATCTCCATCACAATCGAATGCTTCGAGAGATGGAATGTTCGCATCGTTTCTGAAATACAACAGCTTCATTTCATTCAGTTGTTCGGAAGCTTGCACATTTTGGTGTACTTTTACTTTTACATAGTATGTAAAAACGTATTAGAATTCAAATTTTTTCTGTGTGTAACCAGTACGTTTTCACACAGTCATGTGTTTTTGTTCGATGTTTGACACCTACGCCCTTACGGCTTTGAATGGATGTGTAATGCATTCGGTGTTTAACACCTACGCCCTTACAGCTTTGATCAAATCTGTAACGCATCCGGTGTTTAACACCTATGCCATTACGGCTTTGAATGAATCTGTAATGCATCCGGTGTTTAACACCCATGCCATTACGGCTTTGAATAAATCTGTAATGCACTCGGTGTTTAACACCGATGCCCTTACTCTCTATACAGTCATGTTTTTATTTGGTGTTTGACACCTTTGCCATTACGACTTTGAATAAAGTAATGCATCCGGAGTTTAACACCGATGCCATTACGGCTCCATGCCATTTTATCATTTATCCGGTGTTTAACACCTTCAATGTCCATTTAAGTTATATTTTGGTACTTACTTGGTATAGTTTTATCCTCGTCGCCAATGTAAAGTTCACTATTTGCTCGTTGGGAAATAGAAATAAAACACTTTATTTAACTGCACACTTTAGTCTCGACTCCACAAACGTCTCGCATCTACTGACTCTCTAGTCATCGATGATAGCTATCGCTTATGTAATCGACCACCAATTCTTTATTAGTAATCAGTATACGGGGCCATACACTACAATGACTATCTCACTACAAAATAATGATCAACCAGAAAATGAAACCCTCAAAATACACAAATTTTACTGTAATCAAGATCCATGTATATGCCCCAGGATAGAAAAAACCGACAAAATGAAATATTTAGGGGTCGTCTTAGACAAACACATTCGATGGGATGAACATTCCCTTTACATAAGAAACAGACTGAGACAACTCATCTACAAATTCCATCATTTAAAAGATATAGTAGACAAAAAAAATATGCTAACCATATACTACTCATTAGCAGAATCGGTTATCAGGTATTGCATGGGGGGAATGTACAATAACAACCTAGGGTGTATACAAACAGTTCAAAATACTATTTTGAAGATAATACTTAAAAAAAGAAGTTATATTCTACTGAAAAACTCTATAAAGAATCTAGTCTACTCGATGTAAGAAGCCTTTATACCTACTCATGCCTGATTTGGACGTTTTTCCATAAATATGAATATGACACACCAAACCAAAAAAATACCAGATCATGTGAAAATATGTCTGTGAATTTGCCATTGTTTAAGAAGAGTCATTCTCAAAGATTTGTACACTTCCACGGTCCAAAACTTTATAACTATCTGCCACTAGAATAAAAAAAAATTGAAAAACTAATTAAATTCAAATATTCCATAAAAAAGTTCATACTACTCATCAACAAAGAAAAAATTGATAATCTCTTTTAGAAAGTACGAAAAAAAAGCATAATATCCAACCTAACGAATTTTCGCTTCAATTTCTCCCCCATCAAGCGTCAACCATATCTCACTCACAACCCCATTTTGAGGAGTACTGCAAAGCACAACACAAGCACTCACGTTCTTAGGTGTAGCAGGCTACTCAAATTGGGTTGAAAACTTATATAATTAATATAATTCTGATTTAACATTACTATGATTATATTCACTATGTTGTACATTGCCATCAATAAATTGAATTGAATTGAATATGCCAAATCCCATGGAGGAAGAAATGAGCAATTTTATCTTTATTTAATTTCTCGCAGCAGTGTGACCCATTTAAAATGGAAACACTCATATCAAACTTTAATTTTTCAACCGATTGGAATGATTTTTTTTCAATAGGTAGACATTCGAAAAGTCCATCAGGTCACCAAATTTAATGAGTAATATTCGTTTTCTGGGCCAACTGTTCTCATTTTTCAAGGTTAAAAATCTAAAATATTTTTTTAGAAAAAATCTCACCGATCCACTGGATTCGCGACATTTTTAAACAGTTCTTGTTAAAAGTTTGTTGAAACTCGTCCATCAATAAGAAAGTTATAAAAAATAAAAAATTTTTTTTTTAAAAATATACCGTTTATCAACCCACCAATTCAATTTTAGAACTCTTATCAAAATTTGGAATACACCAAGAAGTCTCGAAATATCACTGGTCAGAATTTCATCAACATCTATTCATAAATAAGAAAATTACAGGATAACAAAATTTGAAAAATATGTTGGTGGAATTTTATGAAAATATCATTTTATTTAATGATTTTTCATTATTATTTATCAATAGATTTTGATGAAATTCTGATCAGTGATATTTTGAGACTCCCTGACTCCAGTGGTGTATTCTGAATTTTGGATAAGAGTAGAAATTTGATTGATTAAACGGCATATTTTTTAAATTTAATTCTCCCATAACTTTTTTATCGATGGACGAATTTCAACAAAATTCCAAAATTAACCATTTGAAAATGTCACAATTCCAGTGGTGTAGTCTGATTTCTTCTCAAAAAATTGCTAATAAATTTTTCAGTATTTTACCTCGAAAAAAAAAAGAACACTTGGCCCTGAAAATGAAGATTTATTCATGAAATTTGGTGTCCCAGTGGACTTTTTGATTATCTACCTAATGAAAAAAAAGCATTCCAATCTGTTGAATAAAGTATGATTTATAAGGGTACTTCCATTTTAAATGGGTCACACTGTATAAAACATCGATATCATGTTTCCGACTTATGGCTTTTTTTTTCTGGTCTTGAAATACCAGTTTCTTCTCACATGCCAATTCCCATCAACGAGAAAATTAAAAAATTTCCACAAATTTTCCTACAAATTTACAACTTATGGCCTTTCTTGAGGTACATCTGGTACATGCAAAGCTTACGGGAATTTTATTATGACGTTTATTCATCAACAGAATCATAAGGTTTAAATGCCATAAACGAGAAAGATTGCAGGAAAACGAAAAAAAATTTCACAAAATTTTCCGTCCGGAAAATATACTTCAACAGCTGACTGGCTTATGGGAAATTTTTTTCGGGTTCCTTACGATATTAAATTTCATTCGGTTGATTGCCATAAGCGAGAAAATGCATCAGCGACCAACTATTTTTTCACAAGATCGCGCCCCTATTTCAACCCTTTAAGCACGTGCAAATCTTATGGCTTTGGTTCTTCACTATTAGATTGTTATACCCAGTCATGTGTTAAAATGCCATAAACGAGAAAACGAAAAAAAAACAATTTTTTTCTGCAAAAGGAAAATTAATTTCCTAAATGCCTAGCACACGTCCGATCGCAGAATTTTCATTTTTTGGGTTCAACACTGACATAATTTCCAGTGGATAAAATCTCAGAAGAGAGAAAATGAGTCAGCAAAATCTGTCGTTATCTGACGGTCTATAACCCAAGGGCCAGTCAGGGTAGTGCAACTTTTAATTCAGGATTTCATTATCTATATTATCTAGATACCCTGCAACAACATTGATGAAAATAAAATAATAAACTTAAAAAAAAAACTTTTTAGAGAAAAGCTTTTATTTAAATGCAATAAAAAGAAGAAAATAAATTTTGAAGTGAATTAAACCCATCATTTTGTTACATTATAAAATTTTGAATGATATAGAAGCTTGTCGTGAGAAGTGTCATGTATCAATGAGCTGGGAGGAAACAACAAGGTTGATTTAGTTAAAACTGAGTTGAGCTCTGACGAACTGAACACATTCTATTCCTCGATAGCAGCTGAACTTGCGGACAAAATTACGGTCAGAACGGATCCAATGGAATATCTGAAAGCAACTTCCATTCAAGAAAACTTTTTTTCATACCAACTGACATATATGAAATAAAAGACATCTTCAGAGAAGTAAGGAATAAATCTTCCTCTGGTTGGGATGACATTTCTCTGAAAGTCCTTGAAAAATTGCCGGTTGCTGGTTTGAATGTCTTGGCAGAGGCTATTAATACATCGTTTGCTAGAGGATCCTTTTGATCATATTTAAAAATCGCCACAATTATTCCAATACACAAAGGGGAAGACCATAACACTCCTGCTAATTTCAGACCGATTCCCTTGCTACCGATCCTCTCAAAAATCATAGAAAAACTAGTGAAAAAAAGGATAACTTCCTTCCTCAAGAAATTCAATGTACTGAGTTCACAACAGTTTGGATTTCAGGACTCAAAAAATATCCAGGATGCCATATTTGCATTCCTATAAAACCTTTACCTCAACCTAAATGAAAGACAAGCAGCTACGGCGGTGCTTTGCGATCTCTCCAAGGCTTTTGACTGTGTTAGTCACGAAATACTGCTACAGAAGCTTGAAGTCTATGGATTCAGAGGTTCGGCACTTAGTTGGTTCAAATCATACATATCAGAACGTCGCCAAACCGTCTTACTCAATAAAGTGGAATCCAAAGAATGTGCAATCAACTGTGGTCTCCCACAAGGCTCAGTCCAGGTCCTGTCCTATTTCTGTTATATGTCAATGATATGGCCAAAGTGGAAATCCAGGGCAAATTCACAATTTTTGCGGATGTTACCACAATTCTCGGGCATAACAAAATCATTACGAATCTGCATGACCAAATCAGTGTGGACCTGAAAAAGGTAAGGAAGTGGTGTGATGCCAATCTCCATTCGTTTAATATGTACCAAAACGAACATTGTCTCATTCAAATGTGATGTCAATGAAATCGCATTGGAGAATGGGACAATTACAAATGTTTCAGAGAACAAGTTTTTAGGGTAGCATATTGACGAAAAATTAAGATTTGAAGTAGCATTTTGGCGACGACAACCACATAATACACCAATATTAACGTTGTACTTGGTGTAGAAATTGGTCATTTATGAAACGACACTTTCTAAACCACCAGACAACGTTGTCTCAACGTTGAGCACGACATCAGTTAAACTACGACGTTGCCATAACGTTTACCCAACTGACTACAAGTAGTCAATATTTTGGGAACGGGAATAACGTTCTAAAAACGTTTACGTGACAACTTTAGTTATGTTAAACGTTTTCCCGACGTAGAGTCGACCTTTTATGATTCAACTAAGTAGTTGGCAATATTTCAGTTGAGTATAAAACGTTTTCGTGGAGTCATCTTTACAACTAACCTTTTTTCAAGAAGACGTGCCGGCGATATTTAGGGTGGATTTAGTCAACTTTAGCACAAGCATTATCATAAACATAACGGTAACATCAAAGGTTTTTAGCATAAACTTAACATTGTTGTATAAACAGTGCCATTTGATATAACAGATTCAACTTTCATTTTTAACATTTATTTAAGCACAATTATAAAATGATGTTGACTAAATGCACCTTGAGATGATAATAATTCACCCAATTTATGATTTTTTTATTCAAGTGACGAGGGCTTACTGTTGGCTAAATTACGTGATAAAAATATATAGTTAAAGGAGAGAAACTGGAATTGAAATTATCCTAACCTTACTTTAAAATCGGAAATAAAAAGAGCTCTCAAATACACTGCCTCCTGAATACAGATATTTCAAGGGAAGCAACTGATTTTTCAGTTCAGTTCAGTTTCAGACAGTACTGCAGTGTCTTTCAGCTGTACTGACAGCTGAAAGACACGGAAAGGCGAGTCACAAGACACTTGTTTTGTGAGGCGCGCCACAGAAATGTGGAGCTGGTGTTCGTTAGTTAACCTTGGTTCAGTTTTTGGTCGGATAAGCAACTCGAGTCGCCCTTCGGTATAAAGTTAGTTGTCTGGTAGACTAACGTTAAAAGTTAGTATATTTTCAGTTATCTGACACCTAGAGTCGCGTTGACGACTTTTATACTCCTACGCCATGTTGGATGTGTAATTCTATTCGGAAACATGATCGGCCATTAAAATTTTGGACATAAACAAGCATAAACAAAGGATTATAAAGCCTTCTTTTAGTTTTCTATAAATAATTCATATGTATTCCGTTTAGTTCGAGCTCGAATCAATCTCAAGATTAAATATTGTTTATGAAATTTTTTTTTAATCTTGAGTTTCGAAAAATACGCATTAGTTTGAAAGCCCGCGTGTTTTTTGGCATGAAACAATAGTATATTTGACAGTAAAATGAAATGCGTTGCCAATTTCTGTTTCGAAATCATTATTTTTCAGGTATCTTGACCATAAAAATATAACATTTTGATATTAACATGTGGTAGGAGTTGCCAAATAGTTATTTTTGTATCTAGTGCGCGAAATGCTATTTGTTCTAAAATAAGTAATAACTATGAAAAATAGTATTGAACTGGCTTAAATATTTTTTCCAAATCAAGTAATTACTGTAACTATGGAAATAAAATGGCATTTGTTGACAATTATTTCAAAGTGACAGTTCTTGATAATTATTTTGGAGTGACTTTTTATTCGCGTCAATTTCGTGCGTGATATTTATTATTGTAAAAGAATGGAAATTTCGAGCGACGATGAACTAAGCAGTACCCCACCTAACTTGATAGATGCGGCCAATTCCGTAATTTCCAACCTTTTACCGGAGAAATCGAGGCGGCAGTATGAAAATGCATATCAGCAATTTAAAGAGTGGTGTGAAGCAAATGAAGCCAGAAAAATATCTCTCACAATTTGAAAGCCTTAATTATTGTTCTACATTAATAAATAAACGATTTCTTGTTTTTTGCTTGATTGAGGAGTTGAGGACCATATAGGTTAGAATATGAAAATCCCATATAGTTTACATGCAGTGTGCGAAATATATTTCGCACATTACTTCGCGCACGGTGTCATGGTAACGAATGGAAATGAAAAAAAGTGCCACTTCGCATACTGTTGTCAATGCGCGAACCTTGTCATTTTTTGACGTTTGTAGAAAAAAGTTTTCTTTAAGTTTTCTTTTTTGCCATCAGTAATTATTCGGTTGAAGAATTAACTATTTTCTGAACAGCATGGAAAGTGAACTGTCGTCGCCGCGCGAGAGGGCGCTGGTGTGTAGTTGTTTCTAAGTAAATTCAGCAACTTTTAGAAAACGACCAACAGCTACCTACAGTTGAAGCTAAAACGTTGTAAAAACCCAAAAATTATTGACCAAATTGGTGCAAAACAGGGTTGTGATAACGTTGTGTTAAGGTCGGCAACGCAACTTGTGTTTGGTTGCGCAACTTTGTTGAACACGTCTTCGCAACGTTAAATTGCTACTTCGGATGTAATCAATTGTGCAAACATCTGGCTGCAGGCTGCTATGCTGCACGAGTTGTCTCTAACAAGCTAGATATTCCTAATGCTAGAAAGGTATACTATTCATTGGTTGAATCCCATCTAAGATATGGCTCATGTTCCGATATTACTGAACAGTACTGGCCACAGTAGGTAATTTCGGAACGCCTAACAGTAACAGTAACTGAAACTGCCATCTGATTTCGGAACGATTCGGAAAGTCAGACTGTCAAATGTAAGGCGGGAACATATCTAGTTCAAAATTATATCAATTCTATTATGTGATACTGATTGATGATTGCAATTAATCAAGTAATAATAGAGGAAATATTAGGTGATAAAGATTCTGAATCATCAGAAAATCCGTAAAGCTCAAGTACCTCAAGCTTTATCGGAGTTATGAATATAAGATGGGTTTCTTTGTTATAATGACCTGTGGATTTATTTCCTTGGTCTGATGTTTTGAATTCATTTTCGAGTTGTCTTTTGAGGACCTGAATATATCGCCTGGCATGATTCTGAGCTGAAATATCCATTTTGATACATCTAAATGGACAAGAGAGGCGAGAGAGAACAAATCTCGTAAATTATCGGCGGTTTCGGCATCAATCTCTACTAGTAAGTCTTCTAATACCACTTGATACATTTGTTCTGCTGTCTTTTCAGATGAGCTAATTGTAATTATGATATTGTTTTCAATAAATTGAATTAATGATAAATAACATATCCTAACCTAACTCATTATCAATTCGGGGAGGGGATACTGGGACTACACGACCATTTCTGTAACAGTAGCAACCAGTAAATTTCTAGCCTCTAACAAGGTTCCATGAAAAGTGGCTCGAAATGTGTACCAGTCAATTTCAGTAAAATCGGAACGACCAAAATTACTGGGCAGTACTGTTCAGGAATATTGGAACATGACCATGGTATTTGCTTTGATAGGATCTTTATTTTGCAGAAAAGGGCGATAAGGTATTTATGCAAAGTCAATTATTGTGATTCGTGCCGTACATTACTTTTGGAACAGATAATTTTAACACTGTCGTGTCTTCTCATTCCAGAGACAGCATTCTCATACACAAAAAGTTTAAAGACAAAGTGAAATCTACCTCAATACATGATTATCACTACATGTACCACTTCCAACTCCTACATCCTCCTTAACACAAAATTCTATAAAAGCAGAACATTATTCAATAATCTTTCTAGCACCATAAAAGAAATACAAAATGGTATTCACTTTAGAAAAAAAGTTAAAAATCTCTTGGTTACAAAAGCCTATTAAACGTTGGATGAATTCTATCGGGACCCATTTACTGATCTCAAACTGTAAATGTATATACAGTGTGTCTCACTTTTCATGGAAGCTTTTCCGTAACTTCCGTTATTATCAACGAGGTGGCAGACGGACTTGCCAGATCCGGATCCGCAACGCCGTTCTGTGGGCCGGAGCCTGTACTAGGCATCGCAAGAAGCCAAACCTCTTCAGCCCTCGACGAGTGGGCAGAAGAAGAGCTGAATAAACTTTGGAGGGATAACACCGGCTGTAAGACTTCGTGGCCGCTCCAATAAGTCAAGGACGACATGGCTCTTAGGCAGAAACCGCCAAGCACTACGCCTCCTTATAGGAATACTAACAGGATATAACAAGTCTGGGCGTGGGATCCGCCTACGCTAGGATCCACCTAACGCTCAGACTTGGCCTCCGGTGGTTAACTCTCGCGCAAGCGCTCGACCTCGCGATTCGCGCGATCACTTTTCAAAAGCTCTGAAGTTGAAATGCCTAAAAGTTGTAGGAATTTTTTAATACAATGACCTCAATGAGTAGTCTTGTTTTTTTACCTATAATTGGCCACCAATAATATGAATACTAATGCGAGACTTGAAAAAATATCAAAGTATATTTTTCAAGGTATGACTGTCTTGACTAATTTCCCACAAAAATACGTGTTTTCAATACATGACTCTGTTGACTAATTTTTAAAACTATAATTGGACACCAATAATTTGATTAAACTACTAATGCGCGCCTTGAAAAAAAAATCCAAGTATAGTTTTCAAGACATGACTGTCTTGACCAATTTCCGACAGGAATTCGCGTTTTCAATACATGTCTGTCTTGACTAATTTCCCACATAAATACGCGTTTTCAATACATGACTGTCTTGACTAATTTCCCACAAAAATACGCGTTTTCAATACATGACTGTCTTGACTAATTTCCCACAAAAATACGCGTTTTCAATACATGACTGTCTTGGCTAATTTCCCATAAAAATACGCGTTTCCAATACATGACTGACCTAACTAATTTTCCACAAAAATACGCGTTTTCAAAACATGACTGTCTTGAATAATTTCCCACAAAAATACGCGTTTTCAATACATGACTGTCTTGACTAATTTCCAACAAAATAACGCGTTTTCAATACATGACTGTCTTGACTAATTTCCCTAAAAAATACGCGTTTTCAATACATGACTGTCTTGACTAATATCCCATAAAAATACGCGTTTTCAATACATGGCTGTCTTGACTAATTTCCCTCAAAAATACGCGTTTTCAGTACATGATTGTCTTGAATAATTTTCCACAAAAATACATGTTTTCAATACATGATTGTCTTGAATAATTTTCCACAAAAATACGTGTTTTCAATACATGACTATCTTGACTAATTTCCCACAAAAATACGCGTTTTCAATACATGACTGTCTTGACTAATTTCCCATAAAAATACTCGTTTTCAATACATGACTGTCCTTACTAATTTCCCATAAAAATACGCGTTTTCAATACATGACTGTCTTGACTAATTTTCCACAAAAATACGTGTTTTCAATACATGACTGTCTTGACTAATTTCCCACAAAAATACGCGTTTTCAGTACATGATTGTCTTGAATAATTTCCCACAAAAATACGCGTTTTCAATACATGACTGTCTTGACTAATTTTCCACAAAAATACGTGTTTTCAATACATGACTGTCTTGACTAATTTCCCACAAAAATACGCGTTTTCAGTACATGATTGTCTTGAATAATTTTCCACAAAAATACGTGTTTTCAATACATGATTGTCTTGAATAATTTTCCACAAAAATACGTGTTTTCAATACATGACTGTCTTGACTAATTTCCCATAAAAATACTCGTTTTCAATACATGACTGTCCTTACTAATTTCCCACAAAAATACGCGTTTTCAATACATGACTGTCTTGACTAATTTCCCACAAAAATACGCGTTTTCAATACATGACTGTCTTGGCTAATTTCCCACAAAAATACGCGTTTCCAATACATGACTGACCTAACTAATTTTCCACAAAAATACGCGTTTTCAAAACATGACTGTCTTGAATAATTTCCCACAAAAATACGCGTTTTCAATACATGACTGTCTTGACTAATTTCCAACAAAATAACGCGTTTTCAATACATGACTGTCTTGACTAATTTCCCTAAAAAATACGCGTTTTCAATACATGACTGTCTTGACTAATATCCCATAAAAATACGCGTTTTCAATACATGGCTGTCTTGACTAATTTCCCTCAAAAATACGCGTTTTCAGTACATGATTGTCTTGAATAATTTTCCACAAAAATACATGTTTTCAATACATGATTGTCTTGAATAATTTTCCACAAAAATACGTGTTTTCAATACATGACTATCTTGACTAATTTCTCACAAAAATACGCGTTTTCAATACATGACTGTCTTGACTAATTTCCCATAAAAATACTCGTTTTCAATACATGACTGTCCTTACTAATTTCCCATAAAAATACGCGTTTTCAATACATGACTGTCTTGACTAATTTTCCACAAAAATACGTGTTTTCAATACATGACTGTCTTGACTAATTTCCCACAAAAATACGCGTTTTCAGTATATGATTGTCTTGAATAATTTCCCACAAAAATACGCGTTTTCAGTACATGATTGTCTTGAATAATTTTCCACAAAAATACGTGTTTTCAATACATGATTGTCTTGAATAATTTTCCACAAAAATACGTGTTTTCAATACATGACTGTCTTGACTAATTTCCCATTAAAATACTCGTTTTCAATACATGACTGTCCTTATTAATTTCCCATAAAAATACGCATTTCAATACATGACTGTCTTGACTAATTTTCCACAAAAATACGTGTTTTCAATACATGACTATCTTGACTAATTTCCCACAAAAATACGCGTTTTCAATACATGACTGTCTTGACTAATTTCCAACAAAATAACGCGTTTTCAATACATGACTGTCTTGACTAATTTCCCTAAAAAATACGCGTTTTCAATATATGACTGTCTTGACTAATATCCCATAAAAATACGCGTTTTCAATACATGGCTGTCTTGACTAATTTCCCACAAAAATACGCGTTTTCAATACATGACTGTCTTGACTAATTTTCCACAAAAATACGTGTTTTCAATACATGATTGTCTTGAATAATTTTCCACAAAAATACGTGTTTTCAATACATGACTATCTTGACTAATTTCCCACAAAAATACGCGTTTTCAATACATGACTGTCTTGACTAATTTCCCATAAAAATACTCGTTTTCAATACATGACTGTCCTTACTAATTTCCCATAAAAATACGCGTTTTCACTACATGACTGTCTTGACTAATTTTCCACAAAAATACGTGTTTTCAATACATGACTGTCTTGACTAATTTCCCACAAAAATACGCGTTTTCAGTACATGATTGTCTTGAATAATTTCCCACAAAAATACGCGTTTCCAATACATGACTGACCTAACTAATTTTCCACAAAAATACGCGTTTTCAAAACATGACTGTCTTGAATAATTTCCCACAAAAATACGCGTTTTCAATACATGACTGTCTTGACTAATTTCCCACAAAAATACGCGTTTTTAATACATGACTGTCTTGACTAATTTCCCACAAAAATACGCGTTTTCAATACATGACTGTCTTGACTAATTTCCCACAAAAATACGCGTTTCCAATACATGACTGACTTGACTAATTTCCCACAAAAATACGCGTTTTCAATACATGACTGTCTTGAATAATTTTCCACAAAAATACGCGTTTTCAATACATGACTGTCTTGACTAATTTCCAACAAAATAACGCGTTTTCAATACATGACTGTCTTGACTAATTTCACTAAAAAATACGCGTTTTCAATACATGACTGTCTTGACTAATTTCCAACAAAATAACGCGTTTTCAATACATGACTGTCTTGACTAATTTCACTAAAAAATACACGTTTTCAATACATGACTGTCTTGACTAATTTCCAACAAAATAACGCGTTTTCAATACATGACTGTCTTGACTAATTTCCCAAAAAAATACGCGTTTTCAATACATGACTGTCTTGACTAATTTCCCACAAAAATACGCGTTTTCAATACATGACTGTCTTGACTAATTTCCAACAAAATAACGCGTTTTCAATACATGACTGTCTTGACTAATTTCCCTAAAAAATACGCGTTTTCAATACATGACTGTCTTGACTAATTTTCCACAAAAATACGCGTTTTCAATACATGACTGTCTTGACTAATGTCCCATAAAAATACGCGTTTTCATTACATTGCTGTCTTGACTAATTTCCCACAAAAATCCTCGTTTTCAATACATGACTCTCTTGAATAATTTTCCACAAAAATACGTATTTTCCATACATGACTGTCTTGACTAATTTCCCACAAAAATACGCGTTTTCAATACATGATTGTCTTGAATAATTTTCTACAAAAATACGCGTTTTCAATACATGACTGTCTTGAATAATTTTCCACAAAAATACGTGTTTTCAATACATGATTTCAATACATGATTGTCTTGAATAATTTTCCACAAAAATACGTGTTTTCAATACATGACTATCTTGACTAATTTCCCACAAAAATGCGCGTTTTCAATACATGACTGTCTTTACTAATTTCCCATAAAAATACTCGTTTTCAATACATGACTGTCTTTACTAATTTCCCATAAAAATACGCGTTTTCAATACATGACTGTCTTGAATAATTTCCCACAAAAATAAGCGTTTTCAATACATGACTGACCTAACTAATTTTCCACAAAAATACGCGTTTTCAATACATGATTGTCTTGAATAATTTTCTACAAAAATACGCGTTTTCAATACATGACTGTCTTGAATAATTTTCCACAAAAATACGTGTTTTCAATACATGATTATCTTGAATAATTTCCCACAAAAATACGCGTTTTCAATACATGACTGTCTTGACTAATTTCCAACAAAATAACGCGTTTTCAATACATGACTGTCTTGACTAATTTCACTAAAAAATACGCGTTTTCAATACATGACTGTCTTGACTAATTTCCAACAAAATAACGCGTTTTCAATACATGACTGTCTTGACTAATTTCACTAAAAAATACGCGTTTTCAATACATGACTGTCTTGACTAATTTCCAACAAAATAACGCGTTTTCAATACATGACTGTCTTGACTAATTTCCCACAAAAATACGCGTTTTCAATACATGACTGTCTTGAATAATTTCCCACAAAAATACGCGTTTTCAATACATGACTGACTTGACTAATTTCCAACAAAATAACGCGTTTTCAATACATGACTGTCTTGACTAATTTCACTAAAAAATACGCGTTTTCAATACATGACTGTCTTGACTAATTTCCAACAAAATAACGCGTTTTCAATACATGACTGTCTTGACTAATTTCACTAAATAATACGCGTTTTCAATACATGACTGTCTTGACTAATTTCCAACAAAATAACGCGTTTTCAATACATGACTGTCTTGACTAATTTCCCTAAAAAATACGCGTTTTCAATACATGACTGTCTTGACTAATTTCCCACAAAAATACGCGTTTTCAATACATGACTGTCTTGACTAATTTCCAACAAAATAACGCGTTTTCAATACATGACTGTCTTGACTAATTTCCCTAAAAAATTCGCGTTTTCAATACATGACTGTCTTGACTAATTTTCCACAAAAATACGCGTTTTCAATACATGACTGTCTTGACTAATGTCCCATAAAAATACGCGTTTTCATTACATGGCTGTCTTGACTAATTTCCCACAAAAATACGCGTTTTCAATACATGACTGTCTTGAATAATTTTCCACAAAAATACGTGTTTTCAATACATGACTATCTTGACTAATTTCCCACAAAAATACGCGTTTTCAATACATGACTGTCTTGACTAATTTCCCATAAAAATACTCGTTTTCAATACATGACTGTCTTTACTAATTTCCCATAAAAATACGCGTTTTCAATACATGACTGTCTTGAATAATTTCCCACAAAAATAAGCGTTTTCAATACATGACTGACCTAACTAATTTTCCACAAAAATACGCGTTTTCAATACATGACTGTATTGACTAATTTCCCACAAAAATACGCATTCTCAAAACATGACTGTCTTGACTAATTTCCCACAAAAATACACGTTTTCAAAACATGACTGTCTTGACTAATTTCTCACAAAAATACTCGTTTTCAATACATGACTGTCTTGAATAATTTTCCACAAAAATAGGTGTTTCCAATACATGACTGTCTTATTTTTCAAAATTTATAGAAAATTCGAAGGAGGTGGGGGGGAAGTAAATATCCAAAAATCCAGGCGCTTCGCGACCGAAAAAATTCGAAAAAGGGGGGGACGTAAATATTCAAAAATCCGGGCGCTTTGCGCCCGGGAAAATTCAAAGGAGGAGGGTATAGAAACATTTAACAAGTTAGGCAGAAACCTATCACTTATAGGTATAGAAGACAGTCCCACTTGCCGCAAATGCGAAGAAGACGAAGAAACTTCATCTCACTTCATCGGCGAGTGTGAGGCATACGGGAGGCTAAGATTTGGAACTTTTGAGGTTGAGAAACTCCAACAAGAAAAACTAATCGACTTGAAGTGGTCGGACATACTGACCTTCATTAGAAATTCACAAAGGTTCGAAAAGGAAAACAAGGAGGATGAATGTAGATAAGTGGAGAACAGGAGATGGCAAAAAGGGTCCATGAGGGCCTACTTGCCTGGCTGCGGTTGCAGCCTCCCCAAAGAACTATTTCTACTCGGTACCTATTAATAGTGGTAGACTGGAAATCAAAAACTACGTCAAAAGCTATAGAATTGCGGAAAGATCAGCTGAAGACAGGAGGTGGAAAGCTTACCCTCTGTTCTAGCAATGGTTATCTCTTCCATGGCCCTCGATACATATTGCTGAGCTATAAAAAAACCATGGCTTCTACCTATTACTCTTTGATATGTTCCTGTTGCATATAAACTTAGGACACTGAACTATTAATGTTTTGTGGGTATAGCCATAGGGATATTCAACTGATTCATCTGAGGCAGGATACTTTTAAAAATATATTGAGCCATTTCCTTATTCACTCTAAAGAGTTCTGTAAACCTCTTATCTTCTATTAAAAATGGATCTGATGCTTCTCTCACGAGTCTTCTCTCAATATTTTCTTTCTCATCCAGAGCTAATGAATTTAACCGTTCATAGACAACAATATCATAATTTATTTAAAATGAATTAAAAAGTACATGAAACTATCAGCCGTTAAAAATAAAAATGCGTGATATTGTCAGTAATTTCGGACTCAAGAATATGAAATGTCACTAGAATTTTACCAAATTTTGGCACATGCTTTTAAACCGGATAGTACGTTGCCGAAAAAACCCGATGTGAATGCGACCAAAGCACAAAGTGCCAAATAATGTGATTGTCGCTTGCGATGGTAGTAATCGACTGTAGAAAACGAGGGGTAGAATTCTTTATGGAGTCCCACTGCTGGTAGCAAACTTGAAATAATATGGGAGTCAAAATGTTGTTGTTAAATTGTTATTTCCGTCAACCGATTGCACCCCTACGCGCAACTCTCGGAAGTCTTCAAGAGACTTGTGTGAGCTACATTATTCATAAGTATAGAATGAAAGTTTGATCTTTTGGAGGAAATTCGTTCCTTGACACAGTTTTTATGCGATACAACCTTCCACAGTCTGAGTATAGATTTCCTTGAATTAGTCCAAGCAATAGGGAAAAGTGCGTGCAAAAATTAATATCCGAAAACAAAAAATATGAGCGTATAGAAAATTGAAGTTCAGCATGAGTTTCTATTTCATGCGACTCGATCGTGATTACCGAACATAACCTAAAAAATTGGCAAAGTTGCGAAAAGCGGTTTTTTGTTGATAACTAAAAAACTACAGCTCCGATCGAAAAAAGTCAAATTAGGAAATTGTAGGTATCGAAAAGATCTATCTATTGAATCACTTATAATTTTCCAATATTATTGATACTTTTCGAGTTATATCGGAAAAACCGCGAAAAATCGGGTTTTCTATAACTCGTTGACTGAAAGGTATTCAAACTTGTTACTTACCGTTATGTGTAGCCTATGACAAGCCAAAAAGTCTTTCTTTGAAAGATTGATAAATATTGATTATTTTTCAAAATATATGAAGTTTTCTGAAAAAAGATGCTCTCTCAATATGACTACTCTTGCTCGAGGAATGATTCTACAGAAACGATTCATGGCCTATTTTTTTTTTGCTAGAGTTGTTCTTTCATATTATCGAATGAGTATATTGATTTTTCAAATTTTAAGGGTCAAAAAATTACTTTAAAAATTGATCAATTTTGTTTTTATATGAATGCCTTTCATGAAAATGGATTGGTATTTGGTATTGGTCGGTATGGATGGTAACTGATGCGCTGCGACCTAGTTAGATCTATTGTGCCCCATCTTCTTCTGCTATCTCGAGGTGTTCTCGTTTACAGCAGCCCCTCAAGCTTCAATTCCTTCAGGAATTTTAGGATTTTGAGGGGGTCCATTAGTGGTATTTCTTCCACAGTCAGCTGGTGTGATCCCAGTATATTTAATCTTTTGTGGTGTACGGCATAACACTCCAACAATATGTGGTGAGGTGTTTCTGGATGTTCCCCACAGAATCTGCAGGTGTTTTCCTCCTCCAAGCCTAGCTTCCTTAGGTGTTCTTTGAATCTGCAATGCCCCGTTAGAAATCCTGTGATTGTCTTTAGACTAATTTTGCTGAGGTTAATCAGTGTTTTCGATCTTGCTCGGTTGAAATTGCCGAGGAGATCTTTGGCCTGCCTTAGCCCTGGAAGTCTTTGCCAGTATGTTGCTCTCATTTCTTCTTCAGTTTTATTGAGTTCTTCTTGGAAGTGAGATTTTCCAAGTCCGCAGAATGGTTCTGGCCCGAACAGTGGCGTTGATGCCCCTTTTCGTGCCAGGGTGTCTGCTTGTTCATTGCCCTCTACTCCGACGTGCCCAGGCACCCAGAGGAGGATCACCTTGTTGTTCCTGCCTAGATCATTAAGTTTTTCTAGGCATTCCCAGACCATCTTCGAGTTGATGTTATATGAGCTCAACGCTTTGATGGCTGCTTGACTATCGGAGAGGATTGCAATTTCCTTGTTCCGGTAGTTCCTGTCGAGGTTGAAATGAATGCATCTTGCTATGGCGTGAATTTCCGCTTGAAAAATGCTTGGGAAGTGTCCCATGGGTTCGGAGTACTTGGTACGAGGTCCAAATACTCCTGCTCCAGTTCCGTCGGGAGTTTTAGACCCGTCCGTGTACCATGTAATGGTATTCTTACCCAGTGCTCGAATGGATTCTGTGCTCCATTGTTTCTTGGTATTTAGTTCCGTTCGAAAAAAATTCTCGAAACTAAATTTCCTGGTAATTTCGTCAGTTGGGAGATCGGCAAGGTGTGCACTTCCGGTGGGGGTTGAGCCCCTTACACTGTGTGCTGTCCCTTTGAGTCCGACTTTGGCCAACCTCAGGTCTGCTGCCCAAGCAGTTCTCCTCACCATGAGATGGAGAGGAGTGAGGTCCAGAATGACCTCTATTGCTGCTGTTGGAATTGACCTCATTGCTCCTGTTATGCAAAGACATGCTAGTCTTTGTACTTTCTCCAGGATTTTCTTTGTTGTGGCGAGTTCGGTTCTACCGTGCCACACTACTAGTCCGTAGGTGATCATAGGTCTCACTATCATGGTGTACATCCATCGCAGTATTGATGGGTTACAGCCCCATGTTTTTCCTGCAATGTTCCTGCACACCATCAGTGATGATTTTGCCTTGTTAGCGATCTTTTCTACGTGTCTGTTCCAGAGTAGTTTTGAGTCTAGGGTTAGTCCTAGATACTTCACCTCTTGCTGCCATCCTAAATCTGATCCGTCGAGGCGAACAGTCCTTAGGTGCTGAATCTTTGTTCTTCTAGTAAATGTTACCATTGTGGTTTTTGATGAGTTAATTCTCAATCCCACAGAGAGGCACCATCTTCTGGTAGTCTCTAGCTCCCTTTCTATTAGATCACAGAGGGTTCCTTCGAATTTGCCTTTGGCCATAATGACTATGTCGTCAGCATATCCAAGGCAAGTGACTCAGTTCCCGGTAAGTGTTCCGAGTAGTTCGTCTACTACGAGACTCCACATCAGAGGTGATAGTACCCCTCCTTGTGAGCATCCCCTGCTTGTGCTGATCCGAAAGCTGGTATCGCCCACTTTCGTTTCAGCAGTTCTTGTAGCCAGCATTTGGCACATCCATCTGGATGTGGTTCTGTCTAGTCCCTTGTTCGTTAGGGCCCTATTTATTGCTTCGTGAGAGGTGTTGTCGAATGCCCCCTCGATGTCTAAGAAAGCGCATATGGCCATTTCTTTATACTCGAGAGATCTCTGGATGCTTTCGGTAAGCACGTACAGAGCGGTTTCCGTTGATCTGCCCGCCCTGTATGCATGCTGCCCGGGGTGCAATGTCACCCTCTCGGTTATCTCGGTGATCTCGGTTCTGATGTAGTTATCTACCGTCTTCTCTACTGTCTTCAGTAAGAAGGATGAGAGACAGATTGGTCTGAATGACTTCGGGAGGGTTGGGTCCTTCTTTCCTACTTTGGGAATGAAGGTTACCCGTGCTCTCTTCCAGTCGCTCGGTATGTACCCGAGCGCCAGACTGAATCTGGCTGCTTTGATAATGAATGGCATTAGTTCCGTTTGCCCTTTTTGTAAAAGGGCCGGAAATATACCATCAATTCCGGGTGACTTGAATGGTTGGAAGGAGTCAATTGCCCATTTCACTCTTTGGGGAGTGCATATGGTTTTTGCTACCTCCCAGTCTTCTCGTCTGGCTCTACCTGGTTCTTCCAGTCATCTTCCGGGTTCAATTGAAAATGGATTCCTAGCATGATTTCAAGCATTCAGAAAAAAAATTGAATTTCTACGATCACTAGGAGCCGAGATAATTTTTTTATTTCAAAAGTATCTGGAAGATGCAATAATCATCGTACAGCAGTCAACTTCATGGATATTAAGGTTGAATACCTATATTTTCAATAAAAAAATACTAGGATATGTTTAGTTCATTTGCAGTATTATTAATTGATGAATAAAGTTAGGCGTGCAGGCGCGGATCGCGATAGCTGTAGCGGGTGGCGGAGAGGGGATAGCACTGAAAACTTATTTCGTGCGTTCAAAGTGGCTTGTGCTTGAAAAATATTGAGTATCTCGGCTTGTTGTTCACGTACGTTTTCTTTTGCAATATACACTAGTACTGAAATTGAACCAATAACTTTTCTTTTCTTTTTCAATAACTGTGTCAGGACAAAAGTGTCTTTAATGTCAATCAATAGTATTTGTATCCCCACTGCGCCACCCGCTAAAATTGCATCGCACCGCGCCTGCACGCCTCACTTTGTTCATCAATTAATAATACTGCAAATGAACTAGACATATCCTAGTATTTCATTATCGAAAATATAGGTATTCAACCTCAATATCGATGAAGGTGACTGCTGTACGATGATTATTGCGTCTTCCAGATTCTTTTGAAATAAAAAAATTATCTCGGCTCCTAAGTGATCGTAGGAATTCAATTTTTTTTTAATGCGTGAAGTCATGTTAGAAATCTATTTTCATAAAAGTCATTTCTATAAAATCAAAATTAAGAAATTTATTTAGAAAAAACTTGTAAAAAAATTGTGCAATTTTTTTAAAGTAATTTTTTTACACTTAAAATAAATAAAATCAATATACTTATTCGATAATATGAAAGTACAACTCTTACAGAAAAAAAATAAGCCCTGAATTATTCCCCGAGCAAGAGTAGCCATATTGAGAGAGCATCTTTTTTCAGAAAACTTCATATAAATTGATCGAAAAAAGTTAAGGATATTGGAAATTCTCTGAGAACAAAATAGTTTTCGAGAAACATTGTATAACGTACGTTTACTCCCATCTCTTTCAGAAATGAAACATATTTGTTTTACTGAAAAAAAGGATTCACAGGCAACTTTTCTTTAATAATGTAACAAAACAGATTATTATCAAAAAGGAAAAATATATTAATAGCGTGTGATTCCACTTCTATTGGCCATTACTGCTTCAACTCGGCGAGGCAAACTTGAAATTAAATGATCCAAATCATTTTGATCAAGGTTATCCCATAATTGTGGAACAACTTGCCTCGGTGACCTTACGTCCCGAACAGGTGGTTGATGGGCAATTAGTGCCCTTCCGAGCATGTCCCAAGCATGTTCGATGCAGTTTAAATCTGGGGAGTGCGGGGGTAATGGCACATGATCAATTTCATTGATTGCTAGCCGTTCTTGTACTACCCTGGCGCTGTGCGGGCGAGCGTTATCATCCAGAAATCTGAAATTGGGCTCCAAATTCCAACGGTAATCATACACCATGTTATCAATGATGTCGTTGGCATAAATTTCACCTGTCATTGTACCTTCACAAACATACAACTCCGTTCGACCTCCGTAGAAAATTCCACCCCAAACCATTATACCTCCACCTTGAAATGGATGTACTTCCTGAACATATCGGTCATTAACTCTGGAATTTCTTGGTCGCCAAACACGAACTGTACGTCTGTCAGCACGAAGACAAAAGCGGCTTTCATCGCTGAACATCACTGTACGCCACTCATCATTCCAATTGGCTCTTTCATTACACCAAAGCAAACGTTGAGCTCAATGGACTGCGGTCAATAGAGGGCGTCTTATAGGCCTATAGCAATGTAGACCTGCGTCATTCAATCGATTTAAAACCGTCCGAGGGGTAATACGAATTCTGGTGGCAGCGAGAAGGTCCTGGCTGAGCACCGTACAGTTTGCTGTAGGATCCATCCTAGCTCCTCTCACTAGTCTTCGGTCATCCCAAGCATTTGTCGATCTTGGTCTACCCTCCCTATGCCTGTCCATGACAGATCCAGTCTCATTAAATCGGTTATTAAGTCGGGAAATTACACTTTGAGAGACATTAAACCGATCAGCCACATCGATCTGTCGCGCACCTCCAAGAAGCAACCCAATGGCTTGATTGGCTTCCTCTACATTTAAATGACGTCTATTCATATTGTTGATGACAGAATAACCCCAATATCGCAAACTGCGCTTGGCAACACAAAAACAAAACTAAACTTCACAAACATAAAATCTACTGATTTGGTGATAATGCTTTTTATCTGTTCGGGTAAAATTGTATATGTCTACAACAACTATTTTTTTCAAAGTAAAAGACATAGGTATTCATAGCTGTACCAGATGTTTTCTAAAAAAAATTCGGCATCGCAAAAACACAATATCCTTAACTTTTTTGATTAGTTTATTTTCAAAAATCAATATTCATCAATTTTTTTTGAAAAAGCCTTTTTTCGCTTGCCATAGGCTACACAAAACTGTAAATAACAATTTTCAATACCTTACAATAAACGAGTTATAGAAAACCCGATTTTTTACGGATTTTTCGATATAAATCGATAAGTATCAATGATATCAAAAAATTATAGGTTATTCAATTGATAGATCTATGCCTACAATTTCTTAATTTAACTTTTCTTGATCCGAGCTGTAGTTTTTTAATTATCAACAAAATACCGCTTTTCGCAACTTTGTCAATTTTTTAGGTTATGTTCGGTAATCAGGATCGAGTCGCATGAAATAGAAACTCATCCTGAATTTTAATTTCCTGTACGCTCATATTTTTATTTTTCGGATATTAATTATTGCACATTTAACATTGGGCCGCTTCCTCGTTTCTTGGATTAAATGTATTTTTTTTCATTTTCCACTATGTAAGGTTGAAACTTTAATAGTTATTTAAGTAACAAGGAATGTAAAGACGTGTTAACATTCGAGGTGAGCGAGTACGAGCCGAGGCAAAGCCGAGGCTTGTCGCTTGCCGAGGATGATAACAGTCGATACATTCCGTGTTACTTATTACGTTTTTCCCGCTGCTTGTTGACATTTCTCAAAATTTGCCTGAATTGAAGTTTGTTTTCTTACCCTTCCTTCATGATTATTCGTTCGCTATTTCATTCTAAGTTGCTTGTGCGTGTAACTAAGTTACCGACTAAGCAGACAACAATAATATTCAAAAGGTCTCATAACCTAAAAATTGATATGAATGAAGCTGAAGGTATTACTTGTCAAAGTCAAAGTCATTATTACCCTAGGCATGTAAATGACACTATTAAGTTCCGTTGTCAAGATGAATTAGTAAACGAATGATATAGGCCATTTACCTGTTTTGTTGCTAAGCATGTATGGACTATTTACAGTGTCGGCAGCGGGTAATATATTATTCCCTATAACTGCAATAACATTGTGAATTCAAATATTTATTCAGTGTTTTTAGTTTAGCATTATTTTCAAATATCTTTGATCCGTGATATCCGTTCACATATGGCTTTTATCTGTCTTCATTTTCGTATTACAATAATGGAGATTTTTCTTTTTCAGTAGTGAATCTCTTCGAAGTTCTGCAAGAAAAACAAGAAGAAGGAAATGAAATGGACAACTTACAAAGTTTTACATTTATGAATTTTATTAATTGTACATTCTTTTAATAAATTTAGTTTTGTTAATTTTAAATAAATTGTGTATAGTGTAATTTTACTCAGAAGGTATTACATGTCCGCGGTAAAAGGCAAACAAAATTTTAAATATCACTAAATTTAATACCAATGAAGTGAGTAAAAATTATGAAGTGAGGAATTTTAAGTTAGTTGCATAGATAACATAACAAAACAAGGAAATGCTGGTTTGTATTACTTTCATCGTTTGACATATAATAAGAATAGTAAATATATATGGATATATTTTTCTTGGTTTATAAGTTTTCAGGACTAAATAAAAAGATGAAGTAGTTTGGTTTCTTGTTCTTCATTTCGAAAAGACATCTAATTAAAATTCTAGGAATTCTAATTCAAATTGAAATGTGTGCTGAACTACAAAAAATGTTCCTCGCCAATCCCAATTTATAAATCGTTTATACCCATTGTTCACATCTGATGATCTTTTTGGAAACGGCTAAAATAGTCTTCGATCATGTCATACATTATCAGTCAAAATAACATATCATTTTATTTATTTCCCAAGAAACGTACAAGTTTGACAGGGAAACAAAACAATAAACACATTTTCAACTAAACTAAATTACCAACTAGATATTTCTAATTTTCATATCATTTATACAATTCGTGATAATAAATATTTTTCTACTCCCGTCTGTGAATTATTAACGTCACACATCGATAAAAATGTGTAAAGCTTCATTTCACGAATCGGTGTGTGAAGTGCCATGCTTTTCTTATGGGATTTATTTCACGCACCGGTGCCATAAGAGTCAATACAAATTCACACACCGGTCGCTGGTCTAGGTAGCGGTGGCGAGAGAAATTGACAAATATGACAGTTCCCGCAGAGTGAAGTTCAGAGTTACATCAGTTAATAGACCGTAAATAGTAATTAATTACCCTCTGAATTAATAAATAGTACGACGAAATTTTGATTTAAACCGATTAGCCGTGTATTTCACGCAAATTCCTGATGGACAGCATTGAAGTACTCCCATCAACTCTTCCAAATATAACGTTAGCAGCCAGTGGAGCAAGTTAATCGTTATTGCCACAAAAATCGTTGGGAATTTACGAAAACACTTTGGAAAAGTTTATGCAATGGCGAAATACAAACAACGTCCAATCATTGGTAAAGGTAAGCTTATCGGGCTCATTCTCGAAACAAAAAGAAAAGTGGTGTTACTTACGTAGTTTTATCTCCTGAACACGAATCCAAAAGAATTTCGTGGGGGTCTCTTATACTTTTCGAATTATGACCTTTTGAATCTTGAAAATCGACCATTTTCAAACACGATTTTTTCGGTCAAAATGGCAGAAAATGCCTCCTTCTTTTTGACGACACTTTTTTCATTCCCTAATCAACTCTTATATCACAATTACAAGCACCAAAACCAAACGTTTTACGGAAAAAATTAACCTTCTTATATTACACTATTTTTAACCTCATTCTCCATTGGCGTTCGTTCTAGAGATGTGGGCAGGGTTATGTATACTTTATAAGAAGGTTGATTTTTTGTATAAAACGTTTGGTTTTATTGCTTGTAATTGTGAAATATGAGTTGATTAGGGTCTAAAAAAAGAGTCAACAAAAAGAAGGAGGCATTTTCTTTGATTTTTTATCGAAAAAATCGTGTTTGAAAATGGTTGATTTTCAAGATTCAAAAGGTCATAACTCGAAAAGTATAAGAGACCCCCACGAAATTCTTTCGGATTCGTGTTCAGGAGATAAAACTACGTAAGTAACAACACTTTTGTTTTTGTTTCGAGAATGAGCCCGATAAGCTTACCTTTACCCAATCGTTCTCCGAAAGGGTAATATTAGCCTACCTATCTGAATTATCAACAAAGGTTAAATCTTCTACCTTATGGAGTCACTACTCAATGTTGAAAAGCACCCTTAGTGTTAAGTACAACGTACAAATTGGTGATTATCCGAAAGTTCGCGCTTTCTTGAAACGGAAAAACGAGGGATACAGTCCTAAAAAATCACGCGTTTTGGAAAAGGAACACGTATTAAAATTTCTCAAAGAGGCACCTGATGGAAAATATTTATTAACCAAAGTGAGTCCATTTGTATAAATATCGATAAATACTAATCTTTAAATTTTTAGCTTATTTTGTTGTTTGGGGTAGCTGGAGCCCTGCGCAGAGATGAGCTCTATAAATTAAAAATGGATGACATCCAAAATTTGGGAACAGTTCTTATTGTGTCAGTTAATGATACGAAGACCAAGGTTTCTAGAAAATTTACTGTTACTGAATACTTGGACATATATCACAAATACGTGGCTCTTCGTCCCAAGGATTAGGCCGAAAATAAATTCTTTATTAATTATCAACGAGGGAAATGTACTCTGCAAGTGATTGGTATAAATAAGATAGGAAAAATCCCTTCAGAAGTTGCCACATTTTTTAAACTCCCCAATCCCAACGAATTTACCGGGCACAGCCTACGGCGTTCATCTGCGGCTTTATTAGTTGAAGGTGGAGGAGATCTCCTAACGCTAAAAAAACACGGCGGCTAGAAATCATCCTCAGTGACAGAAGCCTACGTGGAAGAATTTACAAAATTGCAATATAACTGTTCATAATAATTATTATGGTAATAAAGAAAATTAGTCAAATTTTCCTTTAATTCAATCTCTAAGTAAAAGGTCGTAGAAAAAGTATAGTGTGCACCACGTGCGTGAAGACTTTTTTACGCTTGTGCGGATTGTGAAACTCGCCTGCGGCTCGTTCCACAAACTTCCACACTCGCGTAAAAAAGTATACTAGATACACATTATACTATCTTCAAATTTACTTCAAATCTCATTTTACCATTGGATTTCAAGGATTTGGCATTTCTTTGTAATGTACTATTCCTCTGAAGTATATTGATTGTTGGCCCACATTTGTTTTCGCTTTGATTACTGACAAATTATTGTTGATGATGTTGAAAACCAAATCAGAGTTTTTGAAGTTATTTTTGACTTGATGAATAAAGTACAAATCTTTAACTTATAAAGAGAATGGATATCCAGAATTTGTTTTGGTTTCTATAAAGGACCCCGCACTTTTTATAGGTAAAATGGTTATCGGTAAAATTGTTTGAATTTTTGGTATATTGTAGTATTCGATATACTGATTGAACGTGCCGAATCGCAAAGTTCGTTGATGGATAAATTTTGAAATACAGGACGTTCAAGTTAAAAATCAGTAATTTTTATTTATTTATTTTCTCTGGATTCGAAAGTGCCAACTGCATTTTTTTGATCTCATTATCAATGTACTTTCATATTACTAAATACCATTCAGATGGTGCAGATTATATCATTATGTACAGAGTGAAAAATAAAAACATTTTAATAATGTCTGACAACTCGATGTAATAATAAAATATTGATAAAATTATTTTGGCATGCAATATACTATTCGTATTCCATCATTAATCACAATTCATACATTTCGCACAGGGTGATTTGAAAAATTGGTGAAATATATGGCCGGTTCTTTCGTACAAATCCTTTATATTCAAGTGAATTATCATCCTCCGAAGATAGCTGATACCGTATAAACACGATTTCGTTGGGATATACAGGGTGTATCTAAATAACACCGAAAAAATTAAAGGGGTGATTCTGTGATGAAAATTAATGTGAGTGTTTGGTATAAAATTTTTTGAAAAAACCCTCCCCGGAAAAGTTACACCCCTTCGAAAATTAAAAAAAAAATGGTTTTTCATTTTTATTTTCCCTGTATATCAAGCTAAAGACACGAAACTTGGTAAACATTATCTGTCAATAAGAGTACACTTTTTGAAATTTTTTCAACCCTGAAGTATGCTTAGAAGGGGTTGATTATTTCAACCCCTAAGATATTTTTTCTTACAACTTTTTTTTAGATGAAAATTTTTTCTTAAAAAAAGTATGACTGAAAAGCCCAATTCATTGACTAACTTTTTTAACTCCACAAGTTTTTTCTAAAACTTGAGCATTTACGTGAAAAAAAATCTAATGCAATGCATTTTCAAAAAGATGAGCTAACGCGAGTGTATTTTGCGTCAAGTCTAGTGGCCTGTGCTTTGCATAAAAACATTAATACTGACACTTGGATTGTGTAGTGTCATTTTCTGTCACCCATCTTAAGGTGCATTTAGTCAACATCATTTTAAAATTGTGCTTAAATATATGTCAAAAGCGAAAGTTGAATCTGTTATATCAAATGGCTCCATTTATACAACAATGATAAGTTTATGTTAAAAACCTTTGATGTTACCGCTAAGTTTATGATAATGCTTATGCTAAAGTTGACTAAATCCACCCTTAGTGTTTCACAAGTTTTATGATTGTGTATTGTAGGAAATATTAGTTGATTGAAAATATGAATGCATATTCGAATTTGGAAATGGCAGATATGCATTTTACATACGGTCGTGCTAACGGTAATTCATTGGAAGCGCAAAGACTTTATGCTGAACAGTACCCACAGCGTAGACTACCCCATCATACTACGTTCACAACTATTCACCGACGCTTGTGGAAACGTGGTAATTTTTAAAAAAGAAGTTATGATTCTGGTCGTACTAGAGAAGTTAGAACTGCAGCTGTAGAAGAAGCCATACTTAATTCAATTGAAGAATTCCCAGAAACTAGTACCAGGAGAATAGCTCGTGTCCTACATGTAAGCCATTCCTTTGTTTTTAGAATTTTAAAAGAACAAATGTATCCCTATCATCTTCAACGGGTGCAGGCGTTAATGATTCGAGATTTTTTACCCCGTGTGATATTTTGTCAGTGGCTTATTAATATGATTGGCCAAGCACCACAGTTCTTAGGTAATATTTTATTTACTGACGAGGCGAGTTTCTCAAGAGACTGTATTAGAAATTTTCACAACAATCACCTTTGGGCTGACGAAAATCCTCATGGCTTTTTTGAAGGAAATCATCAGTATCAATTTTCATTAAACGTGTGGCTCGGAATTATTGATAATCATTTAATTGGTCCCCATTTTCTTCCGCTACGATTAAATGGTGAAGCATATTGTCATCTCCTTGAAGAATTACCTGTTCTTCTTGAAGAGGTTCCCATTCAAATTAGGCAACATTCATGGTTTATGCACGATGGCGCACCAGCTCATTTTAGTATACGTGCAAGAACTCACCTAGATGAGGTGCATGCCAATCAATGGATAGGTCGAGGAGGACCTGTAAACTGGCCAGCCCGCTCCCCTGACCTCAATCGTTTGGATTTTTGCACATGGGGGTATCTGAAATCTTTGATATACACAAACCCAGTTTAAAATATCGATGATCTGCGAAACCGCATTGTAGCAGGGTGTGAAACTATAAGAAATTCTCCAGGAATATTTCATCGTATACGCAATTCTATGAGGAAAAGGGTAGATGCTTGTATTGAAGCTGAAGGCGGTCATTTTCAACATTTATTATAATTGTATTGTCGATATTCGATAGGTTTTTGTTCATTGTTTGTTCACTTTTGTTTTTAGTTGTAGAAGTCTCATAATCATAATCATAATTTGGTTGGCTGTTGTTTAATAAAATGCTATTTTACATGAGCTTATTTACTTTTTTCTCATAAATGCTTAAGTTTTCGAAAAAAACTTGTAGAGTTAAAAAAGTTAGTCAATGAATTGGGCTTTTCAGTCATACTTTTTTAAAGAAAAAATTTTCATCTAAAAAAAAGTTGTAAGAAAAAATATCTTAGGGGTTGAAATAATCAACCCCTTCTAAGCATACTTCAGGGTTGAAAAAATTTCAAAAAGTGTACTCTTATTGACAGATAATGTTTACCTAGTTTCGTGTCTTTAGCTTGATATACAGGGAAAATAAAAAAGAAAAACCATTTTTTTTAATTTTCGAAGGGGTATAACTTTTCCGGGTAGGGTTTTTTCAAAAAATTTTATACCAAACACTCACATTAATTTTCATCACAGAATCACCCCTTTAATTTTTTCGGTGTTATTTAGATACACCCTGTATAGGGTGATCATGAACATTTCTTATGATAAAAATAACAAAATATCAACGTTTCATCATTCTCTCCTCAACACTGTCCCAAAAATTCATTTACATAGTATGACTAGTTTTATAGTTATTAATTGAGAAACTTATTACCATTTGCATGACGAGTTGAAAGAACTTGTTCACGCGTACATTCTACTGGTGGCCAAGATTTTTCAAAAATAGTGAAACGTGAGAATGTGGAGATCAAAATAAATGTAAAAGATGGTGAAGATTATAGATACAGATACAGATAGTTAAGAGAATTTTGTTGGTTCAAGCTTTGTCGAAATAAAAAACGAACTATCTGGGAAAAGTGGAAATGATTGATAGAACGCTTTTATTTCTGACAGGAGAAGTTGAGTCTGGGCAGCGACGGTTTTTTCCAATTCGTGTTCCACTCGGATAGAGGTTTCCATGATTTTTATATTTGCTGGCTATCAATAGAAACATGTAGACACCTATTAAATTTCATCAGTATAGATAATTCAATACGCAAAGGTAATAATAATTATCAATGATGGAACTAATTGATTCTTCTTTTTCATTCACTTTCCGTCAACGACAGAATCAAAATGTACCCGATAGCCGGTAGGGTTTGCTTGTTGTATGAGGACCGTAGCGCTGCTACTGGGGAGGCAGTTCCTTGTCACCTTCAGTGAATAGTGATGTCCCATACCGGGTCCTCATACACGATTGAGCAAGTGAAACTATACAAGCATTAGGAATTTTATCTGGCTCATGCCTGAGTTGTAAGTTGTAACTGATGTGACGTATATTCAGTCTGTTCCTAAATGGTAGATGGAATTGGATGAACCGTCATGGGTCATCACCCTGCATATAAGGTTACATTTATTTTGATCTCCACATTCTCACGTTTCACTATTCGTGAAAAATCTTGGCCACTAGTAGAATGTACGCGTGAACAAGTTCCTTCAACTCGTCATGCAAATGATAATAAGTTTCTCAATTGATAACTATGAAACTAGTTATGATAGCAAACTGAATTTTTGGGATAGTGTTGAGGAGAGAATGATGAATATATTGAATAATAATAAATTTCACCGAGTTAATCGAGAATTACAGGGTGATTTCTGAAACGTTGATATTTTGTCATTTTTATCATCGAAAATTTTCATGATCACCCTATATATCTCAACGAAATCATGTATATACGGTATCAGCTATTTTCGGAGGATGATAATTCATTTTAATATACAGGATATGTACGAAAGAAGCGGCCATATATTTCATCACTTTTTCAAATCACCCTGTACGAAATGTATGAATTGTGATTAATTATGGAATAAGAATAGTATATTGCATGCCAAAATAATTTTAACAATATTTCATTATTACATCGAATTGTCAGACATTATTTTTCATTTCATTTAATTTCATTTATTAACAGTCACGAAAGAATATACATTAACATGACCATACAATACACTAATGCGACAATGTCAGAAGGTGGATAATTCCAAAAGACTAACCAATTTGGCAAAAAATGAAAAAAAGAACACGACATATAAATGCAAAAATAAAAAACAGATTTAAAAACAGATAGGAATGATCAGAAATCACCATAAAATTCTTCCAGCGAATAGTAGGTTTTCTTCAATAATAACTGTTTCATCTCCCTCTTGAACAAGTGAATATTTCGAGTTCTGTATATATCTAGGAAGGGTATTGAATAGTTTGCAACCATTATAAAATATACCCCTTTGATATAGGCTGGAAGAATGTTTCAATGGAAGCAATCTGTTTTTCATACGAGTTTCATAGGTATGTTCTACTATTTCAGATTCAAAATATGATTTATTTTTGAAAACGAAGCAAACAACATCATAGATATAAATCGATATCATTGTAAGAATTGAGAGGCTCTTGAAGTGTTCTCTGCACGATTCTAGTGGTCCGATTTTTGACACGATACGGACTGCCCTTTTTTGTAACATGAAAATTCTATGAGCATCCGTGTAGTTCCCCCAGTGCATTATACCATACTTCAGGTTTGAGTGGAAACATCCAAAATATAAATGTTTGACAATATTCTTGCTACATTGTTGGGATGATATAAAGAGTGCATAGCAGGTTTTAGCAAGTTTCGAGGCCCAATTATTGATATGTGTGTCCCATTTCAAGTTACAGTGGAGGGTGAGACCTAAAAGTTTTGTTGTGTGAGAGCAACAAATATCAGCGTTGTTCAGAGCAATAGTATTGGGAGTTACAACCTGAGAATTACCAGTTCTAAAAGTAATCAATACTGATTTTTCATTATTGAGACACAGACAATTTTTCTCAACCCATTCACTCACATTCTGATACACTTGATCTACTTGGGAAAATTAGTATCGTCAGCATAAGCTACGAGTCGAGTAGTAGCATGACTCATCTGTTCTAGTAAATCATTGATATACATGAGAAACAGAGTGGGCCCCAATATGGATCCTTGTGGTACTCCAACCCTAACTGGAATCGAATCAGAGACAAAGCCATTGCATTTGACCTGTTGGTATCTATTTCCAAGATAAAGAATTACTAAAATGTTTTTATTTTTCACTCTGTACATAATGATATAATCTGCACCATCTGAATGATATTTAGCAATATGAAAGTACATTGATAATGAGAGCAAAAAAAATGCAGTTGGCACTTTCAAATCCCGAGAAAATAAATAAATAAAAATTACTGATTTTTAACTTGAATTTCAAAATCTATCCATCAACGAACTTTGCGATACTACACGTTCAATCAGTACATCGAATACTACAATATACTGAAAATTCAGATAATTTTACTGAGAATCATTTTACCTATAAAAAGTGCGGGGTCCTTTATAGCAGGTTCCCTGTACTCTAGTTTGAATATATACTTGATGTCTTTGTTTTGTAGTGTTTTCAATGGTTTAAGTAAACATTCGGTTGCAGATCCCAATACTGAGATTAAGTAATGAAGTATGGAAAGTACTAAAGGATAATAAATGAATTTAAAATATTTCAAAGGTAAAAAATTTCTGATTTTGAAAATAATTCCGATTATAATAGAGGTTTGCGGCATTCAGACAGATTTTAAAATTCCAGAAAAAAGATTCACCTCGAGCAGGATTCGAACCCACGACCTCCAGATTGCCGGTTTGGTGCTCTACCAACTGAGCTACCGAGAAGACATGCGTTCCATCTGCAAATCGGGATACCGCTTTTTCCTAGAATTTTGGTGTTAGTAATATCACCTACGAACTACGGCGTTTGTAGGTGTTGGGAAAGTTAGTTATTAGTGGGGAACTCATTCGCTTCCAATGATCAACAAGATCCTATTTACCTTTCACACCTAGCATCGTCGACATATAGCGAGCGATATTCAGCAGGGATCGGGTGTGGATCTCCGACCACTGAACCAGGTTAATATGAAAAATAAATGGGGAGTTTGTGTCTGTGATATAAAAACAATAGAGGTTTGCAGCATTCAGACCGTAGTTTGTTCCACCCCCCTGGAGGTGATAATTTTTCTCAGAAGTAGTGCACACTGTGTTCTACAATTAAAAAAAAAAATTATCGGTGGAGCAATTTAAGTTGAGGTTGATAGCCCTGTTGATTGGCCTAAAGTGAATTTTTTGGGATTTTTTGGGCAAACTAACCACAGCTATACTTTTTACATATCGTGGGTGAACCTTTTGTTTGTTTTATTTGTTGTATGATATCTGAACCATTTTTTTTGTTGTCTCGATGAATTGTCACCGAACGGGTGAAGAACTTAAGATGTTGTTTCTTTTCTTTTTAATTTATATTTACTCTCTCAAAGTAGATATTTTTATTTTTCCTTAGGGAGAACTACGTTTTTATACATTCTTACGCCGAATCGTTGACATGCTTATAAAAAAAAAAACAAATAGAAAAGGAAAGGAAAAATCTCAGAATCAAAAAATAAATCTAGCATATTATCAGCCTAGACGGCCCACGTCCCTAAGACGACGTAGGTGACTTTACCTTTTCAACCGAAAATAGTGCCTTGGTAAGAGAGAAAATACTAGAAAATTCGTCCAAGATAGTTTTTACGGTAAGTACTGATTTATCCAGGACCTTATCGAAAACATTCATAAATGAAAAGACTGCTCTTAATTTGTTTATTCTCTGGTGACTATTAGCGGTGGAATTTTCTCTTTAAGTGGTTGAAGAGGATATTTTTTTTGTTGAAAAATATAATATTTTCGCCCAACCACCCTAGGTTGAGTGTTACATATATGAGGAAGAGTACAGGTCCAAAGATTGCTCCTTGTGGCACTCCACATAAAACCGTTTTATGCAATCCTTCAGTATCTTTCATAAGTACAAACTGTTTTCTGTCTAAAATATAATTTCTGAACCATTCGTGAGCACTTTCTCTCACACCTATTTGATATAAGATGTCCAATAAAATTTTGTGATCCACTAGCTGGGAATAACTCCGTTCTCTGATAAAATCAATTCACTTTGCTAACTCTCAGCTTATCATAGTCAAAGTCAAGAAATACTTTGATGATAGTCCAATCAATAGAGGATTTTTCCTAAAAAAAAATACTTGAAAGAGTACAGGTCCAAGAATTGATCCTTGTGGCACTCCACATAAAACCGTTTTATGCTATCTTTCAGTATCTTCCTTGAATACAAACTGTTTTCTGTCTAAAAGATCATTTCTGAACCATTCGTGAGCACTTCCTCTCACACCTATTTGATATAAGATGTCCAATAAAATTTTGTGATCCACTAGCTGGGAACTCCGTTCTCTGATAAAATTAATTCACTTTGCTAACTCTCAGCTCATCATATGCAATGTTCAATAAATACACATGTAATGTAATGTTTGTCTTTCGTCAAATTAAAAATATTCGTTAATTTACGTTGCAAAAGTGTTATTTTTGTGGCTACAAAACAGAAGTGATATTATTCATACGAAAACAAGAATTATCTCCGCTCCCTAGTCATCCTCGTAGTCTAAACCATTTTTCTCAATATAACCTACAATACTATAACACGTATTTATTTCTGAAACTTTCATACTAAGAATAAATACAGGATAGTGAAACCAGAGTGAAACTAGCAAGACGGCATCGCCAGCAAGAGACAGCGCTACGCTTCGATGAAATCGTGATCGGTGTCGCGGCAGCGTATGGTTATTAATTTTATCATATTTATTTTTGTTCGTGGTCGTGAAATATTTTCATAAAGACATTCAGGGAAGATGAAAACCTATTTTTCTTCAAAGCACAGTACGAGGATGTATTGATATCTAGTTAGCCAAGACCAGTTCCCTGCATAAACAAAATATTCCGTTACCATAGCAACGAACAATAACTTATTAGAAGTGTCAGTGTAAAGTTTGACGTCAAAATTAAACCATAGTTACGCAATAAATTCAATGAAAAATATGTCCACCGAAATTGTGAAAATCGAAAAATTGGAGTATCGAGCCATCATCAAGTACCCGTATTTAAAAGGGTTAAGAGGTAAGCAGATTTACGAAGATATGCTTAATACCCTTGGTGATCAATGTCCATCGTATGCGACCGTGAAAAATTGGACTGTAAGCTTCAAAAGAGGTAAATTTTCCATTGAAGATGATGACCGATTGGCAAGGCTAATTTCTGTGTCAGTCCCCGAAAATATCGATGCAGTTCATGACATGATTTTAACAGACCGCCGAATTGGGCTAAAACGGATAACTGAAACACTGAATATTTCATACGAATGCGTTCATCATATAGTTCACGTCAATTTGGACATGAGAAAAATTGCTGCAAAATGATTCCCCAAATGTTTGAATGTTGACCAAAAGCGTGTAAGGGTAGTAGCATCACGTTCGATCTGTGCTCGATTTGAAAACGATGTAGACTTCTTAAACCGAATTGTTATTATGGATGAGACTTGGGTACATTTCTACGATCCAGAAAAAAAAGCAACAATCGATGGAATGGCGACACTCCGGTTCTTCAAGACCTAAGAAGTTTCGTCTCCAAAATCTGCTGGAATAGTTCTTGCTTCAGTTTTTTGGAATTGCCATGGAGTAATCATGATTGATTTTTTGGATAAGGGTAGAACAATAACTGGAGAATACTATTCGACGTTACTGACCACTCTACGGGAACAAATTAAAGAGAAAAGACGCGGAAAGCTATCCAAAGGTGTTTTTGCAGGACAACGCCCCTACACACAAATCCCCCCTTATTCACCAGATTTGGCTCCGTCCGACTATCATCCCTTTCCTCAACTGAAAAAAAGTTTAAAAGGTCGTAAATTTTCTTCAAACGAGGAGGTAATAAAAGCTGTGGAGGTCTGGTTTGCAGAGCAGGAAAAAACATTTTTTTTTAAAGATCTTGAGACGATGCAGGTTTGCTGAAATTAATGTATCCAATTAAGAGGAGAATATGTTGAGTAATGAAATATTTTGACATTGAAATTTTATTTGGTTCTCTTGTAGGATAAGAATTTTCCAATATATCCTCGTAGTTACAGAGGAATCCTTGTACCCTTCATCGAACTAATGAAAATCAATCAATATTGGTTTCACTTTATTTATTCATTGAAAAATTATCTATTCAAGCCCATTCCATCCCAAGGAAATAACGAAATGAATGTTTTTGGATAATATTGTCATTATTTTGCTGTTTTTTTTGCGAAGATTATCAAAAAATGAAGTGTGGAATAATTTTAATATTAAAACTGATTTTGTAAATATGTAACAAAACGTAATGTTGAAATTTATTAAAAGTTCTCGAAGAGGACAACCATTGAATCTACATCCGGAAGCCATTAAATTCAGTATTTAGTTTACGATACCGAGAAGGGCACCAAAACCTTCGCCCATATGGTCGCTATAAAAATCGTTCCAACACAGTTTCGAGAGTTTTACGAGGGGTATTTATAAATTCGAACCAAATATTTTGTGTCCAATAATCAGTTTTCATGATGAATTCAACGTCATATTTCCGTTAATAGAATTGATTCAAACCATAACCGAGTGTTACAGAAAGATCCATGACATAGAATAAGTAGAAATAAGATCAATTATTTAGATATAAAGAGTTTTTTTCATAATGCGACAAATTTGCATTATGTTTTTTTTCTCGTAACGTCGGAATATCTGAGTTATAAAATATTTAATGCATAAGCCGATAGTGGAAGAAACTGAAAAAGAAATTCAATTCACTATTTAATTTTCGAACAACCCTTATATTTACTGTCTAAACGATTTCGAAACCCAAGCTAACTTGAAGGACATATATTTTATGCTTCTAAACGGCAGTCCTGTTTTAAATCTTGAGAGTGTTAGATGTTTGTTAGTAACGTGACCTTTTCTGGTGAATGATCTGTTTCAAAATATCAGTTCAATACTTTAGTAAGAATTATATCTTTTTGAGTAGTTTAAAAACGTAAATGTCATAAAATTTTATTCAATTCACTGGTTTTTAATTCGGTTTGATTTAATAACTTATAAATTTAAAACTTCTTAGTTATTCCGGCGTTCTATTTTTTTTTCTTTCGGCATAATAAATGTTTTTGGCCGATTTCTTTGTTTTATTCAGTTAAATTTAATCTTCCACCTGGGCCTTCGGCCCAGATAATATTGATTAACAATTTGAGAAGTATTTGAATAGATTGAAATCCAGAAAAGTGTTGAAAATAATAATAAATAAAGTAACTTAAATAATTCAAACTAGTGTGTTTGCAAAGCTGGTAGCAGCTTCCTGATGGTTGCCGGAAATGAGATTTGATAGGTAAGTAAATGTATGATTTTCCTGATGTGTTCCTATATAAACGCTCCTATAAAATATTGAAAAAGGCACCGCTCGGCCTAACAATTGATAGTATCAGCTGTGATGAAACTCTATTTCAACGGAATAGCGTTTTATTATAAATAGCATCCAACTGAACCCCTGCCGGCACTCTGTAAATACAAATCAACGTTTTCAACAATTCATTTTTATAATGATAAGAATAAGTGTCACTTCATCAAATGTATATAGTTATTTCAAATAATACAATAATACAGAAAACGCCCAATGTTGATAAAAAAAATACTCATTATGTGGAAAAACTTTTAGAATGGAGTATTATAAGTTTTTGACCCAATTGGCTTATTCTTCTTTTACAAAATATACGTTCATTTCACTCCCCTGTGAATTAATACTATCCAGAAACATTTATTTCGATATGTCCACGGAATGGAATGGGTTGGAATGGATAATTTTTCAATTGATATCAACATTATTTCATTTTTCCAGTAGGTTTATATGAACATATTTCATCAACACAAACGAAAATGAACTTGATAAAATGAATACCCATACCCATACGCTGCCGCGCCACCGAGCACGATTTTATCGAAGCGTAGCGCTGCCTCTTGCTGGCGTTGCCGTCTTGGTAGTTCCACTCCGGTATGTAACCATTATGTTTTCATAATTTTGAATGAAAGTTAATTTCAATGTAAGTACTTTTGAGGTTTCACCATTCTGCTTTTATTATTAGTATGAAATATTTTTTATAGTAATGTTGGTTATTTCGAGGAAAATGGTATACAGGGTGAGTCAACAAGATTCCCGTGGTCGATTGCTCCGTTGTGAATCACTATTTCGATTTCTTATTTTTTTTTTGCCAAACGGACCATTTAAGACTATCTTCCAAAATTATTCTTATTCATACAGGGTGCATCATTGAAGCGTGGCTGACCAAAGTTGGTCTTTTTTAAATGAAACACCCAGTATATTTTCATATATTCCGATCCGCTGTTTCATTGGCTACTCAACGATTTTTTCAATTTTGGATTCCGTTGCGACGTTGCCGAGTTATCTAAAAAATATATATTTTGCAGGCTCATTTTTGAAAAATATCCCATTTCAAGTTTCGAAATATTCAGTTGAGATAACTCGGGAATCGATAGTCGAAATGGTGAAGTTAATTATGAATATGGTGAATATTGTATAAATTATACAGGATGTTCGGTACAACAATACAAACTTGGCCATTTTCAAACATCAATAATTTGATTTTTTCAAATGGAACACCCTGTATATTATCATTCATATCAACTCCTTTTTAATTACTCTTCAATTTTTATTCTTGATGTCATGTGCCTAAAACAACCCGTTTCCGAGATATTGGACATGCTACAGATGGGGGTCTTTCCACAGAAAATATTGACAATATTCGTATTTTGGAATTAAACTTCATAAATTATACTAACTCAGTAATAAAACAACTTATCATATCAGAAGAAAGAAAACAACAATAATTAATGCAGCAAATGTTCAATGTCCTTGCCATTTTCACTAATACACAGTCCCAATCTATTCTGGAAACTATTCTCCACACGTTCCAGCATGTCTTCTGAAATTTCCCTGAAAGCACTCCGAATTCTTGCTTTCATATTTCTAGGAGTTGTAGGCGGAGTTTGATAAACAACCCATTTAATGTCTCCCCATAGAAATAAATCCATTTCCATTTTTGTGAGGTCCGGTGACCTGGGAGTCCACTGAACTGGCCCTCCTCTACCTATTCATGTTCCACGAAATGTATTGTTGATGTATTCCCGTACATCAGTCTGGTAATGTGCAGGCCACCATCTTGTTGGAGCCACATTCTCTGCCTTGTTGCCAATGGCAGATCATCTAATAGATTGTATAGCTGTCGCAAAAACCTTAGATATTCTCTTCCATTAAGATGACCATTGAAAAAAAATGTTCTATCACTCGCCGTCCAATAATACCTCCCCAAACATTCAGTGACCAACGTTGTTGGTGATTGACATATCTAACGAAATGAGGATTTTCAGTTGCATAATAGTGCATATTATGCCGATTCACATGGCCATTGTTGTGAAACTTGGCTCCGTCCGAAAATAGAACATACTCAAAAAAAATCATGTTCTTCTCTGATTTTATTTACACCCCATTGGCAAAACCGCATTCGCTTTGGAAAATCTCTTCCAGTTAGCTCCTGCATCAACTGCATATGGTATGGATGGAAATTGCATTTTCTCACCATTCGAGAAACACCACTTTGTGATTTCCCCAACTCCCTACTCAGAATACGTGTACTCACATGGGGATTCTCGGTAATATGTAATGCAATATCAAGAGTATTTTCATCATTCGTTACAGCACAGGCACGTTCAAATTTTTTGTGAAATACTGTTCCGGTTTCCTCAAATCTTGTTTTGAGGGTTTGAAATGCTCGCGTGTGTGGGTGTCTTTTCTCAGGAAACTTTTGTTGGTATAATCTAGATGCCAGTAAGCAGTTACCGTCACTTTCCCCCAAAGCATAAACCATTTGAACCATATCTCTAAACAATAATTCATAATGCCACATTTGTCAACACAACTGGATTGTAGTTTGACAGTTACCTCTATTTACAAATGCCGATAGTCATTTTTTTTAACGGTAGTAATGGATATAACTAAACTAGAAAAAGTAGTTACTTTTCAAAATTTCTTTTGCTATGCTATGTTATTCATAATTTTCCAAGAATGCTCTTGAAGAAGGATAAAATAATTAAAACGGCATTCAGTGTCAGTATTTTCTGTAAAGAAACGTGTAGGTTCAAAAAGAAGTCTGCAAAATAGATATTTTTTAGATAACTCGGCAACGCCGCAACGGAATCCGAAATTGAAAAATTCGTTGAGCAGCCAATGAAACAGCGGAACGAAATATATGAAAATATACTGGGTATTTCATTTGAAAAAGACCAATTTTGGTCAGCCACGCTTCAATGATGCACCCTGTATAAATAAGAATAATTTTGGAAGATAGTCTTAAATGGTCCGTTTGGCAAAAACAATATAAGAAATCGAAATAGTGATTCACAACGGAGCAATCTACCACGGGAATCTTGTTGACTCACCCTGTAGAATACGAGGATGACTAGGGGGTGGAGAGAGTTCGTGATAAATGAATGTTTTGAATTTGATGAAAGACAAACATTACGGAAATTGTTTCTCAACATCCAAGTGTATTTATTAAACATCGCATTTTTTTCTCCGCAACTGATTAGCAATAAAAGGTGGCATTTTATGGATAATTAAGTCCTATGAAAAAATAGAAATTACGGAAAATGTTTCGCTAACTTCATATGAAATTCCGTTATCGAATAACCAATTTTTTAAATACGACGTTTTTTCGAAAAATACAGTTTTTTGAATAATTCTCCATTCTGAATTCAATGATGTATCACACATTTTTATCAGGTCGATCATCTCGAATTTTTCAATTTTAATTTTCGAGTACCTACTTACGGGACATAATTTGAATATCCTAGAACTGAAGTAAATTGTAAGTTTGGATTGTCATTTTCAATGATTCTCTTAAAAAATGCATGATAGTAGAAAATAATCAGAAACGTTTTGGAACTGTCATTCGTGATGGGATCAATTTCAGGAAAAAACCACATGTTCAAAATAATTTTTCCGGGCGCCCAGGACCGGTTTCACTCCACCAATATTCCTCAACCTCCTTATTCTGGACTCTGCCATCATCATAATCTAGGAAAGTGTTCAGGATATGGTGCGAAAAAAAAAACATGTTCAAAATAATTTTTCCGAGCGTCCAGGACCGGTTTCACTCCAGCAATATTCCTCAACTTCCTTATCATGGACTCTGCCATCATCATGATCTAGGAAAGTTTTCAGGATAGGATGCGGAAAAAAAACCACATGTTCAAAATAATTTTTCCGGGCGTCCAGGACCGGATTCACTACAGCAAAATTCCTCAACTTCCTTATTATGGTCTCTGCCATCATCATAATCTACGAAAGTTTTCAGGATAGGGAGCGGAAAAAAACAACATGGTCAAAACAGTTTTTCCAGGCGTCCAGCGCCGGTTTCTCAATCTAGCAATATTCCTCAACTTCCTTATTATGGACTCTGCCATCATCATAATCTAGGAAAGTGTTCAGGATATGGTGCGGAAAAAAACCACATGTTCAAAATAATTTTTCCGGGCGTCCAGGACCGGATTCACTCCAGCAATATTCCTCAACTTCCCAATCATGGACTCTGCCATCATCATCATCTAGGAAACTTTTCAGGATATGGTGCGGAAAAAAACCACATGTTCAAAATAATTTTTCCGGGCGTCCAGGACCGGATTCACTCCAGCAATTTTCCTCAACTTCCTTATTATGGTCTCTGCCATCATCATAATCTACGAAAGTTTTCAGGGTAGGGTGTGGAAAAATACCACATGTTCAAAATAATTTTTCCTGTCGTCCAGGACCGGTTTCACTACAGCAATATTTCTCAACTTCCTTATTATGGACTATGCCATCATCATGATCTAGGAAAGTTTTCAGGATAGGGTGCGGAAAAAACCACATATTCAAAATAATTTTTCCGGGCGTCCAGGACCGGATTCACTCCAGCAATTTTCCTCAACTTCCTTATTATGGTCTCTGCCATCATCATAATCTACGAAAGTTTTCAGGGTAGGGTGTGGAAAAATACCACATGTTCAAAATAATTTTTCCTGTCGTCCAGGACCGGTTTCACTACAGCAATATTTCTCAACTTCCTTATTATGGACTATGCCATCATCATGATCTAGGAAAGTTTTCAGGATAGGGTGCGGAAAAAACCACATATTCAAAATAATTTTTCCGGGAGTCCAGGACCGGATTCACTCCAGCAATATTCCTCAACTTCCTTATCATGTACTCTGCCATCATCATAATCTAGGAAAGTTTTCAGGATAGGGTGAGTAAAAAAAAACATGTTCAAACTAAATTTTTCGAGCGTCCAGGACCGGATTCACTCCAGCAATATTCCTCAACTTCCTTAATATGGACTCTGCCATCATCATAATTTAGGAAAGTTTTCAGGGTAGGGTGTGGAAAAATACCACATGTTTAAATAATTTTTCCTGGCGTCCAGGACCGGTTTCACTCCAGCAATATTTCTCAACTTCCTTATTATGGACTCTGCCATCATCATGATCTAGGAAAGTTTTCAGGATAGGGTGCGGAAAAAACTACATATTCAAAATAATTTTTCCGGGCGTCCAGGACTGGATTCACTCCAGCAATATTCCTCAACTTCCCTATCATGGACTCTGTCATCATCATGATCTAGGAAAGTTTTCAGAATAGGGTACGAAAAAAAACCACATGTTCAAAATAATTTTTCCGGGCGTCCAGGACCGGATTCACTCCAGCAAAATTCCTCAACTTCCTTAATATGGACTCTGCCATCATCATAATCTAGGAAAGTTTTCAGGATAGAGTGCGGAAAAAAACAACATGTTCAAAATAATTTATCCGGGCGTCCAGGACCGGTTTCACTCCAGCAATATTCCTCAACTTCCTTCATAATCACAATCATAATCTAGAAAAGTTTTCAGGGTAGGGTGTGGAAAAATACCACATGTTCAAAAAAATTTTTCCGGACGTTCAGGACCGGTTTTACTCCAACAATATTCCTCAACTTCGTTTATAATCACAATCATAATTTAGAAAAGTTTTCAGGGTAGGGTGCGGAAAAATACCACAGGTTCAAAATAATATTTCCGGGCGTCCAGGACCGGTTTCACTCCACCAATATTCCTCAACCTCCTTATTCTGGACTCTGCCATCATCATAATCTAGGAAAGTGTTCAGGATATGGTGCGGAAAAAAAACATATTCTAAATAATTTTTCCGAGCGTCCAGGACCGGTTTCACTCCAGCAATATTCCTCAACTTCCTTATCATGGACTCTGCCATCATCATGATCTAGGAAAGTTTTCAGGATAGGGTGCGGAAAAAAACCACATGTTCAAAATAATTTTTCCGGGCGTCCAGGACCGGATTCACTCCAGCAATATTCCTCAACTTCCTTATTATGGACTCTGCCATCATCATAATCTACGAAAGTTTTCAGGATAGAGAGCGGAAAAAAACAACATGGTCAAAACAGTTTTTCCAGGCGTCCAGCGCCGGTTTCAATCTAGCAATATTCCTCAACTTCCTTATTATAGACTCTGCCATCATCATGATCTAGGAAAGTTTTCAGGATAGGGTGCGGAAAAAACCACATATTCAAAATAATTTTTCCGGGCGTCCAGGACCGGATTCACTCCAGCAATATTCCTCAACTTCCTTATCATGGACTCTGCCATCATCATGATCTAGGAAAGTTTTCAGGATAGGGTGCGGAAAAAAACCACATGTTCAAAATAATTTTTCCGGGCGTCCAGGACCGGATTCACTCCAGCAATATTCCTCAACTTCCTTATTATGGACTCTGCCATCATCATAATCTACGAAAGTTTTTAGGGTAGGGTGCGGAAAAATACCACGTGTTCAAAATAATTTTTCCGGGCGTCCAGGACCGGTTTCACCCCAGCAATATTCCTCAAACTCCTTATTATGGACTCTGCCATCATCAAAATCTAGGAAAGTTTTAAGGGTAGGGTGCGGAAAAATGCCACATGTTCAAAATAATTTTTCCGGGAGTCCAGGACCAGATTCACCCCATTAATATTCCTCAACTTCCTTATTATGGACTCTTCCATCATCATAATCTAGGAAAGTTTTCAGGATAGAGTGCGGAAAAAAACAATGTGGTCAAAACAGTTTTTCCGGGCGTCCAAGGCCGGTTTCAATCCAGCAATATTTCTCAACTTCCTTATTATGGACTCTGCCAACATCGTAATCTAGGAAAGTTTTCTGGATAGAGTGCGGAAAAAAACATCATGTTCAAAATAATTTATCCGGGCGTCCAGGACCGGTTTCACTCCAGCAATATTCCTCAACTTCCTTCATAATCACAATCATAATCTAGAAAAGTTTTCAGGGTAGGGTGTGGAAAAATACCACATGTTCAAAATAATTTTTCCGGGCGTCCAGGACCGGTTTTACTCGAACAATATTCCTCAACTTCCTTTATAATCACAATCATAATTTAGAAAAGTTTTCAGGGTAGGGTGTGGAAAAATACCACAGGTTCAAAATAATTTTTCCGGGCGTCCAGGACCGGTTTCACTCCAGCAATATTCCTCAACCCCCTTATTATGGACTCTACCATCATCATATGTTACATGTCCGATTCGCCAGCAATTCGGTACTGCATTTTGTCAGGATTGTTGTTTATAGGATGCCGGATTGAAAATGTACCTACCGCCTTACCTACATTCTGGCTCTATTCGTGTTTTTATTATTCTTCCTTTTTTTTATTTCTTTGTAGTCTTGTGGCTTCGCTTCGAAGTATCCTCTGGTATATTGGTCTCAACACAATCTGTCTGCTTTTGGAAGTCGCCTTTTATGATTCTCATTTTTATTTTACCTTGGTTATTGTTTAGAATACATCTGTCAGTTCTGACACATGCCCGCAAATTTGGGAAAAAGAAATAAGTCCTTTGCTGCCCAGGTGGATTGGAGCTTTTGACTTCGCTTTAGGCGGATTTTTCTTGAAATCTTTGGGAGAAGTTTGTGAAAATAGTGGTCTGGTTTCCCTGAGCAATCACACACACACCTTTGTGGATAAGATTTCCTACTTTTCTAAAGATTTTGTAAACCCAACCACTTCGAGGCCATCCAATATCACAGGTTAGTTATACTCAGATATAATTGTGCATATATGTGTATATGCTCTTATCAGCATCCTAACTTCTTGGTCTTTCTGTGATAACAATTCCTCAAGATAATTCTTATTTTTAGGCCTCTCAGCTGAACCTCTTAGCAGAACCTCTTAGCAAAACCTCTTACCAACACCCCTTACCAACCTCGTACCGTACGTGTGCCCTTCCGAGCCCTATTCTGCACATTTACCAGTCTGGATGGACTTTACAGAGACCCCCTTTACGACAGTGCTGATTTGAAGAAATCACAGAGCCCCGTTAACTTGTCGTGCTGCCAGCTGATAGAACTACTATTTCCCCGATATTTACAGATAAGCCTTTTCACAAACATCATTTGCTTTAATTATCGCTGAATTTAAGATTCATACTGATTCTGTCGCTAGTAAGCTTCCTTTCGTGATTTTTGATAACTAAAGTAAATATTTATTGCTAGTTGGTCGATGAGTAATAACAGGTATTGATATTGTGAACTTTAAGTATATATACTAAAAGGAGTTGAGACCACATCGATCAGAATATTGAACCTTCCTGACAGTAAGTAATGTTAGGATCATTGAAATAATTAATAAATTCACATAGTCAAATTTTCGAATCGATAAACCTTTGTTACTACGAGGCGTACCACGGAGTAGCAAACAATCAATCCAAAGATCACAGTTTATTAGAATTTATCGTTGGAAATATTCATTTAAATTGTAAAGGAAAAGCAATACACTTTGTTATCTTGGAGACTACCTATTTATTTTTCTTTCTACCCACTTCCTTCTCCACTGAGCAAGGGTCTGTTAAGATTTTCAGTTCTTCCTTTCGCCGAGATTATTTCCTTGAGGAAAGGAAGAACATAGCACATAATCTAGGAAAGTTTTTAGGGTAGGGTGCGGAAAAATACCACGTGTTCAAAATAATTTTTCCGGGCGTCCAGGACCGGTTTCACTCCAGCAATATTCCTCAAACTCCTTATTATGTACTCTGCCATCATCAAAATCTAGGAAAGTTTTTAGGGTAGGGTGCGGAAAAATACCACATGTTCAAAATTATTTTTCCGGGCGTCCAGGACCGGATTCACTCTAGTAATATTCCTCAACTTCCTTATTATGGACTCTGCCATCATCATAATCTAGGAAAGTTTTCAGGATAGAGTGCGGAAAAAAACAACGTGGTCAAAACAGTTTTTCCGGGCGTCCAAGGCCGGTTTCAATCCAGCTATATTTCTCAACTTCCTTATTATGGACTCTGCCAACATCGTAATCTAGGAAAGTTTTCAGGATAGAGTGCGGAAAAAAACAACATGTTCAAAATAATTTATCCGGGCGTCCAGGACTGGTTTCACTTCAGCAATATTCCTCAACTTCCTTATTATGGACTCTGCCATCATCAGAATCTAGGAAAGTTTTCAGGATTGGGTGGGGAGAAAAACCACATGTTCCAAACAATTTTTCCGGGCGTTCAGGACCGGTTTCACTTCAGCAATATTCCTCAACTTCCTTCATAATCACAATCATAATCTAGGAAAGTTTTCAGGGTAGGGTGTGCAAAAATACCACATGTTCAAAATAATTTTTCCGGGCGTCCAGGACCGGTTTCACTCCAGCAATATTCCTCAACTTCCTTATTATGGACTCTACCAACATCATAATCTAGGAAAGTTTTCAGGATAGTGTGGAAAAAAACAACATGTTCAAAATAATTTTTCAGGGTTCACTCCAGCAATACTCCTCAAATTCATTATTATGGACTCTGCCATCATCGTGATCTAGGACAGTTTTCAGGGTAGGGTGTGGAAAAATACCACGTGTTCAAAATAATTTTTCCGGGCGTCCAGGACAGGTTCACTCCAGTTATATTCCTCAACTTCCTTATTATGGACTCTGCTATCATCATAATCTAGGAAAGTTTTCAGGATTGGGGAGAAACACCACATGTTCAAAACAATTTTTCCGGGCGTCCAGGACCGGTTTCACTCCAGCAATATTACTCAACTTCCTTCATAATCACAATCATAATCTAGGAAAGTTTTCAGGGTAGGGTGTGCAAAAATACCACATGTTCAAAATAATTTTTCCGGGCGTCCAGGACCGGTTTCACTCCAGCAATATTCCTCAACTTCCTTATTATGGACTCTGCCATCATCATAATCTAGAAAAGTTTTCAGGATAGAGTGCGGAAAAAAACAACATGATCAAAACAGTTTTTCCGGGCGTCCAATGCTGGTTTCAATCCAGCAATATTTCTCAACTTCCTTATTATGGACTCAACCAACATCATAATCTAGGAAAGTTTTCAGGATAGAGTGTGGAAAAAAACAACATGTTCAAAATAATTTTTCCGGGTTCACTCCAGCAATACTCCTCAACTTCATTATTATGGACTCTGCCATCATCGTGATCTAGGACAGTTTTCAGGGTAGGGTGTGGAAAAATACCACGTGTTCAAAATAATTTTTCCGGGCGTCCAGGACCGGTTTCACTCCAGCAATATTCCTCAACCTCCTTATTATGGACTCTGCCATCATCATAATGTACTCATCCTTCAAAGTCCGAATTTATGAGAAACATCTAGAAAAGGCTATGGACCCTTTGGTGTGGCCAGAAGATGCATGCGTGAAGCCTTTTTAACACCGAAGATCGAACAACAGAATCAATTTTCCGATAAACCGAAGAACAACGTAACTGTAATGAACTGTTTCAAAAATGTTTTGAAGGAAGGCACGATCAATTTATTCCACATAAATGTGCAAGGTCTTGCCAAAAAGGAAGATGGAATTAATTTATTTTTATCAGATTTTAATATTAATGTCTTTTGTGTCTCGGAACATTGGTTGTCAGAACCTATTTTGAAAACTATTAATATCAATAACTTTTCCCTTGCAACTTATTTTTTCAGAAAGTTCCATGACAGAGGTGGGGTTTGCATTTTTGTCAAAAATTCCATTACTTTTAAAAAAATATCAGTTTCAAAATATTGCGATGAATTACAATCTGAATTTTGTGCGATTAAAATGCCAGAATCGAAGATTATTGTCGTGGTTACATATAGATCACCTGGTTCTAGTGACCTTCAAAAATATTTCAATGAAATTGAACAAGTCCTGACAGATCTGTCACGTAGCAGATTTAAAATTATACTGGTTGGAGATTTCAATTTGAACTTCAAGATTCAATCAGTGCATTTGACACAATTTTTGGACTTGTGTCATTTGGCATGATTCCAACAATCTGGGATTATACTAGAGTAACTGAACATTCGGCTACCTGTATTGATAATATTATCACAAATATCGAGGAGAATGATAGACAAGTTGGAGTTTACGAACCATGCATAGCTGATCATAAGGGACAGTACATATCACTCAAAAAAAAAGTGAGCAATAATATCACTCTCGTAAATAGAAGAATCGTCACTGATTATGGTTTGCGGAAATTCAAAACATCTATTGACAACATCAATTGGTCAATTTTTTTTTATATTGATCATGATGTTAATAATAAGGCTAAATGGTTAATCGATAAATACAAAAATAAAGTTGAAGATTGTTTTCCCTTGAAAACGTATCATTCTAATATCCGTCCACCAGTAAAGTGGTTTAGTCAAGAACTAATAAACAAAAGGAATACTTTGTCAACCCTGAAAATAATATGTGAAGTTGATAATGATCCTATGAAGTGGCAACTCTATAAAAAATCTGAAAAAAGATTATAACAAATCAGTTGTGATAAGTAAAAAAACAGCATATGATTCATTTCTACTGAACTCTAAAAACATGAATAAAGCAAGTTGGGAAGTAGTGAATTTCGAAAGGAATAAAAAGTCTGTTCCAAAAATTAGTAACTCAATAACAGCAGAAGATTTCAATAACTTTTTCAGTACAGTGGCTGATAAAATAATTAAAAACATTCCAGTTATTTCTAGTAGTAGTTCTGACTACTTAAAATCAGTACCTCCTGTAAATTGTAATTTTTTCCTGTACAAGACGACCATTTCTGAGGTTCGCCAAGTAATACAGAAGCTGAAAAAATCATCCTCGACAGATTGCTATGGCTTGAATGATACTTTCCTGAAAGAATCGTTAAACAGTTTAGTGGAACCACTAACGATCTTGATAAATGATTGCTTCTCTCAGGGTATATTTCCTCGTGTTTTTAAAATTGCAAAAGTTGTACCCATACATAAAAAAGATGATGTTGGTGAGGTTGATAATTATCGGCCAATATCTATAATTGTAATTTTTGCTAAAGTAATTGAGATACTATTGAAAGTCAGATTATTGGATTATTTCGAAAAGTTCAAACTTTTTCACCCAGCCCAATTTGGCTTTCGAAGTAATAAATCTACAACAAAAGCACTCCTTGAAATCTTGGAGAGCATAGTCGGGGATTTGGAAGGCCACGAACATTCATTATTGACCATATTGTGTGACCTCTCAAAAGCCTTGGACTGTGTTTCCCATGAGCTATTGTTAAAAAAACTTGCATTTTATGGCATAAGAGGCACGCCACTGAAATTATTCAATTCTTATTTGGACGATAGAAATCAATGTGTCTACTTATCGAATAATTCTGAATCTGAGATGGAAAATATTATACATGGTGTTCCCCAAGGATCTGTTCTGGGGCCACTGCTTTTCTTAATATACATAAATGACCTATGCTTCCATATGATGACAAAGTGTGAGGTTGTCCTCTTTGCGGATGATACGTCTTTCATTATTTCCAATAAAGACATTTCACTTCTTCTTGAACAAGCAGAATCAATAATGTCCGAAGCAGAAAATTGGTTTTCTGCTAATAATCTTCAATTGAATAGGGAAAAATCCCAAAATCTAGTTATTTCCAGTAATAACCAAATTACTGTAGGTAATCACTGTAAATTGCTCGGGGTTGTTATAGATGATTGTTTGAATTGGACACACCACATAGACAGACTTAGTACTAGGCTGTCCAGCATATTGTTTTTACTTAGGCAACTTAGTCGATGCCTGAACCCGAATATGTTAAAAAACATATATTTCGGTCTTTTCCACTCTCTGATCAGCTATGGTACGGTTTTATGGGGTAACTCAGTTAACTCCGTAAGAATATTCAAACAACAGAAACGAGCAATAAGAATATTGAGTGGAGTTGGATATAATGAACATTGTCAACCACTCTTCAAAAAGTTAGGAGTACTACCCCTTCCTTGTATCTATATCCTACATAATTTAACCGAAATTCATTCCAAGAGAATGAGTATCCCAAAAATATCAAGCCAACATCAGCACAGCACACGTTCCGCTACTGCTGACGGTTTACTTGTGCCACGTTACAGATTGGTAAAATCTGAAAAAAACTCTTTGAATTTCAAAATTTATAATGAATTACCTAGCTATATCAAATCAATGAATGGGAAATGTTTCAAAATGAATGTGAAAAAAATACTTCTCAATCATTGTTTCTATTCTGTTGATGAATATACTCAAACATCTATTTTTTGACCCCACCGTGTCAACGACTTTCCTTGATTTTATCTTGTTTGAATCTAGTTAGTATACATATTGTGTTTGTACCACATGTTTTTAAGCATGTTTGATCTGTATGTTATATACATTTAATTATATTTAAATATGTATATATTTGTTATGTTCCACTGACTTGCTATAAACCATATTCTGTATGTGTCACATAGCCAATAAAACTATCTATCTATCTAATGTAAGAAAGTTTTTAGAGTAGGGTGCGGAAAAATACCACGTGTTCAAAATAATTTTTCCGGGCGTCCAGGACCGGTTCCACTCCAGCAATATTCCTCAACTTCCTTATTATGGACTCTGCCATCATCATAATCTAGAAAAGTTTTCAGGATAGAGTGCGGAAAAAAACAACATGATCAAAACAGTTTTTCCGGGCGTCCAATGCTGGTTTCAATCCAGCAATATTTCTCAACTTCCTTATTATGGACTCTACCAACATCATAATCTAGGAAAGTTTTCAGGATAGAGTGCGGAAAAAACATGTTCAAAATAAGTTATCCGGTCGTCCAGGACCGGTTTCACTCCAGCAATATTCCTCAACTTCCTTCATAATCACAATCATAATCTAGAAAAGTTTTCAGGGTAGGGTGTGGAAAAATACCACATCTTCAAAATAATTTTTCCGGGCGTCCAGGACCGGTTTCACTCCAGCAATATTCCTCAACTTCCTTTATAATCACAATCATAATTTAGAAAAGTTTTCAGGGTAGGGTGTGGAAAAATACCACAGGTTCAAAATAATTTTCCGGGCGTCCAGGACCGGTTTCACTCCAGCAATATTCCTCAACTTCCTTATTATGGACTCTGTCATCATCGTGATCTAGGACAGTTTTCAGAGTAGGGTGTGGAAAAATACCACGTGCTGAAAATAATTTTTCCGGTCGTCCAGGACCGGTTTCACTCCAGCAATATTCCTCAACCTCCTTATTATGGACTCTGCCATCATCATAATCTAGGAAAATTTTTAGGGTAGAGTGCGGAAAAATACCACGTGTTCAAAATAATTTTTCCGGGCGTCCAGGACCGGTTTCACTCCAGCAATATTCCTCAAACTCCTTATTATGGACTCTGCCATCATCAAAATCTAGGAAAGTTTTTAGGGTAGGGTGCGGAAAAATGCCACATGTTCAAAATAATTTTTCCGGGAGTCCAGGACCGGATTCACTCCATTAATATTCCTCAACTTCCTTATTATGGACTCTTCCATCATCATAATCTAGGAAAGTTTTCAGGATAGAGTGCGGAAAAAAACAACGTGGTCAAAACAGTTTTTCCGGGCGTCCAAGGCCGGTTTCAATCCAGCAATATTTCTCAACTTCCTTATTATGGACTCTGCCAACATCATAATCTAGGAAAGTTTTCAGGATTGGGTGGGGAGAAAAACCACATGTTCAAAACAATTTTTCCGGGCGTCCAGGACCGGTTTCACTCCAGCAATATTCCTCAACTTCCTTCATAATCAAAATCATAATCTAGGAAAGTTTCCAGGGTAGGGTGTGCAAAAAAAACCACATATTCAAAATAATTTTTCCGGACGTCCAGGACCGGATTCACTCAAGCAATATTCCTCAACTTCCCTATCATGGACTCTGCCATCATCATGATCTAGGAAACTTTTCAGGATAGGGTGCGGAAAAAAACCACATGTTCAAAATAATTTTTCCGTGCGTCCAGAACCGGATTCACTCCAGCAAAATTCCTCAACTTCCTTAATATGAACTCTGCCATCATCATAATCTAGGAAAGTTTCCAGGGTAGGGTGTGGAAAAATACCACATGTTCAAAATAACTTTTCCTGGCGTCCAGGACCGGTTTCACTCCAGCAATATTTCTCAACTTCCTTATTATGGACTATGCCATCATCATGATCTAGGAAAGATTTCATGATAGGGTGCGGAAAAAATCACATATTCAAATTAATTTTTCCGGGCGTCCAGGACCGGTTTCACTCCAGCAATACTTCTCAACTTCCTTCATAATCACAATCATAATCTAGAAAAGTTTTCAGGGTAGGGTGTGGAAAAATACCACATCTTCAAAATAATTTTTCCGGGCGTCCAGGACCGGTTTCACTCCAGCAATATTCCTCAACTTCCTTCATAATCAAAATCATAATCTAGGAAAGTTTTCAGGGTAGGGTGTGCAAAAAAAACCACATATTCAAAATAATTTTTCCGGACGTCCAGGACCGGATTCACTCCAGCAATATTCCTCAACTTCCCTATCATGGACTCTGCCATCATCATGATCTAGGAAACTTTTCAGGATAGGGTGCGAAAAAAAAACACATGTTCAAAATAATTTTTCCGTGCGTCCAGGACCGGATTCACTCCAGCAAAATTCCTCAACTTCCTTAATATGGACTCTGCCATCATCATAATCTAGGAAAGTTTTCAGGGTAGGGTGTGGAAAAATACCACATGTTCAAAATAACTTTTCCTGGCGTCCAGGACCGGTTTCACTCCAGCAATATTTCTCAACTTCCTTATTATGGACTATGCCATCATCAATATCTAGGAAAGATTTCATGATAGGGTGCGGAAAAAACCACATATTCAAAATAATTTTTCCGGGCGTCCAGGACCGGTTTCACTCCAGCAATATTCCTCAACTTCCTTCATAATCACAATCATAATCTAGAAAAGTTTTCAGGGTAGGGTGTGGAAAAATACCACATCTTCAAAATAATTTTTCCGGGCGTCCAGGACCGGTTTCACTCCAGCAATATTCCTCAACTTCCTTTATAATCACAATCATAATTTAGAAAAGTTTTCAGGGTAGGGTGTGGAAAAATACCACAGGTTCAAAATAATTTTCCGGGCGTCCAGGACCGGTTTCACTCCAGCAATATTCCTCAACTTCCTTATTATGGACTCTGCCATCATCGTGATCTAGGACAGTTTTCAGAGTAGGGTGTGGAAAAATACCACGTGCTCAAAATAATTTTTCCGGGCGTCCAGGACCGGTTTCACTCCAGCAATATTCCTCAACCTCCTTATTATGGACTCTGCCATCATCATAATCTAGGAAAATTTTTAGGGTAGGGTGCGGAAAAATACCACGTGTTCAAAATAATTTTTCCGGGCGTCCAGGACCGGTTTCACTCCAGCAATATTCCTCAAACTCCTTATTATGGACTCTGCCATCATCAAAATCTAGGAAAGTTTTTAGGGTAGGGTGCGGAAAAATGCCACATGTTCAAAATAATTTTTCCGGGAGTCCAGTACCGGATTCACTCCATTAATATTCCTCAACTTCCTTATTATGGACTCTTCCATCATCCTAATCTAGGAAAGTTTTCAGGATAGAGTGCGGAAAAAAACAACGTGGTCAAAACAGTTTTTCCGGGCGTCCAAGGCCGGTTTCAATCCAGCAATATTTCTCAACTTCCTTATTATGGACTCTGCCAACATCGTAATCTAGGAAAGTTTTCAGGATAGAGTGCGGAAAAAAACATTATGTTCAAAATAATTTATCCGGGCATCCAGGACAGGTTTCACTCCAGCAATATTCCTCAACTTCCTTATTATGGACTCTGCCATCATCATAATCTAGGAAAGTTTTCAGGATTGGGTGGGGAGAAAAACCACATGTTCAAAACAATTTTTCCGGGCGTCCAGGACCGGTTTCACTCCAGCAATATTCCTCAACTTCCTTCATAATCAAAATCATAATCTAGGAAAGTTTTCAGGGTAGGGTGTGCAAAAAAAACCACATATTCAAAATAATTTTTCCGGACGTCCAGGACCGGATTCACTCCAGCAATATTCCTCAACTTCCCTATCATGGACTCTGCCATCATCATGATCTAGGAAACTTTTCAGGATAGGGTGCGAAAAAAAACCACATGTTCAAAATAATTTTTCCGTGCGTCCAGGACCGGATTCACTCCAGCAAAATTCCTCAACTTCCTTAATATGGACTCTGCCATCATCATAATCTAGGAAAGTTTTCAGGGTAGGGTGTGGAAAAATACCACATGTTCAAAATAACTTTTCCTGTCGTCCAGGACCGGTTTCACTCCAGCAATATTTCTCAACTTCCTTATTATGGACTATGCCATCATCAAGATCTAGGAAAGATTTCATGATAGGGTGCGGAAAAAACCACATATTCAAAATAATTTTTCCGGGCGTCCAGGACCGGTTTCACTCCAGCAATATTCCTCAACTTCCTTCATAATCACAATCATAATCTAGAAAAGTTTTCAGGGTAGGGTGTGGAAAAATACCACATCTTCAAAATAATTTTTCCGGGCGTCCAGGACCGGTTTCACTCCAGCAATATTCCTCAACTTCCTTTATAATCACAATCATAATTTAGAAAAGTTTTCAGGGTAGGGTGTGGAAAAATACCACAGGTTCAAAATAATTTTCCGGGCGTCCAGGACCGGTTTCACTCCAGCAATATTCCTCAAATTCCTTATTATGGACTCTGCCATCATCGTGATCTAGGACAGTTTTCAGAGTAGGGTGTGGAAAAATACCACGTGCTCAAAATAATTTTTCCGGGCGTCCAGGACCGGTTTCACTCCAGCAATATTCCTCAACCTCCTTATTATGGACTCTGCCATCATCATAATCTAGGAAAATTTTTAGGGTAGGGTGCGGAAAAATACCACGTATTCAAAATAATTTTTCCGGGCGTCCAGGACCGGTTTCACTCCAGCAATATTCCTCAAACTCCTTATTATGGACTCTGCCATCATCAAAATCTAGGAAAGTTTTTAGGGTAGGGTGCGGAAAAATGCCACATGTTCAAAATAATTTTTCCGGGAGTCCAGGACCGGATTCACTCCATTAATATTCCTCAACTTCCTTATTATGGACTCTTCCATCATCCTAATCTAGGAAAGTTTTCAGGATAGAGTGCGGAAAAAAACAACGTGGTCAAAACAGTTTTTCCGGGCGTCCAAGGCCGGTTTCAATCCAGCAATATTTCTCAACTTCCTTATTATGGACTCTGCCAACATCGTAATCTAGGAAAGTTTTCAGGATAGAGTGCGGAAAAAAACATTATGTTCAAAATAATTTATCCGGGCATCCAGGACAGGTTTCACTCCAGCAATATTCCTCAACTTCCTTATTATGGACTCTGCCATCATCATAATCTAGGAAAGTTTTCAGGATTGGGTGGGGAGAAAAACCACATGTTCAAAACAATTTTTCCGGGCGTCCAGGACCGGTTTCACTCCAGCAATATTCCTCAACTTCCTTCATAATCAAAATCATAATCTAGGAAAGTTTTCAGGGTAGGGTGTGCAAAAAAAAACACATATTCAAAATAATTTTTCCGGACGTCCAGGACCGGATTCACTCCAGCAATATTCCTCAACTTCCCTATCATGGACTCTGCCATCATCATGATCTAGGAAACTTTTCAGGATAGGGTGCGGAAAAAAACCACATGTTCAAAATAATTTTTCCGTGCGTCCAGGACCGGATTCACTCCAGCAAAATTCCTCAACTTCCTTAATATGGACTCTGCCATCATCATAATCTAGGAAAGTTTTCAGGGTAGGGTGTGGAAAAATACCACATGTTCAAAATAACTTTTCCTGGCGTCCAGGACCGGTTTCACTCCAGCAATATTTCTCAACTTCCTTATTATGGACTATGCCATCATCAAGATCTAGGAAAGATTTCATGATAGGGTGCGGAAAAAACCACATATTCAAAATAATTTTTCCGGACGTCCAGGACCGGATTCACTCCAGCAATATTCCTCAACTTCCTTATCATGGACTCTGCCATCATCATGATCTAGGAAAGTTTTCAGGATAGGGTGCGGAAAAAAACCACATGTAAAAAAAAATAATTTTTCCGGGCGTCCAGGACCGGATTCACTCCAGCAAAATTCCTCAACTTCTATAATATGGACTCTGCCATCATCATAATCTAGGAAAGTTTTCAGGATATGGTGCGTAAAAAAAACATGTCCAAACTAAATTTTCCGAGCGTCCAGGACCGGATTCACTCCAGCAATATTCCTCAACTTCATTATCATGGACTCTGCCATCATCATGATCTAGGAAACTTTTCAGGATAGGGTGCGGAAAAAAACCACATGTTCAGAATAATTTTTCCGGGCGTCCAGTACCGGATTCACTCCAGCAAAATTCCTCAACTTCCTTAATATTGACTCTGTTATCATCATAAACTAGGAAAGTTTTCAGGATAGAGTGCGGAAAAAAAAAACATTTTCAAAATAATTTTTCCGAGTGTCCAGGACCGGTTTCACTCCAGCAATATTCCTCAACTTCCTTATTATAGACTCTGCCATCATCATAATCTAGGAAAGTTTTCAGGATAGAGTGCGGAAAAAAGCAACATGGTCAAAACAGTTTTTCCGGGCGTCCAAGGCCGGTTTCAATCCAGCAATATTTCTCAACTTCCTTATTATGGACTCTGCCAACATCGTAATCTAGGAAAGTTTTCAGGATAGAGTGCGGAAAAAAACAACATGTTCAAAATAATTTATCCGGGCGTCCAGGACCGGTTTCTCTCCTGCAATATTCCTCAAATTCCTTATTATGGCATCTGCCATTATCATGATCAAGGAAAGTTTTCAGGAGGTACGAAAAATACCAGAGGTTCAAAATAATTCTTCCGGACGACCAGGACTGGTTTCATACCAGCAATATTCCTCAACTTCCTTATTATGTACTCTGCCATCATAATAATCTGAGAAAGTTTTCAGGAAAGAGTAGGTAAAAAAACCACACGTTCAAAATGATTTTTGCTGGCGTCCAGGGTCCGGAAAAATTATTTTGACAATGTGTTTTTTTATCGAACCCTCTCCTGAAAACATTTCTAGATTATGATGATGGCAGATTCCATAATAAAGAAATTGAAGATTTTTGCCGAAGTCAAACCGGCCCTTGATGCCTGGAAAAATTATTTTGACCATGTGGTTTTTTCTGCACTCTTTCCTGAAAACTTTCCTAGATTATGATGATGGCAGAGTCCATAATAAGGAAGTTGAGGAATATTGCTGGACTGAAACCGGCCCTGAACGCCCGGAAAAATTATTTTGACCTTGTGGTTATTTTCCGCTCTCTATCCTGAAAACTTTCCTTGATTATGATGATGGCAGAGTCCATAATAAGGAAGTTGAGTAATTTTGCCGGAGTGAAACCGGTCCTGAACCTCTGGAAAAATTATTTTGAACTTCTGGTTTTTTTCCGCTTCCTATCTTGAAAACTTTCCTAGATTATGAATATGGCAGAGTCTATAATAAGGAAGTTGAGGAATATTGCTGGAGTGAAACCAGCCCTGGACGCCTGGAAAAATTATTTTGACCATGTGTTTTTTCCCGTACTCTATTCTGAAAACTTTTCCAGATTATGATGATGGCAGAGTCCATAATAAGGAAGTTGAGGAATATTGCGAGGAATAAATCTGGCCCTGGACGCCCGGAAAATTTTTTTTGAACGTGTGTTTTTTTCACCTACTCTTTCCTGAAAACTTTCCCAGATTATGATGACGGTAGAGTCCATAATAAGTCAGTTGATGAATATTGCTGGAGTGAAACCGGTCCTGGACGCCTGGAAAAAATATTTCGAATGTGTGATTTTTTTCCTCACCCTATCCTGAAAACTTTCCTAGATTATGATGATGGCAAAGTCCATAATAAGGAAGTTGAGAAATATTTCTGGATTGAAACCGGCCCTGGACGCCCGGAAAAACTGTTTTGACCATGTTGTTTTTACGCACTCTATCCTGAAAACTTTCCTAGATTATGATGATGGCAGAGTCCATAATGAGGAAGTTGAGGAATATTGCTGGAGTGAAACGGGTCCTGGACGCCCGGAAAAATATTGTTTTTAACTTGAACGTTCTTCAGGCACTTTTTTACTAGGAATCTAAATCTATCATCGTATTTTCCAAGGCGTTCTTGATGCCAGATTTACAACAATCAACTTTGGTTTTCCTTATGAGCGCCTTATTGGGTTTTTGCCTTTTTAAAAAGTATTTTTTTCTGATTACAAAGATATATCACACAATATGGTCTAATCTTACATGCTGATGAAAATTAGGAAAAAATCATTTTTGCGAAGAGTGCTTTGGAAAGAACGCCAACAATTTTGTTTAACAAACTAAATCGTGGTAGTTCAATTGAATTTGGATCTGGAGCATTTCCATCAAGGTTACCTACTTTAAAACTAAGATTTTGAATGAGGAACGACATGATAAGTTAGAAGTTTATTCTTCGCAAAACAAAACAAATCAAAGTTATAAAAGATGCTCGAATACTCCACCTTCGATTTCTAAACACAATTCTACTCCTTTCCTCAGATTCTGAATAGCTCGCGATATGTCCCGTGTTCTTATCTCAGTCCTAATAGTGGTGATTATGGTTCTTCTCAATTCATCAGTATCGATGGGTACGGTTTTTAAAAACCAAATCTTTCATAGTTCCCCATAAATAATAATCCATCGGAGAAACATCAGCTGACCGCGCTGGCCAACGTATGTCTCCGTTGTTCGAAATCACCTTACCGGGAAACATTTCTGACAAACACTCAGCAACTCTTCTAGCGTTATGCGGCGGTGCGCCGTCTTGCTGGAACCAGAGGGTATTCAGCCGGTTGAGACGAATGTTGTTGTTAACGTAATCCGTAAGGAAGGTCCTCAAAAAATTTAAATACCGATCGGCATACAGATTTTTTTCGTAAATGTATGTATGTGTGTATATACTTTATTGTCTTGAAATTACACCTAAACCATTAGTTTATCATTTAGTTTGTATTTAACCCCATAAAACTTTAATCAAAAATTGCATCATAAGCGCGCGGAATTCAAATTTGCGAAACGCATCACCATTGGTCGAAACGAAGAATGACGTCACATGGCACGTTATGAAATTTATCTGTGATGATATTCATACTGTGCTAGTCGTCTTTCATAGAAAATTTGTATTTATTTATATATTTGTAGTGTTTTCCTCTACATAGTGCGATTTTGGTCTAGTGACAATTGTAAATTATCAAAAGCAATGACTGAAAGTGGTTTTGTCAAAGCACAATCCGGCAATATCTGAACTGATAAGTACTAATAGTTTATCAAATGATAGTTTTCCTTCTGTAATTTAGGTGAGGCAGGTATATACAAAACATTTATGCATATAAAACTTACTTCTGATCAATTCACTTCATGTTAACTATCGAAATACAATGTAGTCACATTGAAATGATCTTCACAACAATGTAACTGTGATATTGTAGATACTGTCGTGACTTGGGGTTGATTCACGACTAACTAGGTAGATACTGATCATTCATAGATTTAAAACACTTTAGAAAAATATAAAAACATTTATTTTACTATGTACAAATATGCGATTTAGACGATTGAAATTAATGAAGGAAATAATCAATAAAGAATTAATGAATTAAAGAATTGAAGAATCTCTCCTAGTTATTGATTGGATAAATTATTTTAAAAAAAGATCTTTACTTACAATACATATCGGCTTAAACAGTTTATGAACATTTTCCATTTATTTAATATCGAATCTTCCAAACTCCCCCCATAGCTGTGGGCACGGCAGAACTCTAAACTCGACTACCAGATCGAACTATCAGTGGCCTTTTTCAAAACTCTTGTTTATGTTCTGTTGAGGACAAGTTGTGTCTCAAAAATAAAATATCTTCGCTCACGTACTGAATTGTAGAACGTAAAAAGGTTACCCACGTATTGAATGATAATGAAATATTTTAATGTACAGGATGTTCCATATATTTTTGACAATACTTCGCCACTTCTCATAACCTCACACCATTGTTTACGTATTTTCGCATCTCTTGGAACAGAAAAAAAACTTTACTTGGTGTACTTATAATTGTGTTTTGGCATTCCGGTACTAGACAATACCTATAAAATGGTTTTTTAGCATTTTCCATTATCGTAATAGCAATTAAAACTGCAAATCCCTAACCTAATTAATAACTGTCAATAGTGTCAATGGCCATAACTATAGAAAGGCTTGTTCATTGAAGACTGCTCTGGTTGATCGAGATCACTTTCACATATGTTCATCTCTCTCTAACACTTGTACTGCATTTGTCTTACTCTTTTATAAAATATCAACTTCAAGCAAGTAGAGCAATCAGAGTACGTCTCAACGAACGACACTGAAGAAGAACAACACTGATCGCGCCATGTGGCGTCATCCAAAGCGCGCGAAAATGGAGGCGTTCAAATAGGTCAAATTCAATCGGTATATTATATATTATTTTAAAAATTAATTCCAAGACTTTCAACCGTATTTATATTTTTACTATGTTGTAACGAAGTAAAAAATGTATTAAACAAATTAAAAAAATTATGCATATTCCCAATTATTGTGTCGTCCAATAAACCGACCCATACATTTACGCCGAAGCGTGCTTGCGGCCGCCGTTCTTGATGTCCATGTGGATTCTCAATGGACCAAATATGTTCATTGTGTCGATTGAACATGCTCATGTTTGTTAATTTGCATCCATGAATATTACATTACGTAAAAAAATTGGATTTTGCTCCAACTGATTCATTACGAATGTACAAAAATCTACCTGTCGCGCGTCGACCAGCATCTCCGGGAAGGAGAACTTGGGTGATGTGAATTTTGAATGAACGATATTTGTGTTTCTTTATTATCCTCCACACCACTTGATGCGATATGCCAAGCTTTGTTGCAACTTCCCGCGTGGAATCGGACGATTATCTTGAACCTAAAGGAAAAAGATTCAAATCCTAGGTAATTTTTATCCTATTTCACTCACCACTTGCATAACTGCTATCTCATTTACATTCTCTCTATCGTTGTACCTTCGTCTAGGCTTGACAAATGAACCATAATCGACTATAGAGCAATAGAAAATAATTCTGTGCTGGTTGCTCTCTGGATACCGCTGGAGATACGTTTCGGACGTAATTTGCGCATTTCGATGCGAGGCGTAATAAATCTGAAGCATATCACGCTTTTCTTTATTTGAAAATGGCATCAGAACTTGAATGGATTCAAAAGTTTTGCTCGAATATTTAACTGAACTGTCAAAATTTAGTTTGTTAAACAAAATTGTTGGCGTTCTTTCCAAAGCACTCTTCGCAAAAACGATATTTTCCTAAATTTGATCAGCATGTAAGATTCGATCATATTGTGTGATACATCGTTGTAATCAGAAAAAAAAATTGAAAAGGCAAAAATTCAATATGGCGCTCATAAGAAAAACCAAAGTTGATTGTTGTGACTCTGGCATCAAGAACGCATTGGAAAATACGATGATAGATTTAGATTCCTTGTAAAAAAGTGCCTCAAGAACGTTCTAGTTAAAAACGTCTAGTTCTTTTGGTTTTCGCTTAAAAAAATAAAAACGAAAATTACAAATTTCAGTTTTTTCCAAAAATTTAAAAACTAAAAATGACACATCAAATTTTCTTTCAGATAATTGTTCAGCATGAAAACGCCCAACAATCTTATAATATCGAAAAGACAGACTTAACGGACGAGGGGGCGGAGTACAAACACTTTCAGACAATATTCCGGCTGCACCTGATCCACTAATATACTTGAACGAAATAAACATTTCACAAAATTTTACACTATGCGACACGAACCTATCTGAAGTCATGACAACAATTAAAAACTTAAAAAACAAAAGATCTTGTGGAATCGACAATATTTCAATAAAAATCCTCGAGAATATTCCAATTTACATACTAGAATTACTGGTCCAGTTAATTAATAATTCTTTCGCTACAGGCACCTATCCAGACTTTCTTAAAACCACCATCGTGGTCCCTATACATAAAGGAGGTGATAATTACGATCCTTCCAATTACAGACCCATATCACTTATACCAGTTCTTGGTAAAATAATAGAGAAACTAGTGAAAATGAGACTTATAAATTTCATGAAAATACACAATATCTTAAACACACAACAATTTGGGTTTCAACAACAGAAAAGCACAGGCGATGCTATATTTACATTTCTTAATAAACTGTACACTGAGCTGAACCAGAAAGAAGTATGTGCAGCAGTATTTTGTGACTTGTCAAAAGCATTTGACTGCGTAAACCATAAAATATTGTTACGCAAATTAGAACTTTATGGACTCAGAAATCAAAGTCTTAAGTGGGTACAATCGTACTTAAACCAGAGAACCCAAATCGTGAAAACACATAAATTATCACGCACTGGTGTAATTCGTTGTGGTGTTCCTCAAGGCTCAGTGCTTGGTCCTATTTTGTAACTGCTGTATTTCAATGACCTGGCAACCATTACATCAGATGGCTTTTTTACACTTTTTGCAGATGATACAACTATTCTATGGCATGATAACAATATTGACAATCTACACTTAAAAATGGTACGAGATATATCCAAGATAAAAGAATGGTGTGATGCCAATTTACTCTCATTCAACATTAACAAAACCAATTGTCTATCTTATCAGTGTGTCCTTCCACATATTCCTTTAGGAAATGAATTGATAACCAATCTTGATATAACTAAATTTCTTGGGGTCCACATTGACAAACATTTAAATTTTCAACAACATGTCAAGCAGCTAGGAAAAAAACTTGCCTCAGGATGTTATGCAATACGTATAGTGGCCAGGGAATTGGGTATGGTAACGGCTAAAGTGGTTTACCATGCACTGATTGAGTCACACATTCGATATGGAATAGCATTCTGGGGAACTTGTAACAAAGAGAACTTTAACTCAATTTTCGTCATGCAAAAACGAGCCATTCGTTACTTATGTAAAGTAGGACCTAGAGAATCGTGTAGAACTCTGTTCAAAGATAATGCACTTTTAACTCTTCCATCATTGTTTATCCTCGAAACGACTTGTTTGGTTTTTAAAAATAAATCGTTGTATAAAGTCAATGATGGAATCACTCGCCAAAGAAATAATTTAAAACTCCCGATTCCATCTTCTAGTTTGATCAAAAACTCGCTCATCTATAATGCTGCCAAGATATACAATCATCTCCCAATAAACAAAAGAAATATTGAAAAATATGATTTGTTTAGGTCTTCTATAAAAAAATTTCTCCTTGAACTAGTTATTTACGACATTCAAGATTACTTTCTGATATAATCAAATTAGTGACAATGCTAAGTTGTTAGTCAACCCTTTTATATATTTTAGTAGTCTAACTTTTATTTATATTATTATTAATGTGACTGTGATGTCTGTGACACCTGTATTGTACTGGCTTAACTTTGATTAATATTAGTGTAAACTTTAACTTATTTTACTATTAATGTGACTGTGTAACTATTTTAGTTGTCTAACTTTAATTATTTATAAATATTAATTGACTAGCACAATTGTATCACCTACCAATGTTTTTGCTAAACCTTTTTAAACTGTCTGTGAATGTATGTATATATTTACACAAATACCAGGAAGTATAACTGTGATGCAATAGTTTTTAATGATTTGTTTACCAAACTTAATTCATTTACTTTATATATATATATACACCCACTAGATATTTTTCACGCTTTATGCTCATTAACGCTTTGTCAATAAGGATACATTTCTTCAGACAATAAAGTATATTTTGATTGATTGATTGATTGATTGATTGATTGATACTCTTGGCTACTGATATGAATACTATTCATTCTGAATATTGTAACTTGGATTCACCGGTGGAAAAAATCGACATAATTTGTATAAAAATATCTCTGGAACAAAACATAACATTTTTTTATTATACTAGTCTACATTCCACCAAACTCTAGCATGATAGAGTATGAAGCACTGTTAGAAACATTTGAAAACTTTGAAGGCATCAACCGTTATATCATATTAGGTGATTTTAATATTCCAGAACTGAAAAAGTGTTACGACGACAATGACATTCCTGTTACAAATCTAGTAGCTCGTCTTAACTACTTTATAGCATTCTCCGATCTTGTTCAACATGATAGAAATGTAAATTTTAATGATAGAATATTGGATCTAGTAATTTCACCATCATCAGTTGACTGCTCAGTGACTTGTGAAAGTGACTCCTTAGTACCGTTAGATCCCCACCACCCAGCTCTCGTTATTGAATTCCAAGATATTCCCTATGTCAGAAATAACTTTTCCTCTCAAACAGATCGCTTGAACTTCAAAAAAATTTACTGGGATAAACTGACTCGTCTACTGAATAACTTCAACTGGACTATAATTGACTCACACTCAGATGTCAACTCTGCCAGTGAGATTTTTACCAACTCATTGACAAATATGGTCAAGAACTGTGTACCACTATCGAAACGAAAAATATATAAATATCCTGTTTGGTTCACCCAACATATAATATATAAAACAAAATCAAAAAATCACTATTTGAAGATGTATCGCAGACAGAAACTTAACTACTACCTAGCCCGAATAAAAAACTTAAGAAAATGTTAAAATCCTCTCGATTTTTTATTGAAAAATCAGAAAACACTATAAAATCCAATCCTCAAAACTTCTGGAACTATATTAATTTGAAAAAGCAAAAATCTCGAATACCTGGCAAAATGAATCATAATGGGATAGAGGCCGCTGATCCACAACGAATTATTGATTTCTTTGCAGATCACTTCAAAAGTGTCTATATTGAGGAAGATGCTTTTTCAGTTTGCGATATCTCGACAAATAGTGAAAATGTCACGAGTAATAGCAGTTACCTACATATATCAACAATAACACGAGATCAAATTATTAATGCATGCAAAAAGCTCAAGAACAAGTGGACATCTGGACCTGACAACATTCCGCCCAAAGTAATAAAAAAAATAATTCACAAAATATGTGACCCTCTCGTAGCGATCTTCAATCTGATTGTCAGAACTGGAACTTTCCCTAATATATGGAAATTATCACGCATATGTCATATTAGCAAATCAGGAAAAACAACAGAAATCACAAACTATAGACCTATTGCACTGATTTCTGCCCTCTCAAAATTATTCGAGATCCTTGTGGCTGACTTGATGTATGTACACACTCGCCATCTCATATCCGAATATCAACATGGTTTCATGAAAGGTCGTAGCACGTCGACAAATCTATGTATATTCACAGAATTTGTATCGAAATCTCTAGATTCAAGATCTCAAGTAGATGTAATCTACACAGATTTCAGTAAAGCGTTTGATCGCGTATCGCATAACCAGCTTCTAGAAAAACTTGTTTCTTTTGGTCTTTCCGAAAACCTCATCAATATTTTAAAAACGTATTTGAGAGATCGCAAACTTTACGTTGAATATGAAGGAGTAAAATCCTACGAGTTTACAGCGACGTCTGGTGTACCACAGGGATCAAACTTGGGACCCCTACTTTTTTTGCTATTCGTGAATAATATTTGCACTGATATTAAATCCAATACCCTTGTATTTGCTGATGACATGAAACTATTCAGACGGATTGATGACATAACAGATTCTATTTCACTGCAAAATGATTTGAAGTCGTTGGAAGACTGGTGTACAGTTAATAAATTATCACTCAATGTTGACAAATGTAAAGTTATGACTTATTCAAGAAAAAATATTCCCTTGATGTACAATTATACTATTAATGAGGAGTCACTGTCACGAGTCACACAACATAAAGATCTGGGTGTCACATACGACTGTAAACTAACCTTTACCGGTCATTATGAAATAATAATTTCCAAAGCCATGAAATCATTAGGTTTTTTAACTCGTACCTGTAGTGAATTCACGTCTTTGGATTCACTTTGTCAATTGTATTATGCGTTAGTCAGAAGTAAACTGGAATACTGCAGTCAAGTATGGAATCCATATCACCAACAAACAATTTCAGCAATTGAGATTGTTCAAAGGAAGTTCTTGAAATACTTATTTTATAAAAAAATATAAACGCTACCCTGAAAGGAATTATAGTTACGATCTTCTGTTGAGTGATTTCAGAACACTGTCATTAAAAAAAGAAGAGAAATCAATGATTTACTATTTATATACAAACTTATCCACAACACCATAGATTCTTCAACATTACTATCACTAATTAACTTCAGTATACCCCGACAATCCTCCCGGTATCACAATACATTCCACTTCAATGTACCGAACACACAACATCACTTTCATTCCCCGATAAATTCTATGTGCAGAAACTATAATAAGCTTGGCTCAGCTGACATTTTTTTCCTCACTCAGATTCAATTCAGAAAAAACCGTTTCCAGTTTACTCACTGACTAACTATAACTGTTAATTTGTTATTACCACTTTACATTTCACAACCACATATATGTAGATAATATTCATTAAGTATTCCTGTAATTGGGCTTCGGCCTGCTGGATGTATATATCAAATAAATAAATAAATAAATAAATAAATCATTATTATTATTATTAAATATCTAGTAAAATTCATTCATTGAAACCATACCATTGGCGATGTGATTTAAGTGATGGTTCAATAATAGTGATAGTTCAATAGTGATATAGCTCAATAGCTTGGGGAAATTATGAAATTTCCCCAAGCTCAATTCACATCGTCCTGTGACAAATCCACACGCACTTTCCGTGAGACATATATGGTCCCGAAATGAATCTACAGGTGGCTACTTCAATTTCCTTGTCATCGATCTGATTCTCCTTCGAGTTCAATAATTACAGCGATTATCTACTTCTGCACAAACAAACGCTCCGATAACATTTTTGACACACATGTGGTTTGTCTTCCGTGTGATAGTATGTGAAATTTCCACCATAAATTTGCATGGCGTTGCTGGAAAACGTATGAACTGATATGTAGGAGATTACAGCAGAACGCAGGCGTGTTTTTCAGAAAATTTCAGCAACCCCGTTGCAGCCTAGTTTGGTTTCAACAGTTTGTATGTGGAATTTGTCGGACCTTTGTCGGGGTTCTGCCAGAGCGCGTTGATAAAGTTTGCTTCGTTTTTCTGAATGAAATGCTTCGTATGAAGGATTTGTAAACATGTACGTAATGAGTGCTGTTGTTTCTGTGATGAGTTTTCTGAAGGTGCTATTGTGCAAGTACTAGGTGATGTAATAACCGGTTCTCTATTTTTTCAACTGGTAAGTGGTTTCATACTCAGTCTGATTGTAGTTAGGTGCATAAAAATTAAGTAAGTACAATTCGAATCGAATGAATGTTGATTATTATCACATAATCTCTTCTCTGGCTTACCTACCAACATTCGTTGAAGCAATAATAGACCGGGGGATAGTGACAGATTTTGAGACACGATTTTACTCAGTATGCCTTTTGGAGGACAATATTGTCCGGATATACTCATGATATCAATGCATAAATCAAAGAGTCGTCGTAGGTTCTTCATATTAAAAATTGATAATAATCGTTATAATTTTTATTATTATTCGGGTACGATTTTAATCAGGCTACCATGTATTTCGTGATAAAATAATAAAACTAAAATACTCGAAAAACCATTGGCAGGCCGTCAGGGTGGGTCCGAATGGCTGGTATGGTCACGGGAAATTGTATTTCAAAAATAGAATTCTCCACCCATCCTAACGGTATGCCACTGGTTTTTTGAGTATTTTACTTCTATTATTTCAATACAAAACAAATGGCAGCCTGATTGGAATCGTACCGAAACACATAATTTTTCGAGAACATTATTATTATTATTGAATATGAAGAACCTACGGCGACTCTTTGATTCATGCATTATTGCAATGAGGATATACGGAAAATACTGTCCCCCAAAAGGCATACTGAGTAAAATCGTGTCCCAAAATCTGTCACTATCTCCCGGTCTATAACGTTGTTTTGGGTCTATGTATAGTGCATACAGTATACTCGGAATAAAAATTAATAGTAGCAAGTAAAATTTGCAACCACCAAGTGAAAATTTGCATACTACATGGGACAAGTACATGCTTCATTATCCACAAAAAAAATAGATTCCTGAATTATTGATGTAATTTCAGGACCACAATGTAACCTAACGATATTAAACTCTTTATTAGAAGAAAACTTTTTATTTTATTAGCCTCAATCTACGTTTTATTTGCAGTAGGTGCTCAGTTTCATAACTAGTAGTGACAAGTAAATTCACAATTGATGAAGAATGATTTACTCTCAAATAACTCATATACCTAAATCTACTGAAAAATAATATATTGCTACTACACAGTACTCTACTGCAGCAACATTTTTAGATTATCAGTAATTTTAGTTTACTTGGCCTTATCAAATGACTCACTTTTGGGTGGTTTATTATTGTCTTACCTTTAATAGCTTTCATTCCATCTTTGGTATCAGGATACAACAGACTCAATTGGAATATCCACTTGCCCTCAGTTTAGAGTTATAAGTTCTTCAAAGAAGGATCATTTGTTTTTTATAAAGCCTTTTCTTCAATACATTCATTTCATTCTTGAATTGAAAATGATATAAAAGGTTCGATTGCACCAGGGAAGCAATTATTCAGTTTATACTCTAAGAAAACGTACTTGCATGTCATATATAGGCTAACAAAATACACTACTGAAGAAATACTTGAGATAGGGATTGCAGTTTTTATGACAATATTTTTTCGTGATTCATAAGTTGATGTGGAAAGAAGTATACAACATTTTGACGGTTCTTTCAAAGAAATCATCGCCTCTGGTCACCCTTACTGGATCACCCAGTACAACCAGTTATATAATAGAAATTTTTTCGGAACTTTGTTGAATCTATTTGTATTCATCAGTATGAATGAATGAACAATCAGGCATGCTAATGTCTTTTCTCATTATGATCATAACAAATCCAAGTTATGTATAACATAAAGTAGAATTAGAACGTTCTGAAAATTGAAAATGAAAGATAATGAAGAGAGGAAATAAAAATATGTACATTATTTATATTTTTATTGAAACAAAACTGTAGTTCAGTCTTTTGGAAAATTCTCCTGATTCCATTATACATAAAATGTCAATATTCTAGGAATATTAGGTCAAAGTCCACATTCTACACACCAACAAGCAAAATATATAAATCAAACATCAAACTCTATTCACACAACTCACAACAGTAATAATATAGGCCAATCAACAGGGCTATCAACCTCAACTTAAATTGCTCCGCCGATATTTTTTTTTCAAATTGTAAAATACAGTGTGCACATTACTTCTGAGAAAAATTATTATCACCTCTAGGGGGGGGGGTGGAACCCCCCAAAAAACTCGTTGAAATTAATTTTTTAGGTAATTTCGAAATATCTCAAAAAATTTACTTTAAATCAAAAAAATAACTTGATATTCAGAAATAGCACAAATTTTTACAAAAAAACTGTCCACACCAAAATTTTGAGAATTCTTGAAAAAAATTGTTGAAGGAAGTTATATGATTTCGCAATGGGGTCGGCTCCCGCCAAAGTGCATTTTTTCAACCAGCGAGTGAAGTAAAATTCTATAACTCCTTACATAAATATTTAATTTGGATAAATCTTAAGTCATTTGAAGATAAAGATCGCAGCTTTGTAGTCTGATATTATTTATATTCATACGCTCAGTTGCCAGCTGCAAAATTGCAATTGAAAATCTAATAATATTAAAGTTCCTGACTTCGTGAAATAATGCTTGTGATTACTGAAATAATGTCTTATCACTTGTAGCAAGTAAAATGAACAGTTGAGGAATACTTCATTATCAAATTGCATAACGTTTAACCGGTCCAAATAATGTTGGTTTTAAATACAAGTGTTTTATTTTAGGTTACAAAATCTTGAGGCAGTTTATAAATTCAAATGCTAACAACTCAGAGATAAAAGCACGTATCAACATGATTGAAAAGCCAGTTTGCAGAAAAAACCCTGCTCTTATTGAAAATATTCATACAAATTTGGATACTTGTACAAATTTTAAATGCAATCCAGTCAATTTTTTAAGTACTTAAAATAGAGGTTACTCGGCATTTGATCGCATTATTGTTCTATGGAAAGAAAAATAAAATCAGTCCATGATAGAATATGGGGATTCGAGACCAGTGGAAGACAGTTCACCAAAGGAAACTGGGAAAAATTGCAGTTTAGGGTAGTAATCCCGATTTTGACGAAATTTTTTTTGGGGGTTATTTCGAGGTCCTTGAACACAAATCTGAAGTCAAAAAGCCTCGCTCTCACTTACTTTTTGATTTACGACCAATAAAATGTCGCAAAAAGGGTATTTTCAACATCAAATTTTTTCCACAAAAAGCAAAAAATTTGCCTTTGCCTTATATCAGCATAATCTAGACACATCAATTCACGCATTTTTGGCACATTTTGCAGTATTTTCAACTTTGTATTGAAAATATAAGATTTAAATTAACATAACAATACATTTGATGAAAATCGTTTATTGACAGCAACTAAAAATGACAGTATGACAGATATGGATAACAAACGGTCGTGTTCCGATATTCTGAAATTCACTAGACACTTTTCGCGCTACCTCTCATGAAACACTATTAAGTCTCGTTCATACCCTCGCGAATTTCGCAATTTTTCTGCGAATAAACCAAGTGTTCTGCATCAACGACTGGTCGGGCATGACTGGTAACCATGACTGGTAACCATTTTATTCGCCGAAAAATTGTGAATTTCGCAAGAGTATGATCAAGTCTTTAGAAGTTTAAAATTTACTGAAGCGGAAACAAACGTTCTTCAGAGGTAACTGACATTCGACTAGGTATATTGTGGAAAAGAGAGTGTTCAATTTTTGTTTTGATATTTTAGTATATTTTGAATCTGTACCTTCACTTGGGATGCTTTAATTGGTAATAAATTAAAGCAACCCAAATGAAGGTACAAATTGAACATGTACTAAAATATAAAAATAAAAATTCAAAACTCTTTTTCCTATAATATAGACTAATGTCAGTTACCGCCACTCTGGGCTAAGCACGGCAGTGTAATCGAGGAAAGCGATGACGTCACAAATGTCATTCTTGTCAAAAACTGATTCCAAACAAACCTTCCTCGAATTAAAATCAGCTTGTCCGATATTGTTTCCGTTAAAGTTTTTCAACTTCTTTTGCTTGAGTAAACAAAATCCAAACAACCAAACACAATTTGAGAAGCAAAGCAGCAAATAATTAACAAAGAATGTCTCCAAAAATTCTTTGATTGGAATCAGTTTGTGACAAGAATGACATTTGTATTTTATCTACTACTATTTTATCTACTACTATTTTATCTTTTTATATCCACTTTTTGTAGAAAGGTTTATCCCTTATTTCTTGTTGAAGATCAGTAGCAAGACATACGCGAGCGAAGCGAGCGCGCTCGGCCGACATTTCGCAATTCCTTGGTGAAGATTCATAGCCAGAAATACGCGAGCGAAGCGCTTTTCTACTATTTTATTTTTTCGCTACTTTTTGTAGAAAGGTTCATTTCTTATTTCTTGGTGAAGATTCATAGCCAGAAATACGCGAGCGAAGCGAGTGCGCTCGGCCGACATTTCGCAATTCCGCGCGCGCGGAATTGCGGCCGAGCGCGCGCTTTTCTAGCACTATTTTTTCTCTACTTTTTGTAGAAAGGTTCAATTTTTACGTGGAGAAATAATAATGCAATACTCGATAAACTGCAACAGTACGATGTTATACCAAAAAGTAGGGTAATAAAATGCCACGTAGTTATTGCGACGGTTTTTTTATATCGCGAAATAAAATGGTTACCAGCCATGCCCGACCAGTCGTTGATGCAGAACACATGTTTATTCACACATACATTTTATTCGCAGAAAAATTGCAAAATTCGCGCGGGTATGAACGAGACTTAACAGGGTTTCATGAGAGGTAGCGCGAAAAGTGTCTTGTGAATTTCAGAATATCGGAACACGACCGTTTGTTTGTTGTTGTTGCTGTCACTGCTGTCAATAAACGATTTTCATCAAATGTATTGTTATGTTGATTTCAATCTTATATTTTCAATACAAAGTTGAAAATACTGCAAAATGTTCCAAAAATGCGTGAATTGATGTGTCTAGACTATGCTGATATAAGGCAAAGGCAAATCTGTTGCTTTTTTGTGGAAAAAGTTTGATGTTGAAAATACCCTTTTTGTGACATTTAATTGGTCGTAAATCAAAAAGTAAGTGAGAGCGAGGCTTTTTGACTTCAGATTTGTGTTCAAGGACCTCGAAATAACCCCCAAAAAAAATTTCGTCAAAATCGGGGTTACTACCCTAAACTGCAATTGTACCGGAAACTGTCCCGAAGTGTACCTGCTTTAAACTCATTGAGATTCTAAAACCTGAAAAATATCGGCTTTGGACCTTGTCAATGCGGCAGCTAGCGCGCCGCTGTATAGTATACAGCGGCGCTGTTCTGTTGGTGCGCAGTGAGCAGCAGTCAACATTGCTCTATGTAAAAGTCAGATAATATAAAAGTCCCTGTGCAGAAAACACTAGATACTGGGATAAGATCGATATTCGGAGACAAGGAAACATCTATTGGTGCTTTGTCACTATTATTAATTGAAAATGGTTAGTTTATTTTTGAAATATTTGTTTCATGTTCAACTCAGCTCTGTTTCAAAATATCCGGACTGTGAAGATGAAGAAGAGGTGACTGAAGATGAAGTAGATGATGAGCTGTATGAGTAAATAAATATATTTTCCTTACATTTCTTGATGGTGATTACTTGTGGATTCATTTCTCCATACCCTTTCTCGATATCATTGAAAAACACTCTCATATTTTGTTAATTCCGGTCCGCGTTTGATTTATACAATAAGTTGATCTCTCGAATTTGCGAATAATTTTCATAACAATACTTCTAAATCTCAATAACGACAGTTCTCAACGATCATTTTCCCGCATTTATATCTAAGAGTAGTAGTTTGAGAGTTTTTTCAAATATTCTCCCCCTTCCCTCTCGCCCCAATATTTCCGCGATGCGGGGGATATGCCCCGAATGCGGAGGCGGGAAAATCGTTTCTAATAATTTATACCTATAATTTTTACAAATTTTCGTTCAGTTTCATTAGTCAGGACTGACAATTTTACATATTCATAGAAAATACCACAAAAAACACGATTTCGGGAAGGGGTTGATGCCCCGGGAGGGGGTTTAATTGTTGAAAATAATTCGCCCCCTTATTAGTACCGATTTTCACTCATATTTATTGCCCAGGGCTGAAATGTGAAGAAAATACCTTCCAGAAAAAACTTTTTACAATTTTGGGGGGGTTGTACCCCACCAGGGGTGATAACTTCATTGCTAATTATTCAACCCTCCGTGACGACCGAATTGCAAAAAAGAAATCGGCGGAGCAATTTAAGTTAAACTTTTATTAGAAAAATTGCTCTGTTTATTGGCCTATAGACAATTAAGGCATATTTATGCATTTTTATTGGCTTTTCTACCAAAGCTGTGCATTTGGAGACAGTAAGATATCTCTCTTCTGAATCATTTTTGAACACATTAAAAAGATTTATATCACGCAGGGGTTTATGTAAACTTCTTTATTCACTCAACAAACCATGAAATTAAAATCGGAAATGAGTGGCTGAATAAAAATATTAGTGACCAACCAACCATGGACTACTTCCTCCAAAATAAAATCGAATGGAGATTCATTCCTCCTAGATCACCCCATCATGGGGGTCTTTGGGAGGCTGCTATCAAGCGTGCAAAAGTCCATAATTACAGGGTTGTAGGTAACCTTAAATTAACGTTTAAGGAGCTTTCTACAATATTTTGCCAGGTTGAGGCTGTTCTCAATTCTCGTCCTCTGATTCTAATTTCGGATGACCCTGATGATGTTCATGCTTTGACACCCGGTCAGTTCCTTATTGGCGAAAGCCTAACTATCATCCCACAATTATCCCATTCACCTTCAAACAGACTCAATCAGTATCAAATCATCAAAAATCCCATGCAGCAGAGTTCTGGAAGAGATGGTCTACCGAATACCTGTCAACGCTTCAAGTAAAATCCAAATGGTTGGAGTCTACTAATTCCGTAAAAATTGGCATCTTAGTTTTATTAGTTTTATTAGAGAAGATTCACCTCCACTTCTATGGAAGATGGGATGCATCACTCAAATTCATCCTTGATCTGACGGACTTGTTATATACCGTTAAAACTTCAACTGGAACCTTCGACCGAGCAGTGCAGAAATTATGTCTACTCCCCATAGATGATAATGTTTGAAACCAGAGGATTTCAAGTGTGTTTTTGACAAGACTGAAAGTTTATGTTGTCATTTTTCGAATTGTAGAAATTAACTACTTAAAACGATGAAAATAAATCATATAATTGAAAGTCTTGTGTAACCGAATCAACACATTTTACAGATAGTCCTATCGCAGACGCTCTTCCAAACTTGGTATCAATCATCCAATGAATACAGCCAACGGAATTAAAGCAAGGAGGGTTGCTATTTATGTATTGAGAATTGGCAACACTGGTGTTACTAGGCGCGATCCAACTGCGCTATCGCAAAGTTTGACATTTTTGACAGTATACGTAATCAGAACTTTTTGACATACATACGCTATTTGTATTGTTAATAGACATTTGAAAATTTTATCTCGGCCAAAAAATGGAGCTAAATCGTGAACATTTTCGTGCCATGTATGGGTCTTTCAAAATGAACCAAATCCAACAAAAGTTGTTCGTGCTCGCAGCACTTCGAAGCAAATAGTGGCATGTTTCTTCGGTTTAACGATCATGCGGCAACCGTGCCTTTAGAGCAACCTAGAACGGTAAACTCTGAATGGTACACTATTTGTTTACCAGAAGTCATCAACGAAATAAGGAAAACGAACCGCCGGCGAAGGGTAATTCTCCATCATGACAATGCGAGCTCATACACGCCGGTTCAAACAACCCGCTATTTGAGCACTCAAAACGTTGAATTGGTGGGTCATCCGCCGTACAGCCCTGATTTAGCACCCAATGATATCTATTTGTTCCCTCAAGTGAAGAACAAATTACCTGGTCAACGCTTTTCGACGCCACAAGACGCTATTGATGCATTCAAAAACCATGTTTTGGAGATATCTACTTCGTAGTGGAAAAACTGCTTTGCCAATTGGTTTAATCGAATGCAAAAATGTGTAGATTTGAAAGGAGTGTATTTTGAAAAACAATAGAGAAGTTTCTACACTACAATTATTGTTTCAGTTCTTAATTCTCAATACAAATAGCAACCCTCGTATATATGAGTATATAACAAAAAGTAACTTGTGACATCTACAGTGTGACCCACTTAAGACCGGAGCACCCTTATAAAATCAACATTTTTCAACAGATTCGAATGATTTTTTTTTCATTAGGTAGACATTCTAAAAGTCTACTAGGACATCAAATTTCATGAATAAATCTTCATTTCCAGGGCCAACTAATCTGATTTTTTCAAGGTAAAAAAATCTAAAAAAATACTATCGATTTGAAAAAAAAAATTCTAACTACACCACTGGATTCGCGACATTTTCAAATGGTTCTTATGTAAATAACGTTGAAATGCGTCAATCAATAAAAAAGTTATGAGGGAATTAATTTTGAAAAATATGCCGTTTAATCAACCCACCAATTCAATTTCAAAACTTTTATCAGAACTTTGACTACACCACTGGATTCAGGAAGTCTAGAAATATCACTGACTGTAATTTCATCGAAATCTGTTGACAAATAAAAAAAATTAGGAGTTAAAATTGACATTTTCCTGAAATTCCATTAACATATTTTTACAATTTCCAACCGATTTTTTTTTAGCAGGAAGAGTAACAAAAAGTCTACGTTTGAACAAAACATTTGCAAAATATTCCAAATTTCAGGGTATACTACGATTTTTTTTTATGTTCTAATTGCTAAATTTCATTAGCGAATTTTTTCGTGAAATTTCGACTCAGCCACTGGATTTAGCATTCTTCATTTAGGTGAATTCTAAAATTTCATTTGAAAATATTCATTGGCAGCAAAGCTATAGCATTATTAATTTTGATAACATGCCATTATTTTTGAATATTTCAGACAAATTCTGAGAATCGGCAACACTGTCAACACAAACGTAGAAGGTCGTTGAGATTACTGGTAGAAATTCAAATTCATAACACAAATTGTTCCCGAGTACACATTCGGAATAAAGTAATGAAGTCGAAAAGACAGCTTTTCATAAACATTTATTTAAAACAATTTTTGAAAGATACTGTCGAGTTTTTGGGTTCTGGTATTATTTACTCATACAGGCTATCCGATTTCTTCCACAAAGTTATTTTGTTTCCCTCTTCGTTCGCTAGTGTCAAAATACAATTACTGAATTGAAACTTTTAAAATGTATCGAACTCGAGAAAGGTAGGCTGTGATGACGTTATTATTTTTAATAGTTATTTGAATAAAACAAAAGTAAGCCCTGACAATGACAGATTGAGTCTCAATTCGAATGTGAGAAAGGTATTGATCAATATTCAATTGCAATAGGACTAAATTTCGTTATGGCTTTACAATTGTCTTTGCCAGAAAAAATTGAAATTGTGCGTCTTACTGGATACAATGATAGGAGTGAAAGAGAAGTGTGCAGAATATTCAATGATCGACATCCAGATCGCCCCCCTATCAGTAATAGTTCAGTGCACCGAATAAATAAAAATTTCAATGAAACAGGCGCTGTATCGAAGAATATTTTGAGGAATAATGTGGAAATAAGGATTGGACACGAACAGGTTGTATTAGATTACTTTAGGAATAATCCCAATGCCAGTTTGAGAGTGGCAAGCCTAGATTTGAATTTACCAAGGAAAAAGATACGGAGATGCCTACGAAAAAACAAAATGAAACCATTCAAACCCAAATTTTTGCATACCCTGGAAAACGGAGATCAAGAAAAACGACTTGAATTTTGTTTGTGGGCACAAGGAGAATACCTGAGTAACAGACGATTTTTAGAATGTATATTATTCAGCGATGAAGCCACTTTCACGACTAACGGTGTTGTTTCATCTCAAAACACAAGATTTTGGGCAACCGAAAACCCTAATTGGGTTATAAACTGCAAAAGACAATATTCGGAAAAAGTTAATGTATGGTGCGGAATATTAAATGAACGAATTATTGGCTCATTTTTTTTCGAAGGAACTATTAATGCCATCAAATTACTGGAATTTCTCAGAACTGAACTATGGAATGCTATTCATGATCTTCCTATTGTTGAGCGAATAAACTTACATTTTCAATTAGACGGATACTCTGTGCATAATGCTGGAATTATTAAACAATGGCTGAATGAACAGTTTCCTCGTCACTGGATTGGTCGAGGAAGTGAATTGATTGGATGGCCACCAAGGTCCCCCGATTTGACCCCACTTGACTTCTTCTTGTGGGGTCTTCTTGTACAAAAAGTCTACAAATCCCGCCCAAGAACTAGACAGGAGTTGTGTGAAAGAATACGTCAAGCTTGCAGAGAAATAACACCAGAAGGACTCAAAAATACTGTAAAACATATTCGAAAGAGATACGTAAAATGTATTGAATTGAATGGTGGTTTGGTGGAAGCAACAAAAATTTGAAATTTATTGATTAGGACCAAAATTACTCAATGTTGTATTATCGATGTCATTTGTTAGCCATCGTAAAATTTGGAAATTAAATCAAAATAAAGTTTTCAGTTCATTCGAAAGTTCTTGGTTGATTGTACAATAATCGATATCTCGAGGAGCCGGTTTCTCGACGTTATGGATTTTAAATTTTTTCCAAAAATACCATTCTAGATGTTATAACTCGAGAACAATTTGTGTTATGAAAGCGAATTTCTATCAGAAACCTCAATGATCTTATACGTTTGTGTTGACAGTGTTGCCGATTCTCAGAATTTGTCTGAAATATTCAAAAATAATGGCATGTTATCAAAATTAATAATGTTATAGCTTTGTTGCCAATGAATATTTTCAAATAAAATTTCAGAATTCACGTAAATGAAGAATGCTGAATCCAGTGGCTGAGTCGAAATTTCACGAAAAAATTCGCTAATGAAATTTAGCAATTAGAACATAAAAAAAATCGTAGTATACCCTGAAATTTGGAATATTTTGCAAATGTTTTGTTCAAACGTAGACTTTTTGTTACTCTTCCTGCTAAAAAAAAGTGAGTCGGTTGGAAATTGTAAAAATATGTTAATGGAATTTCAGGAAAATGTCAATTTTATCTCCTATTTTTTTTTATTTGTCAACAGAGTTCGATGAAATTACAGTCAGTGATATTTCGAGACTTCCTGAATCCAGTGGTGTTGTCAAAGTTCTGATTAAAGTTTTGAAATTGAATTGGTGGGTTGATTAAACGGCATATTTTTCAAAATTAATTCCCTCATAACTTTTTTATTGATTGACGCATTTCAACGTTATTTACATAAGAACCATTTGAAAATGTCGCGAATCCAGAGGTGTAGTTAGAATTTTTCTGTAAAAAATCGCTAGTAATTTTTTTAGATTTTTGACATTGAAAAATCAGATTAGTTGGCCCTGGAAATGGAGATTTATTCATGAAATTTGGTGTCCTGGTAGACTTTTAGAATGTCTACCTAATGAAAAAAAAATCATTCGAATCGGTTGAAAAATGTTGATTATATAGGGGTGCTCCGGTCTTAAGTGGGTCACACTGTATATGATTTGATTTCGAGAGCTTCCAGAAATCCTTTCTGACGAGTGGGTTACCACGAAACAGCTATCAAAGGTTGGAACTCTCGGAATCAAATCAAAAAATACTCTATTTCACTATGATTATATATCTACTTAACCTAATTTCCCTCTGTTCTTACCATGTTTCCTAAACATTACATAATTTTCTGTTGTTGTATACCTAATTTAAGAATCACGGATCGTATTCCGAAGAATAATATGCAAATCGATAGCGGCTAGTGAAATTCAACTTCATTTCAATCTGTTTTCATCAGATCGGCTAAATACATTCTGTACGCTCGTGCACAACCGCTAAACTGTCAACAAACATCAATATCTGTACCATCACATTATTGCGAGCCTTGTGTAGAGCTTTGCTCGCTGAGCAGTAGCATGTTAGCCATTTTGAGTTTCACACGTGGATAAGCCCCACAACGTAATACGCTGTTATGCCTGTTATTTCAGTTCACCAGTTCACCTGCCCTAAAACCGAAGCGGGTGAAAAGTTCTGGCTCCGATGACTCTCTTTGCTTTTTATTTCCCTCAAAAGAGATTTTATCATGTCATTACCTAGAACCGATATTAGTCTAGTCTACAAGAACTATTTTGGCGAATTTCTCTTCAAGGGCACCGAAAATTATGATCTAGGGCTCATTCGATTCGGAATTACCTCTAGAAACATTTTGAAAATTTTGAAGGTGCGTCAAAAATGGGATGGGGTTTGGTTTTCTCCAAATATTTCGGAAACTATTCGAGATATCCAAAAGTTGAAAAAAGATCCTGAAAGAAGAGGAAATTTACTAAAAAAAGGTCCCACCTCCCAAAACTCTACCACCAATATTTAGAACTTTAATTTAGAGGCGAAAATAGCGCTAAAAGCGGATGATGCGAGTCCTGCGTGCGCTGACTAATACGGACCCTTTAACCGAAAGCCATTTTCCATAAGGAAAGTGCGGGGTCCTTAGAATCACATCAATAAACTCTATACACTATATAAATGCTATACATGCATTATAATACTCATACAGCCGTATGCACCGAAGTGGTTTAAACGAGATTAACTCAATTTTTTGTATGCACCGTATCGAAATACGCCTTAATCGCGATTAACTTTAATCCAATAATTTTCGAAGTTTAAGCTTAGCAAACGCACGTGCGTGACTGTTTGGTTGGTTGTTACTGTATCTTTGTATTCCTCGATAAAAAAGGAAAAATGGAAGTTGATACGAAATATTTTTAGAGGATGATGGAGATATTACTGATGTTATTAATTTTGGATTTCCTAGAAGATAATATAATCGGGGATTTTGAGCTCTTGAAAGGTTTTGTAGTAACACAAAATCTTTCACATGTGACAAAAATGTGGAAAATTATTCTTCTTCATACTATCTACGAATCTGAAATTCACATATTTTAACTTTTTAGGAAATGAAATAGTGTTTAATGAATATACCATGAAGAAATAATTGTATTCCACTCTACAATCAGAACATCAAGTCATTTATACATTTTCTTAATGTAATGAAGAAAAACAAAGAAAAACTTTTCAGTTGTATCTGATTTGGATAGCTAGAAGTTTCTTCAAAACATGCTTTTTTAGGTTCAAGCTGTCTTCAATCTCACCTTCCCTAATTTTTGGCATCGTTCCTCATCCAGTCAAAAGTTTCTGCTACCTTTCATGGTAAAGGTAAGTTTATCGGGCTTTTTCTCGAAACAAAAAGAAAAGTGAGTATATTCATTTCGGACTTCCCTCATCTTATGATTTGTATAAATCTCAACGTTTCAACTGCTTCTATCCGCAGTCGTCTTCTGGTGAAAAAGAAAAGTGGTGTTACTTACGTTATTTATCTCCTGTACACTAAACCGAAAGAATTTCATGTGGGTCTCTAATACTTTACGAGTTATGACTTTTTGAATCTTGAAAATCAACCATATTCCAAAACGATTTTTTCTGTCAAAAATAACACAAAATGCATTCTTCCTTTTGTCCACCAAACCTTTTACAAATAATCGTAGATAGTATGATATCCAGGACAGTGGAATGCCACGTATGCCATCACTAAACAATTTTTCTACAAGAATGTCATGTTTAACACAATCGAAATGCCCTGCTGACATCACAGAATATCCCAATAGGGATGATAAATATCTTATATTATTTACTTCCTGTCATAGAGTATGCAAGAATATATTTTTTTATTATTACTTGATATATACTAGGACGAAATTAATATTGCAGATAATATTCTTACAAATTGGAAAATACGACAAAATTAAAATACATGAGTAAATCAAATAAAACTAATTTCATGACTCTGTAACAGTAACCTAAATAAATATGTGAACTTAAAAAATATGAAGATATAAGAATAATAGCAAGATTGCAAATGTAGGAGCTCTCTATAATTTAAATATTGTCAGCTTCTTGTTCTTTTTCTTCTTATTGCTATTGTTCTTTAAATCTCTATTAAAATATTTTAAAGTATAGAATAATCGGAGTCTAATAAATAGTTTCAAAACATACAACTGTGGAAAAGACTTGCACGGGTGAGAAAAGGAGGCAGATTTCATTTCATTTAAAAATGAATTTGAAACTAAAGGATTAGTAAATTTGTTCTCAAATGATTAACAAAACATTTTTTCTATTTTGTAAATGTACTGGACAAAATCCTCGCTAGGAGTTCTCAGTCCTCCAAATATAAATTGTTCTGTATTGAATGCTTTGAAATGTATTAATAGATGGCTAAAATCAAGTTCGTCAACTTTTTTAGAGAAATCTTTACATATCTGACATATATGTACGCCAAGAGCTTTTTTAATTAAATACCGATATACATACTGAAAAGAATTTTGAGTAGCAAGACTTTCTTTTTTATAATCACAGTGTGAAAGTGAAATAGCTTTGATGGGACTAGTAAAAGGTTGCTGATTAGTGCAAATAACTTTGTTAGGGTTCAAATTCATCAATTGTACATCAAAATCATCAGTGCAGTTCATAGCAGAAGAATGTAAGAAATTTTGTACAAAAAGCTATTTAAAGGCTCTCTGATATTGGATGGGAGTAGGGTTCACTGAATTTCCTCCTTGTTGTCTTACACTGCCAAAATAATTTCCAAAGCAATCTTGATTCAAACGTCTTGTTTTCAAGTATTTAAAATTCTTTGATGATAAAATATTCCAGATCTGTTTGACCCCATTTATTGTTACAATCCAGCATTTCATTAATGTGAATCTAGATGTAACATCTTTTCCTGTTTTATCAAAATTTTTTAAATTTTTTATAAATGTCAACATTGAATTTCAGAAATTTAATTGAAAATCTGTACCCTCATAAACGTTTTTGAAATGGTTTGAATTATTTCGATCCGTGGAATTCAACACATCAAAACAAAAAGATCATCAAATTTTTGAATAACTTCTATGGTACCTGCAGCTTCTGAAGGAAGAATTCCCAAAGCAATATAGGTACTCGTAGAACTTGCAACTGTACTGTACTTGGGTTGCAAGTTTCACACGCATTTTCTCAAAGCTGCTTGGGTATATATGTGAGTATGTCAGTTTTGGAGCACTCTTGTGAAAAATGTTATTGTCTTCATGATAAAAAGTCTCTACAAAAGACCAAGACGTTTTTTTATAGCTATCAAAACAGAAAATATTATCAATTAGAGCATTTCTTGTAGGTTTTACCAAATGACATGGATCAAATATAAAAATATTTTTTTTTACCATCCACATAAAATTCAGGTTTACCACACTGGGAGAATTTTTTCCGCTCCCACTAGCGGCAATTTAATTACCGCCCGTTTTAACGAGAATTTACCCTCGAGTGGAATCCTGCATACCACGTGTTATATCACCTTGGATATTTACTCTGAATAACTCTGTACACTTCTTCGATGTAACTTTACGTTGTGACATAATTTTACGATGGAAATTTACATTGTTATATTACTTCACAACAAAAATTTGCATTAGAGTTTTACATTGTAATTTTACGGTTTGATTCTCTAACGTAAATTATTTGCAGTGGAATTTTAGATTGTAATATTACGGATTGATTTTCTAACTTGAAAAATACACTCCGATGTGAATTTGCTTTGGAATTTCATAATGTGGGATTACATTATCATGAATTTATACAGTGAAGTGCTAAAGTAACGGATAAATTCATTTTCTACCTTATTAGCCATATATATGTTTTCGAAAAGACACTGTGACATAAAAAATGCCCCTCTTGCACCCTCCTCAAAGTGACAGCCTCCCCACCAATTTTTTATAATGAAATAGGGGGTCAAGTGATACCTCATTTAGAATGGTATTCAATTGTCTATACAGCCATGTCTATTTTTTCGCTGTATATTCACTGCACCCTATTTTTTTTTGGATTATTTACCAACTGTTGTTTGTCATACGTGACACACAGCTGTATAGACAATTGAATACCCTTCGAAATGAGGTATCACTTGACCGCCTATTTCATTTTAAAAAATTGGGGGTGGTGGCTGCCACTTTGAGGGGGGTGCAGGAATGGCAGTTTTTTTTTAGTTCACAGAGTATCTTTTTGAAAACATAAATTGACGGGTTTCAGGGGTTTTTTCGAAAATAGATAACTTTAAGACCTCACTGTATATTTTTTTATTGTATAGGTAGGTACATTTTGTCTTTCATTCAACACACCATAGATGTATACATCAATTTGAGAAATTCGTCTCCAGGTCACCAAAGCACTTCATTATAATATTATACTCGATATACGTTTCGCTAATAAAACTAGCATCATCAAGACGAATATATTCGAACAGTTTGCCTTCGTATAGCACTCCACCTCCCAATGGACGTAAAAATAGAAAAAAAATATGATTCATGAATTGGGTGACAAAGCATTCAGGAAAAGTTGCAAAACTCGGGTTCAACTCGTATTTTAGTCTCTTCATCAACAGATAAATAGTGGGCAAAATCATTTTGATGAAGTATAAGAGGGGTGGAAATAAAAAAAAACACCAAATACCTATAGCGTCTATTGAATAAAGATTACTATGAAATATATTACATTTCTTCGATGGAATCATTGTCACTTGAAGATTCTTCTCTATCTTGGACACAGGTGACATATGGCGCTTTCAGTAAAGCCACAACGTCTTTTTCAAATGGTAATGACTTTCTATTTGGCACCTTCCTTATGTTTGTAATATAAGGATCAGATGTGATCAGCAGCAAATTGAGGACATCTTCGTTGGTTTTAACTCGTGATATTTTACGGGAATAACATCTCTTGAATTCTTTATTTCGTGCCTCCTGAGCTTCCTCACTTGGTTGTCCTATTGGAAGCATGGCATGTTTTATTATACGAGAGCCGTGTATCAAGACTTTATGGACACTTGGTGGCATCGGGTACCATGGATACTTTTCTATGAAACATTTTGCTGTCTCTAGAGCGTAAGTATCATACATGTCGACATCAATTTCAAAACCACTTGATTTAGCTTGCAAAATGATTTTGAATCGTTTTATAATATCAATATCAACATCAGTAATATTTGCCGATATTTCCGAATTATAAAAAAAAACGTCTTGCTGTGTTGCCGTCATTGGTGTTTCCAATACCTGGCTTTGGTTTATCTACTAATAATCCCAACTCTGTTCTGAATCTTGTTTTCATTTCCACGAGCTTGCCACATTTTCAACGGTAGTTTATAGGCAAGGTGCAATAAACATTCGAAAAATCTAATCCATGCATGGAGCACAGAGAGTCCGAATTCCAATCTAGAAATATACATTATGCGTGCACTGGACACTTTCTCAATGTCATTGAATTGTTTCGATGTAAGACTACAGATAAAACATCTTTGTGTTGAGGTAGTTCCCGTGAGTGCATTACACACTTTCCCGTCAACCATAGTCATCATCATTTTATAATTTACTTCTATAAATGTGTTTTGAAATCTGTACATTAATGGCCGTAATTGTTGTATTTGTAATTCTACATGCTCTCTTTCTTGTATGGATAGATCCTTCGTTTCATGTTTGAATTGAAATCTAATCGGTCTGCAATACCTAGTAGAAGAACATCTTTCGTTCTGCCAAACAATGATTTCCTGCTGTTTTTGAAGCTCTTCTGCTACTAGCCTTATAGGTACAAGAAAAGAAATAAAAATATTTGCATCACTGCCTATTGTATCACTATACCATTTCTGTTTATATTCTGCTTGTCCTGATCCGTCAAAACCCCACTGGCAAATTAAAGTTAAATTTTGAAAGCACTCGGGTTTCTTACTGGTTAAAACTTCTTGCTGGACATCTAAAAGGCGTGATGCTGTATGATCAAGAAAAGCCTGTAATTTGACTTCTGCAGAAACATAATTTATCATAATGCTCTCTTTTTGAGGATAACATTTCTTCTTTTCTGCTTGAATTATCTCATAAGATGGAAATCTGTCTTTATCATGATCCCTTATTATATTATACTGATTCCTAGTCAACTTGGCTTCCACAAACATAGCCAGAGCTTCCGCGCCTGAGAGTTGTTTTTTTTTGGTAGTACCATATTTTGTAAAAGCCAATCTATACTTAGCTGCACGCGTGGGGGTTGTCGCAGTGACTTCTTTCACCACTTTTGCAGCTTCAATTTGACCTGCAGCTCGTAAACTCATCTGCGTGGCGAAAGATAATTCATCCGGTGAGTACATTGTCCTCAATGGTTTCGTTTTTTGACGCATTGTCCTGTCTGAAGACTTTTCGAAAGCAATTTTCGTTCTACCAACTTTTTTAGTATGATTTGAATAATCTGGAAAACTTATTGAAACGTCTAACCATTGTTTGTTTTTTGTCAAAAATCTGTCATGTTTTCTATTAGTTTCTTGCCATCTTTTCTTGAAATCCAGAAAAAACAATGAAATTTTCTTATATAGCTCAGGAGTACGGTCTTGTGGACACTTGGTACGTAATTTTACGAACTCTTTTATAACGTTTAGTTTATCTTTCAATTTTGATGCAACCAGAATCTTTCATTCTATAGAACAAGAATCTTCTCAAAAATATATCCGTGGAACCCGATCCTAAAAGTAAAAGAAAAAGATATGACTAAAAATACCAACTATTATGCACATTTTCAAATGAAATTCCCATCAAATGGCGCAGATATGCGCAGCTTTTTTTCCTTACGCTGCGAAAGCAAGTTATGAAGGTCATTTGGGAAGGAAAAATGAAAACATGATATTCCCTAATGTCAACTAAAATCGAAATTATATTTCCAAGTTGAAATGTTCAATTCCTTTCTAATATTTCTGAAGATTGCGCAGTAACATTCCAGTAAAAACACCAAATATAATTATTGAATGATGAACTCACCTGTGGGTAAACACTCCATGCTGAAAGCAATTGAATGTTCAAGTAGAACTGTAGAACAGTAGCAGCACAAAATAAAAGTATTATTGCAGTAGGCACCTGACCTCACAAAAATAGACAAGTTTAGAACTGTGTGATACGTTGAACTGCCTCAATACATTTGACACATTTTGACACTGTATCAGGAAACAACTGAACGTTTATTTCTACATACTCATAGCCATCTACTGCAGAATTTTTTATTTGAAGTTTATGCCAAGAATTGGGGTATTTGGCCCCACTGTGCGCTGACTGAAATATCATTTCGATTGCGTATAGATACATCTTGTAGTTTAAAAATTGAACGATAGAAGTAAGATTCCCATGAATCTGAAATAATGTTCCACTCTAAGCATTGAAAATACATTGCAAATTTAAAACAATTTTCTCAGTGCAGTTGTAACTCTAAGTGATCTACTCAATTTAACAAAATTTGATCCCATATCAGAGACATTGTACATATAAACCTGTTTCAAACAATTTTGTGATACATTCCTTTATGACAAGAATAAGTTTTTCTGCATCAAAATTTGTATGCACGAAGAAATAAGCTAGTGGCTGCTTCCAATTTGAATAATTACAAGTGCATTTTGTGCTACCAATGCCTCTTTGTTTCCATTTCCTATATCACAAAGGCCAACAATCTCATCCCGCCCTGTATCAAAATACAAGTTACTCCTCAGAGACATCTCGTCAATGCATATGCTGCAATGTTTGTCCTCATCAAGCATTGTTTTCACCTTGACATGAAGAGCTTCATAAATTTGGTTATTGTTTAGTCCAGGTTTACATGACAATTGCTCTGTAATTTTCTGAAGGCTTCGTTTTGTCGGCAAATATAGAATTCTCTCCAAGAAAGCGGCTCTAGGTCCTAAAAAATTCAATGCCAGAGCAAACTGCTTATATTCGTTGGAATATCTTCTACTCTTTTTTTTCTTATTTTCAAGTACGGCCTGTGTTTTAACTATTTGTGCTAATGCCTTGTTTAAAAATATATCACACATTTTATTAAAATCAGATAGGCTATATTTTTCGTTTTCTGATTTCTTTTTCAATGTCGCCTTTTGTTTATTTATCTTCAAATTCAGACATTGGATTTTCCTGCGCAACTTCTTTTTTCTTGGTGAGCTGGTACTCAACTGGGCTGTAGTTTGTGTCGACATGCTTGAAGATAATCCTGGAGTACATGGATTACTGGTTGATGGAACACACACTAACTAATGTTCATCAAACAGCTCCGATGTTATTACTGGTACATCTGAAATATTGAAGGAGATTAATAATATGTAAATAAAAATTAATACTGGACTGCAAAATGTATTTATATTGAAACTATCAATTTGGATTTTACAATTTTGTATGAATGCAGTACAGCATGGTATTACTATGTGTCAAACATAACACAACACTGTTAGGGTCCCTGACTGCATTTAGCAGTAAGATAATATACAGTACGGAGTCCTAATTGTTATTCAAAATATTAGTAATCGTAGCGCAATTGTCGTGGCCTGAAGAATTATGGTTGTTTCACACAATCATGAGTTATTCTTAGTCTTAACCAGCCCTTTCTGATTATCACTTACCAACAATAATAATTGCTTTTATTAATAGGTAAAGATAAAAATTCACTATAAAACTATAACAAAAATTATTACATCTTTCTCACCTATCAAGAGGCATAGTTTGCGCTGGTTCAACTCAATTAAGGGTTGAACAAGTGCTTCCTTCCACTAAATCTCTCCCCTCTTATAACTGTCATGTATTCTAATGAAAGCTGGCAACGCCTAAAATCTGTTATTGCGCTATCTCTGTCATCTTTGTCGGTTGACTGAATAACCTAGTTTACAAGCAGTTTGAATTGTAACGTCAACGGTGACTGTTGTCATAATATACCGGTAACGCGATATCTGTAAACCACTCCGTTCCTTTTTGTTTACTTCAATATTAAACACTTACAAAATAACGCTTCCGTTTTACTTCAACGGCCAAACATTAAAAACAAAAACATAACAATAACTACAAAGAATGCTATTCAGCAAATCAGCGTACTGTAATAACATCATTCTATATGAAATCGGACACTGTCCAACAACAAGTTAAGCACACCTAAAGTCTATGTCTAACTTGTAAAATTACCTGAAATCATTTGAGGTTGACTTGATGTTTCCATTTCGTATTCTTCACTTTGTGCTGACGCCACTTCTTTTGCGAATGATGCAGAATCACCTACAAAACTCATAAAATTATACATATCACCAGATATATTTAAAATGGTGATGGTGAAGCTATAAACACGCACCTTCAAGTATTACCAGTTTCTTGGAAGGTTCTTCTGTTAAATCAAACTGGTCCTTGTGTTTCAGATGTGAAAACATAGTAGGATATGCTTCCTGGAATAGAGTTTTTCTTCTTTCACTATAACAAATATACTTTTCTTCAAAATGGAGCTAGCACAATTTGTAATTTGTGTGTAAAGCCTCAATGTTGTTCTCAATAAGATCTATCCTATTGCAGTTTTTCAACTAAACTTCAGCTCTAGAAAAATGAAAATAAATGAGTCTTCAGTAAATATCAACAATTTTTCTACATACCTAACACGATCATTTTGTATTGAAAAAAAAGCTTAAACCTCCGCCTGTTCTGGAGTTACATCCGCGGCATATACAAAAAAATCCACCTTTGCGTTATTTAACAATACTATGCACTAACCACAATCCAAATTATCCAAATACACAAGAGAACTTCAATAAACTAAAACTTCACCATAAAAACAATGTCAATGAGAATCTAATCTTTTGACATTGGTGCGTTTTGTTGTGTCATTCCAGAACTGAGCTGGCCCAAGAAAACGGGTTGAAAGACTGATATTTGACAAATATCATTATCATTCTGCTGTTCTGGTTTTTGATTTTTGAACTCATCGCTTAACCTCGAAAATGAACTGAAACCCGTTTGTCAGTTTTCCTAAAAGCGACAAAATTAAAAAAATATTTTGATAAACCTTGCTTAAAATATTAATAACTTACCTTGTGCACTGTACCGAATATATTAACCATCATCAGTTTTAATAATTTTCCCGTTCAGTGGTTCCCGTTCTCGATTCATCGCTGTAGATTGTTATTATTAATGAAAAAGTTCGAAATTTATGTTCTTTTGAAATTTCGTTTCCAGCTGTCACATTCCACGTTACTGTCATTAGTGTCATTCCAATTTTCAAACCATCTTTTTAGGAGGAATGGAAATAGGAGTGGGAATGGGGTTGAGTGCACAACAAAACGAGTATACAGACCATAACTGGGTTGGGTTATGGCACAACAAAACGCACCTAATGTTTCTTTTTGGATGAATAGACAGTGTTGCCAACAGGTCTATATGAAATTACTGGAGAAACTTGAACTTGATTGTATGCATAATTTTAGGATAGCATTTCCACAAATGTGATTTTGATGGGTTCATTATTATATTGGTATGTACCTATAAAACTTTCGTTTTTTATTTCAAGTATATTACCAAGATATTTCCTCTTAGTATAACGGTAAATACCAGTAATTCCTCATAAACCGGCAACACTGCGACACAATTATGAGACAGGAAGTGGCTGATTGACACTGACAGTTAAACTAATCAAATCGCGCATGCGCTCTCAAATTTGTGATCACGAAAACCGCTTTAATTCGCCTCTTGTTAGCTGGTTGTACTCTTTGGCCTTGACTTGTTCACAGGGTGGAGCCGTGACTTGCTTATTGTACATCGTCTGTCTAGCTGTCTAGCTTGAAACAAATTAAAATTTTGGATTGCTTTCTTCTTCTTTGCTAAAGTAGTCTAATTTTTGTATCTGACGGATTATAGTTCTCGTTGCTAGTTTTAAACACTTTCTTCTAGTATCATCTGTGTCCAGCCATCGGTTTCACAATCATGAATTCCTCTAAAATAGCATACATTTCAAACACACCGATACACACATAACTGCCAAATTATTATATTGTTATAATTGCAAACAGTGAACTAAATTCCATGACCAACAAATTTACACTAAACAAAATTCACTGAACTATGTATTAAGTACTCGAAAGACATTCTAACAAGACTTCACAATCTTTTTGAATAACTAGGCACAATGTTATCAATAGAATAGCTAGGAAACATTTATATGGCTTGTACTTCTCTTTGAGGCTATATATCCTATACAGTAACCAGCAATTATTTCATACAGATAGGAATTCCCCAGAAAATGATATTTTTCGAAAAAAAAAATCATGCCTCTTCCCAAACTCGAAATTCACTATACAAACTGTGCTTACTTCCATTCATCTAAGAGTGTGACATGAAAAATTACAAGTACAATACTCAAAAAAGTCTTTGAAGAAGTGTTTCATGTATGTATTTGCTAGGAAGTTTTATATAGGGAATTATGACCGTCTATGATAAAGTAAGTTACAAGTTTAATCACTTTTCATTTAGGGATTAAAGAAATTCAATGAGAAATCCCCGAAAAGATTAAAAATTTACAATAAAGAAGTTTGTGTCCACGTCCGGTTTAATCGGAAGCGTTACACCACTGAAAACATTCCTGATCGATTATTCATGTTGATTTATTATGTGATATTTCATGTTTACAAAATTGTATTCAATTGGGAATATCGCAAACTTTTGATGAACCGATTACTTACGTGATAATCCCTGGTATACGAACATTCCAATATCCATCAGATTGAGTCTACGAGGATATATTGAAAACTTCTTAGTCTACTATAGAACCAAACAAAATTTCAATGTCAAAATATTTTATTACTCAACATATTCTCCTCTTAATTGGATACATTTATTACAGCGAACCTGCAACGTCTCTAGACCTTTCAAAAAAAAAAAAATGTTTCTTCGTGCTCTGCTAACCAGACCTCCACAGCTTTTATTACCTCCTCGTTGGAAGAAAATTTACGACCTTTTAAACTTTTTTTCAGTTGAGGAAAGAGATGATAGTCGGACGGAGCCAAATCTGGTGAATAAGGGGGGTGTACTAGTAATTCAAACCCTAAATCACGAATTTTTTGCATGGCAACATGAGATTTGTCTGCAGGGGCGTTGTCCTGCAGAAACAAAACACCTTTGGATAGCTTTCCGCTTCTTTTCTCTTCAATTTTTTCCCTTAGAGTGGTCAGTAATGTCGAATAGTAATCTCTAGTTATTGTTCTACCCTTATTCAAAAAATCAATCATGATTACTCCATGGCAATCCCAAAAAACTGAAGCAAGAACTTTTCCAGCAGATTTTTGGACACGAAACTTCTTAGGTCTTGGAGAACCGGAGTTTCGCCATTCCATCGATTGTTGCTTTGTTTCTGGATCGTAGAAATGTACCCAAGTCTCATCCATAGTAACAATTCGGTTTAAGAAGTCTACATTGTTTCCAAATCGAGTACAGATCGAACGTGATTCTACTACCCTTGCACGCTTTTGGTCAACATTAAAACATTTGGGGATCCATTTTGCAGCAATTTTTCTCATGTCCAAATTGACGTGAACTATATGATGAACTCGTTCGTATGAAATATACTGTTGAAAATATTTATCCCAGATACACTCTGTATAACTTGTTGATTAAAAAAAAAAGAGTTAGTAAGTTGTCAATTGGACTGATTAAAGAAAGTTAAAACCTGGAAAGTAATTTCTTTGTATCTCGATATTTAGTAAATTTTTAAAGATACAAATTGGCCCTTCGAGTAAACCTTGGTTTAAATTGGTACAAAATGAGCAGTAAGAAGTTTACTGCCCGAAAAAGTACACGTTCGAATTTTGGAATTCCTCCTAATGTATATACACCTGATGAATTTGGTGATAATGCGGCTGTTCATCAGGCGAGGCGTGTTCAAGAGGATGGAGTTTGGAATTCTGATGAAAACGGAATTCGAAGTGAACAAAATGAGAAGAGCGGAATAGCTCAAGCAACTTCAGTGGTATCGAAGAAAACACAAAGTAATGTTGCCAAAGCTAAAACTGATTCTTACCACGTTCAAGGGAGAATAGAAGAAATACAGTCTACTAAGAGAAACATTGAGCTGAAAATGTTGAAATTACAACTAGAAGAATTAGAACATGAAGAAAAATCTCTGAGAAGTAAATATCAATCTGAAAATAGAACTTCAACTCGCACATCTATGAATGAAAGTGAGGTTTCAATGAATAAGCATTCATTTATGAAAAAATGGGTGGAAGATGTCAATCGTCAGAGTTTCTATAATAATAATAATGAAACCGCTTCAATTCCCATGACGGAACCCAAGGTTCTCAAAAACTATGATGATGTTTCTGTAGAAAATTGTGTCTTTATTGTGCCAAAGAAAACACTGTCTTATTTCAGATGTAAATGTAATTGATTGAAGTAACATATATTACACCTGCTAACAGTGGTCTTTTAGAAACTTGCTTCTTCAGCACTTCTTTATTTGACAATTGTACAAATTATATTTTCTTTCGTTGTTCTGTTTACAGTTGCCATGGAAACCATTCCTAGGAGACTCTTACTGAATGATGATAAATTAACATGAAATCTGAACATGCCCCCCGACTTGAAAGGTTCCACTTTTCAAAAAAGTTATAAAAAATCAAAAGTAATTTGAAACCAGTAAAAAAATAATTAAATAATGATCAAACATGAAAGTTTTTCAACACTTCGCAGTATCATTGTCTTCATCCATTGGTAATGGGCATATCTTGGGAAATGCTCTCTTAACTAAGCCACGATTTGTTCGAATGGTGGCTACTCGGCTGACTCCATCATTCCCACGATGCAGCAACTCAACTCGTCCAAGTTTCCATGCTGAAGGGGGCAGATGATCATCTTTGATGAGTACCAAATCACCTTCCTTCAAACTGTCCATATTCGTTTTCCACTTTGATCGTTCCTGGAGCTCAGATACATACTCCTTACTCCACCTTGCCCAAAAGTGCTGTTTCATTTGCTCTAAGTGCTGGTAGAGTGATAGTCTATTTCTGGGTACCAAGGTGAGGTCAGCTGCTTCTGGTAGCGAAGTTATAGGTCTGCCCACGAGGAAGTGTGAGGGAGTTAAAGGGTTAAGATCAAGAGGGTCATTGGATAAAGGAGAAAGAGGTCTTGAATTCAATATGGCCTCAATCTGCACGAGTAGCGTATAGAAATGTTCAAAAGTTAAATGGACTTCTTTTGTTACTCTTTTCAAATGATATTTGAGGCTCTTAACACCTGCCTCCCAAAGTCCCCCAAAGTGAGGAGAATGAGCAGGTATGAATTTCCATTCAATACTTTCCTTTATAAATGAATCAGTTAAGTCCAAGTCATTTTCTTTCAAAAATATCCCCAAATCTTTTAGTTCTGAACTAGCAGAAACGAAATTCGTTCCATTATCACTATATATACAAGATGGCTTACCTCTTCGTGATACAAAACGTCTCAATGATAAGATGAAAGCTTCTTTCGTTAGGTCTGTGACCAATTCAAGGTGAACAGCCTTAGTCACAAAACAAACAAATAGACAAACATAGGACTTCGAAATTTTACAACCACGGCCTGACCTACTTTTTATTAAGAATGGGCCGGCATAATCCACACCACAAACTTCGAAAGGCATTCTAGGAAGAAGACGTTGGGAAGGCAAATTTCCCATGATTGGCTTGGGACTTTTTGCATTACATCGAAAACAACGAATACAAGAATGTACAATTTTTCTTGACAACGATCTGCCCCCAATTGGCCAATAAGTTTCGCGGATTGAAGCCAATACAAGTAACGGTCCAGCATGAAGAAGCCTTAAATGTTCGTCTCTCATCAATAATTTTGTGATGTGACTTTTTGACGATAGTATTATGGGATGCTTTTTGTTGAATGAATATTCTGAATTTGCCAATCGGCCGCCCACTCGCAGTAACCCATCATTATCAATGAAAGCATTTAAACCAAGTATTTTACTGTCTGAATTCAATGGTTTGTCCTTCTCTAGCCTTTTCAATTCTTTGGAAAAATACTCGCGTTGTGACATTTTCAAAATATGCTTCAATGCTGCTTTTAGTTCAATCAATTTAAGTGAACCAACTTCTAGCGTTTCATTTTTACATTTCGCACGAGTATTGCCAAGGAATCTCAGAATATATCACACGCTTTAGTTTACCTATATCAGAAAACCTTTCTATAAAATTGTTTTCAATATGAGTAGTAAATGTTGAACTTATCTTAATTTTCCTCAAATCAGGTAAGGTTAAATTGTTCGACACAAGTTTGTTTGGCCAAAATGAATCGTTTTTGGATAGCCACGGAGGCCCATGCCACCACAGATCTGAATTTCTCAAAATTATTGGACTGACACCCCTTGATAATAAATCACTAGGGTTAGAATCACTTGGAACATGTCTCCAAGTATGTGATGCTGTGATTTCTTGAATTTCAGTAATTCGGTTGGCAACAAATGTCTTTAAACGATTCGGGGCCATTTTTACCCATCCCAAAACTATCATAGAATCGGACCAAAAAATGCATGAATCAAATTCAAGTCGTAATGATTTTTTAATTTTAACAGCAAGTCTAGCAGCTATGAGTGCTGCTAATAATTCTAAACGAGGTAAGCAAATCTTCTTAAGAGGTGCTACTTTCGTTTTTGAACAAAGTAAATGTACACAAACGTTTCCTTGCTGATTCGTCGACCTAATGTATGCACAAGCACCGTACGCTTTTTCTGAGGAATCCCCAAAAACGTGTAGTTCTAAGTTTTTTATATCGCGACCGATTGCATGTCTTTTAATTCGAATTTCATTCAGTAACGGTAGTTGCGTTCTGAACTCATTCCAAGCAGAAATAATGTGAAAAGGTAAAATTTCATCCCACGTGATTTTTTCTAACCATAAATCTTGCAATAAGAGTTTCATTAAAATTACGCAGGGACTCACTAATCCCAGTGGGTCGAAAACCTGTGATATTCCAGACAAAATAACACGTTTTGTAATGTTTGAGGATAGCTGACAATTTGTGATTTTATAAGTTAATTCATCCGAATTTGGATACCACACAAGCCCAAGTGTTTTGGCGTTTTCATTTTCACCAAAATTGACAATTTTTGATTCAATATCATTGTCAGAAACATACTTCAAAACAGAGGGGTCATTTGAATAAAACTTTCTCAAATCAAAACATCCTTGCTTTAAAATGTCTGTTATATCTCTACACATGCGTGCTGTATCTTCAATACTTTCACCACCAGTTAACAAGTCGTCTACATAAAAATCTTCCTCTATTATAGTTGCTAAATCTGACCGTTTTTCTCTATTTTCTTGAGCTAATTGGAACAAACAACGAACCGATAAAAATGATGCAGATGTAGTACCATACGTAACTGTTGACAATTCATAAGTTTCGATCCGTTCATCGGGATTCGTTCTCCAAAGAATTCTTTGAAGGCACCTTTGCTCCGGTTCAACAAGCACTTGCCTAAACATTTTCGCGACATCTGCTGACACGACGTATGTATATTGTCTGAAACGTAACAAAATTGAAAAAAGATCTTGTTGAAGAGTACGTCCGGTAAACTGCAAATGATTCAGAGAATAACCCGAAGATGAAGGTGATGAGGCATCAAATACGACTCTCAATTTAGTCGTAAGACTCTCTTCACGAAAAACTCCATGGTGTGGCATATAATATGCAATTTTATCGTTATTGATATTGTCAACTTTTTTCATATGCCCTAATTCTCGATATTCGGACATAATATCATTATAAAGCTTTTTATATTCGATGTTTGATTCTAACTTATGTTCCAGATTCAAAAAACGCTTTTTTGCCTGATAATACGATTCTCCTAAAAGTTCAATCGATTCTTTAAATGGTATAGATACAATAAATCGACCTTCGTCTGATCGCTTGGTATTTTTCTGGAAGTGAGCTTCGCATTCAATTTCATCTTTCGACAAAACTTTTTCAACTGCACATTCTTCTATTTCCCAAAACCGAAGTAATTGAGACTCAATGTTAGAATGTGGAGACTGAACAAAATTACAAATGACTGATTTCTGCTGAGAACCCATTGGCCCAGTAACTACCCAACCAAATTTGGTATTTTGAAGAATTGGTTTTTTAGCGCCCAAAGATATGCGGCCCTCGCATATGAGACCCCAAAATAAATCCGCACCTAACAACATATCAATTCTTCCAGGTTTAAAAAAGCTTGGATCTGCAAGTTTAATACTGTCTGGTATTGGAAGTTGTGAAACATCAACTTTTATTTCTGGTAAATTACCAGTGATTTCATCGATAACAAAGAAATGTTTTGTTGTGGAGAACGCATTATGCATAGACTGCATGTTTATTGCGCATTTAGCTTTAATTTTTTAACAATAATTATTCAACCCCTTAATTGAGACATTAACAATATCTGTTTGCAACTTCAGTCTTCTGCAAAGATCCACAGTTATAAAACTGGATTGAGATCCGCTATCAAGTAGGCCTCGTATGACATGAATGTTATTGTCCCTGTCTAAAACCTGGATGTAAACTGTGGACAAAAAAACATGATTTACCGATACACATGCAGATAAGGTACTACTAATTGTTGACGGCTCAGTTTGAACTTTTACTTGCTCCGGAAAACTAGACACATCATTATGTAATAATAAGTGATGTTTTTCCTTGCATTTTGAACAGAACCAACGTCTACATACCTTGGAATGATAGCCCTTTCTCAAACAATTCAGACATAACTTCAAAGACTTTGCTTTTTCCGTTCGTTCACTTATAGACATTTTCAAAAATTCGCTGCATTTTTGAATATAATGTTCTTTATTACAAACAACACACTTGGGAACTTTCTGAACGTCTCCGGTAGTCAAAAAGCCCTTTGTCTGTGTAGAATGCTTGAACATGCCTTGATTAGAACGTTTATCAGCTTGGCTTTGGGCTACTGTTTCGAGTAAATCAGCTCTGGACTTTAAAAATCCCTTCAAATCATCAAAACTAGGTTCATCAATATCAGATTTGAAATGTTCCCATTCTCTGAGTGTCGTACAATCAAGTTTGGTACCTATTAAATAAACCACGAGTGTATCCCAGTGACTTACGGGTTGCTTCAGTTGTTCTAACGACCTGAGATTCTTCGAAACAGTATCGATTAACTTACGAATCCCATCAGCTGATTCCTTGACCATTGGCACGATATTAAATAATGCCTTCACATGATTATGTATAAGTAAGCGATTGTTATTAAAACGTTCAACAAGAGCATCCCATGCTACTTTGTAATTTGCGGCTGATAACTCTAATGACTGTATCACTTGAACGGCACTACCCCCGAGCGAAGCCCTTAAATAATGGAATTTTTGAACTTCATTAATACTACGATTATTATGAATAAGTGATTCGTAGGTATCACGAAACTCAAGCCAATTATGAAAATCTCCATCAAATTTCGGTAAATTAATTGTAGGTAGTTTAATGTGACTCAACTGATTCGATGCTTGAACATCATGAAAAGGGGTGTTTGCAATTGTAAGCCTTGATTTTTTATCACTTTCAAATAATATCTTTTTTGCCATAGCAGTCTGTGAATAAAAAATATTTTCGAATTGCTCCCTTTCTCTGTATTGCTGTTCAAATTCTTCAGGATTCGCTTCATTTTCAATAGAATCCTGTAATTCATCAAATTCTTGTTTTACCTGCACTATACCAGAAATTCTTTCATTTATCTGCATTAAATCAAGATCAGTAATTTCTTGTATAGGCTTGGTTGTCAACTCAGTGACATATTTACTGAATATTGTCAGTTTGGCTTTGCAACCACCTCTTTTTCTAGTATCTGCCATTTCACGGACAAATAATTGCTTTAAAATGCACGAAATTGACCTTGAAAGAATGAATAGCTAAGTACGTACTACATAAATTGAAAGACTATACCCTCTCATGCAAATCGAAACAATACGGAAATACATATGACTCTTGGGAATGATAGGAAAGGATAAAATAGGGACTCACACTTCTCGTTATCTTCTTTCCAGTTAAAATTTCACAATAATATGAGTACAAAGCGATTTCCGTCGATTCTGCTAATGCGGCTTGTCTTTTTTGACGTTTTCTTCCTTCAGCTTTGGCACGTGCGGCCCGAAAGGACCATGTAGAAAATTGTGTCTTTATTGTGCCAAAGAAAACACTGTCTTATTTCAGATGTAAATGTAATTGATTGAAGTAACATATATTACACCTGCTAACAGTGGTCTTTTAGAAACTTGCTTCTTCAGCACTTCTTTATTTGACAATTGTACAAATTATATTTTCTTTCGTTGTTCTGTTTACAGTTGCCATGGAAACCATTCCTAGGAGACTCTTACTGAATGATGATAAATTAACATGAAATCTGAACAGTTTCAGACGACAGGCATTTGACTGTGAAAAACTGGGTTGAAAATAATACCAAGTTCTGTTGCGATAATTTGGCGGAGAAAACTCGAGAAGAGGAAAACTGTAATGAGAAACCAACACATAAATGTAATTTTCAAGTAGTGTGTAGTAGTTTCAATCAAACTGGTTCGTGTGGATGCTGCCTTTATGATTCCAAGAACATTTCAAACACATCGCGAAATGACTATGAAGTTGATTCGTCTAAAGACTTTGATTTCAGTTCACGTAAAGCTACGGGAAATTGTTCTCGGCAAAAAGACTTGGCCAAAAATGACGCATTTTCTGCTACATTGGTAAAGTGTGTGCAAGATTTGACTTCAAATATAGAAAAATTAGCTACAAAGAAGTCAATACAAAACCTACCTGATTTCTTCGGAAACATCAATGAATTTCCTTTTTGGTTTACCGAATTCAAAAGAAGTACAACTGAGGGACACATTTCATCATCGGATAATCTTGTTCGTTTGCGAAGATGCTTGAAAGGAAGGGCGTACCAAGTAGTGAGAGACCTTTTCTGCAGCTCTGAAAATGTGGATGCTATCATAGAAACATTAAAACTCAATTTCGGCAAAGAGGAATGGCTTGTAATTAATCAAATGGAAAAAGCTAAAAAATGCCCAAGTCCACGAGAAGACTCAATTGACACTTATGTCCAATTTTCAATCCAAGTATCAAATATGATTATGTCAATGAAAAATACAGGTTGTGAAAAATATCTTGACAATCCTGAATTGTTATACAGGTTTGAAGAGAAATTACCCAAAAATTCAAAACGTTCGTGGGCTCAAACGAAATTTGAAAAACAGAAAATGAAGGAGAATGTAAACTTGGAGCATTTCTCAATATGGCTAAAAAATGAAGTGGATATGCTGATGTCAGTAAATATTCCAACCAATTTTTATCACAACAAAAAGTATTCTGTAGATGAGAAAAAGGAAATTTACAATATAGTAGCTACTAGCAAAACTTCAGATTGTGAACTTTGCAAAAACACTAGTCACAAACTATACCTGTTTTGTTGATTTTTTTATAGCTTAAGTAATTAAACCTGTATTCAGTTTAATTTTCTATATTTCATTGGGAATCCCTTTAGTTTTCATTTATAATAAATTCCTAGATATTATTTCTTTCTTTTATGTCGACTCCAACTTTTTTTGTACAACTCAAGACTCGGCTATTCAGACCGGCCTATCGCGAAGATTCAAAATTCTACCGATACCGGCAGTATAAATTTTACTCCCGATCCTATCGGAACTCGCTCAGTTATTTTTATGTCAGTGCTCGCATTACGCAAAAAACTCGCCCGAAGTACGTTGTCGTGCAGAATATAACCCCCTACGACCCCTGTCAAATACAGTCCACACCCCCCTGGAGAACGGTGGTTGCAACCCCAGAGGAAAGACGGCTGAGTGGAAAGCCAGAAAAGGAACCAGGTAGGCCCGCTTTTTATTCGTTTCTCTTGACTTTCATTTATTGTAATCCTAACCAGTCTCAAATATATAACATTTTTTGGTCGGCTTCGAACCGGATTATTTATACTAGGGGCATTCTCAATGAAAATAGTGAAATTTCATAAAACAGTAAATATTTTATTAAATAAATTTTCAATCATCGACATATAGACGGTAGGACGAGTTTTTGCGTAGTTTGCTTATCTCGTTTTTTTGTGGAACAGTCGCCACTCGCTACACGTATTTCTAGCCGCTTTGAGAAATATTTTATTGAAATATTTTGAAACTCTTAAATATTTTAGCGATACTTTGATAGAAAAAGTAAGTATAGTTTTTTTTCCCGGTCAATAAATTTGCTCTAAGTATAATCAGATTAGTCTCTCTCTACATATTCATTTCTCTCACTTGTGAAAACGTTCAAGTTGACGTATTTCAAAAATTAATTTTAATCGAGATGGCCGCAAAACAGCTCAAGCAATATCGTGCCACAAGAGAGATCCACCGATGCAGAATTCATGAAACTTTTGAATTAGCTCTTGCTGCGATAGATGATCTATCGCGGCACAGTTCTCTTAAAATGCGATACTCTGAATTAAGTAATACTTATGCAGAATTTAACGAGTCTCATAGTTCAATAGTACAGTTATTATGTGTTCAGGAGGATGCAGTTTTGGAGGATGAAAATAATTGTCGACAAGAGGTTGATAAAGAGTATTTTCGTATCAAAACTATCTTTTATGATCTCTTTGAAGCCAAGCCTGTAACTTTTCCGAAAGTATCAAGTGTTCGGCTGCCAAAATTAAATGTTCCTAATTTTAGTGGAAATTTGAAAGCTTGGCCGACATTTATCGATTTATTCAATTCGTTGATTCACGACAATGACTCTTTATCAGATATAGAAAAATTTCAGTATCTGTTGTCAGTTGTTTCTGGAGAAGCTCTTGCTTCCCTCAAAAATCTACCTCTCACAAATGACAATTACTCAATTGCCTATAAGACGTTGACGGCGCGATTCCAGAATAAAAGACTATTGGCCAACTTTTACTGGGAGGAAATAAATAATGCTCAAAAATTAACCTCAGAAGCTCCTCGTAATCTCAGATATTTGTTAGACGTTTTCAGTGATAATTTGCAAGCTCTAAAAAATTTAAAGTTTCCTGTTGATAGGTGGGACTTCGTATTGTTGCATTTATTGAGCAAAAAGATCGATGCCGAATCTTTGAAACGTTTCGAACTCAATAATCCATCTTCAGGTGTTCCAACTTATGATAATCTTCTTAAATTTCTGGAAAACCAATGTAAAGCTCTCGATTCAATGGGACTAACCAAAAGTATTGTTAAATATAATTCAAATTCGCCCAATAAAAAACCTGTAACTTACAATAGATTTGCTCCTACATCATCGTCTTCTCTCTTGATAGATACCAAGTCAAATTTCAATCAATGTGCGCTATGTAAGGCTTTCCACACAATTTACAAATGCCCAGCGTTCGCAGCTAAATCTCCAAAAGAAAGATACGATTTGGTGAAAAAAAATAATTGATGTACCCACTGTCTTGGTTCAAAACATACTGCAAGACAATGTAGCTCCACTTCTAATTGTAGAAGCTGTAATAGTTCATTTCATCATACATTACTACATTTCGACTCTGCTAATATGCAATCTCCTACTCATCAGCCTGAAAATGCCGGAACCTCTTCGGAAACCTCTTTGATGAACCCCAGTGAAATCCAAACCACTTCTATGACTAACGTTCTTCCATACTCCTCCACAGTTCTTCTTTCCACCGCTCAAGTCCAAGTGCTAGATATTCGTAACAACTACCAACCTGTTAGAGTCTTACTCGACTCCGCAAGCCAAGCCAACTTCATGACTGAAAAATGTTGTCAAAGGTTAGGTTTGAGAAAATGTAAACTGACACTTTCCATCAACGGATTAGATCAGATGCATTCTGCAGCTTCCAATGCTGTTACTTGCCGTATCGCTCCACTCCACTCACCAACTCCCGTTTTTACCATTGAAGCTGCTGTCCTCCCAAAAATATGTACGGATATGCCACCATACACCTTTTCTACTAGAGACTGGACACACATAGTTAACCTCCAACTTGCTGACAAATGTTTCAATATCTCTGGCCCTATTGAGATGCTCCTGGGAGCAGATATTTTCTCCTTGATCTTGAGGGATGGAAAAGTGGTTGGAAGTAAAGAAAGTCATATCGCTTTTAACACGATATATGGATGGATTCTCATGGGAAAAATGTCTTTGGCACCAAAATCAACTCCAATAACATCCCTTATGAATTTATGCGATTTAGATACTACTTTAAAACAATTTTGGAAGGTGGAAGAAAGTCCACGAACCAACATTTGTTCGCCTGAAGAAACTCAATGTGAAGAGAATTTTATTAAAACTCATCTTCGTACCCCTACTGGAAGATACGTGGTTTCTCTCCCGTTCAAAAATAATATTGAACCCCACTTTCATAATACTCGAATTACCGCTCTTCAATTTTTGAACTCATTGGAACGCCGTTTACAAAAAGATCCCCCTCTGTATACTGAATATTGTAAGTTCATGAGAGATTATTTGGACAACAATCACATGGAACTTGTGTCTCCTAACGAATCTTCACAGAAGGTTTGTTATATTCCTCACCATTGCGTAATCAACAAAAATAGCCCTACTACGAAATTGAGGGTTGTTTTTAATGCCAGTTCCCGCTGTCCTTCGGGTCTCTCCCTGAATGACCATTTACTTGTTGGTAAGAAACTCCAACAAGATATTGTCGCCCTCCTATTAAATTTTCGTACACACCCCTATGTATTTACCGCTGACATCAAGGGTATGTACCTTCAAATACTACTAAATGCTGACCACCGAGATTATCAACGCATTTTATGGCGCTTTTCCGCGTCTGATGAGGTGCAGGACTATCGTCTCAACACAGTCACCTTTGGAGTGAACTCTGCGCCTTTTCTCGCTATTAGAACTCTCTGTCAGCTTGCTCAAGACGAAAAAAAAGATTTTCCCCTAGCGTCCTCAGTACTCATGACTGATATTTATGTGGATGATATCATCACAGGAGCGAGTACCCTGAAAGATGCATGTGAACTACAGTATCAGTTAATTGAATTGCTCAATAGGGGTTGCTTCAAGCTCCGCAAATGGGCGAGTAATCACCCTAGCCTCTTGAAAGAATTTCCTCTCGATGAATGTCAACACCAGGACCATTCATTCAACTCTCAAGATTGTGTTGTTAAAATTCTCGGATTGAAATGGCATCCTTCTCGAGACTATTTTTCTCATAATGTGATACCACTGGATGAAGTTTGCACTAAACGCACAATCTTATCGCAGATTGCTCGAATGTTCGATCCCCTCGGTTTTCTCACTCCCGTTGTATTTTTGGCCAAACATTTGATGCAGTATATCTGGAGTTTAGGTCTAGAATGGGATCAAACTCCTCCCTCGAATGTGATTGAAAGGTGGACACAGTATAAAGCTGAATTACACCTTCTTTCTGAGTTGAATATACCACGCCACTTTCCAGCTTTCTCTCAAAGGTGTAAACTCCACGGGTTTGCAGATAGTTCCGAACGTGGATACGCCGCAGTCGTGTTTATTCGCATTATGAACTCCGATAAGGAATTTCAAACTTACCTAATTGCTGGTAAATCAAAGGTGGTCCCTCTCAAAACATTGTCAATTCCTCGTCTGGAACTATGTGCTGCTGCGCTATTGGCTAAGCTTATGAGGTTTATTCTCGATACTTATTCGCCAAGAATAAAGTTTCACCAAATGTTTGCTTGGTCTGACTCAATGACTGCTCTTTATTGGATAAAATCCTCAGCCCACCGGTTGCAAACTTTCGTTGGTAACAAGGTGAGTCAAATTCAAGACAATGTATCCCCTGATCTCTGGCACCATATTCGCAGTGCGAATAACCCCGCCGACTGTGCTTCACGGGGTTTACTCCCCTCCGAAATTTTAGAACATCCCTTATGGTTCACCGGCCCTGATTTCTTTGATCTCCCTCAAGAGAAATGGCCTGTGTCTCTCGCCATTGTTCCCTCTCCAGAAGCAATTCATGAGGAAAAAACCGTTTCTCTGAGTTCTTTCGTGTCTTTGGATTCTGTAGACTCCCTTTTAGAGAAGTTCTCGTCCCTGAATAAAATTAAACGTATAGTTGCATATTGTTTACGTTTTATAACGAATCTTAAGAATCCCCGAGATAAAAATCTGGGACATCTTTCTCAACAAGAGCTTCATTCATCCTTATTAGTCTTGGTAAAGCGTACTCAGCATGTAGAATTCAGCAAAGAAATATCTAAGTTACAAAATAAATCTCCTCTACCTAAACCATTTCGCAAATTGAACCCCTTCATCGGAGATGACGGCCTGCTAAGTGTGGGTGGTCACCTGTCACATTCGGGTTTAGCATATGATCGTAAGCACCCAGCCTTATTACCCGGAAAAAATCGTTTAACTTTTCTCATTATTCAACTTTTTCACACTGAAAACATGCACCCCGGGCTCCAAACGTTACACTGTTTACTTGTTCAGCATTTCTGGATCCTTTCCCCAAAGAGAGCGATACGTCATGTACTCTCTCAATGTTTAAAATGCTGTAGGGCTCATCCGAGCACCCTTCAACCCTTCATGGGCGATTTGCCTGCTCTGAGAGTCAACCAAGTCAAGCCCTTCCAATGTGTAGGAGTCGATTATGGCGGTCCCTTCAATATTACCCTCGGAAAAAGCCGTGGCACAAAATCGCAAAAGGCATATATATGTCTTTTTGTTTGTTTCGCCACGAAAGCCATTCATTTGGAATTGGCCTCGGAACTTTCATCCGAAGCATTTCTCGCGGCATTACGCCGTTTTATCAGTCGTCGTGGACGCTGTAACCGCATAACCTCAGACTGCGGGACGAATTTTGTCGGAGCAAAAAATATTATTTTGCAGCACATGAAAGAGGCTTCAGAATGCGAAAACATTAAATTTTCTTTTCATGCACCATCTAGTCCCCATTTTAATGGACTCAGTGAAGCTGGCATAAAATCTGTAAAGACCCATTTATATAGAGTTGTAGGAACCCAAATTTTGACCTATGAGGAGTTCTATACTCTTCTGGTTCAGATTGAGGCCATCCTCAACTCTCGCCCCCTATGTGCCTAGAGTTCCGATCCCTCAGATTTATCTGTTTTAACTCCGGGTCATTTCCTGACCCTCGAACCTCTCACTACAATACCTGAACCTGACTTAACTCATCTGAAAATGAGCCATTTGAATCGGTGGCAACTATTACAGCGTCTACACCAAGATATTTGGAGGCGTTGGCACGATGAATATCTGCATACTCTCCAACAACGTAATAAATGGCTTAAAAATGAAGTCCCATTGGAAGTTGGCCAATTAGTTTTAATAAAAAATGAATTAACATCTCCACTTCATTGGCGGACAGGCAGGGTAGTTAAAGTACATCCCGGAGCGGACGGAATAATCCGAGTTGCGACTGTTCGCACTACACAAGGGGAATTTCAGAGGCCCCTCGTGAAACTTTGTGTTTTACCCTCTGCTCAACTTGCCTAAAATACTGTGTATTTTGGGGTGGGGTATGTTTACGCCCCGTATTATAATTTTGTTGATTTTTTTATAGCTTAAGTAATTAAACCTGTATTCAGTTTAATTTTCTATATTTCATTGGGAATCCCTTTAGTTTTCATTTATAATAAATTCCTAGATATTATTTCTTTCTTTTATGTCGACTCCAACTTTTTTTGTACAAGTCAAGACTCGGCTATTCAGACCGGCCTATCGCGAAGATTCAAAATATCTACCGATACCGGCAGTATAAATTTTACTCCCGATCCTATCGGAACTCGCTCAGTTATTTTTATGTCAGTGCTCGCATTACGCAAAAAACTCGCCCGAAGTACGTTGTCGTGCAGAATATAACCCCCTACGACCCCTGTCAAATACAGTCCACACCCCCCTGGAGAACGGTGGTTGCAACCCCAGAGGAAAGACGGCTGAGTGGAAAGCCAGAAAAGGAACCAGGTAGGCCCGCTTTTTAGTCGTTTCTCTTGCCTTTCATTTATTGTAATCCTAACCAGTCTCAAATATATAACAATACCACTGTAAGAAATTTCTAACTATGAATATAGACGAACGGAGGAAAGTTATAGAAGATATAAAAGGATGTTACCGTTGTCTGAACGTGGGCCACATTGCAAGAAAATGTTTTAGTAAAGTTAGGTGCAATGTAGGAACTTGTAAAGGTAAACATCACCGATTGATTCACAAAGAGAGAGAACAATTATTGGACACACAGGAACCAGCTGAACAAGAGACAGTTTTGATGCCACTAGCAGAAACAACGTGTGTCATAAACAGAAATGCGGTTAGTCCTCGTCAGACATCCATCTTGAAGGTGGCGAAGGTGAAAATACGAAATGGTACCGAGTCCGTAGAAACATACGCCCTGCTTGATGAGGGATCTACCATAACCATCATTGACTCTGAACTCGCTGATGCAATCAATTTGAAGGGTCCCAAGTCTCCAATTTGTCTACAATGGGCAACTCAAGTGAGTCACACTGAAGACAATTCGAGGGTTGTGAATTTTGATATCTCCGGACATGGCGAAAATAAAATATTTCGAGTTAGAAATGCAAGAACAATCGACGGATTAGCTCTTCCGAAACAATGTTTGGATATTGAATATTGATGTCAAACCTATCCCCATCTGCACCGTTCCATCATTGAAGCCGTAAAACAAGCCCAACCAAAATTGCTTATAGGACAGGATAACGTATCTCTTCTCATTTCTAAAGAAGTCATCCAACCCAGATACGATCAACCAGTTTTGAGTAGGACACCCCTGGGATGGATTGTTCACGGACCTTATTTGAAGCGAAACGAAAATCTGGAATTAGTAAATGTTTGCAAACACGATGATGAATATTTGGAAAAAATGATACAGGATAATTTCAAATTAGAAAACTGTTATACTACGAGGGCTGACAATAAAGTAAGGTCTCCAATTTTTTTTTTCATAGAAAATGACATTTATTTACAAAAAGCGATACACCGTTGGAAAGGCCAAGGTCTTGGCTACTTTTCTACATAATCGCCATTTTTTTCCAACACCTTGCGCATCCGCACGATGAACTTGTCTATGCCGGCAGAATACCACTCTCCGTCCGCCTCGCGCAGCCAGGTGTTGACCTCTTTCTGAACCTCCGCGTCACTATCAAACTTCTTCCCTCCGAGATGTTTTTTCAGGGCGGGGAACATGTGGTAGTCACTGGGGGCCACGTCGGGACTATAGGGAGGGTGATCGATGATTTCCCAGCCAAATGTCTTGAGCAGGTCAAGGGTAACGTTGGCTGTGTGCGGGCGCGCGTTGTCGTGGTGAAATTTCACTCCTTTGCTCAGCAATCCCGGGCGTTTGTTTTTTATGGCACGACGAAGCTTTTCCAGGGTCTCACAGTACCTTGCTGCATTGACAGTGGTTCCCCTTGGCATGAAATCCACCAACAATACCCCGTGGCGATCCCAAAACACCGTAGCCATCACCTTGCCGGCTGACAGTGTCGCCTTAAACTTTTTGGGTTTCGGAGAATCGCTATGGCGCCATTGTTTGGACGACTCCTTTGTTTCGGGTGTGTAGTGATGAGCCCACGTTTCATCCCCCGTAACAAACCCTTCCAAAAAATCATCGCCTTCCTCTTCAAAACGGGCCACAACTTTGGTCGCACATTCCACGAGCCGCTTCATGTGGTCTTCGGTCAGCTGTTTCGGCACCCATCGGGCAGAAACTTTGTGGTACTGCAACTTGTTCACAAGGATATGACGGATTGTTTCGCTGCTACACACTCCTCCAAGCTTCTCTTCCAAGTCCCTAATTGTCGCACGGCGGTTTTTGAGCATTTCTGCCTCCACTGCTTGAACAATCGCATCCGAGACCGACGGTCGGCCACTTCTCTCCTCGTCGTGAACATTAGTGCGCCCGGAATTGAACTCGCGGCTCCACTTACGCACGTTTTTTATGTCCATACACTTTTCCCCGTAAACTTCAACTAGTTGACGATGGATTTCAATAGGTGTCACCTTTTTCGCACTCAAAAAACGTATTACAGAACGCAATTCGCACTTGGACGCTGACGCGAGTGGTACCTCCATCGTTGACGGCTGCTCAGCCAAGACTGAGCGGTCGGGGAAGCCTCACCCAGCAGCAAAGTGGTAGTGGGGGAACCAAGGAACACGGCGGTGTTGCCAGATTTCGCCTAGCGCGTGATCCGGCGAAGTTGCAGCGTTGGAGACCTTACTTTATTGTCAGCCCTCGTATTAATCAGGAAATTTCAAGGGAAGATATGAGAGCACTGCAAATTTTTGAGACGACAATAAAGAAAAATGATTCAAGATATGAAATTGGTCTTCCATGGAAAGAGCAGGATATCATTCTTCCGGAAAGCTATCAGATGGCGTTTTCTCGTTTGAAATGCATGGAGAAAAAAATGGACCAAGATGCCAGTTTTGCACTAAAATATTGTAACAAAATTCAGGAATATGTGGACAAGGGCTACGCTATCAAACTCTGCCAAGAAAAGTTGAGAGAAACTGAAAAGACATGGTACCTCCCGTACTTTGGGGTGGTTAACTCTAATAAACCCAATAAGTTCCGATTTGTTTTTGATGCAGCGGCGAAGAGCTCAAATGTATGCTTGAACGACTTCCTTCTGACTGGTCCCGACTTTTATCCACTACTCATTGCCATTTTGATTAGATTCAGGGAACGAAAGATAGCCTTCTGTGGTGACATAAGGGATATGTTCCACCAGGTGGTTATTAGAGAGGATGATAGGTGTTGTCAGAGATTTCTGTTCAGAGAAATGGATAGGAACCGTGAACCTGATGTATATGAAATGAAGGTGATGATTTTTGGATCAGTTTGCTCACCTTCAATTGCACAGTTCGTAAAAAACTATAATGCAAAATTATTCGAAAATGACTTTCCCGAAATTATAGATATTATGGTGAATCAACATTATGTGGACGATTACCTAGATTCAAGAGATATATTGGAAGATGCCATTTCAACAGTAAGAAGTGTCATTGAAATTCATAGAAGAGGTGGATTTGAAATGGTAAATTGGGTTAGCAACTCTGAAGATTTATTAAGAGCAATTCCACAAAACTACCGTGCCAATAAAAGCTCTCAACTAAATTTGGATTCTAAAAGTTTAGAAAGGATACTAGGGCTCTACTGTAATGTTCAAAATGATACGATGGTGTTTAATTTGAAGTTTGATAAAATTCCCAAAAGCATTGTAACAGGGGAAACACCTCCGACAAAACGTGAAATTCTGAAAATAATTATGAGTATCTTTGACCCACTTGGATTCTTATCTCCTCTAGTTGTGAACGGGAAGATAATTATGCAGGACTGTTGGAGAAGAAACATGGATTGGGATGATATGATATCAGGAGATATTCACGAAAAATGGAAGAACTGGTGTAAAAAATTAGATAAAATCAAAACCTTCAGAGTGCCCCGGAGTTATTTCAGTGAAATCACATCGAAAGTGGAGCTGCATGTATTTGCAGACGCGAGCGAAAGAGCCTTTTGTGCAGTGGCTTACTATAGAATAGAATTCAAAACTGACATAGAAGTAGCTTTTGTAACCTCAAGAAGCAAGATAGGCCCTTTGAAGAAGCCAATTACAATTCCACGTATGGAGCTTCAGGCAGCAGTCTTAGCTGCAAGACTAGGAAATTTGATAAGAAACGAAGCAAAGTTTGAAATTTTGAATATTTTCTTATGGACTGACTCGGAGATAGTTCTCTGTTGGCTAAAGACACAATCACTTCGTCTCAAATCTTTTGAATCAGTTAGAATTCAAGAAATATTGGAGTTATCTACACCTGAACATTGGAACTGGCTACCTTCTAGAATGAATCCTGCAGATCTCGCAACGAAGGAAATTCATGAAGTCGATTTGTCAAGTTCAGGAATGTGGTTGAAAGGTCCTACTTTTCTAAATACAACTCAAGAGTCCTGGAAAAAAGAACTAAAAAATTTACAAAATTGTTTGAAAACTGCAGATACACTGATCATAACAGAAAACCCGAAAGAGATTATGTTCGAATCATGCCTTCCAAATGCAAAACGATTTTCCAAGTGGATTCGGCTGATACGTTCAACTGCATGGATATGTAGATTCAAACATAATTTGAAGAATCCTTTATCGAAACAGCACGGAGAAATTAGAGTTGAAGAATATCAAAGCGCAGAACAGATGTGGTGGAAATGCCTTCAAAGTCGACATTTTTGCAATGAAATTCACTCTTTGAAAAATAACAAAATGGTCCAAAAAGAGTCACCCTTGTATAAACTATCACCGTTTATAGACAATGATGGAATTATTAGAATGAATAGTCGAATCAAATATGCTGACGTAGATTACGATATTAAATTTCCAATTATTCTGCCTTCAGGAAAACAGGAAAAAATTGTGTATCTACTTGTTTTACATTATCACGAACAAATGAAAAACACAGGCCAGGAAACTATTTTAAATAATTTAAGGCAAAAATTTTGGATAATTGGCATTAGACAAACAGTTAAAACAGCCTCAAAAATGTGTTTCCTATGCAAAATAAAGAACGCTAAGCCTTTTCAACCCGAAATGTCTCCATTACCTGAATTCCGAATGAAACAGTTCACGAGAGCCTTTAGCTATTGTGGCCTCGACTATTTTGGTCCCCTACTGGTAAAACTGAAGAGGAGCGTGGAGAAGCGGTATGGTGCATTATTCACTTGCCTAAATACGAGGGCAATTCAAATCGAACTTGCAAGCAGTTTATCGACGGATTCAGTACTCATGGCAATTCAGAGGTTCATGGACAGGCGAGGAAAACCGATAGAAATCCATTCAGACAATGGTTGCAACTTCGTGGGCGCTGCTAATGAAATGAAACAGTTTGTAGAGAAGTGGGAGCAAAACAAATTCATTGGAGACCTAGGCAAGCATAATGTAAAATGGTTCTTCAATACTCCATGTGCTCCACACACAGGAGGAGCCTGGGAAAGATTGGTTCGTTCGGTCAAAACTGTTCTTCATATCACGCTGAAGGAAATGCACCCCACAGAAGAATTACTTCGTACTTTATTAACAGAGGCCGAAAGCATTGTCAATTCGAGACCTTTGAGTTATATTTCGAACCATGGTGAGGACAGCTTGGAAGCAATCACACCGATGCATTTTTTGATAGGGACAGCCAATACTGAAAATATACCAGGACATTTTGATGAAGCTGAATTATTTGGAAGAAAACAATGGCGAATCGCACAAGTAATATCCCAGAAATTTTGGGTTCGTTGGCTCAAAGAGTACCTTCCCCGTCTACAAAAACGGCAGAAATGGCAGAAGAAAGAAAATGACATCAAAATCGGCGAAATCGTAGCCTTACCAAGTCCACAATGGAAAAAGGAATGGAAATTAGCCAGAGTCATCAAACTGTTCCCTGGACGTGACAAACAGGTCAGAACAGTAGAAGTAAAAACTCCAACAGGAAGTTTGACCCGACCTGTGAATGGTTTACTTCGGCTGGAGGTTGGAGAATGTTGAAAATATTTATCCCAGATACACTCTGTATAACTTGTTGATTAAAAAAAAAAAGAGTTAGTAAGTTGTCAATTGGACAGATTAAAGAAAGTTAAAACCTGGAAAGTAATTTCTTTGTATCTCGATATTTAGTAAATTTTTAAAGATACATATACAGTGCTTCAGGTATCCGTTTTAGCCCAATTTGACGGTCTGTTAAAATCATGTCATGAACTGGGGACTCACACAGAAACTGGCCTTCCCGATCGATCATCATCTATTCTTCAATGGAAAATTTACCTCTTTTGAAGCTTGCAGTCCAATTTTACACGGTCGCATACGAAGGACATTGATCACCAAGGGTATCAAGCATATCTTCGTAAATCTGCTTACCTCTTAACCCTTTTAAATACAGGTACTTGATGATGGCTCGATACACCAATTCTTCGATTTTCACAATTTCGGTGGACATATTTTTTCTTTTGATTTATTGCGTAACTCTGGTTTACTTTTTTGACGTCAAACTTTACACTGACACTTCTAATAAGTTATTGTTCGTTGCTATGGTAACGCAATATTTTGTTTATGCTTACTAGGCTAACTAGGTATCAATACATCCTCGTATAATAGCTTAATATTGTCAATAATTTTACATCTATTTTATATATTTTATTAAGTTTTTAATTACTTTTTTATAATTCTGGTTGTTCCTGAATGTACAGAAAACCCGCTATTCTGTTTGAGACCAAAGTTTTCAGTAATTCGTCGTTTCGAGCAAAACTTTAATGAACATGGAAGATAAGTTGTCAAAAACCTTATTGAATGATTCAGAATTGATTCAAAATGCCTGGGATAGAGGAGCCTCCCATCAAGTATTCCAGTGTAACATCTGTGATAGAAGTTTCAATACGAAAAGGGGTATGAATATTCATATTAGAAAGAAACACAAGTCATCCTTCCTTTCCGTACATGCATCGTTATCCAGCCAATCAATCATTGAAAATCAAAGGGTTTCATTCCTAGATACTTGTGAAAATTCTGCTGAAAGTCTCAACTCCCGGCTTTCTCGCTTGAAGCAGAATACTTCAGTTGTGAAGAGAATTCCAAAATCTGCAAGAATGGAAGCTGCAGAAGCTTTAGAGAAAATTATGAATAAATGCTTGCTTTCAAATTCCTTTGAAGCCTGGGAAAGTTTATTAACTTTCACGTACAAGTTCTTCTGCCTACCATCATCTAGTCAAAGTCGTAAGGATTCTTTGGCAACAGTGATCAGAAGAAATCTCAAAAACAGTGAAGGCACATTATCTCCCGTTCAAAAAAACTTTTCTTCGTCAACACGTACGCCAAATATCATGAAATCTGTCATTAATAAAGTATCCGACGGCGATCTTACTGCAGCTGTGCAAATTTTGACTTCAACTGACACTGTTGCAGCTCATGACATGTCAATCTTAACGGAATTACGAAAGAAACGTCCTTCTGACTCGCACCAAACTCATATTTTGAATACAGAGAGTGAAAACCTAATTCCCCTTCAAGTTACAGAAAGTGAAGTTCTTAAAGCTGTAAAATCTTTCCGTACAGGATCAGCGGGGGGGTTAGATTCTCTTCGGCCATCACACTTACAGGATTTACTATCGAAAACAGCAGGATCCAAGGGTGAAAAACTTTTATCCTCCTTAACTTCACTTTGTAATTTCATGCTGTCTGGAAAAGTGAATTCCGAAATTTGTCCGATATTATACGGTGCCTCTTTGACTGCATTGAAGAAAAAATGTGGAGGTATTAGACCAATTGCTGTAGGGACCATTCTTCGTCGTCTAGTAGCAAAATTATCTTGTATGAATATAAAAGAGAGCTTGGGTGTATTATTTCGTCCCTTTCAATTTGGATTTGGTACTCCTGGCGGAAATGAAGTTGTTGCTCATGCCGCACGCCTTTTCATCAATCAACATCCTGATCCGTCTTCAAAGGTATTCCTTAAACTGGATTTTAAAAATGCATTCAATATGGTTCATAGGAATATTTTATTAGACAAAGTCAGAGATACCATTCCAGATATCTTTCCGTTCATTAATCAGTGCTATCAAAAACCAACTTATCTGAACTATGGCGATGAAGTTATCATGTCTGAGAGAGGAGTGCAGCAGGGGGATCCTTTAGGTCCAGCACTTTTTTGTTTGAGTATAGAAAATTTAACAAAATCTATTGACACTGATTTCAATTGCTGGTACCTCGATGATAGATCTATAGGAGGCACCGCAGAGTCTGTTTTAGAGCATTTCAAGAATATTATATGTTGTTCTGAAAAAATTGGCCTCGAGCTTAATTTTAGTAAATGTGAGATCCTGTCTATAGATCCTAATCCAATAAACATCATTGACAAATTCACCATTTGTGCTCCAGGTAAAAAAGTCATGGATAGATCGAAATGGACACTGCTTGGTACACCATTATCTGTAGAATCTTTATCTCGCTGTATCATTCAGAAAACTGATTCCTTGAGCTTGATGTCTTCCCGCTTCGATAGTATTCCAACACATATTGCCTATTTTCTCCTCAAGAACTGTCTTGCAATTCCAAAACTATTATACACGTTGAGATGCAGTCCAAATTGGCGTTGTGAATATGAACTGACACATTTCGATTCAGTTTTGAGAAAGATCTTGGAAAAAATCACCAATAATAATTTCGACGATATCACATGGCTTCAGGCAACACTTCCTGTGAACTTTGGAGGTTTGGGTATCCGCCAGGCGTCATGCCTTTCTCTTCCAGCTTTTCTCTCTTCTTATAATAGCAGTCGTCAACTGATAGCTTCAGTATTGCCAAAATATTTCTCAAACATTTCCGATTCATTCTACGTAGAGTGTGAAAGCATGTGGCATTCAAAGACGAAGACATCTGTTCCAAATGATAAAAATATTCAGAAAGCATGGGATCTTCCTTTGATTGATCTTTTATCCAAAAAACTCTTTGACTCAGCTGTTAATTCTAAATTTGAAATGGCTCGTCTCAAGGCAGTAACTACCAAAGAATCTAGTGCTTGGCTCAATGCACTTCCAGTCTCATCTCTTGGATTATTATTGGATAATGAAACATTCAGAATTTCAGTTGGGCTTCGTCTGGGTTGCAGAATATGTGTCACTCATGAGTGTAGATGCGGCTCTATCGTGGACGAAAAAGGTACCCATGGTCTGAGTTGCAAGTTTAGTTCTGGACGATTTTCTAGACATGCTTCCATAAATGATCTGGTAAAAAGAGCTTTATCAACAGCTGAAATTCCTTCTGCCCTGGAACCTTTGGGAATCAGCCGTGATGATGGAAAATGTCCAGACGGAATGTCTCTCATTCCTTGGAGTCATGGAAAACCTTTAGTGTGGGATTTTACCTGCGTGGACACCGTTGCATTTTCACACATCATGGCGACTTCCAAGAATTCAGGTGGAGCTGCAGATTCAGCAGAAAAAGCAAAGTTCAGAAAATATTCATCTTTGAAAGACCACTATTTATTCTATCCAGTAGCTATCGAAACTTACGGCGTTTTTGATTCATACGCCTCCGAGTTGTTTAACGAAATTGGAAAAAAAATATCAAGAATATCAGACGATTCCAGAGCCACCAAATTTTTGATTCAAAGAATCAGTATCGCGTTACAAAGGGGAAATGCTGCATCTGTTTTAGGTACTATTCCTAGCTCCAAACGCCTAGATGAAATATTCATGTTTCCCCAATATTCCGGTTTACCTTCTTCAAATGTCAACGACTCTCTCATACCTCCATCGAAACCTATTTGCAGCAACCAGATAGAAAATCCAATTGCAGATAGTTCCACCGAGATTTTTTATCTTCCTAAATCTAAGTGGAATCGCCAAGTTAAGTTTGGTAAAGATACAAATGAGTCAAGGAATGATAACAGCTACAATAGCACACTAGTGCATAGAACCGACATGCCAGCATTGATTTTAAAATCAGCAGAAAGAAAATGTATCATCTTCGGCTCTGCGTAAAGATACTGAGGGAAAATTTGGTTTGGTCAACTTGGGCAATACATGTTACATGAATAGCGTCCTGCAAGCATTATTTATGACGAAGACTTTCCGAAACGATGTTTTGTTGCATAACAGGCTTTTTTCCGAGCTGTTTTTGAATCTTCAAGACCTTTTTGCCTTGCAGCAGTTCTCCAATAGGTCTTCCTTTTCACCAGATGAAATATTAATCATTTCAAGGCCCTCCAGCTTCCTTCCAGGATATCAACAAGACAGTTCAGAATTCCTGGGGCACCTATTGGATTCGCTGCATGAACAACAGACCGACTTCAATGCAGTCTTCGCTGGAGATGGAGCTGCATCACAAATACCAACCTTAGTGCAGCATTCTTTCGAAGGAAAGACGTTGAGTATCTCATGTTGCGGGAAATGCGGGTACAAGAGCGAGCTGGTGGACACTTTCAGGGACCTGCAGCTTTCAATTCCGAACCTCTCTGAGAAACTATCTGTACAGACGTTGTTGGATAACTGCCTGCAACCGGAACAATTAACGGGCGATAACAGGTACCGCTGTGAGTTATGCAATGTTTTGACGGATGGCGAAAGGAGAGCAAAGATATTGATGGCGCCAGCTATATTGATACTCACTCTCAAACATTTTCGATATGATCCAGCATCACATCAGCTCACCAAGCTCCTGCAGTCAGTAACTTTAGACGAACACCTCATTCTGGAAACCCGCTATGAACTCTATGCGGCTGTGGTCCATTGCGGTTCGAGCTTGGATTCCGGTCACTATTACACACTCGCTAAAGATCAGCAGATGGTTTGGTACAAATACAATGACTCAAACGTTTCTAAAGCCACGCAGGAGAACTTGAGTTGTTTGAAACCTACTGAAACGCCTTATATTCTTTTTTATAGTAGGGAAAACCTTTCGGATGTTGAGAACCTGCCAGCTTCAATTCTTTCCCAAAGATTACAAATACTTTTGAGTGGAGACAATTCCAAATCAGTAAATTTTGAAGAATTTCGGCCTCTGAAAATAATTGGTACCAGGCAAGATAGTGATGACGAACCCCTGCCAACCGGCTGTGGAGAAGGCGGTTTTTCTACCAGTTAATCTTTTACATTACATTTTATAATTTTATTTATTTACTGTACTATATGTTCTTCAAATTAAAATTCTAAATATTTGGTTGTGAACAGATGAGTTTGCTTACTCACTTACTTACCTTTTAGTGTACCTACACTGCAACAAGTTTTTCGTAATTAGTGATAGGCAATCGGTTTTGAAGTTGACGCAAAGTGTTTTTACAGATATTTCAATAAATATTGTATTTTGCCACAAAATCGGGATGAACATGAGCAGATTCATTACAAATCAACTCTTTAATACCACTGAAACGGGCTGAAACTGAAACCATTTCTGAACATCGTAGATATATGTCAGAAACATCAGAAAGTGAAGAAGATAGTGTCTCAGAGGTAGGCTTAGATTCTTAAGCGATCGTCTCTTGTTTTTTCCAACAAATTCTGCCTCGAGGCCCAAGTATCAATGAACTTCTAGCCGAGAGACATCTTGTGGCAATAATTTTCGTGTTGTACAATACTCGCCCTAAAATATCGAATTTTACTAGAATTTGCTGAAATTTTCCACTAGAATTAATCAAACTGCTAGATTATGTAAGTACAGAAAAAAATTGCGTTCGAAAAACTTATTGCGCCTGGGGGGAGAATGGTTTCCTGAGTAATGATTCTCGTCCCGTCCGACGTGAAAAAAATCAAGTTAACCACAGTACACGTCAACTTGTTCTTTTGTTTCATCAAATTGAAAATCGAGTGAAATAGATTTTAATAAATTGAATAGGTAAAGTTGTAGTATTTTGATATTGGTTTCTGGTTTGTGAATATGAATTCAAAGTTGAAATCCTTTGAAGGCTAGGCTACTTTCAAGCAATTCTCGTTTTTTTTTCATTTTTCCAAAGACAAGATAAGTGGATAGGCAAAATCCAGAAATCAGACTTGATAAATCAGTCAAAAGTATGTCAGCTGAGTCAGTTATTTTCATTTAAATGAACATTCTAGGTGGGTAGCCGTCAATATTTACAAATTTTCATAGCCTGCCAACTGGCAAATTATAAAAACAGAATAAAAATAGTAACTATCAACTTTACTGAACTCTTTTTTTGCTCATCTGAGTACTCATTTTTTAGGTATTAGTGTATGGATAAAGATGAATACTCGGGGTGAGAACTCCATGAAAATAAGTAAGGTATTGCATGTCTGAACAAAAATTAGGTTATGTTTAAACATGCTATCTATTATTTCAGAAAAATTGCAAGGCTCTTTCAAATTGATGTGAATCTGTCTTCTTGTCTAACCGTTGGATTTCAGTCTTCATCATTGCTGAGATCCATCAATGATGGATTAGTTTTCAAATTCATTGGATAGGTAGGTAGTAACTACTGAACTGAATAGCAATGGTGAGGATACTAGCTTTTTTCATCGGTACTTCTCACATTGATATCCTGATTTTAGTTGATCGAAATCAGTTCGCAGAGCTGATATCTAAATATGTATGAATCATTTTGAAGTTAATGTCTGTTTCTAAATCATTCTCATGATAGTGATTCCATTGAATTTCTAAAGTGTATTTCATTGTAGATCTATTCTACTATCAATATCAGTCTAAAAAAATCTTTGTTTTCCTCATTGTCATTCACAGAGATTGGCATAAGTATTTCACGGAAGCCAACAAAGTATGCCTGCATAGTCCTATATTGTGTACTGTGTGTGTACATTTTATTTATTAAAAACTGCCGTAAGAACATAGGTAGGTAAGTGAAAAAATGGTTCAGTATTGTTTATGTTTCAATACTGTTTTGATATTGAAATTGTTATGAAAATTTTAATTGAAACCAGCATATCCTTATACCTACTTGAATACGTCTGTTTCAAGAGATCTGAGTAAAAGAATATTTCTAATTTCTATACCCTACAAGTATAGCAAAATGATTAGTTTTTGTTATTTTGGAAAACCAATAGAGACTTTCATTAGGAATTTGTTACCTAGAAAATTTCTGCAGAAATTCTTTGAGATATTTTGTTTTTATTGCCTGACACTGCATATTTTTGATTTGATGTCTGTCACAAATTCACATGAAAAGTGAAAATTCAATCAAAAATGGAGTAATACACCAACAAATCATCTCTAGAAACCATATAAGAGTTCGATAAAGTAGAAAATAATTCTCCAGATTTTTTCTCAAACTTCTTGATACCATTCATAGGGCTCTTGTGTCTATTGTCTGGCAACAAGTGATGACGTCATCTGAAAGGGCATCTTTCAATTCTTATGTGTCATGTTTCAATTGTTTTTTTTGGGATCGGAAAAGCCTAGAAAAAAATACTTGTATTATACCCGTGACGTCATTTGGGCTATTTTCTCTCACTTCTACATATATGTTTGTATACCCATATTTCTATTTCGCCGTAATTTGCATTTAGTTGGTGTATATTATTTGAAATAAATAAATTATCAAAACATAGTTTCAGAATGTCAGGAAATAATGTACCGTGTAAAGTAAACCCATATTTTGTAATAATTGTAAGCTTCATTACAGTATTAATTTTTTGTGTAAAAGGGAAATTTTTATTTCTTCTCTTTTTATCAGTAGTAAAGATGAAATTACAAATATTAAATGTCAAAACTATAAGACAAGTTTTAAAAACTCAGTCTAAATAAGTATTGATGAACCAACTCCTATAGAAAGAATACCATTTATTAATTTGTTTGTATCATACCCTTTTTATTGAGATATAAGCCTGCTCCCCAAACCCATACTTCGTCTAGTAAGTGACCATTGTTTCAATGAAGCGTAGAAGGGAGAAATTTTTATCTCGAAATTTAGACTTTTATTCCGAAATTTAGACTTTTATCTCGAAATCAAATATGGTTCATGCCATGATTACCTTGCTGCGTCGCCGATGGTTTGATTTGACAAGACGATAAATAAGTCGTAAACGGACGTAAACAAACATGATCGCCAAGTTAAGAGTGAATATAATACAGAATCTCAACCTGTTCAACGAGTACAACCGGAATTATCCGAGGATGCCCTATTTCAACATGACTCGGGCATTGATGTTTGTAATCAGCGTCGGATATGTTGCTCGGAGGTTGCTACAGGAATATATTATATGAAGCAGAAGATAGAAAATAAAGAACCTACAATATTTACGAGTGTTAAGTTGATCAAAAACAATAATTATATTCCCTCGTAGAAACTCACATGCATTTAAAAACCTGTACCGGAATAGGAAGGCTAATATTATTGCTTTCCGTGGCGCTCTGGAGTAACTTATTGACTTTTGGTGGCGCATTCACTTCTCAGCTATGTAAAAGCCTCGAAAAGCCTAGAACACTACCTCTTATTTTTTTAGAAAAGATGAGCAAATGGAAATTCCTGAGAGTTGATCAAACCCAATTAATCAAGAAGGTGCATTCTAAACTTGTTTTTGCTTCAATAATCGAACACATGAATAAAGTTTTGCAATTATGATATAGAATGCAAATTTTTGGCTATTTGAACTGAGTAGTTGAAAACTAATCTCTTCAAGAATCATTCTGTACCTTATATTCTGTCGTTATTATTTCTGTATATTCAGGTAACAAAACAATGAAATAATTTGTTTCATTCCAGTACCAATGAGTATGCGTGATGGGGGAGAGTTCTTTCTGGAGAACATCGCTAATCATGGCCGTCTTGATGAGTACCGTTCTCACAGAAGGAAACACACATGTGACAAAGGTAATGCTAAAAAACTTACTAATTCGTATCCAACTGTACTTTGAATGAGTTATTTTGTGTGGTGATTTTCCGTAAACCATTTTTCTGTTATGATATTTGTTGTGTGTTGAATAGAATGAACTCTTCAATTTATTTTTCTCAAAGTTCGAAAGTTGAACGGCAACAAAATGATTCACTTGTATTTTGTGGGGGAAATTTCCATGACAAACAGTCCAACGCAATCCATATCCTCTTTTCGAACGCTAGAGTTGTTACGAGCAGAGGACCCCGCACTTTTTATAGGTAAAATGGTTCTCGGTGAAATTGTTGAATTTTTAGTATATTGTAGTATTCGATGTACTGATTGAACGTGCAGAATCGTAAAGTTCGTTGATGGATAGATTTTGAAATACAAGGCGTTCAAGTTAAAAATCAGTAATTTCTATTTAATTATTTTCTCGGGGTTTGAAAGTGCCAACTGCATTTCTTTTCATTCTTTCCTTCAACGTACCTTCATATTACTGATTATCATTCAGATGGTGCAGATTATATCATTATGTACAGGGTGTCCCAAATTCGAGCCTCATCATTGGGATCTCGGAAACCAGAAGAGATACGAGGTAGGAAATGGAGGCAAAGTTGCGCAATTTGGTGCTTATTGTAACGCCGCTTTCATATTTGAAAAATTCCGAATACTTCCGAAGATTTTTGGAAAAAACCGATTATTCCCGATTTCATTTTAATTTTTTTGTAACTCTATTTGAATAGTTATAACAAAACAAATTTCACATTCTCATTGCTACTTTTTCTGTTCTACAAGATGGTGTTATCATATTTTCAAACAGATGTTTCGTATTTGTGCTGCCATCATCAACTTTGTTTTTTTAAATACGGCCCTGGATTTTTTATTATAGATTTTAAAAGTTTCTAATGTCCCAAAACAAATGATGTATCGCACTTATTCTAAAAGTTTATATTAATAGCATTTTTCATAAGAGCTCATGAGTTAGAGAGAGACAAAAATTAGATTTTTAATAAAGTTAAAACAAACTTTTTTTGCAATAACGCACTGCATAAAACTCCATAACTAACATAAAAGTGGGTGGTTAATAAATAATATAATTGAAGTGTCATCCCTCAAACTCTAGGCCCTAGGCTATATTTACAAAAATAATTGCATATTATCAAAGTGGCTGTGCATCGTGCATTCTGGCTATCTTAGTTCATTTGTTATTGTTTAAATTATACAATATTTTGACAATTCACTGTTCGTTCACTAATCGTTAACGCTTACTAAACGAAAATGACTTTTTCTAACGAAGAAAAATGAGACTTGATAAGGATTTATTATATTTCGAATCGAAATTCAAAAACGACTTGTGAGCGCTATTTGTTGGAATATCCAGAAAGACGGCAGCCGAATTATAGTTATTTTGCTAATATTGATAATAATTTAGCTCAGTACGGAAGTTTTAAGCCAAGGGTTGAATATGGAACACGAATCGATCCAGAAGAGGAACAAATTATCTTGAACACTGTAAGTTTGAAAACTGTTACAAAGTAGAAAGTAAAGTGAATAATTTTAAATTATTTTTCAAGGCCAATAAAATCCTTGAGCTTCAGTTAGAGTTTTCTCAGAAGAAGTAGGATTACCGCGAATGATAGTTTGGAGAACTTTAAATAAGCGTGGATATAAACCTTACAAAATCCAAATTAATCAAACACTAAGACCTGGCGATGCTGAGAGACGATTAGAATTTTGTAACTGGTTGCAAAATAAAATTAATTAAAATGATGACCTCCTAAATAAAACTATATGGACAGATGAATGCAGTTTTTCAACAGATGGACTATTTAACAGACATAACGAACACTATTGGTTAATAGAAAACCCAAGGCAGAATCAAGAAGTAAGACGTCAGGGACGACAATCATTTAACGTATGGATCGGTATGTGGCACAATAAAATTATCGGCCCGTTTTTTATTCAATGAAAATTAAATTCCGATAGATATGCAGAAATAATAAGGACCAATATATTGGATTCCTTAATGGAAGAACCTTTGGGCGTATTACGTCAACTATGGTGGCAACAAAACGGTGCACCACCTCATAATGGGAGATGTGTTAAAAATTTATTAAATTAATTATTCCCTAATAAATGGATTGGAAACCAAGGTCCCGTACGTTGGCCAGCTAGAAGCCCCGACCTAATCCCTCTAGACTACTTTCTTTGGGGATTTCTCAAAAACCGTCTTTATCGAAACACGCCACAAAATCTTGAAGTATTACGACAAGACCTAATAAGGGAGATTAGGGCTATCCCTGCAAGGACCATTCAGCGTGCCATCCATAAACTTCACAGACTGACACGAAAATGCATTCAAGCAGGTGGATTACATTTGAATATTGGCTTTAACTTTCATTGGGTATTCAATTTTATAGTTTTTGTTTGACTTTTTTTGGAATAATTAAAACATCATGCCTATTGTTGAACATCACACATTGTTTTATATCAATTTTTAGGAGCTTCTGAGGTCCTTAAAACAATGATGTATCGTTCTTTTTCGAAAAAATTATTTTAACGATGTCCTGCTAAGATCTTACCAAAAATCTATTCTCTGTCTCTCTCTATCACATGAGTTCTTATGGAAAATGCTATTAATATAAACTTTTCGAATAAGTGCGATACATCATTTGTTTTGGGACATTAGAAGATTTTAAAATCCATAATAAAAAATCCAGGGCCGTATTAAAAAAAAACAAAGTTGATGATGGCAGCTCAAATACGAAACGTCTGTTTGAAAATCTGATAACACCATCTTGTAGAACAGAAAAAGTAGCAATGAGAATGTAAAATTTGTTTTGTTATATCTATTCAAATAGAGTAACAAAAAAATAAAAATGTAATCGCAAATAATCGGTTTTTTCCATAAATCTTAGGAAGTATTCAGAATTTTTCAAATATGAAAGCGGCGTTACAATGAGCACCAAATTGCGCAACTTTTGACTCCATTTAACCGACCTCGTATCTCTTCTGGTTTCCGAGATCCCAATGATGAGGCTCGAATTTGGAACACCCTGTACAGAGTGAAAAATAAAAACATTTTAGTGTCTGAAAATTCGATGTTATAATGAAATAATGATGAAATTATTTTGGCATGCAATATACTATTCTTATTCCATCATTAATCACAATTCATACATTTCGTACAGGGTGATTTGAAAAATTGGTGAAATATATGGCCCGTTCTTTTGTACACATTCTGTATATTCTAGTGAATTATCATCCTCCGAAGATAGCTGATACCGTATAAACATGATTTAGTTGGGCTATATATGGTGATCATGAAAATTTTCGATGATAAAAGTTACAAAATATCTACGTTTCAGAAATCACCCTGTAATTCACGATTAACTCAGTGAAATTTCTTTATTATTATTTAATATATTCATCAGTCTCTCCTCAACACTGTCCCAAAGATTAAGTTTCCTACTATGACTAGTTTCATATTTATTAATTGAGAAACTTTTTACCATTTGCATGACGAGTTGAAGGAACTTGTTCACGCGTACATTCTTACGTACTTACCTACATTCTACTAGTGGCCAAGCCAAACAGTGAAACGTGAAAATGTGGAGATCAAAGATTATATGCAGGGTGATGACCAATGACGGTCCATCCAATTCCATCTGACTGAATATACGACACATCAGTTACAACTTACAACTCAGGCATGAGTCAGATAAAATTCCTAATGCTTGGATAGTTTGACTCGCCCAATCGTGTATGAGGCTCCGGTACGGGAAATCTTATCACTGAAGATAACAAGGAACAGCCTTAACCACCTCCCTCGTAGCAGCGCTACGATCTTCATACAACAAGAAAACCCTATCGGCCATAGGATACATTTTGGTCCTGTCGTTGACGAAAGTGAATGAAAAAGGAAAATCAATTAGTCTCATCATTGATAATTATTATTACCTTTACGTATTGAATTACCTGTATTTAAAAGATGTAATAGATGTCTATATGTTTCTATTGATAGATAGCCAGATAGATAGCCAGAGATCAATTTTGTTTAAATTCAAATATTTCAAAGGTATTTTGGATGAAATCATGCGCTAGTAGAATCGCTACTAATCTACGGGATCATCGTTTGGGGCACTGCTTCAGCAAATTACATGAAACAACTCGAAGTCATCCAAAAAAAGTTCCTGAAAATTATTTATGGTAGACCACAACGTTATCAGTCAGATTTGTTTTTTGTAGAATCTAAAATCCTAGATATTCGCCAAAATGATTTTCTCAGAGCAGTAACTGAACAACACAAAAACAGAAGTTCCTTACCTTTGATTGACCATAGATATGATACAAGATCCAAAATAGACAAAAGAATCAAGACATCTTTTCAGACAAAAACGATAGGACAAAGAAGTTATTGCTACATATCTTCAGAATAAGAGAGACGTACATTCTTTAAAAAAAGCTGCGAAACAATTCCTCCTTAGTACACCAAGGAGTGATATTCATCTCCTGATCCACCCATTGAATTGATACTTACAATTTCTCGTCAACGAAATATTACATTTATTGGAAGAGTTGCATTTGGCTGTATATTCAGATATGTATTTCCAACAAGATGGAGCTCCACCCCATAACCCATTAGACGTTAGAAATTTTCTGACAGAAAAGTTTGGAAATAGAGTGATTTCAACTAATGTCCCAGTCAGCTGGCCTGCTAGGTCTCCCGATTTAACACCCCTTGACTTTTCTTGTGGGGATATCTAAAAGACAGAGTTTATTCATCACTATCTCAGAATTTAGGGGAATTGGAAAACAAAATAATGGACACTTTTCGATCAATAACACCACTGATGTTGGATAAAGTAGGCAGAGATATAAAAAAAGTAAATCCGATACACATTTCAGATTTTATAAGGATATGCGTAATTATGTTAACAGGGCCATTATAAATGAAAAAAAGGCGTATTTCACGCAGCAGTTCAACACTGCCAATAAAAAACAAATGTGGAGTGCACTGAAAAATTCTAAAATTATTCCTGATAAAACACGTTCGTTTCCTCCGCACTTGAAAAATCCAGATGAAATCAACGATTACCTCATAAACTCTATCCAAGTTATTGAACCATCTGAAACAGTTTCCAATTTTTATAATTCAAATTTCAAAATTGATACATCATTCAGTTTTGAAGAAGTTAACGACTTGTTCGTATACAAAGCCTTATGTGATATCAAAACAAATGCTTGCGGATGTGATGGGCTGAATATTAAGCTGATTAAACTTTGTTGTCCATATATTGTGCAATATATAACTCACATAGTCAACAAATGTTTAACCGATAATGTTTTTCCAGCTATATGGGGTAGAGCGCTGGTAAAAGTCTTACCTAAGAAGTCGTTTCCTACTGAGTTTAAGGACTTGAGAGGAATGAGCATTCTACCGACCTTGTCGAAAGTTCTGGAAAGAGCTATTGAAACACAACTTAGGGTACATTTGACAAAGTACTCATTGCTCCCTGCAGTCCAATCTGGTTTTTGTAGGGGTTATAGCTGTACCACTGCTTTACTGAATGTTGTTGATGATATTTTCAGGGCCAATGATCAAGGACGATGCACAGCATTGATTCTCCTAGATTTCAGTAGGGCATTTGATACAATTAATCATGATTTATTATTAAAAATATTGCATTACATTGGACTATCTGCATCTGCTATAACTTTAATGAAAAATTATCTGAAGAATAGAGAACAGAAAGTGAGTATTGATGAAAACAACTCTCAATTTATGAAACTCAGTTCGGGCGTTCCTCAGGGATCCATCCTTGGACCACTGCTGTTTAGTATATATACATCTGGCATCATCGAGTCCCTTGAAAACTGCTCAGTCCATCTATACGCAGATGATACACAAATTTATTATAACTTTCTTTCAGCAGAAAAGGAGATTGCACGTGCAACTATAAATGAGGATGTTAACGCCTTCGTAAAATTAGCTACTGATCATTGTCTGCAAATAAATGCCTCTAAATCAAATGTTATTCTTTTTGGCTCCAAAAAACATCGTGATTTTTGTTTGGACTTCGACGTTAAAGTGAATGACGAGTTACTTCCACTGGTCAATGAAGCAAAGAGTCTCGGTATTCTCATCGATGTAAATCTCAGATTTGAAAAACACATCAATGGACTATTGAAACGGTCTTACTTCACCCTTAAAATGGTTTACGGTAATAGGCAATATCTTATATACTACCCGTAAAAAAAAACTCTTTGTGAAACCTTGATCTTGTCACTTTTTAACTATGGAGATGTTCTGTATGGTCCAAGTTTAACCAGTCAGTACACAAAAAAAATTCAAAATGTACAGAACTCATGTCTGAGACTCATTTATGGGATCCCAAGACATCAGAGAATTTCTTATAAACTTCATGAGGCTGGCTGGTTGAATATGGTTAATAGAAGGCATCTACATAGCGCAAATCTATTCCACAGAGTAATCCTCAGTAAAACTCCACCTTATCTACATAGAAAAATAACTTTTCGGTCTGATGTACACAATCTGAACGTGAGGTTCAAAGGTGTTTTGACACCGCCTGCCTTCAGAACTGAAACTTTCAAACGTTCTTTCTCATATCAAATTTCAAAAATCTACAACGAAATTCCCCGTACTATGAAAAATGAATCTATCTCACGTTTTAAAACATAATTCAAATCTTACCTTCTTCGAAATCTTCAGTAATACTATCAAAATTTCAATTTATTAATGTTACTAGTTCATCTGTTTTCCTTTTGTGATTGACACGATCTACCATTTAATTTATTTTTTGTTTACTCATATTTATAGAAAATTGGGCGCACTTCTTTATATGTTTTCTTTTTTGAAACCTCTTGCTCATTTGAGTTCCTTATATCTAATTTACGACGCTACAGGACCGTTGAGGTTGAGTGGAAGAACAAGTTTTGTGGGTTTTCTATCTACAAAAATTGAACTCCGCCTTTTGTTTCCAATCGAAAATATTGTAATGCTGTATGTGATGAAAATTGTAATTAACGATTGGAAGTAATAAAGACGTTTATTATTATTATTAATCCATTACAATTGCCGAGAAGTTAGAGGCAGACATTTCGAACAATATTTATGAAACATTTTTCAGTATTAAATTACTCTGTGAAAATTGTACCGAGTTGACTTTGTTCATAACTTTGCTCGAATTTTAAGATTTGTTGATAGTCTTTTTTAATTACATAATTTCTGAAGTGAATAACTATTTTACGTTTAATGTAGATATAATTGAATTCATTTATTTTTGCGTTGTTTCGAAAACAATAATACCTAGAGAGAGAAAATCTTAGATTAAAGAATCTACGGCAAAAATGAAGAAATCGAAGTGAAAATTCTTGACTGGTAGTAGTTTCCTATACAAAGGTATGTATTATAAATACCGAATTTAAAAATTTCTTGACTTTTCTACTGCAAGAAAATGACTAGTTAAAACCCTTGGTACATGTGACCAAGAACACGTATAAATAAAAAAATTAACTAATGAGGTATGACGTTAGGAAGTTGGTGTGCAAGTAAAAATATACAAATGATGGCTAAGTAAAGGACCCCGTAAACTCCTTATGGAATTTGGGTCCCGGTGGATTTTTTGTTGAATTTTTGGTATGATACAGTCCATGTAATTCTCAACTAATGATACCATTGCGCCAACCCAAAAAATGAGCAGTTTTGCTGCTAGGAGTTGTTGGAATCACCCCTTGCGCAGATTAAACTATTTATTTTTGAACCAGGTAACAATATTTTCACTTGTTTCATTGTTGCTAATGTTGCACAATATTGTGCTGTTTTATAAAAAAAATTCTTACCCCCTCCCCTTTTTCCCCCAACTCCTATTACGAAACGCAAAACAAATATTTCTCGAGTGCCCTCGTATCGTCGAATGTTTGAATATGCCTAAATAAGTAAAATAGCAAATTTTTATGATTATCCCCCCACCCCCCAAATAACACAAAACGAAAAATTTTGGTGGATTTTTCTGAAATTTTGGTATGATGCAGTTCAAGTTATTTTGAGTAGAAATAAATGGGTGGTATTTAACAGTCTACCAAATTTACCAAATCTTTGTGTACAAAAAAATACTTGTGTTTCCCAAAAATACTAAATGCTCACCAAAATTAAGAAAATACATAATCTTAGAGCGACAACCAAATATTAACATCATGCTAGTCTCTTATATTATTTTTTCCTAAAAATAACTTTTGTTTGCTAAAAATGCTAAATTTTCACCAAATTTTATACCGCATTTAATTGTAACATGATGCCCTGATATTTAATTTTCGTTAGTGACTTATATTATTTAGCAGTTAAAAAATTCTATGTTTAGCAAAAATACACAATGTTTACTATATTTTATACCACATTCAATTCCAAAAGTATACCCAAATTTATAATTCTTGTTAGCCTAAATATCATTTATAAGAAAAATCTATCATGGTTAATTAGGTCTCATTTATAAATGGGGACATAGAAATAAGTCTACAAATTCTTGGAAATAAAACAATATCAATTCTTTTACATAAAAACAAACACAACATTCACAAAACCTAACTGAAAATGAAACAAGCACTTATTGCACTATTAAGGCTTTCTTAGCTTTAGTTGGCCGTCCTCTTCTTCTTTTTTCTCCAATTGGTACATTCCTTGCTTCAGTAGGTGGTTCAACAAGTTTCAGGCGAATTGCTAACCCTACTAAATGTTTGCAAACGTAATTTCTAAGGTATTCTGGACCATTGCATGAGCCATTCAGCCAGACAGACTCGTCCTGTGGTAACTGTACTTCCCACTCGCTGAAATGTTGTTTTTTGAAGTCATCAAACGTCTCCCACATATCTTCAAAAGTTTCACATTCCAGTGCACCTCCACCTGGAATTCTGTAACACTTCTTCATTTCACTAAAATGCTTTAACGATATTTTTTTATACAGTTTGGCCCACTGATAAGCTTTTGTCCACATCTGCAAAGACATCGTTGGCACGTGGATAAACTCCCTCTCTCTGTTTATAGTGTAGGTACTCATTAAACCAATCCTTCACCATTTCTGAAGCAATGATTAAAAATCGAGCAAGCGGATGGCGCTCACGAAGTGTACCTACAAATAATAACAATATTAACAATACCAAATCACGTATATAATTCATTGAAAGTGTACCTTTGTCTTTTATTATTCTGTTAAAAGACTCCAATGCATTATTTGTGGCAGGTGTCCCCGGTGCGGCGCCCAAATACCAACAACGATTTTGAGTGAGCCATTCGTCTTTGAAATAAAGTAAAAAACTGTTTTCGTCTTTCCATTTATCTAGAAATTTTTCGCAGGCCCTGTCAAAAACTTTCGTTGTTGAAGCACATTGCAAAGAATCAATATCCTTTATGGCACTTATTTTGCACAGATTGCTCAACTCGTACTTGAATCTTCTTTTTTGCATGTGCCCAGCACATTCGTATAATTGTATCCTGACCGAATACTTGCACAAACGCATTTTGGATACTTTTGGCTGCGTCGCATACCAAAACTTTACAAGTTAAATCGTAGGAATACAGTGAGAGGTTTGAAATAAAAACACAAAATCATTTGTTTGTTCAGCGGTTGTAACAGCAAGACCAAAGGGGTGAAAATGTTTATCTCTATCCGTGGTTCCAACTACGAGTACTGGAAACCCCTGCCAAACAAGTTTGTAGGTCGCGTCAGCATGAATAACATTGCATTGACGCGATAGACCAATTAAATATTTGGTCGATAACTACAATCTGAAGCTTGGATTTGAGTCGTCTTTAGAAACTTCGTATGCAGCAACAAAAACTTGATGATCATCGGAAGGTATTTCTGAGTGTTTCAATAACCAGGATTCAAGTTGTCCTAAGCTGATTTCTGCAGATCCATACTTTTTTTTACGTAAAATTGTAAGATAATTGTTCAATTGTTTCATAGACGGTAGAGTCAATCCATGTATTTTGCTCAAATTGTTCATAATAGATTTAGGCTTCAAACGTAATTCGAACAATTTGTCTATTTCTTTTTTTGTGTCATTGCTCAACCCACATTTCGATTGGGACTTCAAATTTTGATGATCTTGATCAGTAGGAGATTTGAGCCGGTTCTGGGCCTCCCCCCTCCACTATGACGTCATCGTTGACCTTGTGGTGACCTTCAGGGATGACCTTGGTGCATAGGTACCTTTGTGTAGGTCTATGACCTTGGCATGCCCTAGAGATGCCTTTGAAATTTTGTGTTTGACCTTGATTTATATTGTTGGGAGAGGTGTTCAGGGTTTGTGTTTGACCTTGAGATGACTTGGAATTTTTTTCATACACGGACAAGTACTTTTTGTAAGTACACATATTTTTTTTTCCTCCATGTCTTGCATGACCTTCATGTCTACCTACTCAGGTACTGTGTATGATCCTTGTAGAGTGCACATGAAAAGCTATACCGAAGTATGGAGACGGTACACGTCCGCACACCACGGAGATCCAGCCCGATATGTGAGCTCTGATTCCTCTCCCGTGATGTATACCTTGCGATGGTGGTGGGGGGAGAGGTCGCGTGACGTCAGCGCTAAGCGCACGACGATCCACTGATGTGTGTCAGACCCTCGCTCCCGACACGGTGGATCCGCTGACGTCACACACCCATACGCTGAGGCGATGTAGCGACTACTATTAACTCTCCGTCCTCTCTGTATTGATATGCTGTTGGATGCGTTAACTGGTGGGGAGGGCTCTGTGACGTTGCATGAGTAGTCGATGCAGAGAGAATTTGTTTACCCTCTCTTCCACTCATCGAAATAATATTTAAAGGTGGTGAGAATGATTGTGAAATCAGTATTTCATTGAGTTTTGTGCTGAAGAGACATCGAGAAAATGTATTCCTGTGGATGTGGTAAATCGTTCACTCGTAGTGATAATCTCCGTCGGCATCAACTCCAAAGTTGCCAAGGTGGCCCTTCTGTGAAAAGGATTAAGTTAGATGCGGCAGCATCGACACCAATGTACACATGCAATTGTTGTAATGTGTCAATTCCTGCTTCCCAAGTTAGTTCTCACAAAAGAACTCTCCAGCACAAGAACAATGCATGTGTTCAAGTGAGTGATGGCATACAAATTATAAGGAATGCTTTCAAGTGTAGAATTGTGAGCTATCGCGTGGAAAGTCCAAATGTTTACACTGAATATATGCCATTCTTCAGTGAGATCAGAGAAAAAGTTATTGGATTACTTGAAGAGGCAATAAAGGTTCACAAGATCTTTAAAGTGAATATGGAAGTATTTGGCAGCTACATTGTCCAAACACGGGATTTGAGTGATACCAAGTCATTCAACTCACAAAATAAAATTGTGGATCAGTCTACGGATTTGGGTGCATTATTCGATGGATTCCGTGATGTCATCATTGCTCAGACTACGGAATTTGAAGAACGTGATTCAGGTATGTTTAAGGTTTCCTTCTAATTACATGAATATTAAATTATGTTTATGTTTCAGGATGGAGTTGTGAAAAAGTTATGTTCCTCGAAGTGAACATCAACAAGTATAGTCCACTCAGCGGATGTTCGTATGTGAAGCTGCCCGAATTCATTGAGACAAGAAAAGGTGTTGTGAATATTCGCAATGAAGATCAACATTGTTTTGCATGGGCCATCACATCTGCATTGTTTCCTGCGAATGGTAGAGTGTCAGAAGTTTCCTCATACCCCCACTATTCCAATGTCTTGAATGTAACAGGTATGGATTTTCCAGTTAAACTTCAAGCTATAAAAAAGTTTGAAGACATAAATGATATTTCAATAAATGTTTATGGGTTAGAGTCGAAACTTGATAAGGGTAAAATGAAATATGAAGTGGTTGGTCCGTTGCGTTACTCACAGAGAAGACTCAGAAGACATGTCAATTTGTTACTTATAACAGATGATTCTGGCAATAGTCATTATTGTTGGATTAAAGACCTTTCTAGATTAGTTTCAAGTCAACTATCTGCGCATGAGCATAAAAAATATTTTTGTGATGGATGTTTATTGTATTTCTCTCATGAGCGATTATTGTTACGTCATCAGTTGCATGACTGTAATCACTTGAGCACTACAACACCATCAGTCAAGTTCAGAATCAACAAATATGGTAAAATGTTACCGGGGAATACACTTATGTTTGAAAATTTTGAGAAACAGCTGAAGGTGCCATTTTTAGTTTATGCCGACTTTGAATCAGTTCTCAAACCCATTCAAACTAGTCAACCCAACCCTAAACACTCATACTCGAACAAAACATACAAACATGAACCTTATTCATTTGCTTATTCGATAAAATGTTCATACAATGATAAATTAACTAAATTTGTGACATATAGGGGTGAGGATGCAGCCGAGAAATTTGTTACAAAACTTGAAGATGATTTAAGGAATATTTATCACAATCATTTGAGGTATCCAATTCCTATGGCTGCACAAACCCCCTCGGAAGAAAAAGAGTTTTCTTCTACTCAATTTTGTGGTATATGTGATAAACCATTCTCGGGTGGTGATGTGAAAGTGAGAGACCATTGTCATCTCACTGGAAAAAAAAGATCACCTGCAGCACATTCTGTATGTAACTTGAATTTCAAACTACCTAATTTTGTTCCGATAATTTTCCATAACCTGAGTGGATATGATTGTCATTTGTTCATAAAAGAACTGTATAGAAACAAAGACAAAGTGGATGTTATCCCACAAACTAAGGAAAAATACATATCTTTCACCAAGCATTTATTTACTCACTCATACACTGACAAAGATGGAAAAGAGAAAAAGAATTATTTGAAAATGAGATTCATAGACAGTTTTAAATTCATGTCGAATTCTTTGCAGAACTTAGGTGCTAACTTAACATCCGATCAGTGTATTGAGATGCATAAACATTTTCCACAAATTGACAAATTCAATTTGATGAGACAGAAAGGTGTTTTTCCATATAACTTTGTTGATCATATTGACAAGTTGAATCATCCAACTCTCCCCACAAAAAATCAGTTTTATGACAATCTTAACGGAGAGCATATATCAGATAAGGATTATATGAGAGCGAAACGTGTTTGGCATTTATTCGAGTGTAAGAGTTTGGGAGAATACTCGGATTTATATTTGAAGTCTGATGTGCTTCTATTATGTGACATATTTGAGAATTTTAGAGACATATGTTTAGAGAAATATAAATTAGATCCGGCACAGTATTATACAGCACCCGGATTATCATGGGATGCAATGCTAAAGTATACAAATATTGAATTGGAATTATTGACAGACATTGACATGATACATTTTTTCAAGAAAGGAATACGTGGTGGAATAAGTCAGTGTAGTGGAAGGAAGCATATTGCTAATAATAAATTTTTACCCGATTATAACCCCAATGAACCTTCATCATTCATATCATATTTAGATGCCACCAACTTATATGGTCACAGTATGTCACAACCATTACCCACCAATGATTTTGCTTGGCTAACACCCAATGACATTTTCAATTTGGACGTAATGGCTGTGGCATCTGATAGTCCATACGGTTATGTTCTCGAAGTGGATATTCATTATCCCCAAGAATTACATGACAAACATGCTGATCTCCCTTTTCTCGTTGAAAGTTTAATACCTCCACATTCCAAATCGAAAATTCCTAAATTAATTCCAAATTTAAATGACAAGAGAAAATATATTGTACATTATAAAAACTTACAGCAGGCTGTGGCCAATGGTCTTATTGTCATGAATACACATAGAGTGCTGAAATTCAAGCAGTCATGTTGGATGAAACCTTATATTGATTTGAACACTGAAATGCGCAATCGCTCTAACAACAAAGCTGAAAAAGATTTCTATAAACTCATGAATAATGCAGTTTATGGGAAAACGATGGAAAACGTTGATAACAGAATAGATGTTAGATTGGTGACGCATTGGGAAAGCATCAAGAGGAAAATGGGTGCTAGCACCCTAATATCACGTCCTAATTTCAAAAGCTGTTCAATTTTTTCCGAAAATTTCGTTGCTATTCAATTGGGCAAAGTTAATGTATTGTACGATAAACCACTATATTTGGGATTCTGTATTCTAGAATTATCCAAAACAGTTATGTACAACTTCTTCTACGGATGTATTAAACGTCATTATGCAGAAAATGCTACCTTACTCTACACTGACACGGATTCTTTAATTTTGAAAGTAAAAACTGATAATTTTTATGAATTCATTACCAGCAATATAGGTGAGTTTGATACTTCCAATTACAAATTAGGAAACCAATTCAATATTCCCATTACAAAGTCAATTCTGGGTAATTTCAAAGATGAATTTCCGAATGATCCCATAATTAGCTTTTATGGTACCGGTGCTAAAGCATATTATGTTCAGTCTGTAGGTAGTGAATTCAAGAAAGCAAAAGGTGTCAAAAGATCCGTCATAAAGAATGAATTGACATGTGAAGATTATAAGAAAATTGTTGAACAGGGTGGTTTAATATTTAGGAAGATGAACTCGTTTAGAAGCATATTGCACGACATGTATACTGAATTGAAAAACAAAGTTGCATTGTCGTACCATGATGATAAACGGTTCATCATTCCCAATACGACACAAACTCTTCCTTGGGGTCATAGCGATATAGAATTCTACCAGAATGACCCAGAAGAGAATATTCGTTGGGTTTCCAATATTATTCAATCTTTTTCCCAAGAGAGTCCTTTAGATCAATTACTTCATTTATTAACAGCTGAATTGAATAAATGAAATATCATTCAAAATGGAAAATTCACCACCACTATACCTATTTATTTGTATTTCATATGTGATTACGCTTATTATATAAAAATAAAATTGTACTAGTCAATTTTAGCTGATGTCTTGTCCTGTACCGAATATATTATATAGTACTCTTATTGTATAAAAGTCGAATTATACTAGTCAATGTTAGTTTATGTCTTGTTACCAAATATATTTTTTTGAATAAACATGTTTTTCTGAATTCCTTTTGATTCATTTGAGATATCAACATACCTACACAGAGATATATACAAATGATTGTTTTAAAATCATCAGTATGAAAGATATCAAGGTGGGAGAAAGATGTCTAAGGCTATCGATAAATTCGGTCGTACACGAAAATGGGGTGCTGTTAAAGTTCGAGTTCTTCAAGGTTCTCAAGGTCCCCAAGGTATAGGATTCAAGCTTTCACCTGATGACCAATATGATGTGCAAGGTAAAAGACTGAAAAATGTTGGTGAACCGATAGATGAGAGTGATTGTGTAACCCAATTATATCTCAATGAACAAATCAAGGAGACGAAGGCACGTGTCCTCAAAGCCTTGCAGGCTGCCATACTTGCCACAACGGCTAAGATTGTACCTGATGCCCGTCTAGCATTCAATGAAAAAATAGAGGAGGTCACTGATGATCTAGATCGCAAATATAGTAATCTAAAAAGTGATGTGGATATCAAAGTATGGGATACCACAGCTACAATTACACGAAAAATAACAGAGTTGACTAGTGACCTCGATCATAAATGCAATCTGATGAAAGAGGATTTTGAAGTTACATCTGCAATGATGCAAAAATATGATGATTTGGAAAAGAGGTTAGCTGTATTAGAGAAGAAACATCAGAGGTTAGTCGATTTGGAGAGGAAACATCCTGATATTTGGCTCACACATAGACCAAAACTTTGGGCTCCAGGCAGTGATCCAGATCCAGCTGTAAATTGGTCTCCAGGCAGTGATCCAGACCCAGCTGTTTGAAAAATGAATTTGTATTATCATAAAAATATATAGAATAAATTTTGTCATACTAAAGTTATTTGTATTTCAATACCATAATGTTACTTACACATTCACATACACTGATCTTCTCGCTAACACTGTTTGGGAGACACGAGAGCTCTATACTCTTATGCAGAAGAGTTATGGTGGTGGTATCCCCCCTACTCTGAATGGAAGATATAAAAGACGGGCAGGTCACTGAATACTTCATTCGAATCTCATAATTCGAATATTGTGTTGTATATTTCATATTTATTATAATTTATTGATACCTGTGTGAGCGATGGAGAATTATATGGAAGTCCTGACGAGCCTGTCCCACATGGACGTCAACAACTTCGAGGAGGAGTGGGAAGACGACCTAGAGGTGGAAGTACCAGCGGTCCATGAGCTGGAGGAAATGGTGGACCAGCTGGTGTTCGTGGACTTGGTGGAACTGGTGGAGCCGGAGGACCCTGAGATGGATGCCGTCGACGAGGACAGCGAAGATGATGACGTCGATGAAGGGGTTGAGGTGGATTCTGCCAGCGACTTCGACTCCATCATTAGTCGTACCATACCTATCAACATGTCGGAGACGTTGAACAATTTTGCAACTAATTTGTATTGTTGCACATTAGCCTTCGTTGCAATTGATACCGGTGATGAAGGCCAATTCTTCGTCTGCCACATGTGCTATTTACGGTACTGTGGTATGAATGACAATGGTGGGTTGTATGCTAATCACCATTCACATACAACTGTTGAGTATGCTGATACTCCAACTCACCATTGTCATGCATGCCAAACTCCCTTATTTCAACTCACTCCACTAAGTACATGTATTTTTTGTAATACTTAGCGTTGTTGAAATGCGGGTGGGGTTATGATGGGTTTGATTCAGATGGTACCAGGGGAGGGATGTGCGCAATGGTCGAAGTAGCGTTTCGAGAGGGAGGGGGTAGAGTGGGAGGTGGGCCGATGGCTTAAAAGGAGAGTTCCTCTGAATATTCTTCAGTTGACTTCGAGTTCTCCAAGCCAACACCACCAGCACCAGCAGCAGTTTCTCGTCCAAGTTCCATATCTTCAATTCTAATTGGTGAGTACTCTATCTTATATTCATTATTTTGTTTAATTTTTTTTTTCAATGTACAGCGATGGCTCCAGCTCCACCGGCGACCAACCTGTTGATGTTCGCAGCATTGACCAATGTCCTGGTCGACGAAAATAGGCCTCAAGGACCATCTCCGCCGCCTTCACCAGGACCATATCACTCGGACATCAACGAAGCGGACTTCACCAACGCCCTGGAGAGCCTTAAGGAGGACATGGAGATCCCTGAGCCGTTGACGCCGATGGTTTCACAGGAGCAAGGTGGGAGTGAACTTAAGCGACAAAGCGATTCCGTTGACGATGTTGCTCCCAAACAGAAACGTAAAATGAGGGCAAAATCGTCAATGATATGTAAGCCGATTGAGATTGTGGATAGCGAGGATGAGTTCGAGCCGACACCACCACGACCAAGTGGTAGCGGCGTGAAATCGTCATCGCGGAAGCAATCGGGCAAAAGCAGTAGGGTTGGTGCTATTTCCGCATATCGGAAGAGATGCGATCAAACCAACCCGTATCAAGCAGGATGGCCATCATCCTCAAGAGCTGCGGTCCCTGTTGTGACTCCTGTTGCAACTGTAGTGGCACCTATTGAACGTATTCAAGAGGTTGCACCTATAGTTGTAACCGTGGAGCCGACAGTCGTCGACTTACCGCGAGTCGCAGAAGTTGTACCACCACGTGCTGTTGTGCAAATCATCAGCGTTGATGTCGTACCACCAGCGCCCGCTGTACCTCCACCAGCCCCTATCGTGGAGGTAGTTGCCATCATCGATCCCGTCGCCGACGTCGCCTTGGAGGCCATCGCTCCCACGTTGGAAACGGATGTGGACCAGCTGATGGGTGTGATAGCCGAGGCTCAGCGCGACTTCCAGCTGAGCCAAGTAGCGCGGGCGGAAATTGCCCGTCAGCTGGCTGAGCTGACTGAGCGTGACCGTCAGGAAGCCATCCTGGAGGCCGAACGCTTCACCAGGTTGGAGACGGCCAGAGCTCAGGTGACGGCATTGACGGAGAGGATGATGGCAACCCTCCAACGACTTAGAAATAGTTAGATGTAAGATATTTTTTATAGGTTAAGTTATTTGTAAGTGTTGTAAAAATTAATTTAAATATAAGTTGCATGTGTAGAATTAGTTATTGTTAATAAAAAAAAGATCAAGTGACAAAGGAGTGTACATTAAATTTGTTGGGTGGTACACATTGGGCAATGCGATGTTGGGGCATTGCCTATCACTTTATCTCAATTGTATTTTAATTCAAGTTGTATATATTAAATTAGGTGTTAGTAATAAAAAAAGAATAAGTGAAAAAAAAGGAGTGTACATTCAATTTGTTGGTAGGTACACATTGTGCAATGTGTGGTTGGGGCATTGTTCATCACTTTATTCTAATTATTGTCTTTCATACTTATGTTAATCAATGAGTATGTAAATAATCTTTGACTCTATTTATTATTTTAACCCTTTGATAAAATATCATATTGTGTATTTCTCCTATCACACACTCTTCAAAGCCCCACCCTTCTCTCCCACCCTTCTCTCCCACCCTTCTTTCCCACCCTTCTCTCCCACCTTTCTCTTCCTCTGAACTACTATAAATTCAATGCCAGCTCATATTATAGTATCAGTCTTCCAAGATGTCTTTCCCAGACTCCACCTCATCTCCGAGACGCATCTGGGCATTTGAAGATGATGAAGTTCTGGATTTTCTTCCTCTCCAGGAGAATGTCGTGTACGAGGGGGAAAGGGGTCACTGGTATAGACCTTCCAGAGGCCCTATCCAAGTAAATGAGGTGAGCGACTCCACGGATATTTGGGATTATCCATCGCCGTCATCGCCATCATCAGAGGATGAGATGGACGTTCAACCGCTTTACTGGGAGGACCTGTTTTCATCCGATTCATCGGAGGATGAAGCGGTGGTCGACCACCAGGAGGAGGTCGTGCATTACGGCATCGAGGACTTGCACCTGCTGGTGGACGAAGACCCTGAGGAGGAGGTCGTGCATGTCGGCATCGAGGACCTGCACGTCCTGGTGGACGAAGACTCTGAAGAGGAGGTCCACATGTTGGTGGACGATGACTCTGACGATGACACCATCATCGTGGTGTCATCAGACGATGACGATGTCATCTAAGCCCATTCCGTGGTCGTCGCGCATAAATATGCGGGATGACACCCAGCTCTCCGGAGCACCCCAACGGCCCTTTTCAGGGCCACAAAAAGAACACACACACACATTTTCACCACTTAATGGTAGAAATGTACAAGGTCGTGGTGGGGGAAACGGAACCGGCGGTACACACCTACTGTGCTAGAATCCGCTGAGTACTACTACTTAGATTTCAAAAAGTGTTTGAAAAAATTTTTCCAATCATTTTTCCAGTATAATTGAATATTTCAAACCTTTTATCTGGTATGAAATTTTCTAATAAAACTAACTATTTCGTTAATATGAAACAATTCAGAAATTCCACCCACCGCTACGCCAATGCTCTAACAAAATGGATGTGACTGTCCATACTCTCACAGCTGTGTTGGAGTATTTGCCACCAGATGGAACTGGTCTTCAGTTTTCAAACGTTAAAATGAACACTCGTATCAGTGTTGCGGTATTTGGCACCAGATGGTAATAGTCTTCAGTTTTCAATATTAAAATATTGGATGTCTAACGTAATGCTAGTTGTATACATCTTGGCGAATGATATAAAGGCTAGAAGATATTTTGGACTTTTATTGGCAACCATAATAGACCGATGTGTTAGTTTGTGTGGAGGCCCACGGAATCGACTTCCTATTATAATGGTTGGGAGGTGAATAATAGGAAGTCTATTCCGTGTTTTTTTTAATTTGATGACCTTTGACCTCGTAAACTTTCTCATTCAGTTTTCGAGTTATTAGTGTTTTTAGAAAAAAAAGTCCAAGTTTAAAATTTTTTCGTTTTTGTTAAATATTTCCCAAACTATTGACATTACAAAAAAAATCATTGACATTTTTTTGTAGACTTTTATGAGGTGATCATAGAAATGTCAAATTTGAAATTTTACTTTTTTGAAGTTCCACAAGGTACTATCTTGGGTCCCAACTGCTTATATACAGTCAATATTCTGCTTATTTTTCAAGATATGAAAAAATGTTATGGGAACTTTTTGTAGACATTTTTGAGAGCAATAAAACTGCTTATATACAATTTTATGATATCTCATTCAGTTTTCGAGTTATTGGTGTTTTTAGAGAAAAAAAATGGAAGTTTAAATTTTTTCGATTTTGTAAACAATTCAATTCAATTAATCAAGGAAAGTCCGTGAATAGCCCCTCTACATCGCTAGTCACTGTGTACAACGTCCAATTAATATTATGTACTCCAATAGGACTTTCCGTAATCAATTATTCTCCTGAAAAAAAGTTTGCATATTTTTTTCTAGTTTCCTGCTCTCTCTTTCTCACAATTTCTCTTTCGATGTTCAGCGCTTCCAATTTTTCTTTCATTTGTGTCACTCTTTGTTTTGACTCCCTCGAATACAAAAACATTCTCTTAGTCTGATCAATCAACTCAACTATTTCTTCTTCTTCGCAGTTTGTGGCATTTCCACTACCTTTAGACGTACCAGAGCCCGGAACATTCCAATCCAATTGATACGATGGTTTTTTCCATGCGTTTTGAGAGTATGGGCTATTTTTTTCTATCACGCGTTTAAATTTATTCAATTTTGATGGCTGCTTACGTTTAATTTTCGACGATATGGGAGATTTGAAGGGTGACAAAACATCCGGTACTGATTTTTCCACAAGAATAGACTCAACATTGGAATCCATTTCCATTTGTGATAAGTTTAAACTAGCCATTATTCTCAATAAACAAACCGTAGCAAAGTTCAAATTACAACTAAAACCTGAAAGAATTGTCTAAGGAGTATCGCCTGCCTACCTGTTTCTGACCGAGTGCATCTTGAATATGAAATTATCCTTCACAAAGCACTCAATAGCAGGTAGTAGTAACATCCGATAACGTGAAATCCATAGGCGTCACTGAATATTTATTTAAATTTTTTTGAATGTTTTATATTCGCGTTAGGAAGAGTTTTATCAAAAAATTGCATACTAGATAAATGATTGGAAATGTTAAATTCTATAGGAAAAAATATTTGAAAATAATTTTTAGAGTGTTTTTGAAAATAATTATTGGAATTTCTGAAATATTTCATATAACCGAAATGGTGAGTTCTATCAGAAAATTTCATACCACATAAAAAGTTTGAAATGTTGAATTCTACTGGAAAAATGATTGAAAAAAAATTTTCAATCACTTTTTGAAATCTTAGTAGTAGTACTCGGCGGATTCTAACACAGTAGATGTGTACCACCATTTCCATCACATATCCCCACTCCGATCACTATAAATACGGTAACAACCTACTCAAAGTATCATTCAACAATTCAACATGTCTTCAGCAACAGCACAGGAGATCCCAACTACCACAGCGCCACCGCGGCACTCAGCAGAAGAGCATGGGTCCGATGATGACAATGATATCGGAGATGCTACAGAGTTTAACCGTGTGTGGGCGGAGACGAAGGAGCGGGCTAGGGCATTCTATGCTAGGAATGTTGGCAATGTCGGTGAAGACTCAAGCTAATCAGTCTTCACCCAATTCCCCTTGGCTCTTTGGAGCAAAACAGCCTTTTTCAAGGCTACAAAAAAGAACTCACACTTTCTATTGGGAATCATATTCGTCACTATAATTATATGCAATACGTAGGTGTAAATCAGAACTATGACTCACTTTGATCATTTAGTTCTAAATCACACTTTCGCATTATGTTACGAAATGATTTCCATATTTATAGTTAATTGGGCAAAGCTTATGTAGGTGACATAGAACTATATACACATCTGGAGAAGACATCGGTTGGAAGAATACTGTGTGTTCTCAACACTTCCCATTACTATGAAATTTGTAGAGTTAACTCATGGGATATTCACCCCCTCTCCTTTTACGGTGGTTTGTTGTCATGTTCATGTGCGCATGTACCATGCGACTTGATTGTATAAAACGTGAAGTCGCATCAACATCAGCACCATTTCTATCCACATCCCATTGATATCACACATTCCTCCGAGCTAAATAATCATGAACTCACTACCAAATTTATCTGTTGAAGAAGGTGCAACAAATGGTGAGTTTGGTTTTGAAAATATTCCGGTATATCACTTGTCATCCCAAGATTCCACCGATGACTTCAACTTCGAAGCTTATCTAAAGATGACAGATAAACCGGAATCTTCAGAATGTGCTGATCCAACCCTTTCACAGCTGTCACTACCCGAATGCCCTCCACTCCTCTCTCCTCTTAGTGTGGATCATAAACCGAAACAATCTAAGAGGAAGGGTACATCTACTGTTTCTAAACCCAAGAAAATAACTAAGGGTGTACGGAAACCCCGTAAGAAGAAGGTAGATGACACCTTAAAGAAAGTGATGGGTGATTTGGGAAATGTATCGCTTCATTCTTTCGGTCCACTGCAGTGCTGTGGGGACATGTTGAAGAAAGCCAAATGCCGCATCGTAAAAGCGAAGGCCACCATCGTCAAATGCGATGACGATATTCAAAGTAGCAGCATAGACGAGGTGGCTCTTCAGGAGCTCGATGCAAAGATTGCATCAACAAAGGTTGAACTGATCAAAATGTGTGAAGATGCAGATAAACTCCGTAACAAAATCACACAGAATAATGAGTTCACCCATTGTTTGAAAGTGCAAGCTGAGATGGAGCTTCAGGAGTCCACTAAACTTTTCGATACGGCAGCATCTGTACGTGATAAGTGGAGAAAAGAGTTTGATCACGCTTTTCAATATGATACTGATTAGCTCTGAGGATAATGGAATGTCATCAATGTTGTGAGTTGAAAATATATAAGCGGGAATGGGGTATGCATTTAAATTGGTTTGGCATACACAGAACGTTGCGATTGGCTGGGGCAACGTTTACCGCTACAATATTTTTTCAATTCAGTCTACTTGAAATGAAAACTCAAAATCAATTTCACCACTTTATTAAAGTTAATACATATTTAAACCATGTCACGTTTATCAATCCATGAATTGTGTTCAATGGGAAGACCTAACCACTTCACATATAGTTTATCTTTTTTACTCTTCAGCACCTTCTCGACGAGATAAATGTCAGGATTTTCCGTTTTCAATAACTCTTCTTCATAAAAACATCCTCTAATCGGTTGGCCATCCATATCTTCAATTATATACGTTGTGGGATATGTCCTATTGATTTTAATGATTTTGAATAATTCAGTTGTGAAATTTGCAGTATATCCTTTTTCGAAAATATTTTTGTACTTGCTTATACGAACAATGTCATTCATTCGGAATTTGGGCAGTTTTTGTTTTCCTCGAATGACTTTGGCAACTTTAAATTTCAGTTTTGTTGTTGGTGTAACATTGATTGGTTCTATACCAGTTGTACGATGCACTTTATGGTTATATTTTCTTGTTATAATAGGAAGAATGTCTAACCACTTGTTGTGTCCCATCGCTGAAAATTCCCTATAAAGCCACGTCTTTATTGTTCGAATTACTCTTTCTGCTATGGCCGCCTTCATTGTGCTGAATGTTGAATAATGATTGATTTTATATTTACCCATTAGAGATGAGAAAGTATTGTTGAAAAACTCTTTTCCCTGATCGCTTTGTAGATGTTTCGGAGAATAGTCGGCTTCTTTCAGCACATCTTCCATTGCATCAGTTACAGCACTACCTGTTTTATTTTTGATCGGTTTTGTCCATAGATATTTTGAGTAGCAATCAATTACTACAAGGACATATCTATATCCTTTATTATGTTTAGCATAGGGTTGTAATTCGGCAAGATCAATTTGCCATAGATCTGCAAAACCTTTGAGGGTGGTGGTTCTTCTGGTGAAATTACGTCTTGCCGGTGTATGTAATTCATTGACAACTTGTCGTTTGAGATCACTTATTCCATTGTCCATCCTCTCACAATGACTGCTTCACTTTGTTTCCGTGTACAAAATGATCATTTTCTTGAATGTTTCAATATATTATACTTTCCTCACGTAATTCTTCAATTATTGAAATTATTTCATTGTCGTGTCCAGTATGTCCAGCTGATTTCGAGGATATCAATAGTCGTAAACGAGCGACTAACTCTTTTGGTGAATTCCAGTATACATAATTCGCAGGTTTGGGATCATACCTTTTTTGTATCCGATTAATCCCTGCACCTTTTTTTGTTCTACTTCTCGTTGTTAGATAATGTGATAAGTTTAGTACTGGTTTAATAACTTCACGGAATTTTTTTGATTTCGTATGTTTGAAACCATTCCTCAGTTGATGTTGTTTGTATGGTGCATTCGTGACTCTCAATATTTTAGCATATGTATGAAGAATTCCATCATCACTGACTTCAGGTGGGTTTTTTAAAAAAATCATATTATATAACTCCGGACTACTTGGGAATTCATGTTTTTTTGTTTTATTGGCATTCCAAAATAAAATATTTCCACCACTGAAATTTACATTGAGACTTCCCATTTTGAGTTTTCCCGTAGCAGGATCTGAACGGATACCAAATATTGTGTCATAGTCACCATTGTTTGTTTTGACATTTTCCAAATGCATCTTCAAAATATCTTCAATATTGCCTTCAGAAAGGGAGGAATAGTCCGAGTTACTTATTCGAGATGATGATGGTGTTTCGAATATAGACGTTTCACCGAATTCTTTGATGGTGTCACTGTCAGCAGACGAGGTGTCACTACCAAATTGATTCTTTCCCATAGGAGTACTCCTAACTAGAGTAGAGTGTGAGTTCACTTGCTTCGTCATTGATTGTCGTAGTGGTGGTGGTAGTTGTTTCGTTGCAGCAGCTGAAGATAGAACGTTCAATGGCTTCATTAGGGGATCGTAGAATTTTTCAAGTGCTATTCGATTTTCAATAAGTCCACTCTTGATAGAGTTAAATTTCTGGCGTACAGCTTCTGTTGTCTCAACTAGTTGACGTTTCAAATTCAATGCATTGTTTTTATCATCAACAACTGAATCGTTCTTCATTTTGTTCTACAAGAGAGATTACACCACTGAAGTAACCTGTGTGCAATCCAACGATCGATTGAATGTGGATTGCAGTGTCATGGATATATAAAACTATCAAATCCCATGCGATATCTACCTTCGTGCATTTTTCTATCTTTATCAATGACCATAAATCCATATTGATCCTCCCAACATTTAACACACATCAGTTGAAATTGTTTGAATGTTACGTCGGGTGACACGTGATCGGAATAAATATGGTGTAGATTCGTTTCATCTTGTTTGAACATTACGATAAAGTTGGTATTATCTCGCACTAACTGTTTGGGCACTCGTGAATATGTTTGAGCAAGATAAAAACAGTCAACATCTTTATGGCGTCCCATACAGAAATATGATCTTATAATGTCCTGTTTTTCACATATTACATCATCGAAAATGAAAACAGAATTTGGTTTGGCATCGGACGGTTCCACTATTTCTGCATTATTACTGAACGTAAAAAAACCCAACCCCTTTATAGGTTCCAATACATTCCGTAGGAATTGATATTTGGGTTGATTGAGTGATTTCGAATAGAGATAAACGTTTGTGAATCGCAGTCCTTGTGGATGTGTTAAGAGAGAGATCATGGCATTCGTCTTTCCACAATTCGACGGTCCGATAATGAGTCCTCGAACAGATGATGGAAGTAGCGGACCATGCCGCAACACTTTCTGTCCATTCAATCCACAACCGAATTTTTCATCTAAATTATCTACAGCAAACTTTTCTTTCTGCTTCACAATGCGCATCGTACCGTGGTTGGAGACTATGTAAGCGATGATATGTTGTGAACGTTTCATTTAAATGAGTACCATCAAACGAAACGGATGTGTTCGTGGTAGATGCAGAAAAAACGGTCGTGGATTCGTTAATAATTTGATAAACAAACTTCCGTTCGAATTACATTTACCTGGAGGATATCAGTACTGTGGACCTGGTACAAAATTGGAAAAACGTTTAGCCCGCAAAGATCCTGGAATCAATAAATTGGATATTGCATGCAAACAACACGATATTCAATATTTGAATCATCTTACTGATCTCACAGCGAGACATACGGCAGACAAAGAACTCGAATACGCAGCTTGGAATAGGGTTAAATCGAAAGACGCTGGTATTAAGGAAAGAGCAGCTGCCCTACTCGTTACCAACATTATGAAAGCAAAGAGACGTTTTGGTATGGGTTGTAGTACTACTATGAAGGGAAAGAAGAGGAAGCAACCGAAGAAAAAGAAAAATAAACTCAGAAAAATCGCCTTCGGTTCTGGGGTGGTTCATAAAGTGCGGAATGTATTGAAAACAGCTGGGGGTGAGCAATTTGTTACGAATAATAGGAAAAAAGCTACCGTAGTGGCATTGCATGCGGCACGTAAATACCTCAAAGCTGCCGGTGGGAAGAAAACAATCCGCACACCCCGCATAATTCCAATTCCTAAGGTTGGGGGGATTCTACCTTTGATACCAATTTTTGCAGGATTGTCCGCGCTAGGAAGTTTAGCGGGTGCTGTTGCAGGCATCACCAGAGCTGTGAATGCAGCAAAAGCAAGCAGAACAGCCCTGATCGAAGCGAATCGTCATAATAAGAAGATGGAAAGTGTGGCATTGGGTAAAAGTGGTAGTGGTATATACCTTAAACCATACCGTAAAGGACTCGGACTATACTTGAAACCATACAATCCAAAAAACTAATTGATTCCCTACCTCGAAGACCTCTCACCGACATCGATCTCAATTATTATGCCAAGAAAATGAAAATTCCATACTTTCGCGGTATTTTCATGCGTGATACATTACCCACTAGAGGTCCACGAAACTACGAGACCGCTATTGTCAATTTAGATGGAATAAGAGGATCGGGAACACATTGGGTGGCATACGGCAAATGTGGGAAAGACATTGCATACTTTGATAGTTTTGGAGATCTACCCCCACCAATAGAGTTGATTCAATACTTTCAGAAATGTCCGAAAGTGAAAATTATATATAACTATGATCGCCAGCAGAAGTTCAACACAGTTTTCTGCGGTCATTTGTGCCTGAAGTTTCTCTCTGAATCATTATAAAATGGATACAACTCCAGCAATGACGCGAGAGGCTATTAAGGGAATGGGATTTTCACTCAAGATGTATTCAAAATATCGCACTTTGACAAAAATGGATCGAGTGATGCTTGCAACTATGCCGAAGGAAGTGATGCTTGCATGTGCTGCACATGAGATTGCTCATGTTTGGGAAAAGTTACCCAAAAGTCTACAAGATGATGTCGACATAATGAAATATAGATATTGCAATGAACACCACAATCTTGACGGTGACAGCATTCCAGATTCTGATGTGAATGATGGTCCTACACCTCGAAAAATATTCTGCTGTTATTGCAATATAAACGATATGAATATTGGTGCTAATAAAAATGAACTGGATATTGATGAACCATCTCCGAAAAAGCGTAGGTTGTCTCAAGTGTGTTGTAGACAACAATAAATTGAAGTGATATTCATAAAATGTATCAGTCATGTCACGGAAGTTCGAACTACAAGCTGTCGGGACGAGTGTCTTGAGTGCAGACTTTTTCCCACCCATTGAATTGGATAGAAACAGTCGTTATGGATTGGGACTTTCAGGATTCTATGGATGCAACACAATCAATAATATAACTGAAAAAAACAATGTAATCAGTTTTAGAATCAGTGCTGACAGTTCACCAATACTTCAGAAATACACAATTGAAATTCCATGTGGTGCATATGAAATAGATGAGATCAATGCAGTTATTCAGAAACATATCATGTTTAGATTATTTTCTGGTAATAATCAAAACGATACCAATGCAGATGATATATTCTACCTACATGCCAATAATAATACTTTCAAATGTGAGATGCGATCAAAATTTGAAATTGATCTTACCCATCCGAATTCCATAGCAAAGATGATGGGTTTCAATTTTGATAGATTTCAACCGAATCAGATACATGAATCCTCACTACCGATAAACGTAACAACTGTGAGACTCATCCGCTTAGATTGCAACATTATATCTGGTTCATACATAAATAATGAAGAATCACATATTCTTTTTTCATTCGATATCGATGTGGAGCCTGGATTCAATCTCACGAAAGAACCACACAAGATTATATATATGCCAGTCAGTCCAGAAGGTCGTCAGTTGATTCACAACATCACAGTGCGTATTTTGGATCACAAAAACAATATTATTGATTTTGGAAGTACAGAAGAGATTGTTATTATTTTGGAATTGACGAAAATCTAATAACTATTATGGGTTTTTGTTATAATAGACAGAATCGTGGAGGATTTCAAATCATTCCACAAACCGCTAAAAAGGAAGGTTCGACTAGAAAAAGGCTCATTCCAAAAGTGTACGCTAAACAGTTAGCACACCACGCTCTGTCAGTGAGAGATTTCAAATTTTTGAAATCTATTGGACTGAAAGTAAGGAAAAATGGTGCTCGAAACAAATAGTGAAAAATTGAATATATTCGATGAGCCGATGATCGATCATTCCCTCACGAGTTTACATGAGCACACATACAAACCATATGGATCACCATTGTTTAGGAATTCAGATGAAATCCGAATCGCAATCAATAATCAAGACGTTATACTCGACATTACTGAGAGTTTCATTTATATAGAGGGTAAATTCACACCTAGGGATGAAACGCAATCATGTTATCTCTCGAACAATGCAATCGCTTTCCTTTTTGATGAAATTCGCTACGAAATGGGTGGTGAACATGTTGCTGTCGTCAGGAAGCCGGGGATAACATCTACTATGAAGAATATGATTTCATTTGGACAATCACATGCCAACACATTATTAACAACTGGATGGGGACTTTCGGAAACGAAACAGGATATCTTGGACACAACCAGTCATGTATTTAGTGGTAAATTACCACTGAAATATGTGATGGGTTTCGCTGAAGATTATAACAAAAGTATCTTGAATGCCAAACAAGAAATAATTTTAATAATCGCTCGATCCTTCAAGAACTCATATATTGGTGCGGTTGATGCTGATTTGGAAATCAATAAAATTGAGTGGAAAATAAGACATATAGTGCCAGAAGATAAACACAAGCTAAAACTTTTGAATAGAATCAACAAAAATGGTCTGAATGCTAAAATCAAGTTGGCTTATCGCATGTGGGATCTCTATGAACTTCCATCACTACGTGGCACATCTTCAGATATATGGGCTATCAAGACAACCAATGCACTTGAAACACCTCGTTATATCATCATTGGGTTCCAAAGTAACACCACTTGGGAAGATAGGACAAAGGATATCACTAAATTTACAACTGCTGATATCAATAACATTCGAGTGTACTTGAACTCTGAAGTATACCCATATGAACGTTGGAATTTGGATTTCGATAAAAAACTCGATACTTCAGCTTATTATGCCTATGAGAATTTTCAAAGAAGTTATTATGATAAAGATATGAGTGAACCTCTCATGGACATTGGGCAATTTCGACAAAATCCACTATTCATCATCGATTGTTCACATCAGCCGACTGCCACAAAATCATCAACGATTGATATTAAGCTCGAGTTTGAAACCAGGAAAGCCAACTTCCCGGCCAACACCAAAGTATATGCACTCATTCTGCATGATACGTTTTTGAAATACAATGCATTGGATGGTTCAGTTCTCAGCAGATATTGAAGAAACACACACACATATTATGTATTTTTAATTTTTCTCATTTGTATTAATTTCTTTTTCATTTATTTATGTAAAAGAGGAATAGGTAAATAAAACATGACTAAATAATATTACGTTTTTTATTCAAATATCGCTAGCTTACAATTCAATTAGTTTTAGGTATATGCAAACAATCTAAAATTATGTCTCCTTCTTCATCACTATCTTCTTGGCCGTCTTCGATTTCTTCATCGCTATGATCATCCAATTGGTACTTTTGGATGATCCCTTCAGGTAGATATGGTAAGAGGCGATAAATAAATCTTCTCAACTCGCACGCAATCATACTATTGCAGAGTTGATCTAAATCCAAAGCACCATCTGAATATTGTTCGCAAAGATTCGCACCCCTCTTGTAGTTCTCGTAGTCTCGCAAGCAGTATTCAATTTGCTCTTCATCATAGCACACGCCCAAGTCGTAATTGGTGGCATGGTGAGCGTCCTCACCTAAAGCATCCAGTTCTGATGACAACCTTTCAACGGCTGAAGAGATATCTGTGGCTTTGGTCCAGTATTGGCTGGCATATTGCATCCACATCTTTCAAGAATGAAGCTATAATCAAGAGAAATTATTGAAATAACTATGCTACAAAAATAATTAGTATTACTCACATTAGACTTTTGATTATGTCTCTACCGAAGAGTGTGTTTAACAATGTATGAAAAGTTTTATATTTTCCTTACAATTATCACCTATAATATAAAGAATCAGAATTAGCCTATGACAAGTGGAAATTATATATTACTATTATTCAGTGAGATCAAATTTGACCAATGATCTCGTTTTCATGCCAACAATAGTCTGTTGACTTTGACCCAAATATGCTATCGTATATTTACCACCAGAAGAATTGATATAAGTAACATCAGCATCCGTTAATTGTGCTGAAACACGTTTTGGTAGCCATGTTTTGAACACTGTATCATTACTCACATCCACCAATGTTAATAGGATTGATTTACCAAACCGAGTAGAACAAAATGATATAGTCTTAATTGGGAAAGCTTCATTCAGTGGCAAAGATGATATTACTCTTTGCTCTAACACTTCCATCTCTTCTTTAATTATAGAATTGAGCTTTTGTAAATCCACCTTTGGAACTGACATGATGAAAATATATAAGGAAAATATAAATAATTTTCAATAGAAAAACACACTCACTGATCTCTCTCTCTCTCTGTGTGTAGGCACTGAATAACTTCACTACTCTTGCTGACTACTCAACTGCTAGGTATACAACTTCTGATTTCATATCACCATACCCACTTCTTTTATAATAGATAGTGAAGCACCCCCACCACAGACTCATGCACCGCGTGTGTGTTGCAAAGACCCCACCATGCGCGAGTTTGCATCGCATCGATAGAGGACGGAGAGTAAATAGTAGTCGCTACATCGCCACAGCGTATGGGTGTGTGACGTCAGCGGACCCACCGTGTCGGGAGCGAGGGCCTGACACACATCAGTGGATCGTCGTGTGCATAGCGCTGACGTCACGCGACCTCTCCCCCCACCACCGTCGCAAGGTATACATCACGGGAGAGAAATCAGAGCTCACATATCGGGCTGGATCTCCGTGGTGTGCGGACATGTACCGTCTCCATACTTCGGTATAGATTTTCATGTGCACTCTACAAGGATCATACACAGTCCCTGAGTAGGTAGACATGAAGGTCATGCAAGACATGGAGGAAAAAAAAATATGTGTACTTACAAAAAGTACTTGTCCGTGTATGAAAAAAATTCCAAGTCATCTCAAGGTCAAACACAAACCCTGAACACCTCTCCCAACAATATAAATCAAGGTCAAACACAAAATTTCAAAGGCATCTCTAGGGCATGCCAAGGTCATAGACCTACACAAAGGTACCTATGCACCAAGGTCATCCCTGAAGGTCACCACAAGGTCAACGATGACGTCATAGTGGAGGGGGGAGGCCCAGAACCGGCTCAAATCTCCTACTTTGATCTTTTTCAGTACGAAATAATATTATCTCATCGCTAGCTGCATCAAACAATAAATAAAGTGCAGCTGAACATTGAATTGCTCGACTTTTGGCTTTATTACAGCGATAATATCGCTTTACACCTTCTTCCGTACTATGGCATTTGTGAAAGGACCACAATTTTTCATTCGTAATAAATTCATTTGCACTTTTGATGTTCAAAAATTTTCTCTCAAAACACCAAATCCTACCTTGCTTACGCCGTCTTTTAGGCTGTACCGTGTCAACTTCTCCACCCGACTCCGAAGTATTGGGAATAAATAGAAGTTAGTTATATTTAGGGAGCGGTAGTGATTGAACGCGAATAAGTGAATAGTGTTTCAAAAGTGGTGGTGTTTAAATTTTGAATTGATATAGCCGATACTTGATGAAAATCCATTGTACTCGATATAATGAAACTATGGTTCAAATGATTTTCACATAAAGAGGGTTTACAAAACTTCGTGTGAAACACCACTCGGCACCGGTAAACTATCATCGGCCATTTTAGTTTATCATATGGCAATACACTGGTTACACTCACTGTAAAAGGTCAGAGCAATGTCTGCGACTGCAAGCTGAAGCCTGCAAGAAGTTTGTCTGGAAGCGAGAAGGAGACATGCGCGAACATATGTCATTATTGAAGTAAAATAATAAATTATTTGACGAACAAGTAGTTTTTTCGAGAAAGGCTACATATAAATGGATAGCGCGAATATTTATTATGTACAGCACGGACGCGTAACTTAAGCGTTCCAAATTTGGTGAACATTTAGTAAAATCGGTAGACATATGAAATTTAAAATGTAAGCAATGATAAAACAATTCAACATAGCTATTTTAGTGGTGCTAATTATTTGGGTTCCATTAAGATTTTTTGATATTCATTACATTTTTTGGCGGACAGCGCTAGGGATGTATGGTTTAATTTGGTGTACTTTATATTAGATCCCGAAATAAATCGGGTGACAAACCCCAAAAATGAACAGTTTTGATGCTAGGGGGCGTTGAAATCATACGTTGCTCAGAATAGACTGTTCATTATTATAGGGGGAAATAATAGCTCTACGTATTTTAGTTTAAATTATGCTGATCAATTGCAATTTTTTATAAATTGAAAATATAAACCTCCCCCTTACCCCCTACCCCTATTTTAAAACACGAAAAAAATTAAATCCCGACTACTTGTAAATATTTTATCAAAATAAATGTTTTAATCAGCTCAAATTGAGGAAATCGTATAGTTGTTTCACCTTTCCTTCCCTTCAAAAAAATATTGGTGGATTTCGCTGACTTCTTAGTAGGGCATAGTTATTTGAATATCAATTAGTTGGGCGTAAAACTTAAAAATAAATAAAAATTAGACATCCACAATTTGAATTCGAGGTGGTGCCTGAATTAGGGTGATTGCGCCAGTTTACCGGCCACTTCCAGTTGTCGGCCGTTTTCATCGTTTTCATGGAATAATAAGAAAAATAACCAGTCTTCAAATTTGAAAATGCCGCCAAACTTTCGGTTACAGTTTTCCCTCCATTTTCCGTTAGATTTACCCGCCCTGACAATAAAATTATTAATTTCCTGTCAGTTCTATTCACGGTGGTCGAAGTGATCGTTGGCCGGGCGTTGCTCTGTTAGAAAAAAATAGTGGAACACAACTTTTTCAACGGTAAGTTTCTGTCTAATTTCGCTAGATATTCTGAATTTTTTTATTTAGAAGGTGCCTGGACGTGTTAAACTTTTATTTTAATGTAAAAAACTGAATACCTATTAATGATTTTTTCTTTGTATTAAGCGGTGGCCGGTGCACTGGAGTCTCCAAACAACGATTTTCCAGTTTTCGGCCAGGGTGGCCGAGAACTGGAATAATAAGGTGTCTATTCGTGGTCCCTCAATTTCAATATCGAATGCTGTGGACACTTATCGTTCTGTCCTTTTTAAAGGTACTACTGACGGTAATACTATAGCCAGTTTCCGGCCACCAAAATGTTTTAAATTGAGGAATTCTGATAGGTTGCTTTTTATGTGGCCGAGAATAGGTTTAATGTGAGCCAGTTATCGGCCAGCATATATTTCTATAGAAATCATGCGGTCGACAACTAGCTTTATAAACGCCTGTTCTCGGCCAGTACTATTCATCTATATGTTAATACCTTTTTATTAACTTTTTTTTATTGAATTGAAACAATGTGCCGTGGTGGCGCGCTGGTAAGACCTTCGCCATATAATCCAATGGTTGAGGGTTATTCGAATCCCAGCGTATTCACCGGTCCCGTGCATGATATCACACGTTAAAAGTTAAGGGTCTCGTCCTCCCTAGCTCGCACAAGTCTCTCGAAGACTTCTGAGGGTTGTTCGTAGGGGTGCAGCCGGTTTTAACAATAACAATGTTTGATTCTAAAATGAGCGTAACTTTGCACAATCTTTATTTTACAAATATTTAGAAGTAGACTCCATAATTTTTTTTTCAGATGGCCCCAGTCAAGAAAATTAAGGCAAATAGGAATCCGTTGAGATCTACTGAAAAAAGGCACATTTTGAAATATGAAACTTGCTGAAAGACAAGCAAAGTTGAAATCTATGAAGAAACATAAAAAACCAAAGCAGAAATGTCGGAAGTGTGAAGATGAACTGATTAGCGATATTGAGGACGAGGTAGAAAAAAATATCGGCTGCGACAACTGCATAAGATGGTACCACCTGAGGTGTACCAATCTTTCTAATATACCGTATATTGAAGCTGCCAAAAAGGAATACATCTGCGAACATTGTGAGTGATCGCAAATACATAAACCCTGGGCTCCAGACATTTTTAGTTAACTATAGTTCCTTATTTTGTGTGATATGATTTTTAATTTTTTAAGGAGAAACATTCTTTTTGCGTTTTTATATTTTACTTTTGTTTTTGTTTATATTTTATTTTTTGTATTTTAAATAAACTCATATCTGCGTTGCACATTTCCATTGTTAATTGGAGAATTCACTAATATCGGCCTTATTGATAGGGAGCATAAGATTAATGGCCGAGAAAATGCATTAAAATAGTCGACAACTGGGAAGGTGGCCGAGAACTGGCGCACTAGTAGGCTGAGAAGTGGGATCTCGTGGCCGAGAACTAGCAAAAGTGTATTTTTTGTAAATACTATTTTTTTCAAAATAATGTGGACACTCTATGAATTTCTAATATGTTAATTTATGATTATAAGGACTTATTCTGTCCCTCAATTTTTTTAAATTAATTTATATGTTAATATCCACCTACGGAGCCATCGCAAACCTATGATTTACTCTTAAGTGGCCGACTATTGGCGCATTTACCCTAATTCCTTTCGTATTTTGAAATAGGGGTTGGAGGTGAGGGGAAGGTTTTAGATTTTCAATTAATGAAAAATTACACAATTGTTCGTCATAAAATAAATCAAAAGTATGTAGAGATATTGTTTCCGCCTCTGATAATGAATAATCTATTCTGAGCAAGGTATGATTTCGACGCCCCCTATAGCATCCAAACTATTTATTTTTGAGGTTTGTCACCAGATTCATTTCTATTCAAAATAACTTGAACTGCATCATATCAAAAATTTAGAAAAATCCATCGTAATTTTTTCGTTTTGTGTCATTTGAGGGGTGGGGGGATAATTATAAAAAACTGTTATTTCCCTTATTTAGGCCTATTTGAATATTCGACGATACATTTGAAGGCACTCGAGAAATATTTTTTTTGCGTTTCGTAATATGAGTTGGAGAAAAAAGGGGAAGGGGTAAGAATTTTTTTTTATAAAACATCACAATATTGTGCAACATTAGCAACAATGAAACTGTGCGTTCCCAAAAGGGGTTTGCGATAGCTTAGTGGTTCGAATTTGAAATGGACTGTATATTATAAATAAGAAAGAAATTACTGAAAATGTTGGATAAAATTGGATGTCCGAAATAGTGGCGTCTTTTAAACGAAGCAACAAAAAACTTACCAACCTTAGTAATGGTGCCGTCTGAGTTATCTTCTCGAGCTAGCCCTGGAAGTCCTTGCTGTTCTTGATGGTTACGGCACATACACGGTGAATGCCAAAATCGAACAGAAACAAGTGAAAATATTGTTACCGGGTTCAAAAACAAATAGTCTAATTTGCGCAAGGGGTGATTTCAACGCCCCCTAGCAGCAAAACTTCATTTTTTTGACACATCTCGGTACTTCTACAGAATGTTTATGTCATTGTGAAACAATTTGTTCATTATCTCAACAGATAGTTCTCTAATCTGGAAGGAATAATTTGATAGAATTCTGAAACATCACAGAATATTTTAATTGTGATAAAAAATATTTATTTGGGTATCGCAGGATGTGTTAAGAATTACAAGAACTATATCTTAAAAAAAATTACAACCCACTGAGACCTAAATTTCGTAAGGATTTTGTGGAGTCCTTTGTATTTCAATACAAATATTGCATACCTATACATTCCGAGAAGAGATTCCCAAGAAAATACAAAAATATTGCCTTATTCAGTAGGTAGACCTTCAGAATAAGAAATTAACTATCGCAAGCTTATTTTTCAGGTCTTCTGAATATGACAACTTGGTTGTTGAAATTAGTATTTAACCTACCTTCCTACCTATAAATATTCTTACGTTTTTTCATAGTTACCTATAGTCATTGTTTATATAGAAGATAGTTAGTCAACCTTATGGGATTATAATTGGATCAAAATGGATGCGACATGTAGATGGCGATAGTGAGCTCGCATCCAAGTCATGTCGTAACTTCAGTGATCTGGCCTCCAAGCCATGTCGTAACTTGATTGAAACAATGGAAAAGAATTTAAATTAGGGTTTCTTTGAAGGAACCTGCATTAAAATGACGTCAAATATTCATGTTTGTAACTAATCACGCTAGATGACACTCGCGTTTGTGTCCAATACCTTTTCCACAGGCATTGACCATGTTCTATTTAAACAATGCTATAGTGTTATTTTATCCTTTCAAAAAATTACGAGATGGGTTCTTTTAAACTTTTTCCAAACACCCTTCTTTTCTAGATATAGGTATCTACAAGTTGTTCAGTCATCAACTTTTCAACACATTGCTGGATCTAATATTTCTGAAGATGAATAGGTATATTAAACTTTCCTTCAACTTTCTACAAAGTCAAAATATTGAAATGAATATCTAATTTTCAATTCATATTTTAATTTCTACCTTCTGTACTTTGAAAACTATAAATATTCACAAAAAGTTAATAAGAACTTCTATATATTCTTACCACTCCTTGATTTCAGTAACATGAAATTTTCACACAATAGCAAACACTATACGTACCTAGATAGGTACATTCAATACCCAAATCTCATTTGGATATATTATAAAGTATGAAGAAAGTATGAATAGTATGAAAAATATCTTTTTTCGCTAAACTAATAAGGTTCCTCTTACCTACCAAGCAGAAACAAAACTTCACGACACTGGCCACTGATGCATTCACATCCAAGACAAAATAGCGAATGAAATATGTACCACAGGGTTGCAAATGCAAAGAGTTTCAATTTAAAAATAGATCGCCCTGATTGGTAATAATGACGTACAGATTCCTAGATTTCTTCAACTGTAAAAAAATATCTGTAATGTATACAGAATATTGTTTCGAAATAAACTACTCCACTTATGTTCTTTTAATATTACAGAACTCTTCGTAGATATATGAGCTATACCGGGTGACACAGCAGACATGTAGCAGCCTGTAGTTTTTTTATTTGAAGAGATAAAAATTTGAAATTTGCAGAAGTTACGTAATCAATGATAGCGCCTCATTTGAATCTAACGACAACTTTTTTCAACTACCTGTTTGATTGGCAGTAACTCCAACTTCTTTCTTTTAATGACACCCTGTATATTTATCTAGCCTATCTTATTTCTCTTAAAATTCACTATTCAACCGTGTATCACAAAGTGGCATTCGTTTCTCAATTCTCGGATGAATTGCATTTTATTGAAAAACATCAAGTTGGCTGTTATCCGAATTCGATAATCTTTCGATGCTTGGTAGGCTTGGAAATCCAAAGAGTATCAGTTAAACGATATAATTTCAGTTTTTTCCATACCTGACACTTCCTACAGATTGTCAATAATTTCTTTAATAAAAAGATAAAACATCTGAAAATAACTCACGATATTGCGAAAACTGAGATAGGAACATATTTTTTTTCAATTTGGCTACTTGTGAAGAAACTATCTGCCTTTCTCTTTGGCCTTGTAGCCATATCATGATCTTTCCATTTGGAAACATAAAATTAAAATTGTTCCCCTGATCCACCAATTCACAAGTCTATTAGTCTAGATATTTGCAATAATATTTTGCCTAGTAGGCGGTGTACACAAAATGTTTTGTGTTTGACAGGTAAACATCATTTGATTGCAATATGTATTCAAAGAACGAAAAGGTCGATATGTTGTTGATATTCGGAGAGTGCAAGAGAAATTGTATGTCGAAAGATGTCCCGAAAGACGCCATCCACCTGATAATTATTTCGCTAGAGTAGAAGAGCAGTTCCTCAATTTGTCTCAGTGATATCGTCGGATCTGCATGTACTATGGCCAAAACGTTTACTTCCGTTTCCACGTCGACAATGTATTGGAGATTGTTTTGATTTTCCGGTTCTCTTCTGAACTGCTCTTCTACTATAGCGAAATAATTATTAGGCGGATGGCGTCGTTCCGGAAATCTTTCGACTTACAATTGTTCAGCCTGTCTACAATTTCTCTTGCACTCTCCGAATATCAACAACATATCGACCTGAATACATATTTAGTATCTAAGTAACCAATGAATGCAATTTTAATCAGCATAAAACTGACGGAGATAATCAGTACAATCAAATGATGTTTACCTGTCAAACACAAAACATTCCGTGTACACCGCCTACTAGGCAAAATATTGCAAATATCTAGACTAATAGACTTGTGAATTGGTGGATCAGGGGAAAAATTTTAATTTTATGTTTCCAAATGGAAAGATCATGATATGGCTACATGGCCAAAGAGAAAGACAGATAGTTCCTTCACAAGTAGCCAAATTGAAAAATACATGTTCCTATCTCAGTTTTCGCAATATCGTGAGTTATTTTCAGATGTTTTTTCTTTTTATTGAAGAAACTATTGACAATCTGTAGGAAGTGATCAGGTGTGGAAAAAACTGAAATTATATCGTTTAACTGATACTCTTTGGATTTCCAAGCCTACCAAGCATCGAAAGATTATCGAATTCGGGTAACAGCCAACTTGATGTTTTTCAATAAAATGCAATTCATCTGCGAATCGAGAAACGAATGCCACTTCGTGATACACGGTTGAATAGAGAATTTTAAAACAAATAAGATAGGCTGGATAAATATACAGGGTGTTATTCAAAAAAAAGAAGTTGGAGTTACTGCCGATCAAACAGGAAGTTGAAAAAAGTTGTTATTAGATTCAAATGAAGCGCTATCATTGATTACGTAGCTTTTGCAAATTTCAAATCTTCATCTTTTCAAATAAAAAAACTACAGGCTGCTACATGTCTGCTGTGTCACCCGGTATTCTTTATTATTCAAAGAACATTTTCGGTTTAATTCCAAAGAAATATTCCATAAATGTTAGAGGAAATTTTGTTCTCGGTACAGAAATATCATCAAGAATATGAAATAGAACAAACTTTAATACCAACAGTATTTTCTGTATCATTATACCTAGTGATTTTATTAATATTAAAGGAAAAAAATATTTGGTAGAACTTGCTGATAGTAATAATCTTCATTATTATTGCTAAATGGATCATATTGAAGTATGGAATTTGTGAATTTCAAGAAGAAATCCATTTTCATTTTATTTTTCATATTCTCTTTAGCAAACCCTTTCATTTGATACCACAGATCATGGGGGTGCATAAAAAATAATTGGTCCGTTATATTGGATTTAGAATTATGTCGATTATCAAAAATTTCATATCAATAGATTGGGGATAACTGGTTTGAAATTCAGTTGAAGATATGACCCACACATACTAACAAGGCAAGTTGAATAAATTCCTGTAATGATAACAATAAATAGAATCAACCTGTTTCAGTACTTTTGCCAAAAGTCGGTGAATACGTTTCAAAATTTTTCATCGATCAAAAGTGATTAATTCACCATGAATTTAATCCTTTATGACCCAAAGGACCCAAACAGAGACCCTACTCTCTAGAATACCTACGTTTATGTTTCAACCTGCAATAAACTTGTTTACATTCAACCAGTTGTTATTTTATTCAAATACCCGCTCACAAAGTGAATGAATTCAATTGGAGGATTTCCATAAGGCTTTCACTCAGGATATTTCCTAACTTCACTCGGAGACAGAACAGGTTTAGTGGCATTCAAGTCTTGCTCCATCCCTTATTATTCATGATGAATATGCTTCTGTCAACGGAACTACTATAAATACAAGTCTGTCGCAATTTCCCTCAAATCCAATTCTGAAGCTGTTACAAGAACGACGAATTGCCAATACATCCAATGCCCATTTGGAAACGAATCGAAATGCCCATATCTTACAAGGATTTTATTCGAGAACGTGATAATGCAAGAAATAGCTATTTTCCATGCTTTCTAATTGACACAAACTTGAAATATTGCTTCATCTAGAGAGATGTATTGATGTTAGTATGAAGAGATGACATTTTATTCATTATTATCCTATTTATTATTCTATTTTATAATTATTTCTTTTCTTTTCTTCAATTTTGTAAAGTGCATATACAGAGCCTTCATTTCAAAACCCCCCACCCCTATTATTTCTTTTAGCAGGAAAAATTTCCTGTAGGGAAAAGACACGTAAATTTAGATATGGAGGGGGAAGTTTAAAACCAGTGCCAATTGTATTTTTGGTTCAATCCCCCTACCCCTAGCTATCCCCACGTAATAATTTTAAATGGCACCCCCACACTTGTAACACATCCGTTCTCGTAAAATAGGACAAAAAGAGAATGAATTATAACAAAATGCAAAATAAATTAATGAATTTATGGAACCGTTACCATTGACTCAATAACGTTCTTTTTTACACAGAGTTTTTTGCTTTAGCTGAAAGTGAGATAAGGGCACACAGTTTCTTCTTGGCGTCAGTTAAAATTAAATGGTGAAAACATTTATCAGAATTAGTTATTCCTGATTTTAAACTGTTTGTCAAGTGGTGTCAGTGGAACTGACAGTAATACAAATCGTAATGGTGTACACCTTACAAAAAAGAACTGAAATTATTTTTATTTATGGTGCTGAAAATAGGTGTGCTCGTATGACAGCCCGGGTTTTTAATGAAAGGCATGCAGGCCAAAATGTGAGTCACCGTTATGTTCTAGACCTTGTTGAAAAATTTGAAGAGACCGGTTCTGTGTGCAACAAAGCAGTAAAGCAGCCGAGAGTTCTTACTGAAGCCGCACAGATTGAGATTTTAGGCCAATTCGCCGTTGAGCCTATACTACTTCAATTTCGAAAGTCGCTAAGTTAGTAAATATTTCAGTTGGTTCTGTACAAAAAGTTTTAAAACTAAACAAGTTCTTTCCTTACAAAATAAGTATTTTTCAGCCACTCATTGAGGATGACTATGATAGGAGAATTCAATTTTGTGAAATAATGACTGCGAGAATTCAAAATGACCCGAATTCAATAAAAAATATTTGCTTCACTTTTTTTCCTAATGGCTTTGTAAATAAGCATAACTGTAGATACTGGGATAATGAAAATCCACACTTGTTTCGAGAGGATCATACGCAATATCCACAAAAAATAAACGTCTGGACTGCAATTCTGGGAAACGAAATAATTGGCCCTATTTTTGTTGACGAAAATGTAACTGGTCAATTGTATTTCTATGTAATCTATCCACTCATAACACAGTCCTTAGAAAGCCAAGTTGATGGAGAAGACAACCCGCTCTTGGATGAACAAAATTTACATTTTCAACAGGACGGCGCAACGCCACACTACGCATTGCATGTCCGACAGTCGCTCGATCAACGGTATCCTGACAAATGGATTGGCAGAAGAGGCGCTCTGGAATGGCCGGCGAGATCTCCGGATTTAACGCCATTGGATTTCTTTCTCTGTATACCTTCGAATAAGCGCATTTCTGTAGGTATTGAAATATGAAAGCTCAAAATAAATATACTCCAGATATAGGCCAGTAACTTTATACATCATAGCATGCATCAAATTTGGTAGTTCTGTTTTTTTGTAGACTTGTTTATGATGTTGGCTCAATGAATGATCCGAACGCAACTCTGTCAAAAATCGGAAAAACTGCGGAAAAATGTTTATTTTCAATTTTTGGAGATTTTAACCCTGAAGGTCTAGTTTTTGAAAAATCTTTTGTGGTACGTTTTTAAAGGAGACTAAATTTGCTACAATATGATAGTAGAATCGTCTCCGTAGACTCGATAGTTTTTGAGATCAAGACTTTCAAAGTTTATAAGTTTTTTTCGAATTTCGCAAGTTTTTGCAATTCCGTCGTTTGAATGAATTTTGACCACGATTATAACATCGAAGTCCTTTACTTTTATGATGGGATGTTAAAAAAGAAAATGAGAAGAGTGAAAAAATGTGTTTAAGCTAAGCTACGAATAATGGAGTAAAAAAGATAAGTACATCCAAAGTTAATAAGTTTATTTGATAGGGAATCGAGTAATGTTGAATATCTAAAAATTAAATCAATTTAGCCCTCTTGAAAGGTTCCGGTTAAAGTTCGTCCGTGTCTGGATCAACGTATTAGTATAGTGATGAATCGTCGACGTCTTGTGCCCAAAAGTTATCCTCCATTTCGACATCGGACAGATCGTCGCCTTCTGTGATATCTACTAATGCAAAATCAGGTATATTGTCACAAGAGGCCTCGCTGCAGTTCCTGCAGACTGATGATCATTTAAATCCTGTCTTCCTGCAGTTGCACGCATTCCCACAACCCTTCTTGCAGCCGCAAGAAATCATCCGCAAGACGTGGGGCTCCATCTCTGGTCATCATTTTGAGGTTGAGTCCTTGTGGCGTGGATATCTACCCCCAGGAGAGGGGCCTGTACCTTTAAGAAAATTGTACATGAGTATAGAAAATGATGTTAGGTTAGGTTAGGTTTGAACGTAAGTGGGCCCGCCAAAGGCTTATTGTGGCTCACCCTATGGTTATATTTCTCCCAGTATATCCAATCTCTTGACGAAATTGAGGAATGCAATGGGAGAACAATTTACCAGGTTTTCTGGCCTTACTGTCGTATCGCCAAATATTGAGAATCTGGTTCTGGCCACTGCAGGGCATGTACACTGAATGTGTTCAGCCGTTTCATCATCCTCCATGCATAGCCGGCACTCTGCATCTTGTGCAAGTCCGATTTTATGCATGTGATGTTTGAGTTTGCAGTGGCCAGTAAGCAAACCTACTATAACTCTGAGATGCGCTCTACTGAGTTCTAGCAGTTTGTCAGAGTCCTGTTTTTTCCTTGTACAAGCAATAAATGTTTTGGAATGGGCTAGGCCCGATAGACTACGCCAGTAATCGAGTCTGCCCAAGCTGTTATGACATTCTTGGCAATGCGATATGCTAAACCGATTACCGGTTCTGGTCCAGTGAACGTTGTTTTGGCCCCCCTTTTGCTGGGGCGTCCGCTGTTTCGTTTCCTTCTAGGCTTGTGTGACCTGGTATCCAGACTAGGGTAACGTTGTTGGGTTGCGCCAGTCGGTTTAAGGTGTCTGTGCAGTTCCATACTGCCCTAGATTCAAAGCAGTTGGATTCAAGCGCTTTAAGTGCTGCTTGACTATCTGAAAATATTTTTATTGTTTTTCGTGTGTGGTGTCGATTTTCCAGCTCCCTGACACACATTTCAATGGCATATACCTCTTCCTGAAATATCGTAGCTAGTTTACTCATACTGAACGAGCGTTTCACTACTGGGTTAATCCCATATATTCCGGCTCCGACGCCTTCCTGAGTTTTGGAACCATCGGTGAACCAACGTTCATTTGCCCTACATGGGTTGGTTTCATTCCGGACCCAGTCTTCTCTTTCGGGAAAGACTACAGTGTAGAAAATGCTGTATGTATGTAATGTGTATGACTGATGCCAGGACAAATTTTTACCTAATGGTATGTCCGCAAGGGGTGAAATTGAGCAGAGTCTCGTGTAGGAGGTAACATGGCTAGATTGAAGCTGGTTTTCGTCGCAGCCCTGGTGAATAGTTGGTACCGCAGCTGGTCAAGGATATGGGTGTTGGGGTTGCCTCCGTATATGGCACTTATGACTCGCTCTCCTCATACTGCTATCTCGTCAGTTGTAGAGTTGGTGACGAGAAAAATCACAGCTTGCTTTACAATTTCCAGATTTTTTTCGACTATAGACATCATTTGCTTCTTTCCTAAGCCAAAGAAACAGGATATCGAGTCAGAACCACTGAAGTCATGGATGAAGAGGAGAAGCTCTGGTTCCAAACAGGATTTTGAAGAAGCGATGATGGAATACATGACATCTGATGTTTTGCTTCTTCCACGTTCATTGTACAAAACGTCACGTTGGTTTGAGATCGCAGTAAGGATGATCAGCAAGTCAATGTCCTCACCAACGACTACCACTATATCATAGGTAGACGCAGCAGTTACAGCTGTAGTGATAATGAGCCTATCAGCATCTTCCTCTGCTTGTAGTACTTGGATGTTGTGATTTCCCATTTTTGTTGTCAGCAGCTTTATGAAACGAATCTTGTTTTTGTCATTTGTCAAGAATTTCTGAAGAGGAACCTGTGCAATGGTTTTCTCATCAACGTTTATCTCTTGCGATGAGTGTGACTTGGCTCTTCGAAGAAGCTCAGAGCTCTTTGTTTTTTTTCTGTACAGGATCTACGGGGTAAACATCGAAAACTACTGCCACGTTTGAGCCATAGTGAGCAGTACTGTATGTATCTGTCAGCTATCGCACCAAATGATGAGTTTCGAGGCCACAAAACTTTCTGAAGTAGATGCCATCCCAATACGTCGATCCAGATAGGACGAACCTCAACTGGGACCTTCCAAGGGGGCTAAATCAATTTAATTTTTAGATTTTCAATATTACTCAATTTCCTAACAAATAAACTTATTAACTTTGGTTGTACTTATCTTTTTTACTTCATTATTCGTAGCTCAGCTTAAACAACATCGTTCACACTACTCATTTTCTTTTTTGACAGGACTTCAGGTTCAAAATTCATTCAGAACGACAGAATTGTAAAAAATTGGGAAATTCAAAAAAAATTATAAACTTTGAAAGGCTTATTCTCGGAAACCATTAAGTCTACGGAGACAAAAAAGATAAAATATTTACATATTGAGGGGCAGTGTTTGAAAAGTAAACTCACAGTTCACTCATAGCTAAAATATTCAGTGGTGGAGTAAAAACCATGCAATGCCAAAAAGTGTATAAAGTGTACTTGTTCGTTCTGAAGGCTCAATAGTGGTTTCGTTTACATTAACTTTCATTGAAAAACTATTTTTATTTTTTTTGAAAAACTGCAACAAGACTGTTTTCCCGGCATTCACTATCAGTTTGTTACGTTTACACCATGCAGTGAATAGATGTGCCACATCATTTAACCTAACCTGAAGTTCTGTAGGGTTTTCGGCCTCCTTTGCAATAGAGGTATCATCAGCAAATAAGACTATGCAATTTGACTTGATATAGGATGGCATGTCGTTTACAAACAGAAGAAAGATCAAAGGCCCTAACACTGAACCCTGAGGAACTCCAACGTCAATTCCATAAGTATCAGATTTTGTTCCTCCTAACTCTACTCGAATTCTCCTAAAACTCAGAAATGAAATGATCCATGAGAGAAAATTTCCCCGAATCCCGAGGGCGTATAGTTTGTCTTCAACAAATTTAAAATCAATGGAATCGAACGCTTTTGACAGAACAAAAAAGAGCGCGCCGACGTATTTACCACTATCTACTTTTTTGTGGATATATTCCATAAAATTGACACAGGCAGTTTCAGTCGAACGTCCTGGAATAAAGCCGTTCTGACAATCGGTTATTATATTATATTTTAGTAAGAAGGGAAGTAATCTATTGTATATACAACGCTCAATTACTTTGCTAATAACACTAGGGATTGTTATAGGTCTATGGTTGTCTAGAAGAAGTAGATCCTTTTTTTTTGTAAATTGGAATGATTTTACCGATCTTATATATATGCGAGAGGCTGCGCGATATATCTTTCTATGAATTTTATAAGTTTTGTTGACAGGCAGTCTGTTCCCACCGAGTTTTTATTTTCAGGTCTCTTATAACTTCAATGACTTCATATGAATATGTTGTAGCAAATTTGGTCTACTTCAAAAACGCCTGAAGTAATTTTATTTCAAAAACTAGTTCTTTAGGGTTATCATAACCAAAGTTTTAAAAAATACGATTTTTTCGATGTTTGACAAAGTTGCGTTCGGTGCTAGAGGTCACAAACTTGAATTATTCATAAGGCCAACACCATAAATTAATGCAGCGAAGTGGTCGAGGTGTTAGAGCGTTTGGCTTCCACCCAGACGGTCCGGGTTCGATCCCCGGTCGTGTATCACTGAGCTGAAATGGTTCTGATTCCACTTTTATTTAAACTGTAGGTCCCGGATCTCCCTTGCTTGCACAAGCTCTGCTTTTGAGGGGTTTTCTCCGAAAACCTGGGAGTTTCGTAAAAACAAAAAAACAAATGAACAAGTCTGCAAAAAATCAGAACTACCGGATTTGACGCATACTACCCTATACTTTCAGGAGACAAAGTTACTGGATTGAGGTTTATATAAACCTATGAAAAAATTAACGGCAAGTTTGAAAATTCTGAAAAAAATTCTTCGAGTTATTTTGGCATTCAAATTGAATAATTGAAGAGATGTAGAAGAAAATCTGATGAACAGTTTTCGAGGAAAAAAATAAAAACCTAATATTTAGAGGTTTTTTTAAGTTTTCCCAAAAACCACTCATCAGATTCCATTTCAAATATCATGACATCAGTATCAAAGTAAAAGATGATCACGATTTTTTTCAGAATTTTCAACTTCAACATTCCCTCACAATTTAAAAAAATTCTGAAAATCTTGTTATAAAATACAAGAGTTGAGAAGATTCGCTTTTGCAAGTGATATTTATATGAAATTCAAAAGACTGAACATTGAGGAACTATTCATACTATTTTTCAGACATAAAATCAAAAGATTTATATTTTTAATAATGATTTTCAAAACCTCGGACAAAAAACGGTAAATCGTTCCAGTAAGTGAACCCTCTGTAGTACATGAAAGAAAATACGAAAATAGTTCTTCTACTGTCCACAAGGTATTGCCATTGTTTATATAGAATATAGTTAGTCAACCTTATGGGATTATAATTGGATCGAAATGGATGCGACATGTAGATGGCGATAGTGAGCTCGCATCCAAGTGATGTCGTAACTTCAGTAATATGGCCTCCAAGTCATGTCGTATCTTGATTGAAACAATGGGACAGCATTAAAATCAGGGTTATTTTGAAGGAACCTGCATTAAAATGACGTCAAATATGTATGTTTGTAACTAATCACGCTAGATGACACTCGCGTTTGCGTCCAACACCAATTACACAGGCATTGACTAACTAAGAAAAGAAAAGAAAAGAAAAGAAAAGAAAAGAAAAGAAAAGAAAAGAAAAGAAAAGAAAAGAAAAGAAAAGAAAAGAAAAGAAAAGAAAAGAAAAGAAAAGAAAAGAAAAGAAAAGAAAAGAAAAGAAAAGAAAAGAAAAGAAAAGAAAAGAAAAGAAAAGAAAAGAAAAGAAAAGAAAAGAAAAGAAAAGAAAAGAAAAGAAAAGAAAAGAAAAGAAAAGAAAAGAAAAGAAAAGAAAAGAAAAGAAAGAAAAGAAAAGAAAGAAAAGAAAAGAAAAGAAAAGAAAAGAAAAGAAAGAAAAGAAAAGAAAAGAAAAGAAAAGAAAAGAAAAGAAAAGAAAAGAAAAGAAAAGAAAAGAAAAGAAAAGAAAAGAAAAGAAAAGAAGAAAAGAAAAGAAAAGAAAAGAAAAGAAAAGAAAAGAAAAGAAAGAAAAGAAAAAGAAGAAAAGAAAAGAAAA